>CM042369.1:1250000-2500000 GCA_023558455.1 Drosophila kepulauana
TGGCGCCTTATAGTGCATGCAATTAGTATGCGGTCACCTGCAGACTGCCCCACATTGCAGATTGAAGTTATATAATGTCATTAATTGTATTTCGTACTCTAGAAAATTACTCGTAATGCTAGCTAATTAAAACGAAACGAACCCCAAAACAAAAAAAAAAACAAATAAAATACAACACAACAATGCATAAACATCAACTGCAAATTGTCAGTTGAGTGTAAAGAACATAAAGAAAAAGAACAACAAATTAAAAAAGATTATATATATACATAATATTAATTATAATAATGACAGAAAAGTGCGGGTCCTTCAGCCTGAAATGAATGGAGGGGGAAAAAAAGGAAAATGCGTATGTAATGAAATGAAAATGAAAAAGAATAACACTTTAAATATTTATGGTCCTCTTTCAAGTGAAATATAAATGAATAACAAAACCAAAAAAGAACAAAAAAAGTAAAACAAAAATTATAAATCTCTATTAAAACCTAAACAAAAAATAGCATATTTTATTACAACTAGAAACAAAGAATATATTAATATTTAATTAAACAAAAAACAACTGCCACAAAAATAGGTTTTTTAGGTAAACATTAAACAAAAACCAGAAAGATAAACCAAAACCACAAACAAAAACAAAGAGAAACAAAAAACAAACATTTAACAAAAAAGTATATACAAAAATCCAAAAAACCAAAAAACCATACATTAATATACATAGTTATAAACTTAAATAACGGCAAAGCAAAACAAAAAAAAAAAAAAAAAAATGAAAATGAAAAGAAGGAACAGATAAAAAACGAGCAAATTTTAGGTTAGCTAAAACAAAAACAAAATGAAAGACAAAATGGATAAACTTGAAATAATATTTACAACTAGACTAATGAAATTCCAATAAAAAAAAGCATACTTACAAAATTCGCTGCATACCAAATGAATAAAAACAATTAGTCAAATCAAATTCAAAGTAAATTAATAATAAACAAGTAAGAAAGTTACAGTCGAGTGTGCTCGACTGTGAGATACCCGCTACCCATTTTTAATAAAGGCAAAATATTGCGGTATCATTTTCAAAATATACCTAAAATACTAAAAAAAAATACTAAAAATATACCAAATGGTATATTTGGTATATCGATATAGTACACCATTCAAAATATACCATAGACGGCACAATGTACCAGATTGTCGACCAAAGCAACTCAGACCCATAGTAAGTAGGCGTTTTTGCCCATACAAAAGTATTTCTTTAATACCTTCCACAATTTTTTTCTGATCGCAACAAAAATTTCAGGAATCATAACTACTATGGTAATTATTGTATACACCAAAATTCGTAACTCTAGCTTTAAAATTACGCTTGTTATTCGATTTTTTTGATTTGCGGGGGCGGAAGTGGGCGTGGCAAAAATTTGAAACAAACTTGATCTGCGTGCAAACATAACAAATGCTGTCGAAAAAAAATTATAGCTCTATCTCTTATAGTCTCTGAGATCCAGTGTTTCATACGGACGGACGGACAGACGGACAGACGGACAGACACACAGACGGACAGACGGACATGGCTATATCGTCTCGGCTGTTGACGCTGATCAAGAATATATATACTTTATAGGGTCGGAGATGCCTCCTTCTACCTGTTACATACATTTCCTGCCGGCACAAAGTTATAATACCCTTCTACCCTATGGGTAGCGGGTATAAAAATCAGACACCAACACACACACATACTTGCATTGTCAGCCACTCACACACACACACATACAATCACAATAGACAATTCATTATAAAAAATTGACATAGACATAGACCGCTTATCGAAACCATTTTCAAAAGAACATACAACATTGAAGAAATGAAAGAATAAATGAAATGAAAACCAAATATGAAACATGAGAAACTTTACTTAATGCATAAATTAGTTTTAAACAAATCAAATATTATAACATAGTCACAAAAGGAATCGATTTGATAGAAAAAGAAAACCAAAAACAAAAAAACATAAAGCAAATATAATTGAAAAAGAATTAGAGGAGGAGATGGGAGAAGTAACAACCAAAAATGTGTCTAAGATTGTCTTTATTTAGTTTTAAAAAAATGAACTTTGTATAACCAAAAGAAAAAGAAAAAGAAAAAAACAAAAAACAATATAAAGCGCACAGTAAACTTATCTTATAAGGTTCATTGACAACATAGAAGCGAAAAATAATGACGAAGATGACGAAGAAGAAAAAGAAGAAGAAGAAGTAGATGAGGAGTAAAAGGAAGAAGCAGATGACGACGAAGAAGAAGCAGATGAAGCATATGCATACGATTATATACGAGATTAGAAAAGGGGGATCTAAAAAAAAGTAAAAAGTAAAGTAAAGTAAAGTAAAGTATAGCTTAGGTATACACAGGTAACACAACGTGCAACGTGCAACGCAGATGTAGCAACAGCAGCAACAACAACAAAACAAAAACAAAAACAACAACAACATACCTACTAAAAATAAATAGTGCATACAAATAATAATAATAAAATAAATAATGAAAATTTTTGTAATAAAGTTAACTCTATGTAGCGTACATATACATAAATGACAAAACAACAACATAAATATATATATTATATATATTTATAATTAATAATTTATCGTACATACTTGCAGCAAAAACAAAACAAAAACCAAAACTTGAAACTATAGGCAAACAATAAAGAAGAAAACAAAAGAAAAACAAAATAATAGTAAAGAAAATTGACGATGATATAACATTATGGTATATAAGTATTATATGAGAATAATTAGTTACTAATTGAAAATAAAACGATAAAACGATGTATTTGGTATTAACTAATTGCCTATTGAATTAAGCATGTACCACCAACATGACTCAACTCAACTCAACTCAACTCAACTGAACTCAACTCTCAATTCTCGAAACTCACCTCACACCTCTCGTTATTCACATATTTCACCAATTCACCTTTCCAAGTCTCGATCTACTCGCACAACTGTTTGAGAGTTTTTTCGGCACTTTGCTTTCGTTACTGTTCTTCCTTTCCACAACTACGCTCTCACACACTCTCTTACCTTTTCTCTCTCTCTCACACACTGTCTTTATCACGTTCTCTTTCTCTGTGTGTAGCTTCATTTTCGAAGAGGTTAAGGCACTGCAGGCAGTACTAAGAACCCGATTTTAAGAAAGATCTCTGTTTTTTTTCTTCTCACCAAACTGACGCATTACTTTAAAAAAAGGACAAACAAAGAAATTCTCTCTCGTGTTTTTTTGATGGTGGAGCAGCACACATTATTTGTGTGGTATGTTAGGTGTTGTTGTAGATAACAAACTGTAAACGTAATTAATGACAGCAGCTGAAAAAAAATGGCACTTACTTATGTAGCAGATTAATCTTGCACTCGAAACTCTATCAAACTTCCCAAGTAAACTTTTCTGTCACAGCTGAATTCGATTCTTCTTTCTCTACTTAATATAAGCCAACTTCAGTGAGCATCATTGAACAACATTTATAAAGAGATGAACTACTACTATGCTTAATTTCTTGATGAAACTCAAGCTCCTTGTTCCCACCTGAGCTGAACAGCTTTTGCTCCTCATTTCCATATCAATTACTCAATGCAACAGACAACCTGCTATTTGCCTTTGTAAATACACATACACATACACGCACACGCATACACATACACATCACACTCATACATAAACATACACATACAAATAAAGACAGCCAGAAAAACTCGTTGGATATAAAAAGTATGCAATGCATTTCAATTTCAATTTCGAATTCTGTTTGAATTTCTGATTAATTTATGAGAGTTCTTTGCTTATTTGTTGATTTCTGAATTTGAGATATGAGAATTTACAAAACAAAAATGAAATGAAAAACACCGAACATGTTCTCGACCTCAAATAATTGTGTGTGTGTGTATTTCTAATTAACTGGGAGTATGAACAAATTTAACAAACAAAAAAAACACAAAAGTATAGAAACATATATTAAAAACAAACGAAGAAAATGAGGAAAACACACGTTTTGAGGCGAAAAACATTTCAAAGCGAGAGCCGCTGGCACAAATTGCGCGCATATGCAAATTGTTATGAATTATTGTGTACTTTTGTAAAACTTTTTGATATATATAATATAGTTAACATGAATAGATGCCTAAATAATAAATTAAATGTTAATTTATTTAAATGTAAACAATAAACAAAACAAAATGCAAAACCTCCCCCCCCACAAAAAAAAACGAAACATTAGCAAAATGTTTGGAGTTGGCGAATCGATTTTTTGCGAATGCAACATTTCTCCAATGAATGCATTCGATTTAAAAAGTTGATGACAGTATCCACATAAACTAGTTGAATGCTAATGATACGATGATGACGATGTTATAAATATTGCTAACGATGATTGAAACGAAAACAGAATACGGATACGGATACGGAAACGAAAACGAAGACGGAATAAAGCAATTCAGTATGCGGATTGTTAATTAAATTACTTTACAGCAAACATTTATATTCAAGTTTTGTGTACAAATAGTATCAATTGAGCGAATGCCATTGCATCATTTTGGACATTTCATACTCGTAATGTTAAACTCATTTCAAACTAAAACCAAAAAACCAAAAAAAAACACTTGAAACCGAAAACCGAAACCGAATCGAAAACGAAATCAATAAAAGAAAAAACATTATGAAAAATAATTAGCACACGAAAGAGAAAACATTATATAAATAAATAAATTAAAACAAAATATATACAATAATTTTATAAGCGATCGACAGCTGCTAGAACAACAACAACAACAACAACTCTAGAACAACAAGAAGAGCAGCTGGAAAAGTTAAGATAAAACACAAATGAAATGTTATGTCAAGGTAGCAATTATTTTTTACAAAAACCCAAAAAAGCGAAATAAAAAAAAAACACAAATAAAAAATACCTATTTAATGTATGTAAAGAAAAAAATTAAAATAAAAATGAGTACGGAAAATTTTAAAAAGAGGGAAACGCAAAAACCAAAATTCTTTTTAGGCCACAAACAAAACGAAATTACATAATTTATGTGCCAAGCGAGAAATTATTCTATGTATCGTATTTGATATCATCACCAAAGCGAGCACACACAAAAAAGTACTTATAAATAAATACAAAAAAAAAAAACAAAAACAAAACAAAACTAAAAGAGAAAAAACAAACAAAAAAAAAGATGAAAAGAAAAACACAAAAAAAAAACTCATGTCAAATTTAATTAAATGCAAACATACACTTTAAAGCGAATGCGAATGCGAATGAGCGCATGCAGACGATTTAAAATACTCGATTAAAACAAGTATTTCAAAGCGTGTGTGCACTGCCTCCCCCCACCCCCCTACTCTTTCCCAACACCAACACCCAACCCACCCCACCCCACCCAAAAAAAACACTGTAAACTCTCACTCTCTCTCGAGATGCCAACTAACAGTTTGTTGTTAGTTCAAATAATAAAAATAATAATAATAATACTTATAATAATACATGAGAAATTATTAAGAGAACAGCTAAGAACTTTAAATAAAACTAAAACCTAAAAAAATCGGAGAAAAGTAACGAGATATTAAAAGAAAAGAAAAAGTAATGGAAAAACACAATTGAAAAAACAAAAACAAAACTAAGTAAAACTCAACTGAAATCTTCTGTACTTGTTAATTAACAACAACAAAATGCCACATAGAGAAAGAAACAAAATGAATAATAAATTTAAACAAACTATAAACCGAATTCAACTGAGACGCCTAAGGAGATACTTTCGTAAAGAGTTCCCCAAAAATCCCTAGACAAAAAAAAAACATAAAATGAAAGAGGAATTACCACCCTCCCCTCCCATCCCCCCACAAAAAAAAAAAGAAAAAAAAACATTCTAAGCAGCAGTTAAACGATTTAAGTCTAAAATGAAATGCAAAAGAGAAATGAAGGTAAATCGTATCTACAATTGAGAGCAGATAATGTAATAGTAATACTATGTAATAATATTAATAATAATATAATAATAATAATATGAAACAACTGGCATAATTATGGTAATTGTAAAATAATTAAACAATGACGTAAACGTGAAAAAAAGTGAAAATAATAAAAATAAATTGTTGTTATTGAATGTATTTGTATAGAAAATTATTATGATTATGACGATGAATAATAAATGATTACAAATAATAATTATTGTTCGAAAAACGAAAAACCACAACCAAAAAAAAATCCACAAAAAAAAATCCCAAAAAAACAAATAATATATATACATATATATATGAGAAAATCGACTGGCTTCATTTCAACTCTCTGCAGGATTAATCCTCCCACTTAGCAGCTAGTGTCATTGGGCTATAACAGGCGCTTTGACCCGCATTGGCAACGCCAACTTTGCGTGAACATTACGCGATTCGCTTGCGAATTAGCAACTTTCACTTTTTTCGTAGTAGAAGTAGGAAAATGGCTGAACTACTTGGTGCTGAAGGGGGGGCGACTCAGGAGGAGCCAAAAGGAGCCAAATGAGCCTCGGAGGCAAGGTCCGATGTCGGTCGGTCGGTCGTTTTGTCGTTTGGTCGGGCGGGTGGCCGAAGTCGTTGCTGCTTGCTGGTTGCTGGCTGCCACATTTGCCGAAGTGGCCTCCTTCAGGTGTCGAGGCGGCTGTCAGTGTGCCGCTGTTTCAGATTCGTTTCAACTCGCGAAAGGGAAAGTTCGAGCAGCGGATGAAGCTGCCGCCGCCTGCCTGCTCGCTGCTTGCCACTGGCCGCTAGTCAACTGCCACTTGCCACTTGCCACTTGCCACTTACAACCTGCCACAATTGCGTGCCTCGAAACCAAGTCCAAGTGCGAGTCTTCGCGTACGCATTCCACGAGTGTGTCGTGTTGTGTTCCGCTGTTCTACGTTGTGTTGTGCTGTGTTTTGTGTTCTGTTGTGTGCTGTTCAAATATTTGCACAGGCAACACGGATAAACGTTAACGTTAACGAGCTGACGGTCAAGCTGCTGCACAGTTTTTTCCACAGCACAGTTTACGGCTTGAATTTTGCGGTTTGTTTTGCATACTTTTAGGCGCCCATCAACAAAGGTATATTTTGTATGTGTTTGTGTGTGTTTACCAACAACAACAACAACAGCAACAAAAAACGAAATGAAAACAAGCAAAATACTACGTGTGCGGAAACTAATTACAAATTACATGACAACGTTTTAGCCATGTCAGCTCATCCCTATGCTATGCAACCTAATTATGGCCAACAGCATCAATTGACAGCCAACACGACTTTGTACTTCATTTCGACTGTTTATTTCAGAGAGCGTCGCGCATAATCATAGACCCCAGGGCCAAAAGGTCAAATTTAATGGAAATTGACACACACTCAAATAATGTGTGAAACGAAACTCTTTTTTTTTGTCTCCTCCTCAGTCGAACATTGTCGCCATAAGTTGTATGCTAATCTTTTTTGATTGGATTTAAAATCAATTTACTAAGCTCAACTTAAAGTCGAGTATAAACATATCGCCAAAGTCGCAACGGTGAAACTTTGGAAAACTTTTCAAGTGCTGCTGCTACACGTTGTAGGTATTTGTTCTGAAACTTAATATAAACATCCAGAGTTGAGTATAGTTTAAAAGTTCAGTTCAGAGTTATTTTCAAGTGAAAACATTTAAACTGTGTTTTTCAATTTAATGCCACGCACACGGAGTGAATTTATAGCTTTTACTAATTGTTCGAAACAGCAATATTTGCAATGCTTAGATGCAGCTCAACTTTTGTAAGATTTACTGTCATATACAGATAAAAGATATTGTTGGAAAGATACACGACTTTAATATTATTTATATTTTGTGGAATAGATTTATTGGCTAACAAGAAGAATCTAATATGAAATTCGATATTAGTTCCATGCTAAATTTTCTGTTGACTAATTCTTTGAATCATTAAGTTTCTATATGTACTATATATGTATAGTAGAGTGTATTGTATATAATAGTGTAGTATAGAATAGTATAGTAGAGTATATTGTATAGTATTTTGTAGTATAGTATAGTATAGTACAGTAGGGTATAGTAGAGTATGGTATTGCATATTACTTAAAAATCATCTTAAGTTCTTTACGTAATATTAATATTGGTAATAAATATTAAACCTACCTCATTATTATACTATAGTATTGTGTAGTAAAGTATAGTTTAGGAGAGTATAGCATATAACTTAATCCTTAGAAAGTTCTTTAGGGCAACAAATGACGTAATTCAAAAGAAAATTCTCTAGCAATAAATATAAGTCCAACCTCATTATTGAACAGTCTAAAGAAAATAGGCACCTTAGCGTTCATATTTCTATATTATCTAGATAATCTTGACACGTTTCCAATCGATAAATCCATGGAAAATAACTGAAGAAGTACCGCAATATATTTAAAGCAACTCGCCGTTAAACGTTGTGCAATTCATTAATATATTTAACAGATTCTGACAAATTGCTGGCCATTAACTCTACAGCACACACACATACACACACACACAGACATACACACATATACCAACGCATGTTTGAAAACTCATTCGCAGATATAAATGTAATGCGAGGAGGAAACGTGACTAAAATTACTTTAAAAAAGAGAAACGCAGAAAATGAAATGATTTAAAAATGTTGCAAACAGCAAAACGGGGCAACCAGGCAACGCTGCCGACGGCAGCAACGTTAATCAGCACTCTTATTCTCGCTGCATTAATAATTCAAACGCAAGAACAACATCAACAAGCGACGTCGCCGCCGCCTCAGCCACAACCGAATGCGGCGAATAAAGCTCAGCCAGTTCACGAACCCAATGCTGAGGCGCACCGCATGTTGGTGAATAACGCATCAGTCGAGACGCGCAGTGGTGAGTATTCGAATGTAAGCCTAGGCAAGTGTTTTGATTGTGGAGAGGTGAATTAAGCTTAGTACGCACAATCTTGTTAAAAATTGTGCATATAAATTGGTAAGCAAAGCAGATTTATGAAAAAAGAGAATCACAAGACAAAATGTTGATTGAAACTTATTACGTACAATCTTGTAGAAATTGTGCATTCAAATTAAAAAGCATAACAAATTCATCAAAAGAGAGAAGCTCGGTTCAAAATACTGATTGAAACTTATTACGTACTATCTTAGAGAAAATTAAAATCTTATAGAAACTATTTACATTATCTTATTATTGTAAACACAAATTAAAAAAACAAAAGTGATTTATGGGTAGAAATAAATCCAAGGCAAAATTTTGAATAAATAACATATAATCTTATAGAAATTGTAAACACAAATTAAAAAGCAAAACCGATTTATATGAAGAAAAAAAATGCAGGAAAATGAAGGTATAATTATTGGTAATGTAACATATTGCTTATATTATTAGACACAACGACTCGGATGAATTCTGTTATTGCACTGAAGTTGACTTCCTAAAATCCTAGCTAACAAATTTTCTTATCTCTAAGGGACCATCCCAGCATATAGGAACCCTTTTCTATTTTTATCTTTATGTGATGCAACATATGAACATTTGACATCCTCAAATGCATTGTTAAGTAGTAAAAAATATCATGTCACAACGCAGTGAGCGTTATAAAATATATGATAAATTTTGTTATTATGAGATATATGTACATAGCAGCATTTGGTGCTATATTTATTAAGTCTTAGGCTAACTCAGTGCACTGAGGCATATACATACATGGTTGAACAGTTATAATGTACTAAATTGTAAGGAATTGTTATGTTATGTTATGTTTAATGTACCACTTCATATACAATATATCTATTGTATATAATATTGAAACTTAAATATTCTTATATGCAATGAGCAATAATATTACATTTTGTATAAATTGTCAACGCTTTAGTGCTGTTATTTTAAAAGAAGAACTTAAAATTTGATTTTAAATTTGTATGCACACTTGGTATATTATAAATGCATATCTTAGTAAACTCGTATATCACCCTTTACTTTGCCATTCCACTATCAAATTCCAGCAAATGATACAGTGCAACGTTTGCCTCGCAGCGTTTTTCATGTGCGCTGGAATCCCAATGAGAAGTTTATTGTGGAGAGCCGCGAGAGTCCGGCGATTAACTCCTCGAAATTGGCACCTCCTCCGCGTCTAAAGGTGTCGAAGAACACGAAGTTAACGCTTAGTCCAAAGCTGTATCTATGCCACGACAAGTATGCGGAGCAGTGTCACAATAAAACAGCTGCTTTCAGGCAACGCATTGTGCAGGTATTTGAGCGTTCGATGAAGGAGAATCTCAACGAATCCAATCATTACAATGTGGACTATAAGCCAGTGTTTGGCGACAGCTTTGAGGAGCAGTATTATCCCTCCACGTGTTTAGTTATGGAGGCGGGAGTTCGTGTGCTGCGACGCAAGGATGAGCCCTTTAATAAGCTGCCCTTTGGTCGCCTGTTTCCGCGTCAGAAACTCTTTCGTGATGCCAAGAACATCAACAGCTGTGCAATTGTGTCAAGTGCTGGCTCACTGGCAGGGTCCAAACTGGGGCGATTCATAGGTGAGGAAGGGAGTGAAAGAGAGAGTGCTACTAGGAAGAGCTGTAAATCATCAATAATCGATTCGCTTGTCTACTCCAATTACATTACACTAGATACGCACGACATCGTGATGAGATTCAATCACGCGCCAACCCGAGGACACGAGGTGGATGTTGGCAGCAAAACCACAATACGTGTTGTGAATTCCCAAGTAGGTTGCCAACTGCATTTAACTGCAGTTCCGTTAATCCCCAATCGTCAATCAACATCACATTTGTTTCCAGGTGGTTACCAAGCCCGAGTTCGACTTTGCGCATGCGCCCATCTTTCGCAACGTGACCATCGCTGCCTGGGATCCCGGTCGCTACAATGGCACCCTCGAGGATTGGCTAACGAGTGCCGACTACGATCTGTTTACCAACTATGAGATCTATCGTCGTCGCTATCCCAAATCACGCGCCTTCCTCATCGATCCGCATTCGGTGTGGCGCCTCTGGCAGAGTCTGCAAATGTTTGCCGGCAATCGCGTCATTCGTCGTAATCCGCCCAGTTCCGGGTTCATAGGTGACTAACTGCAAGCTAAACTTTTTATCAAGCGTCAGCAATTGCATAATTTAATTTATTATCACACCATTGACAAGGCTTGGCGCTGCTGTTGCCTCATTGCCCCCAGGTGGACTTTGTCGAATATGTGCCCTCGACGCGACTCAACGGACGTTGTCACTACTACAGCAAAGAGGTGAGTGAACTGGAGCAGCTTTTTATACCCGGTACCTATAGGGTTAAAGGGTATTATTACTTTGTGGCTGCTGGAATGGAATGTAACAGGCTAGAGGACGCAAATCTGACCCCACAAAGTATATTTATATACATATAGCCATGTCCATCCGTCTGTCTGTCCGTATGAACACCTAGATCTCAGAGATTATAAGAGATAGAGATCTTTGCGACAGCACTTATTATGTTTTTACGTAGATCAAGTTTGTTTCAAATTTTTGCCACACCGACTCCCGTCCCCGTAAATCAATAAAAATCAAAAATACATCCGTCTGTCTGTCCGTCTGTCCGTATGAACACCTAGATCTCAAAGACTATAAGAGATAGAAGTATTATTTATTTGTGACAGCACTTTCACGTAGATCAAGTTTGTTTCAAATTTTTCCACGCCCACTCCCGCTCCCGTAAATCAATAAAAATCGAACAGCAAGCCTAATTTTGAAGCTAGAAAATTTAATAATTTTATAAGTTATTTTAAATATACTTTTGTTTAGGGAAAACGCCAACTGCAATCGGATTTTAGTTGTTTTGGCTGACAATCTGGTATATTTTACAATACATGGTATTTTTAAATGCAGTACTGTAGAAATATACCAAATATGTATTTAGAATATTTTTAGTATTTTACGGTATATTGATTTGGAATATTAAAATTCAAATTCATACCGATTAATGTTTTGCTTTTATTGAAAATATATGAATTTAGTATATTTTTAGTATTTTGCGGTATATTTTGATTTGGAATATTCAAATTCAAATTCATACCGATTAATGTTTTGCTTTTATTCAAAGTGGTTAGCGGGTATCTCACAGAGAGCACTCTCTACTGAATTTTTCATACTTTTTTAATTTAATCATACTTCACACTTCTGTCTGTCACTTTTTTCAGATGAACTCCGCCTGCACTTTTGGCTCGTGGCATCCCTTGGCAGCCGAGAAACTGATGGCGCTGGACATGAATGTGGCCGATGATATGTCCGTCTTCCAGTTTGGCATATTACGTATACGTCGACCGGACAAGCTGCTCTGTGGCTTCAACTTTTTCGGCTACTGATGGGATCGCGAACACACAGCCAGCGGCTGTCGTCAGGTTCCATTGGGGACAATCAACGTGCATTTAATCAAGCGGTTTTCACACAAGCGAACAACTCATGTTTCAAGTAGCTTAAAGAGTCATGCTGCAGTTGCTGCTGTAGTAGTATTTGCAATTAATAAACTTGTATTTGCCTATACTCCCGTAGGAGTGTGTGCGATTGTGGGTGTGGCAGAACAGCTCACTACAGAGCAGCTCAGGCGGAAGTCGGAACACCCTTGAGGCTTGAGACGGTGGCGAATCGCCCACGCAAAACGCTCTTAACAGACAATGGAGCCAGTTAAGTGCATGTCGCACTTGAATTTGATTGTTGGTTTGTTTGTTTCCAGCGCATCCCGCGAAGCCACAAAGGCAACTACAGTAACTTTTAAGGAGTTGCGTAAGTTGCTGGACTGGGTTATACCTTAGAAAAATGAATTCACATGAGAGAAGCTCTTAAATTAATCAACTTTACTTTATTTATTCACCACTATTAATTGTAGATAGTTGAAAGCTTCGAGTCCTAGAGAATTTAATCTTGAGTAGAATTTTGTTATTTATTTACTTATTTACCACTATTAATTGTATAGATTTGAGAGCTTAGAATTTTTGGTAATTTGATCTTGAGTAGAATAGAGATACTTTTAACTTTTTAGGAGTAAGGAAACTTGATAATCACTTCAAATGGAAGAGAGAATTTTAAAGAATTTCGCTTAAATTGAAGAACATTTAAATTTTGGCTTTCATTAAAACTTGGTCAATGACTCTCCTAGGATTTAAGAACTATAAATACTAGTAAATTTTGCATACAGAACATTAGAGACGATATTTTCTATGTTATCGATATAGAAGAAAGTTTCGTTTGCTTGCAGTCGCTGCAGAGAACTAGAAAGATGCTTTACGAAGAAATACCCTACAAAACAAGTCTAGATATTTATAAAAAAGTTAGCTGAATACTAAACTATTGAGCTTTATTTGCTGAAACTTTAGACAACTTAGAGCTGAACCCTAATATAAATATATATTCTTCAATGAAAAACAAACTTGAAGTTCAATAAAAGAGTTAAATGTACAGTAAGCTAAAAAGTATGAATTGCAGCAGCTTCAGGCAGCATATAGCCAAAGCTTTTATTAAAATATCGGCCAATTTTAATGAGAAATAGTGTGGGAAAAATCTTTCCCTAGATGCCTCGTTAAATATGCCCACAAGATGTGCATTTTTACAGGGTATTCCACTGACTGCTGCATGTTTCAGCCATTAAATGCCATAACTGTTGTCTACACAACGACCTGAGCGAAATATAAGCGTATGTAAGTATGATGATTTCTGCAACACAGGAACACAGCGGAGTTTATGGATTGAGGGCGGGACAGAGAGTTGCTGAGACTAAGACTGAGACTGAGACTGAGACCGGGGCTGGGGCATTGCTCATTAATACGTGCTGCGGCGTCGGAGACGTGACGGGCATGCAAACTGAACAGAAGCGAGAAGTAGAAGTCAAGAAGAACCAGCCCCGAAAAAAAAGAAACACAGAAGAGCAGACGCAAAGCAAGTCAAATAACACAAACAACAATGAACAACAAAAATGATGATGGCACTTGCAGTACGCGGCGTATGCGCAATATCTTTCTCTGTTATTGCCAACAGCAGCAGCAGCAACAACAGCAACAGCAACAGCAGCAGCAGTGCAGGGAGGCAATTAAATAAAATATACTCGTATATGGCCAAAATAAACATTTAACTTGAACATTTAAACGACGAACGCATTGAACCAGGAAAAAAGTGCTTAAGCAACAACCGAAAGTTATGGCCCCCAAAAAGGGCGCAGCATCATTTCAACAGTTTGCAACTCCATCAATCATTCCATCACACCACAAACAGAGACAGAGAGAGAGAGAGAAATGTGCTAGCAAATGCTATCAAAATAATGTCCAAGCGTCCAGCACAGAGAAAGAGAAAGAGAGAGAGCGTCATGTGAAATTGGGCAGGTGTGCAGCCAACGAGGGAAGTTCAAAAACCTTCTCTTTTGGGATAATAATCAAATAAAAGTTCATCTAACTCGAAAAACTGCAGCTCGCATTCATTATACTCGCATGTTGTGTGCATGTGTGTGTGTGTGTGTGAGTGTTTCAACAATTTTTACTACCAACATCCATTTAAGAGTTTGTTTGACAAATGCAAATAGCATGTGGCATGTGGTTTCCCCTCTCCTCTCTCTCTCTCTCTTCTTGATTTTGGTTCTGTTTTTGTTATGCCACATCTGCAATTCGCATTTCTGTTTATGTTTATTTCCAACGCTTCGAATTCTGTTTCGGATTCAACGCGTGAGTCAAATTTGTGCCCCCTCGCTATGCTTCTCACCATTTAGTCAAAAATTTTTGATATGTTTTGATTGCCAACGCAAATTTTACAATCAACTAAAAGACAACAGCACCTTTTGCACATGCGCGTTCATTGGCCCAGCAAACGTGATTGCAATTCCAAAATCACTCTCCAAATCAAGTAAATTATTAATTCATATTTATAAGGCCATCAAATGCATAATCAAAATTGCCTTTTAGCGCCAAAACATTTTCTAGTGGCCAAATCACAATTAAGTGGATTTTAATTTTGCAGTGATTTTTTATTGTAGGAAAATTGTGAAATTAATCCATTTATCTAAGTGCTTTTGTTAATTACGATTATTTTCTTTTTTTTATTGTGTTTTAAACAGCAAACTAAAATTTAAAAATAGCCCAAGAAAAAAGTAAACAAATTGTTCATTGAATATAAGTACATAATTTATATAAATTGATTTAATTTGATAAGTTAATTCAAGGATAATGATAACAATAAATATAAATTAAGTTTGTTGAGAAAATGGAGTGAGATGTAACCTTAAAAAATGAGCTTTAAAATGACACTTGGTATTTCAATAACAATGAAATTTGCGTTGCCATAAACCAAACTTTTAGATTACTTAGATGAAGAGTCATATTTTTGGTACCAACTTAAAAAAAGCCGCAGTGCTCTATTATATTAAGCAATTGCATGTGGAATCAAACAAACTTTTCTTCTTGTTAGCGAAATATTTTAGTTAAGATAACGTGCACAAGGAAAAAACAAATATAAAACTGTCGCGCTTATCTTCATATATACAAACAATGCCTATATTAAGTATACGTTAAGTACGTAGTACAATTTCCCTTTCAATTGATGGAAAAAGAGGAAAAAGCAACTCGTGTGGCTAAAAAAACAATGCCTACAGCGTAATTAATAATCAAAGTTAATAAATTGGCAAACACGATCGGAATTGTTTAACAATTCCAATGAACTATTAACGGTTCGAGTCATTTAAATGAAAAAGCAAAAAATACGCGGACGTGTTGGCAAAGTTGGCAAAGCGAACAGCTGCATAAGTAACTTGGCTAATTGGCCAATTGGCTTAGCTGGCGTGGCGTTATCAGCCATCAGACAGAACGGAGTGTGATGAAAGCTAAACGAATAAGCGAGAGCTCGTAAAGTATTCATTCAGCATTTGAATAATTGACGTAGGACGATGATGCTGCGTTAGAGAGAGGGATCAAAGTTGCAAATAGACATCGTTGTTGTTGCCCTCTCACCACGTGACTCGCATGAATGCTGAATGCATTCAGAATTGCGTGAGCGAGTTTCTCAAATTATTTAACAGCTATCGAATTTGAATTTGTATTTTTGTTTGCATTTGGTGCTAAGTGACAGCTCTGGTCGCCGTGGAGGGTCAACATCAACATTGACAGCGACATCGACATGGATTTCGCGTCTGTTTTAAGCTCGCTGTCAAGTCAATTTGGCTGCGCTTCAATGCTGTGCACATTCAAGTCTGTCTGCCCGCTGTCTGTCTATCTGCTCGCCTGTCAATCAACCATCGAGTCATCTCCCTAGTCCAAGAAGAAGTGATTCCCCCATCCAATGAGTCCGTCATATTACCGCAACTTGAGTGAAAAACCAGCAACTGGCATCAATGTTTTATTAATTTCCCAAAAATATAAAAATTTGTTTATTCATTTGTCGTCTGGTTTCATTCACTCTTTCTCCCTCTCTTTTGCGGATTCGGCGAAAGCATTACTCAATTCATTTCGTGGAATGCGGGGGCGATTGTCACTCGACTTCTGTTGTTTTTGTACCATATGAATTACGATTATTTGTGGTTCATATGCATAAGGGTCCGCTATTGTCTTGTTGCTCGTAGACTCATAACTTATAAACAAGTGTTGTCCCATGATGCATCGATGCGTGTCCTACGACCACAACACGTCTCCGCTCCGAGACAAAGGTGGAGTCAAGGTTAAGCTGCTTCACCTATAAGCCACACTCTCTTCTACCCGAGAGAGACACCTTTATTTGTATGTCATTAATTGGCAGCGACGCCTGCTGCTGATCAAGGTCAACTCACTAAATAGGTAAACAAGTGAATCAACTCCATTAATTCTTTACTAACTGTAGAGCTGTGACATTACCCAGAAAATAAGTTGCAGCTTAAAGAATGTTAAATAGGCTTTGACTTCGCTTTGCAATACGTCATCTTTATAAGGAGGCATCAATGGCATAATTACCAAATTAAATATTCTAGAGGAAAGCTTTTCCTTCAGAATTGACTTTTCGTTTAGTTTCGTTTCTCTAGCAAGTATTCATTGATGTTAAAATGTTGCTCTAAAATCTGCTCTACTGTCGAACAAAATTTGAATTAAAAAGGAAAATATAAAAATATTGAATGCTTTCACAATTTTCTTTCTGCAATTTGAATATTTGACAACTTTTGAGGCCAACCAATGCTTGAAAGATTTTAGTGAGAACTTGCTCAGCGTATTATCAGGAATTATGACACCGCATTTGCACAGTTGAATAAAATATATAATATTTATGAAACAAAAAGACTTGTCATGTCAACATTCTAGTGGAGCCATCAGCTCAGTAATAGCAGCTGATGCATTATGGCTAATACATTTAGTTAATGCGGTTCAAAGTCAATTGTGCGTATCATTAAGTGAAGATATTGATCCTCACATTTATATATCGAACAGAAATTAGAGAGTAAAACCGAATTTCAATCGAAAATATATTATATTGAATAATAATATTCTGCAAGTAAAGAATAACTATTCATAACCGAATAAATAAGATTAGAAAATAAGTATAAAACCAGGCAGAAGGAAGCATCTCCGACCCCAATAAATTATACATATTCTTGATCCGCGTCAACAACCGAGATCATAGAGCCTTTCGGAAATAGCAAGCGCAGTTTTTAAGCTAGAGTCAGTATATATGATTCCTTAAATTTTGATTTCAATCAAATAAAAATAGTAGAAGACATTAAAAAATAATTCTATGTGTAAAAAAAAATGGGTACTGCTGTCGGGTTTTAGTTGTTTTGGTTGGATTTCTGGTATATAGCATTTGGTATATTTTAGGAATAATACCGCACTGTTTTTGGTTTTAAGACATTTTGGTATATTTTGTACGCTATATCAATATATTAATTTGGTATAATTTAAGAATAAAACCGCACTGTTTTGCTTTTATTGAAAATGGGTTGCGGGTATCTCAAAGTCGAGATTTTTAATGTACAAAATAGATTTCGGTTTAATGTATTAGGCAAATGTAAACTTTATTCTACCGTCAGCCCGCAATATGCCATCCGTATACCAAGCAGTATCAATGGCATAATCTCCCTTTGCAAGAAACATGAGGTCTAAATCTTTAGCGGAACGTGATGGAAAACTGTCTACGATGACATCATGCTGAAATTACGCAGAAATAATGTTAATATGGATGAAAGGGTTATCGAATGAGCAACATACATTGTAAGGACAAGTATGATTTAGGTTTGTATAATCCTTAAATATGCCATATACGAAATTATTGATCAGATGATTGCTGTGCCTTAAAAATTTACAGCCATCCAGCGTATAGTTGTGATTGAAGGGCAAATATCCGTTGCTTAGCTTAAGCAAAGACCACTTCACCTAAATTAAATAATCAGTAATATAAAAATGTTAAATTTGAAGTAATTTTTGCATATTACCAAGACATTTGTTATTGGTAATTTCAGCAGTTTGATGCGCAAGTCAAATAATTTGATGCTGCGATTCACGGCCCTCAGATGACACTTTTCCATTATTGCATATTTATGATCCTTGATTGCGAATTGAATGCTGGTAATCTCGAAGCTGGCCAACACCTGTAAATAGGCATAGCATTAGTTTCGACTTTCTTCAGATGGTTAGGAAGAACAACGATTACACTGGTGCAGAAAAGTAATATGCCAAAGGGCAGCCATGTCAACGATCTCATTTTGAGCGCAGCTGAATAAAAACTGATGAAGCAATATTTAAAAAAACGGTTAGAGCACTTAAAAGTCAATTGTGCGGAACGAAAGTATAATTAAACATAAAATATTAACCTGAAATCTTATCTGAAATAAGTCATCATTATAATTATTTAATTATTAGATGAGTTAAACGCCAGAAAGCGTGCTACGAATTACACTTCAAAGAGAGAGAGAGAGAGAATTCAAATAAATTTGTTCAGTTTGTTTACCTCCGGCATTTCCTAAAGTCCGATTGATGTGACTTAAGGCGTGTCTCTTCAGGCAGCACTTCCTGGCCATATTCTTTTCAACTAAAATGCATGGTTTATTTCTTGGTGTTGTCAATATAATATAGAATTTGCTTATAAATGCAATACAAAGGCGGCATTAAACGAGACAAGGAAGAACGAGGCATTCCTGCACGTTTGGCTGTGTATAAATCAAAACAGAAGAACAATATAAAGAATGAAATTTACCAGCGACAATACACAACAGATCCATCCAGCTGAATGCATATCAAATGATTCAGCTCTTGAACTTCAATCGTGGCGAATGAAAGAGAGAAAGCAAGAGAGTCTCGCGTAATTTGTTGCGGTTTTGTATCCAAGTCCAATTCCAGATCAAGTTCGAGTTCGAGATTGAGTTCTTATCGACAAGTGCGTCACTTGAATGCCCTACCATGGATGCAGAAGATGAATTGAATGAGTCACTCAAGAGACGTATTCTGCAGCAGATAAAAAAACGCAAACAGGCCTAAGGCTAATCGCAATTGTTTTTGTCTCGGATCGAAACGGATCGGATCGGATCGCATCGTATCGGGCATTGTTTGCATTTGTTTTTATTGTTGTGTTGTTGTTTTGCATACTTCCCAAAACAAATGAGGAAGAAGCGCTACACACATTGAGGAATCCGTCTGACAGGGAAGGACGTCGACATCGACATCGACAACGACAGTGACAACGACAGTCAGTCAGTCAGTCAATCAGTCAGCCGAACCGATCTGAGCTCAGCTCAGAGCCATATAAAAGTATCTAAGCGCAGCGGCGTCAGGTTCAGTCTAGTTGCAAACTCGTGAAACTGAAACTGAAATCTGATACTCGACACTTTTTTGAGGTGCAGTGCGCGCAGCTTGAGAAATTAAGGCTCCCCCGATAAACATAAAAAAATATATGCTTTAAGAGAGTGAGAACAGCAATAAAATCAATCTATTAACACATAAAACATAAAAGTGCTAAGCGAGTGCTAAAAGTGAAATAATTGTGGAGTGTGTGGCCGTCGTTTCCGGCAGCAAATACAAAATAAAAAAAAAACGAATCAAAATAAATAAGATAAATAAATAAGAAGCCGAAACAACTTTGTTATTCATTAGAGAGCTGTTGCTGCCTCAGGTGTATCGTGAATCATCGAAGCAACAGACTGCTAACAGCGCGTTAACAGACTGCTAATTTAACAGTCGCTTGGTAACAGTAGACTGTTAACAAACACAAATTGAAGAGGACTTGCGCTCGCATTTGAATAGCGTTTGAAAAGTTTGTGGTAAGTACGAGTACTTGCACTCATAATCGCACTCATACTGTTATTCGTTTTTCGAATGGCACGAATCCTTTGCAACATTTGTTATGGCCTGTTGCTCGAGTCCCGAGTCCAGGGCAACAATGGCAACAACTTTTTCTATGCCTGCAGCCAATTTGACCACACAAAAGTGGCAGGAAATTATTCTCTGGCTATTTTTCTATGAAAAGCAACCACTTCGGGTCTCGCTCTCTTTCATCTATGTGTTTTCTATGGTATACTATGTGTGTGTGTGTGTGCGTTTTTTATGTTTATTGTTAGTCGCGTGACTCGACAAGCGACGACGGACGACGCCTAGCTCGCGCCTAGCCCGCTCCAAATGCAGCCTGTGGACTATAATCATAAATAGAACAACAATGAAGTCAATTTGACAATGACAAACTTGGCATACTCTACCTTCTGTTGCGCAAAAGATATAACCATAATAATAATAATGTAATGTACAATAAACAGAAGGCATAATGAAAGAATTGTGTCATGGGCATATCATTTCATTTGATTAGATATCTAGTACAAGTTTTAATTTCTTTACAAACTTAGAGAGTTATAATTAGATGATCCAACTTGTATCACATCTCTTAATTTGGAATACATAATGGGTTGTTATTATGAAAGTGCCAAAGTTATTCAACCATTGAATAACTTTTATTGATGTTGCGTTACCTAGTTACCTAGTTCACACCCAGATCTTGGTACTAAAAACCTTTCGTTATCATTGCCATTGAATAACTTTTATTGATGTTACCTAGTTCTCACCTATATCTTTATACTAAAAATCTTCCTTTATCATAACCCTTGTTTGTGGCGTAGTCAGTAAAATAATGGAAAATTCTGAGAACTTTTAAACTCATCTTGTAATGATATAATATTAGATACAACAATTCCGTTTATATATTTGCATTTTATATATATTTATTACACATACAATTATAACTACATTATTTATAATTTTGTTGCAACCGTCTAAAAATCGTAGAAGTTACTCATATAGCAAAAAACGCCTAATGCAATCCGATCTTATTTTCTTTGGGTGACAATCTGGTATATTTTGTATTATTTGTTATATTTTAAATGTATACTGATATACCAAATAGATCCTTGGAAATATTTTAGTACTTTTTTTTGCTATACTTTTAAAATAGTTTTATTGAAACCAAATATGTCAAATATATCCCCTGATATATTTTAGAATTTTTGGTATATTAATTTAGTATATTTTTATAAAAGTGGATAGCGAGAATTTCACTGTCGAGCCAACTCGACTGTAGCTTTCTTAAATGTTTTTGTTGTAACGAAAAAATGGTTCTTTATTCTTTTAAAACGTTCTTAGTATTTAGAATCTGAATTTCACTATCAATAACCATCTGGTTAAACAAAATACAAGTGTTCCATATAATCACACTCAAGTGTTGCGAATCCACTACAAAAGTGCATAAACTTCTTGAAAAGATGATTCGAAGCAACGACGCCAAATGCGGGCACATAAGCAAGATATGTGTGTGTAGCTGGGACAGGTAATAGGTAATACTCATAGTATTAGAATTCATATCACACATACATATACACGATGTAGGAGTAGTAGTAGTAGTAGTAGTGAGAGACGAGCGTCGCCGGCATTGTCGCGCCAAAGAAACGCCATAAAGACAAGTTAACAGCGCATATACGAAGTAATTTAGCTTGGCCAACAGGCCACCACGAATCAGCAACAGAGCCCAAGCCCAAGCCGCTGAGCGAGCGATAGAGAGGGAGAGGGAGAGAGAGAGAGCGGGAGTGAGAGTGGGAAGGAGAAACAACACAGAGGCATCGCCGTGGCAGTGGCAAAACAACAAACGGGAGTCGCACACGGAACGTGCTATGAAACGGTTCGCGTAATCCAACGACGTCGCTTCATTTGATTTGATTCGATTTGTTGCTCAACCCACCTGAGAGTAGAGCCCTCGTAGTATTCGTATAATATTCGCATAGTAGTATTCTCATAACTAAGTGATCTAAAGTTATATACTGCCAGCATATCCATATTACTCAATATACGTATGTAGTGTGTGTTAACAAACCTCACGACAATTTAGTTAGTCTAGTTCATTAGTTAATTAAGACCCTTTGGCGAGAGTTAACCTTGTGCCAGCTGCTGCCTAATTCAAGACTTATCAACAACAGTAACTCACTCGAGAATTG
The DNA here is from genome assembly GCA_023558455.1 of Drosophila kepulauana. NCBI lineage: Eukaryota > Metazoa > Arthropoda > Insecta > Diptera > Drosophilidae > Drosophila > Drosophila kepulauana. The sequence goes on from CM042369.1 coordinate 1,272,464, forward strand.
CGTCGACTTCGCATCTAATCAGCCACTGGCCAATCTTGTTTCCGTATGTGTGTGTGTTTGTGAGTTTCGACTGATAAGATCCAACGACCCGGACAAAGCGTGTGTGCAATATTTGCGCTGATTCTTATCATCAGTCAATAGACCACATTATTCCATAATTATTACAAATCATCGCTGCAATATTCAACATTCCGTATTCCGTATTCCGTATTCTGTATTCTGTATTCCGCATTCAGCATTCTGTGGTAAGTTTCACTCAACTTTGGATAGTTTTGGTTGCCCACGGGCTAAGTTCAGCCATCATGATGAGTCATTCCCATCCCCCAAAATGATTATTTAAAATTGCCCACAAAATGTGACTCAGAAGCATATATGTAAATATCTAGTTGAAAGTTTAAGCGGCTTGAGGTTGATGCCTCCACGCTTTATAGACAGCTGAATGTCATAATATTGTAGTTATAGTTATTATGATCTATTTCACCATCCAAATTACAACGACTTCAAATTATGACTAAATTTCATGATGAATAGTTGTTGACTTGTAAAATGAAATATCTTATATGCGGTCTCTTTCCAGAATAGTTAAATATGAAAATGAGAAATAAGTTTCTAATAAATTGAGTCTGCCTTAGGAAAATTCCAAAATATTGACAAACTCTAACCAAAATACAATTTTTCTATGATTAATTGATATTCAACTTGACATGAGCAAACAATGTTAATATCAATTCTATATATAGTATACATTTCATATAGGTAATTCAAAGTTGTTTTTTTCTACTAAGAATCTCGCAGTTAAAGTTTGTGTATATCAAGATATTATTCTGCAATTTAATTGATTACTTATGACACTTAGTCAATATGTATATCTAAATTTAGAGTGAACAAGTGACAGCTCAAATTGATTACCACCTGGAAGCCAACTCAATTTATTTACATTACGCAGGTAAACACATTGGTTGTCAAAAGTTGAAATCGATTAGATGACAACTCTGTTTGTCTTTGCTCAAATCAAAGTTGTAAGCTGGCATTGCATTGAATTTGTAGCCCATCAAATTAGTTAGTAAAAACTCTTTTCAACTTTTAATGTCGTATTTCCTGCTTGATCTAATCATGGCAATGCTCGTAAATATCACGACTAATGTGCATCCATTTGTGTGTGATGCAGTTTTGATTGCATTTTGCATTTGGCTGACAATTGTTCTTCAAACATTAACAAATGCAGCACGTAGGCATATTGTGGAAATTCTAATTCTAATTCAAACTTAAATTCAAATTCAAATTCAAATGCCAATAACAAACAATTTGAATTACGAGTATTCGTTAGGCATTCGTATTTATATTCGTATTCATATGTGAATGGCCGAACTGACCGTGACGTGATTGCGTTTGAAATCAGTTTTTGAACAACAATTACGATTATATCATTACGATCACAAAATATGGTTATTATTTTGCGATTTGTTTCGCTTTTCGCAAAGTTCTCTCTCACAACTAAGGTTCAATTCATTTCTCTGGACTCTGCCAATGGCAATGAACCGTTGGGGCTTGGGCAGCTCTATAAAACGGAACACGAATCTATAAATACGAGAATACGCTTGTACGATAAATAGTTGACAACAAAAGGCACAATAAGAGAGAGAGACTCATAAATATTTCATTGTTCTTGTCACAGACACAAGACGAGAGATGAGATGAGTTGCGTGGGTCGAGAGGGAGGGGAGGCGAAAGAGAGACGCAACTGCAGTCAGGGAAGCTGCAAGTTGGATGGCATTCGGAATGGGACTGCAACTGAGAACTGAGGACTGGGAACAACACTGACAACTGCAAGTTGTCATTGCCATAAAAAGAGGCGGGAGGTCGACAGTTCTGTGTTGGGCTTTTGTTCGAACTTCTGTTTTCCATTTGCAGCATTCGAAATGTAATCTTCCAGATTGACATAAAATTTCACACATGTGGCATTTCATTTATTTACACACTCAACACTCAACACTCAACTTTTGCTGCTGTGCATTTTTCCACTATTCCGAGTATATATCGTTGATATATTCTGTACTCTCTCACATATGCACATATAATTTGCAGCGACTGTTGGGCAATTTACTTCACGTGCCCAGCATCTGTGCCTTCGTATAACTAGCGGCGATTTTTCCACCAGAAGATGGACAAGGGGAGTGCAGGCAGGGGGAACAGTCGTTGACTCACACTTTGATTCAGCCTAGCTATAAACCCAGACATTAATATCTTTGTGCACAATTGATGCTAATGGCCAATGGGGCAAAAGCCAAACACTCACACTCACACCCAAAGATCTGTTTAATATGAATGCTAAACAAATCATGACTAAATTTGTGTACATATCTATGAACTTTGTTTCTTGACAAGCGTAAGAAATGAAAAACAATGCAAAGTCATTCAATTAAATACCCTGCAATTACGGATTTCATTAGACAGCAGCATCTCCTCTTAAAAATATCAATATGAAAAGCCTATGTATACTCTACAATTATTAGTGACTAACAAAAAGAATTGTATTTCTGTTGAAATTGCATTGACTGATCTTCAGTAAATAATTTCTATCAACAGTAATTTTTCTAGAGATCTGCAATACACTTTTATTAGCATCATTCAAGTTCTATGGAAATTTCTTAGTCAAATATTAAACAAAAATTCGTTAAGCTATAAGATTCTGCAACCCAAAATTGCAATACTCTATTATAAAATTGAATTTACCTAAATTTTATAAAGGTCAACTATATCAAATCTATTAATTTGAAATTATACAATTTTTGAAAGTTAAGTTTAAAAAAAAATCAATATTAAATTTATATTAAAGAGAAGATCTTAATTAAAAGTATCTTAAGAGTAGCTAATATTTTATTGAATTGATAATTTTGAATAAGAATTAAGTTTGAGTAATATTTTTACCGTATAAAACATATCATTAAAATAAAAGTGTCTTCACAGAATCGTTCGTGCAGTTCATAAATTTAAAATACCCAAGATCAGTGGAAAAATCTAATACTAGCATCATTAATAATTCCACAAACTAGAAATTACGTTTAGGAGCACAGTTAGAACGCAGCACGCAGTCTCTCTATGAGTCTGCCATGAAATCAAGCAAGAAGGCGTGTGCCACCAAAGTGTTAATTGCCTCATACTACCTTATTTGTAAACACATAATAAACACACACACACACAGACATATGCAAGCGTTGAGATTACTCATGAGTAATATTCATTGAGCAATAAGAAACCACCAAAACGAAAGCAAAATTCGAAACGAAAATTCAAGTTGAAATTCATTCATAAATTTGTGTATCGAGTTCAAGTGATTTCCCATTAGACTTGGCTGGCACACCCGCACAGTCAGCCAACAGAAATTCAACGGAAATTGCACGAAATTTGCGAGAAAACAGCAGCCGGGGCCATAAAGTGTCAAATGAGATCTGTAAACTGGTAAAATGTAAAAATGCAAATTAGTTGTGCGACAACAAAGCGTGCACTAAACAGTTGACAAAAGCGCTGCCGCTGCGATAGCTTTTTTTTACCGCTGCTGCTGTTGCTCTGCTAATAGTGGTATGACACATGTGGATTCCAAGAAATTCGCATTAGTCACATACAGCGATTCCCTTCGCGCTCACACACAGAGCGCAGCTTTAAGTTATATTAACAGCAGCAACAGGTTTGACAGCAATGGAATCCCCACTGTTAAGTGCTCGTGCTGTTAACTACAGTTGCGCTCTGCCGACGTTGACGTCAGCTGTTGCGTGTGCGTGCGAAAGCTTTTGTGTGCGCAACTGCGAAAGCTTTCGGCCGCGCAGCGATCATCGGCGAGGCAGCGCCTCGAAGTTTGCTGTGCGTTGGGATCAGTTGAAATTTGCGCGCTGCTCTGTGCGGTTGTGTTTAGCGGCGAGTAACGAATACGAACAAAATACCAATAACATTAATCATTAAGCGCACACACACACACATAACATAACAGTTGCAATTAATTGCAAAGTGAACTTAACTAAATTTGTGCCGTTATAGCCGAGTTTACATTTTGCGGAAATTTGCGGAAAAGCGAGTACCCGAAAGAAAGAAAGAGCGAGAGAGTACAGTTAGTGACAACGAATTTTTGTAATGAATTAAATGAAACAAAAGGATCGCGTCAACAGTGTGAATATCAAAGAATCAATTAATAACTCAACTCAACGCAACTCAACGCATCGCGATCGCCCACACGCACTCGTTTAATTTATGCGCCGAGCTAATTAATCAATTTGTTGAAGTGTTGCATGCGACGACAAGCACAAGAGGAACAAAGAAAGCAACAATAACAACAACAATTCAAGCAATTGCGGTTGTTGCAGTTCATTGATCTACTACGCCTCTCAACGCACAGTCACAATTTACATGTAAGCATCGGCAAAAACTAATCAAAAGGGTATTGAGGTGGCACACCTCACTCAATTTCATTCAATCGACTGCAGTTGATTCATCCGATCGAGCCTAGCACACAGGTGCCGCATATCTCTAAGGTCAAGTTCTAAACCAATAATATATTGACTCACAAGTCCACTGGCTATTCACAATATTTGGTAATTCACAGCCCTGAAGCATAAATCGATTCTCATATCTTATCGATGCGTAAATTCATGAACACGTATTCGGTAAAAGGGCGGGGAATATATTGCTGATAAGCTGCTAGAAACATTGGGCAATCCAGCTTTTCAAAAGAACCAACTAAAAGAATGCGAACATCACAAATACACTGCAAGAAAGCGGGCCAAATTAATAACATCAATATTTGCTATGTGTCATAGCTTGGCTTCAATAAATAAGTTAGATATTTCCATTCCCTCTCTAAATTTATATTATTTATATCTTTCTCATTGAGAACATGAATAATTCCCGCTGTGTAGCTTAGAGATTCTAAAACCGGTGCTAAACTGGTTAATAAGAATTCTATCAACAAATTAGCAAACGAAAAAGCGATAAACAAATTTTCGGTACGTTGTGAATATCAAATCAATTTATGCAAGTGAATCACATTTAGTCGCAAATAGAAATATTGAAATCGTATTAAGATGTAGCATAGGTTTCTGGGTTGCTTGCAAGCGTGTGTTCCTTAATGTCCCACATTACGTATACGTAACATGTTGATAAAAATAGCAGGCCAAAAGCAGGCAAACACTTCAAACCTAAAATGCAATAAGCTATTGATTGTTGTTGTTTATTTTCGTTTGCCGCAGAATTGCGCGTATTGATTAAACAACAATGCAAAAGCTTTCATCGTTATAGCGACTAACTGAGGCAGCATCTAGGCCAGGGAAAGAGGGCAGAGGGTGCAGAGTGGTGGAGAGTAACCAAGCGAAGCGGAGTGCCAAACAGGTGCCCAGCTTTTTAACCTTAAACCCACAAAGCGACGACCTTCAACCCGCTGTCTAATTGACACTTCTCCCCCGCATGCACAACACACACACAAACACACACATAGAAATTTAACTGTTTATCATTTGCCGTATCTAAATATTCACCCAAAAATATACATGTTTAGTACATATACGTAAATAATCACACTGTGAACGTGAACCAATTGTGTGAGACACAGGCACCTAGAGTAGGCGCAGAAGTATATAGAAATATGATTCTAGTGTCCACATTGAAATCCCCAGTGATTAGTCAATGGCAACAACAAAACCAAAAACCAAAAACAAAGACAACACAAAATGCAGACTTACGCGTATCAACAGCAAATATTGTCTCTCTTTTTTTGTTGTGGACGACACACCCAAAGGCAGAAAGACTTTGCTGCTTGCTCTCTTTTACCATATTCTTTGTTTTGGGCTCTGTGGCGTTGAAAAGTGCCCGCCACTTGTCGTATACTTGATATCACTTATCGCTCACGTTGCTGATGTCACAGCCAGACCAAATGCACTGCGCCAAATTTATGAGTACTAAAAGGGTGTTAAAGGGTGTTACACATTAAATATCATGTAAAATAAACAGCAAATAAAATGTAATAATTTTCAAGTTGCATCCTTTTTTAGTACTGCAGTTGCCAAGCGTCGTTGGCTTTATAGAGTTCATAAAAGCAAACACAGTTAGTGGCGTTGTACATGGCGTATACGTTACACTTGTCATATAATAGTGTTGGGCCAAAGTCATATCATTAAGTTGGCTATTTTTAGGGCTATCATTAGAGACAAAGAGGAAGCCACAATGCTTGTGCATATTTACAGTCTAAAATTAAATTATAATAAGGTCTAAATTTAGTCGAGATTTAAGTTCAAGTGTAGACAACAAATGTAAGACAGCCACATGACTGCTGCGGCTGCAATCAACAACAAACTAACAACAACAAGCACAAGAAAAAGAAGAAGAAGGCAGCTGACACGTCAGAAGTGGCGTCAGAAGGCAGTTACTACCAATTTTTACTACGCCACACTTGGCTACAACTCGCGACTCGACGCGACTCGACTATAACTCGACGTAGTACGCCAGCACTTCCGTTCCGTCGTTGCAGGCATCCAAAATGTGTGCCATTTAGCTCCGCAGTCAACCTGTTGGCACTTTTTCTTTGGCACAGCAAATGGGCCAACTGCTTCCGTTCGCCCTTTTGCACTTGGCCTGCTCTGATTGTTGATTGTTTGTCGGCGGCTTCAATTTCTTCTTTTCTCCTTTTTTTATTGCACCTGTCCTACAATATGCATGTGTACAGTACATGTCTACCTGGGACCTGTATGAAATATTAATTGACCTTTTTGCAATTCTATTTTCTATTTTTCTATTTTCTATTTGCAGTGCGCAGTTGTTATTACAACTTCAGTCACGACTTGAAGTTCAAAGTGCGCCCTAGACACAACAACATCGACAGACAAGAAACGTATCTGCATCTACATTATCTACAATAACAACAACAACAACCACAAACAACAACAGCTACAACATGTCCAACACCTGCCAAAGCTACGCATCCGTGTTCATAGTGATGGGCACATTGCTGTCCATACTGATGGCAGCACAAAGTGTCCCAGTTTCAACGACAACACAGGCCGAGGTAAGTTAAATAAAACAAGTATGAAAGTTAGAAACAAAGTGTGCTCGACTATGAGATACCAGCTAACCATTTTAAAGAAAGCTAAACATTCCAACACTATTCTTAAAATATACCGAATACTGCAAAAATAAAATATACCAAAAGTCATATATGGTATATCGATAAACTTCTATTCAGAATACTGCAAAAATAAAATATACCAAAAGTCATATTTGGTATATCGATAAACTCTTATTCAGAATATACCATAGAGGTCAAAATATACCAGATTGTCAGAAAAAGCAGCTAAGATCCGTTTGCAGTAGGCGCAATTTGTATTTCTTATATAAGTTCCACAATTTTAAACGGACAGATAGACAGACGGACAAACAAACATGACTATATCGCCTCAGATAGTGACGCTGATCAATAATATATACACTTTATAGTGTCGAAGATGCCTCTTTCTGCCTGTTACATACATATGAACATTTCCTGCCAGCACAAAGTAATAAATCCCTTCTACCTATAGGGTATAAAAATAGTATATGGTATAGAAAGAACTACACTGATATCTTAAAATGACAATGGACGACGACAAGTGGCTCGGTGTTCAGTGACTCAATGAAAATTGCCAGAATATCTATCAAAAACCAACAGACCAAACTTGAGCCAAAGTGTTTGACAACTAATTGAGCAAACAATTCAGTTATCTCGACTGACCAGCACAAAAAAAAAGAACATGATAAGGATGAATGAAAAGTAGAGAAAAAAATGGCAAACGAAACGAAATTAAAATTGCAAAGTAATTTAATAACCGTTTGTAAAATGAATTCGAATTGAATCCAAATCAAATTACAGCCTCAGCATGCCAATGTTAATCACATAATTGCGAGCGTGTAATTTGTTAAATTACAACAACGAGTACACACAATAAATAAGGGAACTATTCGCTTGTTATAAAGTTATTAAACGGTGCATTAAATATTGGAAAAAAAATATGGGGTGATGAAAGAAGATAATGACTTTGATTTACAGCTGAATTAATGAATGAACTTCGATTGCAACACTTTTGAATTTCATATTAACTAGTTATATTTATACTTTTATTTTCTTTAAAATTATTTTCTTTACTTCAAAATAAATAAGGGAACTGTTTGCTTGTTATAACATTATTAAATGGTATACTTAAAATGAATAAAGTAAGAGAAATGATGCATTAAATATTGCAAAAATATGGGACAATAGAAGAAGAGTATTTATTTGAATAACAACAGAATTACAGTGTGAAAAGAACTTCGTTTGCTACTCTTTCATTTTACCAATCTTATTAACTAGTCACATATTTACTTTTAATTTCTTGAATATTATTTTATTTACTTCCGATGAACATGACAAATCGCTGTCATAAAAGTGAAGCAATTCATGTATTCAACAGCTGCAGCTAAGCTGTGGTCGCCATAAATAATTGCATTTAATATTTAGTATAGCAAACATGCATCAATATATATTGTATATTGTTTACAGGCTTGCTTATGGTTAGTTAGTCAGTCAGTGGCTGCAACACATGCAACATTGGCAATTATTCCACTCACATCTGCACGCAATGCATTCAGTTTATATCGCACAAATCGCCAACGCCACTGTTAACTGACCTTAGTTCCCCCTTTTGGGGGTCTTTTTGCCTGGCTGGCAGTAATTTTGAGGACAGTCTCCCCGAGCTTCCCTTTCTCATTGATTCCCTGCTCCATGTGACTGTATTAATTGCTGGTTTTGGTGTCGATCTGGTCATGACATTGCCATTGTCACATGGCAGCTGTGCCACATGCAAGCTCAACCGTCACCATGGTCCAATTAACTTTTATTGCATCACATTTGCCAGCTAAATAATCTGCTAGATAAGACATCAAATACTGAATGTGACTGAATTTTTTTTTTGTTTTTTGTGGGCAAGTTTGATCTCTAGCGCTTGTCAACAATACTTTTAATTTAAGTTGCGTTTTCTAATAACTCTTGATTGATTTATTGATTGATCGAAATGTAGATAAAAAGCAGAGCTATCTTTATTGAGAATTCGTATTTTTAATTTTTTCCTGTAATTTTGTCGCTCTATTAAATGCAATTCATTCAATTTATAATAATAATAATAACTTAAATTCAACTTTACAAGAAATTTCCTTTTACCAGAAATTCCATTTTCCAAATCGTAGAAGAAATTGAACTTGACAAATTCCTTTTCTAAGAAATTCTCTTATCCAAAACATTTCCTTTTGCGGTTCCTTAGTTTTAGTTCCCAAACCATAGAAGTTCAACTTGATAATAATTTTAAATACTACATTTATTTTTTGATGAAATAAATTCAAACATAATTTGCCTCGACCTGGAATAGAACTTGAACAATAATTTTATTTTCTATCAAAAGTGTTTAGACGTTAACTTTATAATTTATATTAATTTAATGTGAAATACGCTATTTGTTAGTCTCTGAAATGAATTCACCTTTTATTATTGTCTACAATTGCAAATTTAACTCAATGTTTGTTAGACGAGAACTCCGCATCGTCTTCATGTTCAGTTCAGGCACATCAATGTACGATTAAATCAATAGTTTTCCGTTTGCATAAACTTAATAATGACTGCTATTAATGACTGCTAATGCCTAAGTTAAAACTGCGCTTTCATGTCATTAATATGTAGTAGCTGGAAAGAGATAGAAAGAGGGGAAGAGGGCGACTTTGGCTGCTGCTGAGCTGATTATCAGCGCCTAATGCCAGCCAAATTGTTGTCATGCTTATCGTTTTGTGTGCAGCTTGCAAATCGCAGCGATGATCCCACAAAAACAGCAGACAAATCGCTATATAAATTGCAATTGGCACGTGACGGGGGCGTCGGGGGAGTCGGGGGAGTTGAAGTCTTTATAATTCTCATGATTCTCCTGTTTCTGCTGCTGGCGACAAGGTTGTCACGTTTTGCGGCACAAAGTGTTTTCTCTTGTTGCACGATTGCAATCTGCATAAATTAATAAAGCAGCATCAACAGCATTAGCAGGTGGAATCCGAGCTAGATTCGGTTTGAGTTTGAGAGTCAGACTTCCAGCCACACCTCTGAGAAAAGTCTGTTCCTGTTTGCCCATTTATGTCGAGTGAAATATGTAACGAGTGCAAGTTTATCGATAGCAATTATCGATCAATTCGATCACTTTGAGCACGCGCTATGCGCGATGCGTGCTTAGAACAAAAACCGAAGCTATTGTTGCTGCTGCTGTTGTCTTTGTTCAACTATCGGCTAATTGATATGTTGAGCGCGTTGCCAGCAACTTGGCGCGGAACCTGCATGGCCATTGGGCTGGCCAGTCGCCCAAAACGATAATGATAATGACGACGGTAATGATGAACGTTGATCGTTGATCGTCGATCGTTGAATAGGCATACGTCAACATTGCGCAGCCCATGTTTGTCTCACTTCAATGTCAGACTACAGCACAAAAAAAAAAAACAATCGGCGTACTCCCACTGTTCTAAGTCTTTGCTACTCTCCAATAAATTTTGTCGGATTTCGCAAGACTTACACTGATAAAAATAGTACTAACATCAAGATTTTGGTGTGAGTACAAAGAATTTTAATGAATAGACCAAAAACATGAAAACCTTAATGTTAGAAAACACCTATTGGTTTTAAAAACATTTATGTTAATATAAGACGCAAGTTCTTATTAATAAAAGGCACATTTCTTAACGTTTAAGAACAAAAAATCGTATTACAAATAAGATAAAAAAAATATGACCATTTATCTATTATTTTAACATATTATTATTTGTATTCATTCAGTTGAATGTTAATCACTCCACTTAAGAAATACTTATCATCGACTTGCACTCACCCAAATAAAAACTTTTTTGGAAATTCCATGAATTTCACAATTTAGTAATCTAAATCTAGTATTTTTAGTTATATTTTGGCATGAGAATTGGCAGACTCATGTTCATAGTCTTAGGAATTAGTTCTTAAATTATTTTAAGAACAAAATTGTTAAGACAACTGTTCTTGATTTTAGAAATTGTTCATTTTTTCAGTGTATAGTAGATCGAAGACACTGCGAGTCATGGCAATGGCTAGTCAGCTCTGTCTGGGACCACACTTGTAGCAAAGTCTTTAACAACATTTAAATCGTTGTTCATTTATTTGTTGTTTTCCCCCCAACTGTATTTGTAATGCACGATTTGATTGATTTAGTTCTTTATCTCTGCATTGCTTTCATTAATAAGTGTGACTCACTTAGAACATAGATATATACATATATCTACATATATGCATAGTTTATGATTGTCTACCTTACATTGACATCGATTGGAATCTCTACAAATTGTCAGCAATTTGCTCTACACAAAAGCAAACACACAATGACACTGAGTCAGTGCAGGCATCGCAGCATTATTGTGATTAAGACATAATGCAACCAACCTACCTTCAATAATCACGCTTTATGTCATCCACGTTCCAATTCGAGAACTGCGACGCGTCATACGCTGCGTATGCTTAATCGAAGCCAAGTCAAAGGTTAATTGCAGCAGTCTATTGGAATGAGCTCAGGCAGCAGTTGTGTTGTCTCCGACTGACTTGCTTTTGTTTCCAGCTTAATTAAAAGAGCCCCCAACGTATGTGAGAGTGAAAGAGAGGGCACTCGATGTACAACTGGTCACAACTGGCAGCCCAATAGTTGCTTCTTACTTACTTTCAATAATGACGTATTTGGCTAATTATAATCGTTAACCAACTGGGCAAAAGTTGGAGCCTCCTAAAGAAAAGTTCCATGCGTATTAACCGCAAATTTTCGCGTGCGTCACGCAGCGCCAAGAAAAACAGCAGGAAAAACAACAACAGCAGCAGCAGCAACAGCTAGAGAAACAGAAACAGTTCCGAGACTTGGCGTCCAGCTAATCAATAAGTTAAACTAACTAAAAAAAAAACATATATATACATGCGAGTACGAGGGGAAGTTGTGAGAGTGTTGCTTGATTGATTTGGGCAGCCAAATGCAAAGCTGGAAAACTCAACTGAAACTGGGAAAAAAAACTGAAAGTCACGTTGCGTTTTTTTGTGTGCGACCTTCACGAGGTGTTAACAAAAGGATGCCAAGCGGGCAAACAGCCAAACAACCAAACGGGCAAACAGGTAAACAGCTAGATAGGCAGACAGGTAAACAACTGAACAACTGAACAGCTGAACAGGATAACCTTGCCATTTTGAAAAAGGTAAAGCAAAGCAAAGCTAAGCTAAGCATCGTATGCAAAAAGTAGAAAGCAAATGTTAACAGCTCAAACAAATGATATTTTGTATCCTAAGGTCACAGCGCCATAATAGAAAAGAAAAGCACGCTCAAAAATGCGCTGTTTATGGATACCCTCTAGGTGCAATAGATTCAAATATATCCTGAAATGCTTCAGGCTTTACCATATGCAACATGCAAACAGAGCTTAGCATATAAGCAAAGCAATCGCTAAGACTTCCAAATATATATTTCCAAAAAATTTGAAAATCTTTTAATGCTTTTACGAAGTTTTTATTTAAATAATAACTTTCTGAAAGATTCTTTTTATTGAGCAAATATTTAATTTTAAATTACAATAATCATAAAGCTAATAAAATAAATCTATTTAAATTATTATTCCCTACCATAAAACAGACCACAATATTCTAAATTACATTTATTTAGTCGTGAACTTCCATTTTAAGATTTCCAATTTATTTAGCACTCTTAGCATATAAAAGTGCCTTTATAAAAAGTAAACTAGAGATTGTATCCTTTATTTGTTGCCCAGTTAAACCGTTTTGAGGGAGTTTCTGTGAGTTCTTGGAGTTTTGCATACAACACGTTTCGTTATCTTAACATCTGCAGTTTATTTATCGCCTCGTAAATTAACGAGGAGCAAAAAGCGAGCCAAAAGGCACCTTTTCACCTGCGGGGTTAAATGTCAAATTTTTTATGGGAATTTCGCAGCTGACAAAATTATTGGCCACCTCCTTTGGGGTCCTGCTTTACGATTTGCCGCTTTTGCCATTTAAGCCAGCATTTTTGGCCTGCTTGCTTACATTAGCCTGATTATGGAAGTTGCGCAACTTTCGGCACCTTTTGGAGGCTGATTTGGCCCAGTTTTTCATTAGCCGCCCCCTCCGCCGCCCGTCCGTCTCGTCGCTTCTTGCACGTTTTATGACCATTTAAAGACCAGCTTCAATATGGCTCGCATTTCGCTTTTCACACACAAAGAAAAAAAAGTGATGTAATCATTAAGAGGAGAAACAAGCCAAACAGGTTGCAGCTCGTTAGTGATAGATAGATAGATGGATGGTTTATAGTGTGTATGAGTGTGTGTGTGTGTGTGTGTGTCAGCAGTTTGGCTGCAATCACTTTCCCAGCGTGTCTCTGTGTCTCTGTCTCTCTTTGAAATGAGGTCTAGGCTTAAAGAAGTTGCTCCTGCCGAGCAGTCAATGACCCCAGCGATGTTTGACCCAAATACTGGAAATTTAAAGCGTCAGCAACAAACGCACCCTTATACTAGCGATACCTAGACCTAGACACATATATATTATATAGTATAGTATAGTAACACTCGCACACTTCAAGCCACCCTTACAGTCAGTCAGGGCAAATACAATTTTCTCATCAATTTCCGGTCAAGTAAAATGTAGCGCGCAGGCGAAAAAAGTAAAGCGAGAGAACTAAACGAGCGCCGCTTGTTTATAATTTATGCATGTCCTGGTCTTGTTTGGCCGGAAATAAACGGACTCTGGCACCGCCTTTCAAGGGTCAAAACACGCCAACTAACACAATTTACAGCACAATTTTCGACTCGGGGTCAATGACTGACCAAAGCCAACTCTGCAATTGGTCTAATTGCGCAGGCTTTGCTTGGCATTCCAAAAGAGCAGAATAATATGCGCAAACAGATTCGGATTCAGATTCAGGATCAAGAAGCACGCTTAAAGTTGCCGCATAATTTGTATACCCTGCTACCCATAGGGCAGAAGGGTATTAAAACTTTGTGCCCCCAGGAAATGTATGTACAGGCAGATGGTTTGCTATATTTGGTATATTTTACACTTTATGGTATATTTTGAATGAAATATATTTTGCACTACATAGTATATTTTAAATGTATGCAATACATTATATATTTTTTATATTTTGCAATATTCGCTATATTTTGCACTACAAGGTATATTTTGAATGCAGTATATTTTTCACTAAACGGTATATTTTTAATGTAGTAAAATATTCATTATATGGTATATTTTGAATATATAATATTTTACATTATGTGGTATATTTTGAATGTAGCACTATATCGTTATTCTACATATTTCCATTGGTATATTTTAGTATTTTTGTGGTATTAATTTGGTATTTCTTAAGAATAATACTGCACTGTTTTGCTTTTATTCAAAATCCGTATCTCACAGTCTAGGGAGCTCGATAATAGCTTTATTTCTTGTTTTTTGCTTAAATTTTGTTATACTCGCAAGCATGTAAAACCCTTTAGGCCAGGCCAAAGCAAGGCAGGACAAGGCCTAGGCAGCTAGTGAGCTGGCAAAGTAGGCAAAGAGGTCAGCGATAGACAAACTGCAGAGTGCTGTTCACTCTGCACTGTTCGTAGTTCAGTTCAAGTGGCCAAGTTGCAGCAGGGGCTGTTGACATTTTACTACCCATTTGTTTTGCATTTCTAACATTGAAAACATTGTGGCACATTTGTTATTAGTTTTGTGTGTGCTGCGGCGCAAATTGATGTCAATGTCTCTCTGGTGCGTTCTCCTTCTGCTGCAAATTGAAGTGCAATTTGAGCGAGCGCCGAAACGTGAACCGAACTTGCATTATAATTTCTATAATTTTGCACAGTTTTGTGTAATGCGATTGCAGATTCATCGATTCTAGTATACTTGTTGTGTATCTTTGAGTACGTGTATCTGACAGTTTATCGCAGCATTTCCGCTTCGCACTTCCGTTTTTTTCGTGTTGTGCTTTAATCCTCCCGCTTGTTGTTTTGTGACGCATTTCATTCGCTTGAGTTCTGTTCGGTTTCGGCTATACAAAAAGGTTCGTCAACACCTCAAAGTGATTCATTGACGAGTCAAACTGATAAGTTTGCAACGTTCTCTACGTATCTTATCGCATTCACAATTATGACGACCTCTGACTGCGAATGCGAGTGGGCCAAGCTTATTGGCAGCTTGCTATATTGTGACAAGCAATGCTAAGATTTATTAGCCCATTTCATAAGCTTGTGCTACGTGCACATCATGGTCGACATTGCATTGGAATTTCAATGGCCAGCGGCAACTTTCATGTAGTTCCCACGAGTTGCAGTTGCAGTTGCAGTTGCAGTTGCTTTTGCTTTAGCAGTAGCTCTCCTCATTTAATTTGTTGCATTTGAAATGCAGTAATTATGTTAATTGCACAAGTTGAGCAGCGACTGGAATGCCCAATTAACTTGCTGCCCCATCTTGCCAAACAAGGTCGCTCTGTGTGTTGCCCAAAACGCTCTCAAGTGGCACTTGAAATGCTGCAGCCACTTTTGACACAATGCCAATGCTATAGAAAAGTATTCAACATGATTTACTGCAGCTAAGAATGATCTGTGGCAAAGGAAACTCTACTTCATATGTATTACATTGTCATTATACCCCAGCATCGGCATCGGCATCGGCAAAGTTGACAAGGCTATCGCAACAGAAGAGGAAACGTTGCGGCCGCTGAAGAGCGACGCAGATTAATTTTATTGTGTAATATTTTTGACAGCAAAGCGGAACGCAAATTGCAAATGATTTGCATATCTCATCAGTCGCTTTTGTGACCGATTCTCACTCTCTTTGCTGTCAGATTGACAGCGTCATGTTTACAGGAAAAGCAAAACAAAAAAACGAAAAAAAAACAGAAAAAACGTCGTGAGTTCATTTACCTTTAAGGCGAGTCTAAGGCCCTCGCCCACTCTCCACCCCCTCAAGCTGATGATCAATCGAAATTACCACACGCCAAAAAAGTTAAAACACACACACACAGACAGAGAGCCAACCACCCAGATTATTAAGTACTTAGGATGAATACTAAAATGCGAACACAAAATGTTTACTTCCTCGCTGAAATCAAATGAAATAAAATAAAATAAAATACTCATAAAAGATTGTCAATATACTACGACGAGTATAAAATAAATAAAACAAGAAAACTTAACAGTCAGCTGAGCCGACTCTCGTGTACTCCGCATTATGCAAGCGCTGTTTCGGCATCTTCTTGTCTTATTTTTGGCAGTACAACTACAGTTGCGACTATGTCTGTGTGTGTGTGTGTGTGCCACATACGTGTTGATTCTGATGAACATGTATGCCATATGCTATTCTCAGCCCATTAAAATGTGCGACACATCGAGCCGCGGCACATGTTTCACATGCCAAACGCCCCACTACGCTCAACAGTGGACTTGGCAAAATAAAGCATTCAAACTGTATATAAACATATATGTATATATTTGTATATATACTAACAAGTAATTGCTGCAATTAGTGCAAGCAGCAGCAGCTAAAAAGACTTGCGACTTGCGGCAATTAGACAATGTTTCTTTATAATTGTTTTTGGGCTTACCGTTAGGCGAATCTCCCAGCCAACTAACCTCGCACTCACTGCACTTCCTCTTCCACTAGAGTGGAGGAATGGGGGCATCGGGGAATGGGAATGGGAAGGAGAAAGTGTAGTCAATGCTTAGTCAATTAATCGCTCGATTCGCGTTACAATTTAATTCGACTTCAGCTGAAATCGCCATAAAAATAAAAACAAATGCGAAACACTTCCTCAACTCTCCAATAGAACTCAGCATTTTTCACACCTAAATCGCATAATTAAAGTCACGTAACTGTGACTCGCTCTGCTTTGTACGTATACGTAATGTGCATTGGTATTGGGTATTGAGTATACGCCGCATAGCCGCAAGGGGAGTGGTGAGAGGAGATGTGTGGGGGACGGGGGGGATATCTCTCTCTTTCTCACAAAAAAATTATAAAACATTGCCATGCCAAGCACTTGGTCATAAATTATGCAAGTCAGATAGTTTTATTTCTGTCGCTTTTTTTTTTGTTGCTGACTTTGACTTTTGCATGCGGCAAATATATTTTTGCACACACTGTGACGAGAGCAGCAGAGAAAGGGGACAAGTTGTAGTTGACCAAGTTGAGGGATTGCGCCGCAGGACAATTACACTTACAATGCAAGCAAAACACCTTTTATCGGATCGCCATAAATCAGTTGCCAACCAGCTGGTGGCAAAACATTCCATTTGATCGTTAGCTCCTCCCTCTTCATTCTTTAGTTGACTCTTCTATTCATATCAATCATTCTCACTCACCTGTCTGTCGGTTGGCTTTCAATTGTTGCAGATCTACTTGTCGCAGTTCGGCTATTTGCCCGCCTCGGCACGTAATCCGGCCAACAGTGGACTCCAGGACAAGCACACCTGGGTCAGTGCCATACAAGAGTTCCAGAACTTTGCCGGCCTCAATATCACCGGCGAACTGGATGAGGAGACTATGAAATTGATGTCGCTGCCACGTTGTGGTGTCAGAGATCGTGTTGGCACCGGCGACAGTCGCTCCAAGCGTTATGCCCTCCAGGGCAGTCGCTGGCGTGTCAAGAGTCTCACCTATCGCATTTCCAAGTATCCCAAGCGTTTGAAGCGCAACGATGTCGATGCGGAGATTGCGCGCGCCTTTGCCGTGTGGAGCGAGGATACGGATCTAACTTTCACCAGGAAGACATCGGGACCAGTGCATATTGAAATCAAGTAAGTAGCAGAAGCTTAATTTAAGGGAGAGCTGGGAGAATATAAGTTTTATGTTAAATTACGATTGGTAATAAGATGAATATTGAACTCAAGTAAGTAAATAAAGCTAATTTTTAGGGAGAGTTGGGGAAAATAAAAGTTTTTAGTTTTAAATTATGATTTGTAATAAGATTTTTCTTAATTAATTATAAATATTGTTGCTTTTACTCTTCCATTAAAAATCAAAACTATTTGATAAAAAGTTATTTATTATTCTTCTAGTTGTGTTAAATAATCAATGCAAGGAAAAACTTAAACAGAATTTAATACAAAAATGTCATACATCACAAAATAGAGGTCGAATTGCTTTAGATAAATTTGTTTACCAATAATCAATAAAGAATTTTGTTTACCTATTTATGTTGTATATTATCTATGTGGGTCTTAAATTATCTGAATTACATTGCAATCTGAAGCCAAACTAGACCATCGAATAAAAGTAGATTTATTTATGTTAAACGACAAATAAAAGGAAATACTTAAAAGGAATAGAATATGAAAATCTCAATCACTATAAATACATTCCAAATTGTTTTCGATACATAAAGACAACATAATTACATTTATTAAGCGTCAACATTCAACATTGATTATCTAAACAGTTTAGATCTTGAATTGAGACTTGATTCAACATAGTTTTAAAGTCATACCTTCAACTCTTTCTTTTATTAATCACTTCATTCTCCCCCATTGCAGATTCGTGGAGAGCGAGCACGGTGATGGTGATGCCTTCGATGGCCAAGGCGGTACTTTGGCCCACGCCTTCTTCCCCGTCTTTGGCGGCGATGCGCATTTCGACGATGCCGAACTCTGGACCATTGGCTCGCCACGCGGCACCAATCTCTTCCAGGTGGCTGCTCATGAATTCGGTCACTCGCTCGGCTTGTCGCATTCCGATCAGAGCTCCGCTTTGATGGCGCCCTTCTATCGCGGCTTTGAGCCCGTCTTCAAGTTGGACGAGGATGACAAGGCGGCCATCCAATCGCTATACGGACGCAAGACCAACCAGTACACACCCACCAACACCTATCCGGCACCCAGCACACAGCGTCCCTCGTTCACGCCACCCAAGGTGCCACTGGACGACTCCATCTGCAAGGACTCCAAGATCGACACGTTGTTCAACTCGGCGCACGGTGATACATATGCCTTCAAGGGTGACAAATACTACAAGCTGACCACGGATGCTGTTGAGGAGGGTTATCCACAGCTCATCTCGAAGGGCTGGCCAGGATTGCCGGGCAACATTGATGCCGCCTTCACGTACAAGAATGGCAAGACGTACTTCTTCAAGGGCACACAGTACTGGCGCTACCAGGGCAGCCAAATGGATGGTGATTACCCCAAGGAGATCAGCGAAGGTTTCACAGGCATTCCCGATCATCTGGACGCAGCGATGGTGTGGGGCGGCAATGGCAAGATCTACTTCTTCAAGGGCAGCAAATTCTGGCGTTTCGATCCCGCCAAGCGGCCGCCAGTCAAGGCCAGCTATCCCAAGCCCATCTCGAACTGGGAGGGTGTGCCAAACAATTTGGATGCAGCACTGCGATACACCAACGGTTACACGTACTTCTTCAAGGGCGATAAATACTATCGCTTCCACGATGCACGATTTGCGGTAAGTTTGCGCGAGTGCGATAAGCGATCACAACTGCAACTAATGTTATCGATTATCGATTATCTCTATGCAGGTGGATACGGCCACACCGGCATTCCCAAGGCCAACGGCACATTGGTGGTTCGGCTGCAAGAACACGCCATCGTCTACAGGTAATATTGTCGAAGACGATCAGGTCGAATCGGAGCAGCATTCGCAGCTTCATACCGATACGGATGGTAATGGTGATCTTGACCTGGACGCAGGTGAGTGGGATCGACGCGGCGGTAGTTTTGTTTGAATCCATTGGATAATCGACAGTTATAGCGAAATGTATCGAATCAATCAAAGTCAAAAAGATCTCATAAAACGTGTATGAGTTGTTACTTAACATACAAACTTAAAGAAATGTTTACAACAAAAATCCTTAAGAACTCTTACTCCATCTTAGATTGAGTTAGAGCAAGAATGAATTTATACAAATATTATATATGGTATGTTTAATTAAGTTTATCATTATTATATGTATGTATCGTACTCGTATTCGTACTGTAGTCAATTCTATTACTGAACTCAATGTCTGTTTTGTTCTATTACCCTAACGAATACCCGTCTGAAAAAAAAAACAACAAAGAAAGAAAGAAATGATTAAATACATTATTATTTTTATTGAAAACTAATTCTCGAAATGTGTATGTCGAATTTCTTCCTCTTAGTTCTTGTATATTATTTGTAATTTCTGTAGCATTTATTTACATATTATGATTTATATATTTATCTATTTTGTGGTGTTTTACTTTAGTTTGTTTCAGTGTTCTCAAACTGAACCGTCTTCAGGCTACACTTTCCACTCAACACTTTCCAACACACTTTCTAACCTATATCTATTAGTTTCTGAAATCTAACTCTATTTTATCTTCTAACCGAGTTCAATTACTACCATGATTTCACTATTTCTTATGCGAATAATAATTTATTTATTTATTATTACTAACAGACGTTTTTATTTATTTAGGATATGGATTATTTTTCAGTTTTTTATCTAACAATGTTTTTCAATATTTTTATTTAAGTTAATAACTTTAAAAACTCTTTGTATAATTAACAAGGATTTTGGCTTATTTTGGTTTTGGATCTATTCTAACTTCTTTTCTCGCTAACAAACTCAATTTAGCATACCATGTACAAAACAAAAACAGAAAAAAAGGAAATTTTTTTAATAATATTCACAAAATATTAAGAACATTTTAAATTGAAATATAGGGCCAGCAATTAATGATAATATAATATTTATATAAAATCTTGCTTACAGTGTAAAAATCAAAAGAAAAACAAAAAACAAACTACTGGTCAGTCGGTCTCACTAACTTACCTCCCGCTTCCCACTTGGGGCGGTTCCAGGCAATAAACCATAACCATCAAATTATTATTTAAGTCCCCACAACATGCACTAGATACTCGGCATGCATTATCACCTAACTAAGTAGATAACTATTTAATATAACTATAGAGTTTGGCACAAGAAGTTACTAAAAATATCTAACTATAAAAAAAAACTACACTAATTACTTTATACTACACTATGCTTAAAAACAACACTTCAACACTACTATCTATGCAACAACACTTTTACAACACTATTTGTTAAACACCACAAGTGATCCAGCAAGTTCCACCCCTTAACTTTGTAGTACTATACCACCCTCAAAACAATATCTTAAAATCTTGGTTTAAATGTAGCATTTGCAATCCTAAGTATAAGCACCCCAACTAAGTATATTTATTTAATGTAGTTCTATGGTATTATTAATATTATGTGAATCCCCACTCCACCCCTCAAAGACTAAAAACCTATGTATAAACTGTAGTTATTATTATGGCATTTCCCAACACTTTATGCGTTCGAAATTCGAATTGAAATTTAAAAAACAAAAACTGTTTCCCTCTTGGCACCTGTGGCACCAAATTCAAATGTGGCAAAAGGCTTTCTTGGGTTGCGCTTTCTTTGAAGAATCTCTAATCTACATATACACATTCTGTGTACGTGTGTGCAGCACTTACACATGTAAACAGTATTTTTAATTGCATGTTTTATCAATAATACTAAAATTCACAATTTGCATGCTCCCTTTTCTCCCACCTTGTACCCTTTTTTTCCTTTCTGCCATTTTAGCACACATACACAATCACATACTCGACACACGCGCACACACACACACATAAGTTATCCACCTTATGTTTGTATGTATGTATGTAGAATGTATGTGTGACTGTGGTGGTCCACACCCGTTATGTTATGACCCAGATTGCACGACTCAACGGTCGGTCGGCCAATTTGAATACTTAACACTGCATGCACGTGCTTGTTGTTCCCTCATAACACCCGCCCGTTCAATTTACATAAACTGAGCTGAACTTCAATTTGTATATCTGTATCTGTATGTACGTTGTATGTATTTCTTGCAGGCTTTAATAAGAGACGCGGATAAAATGAAACGAAACAGAACAATTAACAACAACAACCCGCCACACTCAAAACATAATAAAACGAAAAGAAAAGCAATAACAACGAACACACAAAAACGAAAAACCAAAAACAAAGTAACGCGCGCATATCGCAATAAGCAAATCGAAAGCTTTACCACACCCGCTGCTGGCAATGAACTTCTGCTGCTTTTGCTTCTTTTTATTCTTCCTCCCACTTACTCTCGCCCTTTCTTACTGTCTCGCTCACGCTCTGTCTACCGCTATGACACAAAAAGCCACCCCCAAGTCGGTGTGTGCGTGTGCTTGGCTCTTTGTACTTATGTGTATGTGTATGTAGTTGATCGTACCGATTAGTAGCTATCGTTTATGTTATCGCTTGCTATCGTTTTGCAAATTCAATCATGTAGTTACGTCACAACACGCACAGACCCCACAGTAGATGATGCACTACGTAGTGATGAAACCGCTTCAAATTATCGTCTTTGCTGAATTGTTATTTATGCGATTATCATTTTTTTCCCCCAATTTTTCTTTATTATATATCTTTCATTTCATTTATTTTGGGTGTGTGATCACGAATATTGATCAAACAGTACCGCAAACTCCAGTTGTCAATACGAATCTGGTTCCAAGTACGGGCACGGGCACGGGTCTTCTGCCCGGCTGGATGTGGAGTCTAACGAACAGATACTTTTAGAGAGCAACCAGTTCCTTCGTGTGTGTTCTGTCCACCAGCAACATGTCAACTGTATTAATTTTTGTATTCGTATTCGATTTAAATCGCGCGCCCTAATTTGTAATTTGTCTTTACACATACATATGAAAACATATGCATATATATATATTACATACATATGCCTGCTTGAGTGATCTCTGTCTGAAAATAATGTCACAATAATGCCACGCCCAATAAGCCTACGCTGCTGCCGAATCGCCATTGAACAAACGCCCAGAAATCAAACCAAGAATCGCCATTTGTACTCAAAAGTGGAACAGTATGTTGCAATAATTATTTTTATACATAAATTTTTATGATTTTTTTGTTTCTAAGATAGTTTAGTTTTACATTTTTGGCAGTCAAATTTTTTTATTTCTTTTTTTTATAATGAAAATCTCTTAATAGTTATGCACTTACATATATATGTATTTACATAGTTGTTGATTTAAGAATTTAAAAATATTTTGTGCGACTTTTATCTAATAAATTTTAAAACTTATTTCTATTTAAAAAAAAAATAGCTGTCGGCGATCACCAAACTAATGATGAACCCGCTGAGCCCGAGGTTGCGGAACGTACTGGATCTGGTGCGATGTCTATATCCCAGCTGACCAGCAACTCAGCAGCCAGCGTACTGATCAGCACATTCCTGCTGTGTTGCATTTCCAAATTCATAATTAGCTAAAATACTTTTAATGTTGCGCGCATTGAGAACTCAAAACTCACAGGGCAATAAAAACAACCCAAGTAAAGTTTGTAAAATTTTACCGCACGTTGCTTAATTTGTGGGCTACCATCATATTGGATTTGTGTATTCGAATAATGATAAATAATTTTAACGATAATGAGAAGAATGAAGTCCTTACAAATATCATGTGAAACAGGTGCCTTAAATTCGTTGTTGTGTAAATACAAACAAAAACTCAGCATTAAGTATAGTTAAACTTAAATAGTTTTTAACATTCCATAAAAGAAACTGAGAAAAAAATAATACAAAAAAAAAACTACAATACTAAACATGAACATGATATCAGAAATCAGGAATCATATCATAACTTCAAGTATGTTGTGAAATTAAAAACAGAACATGTTAAATATGACAATTTGCGATATTAACTATTACGAGCCATAAAAACAATATGTAAAACGGAAAAAAACGATTAAGCAATTAATTAAAATGTAATTTAGTTTAGTTCGAGTTCTTACACTGACTAAAAGAGCGAATTGGAAACTGTTTAGTTAGTGCCACTTACAATACGAACTATAGATGTTTTTTAAAAAATTTAGAATATTAAGATTACAAAAAAAAAATTGATCATTAAAATACATTTGATTATTATATAAGTCTAAGTGTATGTAAGATTGTAAGTTCTTAAATCGATATTTGTTCGGGTTTAATATTTAAAACCGAAATATTATTATTATTGTATTTAATTTACGTATTATTATTGTAACAATTTTATAAAATTGTACTCTAAAAGTGATCGAAAAACATTAAATAAAAATAAATACTAAATGTAAAAAAGAAATTTACACCTTTGTAGCTTCATACGCAAAATTTTGAGGAACAACACTTTGCTTATACAAATGTCCTATGTCCTATTCTTATGTATCCAAATCTTTCTCAAGCTGCGCATAAAGCCCTTCCAAATTGGCGTCCTTTGGACCCTGATTTCCTGAATTTATATTTATCGAGTGCGTTACAGATTTTGTACTTTTGCGGCGTCCGAGACCTGTAATCAACCAGCCAAAACAATTGGATGCTAAGTAAGATAGTGGTAATAATAAACACTGAAATGAATAATGAAAAATTATTGATTTTTACACTTGATTGGATCCTCGCTGCCGTCAATTGCGCAAGTAGTTGGCCTATAGGGTGGAGACAATTGATTGTCGGCCTCGGGCATTGATTCGTGTTCCGGATCTGGCGTGCTCTGAGCAATGCCTAAATATTCATTTTCCATTTTGATATCGTAGCTGGAACAGGGGGAAAGGGAGTGTTGCATCAATGAGGACATGTCTGTGGTTCGTTCCGATTGTGGTTCGACTTTAATCGCGGTATTGACTGAAAATTTGATCCGTTATTTGTTGAAGTAATATCAATTTAGCAATACTCACCTACGCTGTTCTGTCTCATCTGTAAACTCTTAATGATCGCTTCGTGTTGGGCCATTTTCATTTTCAGCTTTTCAATCTCTTTATCACTGGCGCTTAATTTGGTTTCACGCTTTTTCTTAGCCTGCGGACTCCTGCTGTGGCTCGAATCGGAGCCATTGTCATCGCTGTCAATAATGGTAATCGATTCCACGGGTGGCGGTGATATAACGCGGCATTCAGCTGTCTCATCATCTGAAGGAATTGTGTTGATGGTCAAATTGGAGGCGCCGCACAGCGAAGAAGGCGCTACTTGTGGCAGGCGCTTGCGTTGGCGTCTATAGCGCACGGTGAGGATACGATTGTTGACAGTGCGGCGCACTAGATCCTTGAATGCCTCCATTGCCGTCTCAGCGCTGGAATAGCGTACAAATGCGAAGCGTGCGCGTTTTTGACGTTTCATGACGCCAATGTCCACGCGCGTTGAATTCACAAATGCTTTAATATCAGCGGCATTCATATTAAAGGGTATATTGCTCACATATAGCGAGCAAGGATCAATACAGTCGGCCTGCTCCGCATCGGTAAAAGTCTTAACCTCAGCATGCAAATGTCCATTGCCAAAACGTATACGATTTATCTCCTTTATTGCCTGTTCGATGTTGGCGCCTGGTTTTAGATGCACCAGACAATAGCGTTCTGTCACATTCGTCGGAAAGACTACATCCCGTATAGATTGTGAGAATTCACTGACTATGGCGACATTTATCTTGGGATCCGGAAAGCGTATGATCAATGTTGGTGTCTGTGGTACTTTCGTGGACAGCTCACGCTCTAAAGCCAATGCACGTAGCGCATTCTGACGTCGCATCTCTGATTGTTCCTTGCGATTAAGTTTGGCAGCTAAATAGAAATATTTAAAATACATTGTACTTGCTTTATATTGGAAATTATGGTCTCTTACACTTTTCCACTGTTTTAGTATCTTTATCGACTTCTGATGGTGGTACAGAATCGTTGCCCAAAGTTCTTGAGTCGGCGTTCGACATCCATGAGCACAGCTGACTGCCTGCAGGCGTCTGGTGAAACATAAACGATTCCAGTGAAGGCTCACAGCCATTGCCGGTGAAAGGCGCCACATGGTTGCTGGGCGAGAGGGTGACGCTGCCCCGATCAGCGTGGAGGCTATCACAGTCTGCGTCTAGCTGCATATAATTTGTTTCCTTACCCTGCTCCTGATCATCTTGTTGTTGTTGCTCTTCCATGGCGCGCTTTGCTTCCGGACCATCACCCAAGCCCGTTTTATGTGATGCGCGTTTAATATCTATATTCATGATATTCCAATGAATGAAAGACAATTGAAGATTTTATGCAATTTCAAAATAATTGCTTTGAAAACACGATTTCAAACAAAATATCAGCTTGATAACAAAAATTGTTACTGTGTTATGTTCCTGACTGTGTGGCAACGCCTAAACACACAGCTGTTCACTGAGACAACACCAACACACTCATACAAAATGACATATGTTCTAGGCCAGGTATGCTGTTAATAATATTTGTGTTTGAAGGCAATATAACGTGCATAAAAACAAAGTTTTTACTAAAATTACTAATGCTAATCAAATGAACATTATAAATATAATTAGTTTAATACTAAATAATGAATATTATAAATATTAGTATTTCATTTACTGATAGTTTTTCTTTGTGACCAGCATACTGTTCGTCAGCAAGAGCATATCAATAATAAAATGTGTGCGGCACTTTTACGAAACAGCATTAAATGCATAAATTTCAGAATAAACCCATCGGCGCTTACAAGCAGAAACATCTGGTAAGTACTTTAAGTGACCATTACAAAAGAAAAGATAAATTATTTAATATTTATTTCAGTGCAAGTGCATTATGTTGCAATTGGCGCAAATCGGCTTCCGTTGATATGGAACGCAAATTACTAAACGATGATAATCTGCCCAATCATTATCAGTTGATTTATCGAGCGCCTATGGAGAACTATGTAGCATGGTCCAAGAATGTATCCACTGCCACTGTGAGCATAATTGGTCTCTTGGCCGGTTATCAATTCGCCACAACCTCCAACATGTTGGACATGACCAGACAGATTGATATTTCAATTCTGATGTCGAATGAGAGTGACTTGTATTATTTTACTGTGGGATTTGTGCTCATCAACTTGGCAATACGTGCATTTGTTGCTATGTATCCTTTAAGAATCTACAAAAGTTCCGACAAGTAAAAGCAGATTCAACTAATCTCGGCATTTCCAATAATAAATTATTCTCTTGCAGATATGTTGCGGTATATGGTTCACAATTGCCGTTCGGGACTATTAAAAACTACTTTGGCCGCGGAGAGATTGCAGAGTACAAGAATGTGCTGAATCCTTGGAGTCATGTTATGTTCAAACTAGGCCAGCGATCGTCGTTACTTTTGGTTGACTACTTTAAGACTCCTGCGGAATTTCAAAAGCTATTCGAGGAGAATGAAGAATAACGTATTTGTTTGTATATGTATAAAGTTGATTTATTAATTACTGGTGTGTTTATTGTTTTAAAAAATATTAAACGAATACTAAAAACTATAGTACTAATGAATACAAAAATATTCTCTTCTTACAAAGTGCAAAGGCTGCACTACATTTCCTGTGGCATCCATATGTAAAGTGCCTTGTTTTATATGGGTCAATAACATATTAATATGTTCTTTGTCCCATAAAAAGACTTCGAGTTTGGTTGATAAATACTGAATAAACTGAGAATGCCCTTTAGAAATCATACCGAAAGCATCGACAAAAGGATCCTTGTCGAAATCAAATTTGGCGTTGTTTTCTGATATTAAATTTCTAT
This sequence comes from Drosophila kepulauana, assembly GCA_023558455.1. NCBI lineage: Eukaryota > Metazoa > Arthropoda > Insecta > Diptera > Drosophilidae > Drosophila > Drosophila kepulauana. Next base: position 1,300,116 of record CM042369.1, read on the forward strand.
AAAAAGGCAGTTTCTCATTTGTCATCTGGTCATTACCAACTAAAGCTCTAGTCATATTTAACTTGTTAATTTTTTTAACTCTATATTCAAACGCAGTACAGTTTTTTATGGAGGCTCTTTCTATAAATCTGTTCACAGCCCTGCACTGCGTTTGTTTTTTTTAATACTTAGTATGTGTTATTTTAAGACTACTTGTTAAAACTTGAACCACCCCATCAAAAGACCCTTTAAATATAAAGCTATTGCAAGATGGATCCTTACAATAACCATAAGCTACAAAATTTAATTTATTAATTCATAGCTTCTTAAAGTTTAAAACACACGCATTATTATGAGAGCTGTAAGCTTCTCTAATCATGTGCTCTATACTTTGTGAAGCAGAGAACTTGTTAGTTAATAAAGAATACATATTTTTAAAATCGATTACCTTAAATTTACAGTCCTCATAATTGCATTTTGAAAACATTGCCCGTGGGCTATTCAAATTGTCAACTGGGAGGACCGATCGAGTCAAACTTTAATTTCCACTGTGGCACTCTTTTCGAAAACATTTCAAATTGGCTTCTATCAATGTTTCGTCTGCCGGCTCAATGGAAATGTCAGTAGAATATATACTTGAGGTTAATTTTATATTTGAACTTAATTCATAGCTACCCTTAGACTCATAGACTCCATTACTGACATCATTGGATTTTGCCTGAAACTATTTAAAAATGCAAATAAGAATTGAAATGATCTACAAATATTTACATATATTAAATTCAAATTTTTAATACTTACACGTTGGAAGCACTTTAGCAAGGCATAACGAGTCTTGCTAGTGTTGGCAAATGGAACCACTCGCTTCTGATTGGCATTTAGTTTGTCCAACAATATTTGGTAATCTAACGTCGAAAGTGTGCTTCCGGAAATTAGTCCTTCGGAAACTGCCTCCTGTACAGCATTCTTGTTCCCATAGTTGCTATAAATGCAAAGGAAACATTGAAATTATTTATTTATTTACATGTTACTTATTATACACAATAATAAAAGAAGGAAGTGCTAGCTACTAAGGCATCGACTCTGAAATTATTACTTGTATTAAATACAGGGACACTTTAAAGGCAGTACAGGGACTTTTCAGATATTGAGAAAAAATGTGTTGCAAAGTGAATAATAATAATTTCATATCTATATATATGTATATGTATATGTATATATATTTATACACTTCGAATATATATTTATGGCATTTAAAATTCAAAACAATATTATTCACTTTGAACACACACTTTTCCAATCAATTTATATTTTCCCGGAATGGCCGCTGCATTGTCACAAAAGCGCCACTGCATATATATATACATGCATATATATACATATGTATATGTATGTATGATACTGCACTTAAAGTGCGCACCGGATGTAATACACATACATATGTACTACTTTATGTACTTACGATTTGGTGGACATCAATTTACGTGGCATTTTCAATATTTTGTTTACTCTCACTTTATAAACTTTTAACTTTTGATGTAAATAACATGTGCAGAACTTGTTGTTTAGCAGAACATACAGCACTATTCCGTTATGTTCCAGAGTTGCCACCAAGTTCATAAAGGGTGGCCCAACTTTCGGCCGTAACACGTGCTGCCACCATGGTAATATTAGTTTGGCAATAATCACAAGAATTGAATTTTCCCGAAAACGGCTTAACCGATCTGAATAAAACAAAAAGCAAAATATTTGTCTATTTGATTCGAATAGAATGAAATAGCGCGACATGGCCTAAAGGTTCTGCAAATATTAAGAATAATTTGATGATAGCGTTAACATAAAGTTTTGCCGCTAACAGTGATCAAGTAAACTGCAAAATTTCATTTAAATAAGAATATAAAATTGAGTATATTTATTAATTATAACAAAGTAATATATATATAAATAGAGTATTTTAATGTAATTTTAAATTATAGTAATATTTGTTTCATTTAGTTATTTTCTGCAAGTATTTGAAGTCCCGCCAAAGTCCAAATGGTGTTATTTAACACTGACTGGTTCCACGCTGGTTCCAGTGATTTGATGCACCTGCGAAATGAACTTGTTTTTGCGGGTTAGGAAAAGGTAAATTTTCTCAAAAACAGATAGTTGGATTTCAACCAAAATTGCTATATATCTTCCTTATAGTTGTATCTACGAAAGTATAATGTGCGCTATGGCCGACAAGAAAGTCAAAAAAAGTTACGGCCATTAATCGGCAGCATTGATTTTTTGTGCTCATTTTGTATGGGGCTGGAGCTGAGGTTATCGTACTTTTCCTGAAATATCTCAAAAACGAATATTTTTAAAATTATGAATTTTTGAGGGTATATTTATAAAACAATACTCTATAACTTGTCATAAGCCGATTTGGCCGACAGCTCGTCAAAGCCGAGATATTTGCAAAAATGTTGCTACCCTAATTTTTCAATCTCGATTTTAGTGCATAAATACTGCATGAAATTTGACGAACATGGATTTAATAGAAAGATAATTTAATTTTCTATTGTTTTGCATTTAAACTTTTTTGATTTAAGTTTAAATATCACGTAAAAAGTTTTTTTAGCCGATATTTTTTTATCGATATGTGACGCTAAAGTTGCGGAGCTATCTTGACGCACATAATAACACATAAGTGCGAGTGAAACGACTACGCCTAGCGCATGATACAATTATACAAGGTAGTCTCGTCGGAAAATAGCTTTCGTCAGTGCGCATTCGTATTTCGACGCAAGAGGTTGTCTGCGGACGAAATTTTTAGCGCAATTAACCCTTATGCAAAATGACTTTTTGCCATGTATGCCGTAGACACGGATATAATTAAAACATTTAGAGAATTAGAGAATTCTCATATATATTATTAATATTGTTCATAAACAATTTACATTTTAAAAATATGTGAAGGAGACATTAACATTAGCTTCAAAATATGTAAATATTAATATCATCGTCTAAGGGTTAATGCGCATTTCATTGTCGTCTCGCTGTGCCTCTTTCACTCGCACTCATTGCTAACATAGACAGGGTACCAGCTTTTTTCCGACGAGACTACCTTGTATAATTGTATCATGGCCTAGCGAGTGCGGAAGAATCGACAGTAGAGCTTTGTGATTAACCCTTAAATGGCGCATAGGGTGTAATTGTTCCACTATATTAAAAAGAGTTGAAATGTTTTTATAATTTAATTTTTTACAGCTTAGAAGTTGACAGTTATCGTTATTTTTGTTTTTGATTACTAATTATTTTGTTCAGGTTCTTAATTCTATCATAAAATTCAAATATATATATAATATAATTGCAATCTGACATTTTTGCCTTGCACATACAACCTTTCCCTTCAACAAGCACGAGCGCACTGAGCGATAACGCCTCGAAGCCGAACGAAAAGGCACACGACGAGACTACCTTGTGTTATTGTATCCATGATACAAATTGTATCATACAATTATACAAGATTGTCCCGTTTTTCGACGCAAGAGGTTGTCTGCGACGAATTTTTTCTGCAATTAACCCTTGTGCAAAATGACATTTTGCAATGTATGCTGTAGACACGGATAGAATTAAAACATTCAGAGAATTAGAGAATTCTCATATATATTGTTAATATTATTCATAAAAAACTTACATTTTAAAAAAAATTTCAGGGAGACATTAATATTAGCTTCAAAATATGTAAATATTAATATCATCGTCTAAGGACTAATGCGCATTTCATTGTCGTCTCGCTCACACTGCTGTGCTGAGATTCTTTCACTCGCACTCATTGTTATGATTATAGAGGGAGTGATTTTGCCGACGGGACTACATTGTATAATTTTATCATGATTGTATCATGGTATGCCCCACTTAACGTCCATTAGGCTTCCGGTATACTAGTTTTCGGTATATTTCAAATACGTAATTGTTGGTCACACTGTTGCCGACTACAACACGTGCGTTGCAAACAAACAAATGCGACAGGAATGGAGCTTAAAAAAATGAAACCACTGTTAGACACGGAGCCGGAAAAAGAGGAGAATGTGGAGGAGATTAAGCCGCCCAAGCGACGCAACCCTTTCAACACACAACGCTTAAAGGAAGAGAAGGAGCGGCGACAAAAGAAACGCGCTCGTCTCATCGTTCGCAACATTAGCTACAAATCAACAGACGATGCGTTGCGGGAACACTTTGGGCAATGGGGCACGTTGGAAGATGTGCATATTTTAAAGCGAGGCGACGGTAAGCTAGTGGGCTGTGCATTTGTGCAATATGAGACTATCAACCAGGCTACAAAGGCCATAATGATGGCAAACGGCAAAGAGCTGCTGGGACGCAAAGTGTTTGTGGATTGGGCCATCGGCAAGGATGAATATTCGGCCAAGCATCCGAAAGAAGAGCCTGCGGAGAAGAAGCCCAAGGTGGAGGTCAAAGAGGAGAGTGACAACGAAGATGAAGGCGTCGAAAGTGAGAACGAAAATGATGTGAGTGATGAGGAATCAGAAGGAGATGCAGAAGCAGAGGATAACGAAGGGCATGATGATGACGATGACGATTTAGAGGACGGAGTTGAAGATGAAGATGAGGACAAGGATGAGGACAAGAAAGATATCAAATCGGATATCGAAAACGTAAAGCGCGAGAAACACATTTCAAATGATGTGCAACAAGGCTGTACAGTCTTTATCAAGAATGTCCCCTTCGATGCGGAGGATAACGATCTGCGCAAAGTGTGCCGCAAGTTTGGACTGGTGCATTATGCCATTATCAATCGTGAATCGGTATCTGGACACTCCAAAGGCACAGCATTTGTCAAGTTCAAGGCTAAAGAATCGGCTGATCTCTGTTTACAAGCGGGTACTGAGTTCAAGTTGAACGACGAGGTGTTGGATCCACATCCTGCGCTTAGTCGCGATGAAATCAAATCAAAGCATTCGGAGAAGTCCAAGGATGAAGGCAAGGATTCGCGTAATCTATATCTCGCCAGAGAAGGTCTCATCATGGCCAACTCAAAGGCTGCCGATGGCGTTTCGGCCTCGGACATGGCCAGACGTCACGAGCTGGAGCAGGTGAAAACCCAAGTGCTAAAGAATCTGAATCGGTGAGCATTGCAACCAATTATGTCATTAACGTTTAATTGAATCGTTTATTTAACTTACAGTTTCGTTTCGCGCAATCGACTTTCTATCCACAATCTGCCAATGAACTATGACAACGAGAAGCTGAAGCAAATGGCTCTGACCTACACGGGATTTCGGCCCCATGAGTGTCGCGTGATGCGCGAGCAAAAGGTGACACCGGAGCATCCACAAGGCAAATCCAAGGGTTTTGGTTTCCTGTCTTTCGATACGCATCAACGTGCATTGACAGCGCTGCGTAAGCTCAACAATAATCCCTCTATATTTGGAGCTCAACACGTAAGTTATGAATTCTCGCAGTAAAGTTTAAAATTTGACATTTCAATTTCCTCCAACAGCGACCAATTGTGGCCTTCAGTATTGAGGATCGAGCTGTGCACAGAATAAAAGAGAAACGCAACGAACGCTCGAAGCAAAACAATCCCACATACAAAACAAAGCTGGAGCAACGTAAGCAGCGACGTGAAGAGAAACGTAAGGGACAAAAGCCTACATCAACGACCATAGCGCCGCAAGACGATAACAAGGTTAAGCTGCAGAAGCACATCAAGAAGCTGGAGACGGCGCGAGCAGCCAAGGCAGAAGGCAAGCTGCAAAAGCAGGAGAAACAGCGCAGCGACGTTGAGGGGGATTATGTGGGCACAGCTGCCAAGCCAGGCACATCGTTGCGCATGAGATCTAAGAAGAAGATCATGGAGCAGGCGCAGGAGCACATGAAGCGTGTGAAGACAGAGAAACGCAAACAGAAGAACAAGAAGATCCGGGAAACACATCTGGCCGAGCGCAAGGCAAACAATCGACCCAAACAGGGACGCAAGAAGGAGAAGGACGAGTTGCGACCACTGATAAACCGTTACAAGGATATGATTAGTGGCAACGAAGGCGGTGGCGGTATCACGGGCAGCAGCGGCAAAGTGAAGAAACCCAAGCGCACCAAGTGGTACAAGGATTAGGCTTCCTTCCTCTGTTATTGTAGATTACTAATTAAAGATATAAAAAATTTTACAACAGCAGTTGTATTTTTACGGGGGTGAGCAATGCTAAAAAGTTATTGAGAACTGTGTGAATAAAATGCATTGAATTACTAATGGAAACAAGATTTTATGCATGTTGTAAATTACAAGTCGGGCAATCAGCCACTCCAATTACACTAAGCAGACCGCATCGTAACGCATCGCATCTATTCCAGCCAGAAGAAGCGTGAACCATACTTGGCTGGTGGCGTTGGATAATCGGCTGGCAGTCCGGGTGTGGCATCGGGATATACCGCGATTTCCTCCTTCTTTGGTTCCTCGCGGGCCGTTTTGTGAACCTGTGAAGCATAAATTCCATATAGTATTTGACGATTTCAAATAGTTTTCTTTAGACTCACCTTGGCGCGTGCAAAGTAACCGTAGGAGGGACGATCCCAGTCAAAGTTATCCTTCATGCACTTGTCGAAGACACCCTGAGTCTTGCGGCAACTGAAACCAAGTTAAGCATGAGCATGGTAACCACTTAGATTAAGAATCGATGCTACTTACTGGCTGAAGGCCATTGTGCCGCTGCTCTTGTCCAGACAAGTGGCATATTGCATGAATTCCTCGTGACAGGATTTCTTGACTTTGCGGAAGAAGTCTAGGGCACAGCTGGTGACAGCGCGTCCCTCACCCAGGCAGGCACGTGGATCGTCCAGCTCCTGGCGACATAGCATAAACTCCTGCAACACACACACACAAAGTACACCAAAGTAAAACGTAAACAAAACAAATCGAACATCGGTTTTGAGGTTAGGTTATATAACTGACTCTATCTGAATTTTAGCCGCAAACTGTGGTCATAAATGAATTAAACACACTTGTGATGCACCACTGTCCTTGGCTGGAGTAAAGTGAATGTACTTTCTATTAATATTAAGCGGTATACTAACATTATTGGCATTCTCGCATTGCTTGCCTAAGTGAAAAGAGCCAGCTCGGAGTGCGGCCGATGATAAGTTTAGCTCCTGCACGTTCAGCTCAGATTCCTCGGGCAGCGTTGTGTTGCTTGTGATGACCATTGCGTTGCAGTTGTGCCGCCCGTAGCTTCAAGGCTTAAATTTGAAACAAATACGCAAATTGTTAGATTTTACGAGACAAAAAAATCTCGTTTCCAGCTATACAACAGCTGTTTCCCTATCGTGCTATCGAGCTATCGATTGTCATAACCGTTTGACGCCATCGCGATTGACAACTGTGATAGCTCGCTTATTCGATACTTTAATTTGCTATCGATAACTGTAAATGTCAGCGCAAGATTCAAAAAATAGAAAATATATAACTATTTTTATAAATGTAATTGCAAATTCTTTGTAGAAAAATGAACTCTTGTATGTTTACTGTGTTGCTATTTATTGCACTGCTGGGCGCATGTGCTTAGTTGCCCAGTGGGAATCACGTAGAGAAGTGTAATAAAAACGTTAAAACGCTAAAATACCAAAGCTCTGTGAAGGAGATTGTCAAGGACTTGATTACAAATTGGAATTCGCCCATTGTGTATCTCAGGAATCGCGGTTACCTGAAAGCACCACAAATAGATTTTGATATGTACCGCAAGGACCTGGGCAAGAAGGCTAAACGAATGTCAGGAACTAACGAAAATGGCAACGATCTTGGTGAAATGTTTCGCTCACTCTTCGCCTCAAGCGACATTGCAGGCATATCGGATAAAATCAAATCCAAACTGGGCGTTGGTTGGGACATGGATAAACTGAAGACATCGGTGCGCAACGAAGCATCCAAGTTCTATGAACAGTTTTACAATAAACGCAGTCAACAAGTATCGAATGGTCAGCAGGTTGAAGAAAGTGCCGATATTGACAGACAAGTGGCTCAGTTATATCCTTCAGTTATTCCCAGTGCAAGCAATCAGCAAACCGAAAAGGATGAAAAGAAAGAATCCCTTGAGCCAGCCGTTCATAAGGAAGCCAAGTTTCTTAGCGGCATTGCCAAGCTTCTGACCAACCGGGAGCTAATGGGGAAGGTCAAGTCCCAAGAGTCCAAAAAACCCCTAACAGCTGAGCATCCCAAGGCACTATAATAGTTGTGTGCATGTTTTGAGTTTAGTTCTTGTTTGTGTAAATTGAGTCCTACATACATATTCAAATTGATTAGCGAACTGATTAATTAAAACAAGTTTGTATTTGTTACACAAATTTGATGAATCATGTGAGTGTGACGTTTGTTTATTAGTCTAATTTCAAATGCAGCACTGACTGCGCAAATTCATATCCAACAGAGATGTCCAAATGAATTTTTCGATGACTTGGATGTTGCTAGAGAAAGCATTACCAAAGTGGAAATGGTAGGCAAACAATTATTCACGTTATTCTTGCTTACATACAGCTAAAAGTGCCTTGTCGAAAAGAAGCTTATTTAAAAGTCACCTGGAATCATTTAAACAAAAATTTAACACTCGCTTAAAATCAATTGCGACGGACTATAAATTACCGAAATTAAACTGAACTTGTTTACGCAAAAAAAAAAAATCAAATTTAAAACAAATATACGTAAAATCTATTTTTGGTAATAAATTGTCGAGCCCTTCAGCGCCAGACAGCGGCGAGACGGAGTGTGAAGAGTGGTCGGCTTTAAGCCATGGCTATGAGCAACTTGGATTAAACTATGCAAATTGATATATCAATTGGTTAAGCAAATCATTAGCAACGATTAATTAAAACTCGTTTTGTGAACCGGAGCAGCGACTTTTGCAGCTCTGGGGTATAAAAAGCGGATGCCCCTCTGATATTTGTTGAAATTCGTAGAACAAAAAAAAAAAATGTTGAATCATGTGAGTGTTGAAGCGCACTCAAAGCTCTCTGCAAATTGAATTTAATACATTTCTATACTCGAACAGAAACTCTTCGTCTGCATCTCTAGCCTGCTGCTTGCGATGCTCCTGGCCAACGTGAATGCTGTTGAGGAACCGGAAGCCACGCTGATCAAGGAGGTCAACGAGCAGAATCTGAATGGAGCGGGACTCTTCAAGAGTCAGGTGGAAGTGACCAATGGCATCAGTCAGAGTTCCGAGGGTGATGTGAATGGCATCAAGGGTGAATACTTATTGCCTGGCCGAGATGGCGAGCCTCCCGTACGTGTCACCTACAGAGCTGATGCCTCGGGTTTCCATGCCGATGTGCACGAAGCGTAATTGTAATTAACAGTCTTGTTTATAAACAATAAAATACTGAAATCGAACATCAGCAGCAGCAGCAGCAGCAGCAGCAATAACAACAACTAAATGCGCCACAATTTATTTTTCGGGAGGCTCTAAATTATGAGGTTGCAAGCCTTCAATTAAGTACCGATCGGCATATTAATATGCCTGTAAAATACAGGTAAAATTATTAATATTGACGTGCTAATACATACAACTGGTTCAGTTGGGATCGGTATAAATACCTTGAGCCTGACACTGACCCACCAACAGTCGCCTTACCCAACTCATCATGTACAAACACGTAAGTCGCCTTCAAGCAGCCGTTGCCTACTTAATTGCCACGCCCCCTCGCTGTTGTTGTAGGTCTTCGTTGTGATGCTGCTGATCGCAGTGAGCTGTGCCCACGACGATGATGCACATGCTCAGGCGCACGAGTCTAAAAAGGAGGATGGCCACGGCAACTTCGCCTATAAGTTCGACATCACCAACGGCATTGGTGCCGAGGAGGAGGGCGATGAACACAACAATGTGCATGGCCAGTTCCATTTCGTGTCGAAGGAGGGACTGCCCATTGAGGTGTCCTACACGGCTGACGAGAACGGCTATCATCCACATGGCGACTCGCTGCCCACACCGCCGCCCACACCTGAGGCCATTCTGAAGGCGTTGGCCTACATTGAAGCGCATCCACGCAAGGAGCCACTGCCACAGCTTCCACATGGACATGGCAGGCATTAGGTGGCTGGCTAGCTTCAGCTTCAGCTTCAGCTCCATTTGCAGCCATTTCCCCATTTCTCGCACATTCAATTGCAATTGGAAGCGTCTCCATCAGTTGAACATAAAAATAAAACTTTACGACGCAAGATTTCTACACAAATTTCAATGCAAAGCGACTGCTTGGGAGAGTGAGAAACCCTAACCCTAACCCTAACCCTTCTGTGTGTGTGTGTAGCAAAGCAAGTCCATAAAATACGCATTGTCATATTAAGCAGGATGGAGGGGAGGAAAGGGAAAGGCAGCCGGATGGGATGATGGCCATTGAGAGGCCATTGTAAATGTTAAATTCAAATGCGACGAGTCCATTGTACATCCCTGAAATGGGCGCCATTTCAGCATGTTACGGAAGCGACAACTTAATGTGATTCCAAAAGCGTCTTTAACGCAGAAGCCATTCTTACGTTGCTTTTGTCCCAATTGAATTGACTTCCATGCGAAACTTCATATTAATTCTATTACACAATTCTGTTTTGGAATCGAGACACAAATACACAAATGATGTCTTACAACTTTGCGGGATTGCGTGTCAGCTCCATGTCCACTGAGGTGGTATTCACCAGCCGTCGAATAGCATCGAATTTGGGATTGTTCTTATCACGCACCAGATCAAAGATGACGCTCTCGCTGGTGGTGATCACACAGCCAGCCTGGCGTAGACGTTCCAGGGCCAAATCCCTGTCCTGGTTGAGACGCGAGCAGCAGCAATCGGCCACGATGTAGACATTAATGTCCTGCTCCCGCAAATCAATTGCAGTCTGCTCCACACAGATGTGAGACTGTGCAGTAAGAGATCAATATTAACCAAGGGGTTAAAGGTGTTACATAGGGGTTACTTACCTCCAGTCCGTAGAGCACTACATCCTGTGGCTTCTCGCCGAAGATGTCCTTGATCACGCTCTTCACCTGTGGCGTCATCATGCTGAAATAGGTTTTACCCAGTACGATCTTGGCATGCGCCACATCGAGATCGGCAACTGTTTTTCCCAGTTTTTCGGGATAATGTTCGGTGACAATCAAGGGCACATCCAAAGCTTTGCCCGCCTTCGTCTGTAAATTGAACATGCTTAATCTGTCTTAATCTCAATCTTCGATAAGCAGCTTTCAAAGTTCACTTGCCAATTTGTCCGCATTCTTGACCATTTTATCAAAGAGCGGCATTCCGGGACGGAACTTTTCCTGTATGTCGCACAGCAGGAAAAGCGTTTTCTTCGGATTCAAGTGACAGCGTCGTAAAGCCATTTTTCTCGTTAATTATTGGACACTAATAAATGCACTTTACTCTTCAGCTGCTCGGCACAAAGTGTTGTGATTATCGATTGTGGCTTTATCAAAAACAGCTGTTGCCCTGACGAACCGGTTATTGCAGATTACAGATCGCAAGTAAAATATCGATTGTACGTGATATATCGATATGAGCTATCGCTTTGGAAGAGCAAATAAATTAACATAAATTTACGAAAATTATCAACTTACGTGAATTTTATTGATTTTCATAAGTCGTTAATGCTGTTTTGCATATACTTAAGTTGAACGTAAAATGCATTAGACGACACTTAAGCCTCGACAGTTAATTAAAAGCACAGCAGGCAGGCACATAGCGCATACGCCCCGTAGGCCGAAAGTCAACATTTATCAACCAGACGGCACTAATCTCAAATCCCAGACCCACTAGCCAAGTGTGTGCAGGCAGCCATTTGATGCCACTCAACTAGGGCCGTTGATCTCAAACCCCCACGTGGCAATTAAACTAAATTGTGTAGACCCAGTGAAACCGCACACAGGTAGCAGATTTATATTCATAAGCTCAGACTCGGTCTCAGTCTCAGTCTCAGCCCACAGCTGTGCGGACCTCAGAATATTCTCGATGCCTTGTGCCTTATGCCTTAGTATGTAAGCAGTTTGGGGGCATTTATAATTGAATTCCTTAATACGAGTACGCACAATCGCCTGACTGACTGACTGACGGCCTGCCAGCCTGAATGCCTGCCTGACTGCCCGGATTTCCCGCCCAAAAAGCAAGGCATTATAGTAATGAAGCCACAGTCAATTTCAATAACGCAATCAAATGCGTGCAATTTCAAAAACCACAAAACCCAGAAACCGAACAGAGACCCAAATGTCCATTGCCCATTGCCCATTGGCTCACGCACTGTCTGCAGAGCAATGTGAACTGCTTTTGGTTAACTTTCGCATGCCAAACACGTAGTTTGCCGTAGCGTATAGAAGCAGCTCTCTCTCTTACTCCTGGACACATGCCACGCCTTGATAATGGAATGGCAATGACCATTGCCCGTTGCCCATTTCCTATTTTCCATTTCCCTTTGGCTGTCGTCTTTGTGAATCGCATGCATATTTCAGTAATTTACGCTACCTTTTTTTTGCCTTTGGATTTTGGCTAAATGGGCGTAGCTTTACCGTTAACCATCCACCTGCTTGGATACATATTTTATGACTTGCCGAAAGTTACGGGTGTTGCAATTTTAAAAAGCCCAAACTGAATGAACCACTCAAAATCGTGTAACCAAAAGGATCTGCTCTTGTGAAAGTTTGCACTCGACCTGGATATGAACACTTGATTTTTGTTGCCACTTTTTGGCATTTGCACAATAATACACTTACCTCTGACTCTATAGAGATATACTGCTACAGTGCGAATTCTTGTTGACAAACTCAAAATGTATGCTGCGTTGTTGATGTAGAATTCAATTTTGCGGTTTAAAATAAGTGCGTTACGCATAAAACTTCTGTAATATTTAGAATTTATTTAGAAATAAAATATAGCAATGAAGTTCTAGTAAATAATTTATATTTAATTTATGTTCCATTTTACAACAACAACAAGGAATATGAAACATAAAACTGTTACCTACTTACAGAATTCCGATGGCACAAATTGATATCGTTTTACAGTTCACAGTCTGAACTCTAATAATCTCTTAGATTTTACCATCTTAATTAAACTAACCTAATAAGAATTTAATACAGTCGGCGTCGTTTTTTTTTTACAGCAAATTTCAGCGTTCATATTTTACCCTGAAATTTGCAGTAAAATATACAAGATTTCAACTATATGAATAGTATGAAAATTACAAATTACATATATTATCTAGTGGGCTTTAGCAATTTAAATAGTTTTATGTTGTAATTGATACGCATTCAAGGCTATAATAGTAATCATATAAATATATATATATACCTTAAATTTTAGTATGCCACTTTAATTTTAACTAGTATAATACTAATCTAATGTTTTTGGAGAGCTTGAACATGATTTTTTGATTTATTCACATCAGCACATCAGCATGCAGCTGTCTTAATAGTAAGTTGTACTGTATAAACTTCTAATAGTTCACTCGCTCTAAGCCTATTATATTTTGAATAAGCATCCGAAATTAAAATAGTTTTGTTGAATATCTGAAACTCAGTCGAATTTATAATAGTCGTCATACACAGTTCGCATTTATGCTATTAACTCCCTTTACAATTGCTAGCAAACACATTTAAATAGATTTATTGTATAAAGGACACACAGTCTAAATTGTAATTGTTATCATAATATATGTACATATATAACAAATATATTCTTTAAATTATAGCATGCAAATTAAACGTGCATAATAACAATTCGTTATATTTTATAGTCAAATGTTCAATCAAGTATAACAGTAGGTTCATCTGCGATTTACACTGTATAACATGTTAGTACTCTCGCTTATACTTATTCTAAATTTTAATAGTTACCATAATATATATCATAATATACAAATACATTCCTTAAGTCAATTAAACTTGCATATCAACAATTCAATGTCATAAAAATGATTTAAATGCATCGTTTGATTTTATAGTGAAATTTGCAGTCAAGTATAACAGCACGTTCAGCTGTGTTGATAGTGCATTAAACTATATAACATGCTAGCAGTACACTCACTTTGATGCCTTGCGTATAACAGTTTGCATTTATGCTATTGAGTCTCTTTCCCACTGCTAGCAAACACATTTTTGTCCATTATAGTGTAGTTTACTTGTGCATACGCACATATAATAGTGCTCATAGTGCTTTGTGTGTGTGAGTGAGTGTGCGTGTGTGTTTGTGTACTGTATGTATATAGTGCATATATATGTAGCTATCTGTATTCATAGCGCCACACGCTAGTCGCAGCCATTTCGGTTTTCAATTTCATCGCCATTTTCGCTTGAATGCGTCGAGAGTAATTTGCATTTTTTATTTGCTTTTATTGTCCTTACACGAGACGTTGGCAATTTTTACAGCTCATCCCATGGACAGAGAGAGAGAGAGGCTGGCACAGGTTGGCATCGGAAAGGTGATAATGCTAATAATAAGTTGACTCAATTGCCACAACAAATTTTCAGTTGCAACAACAATAAGAACAACAACAATGAGAACAACTCAAACTCATTTGCTGGGCAAATTTGGAAATTGAGCTCGTTGGAATGAAAAGGAAAAACAATTTAAGTAAGTAAAATCGAAAATGCGACGTTTTTGTTTCGCATTGTCTGCAACACACGCACACCATATGCTGTGTCTGTGTGTGTGTGTGTGTGTGTGGGTGAATTTTTATGTGATTTCTACAGTCAACAACTTTTAGAAAATGGCAAAAGCTTTCTCAAGCGCAAAAGGGGGCAAATGTTATGGCATTTATTTACAGTATTCAAGTACTCACAAACACACACTCACACTCACTCACTCAGGACGCAACTCGCACTCGTTTTCGTAGTTATATTCGAGTAAGAGAGAGAGAGAAACTCTTGTCGAGAGCATTTGATATTTGATGCAATTTATTCAATGAAATGTAAATGCGACACAATTGTTACAACTAGTTTACTTGTAGTAATTCTTGATTGCACAATAAGCAAATGCCATTTAATTTCGATTGCGATTTCCCATTTTGCCAGTTTCCCATCTTCCCATTTTCCCATTTCCCTTTTCGCATTTGCATATTGTGCTCTAGGCATCAACTATTTGCACAATATGTTATGTGACTTTTTGCCATATGAATTCTAATGTCAAATGGCAAAATTCGTTTCGTTTCGTTTCGCTTTTGTTTTCCCCATTTGCCACTTTTGATGCATGCTCGAAAGTTTTGTGCGAAAACTCTTTACAAACTGTACACAAACAGTTCCCTTATTGTTCGCGTATATTTCGCCATATTACATTGGATTACGATCCATATACTATAACATATATATATATATAAATTTGTATTTGTATTTGTATTTGGGTGAGCTTAACATGTCACCCCTTCAACGTGACTCCGTCGATGTCTCATCCTGCGTTTGTATCAACGATTTTCAAATTGGCAACCAACTGATATGCCAAACTACGCACGTTGATGGTTCCACACAGTTCCCAGTTACCAGTTCCCAGTTACGAGTTACGCGTTACCAGTTCTCAGTTCCCAGATCTCCCCCCTTTCACAGTTTTATATGTGCGTATATAAGTATAAGGACATGCTGGCATTTCTGTAGGCAGCTTCTGTAGCTAATGCTTGTCACGTTTGCTTCAACGTTTGACAAGGCAAATTCAACATACCGAAAAAGAAAGAACAAAAACAAATTGCCATTTTCTTGTACCAGGCGAAGACTGAATGTCCTTTAATATGAATATAATATTATTATATAAAGTGTGGATATACAAGAAAACACATTAGTTAGTGATATAAATATAAAACTGATGTGTTTTCATTTAAATATATATTAATCGTAAATTATAAAATAAATATTCTTAAGAACTTAAGAATATTGTTAAGAACATGTCTATAATAAGTATAAAGTTAGTTAGTTAGTTGTCTATTAAGTGTTATAAACTAATGTGTTTTCATCCGTCAATCGTAAAATATCAAATAAATATTCGTAGCATAAGAACATATATTACATACATATATATTTTAAAAGCATCAAAGCAATTAAAAAAGTAAGAAGGCTACAGTCGAATGTACTCGAGATTCTCGATTCCCATTTTCAATAAAACAAGATTCTACAAATATACCAAAAAAACTCCGCAAAAATACTTAAATATTCCTAAGGCGATAAGTCGATAAAGTATTGCATTTTAAATATACTAAAGAATACAAAATATGCTAGATTGTCATTCAAAGGAGCTAAAATTGAGATTCTTCTTGAAACCCGATTGCAGTAGTCTTTATTTGCAATACAAAGGTACTTCCTAAATATACAATTTGTACATGATCGCAACCAAAATCTCAGGTATCTTAAATACAACAGTGATTATTGTATGTAACAAAAATTGCCACTCTAGCTTTATTTGTTATTCGAAAAAGAATGATATCTCTTTCCCTTATAGGCTCTGAGATGTAGGTGTTCATACAGACTGACGAACATGGCTGTTGGCGCTGATCAAGAATATATTTACTTTATAGGGTCGGAGATGCCTCCTTCTACATATTACATGCATTTCTTGGAGGGACAAAAGTATTATAACATATAATACCCTTCTGCTCTTTGGGTAACTGGTATAAATAGTCGCTTAAATTATTTATTTAGGGCGGTTTAACAAAAATGGGTAATTAGAAACTAAACAGAATAAGGTCTGAATTAAATTCCTGATTTGTAATCCCTTTTTCAATTTAGAATTTATATCTGTGTGTAGCATTTTGTATGTTTATTTATTGATTTAAAGGTTTATTATCATTTTTGGCTAGCTAAATATTAGACAAGCTTTCTAATTAGAAATCAACAAATATCTTTTCTGAAGCATTTACTTCGATGTCTTACTTCAGTGTCTTAAACATGATATGTCCAGTCAATAACACTTCACGTAAGAGTATAAAAACAAAAGAGAGCGCGACAAACGCATACAACAGCGGTTGCAGAGGTGTATTCAGCTAACAACTACAAGATACCCTGTACTCAATTGAGATCCAAAAAGGTGTTTATTACATACAAGTTTAGATAAAGTCTAAAATTAAAAAAGAACTTTAAATTACCAATACCAAAATTTAGCAGTTGATCAATCTTTTAAAAGAAATACAACCAATACAATTTAAGAGCTTAGACAAAGGGTATTCAACACAATAAAAAAGAAAATCCACACATTGCCAGCACAACAACAGCAGCAAGAAACAAGAACAAGAAGAATAAAAAAAAAGAAAATGATTTTCACAGGTGAATTGGAAAGCGCGTAATGTTGTAATGTTTGACTTGCCAACGGGCACGTGAGCCATCGCCAGTTTCCAAACGAATCCCCAACTCTCTCCCAGGTTCGGTGTGTTCACATGTCGCAGCGAGTCAAGTCAGCGCGAGAGAGGGAGGCAATAGAATGGATGGCAAGGGCAACGTGGCGTATGGGTAACGCGACGCGCCACTTTTGCAAATTGGATGAAAATCTTTGGCTTTTCAGCGCGCTGTCAAAGGACAAGACTCTATACACACACAAACACACAAACACACAAACGATTGTCGATGCATTCGTCTGAAAATTGACATGTTTTGATGCCGGCGCCACTTTGACTTTGCCAAGCAAGTGAGCCAAGCTTTTGCTGGCTGCAATTCTAACTTTGTGCGCCACACTTTTGTGTGCTCCAGGCTGTGGCAATGTCAAGAGGCAGAAACTTGTCCATTTGCCCATTCGTCATGCCTTCTCCCACACATGAGAAAAGTATAAAAAAAAGGACTTGCAACATAAAACTTATTGCTACACCTACACACGAGACACACTCTAGACAGCAGCTAGATCGAGGATGGAGCGGAATGATGTGGAGCGAGAGGTGATGGGCGGCTACACACAAGTTGTTGGCCAGCTTCTTTCTTTTTTTTATTTTTACTCTTTTGTGGACTTTGGATTATGTTGTAAACTTTTCAGTTGCGTAGCTCACGCAACAAATAAAACAAATTCGAGTTTCAAGTTTCCCAAATTTATAAGTCCATGTGGTTCGTTCTCCAAGGCAGATGCGGAGGTGGAGGCGGTGGCGGTGTTTGTGTGTGTGAGCTTGGGGCTCACCTTAAATAAACTACTTGCCATATGCTGCCGTATGCCCTGAGAAATATATTATACTCGCATTCGCATCTCGCATCTCGCATTCTTTTGCTCCCGTATGCTATCCTTTGACCAAGTCGAGGCAGTCAAGACAGCCACGGCAGCAGGCCAGGTCGTTGTCGTAACTCTTGACGGCATCTGCTTGTCGTCCTTTTTTTTATGGCTACAAAGAGCAACAGACAGTTAAAACATGATGCTGAAACTTAAAGCGCTTCAGACTTCTTCGTCTTCGGTCTTCAGACTGCCAACTGGCAAATTGGGAGCCTCAGATTGCAACTCAGCTAAGCTAAGAAAAGCGTACACTGAGCGAAATCAAACAAATGCCAACCAAAGTGCAATGCATCAAAATTATTGCTTTCCCAACGATTGCATTTTATGGCTGAATAAAGTGGCGAGTAATTTATGGTTGATATTTATGTTAAAGTTTTCATATACTTTCAACGGTTTTTTTCACTATTTTGAAATCTGTGTTTTTGTTTAGTTGGCATCTGAATTTCAGCATCTTTAATTGAAAGAATAATTTTAAATTCCTTTTTTCTTATAGTTTTGATATATGTATGTATAATGAATATTTGTTATTATTACTATCTTTTTCAACCTGAATTTTATCGGGTTTGACTCATTGTAGAGTATAACTACAATCTTTATGATTCCTGAAAGTTTGTTTTTGATCACATCAAATTGATAAGTTTTTTATGAAATGCTTTAGTATGCTTTGCCTGTCTATCTGGTTTATTTTAGTAGTTTTAGTTCAATATACCAAATATATTGATATAAAGGTATTTTAGTATTTTTCGATATATTGATTTTGTGTATTTTAAGAATAATAGAGCACTCTTTTGTTTTCATTAAAAATAAATAGCGAGTATCTCACAGTCGATCATTAAGAAAGCTTAATCTTACATGTTTTAAATTTCTTTATCTCAATTTCACTTAAAATCCTTGATAATTATTTTCTGAGAATTTTTCCGTAATTAGTTTTATTACTAAATATTTTGAATTGAAAATTAAATTTTTGTTTAATTGGCAATGCATTTTATGATTCATTAAATGAAAATTATTTATCAATAAGAAATTTACTATGGTTATAAGACTAACATAATTGCAATTACAATAAAACGGTCTTCACCATTCTTTAAAGTGCATTATGAGTATCAAAATATATTATTTATAAATCATATGTAAGTATTTATTTTAGGTAATTGAATTGTTGTTTGTGTGAATCGCATTTTATTTTATTCTTGAAATCAGCAAAATTAAAAAAAGTTTTAAATTATTAAATTCTTATTCTCTAAGCTTTGCTCTTTCTAATATTCGACATTATTTATTTAATTATATGGCTAGCGCTTTGCGAATTGTTTTTTGCAGTCTCTGCTCCTTTTTTGCATTCCCAAGGCTGGCATTAGTTTGGTTTAACTTTGCTTAACTATTTGTTTTTTTTTTCTATTTTTCTTTAGCCATAAATGTTTTATAACTGACAAAAACTTTTTCCATTTTCTATTATATTTGTTTTTTTTTTGTTTTTTTGGTTTGCGTATCCCACTGTGCGGAGCAGTTTGCCCCCCACTGTGCGTCTCAACTTGCACATCTCTTTTGGCTTTCTGTGGCCCATTGAGGTTCATTGAACCAAATGCTGAGCGCATTTCCGTGTTTGCGTTTGACTCTGAGGCTGCTTAGCAGCAAATAAACTTTCACCCTCCTCTTGTTGTTGTCGCTGTTGTTGTTAGTATTGTTGTTGTTGTTGTTGGTGCTTCTGTTGCCGTTGCTGTTGCTGTTGCTGTTGACATGACGCTGCGCCAATGCACTTTGAGTGGCCACCCAGAGACTTGGCCCAGTCTGGGGCCATGATAAATGTGCACATAATTATCCTTTGAATGCGCTCAGCCAAAGAGCATGTGTGTCTGTGTGTGTGTGTGTGTAAGCTGGAGACACTACTCACCTGAATAGAGAGATAGAAGAGGATGGCAAATGCGCTTGAGCAAACACACGCGACGACGTCTTATTCAGTTGTGTTTGCAGAGCCTTAAAGCAGCAGCAGCAGAAGCAGCAGAAGCTGCCTTAAGGGCCGATCCATGTCTTAATTAATGTTGCATAATTAAAAACCAGACAAGCAACTACAACACAACAACTACAACAAACAAAAAATAAGTAAAGGGTATGAATAAAGCAAAGCGAAAGCAAAGTAAAACAAAAACTTTGCTAAGCATCTACATAAAAAAAAGGAAAACAACAACAAAAACAAAACAAGTTGAAGAAATAAACAAAAACAAAAACAAAAAAAATAAGAAGTAAGCTTATACGAAAGAAAAATTTGTAGGTGCTCATAGGAGCCCTAAAATAAAAAGGCCCAAAGACCCCGAAAAATAGGGGCTCTCAAAGCCAAAGGCCAAAACCAAAGGCCACAAAAGTGCCCAAACGCAAAGAGGCGAACAAAGCAGGTGTAGGCGTGGCACGTGTCGCGATGTTAAAGTAGTTGTTTCTTGTTGTTGTTGCTGTTGTTGTTGCTGCCGCTTGGCTTGAAGTTGACATTGTGCCACCTACGCAGCGACGCGACGCCAAAATGGGCGCGTGCCCCTTCAAATTGGCGCCAAGTTTTAATTATTCCATCATATTCATAAACTTTTTATGCTCTCAGCTTGAGAGCAGACGAAGTGCGAGGCAGGCAGCAGGACTGCCACTCATTATGTGCGTCACACACTCAACTCTGCCTCCGCCTCCGCCTCAGCCTCCGCCTCCTCCTCTGCCTCCTTCCACAAGCTGAAGCTGACTGCGTTGCTGTGGCTTTGCCTCAAGCTCCGACTTTGACTCTCTGACTCTCTGACTGTGTGTGTTTGCGGCTGAGCTAAACGACAACAAGTGCTTATTGTTGTTGCTCTCTCTCGCTTGCTCGTTGTTGCCTTTGTTTTTCGGTGTATGGCCAACAATGGCGTCTTCAACAGCGCTTTCCCCTCTCCTCTGTCTAGCAGCATGCTTGTGACATCGCTTGGCATCCTGAGCACCACAAGAAGGCGTTACTCCATAAAAATGAACAACAGCCTTTTTATTGTCGAACAATGAACATGAGCAGGCGCTCAAGTTTTTGGCCTTTCTTCATGCTTTGCTCTTGTTTATGTTGTTGTTGTTGTTGTCATCGACAACAGCATTTAATGAGGCTGTCGCCTTATTGTGTTCAATTGTGCTTGGGCAGCCTGAAGAATTTCTAATATTCAGCACTAACACTAACACAGCTTCCAAGTTTATTTGGGCAAGTAGTGAAATAACACGACTTGGTATTTAGCCTCAAGCGAATTGCATATTTAATGATGGGACA
Source organism: Drosophila kepulauana (assembly GCA_023558455.1). Lineage (NCBI taxonomy): Eukaryota > Metazoa > Arthropoda > Insecta > Diptera > Drosophilidae > Drosophila > Drosophila kepulauana. The sequence goes on from CM042369.1 coordinate 1,321,528, forward strand.
AAGACAATTGCACTTTTCTGTCTCCCACACGCTTTAAAGCCAAAGCCATTTCCCTCAGTGAAACTGTCACTTGCAATTTATCACACACAATTCTGCTATCGATTTTTTCATTTACAAATGGCACCTGAAGCAGCAGCTTCTTTATTTCTATACCCGACATCGATAGGTTAAAAGGGTATTATAACTTTGTGCCGAAAGGAAAGAAATACTTTTGTATGAAAAATTACTTCTACTGTCATCAGGTTTTATCTACTTTGACTGAAAATTTGGTATATTTTTACCTCTATGGTATATTTCGAATGTAGTACTTCAAATATGACGTTCGGTATATTTTTTAAGTATAATACTTGTTTTTGCATTTACTGTTTTGCTTTTATACGAAATGGGTATTTCACAGTCGATCACACTGGACTATAGATTTCTTCCTTGTTTTTCTTGACACATCATTAAGTTGTAGGCTCGTTTCAAGCCAATACATCAAGCTTGATATAACGTAGAGATAGAGACTTATTTCTTTAACGAAGCTGTCATTTCCTGTTTATAAAAGAAGAGCAATCATTGCTTTTTTTCTTCTTGTTTATGATTATTGTTATGAATGCCATCACAGAAATAGTTCATATTGCACAATTGCAATCACATGTCTGTCAATTATGAATGTTTCATACTTAATTGTTAAGCTGTACTTCACTGAAATGTTGTCTGTAAATATTATATTATATATATTATTAATACAAAATATCATATTTTGTATTGTTCTCTTTTTTAATTGACAGTCAATTCGAATATTGTTTGCAAAAGGTATAAAGTTAAAGGGCAGAGAGAGGTATCAGACAAGAATTAAATTACACAAATATAGATAAATTATTTAATTGCAAAACTATATGAAACTAAAGCTCAACTATACTAATTTATAAATATTATTTATATTTGCCTTTTTACTCCCCCCTTTTAATACTTAGCTTACTGTAATTAAATATATGAAATTTCAATGCAATATATAAATATATATTAAATGCAATTATATTTCAGTTATTTATATTCAATTTCAATGAGATATTAAATTATGCCGACTATGACTATGAAGTATAGCATATAATTAGGTTGAATTAAGAATTGAAAATCTCATTACACAAAATAGTTTTGTTTTATGAATTAACAACATTCACCATATTTTATTTTCTGTGATTCCCTTTATTTACTCTAAGCAGTTACACATTATTAAATTTAATGAACACTTCAAATGAGATATTAAATTATGTTGACGGTGCAATTAAATATTGCACACAATTCTGTGAGATTTTGAAAATAAATTCTCGGCACATTTAGTATATTTGCTTTACCTTTTAACCACATAAATAGCTATTGTATATGATTGTGTTTATTCATTCAAAGAAGTTTCATATTATTATATTAAAATAATACTTTAAATGAAAAATTAAATTTAGTTTAGTATGCCATTAAAATTAATACGAAGCTTCATACAATTAAGTTGAATAATGAATAGAAAATTTCATTACACAAAGAAGCCAATCAACTAAATAAATTGACATTCACTTGTGTTTCTTATTATTCACTCTAATTATAATTATTATAATTATATTATTAGATTAAATGAATATATTATATGAATGACATTTACTAGAGTTTTTATTTATCAATTATATACATAATGCCCCATATCTACTGCACCAAAAAACTGTGGTTCTTTTCGGTTCTTTCCGTTTAGGAAAATCCAAAATTCAATTAAAGCTGTTATCTGTGATTACTAATCTTTAATTAAATAAATTCTTTATATAGAATATTAAAATGTGTTCATGCATTTTAATAAAGCATAACAAGTATGTTAAATTTGTTATTAAATACCTTCCTACTTAAAAACAACTTTTACCAATTGTCGAAATCAACTGCCATTTCATTATATCATCTATTATTCGCTTTATTCACTGTTATGAAATTAAATGAATACTTTGGCAAGTTGTCACTTCTTTGGGACATTAAGCCAGCTAGAACTACCAATTAAGCCAATTTGCATTGAATGCAAAAAAGTTGTGGAACATCTCATAAGAAGAGAGCTGTCAAATGTCTGAAGCCTGAGCTGATGGAACTAATGAAACGCCATTCGCTTTACGCACCACAGAGTACTGCAGCATAAAAAGAGGGAGATAAAAAAAGATTCAGAGACTGAGAGGGAGAGAGGGAGGAGGGAACTCTGCAATCAGCTTTCTCGCACTGAAAAGCTGAACGACGCTCAACGCTGACACTTAAAGCCGACAAGTTAAGCGCGTCGCATATGGCAGAATTGGCAGGATGCGGCAAGGATGCCGCGCCTCTCCGCGCTCCCCTTCGCGTTGAGCTGTGCTGTGCTGTGCGTTGCCCATTAGCATCAGGAACACCGGTTCGGGAGAGACGGACTCCACTTGATGTCACTCCCATGCCACACGAGAGTCAAAAGCTCTGTCGGATGCGGGTGCCGTCGCTGCTTCTGCTGCTGCTGTTTGTAGGCTGGACTTGTGCTTTGTGACTGTGCGGCAGGTTTTGTCAAGCAGCGTCGTTAGCCAGCGGCTGTGGCACGGCCCCATGCAGTGGCAGGCAGTTGTTGCAGTTGCAATAGCAGCAGCAGCTGCTGCGGGCTAAAGCGGTGCACGCTACGTATACGTAATATTCAATTGCTGGCAAACGAGCAAAGGACGCGGATGAGGATGAGGGCGAGACTGAATGTGCATAGTTAGTGATAAACTGCTTTGGCACGGAAATGGCCCTGGAAATAGAAATGATGTCGAGTGTGTGCTCGTGTGCATAAAAAGGCCAATTAGACGACAGATTCAGATACAGATAGAGATACAGATACAGCTGCAGATGCGAGTACAACTACAGCAGCGACTTCAGCTACAACTGCGCCTACAACTGCCACTACGAGTACAAGTACAACTACAACTGCAACTACAACTGCAACTACATTTACATCTGCAGATACACATACATTTAGCTGCAGATACAAGATACAGATGCTTGCACAGCGGCTGCTGCCAGAGGCACGAGTGGCAAGTGACTGTCAAATTTACGAGTGCCGAAAGCCTTGACTGGTTCTGCTACCTAACTTTGGCTACTTGCAACGCCAAAAGCAAAGGATATCATTACGTCGTGCTACAGGAATTCACAACTTATGCTTTAGATACTTGTCTTCTATTCATACCCGCTAGCCATAGGGTGGAAAGGTATTTTAACATTGTACCTCCACGAAATATATGTAATAGGCATAAGGAGGCATCTTCGACTCTACTCGTATAAAAGAACAACGATAACAACCGAGACGTTATACCCATGTCAGTTTGTCCGTCCGTCTTTCTGTCCGTCCGTCCGTATGAAACACTGGATCTCAGAAACTATACGAGATAGACATATAATTTTTTTCGACAGCATTTGTTATTTTTGCACGCAGTTGAAGGTTGTATTCGATTTTTGCCACGCCCCTTTCGCCCCCGAAAATCGATAAAAAACGAATAACAAGTTTTTGGTAAATAGAATATTTTTTTTTATTATTTATTATACTAAATCTAGTATTTAATACTGCGTCTAATAGAAAAGAAAGTACTTTCTGCTGGGGCCTTCGACACGAGTATAGTCTTGATGATTGCTGAAAATTTGGTTGCGATCATATACAAATTGTAGAACTTATTTAAAAATACTTTTGTATGGCAATAAATGCCTATCGGCAGTCTTAGTTGCTTTGGCTGACAAGCTAGTATATTGTATGGTATATTTTAATATTAGTACTATATTTACATATCAAATAAAGTTTTTGGTATATTTCGGTATTTTTTTCGGCCTACCAATTTAGTATATTTTTCGAATATCGTTGTATTGAAAATGGGTAACGCGTATCTCACAGTCGAGCACACTTGATTGTGCCTTTCTCACTTTTTTTTGTTGGCGTGTATGCGCAACTTTAAATTAACTTTGCTTGCAGGGAAATGAAATAAGTTACATGCTTGTAGCATTCAAGTGGTTTGTCAGTCAAACACACACACACACATACGAATATATATTTGTATGTGTATGTAATATCTGCATAGCTTTAGATAGCTGCGCATCGCGTAATCAAGAAGTTTTAAATGCATCATAAAAAACTTTTTCCATGTGCAATTTGAAAACTTGTTTTAGGCATCGCCTACATTTATGATGTACGAGCATATGCCACGATTTATGCACAAACTCCTCCTCCTTCTCCTCATCCTCCTCCCTCTCTTGCTCATATCCTCTTGCTGAGCACTTTGCTCGCACATATTTATGACTGTGTATATGTTGTTCTCTATCTTATGACAACGATAGCGACTTGAGCACTTGAAGCTGTCAGGTGCAAGGCAAAAATAACGAAACTAGCAAATCACAAAATACATTTGACGCTTAAACAGCGGGAGATTTATCCAGAACTGTCGGCGACAATAAAAATGCTACAAAGCACAAGCTGAAGATCGCTGAGAAATTGTTTGCTCGACTTGATTATACTATATTAAATTATAAGAATGGATATGAGTAAAAAAAAATGATTAGGAAATTAAAAGAACTGCTCAACAAAGTTTTCTTTTCAAATTCATTCCCTTAAGACAAAGACTTCTGCAAAAGTACAATAAATAAATTCTAAATACGGGTATGATTTGAAATAAATCAAATCAATTAATTATTCAAATTAAAAGAACTGTTGAAGTTATTCTTTATCACAATGATTCCCCAATGGCAAAGCCCTTTGCACTATTAAAATAATTGAACTTAACATTTTGAAAAATTCTTAACATAAAAACAATGAGCAAAGAATGAACACAAAAAAGTACATAGAAAAAATAAGTGCTAAAATCAAGATGCAAATCTTGAATCAAGATTTTATGATGTCAAAATTGAACCAAAAAGGTTTATTCTAAAAATCAATATAGAAATTCTACAAAAAATCATGATTGAAAAACCTGGAAATTCAAGATGATATTGTTGTTAAGGGAATGAAAAAATCGAAAATTTAACTAAGAAGACAAAATCTTAAATCAAGTTCAAACAATCTTTAAAGATAAATTGAAAAACAAAAATAAAAAGACGATCATAAAACTTGTATTTAAGGAGAATTATTTCTTTATGAGTGTAAAGTGTAAGGAAAGAAAAAATACTTTTATTTAACCCTCCACTGAGTGCAACTGCTGTCTATCATACCCCATCACTTCAAACATGGTGTCAGTATAAAAGCGCGTAAAAATATTTATGAGTGCCTAAACAGGCAAGCGACTTTCAATAAACCAAGTGCATAAATCTAGCCTCCTCTCTGACTGCCTCTCACCTGCCCCACATTCCTCTCGCCTAGACTCACCTGTTTCTATGAATACATACGATGTTTACAAGACGCATCTCGTCGCATTTGGCGCCCACAAAAGTTGGCTAATGTGTTTCGTTCACGTTGGCGCTGTTTTGGCAGACGTAGCGCAGTCATGTCCTTGGTCCTTGAACTTGTAAACGCGCCACCCCTCGGAGCACTTCAAATAGTCATGTGTGTGTGCATTATACATTATACATAATACATTATATGCTCCCAGACAGACGACAAATCTCATCTCTCTCTCTCTCTCTCGCTCTTTCTCTTCTGTGCTCCAAATAAAGAAACCCAACGAAATTCTGATACATAAATTACGAGTAAGTCGACTGGCTCATGTTACTTTTATTGACAGTTTCGGGGCTTTACGACTACATCTAGATCAAATGACAAGGTGCTCCTACTTTCTTAGCCATTCTTTTCCAGCCAGTCAGCCAGCTCAAAGTCAAAGTTGAGTTCTGTTTCTCATTTCTATGGCCCATTGATAAGATTTGTTGTGCCCAAATTAAGTGCAGCTCCTGAAGCGACCATAAAATTTCAATTATGCCAAATTGCAAAAACACACAATGCGATCAAGCGAGACAGCAGACAGGCAGACAGAAAGGGGGAGAGGGAGAGAGGGAGGGAGAAAAGCTGAGTGAAATGTCATAAATACAATTAAGATTCAAGTGCATCCTGCGGTGCTGACATTTAAATTTAATTTGCAAAAACATTGCACGTACTCGCTTTATGCTTCATCTGCAATCTGTGAGTTCAGATGACAGCAGCATAAAATGATTAAATGATTATGTATATCATTATACATAAATCATTAAATATTTTATAACTCATGAACATCGTAATTTTTGAAATAAACATATATGTTTTTTTTATTTTGAAATTGTTAAAAGTCAACTACTTTAAATTTAAATTTTATTTCAATTCAATGAGTACAAATTTTGAAAGTTAATTTCTTTATTGTTTCATATACTCGTATTTTGAGATCTATCAGCTGCAACTTTGACATTTACATAACTGCGATTTAAGAAGTGCAATTTAAAATTGAAAACTTGAAATCTCTTTTCGATTATAGTAGAGTAAAATATATATTATATAATATATAGATGTGAACCTTGAAATAGCAGTGCTTACGTTTTACATTGAAAATACTATTATAAACGCAGCTTCGAGATACAATAAATTACAACAACTTTACAATCTATTAAAATCAATTAAACAGTTATTGAAAAGTGCAATTCAAAGGTAACAACTGGTAATTAATTTGCCTAGCAATGTAAAGCATAATTTCAATAACAATATTTTATGAAAAGTCAGATTTGAATTATTATTTAAAATCTCCTGCTTCAGCTTGTTTTATTGCAGTTTATGAAAATTCACAATTTTGTTCGCACAGAGAAAAAGTGAAGCCTACTTCTAGGCATCACTCCGTGTGTGTGTGTGTGAGTGCGTGCGTGTGTGTATCTAACGTGCATGTATGTGTCAGACTATAGCACGTGTGTGTGTGTGAGTTTGTGTATGGCTCTGTTGCGAAGTGAGCTTAGCGTTGTCAATTACACACATCCGCCTCTTAAACCTCTGTCGAGTCCTCGCATCGAAGCTGAAGCTGGGAGCTCAGACCAAGAGGAAGAGACTTGAGTGAATCGAGTGAGTGCCTGGAGCTGAAGTGATTCCCAGAGGCAGCTGCATCTTTTGTTATTACACTTTGATGGGCGGCTGTCAGAATTTGAGCACATAATTAAATTAGACTGCACTTATCAGAGCTCTAGCTTGCTCTCTCTTTCCGCCTCTCAGTCTGCTCTTTGTCTTCGTTGGCGTCTTGGATGTGGATGTGGATGTGGATGTCAAATGCATTGCTCTCCATGGTGGTGGCACTTGCCGCATTGTTTCTCTTTTAAAATATGCTCGAGCACGCCCAGCGAGCGAGCGAAAAGGAACAGACCAGAGCAGACCTAGTCGAGTATCGTTTGCCCATGGCAATTGACCCACTTCGCCTGGCGTCTGACAGCTTCAATTGTTTGGCATTGGCGCCACTTTCACTTACCTAATTAAGCGCCCGCTCTCAACGCGGCAACGGTCGTCGGTGCGGCAACCTTGCTTCAGCATAAATAAATGAAAAATTAATTCATTTGCAGCATCCGCTTGCCTCGTTCCGTTTTCCTCTTTCCTCTTTCCGCTTTCCGATTGCCGCTTGTCGCTTGCCTCACTCGCCTCACTTGCCTCCTACTCAATGGTATGCAAAATACAAAATGCAATGATGTCATTTAAGCCAATTTCAAGTTGGCCCGGCTTAAACTCTGTCACCTTCCCCCCAACGTTCTTGTTCTCTTCTCCACCTTCCACTTGTGCCTCCTCTAGCGCTCGTTAGTGGTAATTTAATTCCAACAGGATAAATGCAAATGATGCATGCCTCGGGCTTGGCATTTAATTGCCAGGCAACAACAAGTCTTCTGATAATTGTGCAGAAATATGATAACTACAAGAGAAATGTGCTTTTAATCTTTGCTCTCTCTCTCTCTCTGCCTCTCTGACTCAAATGATATTATTCAAGCATTTCAATTAATGCAACAGCAAACAATAAATAGATGAAAAGTAAGCTGAAGGCAGTCGCAGTTTAAAGATGCAGATGCAATAAATCATGGGGAATTAAGCTCTACTCACGATGCTCTTCTTAGTCACAAGTTAGAGTTATTCATGCGGACGTGTGTGTGCATGATTAGCTACTTCAAGCTAGTGCCGAGTTAAGCACCAACCAGCAGCAACTGCACACACAACTTTTATGATCCAATCAAGCGTGGACATAAAAATAAACGCTGTCCCAGCGAAAAATGGAGTCACAGCCCACGGGAAAGCGCTAACCAAAACTCTTAAGTCCCAAACTACAAATGGACATTTCGGCCAACGTATAAACACAAAAAAAATAAAGCTTATGAGAAAGCAGCGTTTGACGTTGACCGACTTGCAAATACCCATTGTGCATGGCAATAAAGTGATGTCAAATATAATTATTTAATTCAATGTAAAGATATAAATTGTCTTCATAAATAAGTTTTATATGCTCTTTAACTTTTTATTATTTCGTTTCATAAGAAACTCTGAATGGTGGTAGAAGAATTGTTCCTTTGATTTTCATATTCGATATGATTATTCCTTTAAATAAATAAATTTATTTTTTTGGAAATTGTAATTGCTCTTAGAGGTTTTTGAATTGATAAGCGAGTGGAATATGCTAAGCTATGTCATTGCAATTGCGAATTTTAATAATAATAACAATAATCAATAGTTTCATCATCATCAGATTGAAACTATTGATGAGAAAGTAAATTTTCATAAAAATTGTTTATTCTCAAATCAATGCGATATTATTGACATACATATTTACTATTTACCATAAACTAAAACAATTTTAAAAATAAATAAAGTTTATTCTTATAGGAAAAGCAAACAACGAAAAACAAAAAAATAAAGATATTTTATACTAAAAAAGAAAAAGTTCCTAATATTAATCTTAGCTTAGAACTTTTTCTCTTAGGTTAGAGATAAGATGAATTTTAGGAACTTTTTTTCTCTTTACTAAAAATAAATAAAATCAGAGCTAAGATTGATTTTGGGAACTTTTTCTGTTATGGGATAAAATATATAAATTCTTTCATATTTTGTTTTTCGTTTCGTTTATTAACGTTTTCGTTTCTATTTAATTTTTTGTTTTTCGGACGAACTTGTTCATTTTTGCGATTATATTAAAACGGACAAATAATTCCCAAATATCTCTCAGCTTTAATTTAAGTGCTTATGAAGAGTTATAAAATAAATCTTTATATAAAATAAAAATATGTTTTGGTAAGTGTTTTTTATTTCAAGCGAATTACCCATACTCTATTTATTGGACTGCTATAATCGGTTCTACTATTTTATTTAATTTATTTAATAGAGCGTGTTCTTTTCCGTCTATCATCTTTGCCATTTCAATCCGGGTATTGAAACAGAAAAACAGCGCAATAAAATTTAGAGAAAGGCGAGGAACAAGCAGAACATAAAGCAGATGAACTGAAGCAGATGACTGCCACTTCCCCTTTGGACTCAATGAATTACTTTGGTCGCTGTTGTTGTGTATCTCCTGCACACCGTATCCTCTATGTGCTGTATGCTGTATCCTGCTGCCTGTCACCGGCTAATGGTCAGCGCATTGCCATTCCCGTTCCCATTCCCACTCCCATTCTCTTTCTCGTTTCGAGTGTGGTGGCGCCACAGGCTGACAGGCCACTTGAAAGGGTGTGAAATCCATGGGCGAGCAGCAAACACCCACGAAACATCCAACACACTCTGGCACACGCACACGCACACGCACTTAGTGAAAACAGAGACATAAGCGTCTTATTAGATTTTCGTGTGTATTTTGGGTGTAAGCATAAGTGCAAGCGAGTACTTCGGTACTTCGTCTTCTCCAATAAGCACGACGATCCGCACGCCCCCAAAACAACTTCATTAGGGCCCAAGCACAAACAGTCTGACCCACACACATACACACACACAAGCACACTCACACACACATAGACATACAGAGAGCTTATTGTTGGGCCTACGCTAATCTTAAGGTTCGTTTTTGGCAGCTGCTAAACTCAACTGTGAAGTACATTAATTTCGAGCTTAGCAGGCCAAAGGCAATAAATCTTCTTGGCTGCGAAGGACATGCGCAGTGCGCCCGATTTTAGTCCCCCTCCTCCACATTTATGGCTAGTTGCCTCAACAAATTGAGTCTCAATCAATGCAGCATGCAACAGCAGGAGCAGAGCCACCACAAAAGTACCGAGAAGCAGCAAAATTAATTAGTGCAAGAGCAACTGAGAAAAACTCAGTTCGACATTTTGTGCAACAGTCGAGTGAAAGGTCAGAAAAAGTGGTGCAACAATTGCCAGAGCAAACAGTAGAATGGACCAAAACAAATCAAATTATACTGCGAACTGAAGCTGCAACAACAACGAGAAGAACAACGACAAACAACAACGATTGCAAATGAAAGGCACTCTCAACTTTTGGCCAGACCAACAGCATCAGCAAGTGAGAGTTTTTCGGAAAAGAAAAACAAGTGAAAAGCTGACTGGCAAACCCAACCAGCAGACAGTCGAACAACATTTGCAAATGAAACTGAATTCTCATTCTCATTCTCATTTTGCCCAATGTGAAGGCGTCAATGGCCACAACACAACACAAAACAACCGAACACAACAGAACTCGAATGCATTCGTTGAATGAGGGGCAAAAAAAAAAGTGGTTGATGTTGTCGCAAGCAAATTGCCTTTCATGTGAAAAATTGCAATAAGAAGTGAGTGCGAGTAATCTGTAGAATGACGAGGCAATATCCTGGAATTAATTATATGCACAGCTTTGCAATTAAAGCAAACTTCAGTGCGTATTGTAACTTTAGGGTATTCGAAGCACTTCGAGTGCAAATTCAATTAGTTAAAGTTCGTTTGCAAGTTGCAACAAGTCATCGGCAAAACGATTAGTTAAAAGCACCGACACTCTGCGATTTGTAAGTTAAAGAAAACTGTTTAATTAAATGCGTATACGTAATATGGTTGCTCATACGCCGTGGGGCACACTCAGTTATTTAAGCGTCAGCACATTTTAGAGGTAGCTCTAAATACATATTTGCCATTCACATAGACACACACACACATACGTAGACTCACACACAGTCAAGCTGCTTTTGAGATTTATATCGTTGGTAAATCTTTCACAATTTAGTCTAAAGCATTTGCGCTTTGTTTGTGCTTGCGTGTGCGTGTGTGTGTGTATTACCAGTATTTACATTTCACTTATACCACAAAAGCCGTCAAAGGTTTCTAAATTTCATTCCGCTTCAAGAGCAGCAATGCACTTAAAATGCAGCGCCAGATGTTTCGCAAATGAACAAAGTCGCATATATACACAGAAGTATTTCAACTATCTTTTATATATGTTGATATGCAAACAACTGAGGTAAAATGTTAGCAAGACACATTTAATGTCCGTTTTTCTAACACAACATGTCTTTGTTTGCTCTGTTAACTTTTATCGCATGTGAGATATACAGTATAAATATTTTATTTGACTTGTTCTTGCTATTGCACTTTATATTTCATCTTTCAATTTAAATGTGTTTTCGAAAATTATAAAAGTTGCAGATTTCATCTAAATGGCATTTTGACTGAATTTTCACAACTTCGCTTTGACAATTTTATCACATTTCGCCATCAAAGTGTAGCAGCAAATGAAATCAACTGGTGAATGGCCCTATGCATTATTAAAAATTTTATGCTTGCTGTACTCTAGAAGAGCATAAAGCGTCTATTAAATAAAATGTGTTCAACAAGCTGACGCGTCTGCATAAAAAATATATTTAATGTGATTATTATTTGAGTACTTTGACCTAAGGAGAGTCATTTTACGCATCATGCTTTATTATAATGTGCTTATATTAGAGTGTATTCAAGCTTGCTAAAAAACAAAGTAAAATATGAATAAATTTTGCGAAATACAGTAGTTAAAAATAAATTACACATCATACATAATATTTTCAAATACGTCGCAGTTTAAGATCTCTTTTTTGAATACTAAAAATATTAATAAATAATAACTATTTTTAAATATTTTTGTGGCTGCAGGAAATGTATGTAACAGGCAAAAGTATTCATCTCCAACCCTATAAAGTATACATATTAGTATACAACATCAGTGTCAACAACTGAGACGACTTAGTCATATTCGTCTGTCCGTCTATCCGTCCGTCTGTCTGTCCGTCTATCCATATGAATACGTATATCTCATAAAATATAAGAGAGTGGTATATAATTCTTTGTCGACAGTTTTTGTTATATCTGTAAGAAGATGAAGTTTGTTTCAAATTTTTACCACGCCTACTTCCGCCCCCGCACATTCATAAAAATCGAATGACAAGCGTAATTTTGAAGCTAGAGTCATTTTGGTAGAGACAATAATAAATAAAGTTCTTATGATTCCTGAATTTGGTTGCGTTTAGATAGAAATTGAGGAAATTATGTAAGAAATATTTTTGTACGGACAAAAACGCCCACTTACTATGGTTCTTAGTTCCGTTGGCTGACAATCTGGTATATTTTACACTCTACTTTCTTACTTGTTTAATATTTGATTGTTTTAGATATCACTTCAATTTTAAATATTGAGCAATTGTTCGTAACTAATGCTTAAAACTCTCAGTCTTTAACTGCTTCAACTTTTGAATTACTTTTGTGACTTGCAAGAAACATAACTTTTGGAATTAATTCACTGACTTGCAACACCGAAGCACTAACAAATTACATTATTGGCTTTAACTGCGTAAGACACGCCTCAAGCAGTGAGGCACACAAATAGTATATGATTTCTTAATCAATTATATCAATTAAGTATGAATATTCATCACAGTAGTAAATTCCACGCGTGTGTGTTTGATATGAGTTAAAGATGCGTTATCAATGCTCATTCATTAGACCCAACCTCTTTGTGTGTGTGTGAGTTAACTTTCTCTTTGGCTTTTATCATTTCAATCAAATGAATGTATTAAATTGTTCGTCTTGTCTGCCACACTCACACACACAGACACACGCATAAACAAACAGAAACGCACATGTATTCGAGTTGTTTTCTCTATTGTTTAGTTAAGGCATTACGAGGCACATTGAAGTAGGAAACGAGGTCGTTTTGTGGCACGTTTTGCCATTAGACGAAATCATTTTCTTTAAATTTGATATTTAATTGAGCGCAGTAAATAAACAGAACAGTCAACGGCAGCTGGCCGAACATGAAACACTCTTTCGATGATTGCAAACGCAATTTAAGTTTAATTCCTAACACAGTGCGTACTAAAAGATTGCTACCCACATAGTAGTGTGTGCGCTTTGCCCTTTTTGATTGCTCGCTGAGCTCATTTGGCATTCCTTTTAAGCTGTTCCCGTGCTCAACTAAGCGACACACACACACACACACAGAGACTTTCAAATGTTTGTGCGTTGTTCTCTGCCCAGCCACAATTTCAAAGTCAATTAAATACGCTCTCGTTGTCTGTGTGTTTATCTGTTTTGTGTTGCATACTTTTGAGCATTTAGAAAAATATTACGCATACGCTACGTATGCACTGAAGGACTTGTACTTGTGTGTCGTCATAATGCAAAGAGACCGAGTCTGGCTGGCTGGCTGGCTAAAGCCACTTCCGGCTAACGGATGTGGTTGCATTTCGCAGCAAAGCAGCCTTCTCACTCATTCTCCGCTCTCCCCTCACTCCTCACCGCTTCCGGCTGCTGTTGCAGCCAACAGGCAAATGCATTAGCGTAAATTGCAATTTAATGCGCTATTATTAGACAAAATGCATGACAAGTGATTCAATTAGCTCAAGTCGCACAACAATTGATGTCAACTGATGCGTGCCCTGACTGAGTGTTTGGGTGTGAGAGTGTGTGTCAGTGTATGTGTGTTTGTGTGTGTGTGTGTGTGTGGGCGTTACACAACACTGGCAGGCAATCAGACGTCATTAAAGTCAATTGCAGGATAACGAACGCGCTTTTAATGATTTTCCATTGTGTTTTCGATTTGCATTTGCATTTTGCCCCCACTCCAGCTGCTGCTGCTGCAACTATTTGTGGCATGCAACGGCCGCTGCTGCTGCATGTGATCATTTCGCTGACGCATTTAAGCCTTATCCGACTGACCGCCTGTCTGTCTGACCCACATTTCTCTTCATTCTCGCAACTAGTAGCACAATTTAATATTAAAATTTTCATAAATATTCAGCACGTTTCGGCGCACAGCTTGACTGTGTTTGCAAGTGTGTGCGTGTGTGTGTTTGAGTGTGTGTTTCCATCGCTGCACGTTTAGCGCGCATTTTTATACCCGCTACTCATAGGGTAAAAGGGTGTTATAACTTTGTGCTTGCAGGAAATGTATGTAACAAATAAATAAATTCGAATAACTACCGTCATTTTGAAGCTAGATTAGCGATTTTAAGTCCACCAATAACTAACAAAAATATTGTAAGAAAATTTGGTTGCGATCAGATAAAAATTGTTGCTGATAATTTGGTATGTTTATTAAACTATGGTATATTTCAAATGTAGTACTATATCAATATACCAAATATAGCCCTCGGTATATATTAGTATTTTGCAGTATATTAATTTGGTATATTTTAAGAATAATATCGTACTATATTACCCTTATTCAAAAAGGGTCGCGGGTATCTCAAAGTAAATCGAAGAAAATTGATGGGATCTTAACTTCTTTGGCTGATTATCTGGTATCTTTAATACTCTGTGGTATGTTATATTTGAAGTGTAGTACTATATCAATATACCAAATATAGACTTAGATAACTTTTAGTATATTTGCGTGTGTATGAATGGGTGTGTTCTGAATGCTTTATATATTGTATATTTTTATGGTATATTTTTAGTATTTTTAGAGTATATTGGTTTGGTATATTTTATAATTAATTCCGTTTTATTCAAATTGGGCAGCAGGTAACTCAAAGTCGATCACACTTGTCTGTAGCTGTCTTACATGTTATTTTTCAATTGGATTTTTTCTGTTTTGCGCTTGTGTTTACCACAAAACTACCGGAAATTGAGAAGTTCGCGTGTGTGAAAGAGAGAGAGAGAGAACTGCGTGTGTGTACTCTAATTTGGCATATTAATTAACAATTTCATTAGAGCGCACATCGAATTGGTCGTCAAATTGAGTTTTAATTAAATTGTGCATAATTATTGTTAAGTACGCGCACACACACACACACACACACACGTAATCAGCTTTCAATGTAATTAATGAGTTTTTAGTTGAAAATAAATTTTCCTGTAATAATGACATGACGATGGTGGAGCCAGGGAAGGAAAGGGAAGCATGTGCCTGGCATTTTCAAAAATTTCAGTACACAACAACATATTCACACACACTCACTCACACATACATGACAGCTGGCAACAGAGCTCATTAAATGCTTTACATGAGATCTCCTCTTTCTGCCTCTCAACTTGACTCCTCTTCACCTCCCTCCTCTTGATGCCTTTAGCTCTTCATATGTAATTTGATGCTCTGTCTCCGCTCAAAAGTCAAGAGCGGCAAACAGTTTTCCATGAAAGTCTTTAATTTATGCAAATTTTGCGTGAGTGTATGTGTATGTGTGTGGGTGTTATGCCATATGATTCATTGTGTGTACGTGTGTGTGAGTGTAAGTGTATGTGTATATGTGTGTGAGTACTTATGCCTGCGAGCCTCATCAATTTTCCATTGACACAAAGAAAATTTCGTACACGAACTCGTATTTAAGTACATTTCCGGCACAAACCAACCAAATGAAAATCAGCTCAAATTTTCACCAAATAATGGGAAAAATCTACAAAAAAACCTCACTATAGAGACTATAAACTAGAGCTTCTTTCTTGTGGCAAACAGACCATGCCAAATGGAAACCAATCAAACCGCATTCAACAAAATTGATAGGAAAATTCGAGAGTAAAAAACCAGAGTTAACAATCGATTGAATTAAAGAGTAAAACAAAAAGTAACAAAAGCAATAATAACTGGAAAACTTTATAGTAAAATGTATGCAAAACTAATAATTAAAATGAATTTAATTTTTAAATTGTAAATATTAAAAGAACATTTTATTGTAGAGTAATAATAATTTTTGAAGAAGATAGATCACAGAATATTTCTAAGTGAAACTATTCTGTATAAAACAAAATTCAGATAAAATTGGAGGAAAGGAAGACTCACAATTCCAAAAAATTTAATTTTTTTAAAAGTTTGCATT
Organism: Drosophila kepulauana; assembly: GCA_023558455.1. Lineage (NCBI taxonomy): Eukaryota > Metazoa > Arthropoda > Insecta > Diptera > Drosophilidae > Drosophila > Drosophila kepulauana. The sequence continues at coordinate 1,337,682 of CM042369.1, forward strand.
CCCATCTCTTCTTAATCCTACTTAATTTTAAGAGGTATTTGCTTCGCCTATATTTCTGCCTAAGCATCATCAAAAAATACTCGTTTGCAACTTGAAAGTTGGCTTTCGTCCCAAATCTCTACCAGCAGTGTCTGTAATTAGAAATTAAGTTGATTTTGTGTTCATTTTGGTGCTGTGGAAAGCCTCACAAATCCCCTTGGATAAGGCGCAGTGGCAAGTCAGCGTATAAAACGCTGTCTGGGATTAAGCGTAACTTTTGAGTGGTATTAAAAAACAGAATGAAAGAAAAGTATCGAGTTTTTTTTTGGCTGGTAAAACACAACAGAACATCGGCCAATTTTCATCAATATTCTATGTAAGCCAACGAATGCAATGGAAACTAAAACTGTTGTATTATAGAAATAAAACGAATCTCACTTCTTTTCAACGACAGCAACAAAATTGTCTTTTGTTTTGTTTACGGCAGAGCTTAGTCCCAAAACTAACCATGATTAATGAACTAGATAAATAATATGGGACTGTGAGTGAGACAGCAATACACAATGAGAGAGGGGGAGAGAGATACTGAATTGGACATCGAGAAAAAAGCTTTGCTCTTATCTTATCATAACATTTGAATGCACACCTTTCCTAAAACAGCACTCATGACTAACCACATTAATGGGGGCGATGAGAGGAAGTGAATTTTATTGTGAGCATATGTTGAACAATTTAGGAATTGAGCAGATGGAACTTGGAATTAGCAGGAAGTGCAAGAAGAAAAGGCATAAGAAAGGAAGGAACTGAATTAAAGTTGGTATAGAAACAAGTATTCGGTATTGTTTTGTAAGTATTCATCTCAAATGGATATTTATATATTTAAATTAATTTTTAATTTGATGACATTTAGAATCTTTTTGTTTTAGTGATCAGTCAATATATGCATTTAATATAATTAAGAATAGCTTAAATAACAACAATTTGTTATTTGATAATTTAATATATTTAAAATAATTTAAGTTTGATTAATCAACGGCATAAAATAAAAAAATTATTATTAGATATTTAATTTATCCATTTTTTTAATTCTGCAAACCAAAGTTATATTTTAATTTCAATTTCGATTTATCAAACTTTACAACTGATATAAAGAATAAAGAATTTGAGTTATTTTTCAAAATAGAAAGCTAGAGCTATATATATTTTCTATGATATACTAATTCGATAATATAACTTGTAATTTCCCATCAATCATTCTCTGCGACCATTCGATAGTTTCACTCACGCGCCCATCTCTAAGTGGAGCACAAGCCACGAGCTTTTCTGTGTGCTTGCGATAAGATATTGTACTTGATATCTGTGGAAGTGTCGCAGCAAAGAAATTCAACAGCGATTTGTCAGCTAACTGTGCAGTGTGGTAGTCAACACGTTCCCAGAAACAACTCCCAAACTCCACGACGATGACGAGAGCCGCCACCACAAAAAGACTGAACTTTGCACCAAAATTCAAAAGTGGATTGCTGTTGCTGCTGTTGCTGCTGTTGGATGGCACACAAACGGAGCAAATCGATGCGAATGATGAGGAAGTGGATCGCTTCTGTTATCCCGCCAAGTATAAGAACACACGACTCTCTTGTGAGTGCAGCAATGTGAGTGCCGCACCATGGGGCATGCGTGCGTTGCACATTGATTGCAGCTACAAGGACTTCAAGGTCGAGGATCTTACGGGTCTGCTGCCACTCTACATTGATACCTTGGATCTGTCGTGGAATGCTTTGGATCGGGCTCCAGTGTTTACCAGCGATAGTCTGCGTCTGCTCAACTTGATGCACAACAACATCAGCTCGATTGCGGCCAACAACTTTGGCAGCTTGACGAGTCTGCGTGAGTTATACTTGAGCTGGAACAGCATTCAGCAGCTGGACGCACAAGCGTTTCAGAGTTTGCCCCATCTGACGGTGCTCAGTCTGGAGCACAACAATCTGCACACACTACCATTGCAAATCTTTGCCCCGCTGCTGGTGCTGGCTACGCTGGAGTTGTCGTGGAATCGCCAGCTGAATCAGAGCATTGGCCAGGATGTCTACACCACCTTTGGCATCAATCAGAAGTTGCAGAAACTTCAACTGGATGCGTGCAATCTGCAGGAACTTCAACTCCCCAGAACGGCGCCATTGATCGAGCTCTCGCTGCGTCGCAATCAATTCGAGCGTGTGCCCAGCCAGCTGCCCGCATCGCTGCACAGTCTGGACATCAGTGAGAATCGCCTGCAGCATTTGCAGCCGGAGGATACGCGTCATCTGTCCCAGATTCGTCAACTCTTCGTGGAGGACATGCCTCAGCTTCGCAGCATCGATGCCCATTCGCTGGCCTCGCTTCATGCGGTGGAATCAATGAGTTTCCAGAACACACGCAGTCTCAACTATATCGATGGCGATGCCTTCGTTTCGGAGAGTGGAAATCAAACGCTGCCGCCATTGAAATCGATCATATTTCGCGGCACTTTGGTGCGCAGTTTTAATGCCAGTTTGTCGCCGGTTTTTAGCAAACTCACCGAACTGGACCTCAACGGTGTGCCGCTTCATTGCGACTGCAAGTTAGAGTGGCTCAAGAATCTGGAGATCCAGACCAATGGACGCTGCTTGCTTCCAGCCAGAGTGCGTGGCATGCTCATATCCTCGGTGCGCCGCGACGAGTTCAGCTGCGAAAAGTGGCCACGTTGGATCTATGGCATTATCATTCTCGGACTGATTGCCCTTTGTGCCGCTGGCGTCTATCTGATTGTCATGGGTCTCCGTCCACATCGAGGTGTCACAATGCGACGCAAGGTTGGAGCGGGCAGTCCTTATGCCCGTGTCACCATCGAACCCAATCGCCAGGAGAACGTACATTAAGCTCTTTAACTTATATTACCTAAGTCTGTGTTAGTTTTGTAGACTATATAACTTAAATACATTTTATAAATCAATCTGACTATTCTATCGAAAAACACTATTGGAAATTGTGGCTTATCTATGCCACTTGCTTATCTCTTTACCTGCGATGACTACGCGGCGAATTCATTTTTATAGACTAGCTCTTCTAGATATTCAGTTCAAATTGTAAACAGTGAAATTGCTAAGCTCCATGCTTAATCAGTTTAGTGTTTATGCCAGTTAGTCATAAAAGAAAATGGAATGAAAGCTCATTAGCTAAATACTATATATAGCGTTGTTTCTCCTCATTTGCTATCAACATTCAGTCCAAACAATAATACCTAGAAGCCTTATTCATAATACCATTTGCAATTGCATTATTGTTGACTGACATTATTTTTGAAATTGAATTGAATTTGCGCATCGAATTTAAATGCAGGAAAAATTTATTTTTGTTTATCAAAATATGTAAGAGGTTGCCTTTAATATCCAATCACAAATTTGGTTAAAGTTATATTTCTTTCGTATAACAAAGCAAGTAAGAAAGCTATAATCAAGTGTATTGAACTGTGAGATATCCGCTACCTATTTTCAATAAAAGTAAAACACTGCGGTATGATTCTACAAATATAAAAATTAAATACTGAATATAACCTTTGGTATATTTTGTATATTGATATACTATTGCATTCAACATTTTCCTGGATCTACCAAAATATACCAGTTTTGCAACTAAACAAGTAAGAAAGTTACAGTCGAGTGTGCTCGACTGTGAGATACCCGATACCCATTTTTAATAAAGGCAAAATATTGCGGTATCATTTCCAAAATATACCGAAAATACTAAAAAATACTAAAAATATACCAAATGGTATGTTTTGTATATCGATATAGTACACCATTCAAAATATACCATAAACGGCACAATGTGCCAGATTGTCGGCCAAAGCAACTCAGACCCCTAGTAAGAGGCGTCTTTGCCCATACAAAAGTATTTCTTTAATAACTTCCACAATATCTGATCGCAACCAAATTTTCAGGAATCATAACTACTATAGTAATTATTGTATATACCAAAATTCGTAGCTCTAGCTTTAAAATTACACTTATTATTCAATTTTTTTGATTTGCGGGGGCGGAAGTGGGCGTGGCAAAAATTTGAAACAAACTTGATCTGCGTGCAAACATAACAAATATATATATATAGCTCTATCTCTTATAGTCTCTGAGATCCAGTGTTTCATACGGACGGACGGACAGACGGACAGACACACAGACGGACAGTCGGACGTGGCTATATCTTCTCGGCTGTTGACGCTGATCAAGAATATATATACTTTATAGGGTCGGAGATGCCTCCTTCTACCTGTTACATACATTTCCTGCCGGCACAAAGTTATAATACTCTTCTACCCTATGGGTAGCGGGTATAAAAAGCTTAGAGCAATAATATACCGAATACCAATTAAATACTGAATATAGAATTCGGAATATTTTATATTTATATATAGAAATACCATAGAAATACCAAAATATACCATATTGTCAACCAAATGAATTAATTCCTATAAGATACTGAGTACTGGGTAGACTTTTTATATTGATATAATATTACCTATAAAATCAATCATAGATATATTAAAATATACCAGATTTTCATCCAAGGAAATAAGTGCACAGGTGCAGTCGACTTTTTTACCAAATAAAAATACTCAGTAAGCAGATCAATATGATTAGTACAGTAGCTAAAGTTATCAGAAGCTCATTCACATGAATCTCATGAATCTGTTACCGTATTATTACCAGCAGCTAAATATGTTGGCATAGTTTGTATATAATTAATCATTATTAAATATGAACGCAAACGTATGTTCAATATGCTACTGTTAAGCTATTTAATTTGGGTCATCGGTAACAAAGTCTCTATGAAACAGCTATTTAAGCTATGATATTGGTTTATACCTCGTAAACTATTCTGAACCAATAAAACTTGGTTTTAATAAATAGAGGCTATTACTTACGTGGTACCATATAAATATTAATTCATTTAGACCCTATCGAATGAATTCGTGGCGTAGTAATTGAATTTAAGATGGAAAATTAGTCGACTGATGGCACATTAACTTTAGTTGAATAGAAACACTAGCAATGAAAAGTTGTAACCGCAAACTGTTTGCTGCATCGATTGCCATCATTGGGCTCCTCGGTGTGCTAAGTCAGTCAAATGTCTGTCAGAAGATTGTTGAAGAATCCGCATCCAATTATTGTGAACAGTGGGGTGAAAATCACGTGGCCTGCAATCCCAAAGTAAGTGCTGCAATAATGCATATACATTTACTTCTATTATAATTACGAATTGCAGCAAGGTGACATCAAATGTGGTAAATCGACTGCTGAGCTTTGGGACATAACGGATCGGATGAAATGGAATATAATAAGACAACACAATACGTACCGCAACATGGTGGCAAAGGGTACCTTTACGCTGATTCCAATTGCGGCACGAATGCTCAAAATCAAATGGGATGAGAATCTGGCTTATGTGGCCAGTCAGGCGATAAGAAAGTGCAATCTAAGCATACCCAATGATCTGATCTATCCAACAACGAATGCCTCAAAGCCAGGCTACAATGCAGCCTATAATAAATATCCCGAGAGCCTTCCTCAGGATGAATTGAAGATCGCAAGCTCACAGATAAAGTCTTGGTTCAATCAGAACAAATATGTTAACGTCCAGGGACTTCGCACTAATAAATCAGCAGCTGGGTGAGTATTTTATTTTAAATGGTATTCGTATGGTAAGTTTTGAATGAAGCAGTATATTCATATACGAAATATAGATTTTTATACCCGCTACCCATAGGGTAGAAGGGTATTATAACTTTGTGCCGGCAGGAAATGTATGTAACAGGTAGAAGGAGGCATCTCCGACCCTATAAAGTATATATATTCTTGATCAGCGTCAACAGCCGAGACGATCTAGCCATGCCCGTGTGTCTGTCTGTCTGTCCGTCTGTCCGTATGAAACACTGGATCTCAGAAACTATAAGAGATAGAGCTATAAATTTTTTTCGACAGCATTTGTTATGTTTGCACGCAGATCAAGTTTGATTCAAATTTTTGCCACGCCCACTTTCGCCTCCGCAAATCAAAAAAAAAGTCGAGTACACTCGACTGTGGCTTTCTTACTTGTTATATATTGTAGTATTTTTTAGTGAACTAAATTTGTATCTTTTGCACACTCGACTGTATCATTCATATTTTCTTTTAATAATAAGTATTTGTAACTATAATTTGTATTAGCCAGGAGATTGGCCACTTCAAACAACTGGTGACTGGCTTGAATGATCGCGTGGGCTGCGCAATTCTCAAATATCCCGAAGGTTCGTGGCGCATTCAGTTGATGATTTGCTTATATGGCTGCCACCAGCAGGACAATCAAATGACTTATGCTTTGGGTAAAGTGCCTGGCGATAAATGTCAATGTGGTGCGGATAAGAAGTTCAAGAACTTGTGTGTCAAAACTGAACGATATGGTGACTGTGCTCTCATCAAAGATCACAATCTAGAAGATGCAGATCTGGATGGAACAACAACTACAACTGCTCCGAAAACAACGCGAAAGCACAAACGTTGGAATAATGATCTGCTTGATAAAATGACAGAGTGGGTTTTAGGTCAAGAAACTGCGAAGCTTTAATGTCTGAAATAAGCACAAAATTGTTTATCCCCAGATACCAAGTTGAATATATCAGAATTGTGTTTTTCAATAATTGCTTTCTCTTTCCTTTGATCATTTCTGCTCTTCAGCATTAATTGCGCACAGCTCCTTACGTAAAGGATTATTTCACAGAAAAGCTATCGTCAGCACACACACACACACAGAAATATATTTGCCTTTGTCGCATCAACAAATATTTAACTACGAGCATATGCAATTTAATTGAATACAGAAATCGACTGTAAACAAATGCCATTCACTGTTTGAGTTCAGTCAATTGTGCGCAAATGAAAGGCAATATTAATAATAATAATAAACTTTTTAATACTGTGGGGCCAATAGTCGTAAATACGCTGCTGCAGAAAGTGGCCAATGAAGAAACGTTGGCAGGACGAGGACGTAAGGAAGGAAGGAAGGACACCAATATACCAACCAAGCAAGCCAGGACATCTGGTGAGATTTACGAGCTTGTCGCGACTGGGGAATGCGCATAAATAAATTTTCGATGACAGTATAAAGAACGCCAATTATTAATGCCTGATGTCAGTTTCGCAATTATTGCGATTACGATGGATATCACATAGCATAAAGCACACAGCACTCTGCTGCTTTTCTTCTTTTTGGACATCAACTTGAAGAGGATGCCATAAATTCGTTTTCAAAATTATAGCCAAAAAGTAGAATACCGCATAGATAAAATATCTGAGTTGATCTCCATGAAATTATCTTCTCTGTTCGCAAGAAGCGCAGCAAGACAATGGAATGCCAAGTTTATGAAGAGGATAAGTTTGAAGTTGGTTTTTATATTTATTTTTCCAATGCATTGCAAAGACTGTTACTCTTATGTTTATAGAAGAATTTAAAAATATTATTATTAGTATTATTATTATTAAATGACTCTTTCTTTACTTTATAGACCAATTCTAAATAGTATATCTATTCTAATTGTCAGCATTATACACACTCAATTCAAAGGGAATTAATTTAGTGCCTTAAGAAAATTTAAATAATAGCAAAGAAATGCGTGAATATAAAATACGCATTTTATAGTGCAGCGATTTCAAAGCAATTGAATATACTAAGCTTCAATTTTAGTATTTGTTTTTAAGAGCTTTGGCTTTAGGAGCAGTATTTGAGCAACTCTTTGCCATTGTAATTGATGACTAGCTTTGCGACAACGAGTAGTTCACATTGTTGGGCGAGCAATTGGCATTCTAAATGTCACATTTGATGCGTTTTTAAACCAAACACAATTCAAACTGAGCGCAAAATTCAACGACAGTTTTATGACGATTTCCAAGTGAGTCGCAGTGTGTGTGTGTGTGTGTGTATGTGTGTGTCGAGTGTGTGTGGGATGAGTGTGTGGGTAAATAAGGCAGCCCTGGTTGTTGTTTACTCCGAAATGGGCACAGCTTGCATTCAAGCAACGCACAGTGGGCAAAATAGCAAAAACAGCTGAACAAAAAAAAGTATCACTTAGAGGGTATTCATAAGTGAAGCTGTTTTAGTTGTCTCCGCTTTAATAGACGCAGTCAGGCAAATATTTACAAGCAATTTGCATTACATTATAATACTACTATATCAATGGATATACATATAAGTGTAAGGCAACCTACTTCGCCAGCCTCGACTTCTAATTCAGAATCAGAAATTATGAGTAACACTCTCACGAGGCATGCGCAAGAGGCAGTTGTGCCAGTGCCCCAGTGCCACGAGTTGCATGCAACGAAACGAGACGTGACTCCGAAACAAAAACAACAACAACAACAAAAAAAGGAGCAAAAGTGTGTGTGTTAGTCCGAAAATGAAAATTGAGGCAGTTCATGGTGTGTGCCAGCATCCAGATTCATAATTCTCGGCAATCAGTTGAAGGCAGCACGCCAAAGGCAGCGCACGTTATGCTTACGTCACGCTTAACGCTTCATCACGGTTAACGGTACAAATAGTTTACGTTCTTACGTCCTCTCGATACGCGAGTATAATTTTGTGTGCTTTGTGAGTGTGTGTTTGTGTGTGTGTGTGTGTGTGTGTGTGTGTGTGTGTGTGTGTGTGTGTGTGTGTGTTTGACTCTGTGTGGGGTAAACGCATTAGCCTCAAAGTGAGCGTGGTTAGCTTTAGGCCACGTTAATTGCGCGCCTTTAGTATTTACCTTACACCTTCCTCTGCCGCTGCTGCTGCTTCCCCTTCTCGCTTCTCTTGGTGTCCATCAAATAATTGGACTTGTTAAATTTTCGTCTGATTTTGTAATATGCAAAGCCGCTTAGTTACTTCGCTTGTTGTTTATCAATAAATTATAATGGCTTAATGCCAATTGACAGCAGCACCAAAAACACCATCGACAACAAAACTGAGCATCATAAGCAGCATCAGCAGCAACATCGGGCGCCGCAGTCCATGAATAAAATATCAAAAGCATTTTGGCCAAAAAGTCTGCAACTAAAACTCTCTTGCTATGGCCATGATGTCTCCTTAACGTTGCCACGTTTTTATCATCACGATAAAAATGCAAGAAAAACAAAGAAATTTAGCAAAAGAAAACAAATTCTTTCTCGCTCTCCATCTTTCTCTTATCTTTTTGGGGGAAACGTGAAACGTGTGCACTGCATTTGAATTTATCACCACATTGCTATGCAGATCTTAAAACCAATTAAAAATCAAATTGAGCTGTGCTTTTAACGAGCGCATTCAACAATCGAAGCAAGTTTATCAAGTTTCTTCAACTTATTTTGCAATTTCTTTAAAAGAAATTATTTTAATGCAACTATTTCAAAAGATTGACAAACTATTGTTTCTCAAATTTGATTGCATTTAAAAAATATTTTAGTTCGTTTTTTTAACACAAATATGATTTATAACTGAATGTGATTCCTAAATAAATACATTTGTGGTGCGTTGACATTTTATAAAATTATCTATTATACATTTAATTTAGTTCATTAATATTGGTTATTTTTTATGACATTTTTTCTGAATTAAAATTTTGTTTGATTCCAAATATTATTTGTTTCTTTTACGTAAGAATTGAGTTAAAAAATGTTATTATTAATATGTTAATTATATATACATATTAAAATTAATATGATTTAGCTTTATTATTTATATAATTTAGTATTATTGGCTTTGTTTGATTCAACGCATATTTATGTCTCATATGTTCAATATATGTATTTATATTTATTTTGTATTTTCTAAATAGTATTCATGAATTAAATTCGTGTTTGATTTTTAATGAAATTTTAAATCTTTTCAATAAAGGTTTATCAATTCAGCTCTTCAGATAATTTATTATAATCAATTAACTTTCTTTGATTGCAAACATAAGTACATATTTAGTTAAATACATTTTTTATTGAAAAAATTTAATTTGTATTTGATTTGTAATAATGATTATTAAATATTGATATGAATATGAAAATCTATTTAATTTAGCTTTTGCTTTTATTTAATTTTGCATTATCAATTGTTTTGATTACGTCTACATCATTTTAATTTAATTGTACTTAGAAATTATTCAATTTCTAAGGGTTTCTTTTATAAGCAAAAGTATTGTCATTTGTTTTTACTACGTTTTGATTGCGTCCATATTCATATATCTAGTTACAGGGTATCTCAATTTCCATTCGAGTTAGTTTTGTTTTGATTTCACTGGGCGCATTTCACGTTTTTTATATTATCCCTTTTTGCATTTATTAAATATTCAACGTTTATACGCATTCGTGCGCCCTTCTCGCAAATCTCTGCTTGTGCCTCTTGCTGTCTCTCTCTCTGTCTCTCTGTCTCTCTCATCCCTATCTCCTTCCTTTGGGCCCATCATGAAGTCCTTGGCGACTGGCGGGCGGCTTTGATGTTGTTGTTGTTGCTGTTGTTGTTGCTGTTGTAGCCTCTGTTGAGCTTAGCTTCAGTGCCAGCAAAAGCGTGTGTATATATTGACAATGTGGCCAAACTGATACAATGTGTGTATACACACACACTCACACTCACACACACGCAGTTAGACAGACAGACACATGTATAAACATTCAGTTGGCTGGCTGACTGCCTGATTATCTGTGCCAAAAAAAAAAGAAAGCAAAAAAATTTGCGCTGTGGAACCAACAACTAAACTCAAATCGGGCACTGGGAGACGCCGCCAGTTAGAGTCGGAGTCGGAGTCAGAGTCAGAGTCAGATCCCGAAGCCGGAGTCATGTTTATATAATGGTGCGCAAAGCAACTATTAAGTGGGCTGCATGTTCCTTGGCTCTGTTTGTTATTTATTGTAATGCCACAGCAGCAAAAGCAACAGCAACAGCAACGGAGGCAGCATCGGCAGCCATAACACCTCCTGGCTTGCCCCACATGCCACTTTCAACCACTTTCGTTGGCTGTAGCAGAGCGGCCATTAGATTTAATAAAGCTGCGTTGGGATAGTCAGGCGATAGCAGTTAGTCGCTCTCTCTCTCCCTCTCGCTCTGTGTTTTAGCCCCATAATTATCTGACTGACTCGACGCGACTTTTGGACCCTAAAAGCCAGCCGAAAATGTCACTCACGAGATAAGATTAATTGTGCCCAAGCAAATGTGAATATCATTCGCGAAGCTTCATTTTTGAAAAAGCTCATTAAAGCATTATCCTTTAGCTTCAGTTTCAGTTTCAGCATCAGTTTGAGCTTTAATCCAATTACTTTTGGGGGTTGACAAAGGCGTATTAAGAGCATAAAAAGCGAATGCAAAGTGCCATAGAATTTGCGTAGTTAAACCGAAATGCGAACAGAACTCAGCTGCCGCAGAGTCATTATACTTATTATCACACCTGTCGTGCCTCACACAGACGCACGCACACACACACACACACACACACAGAGAAAAGAGAAAGCAATTGTCAAAGCTAAAGCAAAAGAAAAACGAAGAGAAAAGAACATTCGCAAAAAACAACAACTCGACTGGCGCAATGCAAAGTGAGAAACGATAAGGACACAAGACAGCCAACTGAAGGACATCACCTCAAGCAGTGACGCTGGCCCCGAGCACAATCGGTAGCAGGACAAGAAGCTGTCGCTGTAGCTGATGTTGATGCTGATGCTGATGCTGAAGCTGTGGCAGTAGCAAGGACAACCGTAAAACGACGTCGACATTAACTTCATTTACGTCTCGCCACAGTTGAAATAAACGACTTTACGACACTGGCGGATTTGCTAAAAAGTAAGTTGAGCACTCGACTCCCCCTCTTCCCTTTCCCATCTCCTCCCTCATCCACTTCTGGCTCTTGGCCAGGTGATTTCCTCTTGCCAAGTTTCGTTGTTTTTTTGTTTCCACCTTCTTCTTTCACCTGCCACAGGCTGCTGTTCATTAACGCCGCCCAATGCGCGGCCTGTTGTTGGATGATGTCAAAAACCGACGCCAGCTGGCGGCAACAGCAACAACAACAACAGCAACAACAACAACAAGAAAGAAGTCAACTAGGTGACTTCCGGCAAGCGAGTTGACGTTGACCGTTGTGCCGGATGTGCCAAGTGTTGAGCGTTGAGTTCGAGCTCAGTAAATTCCTGAAATTTCGCTGTTCACTCAGCCCATTCAGTCGCTCTCGCTCTCATTCTCATTCCCATTCCGAATTCCCTTAAATGCCAGACATTATTGCAATTTGCTGTACGTTAAGCAAAGTATGCAGCGACCGCTTTCCCCTTCCCTTCTATAAGCAAAAACACAAAATTAATTTATCTTATATTATGCGAAGAGTTCGTAAGCAGCTAGAAAATGAACTTAAGCCGCAAAACTACTTTTCTATTGATTTAAGACGGTGTTTTTTCCATGGTAGTAAATTATCAGAATTGCGATAAAAATCACATTTAAATATTCGCGAAATAATACAAATTTCTTTGCATATTTTGATAAGCGAAAATAAAAACAAAATTTAAATTGGTTACAATAACAGGAAAATGTTATGCCCATTTTGTCCTTTTGAATAAATTGTAGTCTATAATTGATTAAAATAATATTCAAATTTCAGAATTTCTAGATGTATTTTGTTCTTTAAAAACTAAATTGAAATTGTTTAAAATAACTTTAATAAATAATATAAAAATTGTGCTTTACATAAACTTTTGCAAAAATAACTTAAAATCTATGTAAAAAACAATTGAGCCTCTCACTTACAAAAATAACCTAACGTCGATTAAAAAAACAATTGAATCACATACGCATATTTATAATACTTTTGCAAAAATAACCAGAATTTTACTAAAATAACTATTCAGTACATTCATACATTTATTTTACTTTGGTGCCTGTATTTTTTAGATAATTTGATTATTAGAAATTGATAAAGTGAAAAAGTGCAGTGCAAAAAATGAAAGCATAATATAAAGTTTTAAGAGTAGTGAACACTCGGGTGAATTCTTTTGAGAACAGACATTTAATTCTTAAAATCCAAGGTCTTTTATTAAGTTTCTTATCTCTAACGGACCTCCCTAGTATAGAAAAACTATTTTTCTATTTCTATTTATGTGATACAACACATGAACAATTAACATCCTCAATTGCATTCTCAAGAAGTTAAAATTATCTTGTCACAACGCAGTTTGCGTGGAATATATTTTTGGGTATTTAAAATTAACACGTCACAGCGTGGGCTACATTTTTAAAATTTTATCTTAGTTGTTTAGTGTTTTTGTGAGATGTGAATAAATATATATGGTGATGTATTAATTTAGTTTTAGGCTTACTCGGTGACTGTAACATCTTCATGTTCATGCTGGAATTATATTATAAAATTATTGTCCAGCAGAACTTTAAATATGTTATTATTCCACTATAGCTAAACGCTTGTATTTATATTATTTATTATTTTACTTTTCAAAACTTGGTTACATTAATATTAAATTAATTGGCTTCCGCGTATACCATTATTTTAATTATTCAAATTATGTATCTTTTAAATTTGTGCTGTATATAAATGCATAAACAAATTTAATGCCAATTTAATGCCAACCGCTTAAGCAAACGTTCTTTGTTTGCTTGCAAATCCAGAGAATTGAATGCTTTATGAATAATATTGTGTTCTATTTGCACTGTCATTTTGGCCGTTACTCATGCGCCGCGTGGTTGCACGTAGATTAAAATATATTCGCTGGCGTTTTGTAGCATATTTTGCGGCTGCGCCGTTAGCGAAAGCGAAGCCAACCAAATGCAGTTTGCCTGTTTGCGCCGCTTTGCCTGACAAATTGCCGCGGGCTCACACAAATCACACGGCATTCGCCCGATCTCCCTCCGTTTCCCTTCTCCCCTTTCAACGACATGTCGCATACCACATGCCACACACAGTTGGCCAAGCAGCAGCAACAACAGCAGCAGCAGTAGTTGATGCATAAATGTGCGGGCACAACACAGCTGCTGCAGGTGGCATTAAGGCAGCTTAGGGCTGCTAAAATGGAAAATATTAAAAGTTGCTGCCGTTGGTTGTTGGCTGTTCACTGTTCGCTGCTGGCTGCCGCATGCCACATGCTCCGCGTACCGTGACTGTGACCATACAACCAAAAGCAAAAAATGTCACACAAATATGTGGCACATTCACGCCGCACACAACGCTTCCCACCTCATCCACCTGGCTCAACTAAAAAGTATCACAATTCAAGTCCTCATCATGCTGGTTGCCTCAAATGGATTCATGTGTGTGTGTGTTGGTGAGATGCATCGCTCTTTCAGCTCTGACAATGACAACAGACAAACACAAGCAAACACACACGAATTTCCGCTTGGCCAGCTATCTCTTTCTCTCTCTCTCTCTCTCTCTCGCTCAGTGTGCATTAGACAATAATAGTTATAGCCGACATAAAGCGCAAAGTACTCAATGGGAATTATGCACAAAAAACCTAAACCAAAAGAAGTTTGTCAGCTTTTGCTCTAAAGTTGAACCAAAATCCCACAACACCACAATCTCTTTGCAAGCTTGGCAACATTTTCAATGTTACACGAGTATATTAAAAAAAAAGAATGTGTATAAAGAAAAAAGATGAAGAGAATAATAATAAGAGCCACATTGAAGAATAAAATTATGTTTATTTGGTTGCTACGGCAAAGGCAGGAGGTAAACACGAAACTTGTGAGGAAACTTGTACTTGAAGCATACTTGAAATTATGCTCCTTGTTGGGCTCCTTCTCGTTTCATATAAGTTTATTTCTATACTTGTGTAGTTCGCGTACTTATTGAATCTTGAATTTCAAGAGAAATGCGCCCCAAAGAAAGAAACACTCACACACACACACGCACCCACAAACAATTTATTCAAGCAGCCAGCAAAACCAACAGCGACGAAGAGACAAGTTTTCTTTAAGCTCAGAAAAACAAGAATAAAGAAGAAAATGCTTAAAGCAACGCATACAACATACAACATAAAAATAAAATGAAAAACATTGTAAACATGTAAAAGTGAGACAGCTGTTGGTACACGAGAGATGGCAGCATTAATCGTAAACTGAAACTGAACTTTCACTTCACTGCCAAATGAAAGCCACAAAAATGTAGCATACTTTTCAGGGCAGGGCAGCAACATGTTTACAACTCTTGTTTGAGCTTGTTTAAAGTTCAGCGAACGCAACATCAAGTAGTTTTATGCCTTGCATCATAATCGTGATACATTATTATTATTGAATCGTTATTTTTATTACAAATTTAATCTGCCAAATAATAAAGAAAGTTCCAGCAAAGTCTCTTGCGGAAATGAAATACTTAATGTTTCCCAAATAGTTTTGTTGTACATCTCTTACACAACTACAATTGAAGCTTTTACTTGAGCTGCACTTTTGGAATAAAGTTTTTTACTGCTGCCATAAAAAAGGCTAAGCAAAAATTGTACAATCGAGAATTTCAAATTGATTGGCAAGCAAAATGCAACAATGATAAATCAAATTTGCTTGCTTCTCTTAAATCGCTTCAAGCATTGCTTTAATACAATACCAAAAGGAAGCAATTCTGATGATTTTTCATTTCAAACAAAGCTTAATACATATTCATATGTGTGCTTGGCAATATTTGGAAATTGGAATCTATTTTGATTAGTCGCCTATTTTTAGGCACACACAATTCACAACTTGAGCTGAGGAACATGCTCGCATCTCTTTACTTCAGCACGACCCAATACACAAGCATGACAAAAACACGCACAGACACACACACGCACACTCATAAACAAATCGACACACATATGTATGGTAAATGTTATCACTTCGTGTTTATCGCGAACGCATCGCGCCAGCACGAAAACGAAGACGAAGGAGAAGGAAGAAGGAGCCAAAGGAATCTGCGACAGTTTTCCATTGTGCCAAAATTGTTAGTGTCGAGTGCTGAGTGCTGAGCGCTTCTCTTAGCTTTTTTCCCTTTGGCTTTTGCCTCCTTCGCTGCGTCTTCGAAGTCCTTCGTCCTTCGTCCTTCTCGCTCTTGCCATCGTTGTTGTTATTGTGATGACGCCGTTTTGCTGTTATTATGCTTGGCATTATCATTGTATCGTCCTTGCCTCGACTCCTGCACGACTCTCCACCTCTCCTCATCCTTCACTTCGCCTTCTCTTTGGCTGACTGTGGCAATTTTTATTGTTGTAGCTAAACCCGAGTTCTTGTTTTTTTGGCCATGCTGCAGCCAGCAGCCAACAACCAGCAACCAGAAGCATGCGGGCGAAAGAGGACGAGTTGAGGGCGTTTTGCTGGCGTCGTCACTGGCGTCTAGCGGTCGCGGCGCCAAAGTTTTCTTTATGACCTCTGTCAGATAGTCGAAGCTCCCTTCCAGACCCAATTGCTGGCAGCCAGAATTGATTGATAAGCTTTTCGTGAACACTGGAAAACAGAGTCGGGAGACAAGAGACGACGGCACTCGTTTTGCGGTTTGTTGTCTTCTCTCTCCTCTCTGTGTCTGTGCTGAATTTTATGTTGTTTACGCTTACATTTTAAGAGATTACGCATACGCCACGTTCGACTAAAGCTGCAAAAATCAGGCATTAACTTTGCACATAAAAAGCAAAGTGGGAAACCACTTTGGTTTCATCCTTCCATTGACTGCATGCAACATTTTGTCTCTGCGCTGCAAGTTCCACATGTGTTGACTGACCCTAGCTCATCCGATTCCCCCCGCAGAGGGGTGGAGGCCACAGCTCGTATACTTGACCCCAAAGGACATTAACATGCACATGTTTTTGTTGTTGTTATGGCTGTTGTTTTTATTGTTCTTGTTGAGACCGCTGTTGGCTATTAAACAACAAACAACTTGAAAATGTAGCCAATAAAAAACCTGCCACTAATTTGACCCACGTTGAAAGTTTTATGAACCACAGGCCAAAGTTAAATATTGCGGCTAATTACGCCTGTAACTTTGTGTATGAATAATAGGAAGTATGTGCTGCCATCTCTTTCATTCCATAACTTGCCATCTCACTCGCTCTCTCTCTCTCTCTCTCTTATTCTATCTGCCAGGGTTAATTGCATTTTTTATCGCGCTGAACAACTCTTTAATGGCCATACGCACCAGCACTTTATTCCATCGAATCCCAAGTCAATGCCGAGCTTTATGAATTCTGATTTGGGAGTATTTCGTTCCCCGTTGGGAAAATGTGTGAAAAACTATTAAAAGCAGACACAACACTTTTTGCGCTTTTCCATGTTTCATGCGTGTTGCGGAAATTTAGTGATGCACAATTAAAAGATGGAAGAAAACTACTGTCGAGTCAACTATCGACTGTGAAATACCCGCTACTAATTTTAAATAAAACATATTCTAAAAATATACCAGGAAAATACTAAAATATACCGGATTTGGTATATAACACCAGATTCTGAAAATATACCAACTTAATATACCCGAAAAATACTGAAATATATCGAAGGCTATATTTGGTATATAAACCCATATTCCAAAAAAATGACAACTTAATATGCCGAAAAATACTAAAATACACCGAAAGCTATATTTGGTATAAAAAAACAATATTCTAATAATATACCCATTTAATATACTGAAAATATACTTAAATATACCAAGGTTTATATTTTGGTATATAAAACCATATTTAAAAATAATAGCGACTTAATACACCTAAATACAATAATACTAAAATATACCGATGGCTATATTTAGTAAGTTATTATACCTTTGTACCCCATGGTTAACAGGTATAAAAACACAATCTGCATCGAATTTTAAAGCTTTAATAATGTCGAAAGCAAATTACAAAATTTCAGTGTATTTCTCTATCACGTGTAGTTCTTTTCTTTTTGATAACTGTTTAAATTATTTCAACTAAATTCTTGGCAAAATTTCGTTATTTTTACCCAAATTTTGTGTTCTCTCTCTTTGCGAATTTCTGCAGCTCGCGAAGAAACATTTTTTACGCGGTTTATGACACAAGTGAAATGTAATTCATAATGTACAAAAATTTTAATGCCGCCTGAAAAATAAGGTCCAATAAATAATCCTTAATGTGCCTTTGTGCGCCATGTCCTGCCACCTCACACAGAGCACACTCCGACTCCTTCGACCGCACATATGTAGGTGTATCTATGCACTGTGTGTGTGTGTGTGTGTGTGTTTGTATATATGTATATTATATTGTAGTCGTCGTATGTTGTTGGCTCGTGTGTGATTTCGTTTAACACGTCTGTTGTGGCTGCTTTGCTGTCGTTGTCGCTGTAACCACATTCGCCCAGTCATAAATATATTCGTTTGCTGCTGTTGCTGTTGGCGTTGCTGTGGCCATCATGTTGTGACAGTGTTATGACGTGGCTGCCACCTACAACAAAGTAGAGAAATTGCCATGGCAAATTTGTCAGCTTTTCATCGCATCGCATCGCGAATGCGGACCAACAACAATATAAATTGCACGATTTTTTTCGCCTTTCGCCTTTTGTTTTTCACGTTTCATTTTTTCATTCGCTCGCCATTATTTTGCATAATTTTATACGAGCTGATTACAGTTGAATGACACTAGTTTTTGCCAGCACAAACACCTTTTTGTAAACAGCTCAAAAATGGAATGCTCAAAAGCATAAATCATTTTTTCATAATATTCTCTTTCATCATTTATATATTTTGCATACTTTTGATACGAACTGATTAAAGTTTAATATGAGGCTATTTAGGCTTTATTAGCTTCAAAAGCAATTTAAGAATTCTAATAAGATTGAATTGTAGAGAAAATATAATAAAAGGAATGCTTATTTATTTTATATTTTTTTTTTTATTAAACAATTAAGAAACAATCAGGATTAAGCGGAATTAATTGTATTAGAAAGTAACTATTATACATATGGTAAGCTGAAAGCTTGCCTCACTCTAAGCTGGTGTCATTAGCATTGAGTTCATAGGCAGCCGAGGAATTATGGCTAATTAATTTAGTTAGTTTGGCTGTCAGCAGCTTTCCTTGGCTCGAAGCGACACCAGAACAGCTCTCGAGGCTCTAATCGAAAGCCAACAATGCTGCTCAACATGTCCTTCGTTGTGCGTTCTCCTGGCAGCAGCTGAAACCTCAGCACCAGCTGGTAAATGAGGGATTTCACCTCCATTAGAGCCATGCGATTGCCAATGCAACTGCGTTGACCAATGCCAAAGGGCAGATACGTAAATGGGCGAATCTCATGCTTGTGCTCATCATCGAATCGTTCGGGGCGAAACTCTTCGGGCTCTTCAAAGTTATCCGGATCGTGATGCAGTGCCACAATGGGTATATGCACCAGTTCATCTTTTCGCAGCTTCACCATCACCTCGTCCTGCTCGTCACGCAGCTCAAAGTCCGCACTACACATGCGATCAACAACGATGGCTGGTGGCCACTTGCGCAGCGACTCTGAGATCACACAGTCCAAATACTTCATGCCCATCAGACTATCGTAGTCAAGAGGTTTGCCATCCAGCTTCTGCTGCACTTCCTCAATCTCCTCGTACAGCTTCTGCTGCACTTCGGGATTCATCAAAAGCTCGTAGGTGGTGAAGCACAAGCAGGTGGAGACGGTCTCGAAGCCAGCCGAAAAGAAAAGCAGGCACTGTGCCAACACATCCTCATCATTGAACTCAGCTGCATCGGCTTGTATTCCCTCTGGCTTCGCCTGCTGTTCCTTGAACAAACGCTGTGCCTCCATTAGCTGTTGTATCATATCCGGACGCACAATATTCCGCTCTTTGCGCTCCTTCATGGCACCAAACACAAGACTCTTGAAGTAGGCCACATTGTTCATGTCCATAACTTGAACTCGCAGCGCCTAAAAAGAGCAGAAAACTCGATGAGAATGGCATTTATAGAAGTATAAGAGCTACACAAACTATTTCAATTTATTTTTCCGTATTACATAGGAAATACGTTTCCAAATTCTAAAAAAAAAAAAACTTTGCGTAAAGTATTAGAAAGTATTGTTCCCAAATTTTGTAGCTGTAGCTCTAATAGTCTCTAAGATCGCAACAATTTTCTGGATAGTCAGTAAGACAGACGAATAGTTTAGTAATTGTAATATAATCAGAAGAACTGTATAAGTTCAACACAACAGCTCTTTTCTGTTCATACGTTAAATATTGTTCAATATTTAGTTATGATACGAACTAGTGTTAGGTCACTTGCGAATGAAATAACTAAAATCACGTATTTATTAAAGTCAATAAACTAAATAAGTTAATTATCAAAAATTCTTATATTTTGAAAGTCTATCAATTATTGAAAATGTGTGAAATACATGTAAAAATGTAAGGAAACTAAACAATGCATTTCCATTTGAGTTATTGAAATTGTATAAACTATATTTTTGATTTTCGTTAAAACATTAATCAAACGAATAACTTATAAAACTGAACGATAAAACAAACAATGAACAAGTAAGAAAGCTACAGTCGAGTGTACTCGACTGTGAGATACCCGCTACCCATTTTGAATAAAATAAATATAATTTGCGGTATTTTCTCAAAATATACCGAATATACTGCAAAAATACTAAAAATATACCAAATGGTATATTTGGTATATCGACATAGTACCGCATTCAAAATATACCATAGACGGCACAATATACCAGATTGTCAGCCAAAGCAACTAAGACCCCTAGTAAGTAGGCGTTTTTGCCCATACAAAAATATTTCTTTTATAACTTCGACAATTTTTATCTGATCGCAACCAAATTTTCAGAAATCATAACTACTATAGTAGTTATTATATATACCAAAATTCGGAACTCTAGCTTTAAAATTACGCTTGTTATTCGATTTTTTTGTTTTGCGGGGGCGGAAGTGGGCGTGGCAAAAATTTGAAACAAACTTGATCTGCGTGCAAACATAACAAATGTTGTCGAAAAAAAATTATAGCTCTATCTCTTATAGTCTCTGAGATCTAGGTGTTCATACGGACGGACGGACAGACACACAGACACACAGACACACAGACGGACAGACGGACAGACGGACATGGCTATATCGTCTCGGCTGTTGACGCTGATCAAGAATATATATACTTTATAGGGTCGGAGATGCCTCCTTCTACCTGTTACATACATTTCCTGCCGGCACAAAGTTATAATACCCTTCTACCCTATGGGTAGCGGGTATAAAAATACAGGGAACAAAATCAAAAGAACATAAAGCAGGCCTCATTTACTGATTTTTGATCAGAACGCACAAATATATCGATGTAAACACTATACAGAATATCTCATCATATGTACATATATTCACTTACCTTCATCAAACGTGGGAGCAGAATGTAGAGCATGACCTTGAGACCACCCCAAAAGCTGAACTGCAAGACGCGTTGTCCCAGGGTAAAGAACTCGTTCTGCTGATCCACAAAACTGTTGACCTTGATGCCAAAGGCGGCTGTGGCAATCACATCGTTGGTGTAGCGCGTGAAGAACTCTTTCAGCTCCAGTTCCACACCCTCGTTGTTCTCCTCCTTCAGTTGTCGATCCACATAGCTCACAGCTTCCACATTGCAGGCATTGATCAACTCAAACATAAGGCGAATCTTGACGCCAGTGAATGCGGGCGTCAATGTCTGACGCATATGCTTCCAGCGACGATCTCTCAGGGAGAGCAAAGATTTCGATATAACCGAATCATTGCCGGTGGCATTCTCATCCGTAATACCTTTGCGGTGATTTGTAAAGTTGTCGAAATGTTTGATGCCAACCTGACGTATTAGTTCTGGATCGGCCAGATAGTAAAGCGGCTCGCTTAGGTTGTAGACACCGTAGATTTTGTTCTGCTTCAGCTGCTGATGCAATTCCAGGCTATGCTTTAGGTAGGAGCCACTTCCCATTAGCACTGACAGCGGTGTATTCCCAAGCAGCGGCTTAGGCGGCAAATGTGCCACGCCCCGACCTCTAAAGAAGCCGAAACTCGAAACCGTCCATTTGTACAGCAACACGCCAATAATCGCAAGCAGCAAAAACAATTCCACGAGCGCCATGGTCGCAAAAAGGGGGGTGACGGTGGTGAGCGGGGTGAAATACACACAATAGAATCGACGCTCCACACGATAGAATCACCGCCCTTTATCGTCTTACTTCACCGACCGGTGAAATGCCACTGAAAAACCAGCTGATTGCTCTCCCCAAATATATATGCACTCTACTCACAATTGTACTCGTACTTATACAATGAGCGAGAGAGCGCCGTTGAGTGAGAGCCAGAGAGCGCGAGAGCGCCAGCTGCTGTTATGCTTGCCTTGGTTAAAAGAGAGCGAGCACGTGATATACTATATTAAAAGAGAGCACAAAATCAAATGTTTGTCATGCAAAGCAGCGAGCGCATGTAAGAAAAAATTTTATTTACTGAAACAATTAATAAAATACATGAAGTTAAACGAAACGCAATTTATAAAATGTAATAACTGCCTAAAACTACATAAAAAGCTATCTGTATGTTAGATAAGGAAAGGATTACCAGTGTCAATGTGGGCGATCAACTCAACTTTCAAACAGTATCTCTCACTCGCTCTCTTGGTCAGTTGCATTTCATCATAGTTGGGTACATGGCACAATACATAATAGTTAATACGATAAAAATAGAAAAATAAGTGGAGTATTTACCATAATATATTATCAATGCAAAGGTCGCATCCCTAATTCGTACACGTATCGATAATAAATGTACTTGATAAAAAAAAGCTAACAAGCTAACTAAAAATAATAATTACATTAGCAAATGTTTCTTCGTATCACACGACTGCAGTTTACCATAAATAAAAGCTGTAGTAAAAAGAGACGTATTATGTATGGAATCTTCGCTTTAGTCTGCTTGCAGGTATAGCGCATAACGTGCAAGCAGTGCAACTGCTTGATAGTAGTGGAAAGATCTTCAGCACTTTGCAGTGAATTGCCTGAGTCTACCTTTGAAATCAATAGATGGTAAAAACTATTTCAAATCCAAACGAAATAGTTACTTCATAAAATGTCTGCAAAGCTAAATTGTACAAGTCTTAACCACAAACAAATATACTAAGCACTTTCAATAAATATGAACTATTACAGTTTACAAAAATACAAAATGATTCTTTATTTTGAATTTGACAAAGAGAACTTTGCAATAATTTATTAAACTATAGACAGAAGTAAACAAGCACGAAATGGATTGTTAGAAGTAAAGAAAAGTTACGTTTATTTCAAATTCTTATGGCTTCAACTTGCAACAAATGACAAAAATTAAAAATCAAATGGACAAAGAAATATTCTTCAAATAATAATGCTGGTTGCCAAAAATGCCACAAAATGAAAACATCTTTGTGTGCATCTCTGATAAACAATCCAAATACTGTGAACATTTGTCATTGTCAATGGAAGCCATTTGAATGTCTCCCACATTCTTATCCATTTATGTATTGTGTTTGTTAATTCATTTTCAAAGAGAATGAGAATGAAATGAGAGTTATCTCGGTCGAGTTACAGTTATGCTATTCATTTGCATTGATTAAATTCGATGTCAAAGTAAAATTGACATGCGGATAGACTTCTTCTATGCATACATATTAATTCAAATTAATGAGCAAATGTGTGTGTGTGTGTGTGTGTGTTTCAAATCTAATATTCAGCATGTGTTTCTGTTGCCAGTCCCAACTGATTTGTCCTCAACGCCAACGCCAACTGTGACTGCGACTGCGACTGCGACTGTGGCATAAACTAATTTCAGCATTAATCCCCTTAAGTGACTCAACTATTTATAATAGAGGAGACTTGGCAAAACAGCACAAAAACCATAATGAAAACACACACACACTCACACACGTATTTACTTCTAGCAAAAAGTGAAGTGCAAAGCAGGTGCACCACGTGTCCCATCAATTCGGAAGTGAAAGCAAACTCTACGAACTACCAAACTGAAATCAAAATGAAAGTTCTGTCACTTGCTTTAGCCTGAAACTGATGCCCACACTTCAGCAAGCGAGGGCAGTTCAATGAGTAGTCCAAACTTCCGTCTTCAAATCTAAACTTAAGACTCGCAGCAAGCAAAGCTCTCTGTATATTAAAAATGTTTTTTTTTGCTTAGAATCTTTAGTGTTTTCTGCTCGTTTCATTTTCGTGCTAATTCTAGCCAAAGCCAAAAGCAAAATGTGGACACTGAAAGAGTCTTTGTGTAATCAAAGCACGTCTGAAACAAATGACAAAATTTGGTTGCATTTAGTGAATATTTAGTGAGACAGTCTCCGCCTCTGTGTGTGTGTATGTGTGTGTGTGGGTGTGTGTGTGAGTGGTATTTGGGCACGAGCCAAGCGGTTGAAAGTGCTGGAGAAATGAGAAATTATTGCAGTCGACTTTTAGGGGGAGAACTGAAAAAAAGATGAAAGCGCAGAAAATCAAATGTACGAGTATCTGAAAAAATGCAAATGACATTTGGATTTCAGCTTGAAGACAAACTGTCTATCTCATTGCCTCAGTCTGAGACATCTTCTCACTCTCTCGCTCTCTCTGTCTCTCTTTCTCACTCTTCAATTGCTGCTGAGTTGTTGTGCTTATCTCAATCGGCAAAGTGAAAAGCGAATAAATGCAAAGTAAGTGTGCTCAACACACCGGCAATGAGTGATTGTGTGTTGCGTGTTCAAGGCATTCGCCAGATGCCTTTTATTGTTAAGCAAATATTTTGTCGAGCGTCGTGACACTACGAATAAAATGAAATGAAACAAAACGAGCCAAAACCAAGCGGCGAAAGTTCTAGGGAAAACGCAAACCAGAATGGAGATGCGTCTGCATAGATACTGCCAGATAGAACTGAGAAGATGTCTAATGTGTTTACATTGGCAGCAAACCAACAAAGAAATTCGCAAAAACACACAAAAAAAAAAGCGAATATTTTTTACCACGTACTTCAAGATTTTTCTTGTCTTCTTTTTTTTCTTTGTACACTTCATCGCCGTGTCCTGCTGTCCTGTCGTCCAAAAGTCGTGCTGTCTTCATGTCCTGCCAGCTGCCGACAACGCACACTCCCAACTGCTCCTGCTGCTGCTGCTGCCCTTGCCTCCTGTTGTCCTGGGGTCAGGCATTTTGAATTGGCTGCTCTCGTTTGTCCTGATGTTTTCGCTTCTCAGTTCACAACTCTCAACGTCGTTTTTTCTTCGCTTTTTTATACCTGTTACCCATAGAGATGAAGGGTATTATAACTTTGTAACACGCAAAAGGAAGCACCTCCGACCCCCATAAAGTATATTTATTCTTGAACAGAGTTAACAGCCGAGGCGATATGTGCATGTCCGTCTGTCTGTCCGTCCCTATGAACACCTAAATATCAGAGACTATACGAGATAGAACTATAATTTTTTTTGACAACACTTGTTTTGTTGGCACGCAGATCAAGTTTATTTAAAATGTAGTCCACGCCCACTTCCGCCCTCGCGAATCGATAAAAATCGAATAATAAGCGTAATTGTTAAGCTATAGTTGCAATTTTTTGTACATAAAATAATAACTACAATATTTATGATTTCTAAAAGTTTAAAAGTTATTTTAGAAATACTTTTATATGGCAAAAAAAAGGCTTCTTATTATGAAACTTTGTTGATTTGGCTTACAATCTGGTATATTTTCCACTCTATGGTATATTTTGAATGTAATACTATATCAATATACCAAATACAGCCTTTCGTATGTTTTTAGCATTTTTGTGGTGCATTAATTTGCTATATTCAAAATTGAATACCACAACATTTTACTTTTATTCAAAATAGGTAGCGGGTATCTCACAGTCGAGCACGCTGTTCCTTTCTTTCTTACTTGTTTCTTTTTTTTGTTTTATGTGGTTTTTTTCTCTGGTTTTCTGTTTTCTGTTTTATGTGCCATTTCCATTAGAATTGAAGTGCCGCAAGACTTGAAAGTGAACCATCCCCACGTCTCCAAGGTCCTTCTGAGTCCCGTGTCGTTGTCGTTTGCCGTTTGCCGTTGTCCTTGTCGTGTGGGTGGCGACGACTTCTGCTTCTCAATTCGCATTTGGCGCAATGCTGATATGCGTTTTTAGCTGTTTCTCTCGCTCTGGACTGATGCTGCTGTTACTGCTGCTGCTGTTCACTTTTGATCTGGACAAAAGCAAATCAAATATTTGTCGTATGAAGGCAAATGTTATGGCATTTCTTCCAATTAGTCGCAAATGTTTTGCTTTAATTAATTACGACTAATATCTGCTCTTCAATAACATGAAACAGGACACGACGAGCCACAGCATCAACAACAACAACAGTAACAGCAACAACAACAACATTAAACATGTGACAGCGCAAACATTTGCTTAGCTTCATGTAAATTTTGCCACTGGCAAAATGAGTGTGTAAGTGTGAGTGTGCGGGTGTGTGTGTGAGCTTGTGGTCGACGGTATGCGTGTGTGTGTTTGATGCTGTATAAACACGCACTTGGCATATTTCTTAAATAATGTTTATCTCCTTTCGAGTGCCAGCTGGCCTTAAACATAAATGCCTCACATTTCAAGTGCTCCCTCTCTTCCCCCTCCCCACTGCCCTTGTTACCCTCTTTGATTGCCTCAGCATTTAAAGCGACCCTTGGAGAATTTATTTGCTAGATTCTCATTACAAGTGTGTAAAAATCTCTGTGTGTGACTTTGCCAGCCTTCAGATCTTTCAAAGTGAAATATTTCGGGTATTTTATTTTGTTTTTTTTTCTCCTTACTTTTTTGGGTAACATAACCTCAAAGTTATAGACCTAGTTTCGGCCATAAGTTGGACAACTTATTGCCTGATATCCTGTAGACACGTGCCAACTGCGAAGAGTTCCTTCACCACGTTGTTTTTGTTGATTAACATTGCAAATGCAAACGTCGCTTATCGGCTTCAGCGCATTACGTATACGCAATAAAACAGAAATAACAAGCGAAACACAACGCGAACAAGAGCGAAAGCAACTGACCAAATGGCATTATGGCAAATGGCCATGGCAACAAGCAATCGAAATCCGCTTTGAATAACTGCTTATTGGAATGCCAAAAATATATATGTATAAATGTATTTCGATAATCGCTCCATAAAAGGCTTACAGAAGTGCATAATGGGGAAATCCCCGACGCATACAAAATACACACACACAGAGAATTTGTTTGCATAAAATGTTAATTTATTGCCTTTATGCCAGTTTCAAATGCCAGGATCTATTGTATGTTATGTTATGTTATTATATTGTTGTGATGCATGTGTGTCTCATGCCGAAAAATATGGATTAAATTGGTTTATATGCATTTTCAGCTTTAGATTTATGATGGGACTCAGCAAAACAAAAGCCGAAAGCAAACAAACGAATTCGCATTGCATAGCACACAACATGAGCGACCACATATTGTTTTGTAGTTTGCCCATAAATAAATGAAAAACCATCGCATCTGCATTAAAATAACATTTAGCATTGAAAGCGAAGTTTTATATTGATTTGTTTCTGTATTCCCCAACTCATCTCATCTCTGCTTCTCTGGCTGGAGAAAGACACCTGCGAATACGTGACCTTTCAATTTATGTGAGCATCGAAGCAAATCGAAAACATTTTTTATGCCCGCATCAAATTTATGACCAGTCGCAAGCCTCCCTTCCTCTCTTTCATCGCTCCCTCTTCTATCTCTCTCTCTCTCTCTCTCTCTCACTCCCTCCTTCTCTCTCTCACATGTGTCTGGGCATGGACATGTCTGACTGTGGTTGTGCCTGCTCGGCTTCTAACTCCCGCGTCTAAATTCGATATCGGATTTTGCCTACAGCACTCGAAATTTGTCTGACAAATATTTGCCTCCCGGAACTGGCGATAACGCGTTTTCCCCAACGTTGGCTCAAGTCTCACACCCAACAAGAAATATACCAAAATGCGAGTGCTACAGAGCAGCGTGCTCGACTGCAAAACACTTGCCACACAGATTGTTGTACTTGTATAAGATATTGCCAATTAAAAACTCAATACACGAAAACAAACTGCAACTTTTTATCTCTACATATCCATAGGATAGAGAACTGACAATCTGGTATATTTTACTACTCTATGATATACTTTGAATGTAGTACTATATATGTATATCAATATACCAAATAGAGCCTTTGGTATTTTTTAATATTTTTGCGGTATATTAATTTGGAATATTTTAAGAATTTTTCATTAAAATTGAGTTTTGTAGCTTTCTTACTTGTCTAAGACTGAACTTGTTGCTTTTGGCTGCTCAGTCACATTTCGTTTTCCGTCTGCTGCTTGTTACACAAATTACCAATTACGTATAATACTTTGCTGTCACATGAATTGCAAAGTATGAAAAGAAATACTGGGCGCTGTTAATGAATTTGTAGATTGTCATATACTATGATGCGGAAAACAGGTGCGCTCTGTCTTTGTACCCGGTAAATAAAGTAAAGATTTGTATATTCATTTAGTAACAAATTAGAATAGCACGCAAAACAAATCATCTCCGAATACTTATAAGTAATAATGTTATTCTCTCTAAGCAACTTTTCGAAAAAAGTGCTAAAATCAAGAATTAAATTTTGAATAAAGATTATATAATGTCAATTAAATAAATAAAAATCTTTCAAATTTTAAAAATCTTAAATTAAAAAAATTCAAAAAAAAATTCTAGATTGGCCATTCTTTAAATTATAAATTAAGCAAGAAAGCAAAATCTTAAATCTTATATCAAGCGTTCTAGATCAAATCTAAATTGAATTTAATGACTCCCATAAACACAATAGCTAAAAAAAAACACTAAAAATTGGAAAGTACTATACATGTTAGGCTTTTAAATTTTAGATAATTTTATATCAATAATAGTCATAATGCCTTTTTAAATGATAATAATAATTTTAAAAAAATTGAAAAATAAATGTAATATAATATACGTTTTTAACTCTTAGATCTTACTTAAAAATACTTCTGTTTCATATCAATAATGATAATAAACTTTAAAATTATTGATGAAAAAAATAAAAGCATTTTGCACACGACTTAAGCTTTAAATTACAGTAAAATAATTTGATATTTTCAATATTTTCTTACAATAAGTTTTCAGTTTGTAGGTTATCATAAAAACTCAAAAACTTAGGTTTGCTTTATAGTTACTCAACAAAAAGTGTAAAGCCATTCATGTATGGAGCTCTTAAATAATTTAAGCAGAAAATTTTAAGCTCAAGTGAAAAGAAATATCATTGTGAGTGGTCGTCAGTTAGCTTGAAGTGAACAGTTTGAGTCACAAATCACAGTCATAGTCAGAGATTCACACACTCGAATGTGGAACTGGCAGCTGCATGACAGAGCGGGGGAGAAGAGGGGCAAGAAGAGTGACAGGGTCTATGGGGAGTGTGTGTGAGGGTGTGTGTGTGCCAATCTATGGTCGTATGCCTAAGCGCTGATTATGACAAATATGCCACGCTTCAGTGGCTGCGATATGCTTCCCCCACGGCGTGCCAGAATGGTTGTAAATAGAGGAGGAGGGGGGAGGGGGAGGAGTGTGCATTTAGGGAGCCCCAATTCGACCCGAAAGTCGACCCAGAAAAGCGTTTATTGTGATTCGCTTGACTTGTTTGCCTTTTCGCCGCTCAGTGGCCAGTGGCTGACTTCCTATGGCCACGGCCATGACCAGGGCTAAGGACGAGACATGGAGACGGAGTCGGGCATTTTACGCAAATCCTAAAATAAATACAAGTTTTATTATTAGCATGCACAGGACACGACGCGCCCCAAACAAATAAAATAAACCAATGCCAAGCATTTTGTGTTAGAAAACCGAAACCAGAGACGGAGGTGGAGATGGAGGTTCCCCCATTTTTCGGGCTACTAATGACACTCCTCCAGGTCGAGAACCGAGCATCGAGCACCATGCTTAGGGATTGTCTGGGACGTCGACGACAAGGACGTCGCACAGCGTGTCAACAATTATAATGTGCAAATTGTTTGATGTATGTCACCTGCCACATTTGCTTTATTGCCGCTCATTAGAAATGCTCACAGCGAGCGCCTTCAGCTGGGATAGCTGGTGAAAAAAGGAAAGTAAAAAAAAATGGAAAACAACAAGAACAAGAGAAGCTAACAACACACATGCAGACACAACAACAACAACAACAAGAATAACAACAACAGCAGTTGGCAACAACACCTTCCATTAATAGCTCTGTCGTTGATGTGTGTAATACTACGCATACACTACAAGAAAATGTTGGCACTTTAAGCGTATTAGGGAATAGAAGTACTCAGACAAAAGATTTCCTATTGATTGACAAACTATATTCACTTTTTAAGCAATTCGTATGATTCTTTTTTTATGGAAATGCAAGCGATAAAAATAATACATTCTACTGAAAAAGATGATGAAATTTACGTTTATAAAGGTAAAGTTAAAAAACAAGTTTTAAACAAAGTGCATTACATTATACCCTTCATAATGAAAAACAATCACTATTAAGCTCCAAATAATGTTGTTAACATTGAAAGATATGGCTAAACCTTGTCGTATTTTACGTACTTTACTTTTTAAAATGATATTAAAATACATTTATGTTACCATAATTAAAAACAAATACATATTTACAATACTTCATTTCGTTAGATTTTACAGAATGTAAAATAATCATCATTAAAAACTTGTTCTAAGAATTGTTTAATATTGTATATTGTATATAAAAGCTGTCGTATTTCGCAGAATTCTAAGTACGATATTAATTATGTTATGCAAACCACAATTCATACAATTGAACATAGATTCTAAAAAAAAATCAGAAATTTATTAATATGCTTTTCAGCAAATATGAATAATACAAAAAATGGTTGGTTTAAAATAGCAGTGCCACAATATTTCAGCAAATATAAAAATATAAAATAAGGCTGGTTTAAAATAGCAGTGCCACAGATAAAAATCCATATTACGTTTTTGGACTAGGATTACTATAAAGGCTATACAATAAAATATTAGGATTAACTAAGATATAAGCAATTTAAAATGTTATTATATTTCGATTTTAACACTGCTATTTTAAAATATCCTTTTTTATGTTTTTATATTTGCTAAAATATTTATTTACCCAAAATGAAAAACATATTACTCAAAAATAAGAAAATAAAGCTATGTCAAAATTTTATCTCGAAGTTGCATTATAGTATTTTTCAAATTTTAAACGCGTTGATCGAAAGCACTGCTATTTCAAAGAACACAGCTGTGTAATATTGTATATGCCGATAATTATTACAGATTGTAAATGCACATCTAAAAAGTTTTCTTATATAGATTAATATAAAAAAAAACCTAAATTTTAATTTTAATTTGGGAAAACATTGGTATTAACTTTACCTTTTGGGTACATGTTAGGTAGACATTAAACTGTATATATTAAATACTTATTTTAATTTTAGAAGTGGTAAATCCCTTGCAACACAAAAACCTTACAAATACTTTACTAAATAATAAAATGTTTTGTGCGAAATTGCCTTTTTTAGTCTCTAACTTCCATTCACCTATGAATACCTGAATTGGAATTCGAAAAATGAAAGCACACTGAAAGTAAGGCCAAGGGTCGTATACTTAACATATTTGTTTCGAAGCCTTGTTGGTCTCCAAGATCAAGTTATTCACACATCCTGATAGATGAGAACTATCGAACTACAGATTGATCATGACTGCAAATGGATTCCTTTGGCAATTCGAATACATTTACATTTTTGCTACCGTCAGTCAGGTTTCGTTTTCGCTTTCGCTCAGTGGGTTTTTCCTATTTTTGGCTTTAACACGTATTAGTTTTGCCAGCATTTGACCCCTCCAAATTGTCCACATATCCACATATGCACGTATGTTGGAGGAGGGTTAGCTGCGATTAATGGCAGCACATCACAAAGATTTCGCTGGCTGGCTTTATCGGATTTACCCTGGAGGGCAACTGTTGTGACATTTTGATGAATGGAATCATTCGTGAGCGAATCCTGAGCTACTGGCTTACATCGCATTGCGGATTTAGTAACCAAATGAGTTACTATACTACACATGTGTTTGTGTGTGTGTGTGTGTGTGTGTGTGGACTCTTTCCACTCTTCACTGTATTCGTGTGTGACGCCGCCTCACAGCAATTTTGACACATGATTTTGCATAATAAATTATAATGCATACAAATTGCCCAGCCGAACAATTGAAGTGTATTCATTTGACTGCGATAAAGTCAGCCAAGCACACATACACACAGAAATTGCGTATACGCAATGTGGCTTTCTAGCTTGTCACTGGAATGAACACAATCAACGAGCTTAGCCTAAACTGGACGAATGCTCGAGTTGACCAACAATGGCATCCATAACTAAGCTTCGCTCTAACCCCAAAAAATAACAACAACACAAACGCACACATAAAAAAAATAACAAGCAAGCCGAGAACAACAAATAAAAAAAAATAAAGGGAAAAGGATTATTTTTGATTATTTTGCGTGCCTGAAAACAAATTCGTTGCTGTGGCCATTGTGAAGATAACATTGAAACTGGCAAACGCATTGTCAGTCCCCAAAAACAGAGAGCGCAAAAAAAAATTAGAAGAGATATATATAGTATACTCGAAGAGTCGTACTTAAGTGCGGATTTTAATGGAGCAGGGAATGAGCGTCGACGAAGCGTCGCCGCTGCTGCTGTCGCTGCTGCTGTTCATTTCAATGAACTGCCTTTCAAGCGTAATTTTATCATGGCCCAGACAGACGAGACCGCTCAGCTTGTTTGGCTTTTATAGGCCGGGTTGCTCTTTGAATGGGTGGATTATTTCTAATGATAGTGCAAACCAAGATTTTAAATATTAATTGAAATGTAAAAAAAGGGTTTCAATTGACATTTGATTATTGCAAACCAAGATTGTAAACATTAATTGAAATGTAAAAAAAAAGGTTTCAATTAGCATTTGATTTTCAAGTGAAATGTTTTAGAATTTTAAGAAAATAAAAGTAAATAAAATTTCCAACAACTTTTTATAATTTCAGAAATAAATCAAAGTTTTAAATGTATAATTTAGAATAACATTGTTAGCGTTTTTAATATAACATCATTATTTCTTTATTTTATGTTAATCAACAATATGAAAAACTTTATTGAAAGATCAATTTAAAAAAAGGCGTCACTGTATAGAAAAAGGCAACGTAAGATTACGAAGTTTTTTAAGGTTTCTCTTTCTCTCTCTCTCTTTCTCACACTCTCTTTAGCTTTCTCTTGCTCATATATTTATAATTTAAAACAAAGACTATAATAAAATTTTTATAAATATAAAAGAGTCTGCGTTTTAGGGCTCAAAAACATCTTTTAGACTTTAAAGTGTTTTAGTTTTTAATATATTTTAATTAAAATTGTTTTTTAACTTATTGTTATTAAAGACTTCAAGCTGTTTCATGATAGTTTTGCAGTTCATTTCTATGGAGTAATTGACAAAACTTTTAGCATATTACTAAGATAACACGACACAGGGTATGCAAAAGTTGTTCTCTGCACAAAACACAGTCGAATGCCTAGCAGAGCAACATGAATAACAAACAAGTAAGAAAGTTACAGTCGAGTGTGCTCGACTGTGAGATACCCGCTACCCATTTTTAATAAAGGCAAAATATTGCGGTATCATTTTCAAAATATACCGAAAATACTAAAAAGTACTA
This sequence comes from Drosophila kepulauana, assembly GCA_023558455.1. Taxonomy (NCBI): domain Eukaryota; kingdom Metazoa; phylum Arthropoda; class Insecta; order Diptera; family Drosophilidae; genus Drosophila; species Drosophila kepulauana. The sequence goes on from CM042369.1 coordinate 1,371,341, forward strand.
AAAATATACCAAATGGTATATTTGGTATATCGATATAGTACACCATTCAAAATATACCATAGACGGCACAATGTACCAGATTGTCGGCCAAAGCAACTCAGACCCATAGTAACTAGGCGTTTTTGCCCATACAAAAGTATTTCTTTAATAACTTCCACAATTTTTTCCTGATCGCAACAAAATTTTCAGAAATCATAACTACTATAGTAATTATTGTATATACCAAAATTCGTAACTCTAGCTTTAAAATTACGCTTGTTATTCGATTTTTTTGATTCGCGGGGGCGGAAGTGGGCGTGGCAAAAATTTGAAACAAACTTGATCTGCGTGCAAACATAACAAATGCTGTCGAAAAAAAATTATAGCTCTATCTCTTATAGTCTCTGAGATCCAGTGTTTCATACGGACGGACGGACAGACGGACAGACACACAGACGGACAGACGGACATGGCTATATCGTCTCGGCTGTTGACGCTGATCAAGAATATATATACTTTATAGGGTCGGAGATGCCTCCTTCTACCTGTTACATACATTTCCTGCCGGCACAAAGTTATAATACCCTTCTACCCTACGGGTAGCGGGTATAAAAAGTCTTGCTGCGTGTCGAGCAAAACAACAACATCTAGAGAACATGGAACAAATGCTCATCCTGTGCATTAAACAAATCTGGGGCTACATTTCATGTTAACCGCAAAACTTGCTTATTTTGCTCAATATGCTTACTTTCCCACTCCCACTCTCTGTCTCTCTCTGCGTGTTGCTGTCTCACTCATTCTTTTTTTGGTCTCTCTACTTTCATTTTATAGACTTACAATCCTTGTGGCTAACGAGCTGGTTTGGCTACAACAACAACAAGGGCTACAGCAACAGCAACAGGAATAGCAACAGGAGCCGCCACATTGCGAACGCTGTCGATGCTGGCGTTTACACGCTACAACAGCCGCATAAATTTCCGCTTCAATTGGACGTGTACAGCGGTAATTGCAGCTTTGATTACCAGCAACACGAGCCACCATCCGGCCATTACCAAAACCAGCAGCAACAGCAACAAGGAGAACACAAACTACGCAGCGCAACAGCATCTACAGCATCAACAGCTCAAGCTCAATCAACACTTTCCGTCGAACAGCTGAAGCTGAAGCTGACAAAGGCGACAAGCGGAGGGGAAGAAGAGCACCGATTTTTGAGAAATTCAACGCAGATTTACGAGACGAAATTCATTGAAAGTTCAGCGGGTAATGCCAACCAAACACACACACACAAAATACAAATACGAATTCGAATACGAATCGCAACACACAAAAATCACAGCAGACGGTTCAGCGAATTTCCATCAATCAGAATTTAAATTAATTTTCTTTATTTTTTTGGGTTTTCTTGGGTACAACAGAACTTGAAATAAGACTAAAAACAGCAAAGCGATAATTTTCAAGAATCAAGATCAAAATCAATGTTTGAGAATTTGCATATTTTTATTATTTTGTACGCATATTAAACGGCAGCAGCCTGAAAGTAGGCAGCAGTATTTTGAATAAATTAAGAAATTAAAGCAAAATATGGCTGAACATTTTTTCATATGTTTTTTTCTAAAAATGTTCCAGCAGATACTTTTTAAATTTGAAATCAATTAGTTTAATATGTTAAAAAATGTGTGCAAAAATATTAAAGCAAAGGTCGCCACCATCAAATAAAAATATGCCTTAAATTTACTAATTACTACTACTACATAATTACTTAAAATACTATTAAAAGTTGATTTATTAGAAATTAATATAATTTTAATATTAATTACTTTCCATAATAGAATATGTTAAAGAGTTTAAAAAAAATTATATGATATAAAGGCGGTTTATGTCAGGAGAATTCTCTGCCATTCAAACTTTATATGCTTTGTTTATTTGTACATTTCTTAAGCGGCAGCCTAAAAGTAGGCAACGATATTTGTAATAAAAGAGATTCAAGAGATTTTCTTCTATATTTTGTTATGAGAATTTCTAGCAGTTTTTTTTTTAAAGTTACTACAGAATTAATTGAATAAGAGTTTAGTACTTCAAATTTAAATTAGAAGATTGGAAATTTGTGTTTCATGAAGAAAATTCTTCTTTAATTTTAATTTAATTTAATTTCTCCTGCTCTACAATCTATTTACGATGCTGTTAAAGATGCCTGTTTTTAATGTGATTCGTCTTCAATAGGGCAAAAAATGGATGACATGGTTTATCAGTGCAGCAATCAGAACTCAATTTACGTGCTTAATGCCGGTTACAATCCATCGTATGGGGTAAGTTTTGTGCAATCTTTACTGCAGTTGGGAAGTTTGTTCAAGTAGATGGCATTTGTGCAGGACTTTGGCACACATGCGATGCACACGCAGATGACAGCAACTGGGCGTGAAATGAATGGCAGCAGGACAACAAGGACAAGGAATTCAATTGGCGCAAGTTGCTCGAGTGCTGCCTGCAGTTTGCAGCATAAATTCAAAAGTTTTGGCACAGCAGCAGCCGCCAGCAATGGCAACTCGTCAGCAATGCCATCAAGTGCAGCAACAGCAACGGCAACGGCAACGGCAACTGCAATAGCAACAACAGCAGCAACAATGGCAACCACAATAATCGCAGCAACAGCAACACCAACAGCATCAACAGCACTCGCAGCAGCAGCGGCAGCAGCAACTCCAGCAGCAACAACCACAACAACAATAACAGCAAACTACGTAAATCCGGTCGCTACATCAATGTCAACCGCAGCAATGTGTTCACCGGCAACGGCGGCGCTGCAGAAATTGTTCAATTGCAATGTCGTCGTCGGCGGCGGAGGCGGTGGCAACGTCTGCCAAAATGTCAGCCACAGAAATCATCATCAGCAGCAACAACAACAGCAGCAGCAGCAGCATCAGGGCAACCACAACGGCAACGGCAGCAACAACAATTGCCCAGTTGGGAGCCATAACAATAGCTGCCTGTCAGCGACATCGTCGTCGCACCGAAGCATCTGTGATCCGCACGAGGGCTCAGCGGGAGCAGCAGCTGGAGTTGGAGTTGGAGTTGGAGTTGGAGCAGGTGCACTGCCAAGTATGGCCAACAAGAAGAAATGCACCAATGTCAAATCAACGCTTATTGCCAAGAAGACAAAGTTTTTGAAATTTCTCGAAGAAGAGAAATGGCGCAGCAGCAACAACATCGCCCAGTTGGCTGCACAAGATGCGGAAGCCTGTGGTGCTCCACTTGCCCTTTTGCCCAGCAGGTAGGTGACTCCCTTCCCCCTTCCCCCGTCCCCTTCCCCTTCCCCTCCTCCCCTTCTTGGCTCCACACTATTGGCGGAGGCAAAAACTTATAAATTCACATAAATGTTATAAGGCATATTGCGGTGCTAAAATTGTGGGCAACTTTTTATGGCCCACAAGTTTATTGGGCCAACGGAATTTTGTGAGTTCCGTTCTCCTCCTCATTCTCCCTTCTCCACCTCTTCTGCTCTTATCCATGTTTGCTGACGTTGCCCCAGCGGATGCGCTGGCATGACAACAACTTTGTCATTAAGTTTGCCACACGGCTATGAAACGAGTCATCTTCGGCATACTATAGTTTAATATCGAGAACGTGCAGCACCAAAGTTTTCGCAGCGATAGTTTAGTAGTATTTATCAGGTATTAATCGGCAATCGATATTTAGTATTTGCGTAGAAATGTCTTTTGTATACTGACATTTAATAAACATAATATTGAAAAGGTATTTAGCATAGAAATGTCTTTGTTACACTAACGTTAGATTATCATAATTTAATATTATTTTATATAGCCAAGATATAGGATGTGACATAGAAATGTCTTTTGTACTACCAAATTAACAGAATTATTATTTTTTGTATATATTATAATATTATTAAGGTATTCAGAATAGAAGTTTCTTACTTATACTGACATTAAATTTATTTAGTTCAATATTTTTCCAAAAAACGTCGCATACATTCGCTTGCTGTTTACATCAATTGCAAATTTTAATATAATTCAATTAGTCTCTCTTTAATTGATATGGTAAATAATCATTATTTCTCATTATTATTTTTAGAATTCTTAATACAAAATGGAATAAGTATTTAACATTGAAATGTCGTTGCTATGCTGACATACAATGAACATAATTTAATATTGATTTAAATAGTTGAATCATTTTAAAAGGAATTGACTAATTATCATAATCATTTATTTAGCACAAGTGGTATAATAAATATTGTTAAATTTTTTCTCATTATTGTTTCTATATTTTTAGTACATATTTAAAAATATATTTAGCACTGAAATGTCTTCGTTATAGTATCAAACAATTACTATAATTTAATGTTATTTTCATCATTTCTCTTTACTGGTTTTCCAAATTGAAACAAAAAATTGAATAGGTGTTTATGCCGCCATATTTTAATTTTTCATATTTCAAAGCCAATGCTAATTATCAGTGTTTGCTTCTAGCTAATGCTATTATCCGATAATCAGAACGGAAAACATCAAAACTAATTGAACTTATTTGGTTGGCGATTTAAGCTCGTGTTATTGACAATACTCAAAGCACTTTTCGATGTTAATAGCATTGCAGCTGATAGCACAAAATTGGCTTTAAATATTAATAGCTGGCCCAGCAATTTATGAGCAGCGCTTAACGTGGCTCAACTCATAGTTGTTATTTTGAGGCTCGTCAACACGTCTTCGTGCTTTGGGCGCATCTTTATGAGAAACAGCTACAGCTACAAAATGAGCTCAACTTGGCGTGAACTTGTTTTGCGGTAATCGAGAGCGGAGAGAAGTCTGCCCAATGGTTGTTAAGCGCATTCAATTAGCTGTCCAGGACATTGAATGTACTCTATCTCACTCTCTTCCTCCTTTTCTCTCTCTCTCTCTCTGTGTTGAGCTGTGCAAGTTTCTTGCATTGTTCATGAAGTCATAAGTTTTGATCACCGAGCGCTTAGCACGGACAAACTTTTGTGCCAATGTCTACTACGGTTAGCCGTTTTGTTGGCGCAGCCATTTGCGAAATTGAAAAATTAACGCGCTAACAGGAATTCAGTGAAGCGCTCAAAGCTCCAAAAGGCCCATCCCAGGCAGTAAACTTGTGAAGAGAGCGAGGAGAGGAGCGGAAGGTTGAACGGAAAGTGTTGGTTACTGTTGCCTCTTGCGTTCCCATAAAATTGATTAAAATGCATGCCACAAGCGGCAACAGCGCCGTTGCTGCCACACATATTGAAGTGCAATAATCATATTTCAATAGCTAACGACTTCAACGTGCTGGTGTGCGTGACTGCACGAGTTTTCAAGTGTGTGTGTGCATATGTGTGTTTCCCAACTCCCACTACGATGCAAAAAAAAAAAAGCAAGTAAGAAAACTGCAGTCGAATGTGCTTGACTTCAAAATACCAGCTACCCATTGTGATTAAAAGAAAAACTGTGCGGTATTCATTTTGACTACTACAAATATACCAAAGGCAACATTTGGTATTTTGATATAGTAATACATTTTAAATATACCATAGAATGCAAAATATACTCGATTGCTTCAGACGTTTTTAGCTATACAAAAGTATTTTTTAAATAAATTTTAGAATTTTTGTCTGATTGCAACAAAATTTTCAGGAATCATAAAAATTACAGTAATTATTTCCGGAATTAGCTTGTTTTTAGATTTTTATCGATTTGCGGAGACGTAAGTGGGAGTGGCAAAAATTAAAAACACACAACATCTGCTTGCAAACATTAAAGTGCAGTCGAAAAAAAATATATCTGTAACTCTTATAGTCTCTGAGATCTAGGAGTTTATATGAACGGACGGACAGACATATGGACTGACGGGTAGACAGACATATATCGTCTCGGCGCTGATCAAGAATATATATACTTTATATAATATGTATACTTAACAGGTCCTTACATGCCTGTTACATGCATTTCCTGCAGTCATAAAGTTATAATACCCTTCTTCCATATGGGTAGCGGGTATAAAAACATGGATGGAAACGTTGCCAAAGTTGCATTTTGCTGGCACATTCACACGCCATCCTGAAGAACTACGCCCATCACACAAAAGGCCCAAAAACATTTTCTCGTTAACTTTGTTGAAGTACGCTACTTCCTTTCCCCTCTACCTCTCTCTCTGTTCCCTTTGTGTAAATCAAGCTTTCTGTTACAAAATAATGCTGTCAAAGTGCGCAATGCTAAATATTTCATTAATTGCAACTGGGCGGACGCAGTTCCCTTTGATTTATTAGCGACTTTAATTAGTAGGAAAACCTTCAGCCGTCAACCAGGGGAAATGCAGTTGGCAATTTTTTGCTCTTTATTTTGAGTTGATTACAAGAGCAATTTCAGTGCGCATTCAGCAAGTTTTTTTTTTTTTTTTTTGCTGGGAAATTAAAGTTGGCAGCAAAGGACGAGTCCATCAAGGCGCTTCAAGTGTGACAAAATAACTTGCGAAATATTTTTTGCAAAAAGTTTGTCGCGCACTTTGCAACTATTTGCATTTTTTGCCAAGCTTCACTTTCCTGCTTCCCTCTCTTGCCTCCCTCTCCTGCTTTCCTCTAGTTGCGTTGCGTTGCGTAACTGATAAGCGGCTTGACAAGCAAACGGTATACAACGCGCCTTTTTTTTAATGGCCTGAATTCTCTTTGATATCATCTAAATGGTGAGAGAGAGAAAGGGAGAGATAGAGAGTTGAATTTAGCGCGTGCCATGCGATTAATTGTTATACTACATTTCATGGGGACTGTCATATTAAAGTTGATGCTGAAAAGTATGCTACACTTTATTTCAATTTGCATAGCAGAGCGCCCTTTTCCCTGTTCACTCTGTGCACTGGGGCGTTGAGCGTTGAACGTTTAGTTTAGTCAACCAAAAGCTAAATAAGAGTCAACTTTTCATTTCTCTCCGCCCAACACAACAGCAATGAGGCGGAGTCCTACGCAGCGTCCAGAACAACATCGGCCATGGCGGCCACATCATCATTGGCGGCTCACTCAGGCATCAAGCAAAATAACAACAACAGTACTGGGGAGCAGCTAGCTGGAGCGGAGCAACAGCAAAATAAATTGAACAATTGGAGCATGCATAATGACAGCAACAACAAGCTGACCAACTACAAACAGCAGCAGCAGCTGGAAATGAATAAACAAACTGCAAAATCTAGCTATGAGTTATATCAAGAAGCCGCGGACATTTTGGGACTTAGCTGCAGTCTCTGTGATAACTGCCGTTGCTTGGATTGTCAGGTGCGTATTTGCTATAGAGATAGAGAGAGAGAGAGACTAAATCTAACAGATGCCACACAAAAATTCATCCACAGAGTGGCTACTTTGATTGCGCCGACGATGATGATGAAAGCTATTCGGAGCAATCACTGATGGACGAGTATGATGAATACGACTACCATGGCTACGGCTATGAACAGGAACAGGAACACGAACAGCAGGCGTCGTCATTGTTGACAAGTGCTCATCATGCTGGCCCTAATCAACCAGCCATGACACAACCAGACCAGCATCAACTCCACCATCAGCAACAGCAACAGCAGCAGCCACAGCAGCAGCTGCAGGCGGCAGAGCTGAACCTTTGTTATGCAGTTGATTGCCAACAGAATTGCATCAGAAGTGACGATGGCCAAACCAAGGAAGGCACTTTTCAAACGGACTCCGACTACGACTGCGTCTATGAGAAGGAGAGGGAGACGGAGGTGGAGGTGGAGGCAGTGGCGGAAAGCGGGCCGAACACTGCAACCAAGTCTGAGCATCGTCTGGCCATTGATTTTGATTTAATTAATGCAACCAGCAGTCAAGTCCTGCAAAATTGCGCAACATTCAACGATTTAAGTTTGCTCGAGCGACAAGTGGAACCATTTACGTAAATCAAAAGGTAGGTGCAACTGCTATTAAATTGCATAGAAATGGGCGTAATTTAATGATTTATGATACCATAAGCTATACTTAGTTCTACATTTTAGTTGCATTCAATTTATTCCACAATTTATACTCTATTTCCTATGGCAAGGTCGAAGTCATAACTCAAAATGAGCTGAAATAGTAGTGAAATATAATTTTATTAATTGGTTTTCACAATTTCCAATCGATTTTGTCAACATTCGCCAAACAGTCGATACATTAATATATAGAATATGTAACATATATGGGAAATTCCAATGCGACACTATTTAATGTGAAAAATACATGTTCAAAAGAGTTTTTTACTTTGAATAAATATTGGCTATAGGATAACCTTTTATTAGTTAATGTGTGGAATATTTAATAATATATGTTATAATACAGTTTGATTAAACTTAAATAATACTGCTTTCTGCTGTGGACTGATTTCGTTGCAACTAACTGCTGCTGCTGATACAGTTTTACTTTGACCACCGATGATCTTCTCACGACCACTAATGATACCGATAGATATCATTATTAGTAACAAAATATTACATATATTTTATCATAAAAGAGAAAAAGTTCAAAGTACTTTATTTTGATCCAGTTCATCTGCTTCAATGCTGCAGTTCTATGATGCAAAAGTTAACACCATAACTGCATCACGCAAACAGCTTTTTAAGGGGTGTACAAACTCAGCCAGGCAGATGAATATCAAAGGCAATAGAAACAAATACAACAAAAATTAGCAATTTAAAGAAGGCATTAAAAGTATAAGTTTAAAAAAATTCTATTTATTATTCACCATTTGACTCAAATTATTTCCGTTTTACATCATAATAAGTAACTCGCTCTGCAACGATCATATTAGGTTGGCCAAAAAGTCTTGCGGTATTTTTATTGAATTTTCAATTGTTCATAAAATTGGTTAGAATAATGCGATTTAAGTCAAATATGCGCCGTTTTGTTCGATGACGAGTTCCCAACGAGATGCCAACTTCATAATGCCCCTCTTATAGAAGCTCGCTTTTCTATTGGCAAAAAACTCGGAGAGCCAATTTTCACAGGACTCTCTTGTGGCCAATTTCCGACTACCAAGGTCGTTCGCCATGGACAGAAATAGATGGTAATCACTTGGTGCGAGATCCAGACTATACGGTGGATGCAAAAAAACCGCCCATCCGAGCTCCCGGAGCTTCTGGCGAGTCCCCAAAGATGTGTGTGGCCTGACGTTGTCCTGATGGAAGACAATTCGGCCTCTGTTGATCAAAGATGGACTCTTCTGCATGAGTGCTGCATTCAAGCGGTCCAGTACAGGTCCAAATTGAGCGTTTGGCCATAGGGGAGCAGCTCATAGTGGATGATTCCCTGCTAATCCCACCAAACACACAGAAGAACCTTCCTGGCTGGTAATCCAGGCTTGGCTACCGTCTGGGGAGGTTCACCGCTTTTCGACCACAACCGTTTGCGCTTCACGTTGTCGTAAGTGATCCACTTTTCATCACCAGTCACCATCCGCTTCAAAAACGGGTCGATTTTGTTGCGATTCAGAAGCGATTCGCATGCATCCATACGGTCAAAAATGTTTTTTTGCGTCAAGTCGTGTGGCACCCACACATCGAACTTTTTTTTTAATCCAAGCTTCTTCAAATGGTTTAAAACGGTTTGATGACTCATGCCCAGCTCTTGGCCGATGCTCCGGCGCTACTATGCCGATCTCTTTCGATCAATTCAGCGATTTTATCGCAATTTTCGACGACAGGCCTTCCGGACCGTGGCGCATCTTCGACCACCTCCGCACCAGAACGAAAACGTTGAAACCATCGTTGTGCGGTGGAAATGGAAACTGTATTGGGTCCATAAACTGCACAAATTTTATTGGCAGCATGAGTTGCATTTTTGCCTTTATCGTAGTAGAACTGTAAAATATGCCATATTTTCTCTTTATTTTTCTCCATGTTTGTGACGCTATAATTCACGAACGAATCAAAACAAAAAAAAATTAAATCAAACACGTGTTAGCGCGTGAAAAGAGCTTTCCAAAAAGGTATCGCATGAACCGATGCGACGAATAGAACTAGAACTACGCGCTGCAAAGACACCTATCGGAAATACCGCAAGACTTTTTGGCCAACCTAATATTTCTATACAGCCCAGTCTAAAACAGCGAATAAAATCAATCTTAGCTCAAATATGCATAGGTGCTAATCTAGAGCTATAAGAATAACCTTTATTTATTTTTAACATTTTTAAGCTTATGATTTTTTTCATTCTAAATAGTGTCACACAGTAAATTTTTCGACAGAGAATTACCCATAGTCAATTGCCCCAAAATTCACATCATATTTTTAGACATTGAATTGACTTTGTTCGTGTTAATTTCTTTACTGAACCAATAACGAACAAATTAAATTATTCGTGTCAGGAACATTTTCAATTATTTTAAAAATATTAGTCAGAAATTTAAATCTAGAATCGTTTAAATGTTTTCCAACAAATGATTAATCAATACTGCTATTTAAAATTGTACTTTAATTGCTATTGTATTCAATTATCTTAAAAAGTAACTTGTAGTGAAAGTTTAAGTAAATAGTAACACAGTTTGACAAACGAAATAATGAAACAATTGGTCATCAATTAGAAAATTGTAAAACAGTTTTAATGAAACACACTCTGTTCTTTCCTTTTGACTTTTGTAACATTTAAAGTAAAAGTTCAAAGCGCACTTTTGCAGCAGTTGCTGAAATAAATACAAAGCAATTAAGAGTATTACTCTCGCTTAATTTCCCTTCAAAAGCTCTTGCACATCTCTTGCATATTTTTTGTAAATCAGTTAAAGGACTTTCGACAATGTTAATGTGCTGAGCATTTATGGCACAGTGCACTTGAGTTGCTCCGAAATGCATATGCCCTTAAAACACTTTGCAGAGTATCTCGAGGGCCATTCAACAACAATTGGATTTTTATGCAAAAGCAGCAAATTGCATTTTACACAAAACTAAATGCCTGCTGAGTTGGCAAAGCTCATCTTCCCTTCTCTGTCCCTCACTTCACTTTACTCCTGCGTTCGTCTCATTGTGGCGTTGGCTACATAGAGAGAGTGACACAGGGGGGGGGAGGTGGCGTGTGGCAGCGGTTTGTGGCACCGCCACAACAGTGCCAATGTTCAACCACTTGCCCAACTTGGCCAGTTTATTGCTTTTGGCCAAGTGCTGTTGCTTTGCGCTCTTTCTGTTCTGCGTTGTTGTTATTATTGTTATTGTTGTTGCTCCACGCCAATTGTTGTATACGAATGCGAATACGAATGCGCTGGCGCAACATTTTTGGCTCGTAACGAGACCAACAAATTTGATTTTACAGAGTAACATTTGCAGCTAGAAAATGGCAACAACAACAACTGCAATTTCCATATTTGTGAGTGGGCCACAAAGCAATATGCAAAACAATTTGGTGTATTTGTATTCGTGGTGCAAGGGCCACAAGTGTCGAGTTGTGCTGTGTTTTCTGTTCTGTTCTGTTCGGTTCTGTTCTGTTGTGCACTTTACCAAAAAGCATTTTCAAATTTTCAATTTAATTGAGAGCAACCAAATCAGAGTCTCACCGGGCATAGACAAGCTGAATCTCCAATTCAATGAATGAATTACAGCATGTAGAAACTCATTCGAATATTGAAACAATCTGGAAATTTATTCTGCTGGCCTTAACAAAATATAGATTAGATTCATCAGGTGCAAGAATATTGTTTTATTTATTTAAACAACGTTTGAATAATTGCAATTTAAAGATTTAGTTTGCGAATGTTTTGTAATTATTTGCTAAACCAAACAAATGTGTTACGTAATTAAATAGTCTATATTTTATTTAAGCAAAGTTTAAAATAACTAAGAAAGCTACTGTTGAGTGTGGTCGACTGCCCATTACACCGAATACCGAATTAATATACCGTAAAATATTAAAATATGCCAAGGGTATATTGGTATATCAATATTGTACTGTATTCAAAATATACCAAAGAATTCAAAATATACTAGACCTGCTTGCAGTAGGCGTTTTTCCATACAAAATTATTTCTTTAATAACTTCTACAATAACTTCTATGTCTATTGTATATACCAAGAAGTCAGAAAGCTACAGTCGAGTGTGCTTAACTGTGAGATACCTGTTACTCATTTTAAATAAAAGCTAAACAGTGCGGTATTATTCCTAAAATATACCAAAATAATGTAGCACAAAAATACTGAAGTATGTCAAAGAGTATGTTTTTGGCATATTGATAAAGTAGTACATCTAAAATATACCATATAGTCCAAAATATACCAGATTGTGAGTTAAGGCAACTAAGACTAGGTAGGGATTTTTTTCCTAGAAAAAAATTTCTTAACAATTCACACTGATCAAGAATTTATATACAATACTTTATTGGGTCGGAGTTGACTCCTTCTGTCTATTAGATATATTTCCTGGAGCCACAAAGTTATAATACCCTTCCACCCTTTGGGTAGCGAGTCATTTTTAAATACTATTTTATTGAAGCGATGTTCAATAAATAATATGAATACTATTTATTTATTTTACAATTTATATTCTGCAAAAGAAATAAAGCATTTCATTAAATAACATTACAACCAATTTGAAATTATTATGCCTTAAATTGAACTGCTGACAAATCAAACTAAATCCCACTTTAAGCTGCAATGTGCTGTCCAAATGATAAGCGATATTTATTAGACAAGTCCACGCAATCACTTGCTGACAATCAGCTATCAAAATAGTATTATGTAAAAACAAAATACAAACATACGCTTGATGCTTTAATGCAACATAAAACGTTATTGTCCACAAATTTGCATTTAATCTTGTTGAAAAGTTGCCATGTACTTGCATCTCTGAATGGAATTTTTAATTATTTTATTAAACTGCATGCATAATGCATGCGATTCGCACTTACACACACACAGACGGACAAATAAACGAATGCACCCGAAAAATGGAAACAATTCGTGGAGCATTTGTAAATTGAAATGAAAGAGGCAGAAGAGAATGCATTTTAAATTTATGCTTTTTTGGCCCAGCGCTTTTCCCAAGGAGCTAAGTGCTCTGTGAAATGAATAAAAGTAAGGGAAACCAAACAAAAAAAACTCGAAAGAAGGCGACCACCGACTATGAAATATGCTGCACAGATAAGATTTTATTTTATTTTTACGTATTTTTCATATTCATATATTTAATATACCCCGCCTAAGTTATAATCCCCAGGGCAGCAATGGAAAATTCATAGCCATCACAATGGGAAATGGCAAAGGCAATGGCAAATAGCAAGTAAATAGCAGAAAGCAAATGCCGTAAACTTAAATCGAATTACATTTAGCAAATGAAATTTCAAGCGTTCGCGCAAAATCCTCGCTAGTGAAAAATGGCCTCTACAAGCGAGGCAATAAATAGACGCTGTGTTCGTAAAGCCCATTTAAGCCCAAGAAATTCTATAGGGGAGGCGACTCAATGCACAATATGTGTGAGTCCCTGCCTGTTACCAAGTATGTGTATCTGTGTATGTGTGTGTGTGTGAACCTCGTCGAAGTGCATTTACTGTTGTTTAAACCAACAAGCACATCTGGCGCATCTCTTCCATTTCACTTGCTGCAAGGACCCTGGTTCGTCCTTGCTTCCGCTGGGGTCGACTTTTGTCTTTTCTGGACTTGGCCTGCTGCCAGGCAAGCAGAAAGACAAAGCAATTGCCAAAAAAAAAAGAAAGAGAACGAAACATACAAAAAGAAGAAAAATGCACTTGCGTATAAAACACATAATGCAAGAATGTAATCAAATTCTTTTCTTATACTATAATTTTTATTCTCCCCGCCTCCCAAATGTACGACTTCCGGAAGTCGTTCTTTTACTCGGTTTTATCAAGTTAAAAGGTCAGAAAGAAAGTTACAAGTTACGTACATATTTAGATATTTAAACTGACAACATTGTAACAGCTCATTTCTCTCGATTGCATAAATTAAAATAAAATAAAAACACGAGATCTTTCAACAGATGTTTAAGACAGAATGAATAATGATGGCGTTGGCGTCGGCTTGCTTTTTTTTAAACACCAATTGAGCACTTAACACGCACTTTAAGTAACCGTTAGAAACGAATTCAAGTAAAACCAAAAGGCAATGCGATAAAATTACACTTCACCAAATGAAATTTAACGCCCAGCAATTGGGGGGATTTCAATTACTCGATGGCACTGTGGTGCAAAAACTGTTTTCTCTTTTTTTCTCGATTCTGTTTGTAAATATTGACTTAAAAATGTATAATAATGATAATGCAAATCAAAGATATACAATATGTGTGTTTCCAGTTGAAAAAGTTGTAACTTTATGTTTTTTTTTATCGATTGTTCGTTATATTTATTGAAATAATATTTGATTTATGTTTATACCTTGTCAGATTGTAGCCAACAATAAATTTTAATGCTCCAAATTAAAGCTTCAATGTGAGAATTTAAATTAAGAATAAACATAATTTTTGTGTACATAACGTTGTCTGAAATTTCACATTTAAGCTTTGCGCGAATTATTCTTGCTTTGCTTTATGCGGATTACTCTCATTAGGAGCTTTGCTACGTATAAAACGAATGGCGAACAAGAACAACAACAAAACCACATAATTTGAAACGAACATCGATATCGAGCACAAAAAGGAGACCAACGAAATAAGCGCAACATGAGATTAAATGACGCGTCGTGTGAACGAGACCACAACAGCCTTGAATACGCAGCAAGTTTACAAAAACACAATAGAATGCGCATTACAAAATCAATTTCACAATAAGAAATGTAATTTGTGCATATTTTTCATACTTGTTTGCATAAATGCAGCAAATAATTTCAACAAATGAAAACAGAAAATAAGCAAATGTAACTACATTCATATAAGTAATTTGTGCTTTTGTGGGAGAACTCATGAAATTAATATTATGTAGCTACACATGTTTATTTTTAATGAGTGCAGCATTTTTACATGCTAGAGTAAACCAATATACCAATAGTAAAATAAGCATAAAAACTTCATATTAATAAAGTGCATTTCGTTTCTTTTGTAAAAATGTTCCAAATTATACCAGCCATTTCATAAATGTACCAAAAGCGACATACATAAGTACTTGCACTTGGGAGTTATCGATTATCGATATAAAATTATACCAGCTTTTTAAGAAATGTACCAAAAGCGAAATAGATAAGTATTTAAGAATGAAAGTTATCGATTAACGATCAAGTCCATCGAAACATGCAGCGAAACGAATGGAACTGATTCAAGTGAACGATAGCCATGAGCACAGTGTGCACTTGACTGCAAATACAGATAATGCAGTGCGGAGCACGCCCACGCAGTGTCCACGTTGAAAGCTGATGCCATTGCCACAGTTACGGCAACTCTGCCATTGCCACATTCGCTTAATGATGCTTGATTTAATTAATGCCACATTGGCCACGTGGACGCCACTTGGGATTGGTGATTGGTTTAGGGCGATGGCAAAACGAAGCGAAAACGATACGATACGAAACGAAAGGTTTGGGAATGCGACAATTGGAAATTGTAAACGCGGTAGCGTTGAGAGCCGCAACCATTTACTGTTGCTGATGATGATAATTTATGGGCCGAAGGGTTTGCGGATTTCGCACTGGAGACTTATTTTCCTCCACGGAGCATGTTCAAATATTTGCACTGGCATTTCTAGTATTGCTTCGCAGCATTCGCAAACACACAAGCATAAGGAATACAACAAATTGTTTACAATATTTATTGTTTCTGACTGCGACTGTTGACAATGATGAAACGGCAAATTAATGTCCCAGCCACTCCCAATCGAAGTAAAATCAACGCCAAGCAGCCATTGACCAGACCAGTCCCGACCAGAACCAAGTCCCACAGCCAATGCTCTCCAATCTTGAATGCCCCAATCCGCAATTCTCAATTCGCAGTGACCAGCAGAAGAGAACGGCGTCAATCCTCATTTCCGTCGACATATTTTCATTTCCTTTTACATTCGTTTCCTTTCCTTTTTGCCCCGTTCCTTTTTGCCCAACGATTTACCAGCCTCTAGACTCTTTCTGTCTCTTACTCTCGCCATCTCTATCTCTCCCTCTTACTATGTCCATGTGTCTGCCTGTCTGTCCACGGCAAATTGTAATTCATTAAAGTTTATTGTACACCATTTTCGTTGACCTGCTTTAGGGCTTTAGCCACAACTGGAACGTTTCGTCCTCCCCATGCCCTCAACACATAAACAACACACAAAAAAACCGCCAGTGAAAACTTTTTATTTTTATCAATATCCTAAAAGTATAATTAAAAATTTTCCTCTCCACTCTGTTAAACAGCATAATTTAAAGCGAGCATGGCCCTACCCTTAAAAAGCAATGCTTTTAATTATTTTAATGTTTGATTTTAATAAGAAATGTCCTGCAAATTAAGCAAAAAATGAACATTTAAAGAAATGGGAATTGTCTTGGAACTTGATTTGATTCTTTATTATTTAGTACATTATAATAATTTATGAAATTAGTAACGCAGTATTCACTTAATTTATGTTTATATTATTTTTACTGGGTCTCTTATAATTAAAACGTTCTTTTAATATGAAAGAACAATACAAAACAAAAATGCAGCAAATATAACATTTCTTTTAAATTTAATAAAATACAATCAAATTCCAATCTCTATTAAGAAATATAACTTTATCTTTACCTTTCTTAAAATAAATCTCTTTCGAATCACGAAATCACTTCAGTGTAAAATAACAATTATAATTTTCTGGGACTCAAAATAACCTTTGGCAAATAAAATGTGCCTTTCATCTTTGCGGGTGATGACTGTACACACAGAATGACTTGTAAACAGTGGCAAAGAACAAACAATGTGATTTTGTTGTAATCATTTTTAAGCTAATTATAAATTCTAATAAGCAGCCGCAATGTGTGTGTGTGTATGTGTGTGTGAAAATTACTTGCATTTCTTACACTCCAACGAATTTCTCAGATATATTAATGAAATTATTCAAAAAACTTTTCTGATGCTGCTGTTGTCGTTATGTTATTTGTGTTGTTGTTGCTGTTGCTGTTATCAAAATAAGCAAACAAAGCGGCAACAATTCGCACACTTTTGCGCCAGCGGCTACGCAATTAATTTTACTTAACATTCATGGACAAAATGAGGCACGTAGCCGATAATGAAAGCCGCAGCCGTAATAGGAACGCCCAGACACTGCCAATGCCACAACTGACACACTGCTGATGCTGCCTCTGCTGCTGCTGTTGAATGAGGGGGCGGACAGCAGAGGCAGGGGCAGGGGACACGCCCACACTAATTGTGCTAACAACTTGATTCCAGCTGAACGACTTTCAACGAGCGATTGGCCGCAAAGTCTCCGAGTCAGGCCAAAAATTCGCACCACATAAAAGCGGGACCCAAAAAAGGTTTTTATTACGTCTGCTTAACACGTTGCACGCACATGTGTGTGCCTCTCTTTGTGTGTGTGTGTGTGTGCTTATGAGAGCGGTCCCCAAAAAGTATGCTATATAATTGTTAAGGCATCAAGCGAATGCCACAAATTTGTGCGTATAAAAACCTACGAGCTACTCTCTATATATGTATGCAGTGTGTGTGTGTGTGTGTGTGTCAGGGAGTGCTCATATCTGGCTAAAATCTGCGAACTACGACTGCTGCAGTTTCATAAATTTGAATTTCAAATTTAATACGCACACACATAGTTGTAGACCTTGAATAATAGTCCCCACAAACCCCAACACACACACACAAGCACACAGTAGACACCCTGGAACTCACAAACACACTCGCACGCACTGAAAACAAGAAGAAGAAAAACAAAGTTTCGTTGCGGCAAGTTACAAAGTTTTCTTTCCTTATGCAAATTGATTTGTGTCTCATGTTTCTCTTTCAATTCCTGCAGTTTACCTTACAAATCTTACTCTCCCTGTGTGTGTGTGTGTGTACTTTTGTGTGTGTGTGTGTGCCTGCGCATTTGACAAAGGTCTTATATGTTTGACATTTTAGTTTACATTGTAAACTGGAAAATCAACACGCAACTATTAACAAGAAATATTCATTTAAATTAATTAAAATGTCACTTGGCTTTATCTTTTGCCAACCAAAAAACAATTCTTGCTTCTGAATATCTTTTTTGCCTTTCTCTTCTCTGGCTGTCTTACTCTCTCTCTCTATCGCTCTCTTACTCTCTCTTTGCAAATTTTCGAAATAACTGTTTTTATTATTCTTATTATTGTGGTTCTTGGATTGTTTGGCAAAACTATAAACCAACAATTTTGTTATGCTTATTTGCGTTTCGTTACTCTTTTCTGCTCCTTGGGTATATTCATTTCCTCACTCAGTTGAAGTCATCAAAAGAAGTGTGACCTTTTTTAAAATAAGAACTGTTCAAAATGTAAAATAAAATATTTATTATTCATTTTCTTAATATGAATACTAAAAAAAAACATTTATTTAGAATAGAATGAAATATATATATTCAAAAGAAGTTGAGGACTTTTGAAGTCATAAAAAGTGTGACCTTTATTAAAAGAAGTGTTGAAAATGTTAATAAATATTTATTATCCATTTTCTAAATATGAATACTAATAAATTGATTTATTTAGAAATTAAAATAATATAAATTTAAAAGAAGTTGAAGACTTTGTCTTTGAAATTATCAAAAAAGTGTGTCCTTTATTCTTCATCCATTTTCTAAATATGATTACTAATAAAGAGAAATTTCTTTTGTAAAGAATTCAAAATAAATTTAGAAGACAAATTTAAAAAAATGTATTAATTTAATTAGTATATATTTGTGCCTCCTAATCATATACTTTAATTATTTTTAAAACATTATATTTATGGCATCTCCACAATTACTTAAAGTGTAGAATATTCATTTTTAAAAGTGCTTGGGAAAGGAGCTTTAAGCATTTGAGTATAATTTAAATATGGAAATGGATGAGAAATATTAAGTGCTCAAATGTGTGGCATATGTGTCTATCTGGCGTAGAACGTAAATTATGCAAGTGCTGGAAACTAAAAATAAAATAAATGTTACGCCAGAAGCTCTTTAGCCTAGACGCAGTCAGGCAGCCATGATTTAAGGCATATGAATTTTTTATGAGCCCAAAACCGACAGCGATGCCTCTTCTGTGTTCTGTAGTCTGTATATGACAATGTTTCAGATAAAAAGCTATTGAAATTTTTATAAAATTTAAATAAGCCATATATGACAATATAAGAAGTAAATAAATATGCATAATTTTATTATACACAGTAGTAAATATGATTTTTATAGATAATAACAAAAACCTTATCACTATTTTCCATTTGCAGTTGATGATAATGATGACGACGATGATAATGATGAGGAAAATCAACTGAATAATGCAAAGGTAAACAACACGTCAACAAAACGCAGCAGCTAATTAAATTTAAATTGAATAAAGCATGTTAATTGTATGTGACACCCACACACAAACAGTGCGTGCAAACAGTAAACGCATACGAGTACACTATTTATTCTATAGACAACTTTTCATTTCATATTTCAATTAAATTGCAACACGGCCAAAGGCAACTGTCAGTGAATGAAGCAGCTTTATAAACATATAGATAAATGTACGTGAAAATCAAAACAACATTCAACCAAAAATTTCATATGCTTTGGTATACCGAAGATTTTAATTCGCTTCCTTACCGAGTTCTTGTTTCTTCTCCCATCTGAATATATAACTAAATTTGAAGAATAATCTTTCAATATTCAAAACATTCTGCTACATAATGTATACTTATAATAAACTGAAAGAACTTTAAATAATACAAAGTTTTCATTCCTCTTGTAACATCCGCATAAAGAACAACTTGAAACATTACTCAAAAAATCCTACATTAATTAAAAAGAAATCGCATTTCAATCAAACAAATATGAAGAGTCTTTGTAGTAAAAAGTATACGTTCCCTATTGAAATTAAAATTTGTTTTCAACTATTTTTCACAAAACAAAAAAACCAAAGCCTGTGCCAACTTATAAAACTTAGAGAAATGTTTAAAACGTTACAAAGCTGTGTAGCAACCATTTAGTGTGTAATATCATAAAAAATATATGCTTACATATAAACAAAATGTATGGTAATTAACAATTAACAATTTCGATGTTAGTAATACCTTTTATTGTCAGCATTTCCATTTGTTGTACTTATTGGAATTAAGAATTTATTTCGTGTCTGGTGCTTTTGATTCATTTCAATTGATTTCAAATCAAAAATATATGTTTGAAAACCAACAACCCAAATGTGTTTTATTATTGGCTGGGAAGTACTCTTTAATTTATCAAATTAATATAGCAAACTCAATTGCTGAGTTCTCTTAATTAAGTCATCTCGGAAAAAATAAAATAAAATCTTGTTAAAGAAAACCAAAAAACTTCATATTCATATTGAAATCTATACAAACATTCATTCATTACTGTGTAATGTCTGAAAGAGTGAAAAAATAGGAAGATATACCAATT
Organism: Drosophila kepulauana; assembly: GCA_023558455.1. NCBI lineage: Eukaryota > Metazoa > Arthropoda > Insecta > Diptera > Drosophilidae > Drosophila > Drosophila kepulauana. The sequence continues at coordinate 1,391,794 of CM042369.1, forward strand.
GCATACGTTATTGCAATATTAAGTATACGCACGGTACAACATTTTTAACTCAATATTGAAAATGAAATTAAAATCTACACAAACATTCTTTCATTATTGTGTGATATCTGAAGTAAAACATGCGAAAATGGGAAGATATAACATCCGCATACGTTATTGCAATATTAAGTATACGCACTTTTGTAAGTTTGAAATATAACAACAAGAATTTGTTTTATTATTGGTTGGGAAATATCCTTTAATTATCCAAATTCAATCGCTGGGCCTTAAAAATGGTGATGAGGAAACATTAATGAAAATATTTCGCCTTCAAATAAAATCTGTTTAAAGAAATTTATAATAGATTATTATTTACATTCAAAACTGTACAAACAGTCTTTCATTATTTTGTGATGTCTGCGTAAATCGCTATATATGTAACATCCATATATGTTATTGCAATATTAAGTATACGCACTGTTAACACTGTTAAGTTTGAAAATCAGCAACGAAAATTGGTTTTAGCATTGGATAGAAAATACGCTCTAATAAAACAAATTAAAAAGATCAAGAAACCTCAGTTCTTTTATTTATGATAAGGAAATATCTCAAAAAAGATTTCCTCCGCAAATAAAATTTTGGTAAAGAAACCGATAACAACTCAATACAACAACTCAATGAAATTGAAGTCTATACAAACAGTCTTTCATTGTTGCTGATATCTAAAGATAATCATCAATAAGCTCGCCTCCCCATATTTACGAAAACAAGAAGAAATAACACCGATGTATATCAATATTAAGTATACGCACAGTATAGCATTTGTTGGTTTAAAATCCAGCAACGAAATTGTGTTTAATTATCAGCTGGGAAATACCCAACAAACCCAACCTAAGCAAATTAAAAATATCCAGCAAACTCACTTGCTTAGATTTTTAATTTATGATGTGAAAACATATCGAAAAATATATCCACCTTTTATCCACTTTTATTATTGCTGATATCTGAATATAAAATTCAAAAAATAGATTTCCCTCCCCATAACTACGAAAACAAGAAAAACTAAAGTCGATATTAATATTAAGTATTCGCACAGTATAACATTTGTAAGTTAATAATAACAAATTGCCAGAAATCAAATTTAAAAATCTATAGCGACTATTCTAATAAATTAATCTTTGCTAGAGTTATGATTTGGATTTTTAAATTTAAGTTAACAAACTAGGTGTTCAAATGGACGAACGGACAGACAGACAGATGCAAAGTTAAAATACCCTTCTAGCCCCTGGCGGGAATAATGACGTATGTAAACTATTTCAGGAAACAATTGATTAAACCTAATTTATATACTAACAAATGAAATTTAGTCAATGAGAGTAATAGCGAGAGAAAGAGAGCAGCACGCCGTGTGTTAGACTGTCAGCTTCAGCTTTTAATTATGTCATTCTGTTTGACACACAAAGAATCCACAAAGCAGTGAAATAGCACACATATGGACAATCAGCCACACCGCGACTATTTCATGTGTGTGTAAAGGCAACAAAGGGATTTACACGTCATATTCCATCTCGCTCAACATATTTCATATTTCATGCTGGGACCACACTTTATGCAAATGAACAAAAGTTTGAGTGTGTGTGTGTGTGTGTGTGTGTGTGAGTGATGCATCTGTGTACGCATGTATGTATGTATTTGTAAAGTTTGGATGGGGTCAAGATGCACACGCAAGAATTGCGCAGATTCAACACGCTGACACTGACACTCACAGAAAAAGCCAAGCGGCCATTCACTTTAATTAACGGTTAACGACTGCTTCGGGCACTCTGCTGGAGGTGGAAGCGGCGTCGCCTCTGTGGGCGACCTATTAGCGGAAAGCAGAGGCAAACAAGACAGAACGTCTCGCTTGTTGGCGGGTTTGCACAGTGATAACCGCAGTCATAAACAAGCGACTAAAATGCAATCTGGCTGAATTGAAGTGGAGAGCCGAAGCAGCAGCGATAACGAAATAGCTGAACACCAGAGACTCCTAACGACTGGAAAACGCTCTACACAGCACGCTATTGAAATAGTAAGAAATGCCAGAAACATGTCGAGAAAATTTAGTAGCTCCGATAAGCGTTGACTTCTTTTTAATTACAAAAGTTAGCGTCAAGTTTTCTCTGTCTACACAGCAAGAAATTTACCAATTTCTAAAATCAATAACATTTGTCTTACAAATTGTGTTCTTAAAATGAGACCACTTCAAAAACACATTCTTAAAACTAAGAATATTAGTCTAAAAAATATCTAATTCTCAAAATTAGATCAAAAATACTAAATACAAAATTTGGTAATCCATTCAAATTCCTATAAAGTTTTTATCTGTCTTTAAGTGTTTTCGTCAATAGCTCAGTTAGTTGAGCTGTCGAGGATCTAAGTCTAAGTCCTGTGTTTAAATGCTGCTCCGAACAAATAACTGAATCCGAAATGAAAATAATAAAATTGTAAAATAATAATTACATAAATACATAGTAAAAAAATGCAATGTAATATATAACAATTCTAATCTTTCGATCTTATAATAAGACTTTTTTCTTAATACGAGCTTGGGTCTTATATTAAATATTCTCGAAATCAAGATGAGTTTTCTAACATTAAGATTTTCATGTTCGTGACGCCATTTTCGAACTAAAATTCTTAGTACTGAGACCAAAATCTTCACTTTAGAAGTTTTTTTTACTGTGTACATTACATTTTAAAGAAGTAAATTTAAGGCACAAAACGTTGCACATTTTTAAAGAAATGTAATGTTATTTAAATATTTTTATTCTTTTCTAAATATAATTTACTTCTTCCTATAATTTATTACAAAATAAAGTCTTGTAAACTAATGAAATTAAAGCTCAGCGACTTTTACTTTTTAGGTTTTAATTTAGGTTTTAATTGAGTAAATTTGAGTAAAACAAGTACTAATGAATAATGAATAAAAGTTGTATAATAAATATTCTTTTTATTTCTTAAAACATCATAATATAAAGTAAATAAAGATAAAGATTTTAACAACAGTAAGCCTGTTACATACCTTTTCTAAGAGTTATGATACCCATATATGCAACACTCTAGGTTGGGTAGAGCCTATAATAATAAGCAGAGATATTGAGGTCCATTCGCATTCTGTCGGCGACTTAGCTCGGACTTCAAAAAAGTTAAAACAAAAAGAGTTTGTTTTACAAAGAAATTGTGAAATGGTTGAACGCGTAATTTGTTAACTGATTAAAATGTAATCAATGCCATTTTGGGTGAATATTATAAACATTCACATTTACGAAAATATCCATTCATATCTTATCGCGGAACATGCGCGAAGGCTTAAAGTGAATCATCGCTACGCAACAAAAAGTACAAAATACGTTTACATAGATACACCATAAAGAAACTAAGTTTGCATTTTACTATAATTGTAAAAATAAACATAAACAAAACGAGCTTAAAATGGATTCGGGCCCTCTGCTAATTGCCTTGGCCATAATATGCTTTTGCCTCTTCATTCTGCGTGTGAGTATTGTATTTTGTTATTTATGTTGCGTTCGAATGTTTGTACTACAAATATACATATGTTGCTAATACTTTGACATTCAATTGCAGACACTTATGATTGCCTATCGCTTCTTTATGCTTAGACAACTCAAGGAGGCGGCTCACATCGAACAAGGTGAGCAAACATAAACGCAAATATTTACACTAGTTTCTTTAGTACTTGACCAACTCAACTAGAGATGGACTGTTTAACCGTGTTTTTATAGCCGCTAAGGTAGAAGATTATTTTAACTTTGAGCGTGCAGGAAATAAAGTATATATGGGTAATTATATGACGGAATTTGTCAATAACATAAACTGAAACAATTTTAAAAATAAGTGACGTTATTCTCAAAGCTTTAGATAAGCATATATAAAAACTCCTCAAAATTTGGTTGCGATCAAATAAAAATTATAGAATTTCTTACAAAATACTTTTGTAAGACAAAAAACTTCAACTGCATCTTTTTTTTAGCTTATTTGGTATGTTTTGTAGTCTATGGTATATTTTCAATGTAGTAGCTTATCGATATACCAAATATAGCCTTCGGTATATTTTAGTTTTTGTCGGTATATACATAAATTTAATAAATTTAATGTATTTTTAGAATATGGTTTTATTAAAAATGGATATCACTCACAAACTCTTAAATGTATCTTTTTATATCAGAAAGCAGACCAATAAAAACTTTGATAGCATAGATAATCGTTACATTATCAGATAAACTACTCAACTCTTTATCACATTTTTGTTTGCAATAAAGCAATGCATTAAAAGGTCAGTACAGCGATAAGATTAGCTCATTGACAACAAATATATTATTTGTTTTAATTTTAAATATATTAAACGCTTTATTGAAGTATTTTAAATTAAATTATGCAACAGATTACTCGGCTCAGATACAGAGTTATACTGCCCACATAAATTCTATAGTAACTTTAACGTACTTGAACATTAGCCTGAGTCTTTCATTAGCAATAATAAAAAGATTTCAACACAAAGCTGAGTTTTTAAACATGGGTAATTCAAACCATATTAAAACAACATTAGAGAAGTACAATTTTGTTTAAACGAATATTTTCACAAAAAAAAATTTGGAAATATAAAGAAAACAAATAAAAAATATTTCCAAAAATGTTGAAAAACATCTAAGAAAACGTAAAGCATTTCTTACTATTTTAATAAATTTTGAAAAATCAGTTCTAGCCATTTACTTTTACGTTTTTCGACTGCTAAAGTGCAAATATTTGCTAAAATACATTTGCAAATACAATTTTGCCAATTGCATTTTCTGTATCGAGCTGGTTTAAAAAACAAAAACGGAAGACCATCTCTATAAGCCATGAACGATAAGGTAGAAATTTTGTATTCGGAATAGAAAACTCGCCATAAATCACTATCAAAAATACATGGACATGTTTACGTAGTTTGTGCGACATTTTGCACAAATTTATCAGAGAAACACATTAGATAAAGACGGCGATGGCAATTGGATAGGCACACCTTGCCCCGATATGTGGGGGAGGCACCAAGTAGATACGGAACTTAAGCCTAGGCTGTGCTGTGGTTTTTGTCAGTTTTATCAGCTAATGATTACAAAGCAAATATGCGAACTGTGCCTTGAGTGAGTGTTTGTGACCCGAGTGCATGGATGAGTGGACGCAGTCCTCATCAATTTCTGGCTTTCAATTCAGTTTGAGCGAATACTTTGAACGAATCGAGACGCGTTAACCAATTTCGTAATATTTTCGGCAACTCCTTGCTTCTTGCTACTTGCTCCTTGCATCAAACGAAAATGGCTCCCGCTATAGAATTAAATGCCACCACGGCCACAACGGCCACCACGGCGAGCAGCATTTTGCAGAGCACCAACTCAACATCGACGATAACTTATAGTTACTATACAACAGCTAGTACAACGCCATTTTACTCCGATTACGATAATCCCAATTGGGTGCAACCCGACCCGGATGTGTACTTCTATTCCGGTTATGCGTTCTACATTGTGCTCGTGGTGTTCTTCATAATATTACTTCCATTTGCGATAATAATGGTAATATGTTTGCTACCCGATTATTCAATCATTTGCATGCAACTAATGTTTGATTAATCTATTTAAAAAAGAGCGCTTTACAACGGAAGCGTCAGGAGCAGGCACGCCGTCTAATTGAACAGAGGCAACGAGGTAAATTTCCCACAAATTTGTACTTTAATCAATCTTCATCATCCACATTCGTCATCCTGACTAGAGCACCTGCTTGAGTGCAGCCAGAAAGTTAAAGTTCTTCAGCCCCAAATAGAGGTAGTAGGCATTCAGTTTGAACAGCTCCCAGCGTTCGCTCAGCTCCAAGCGCCAACGCTTCAACTTCGTCGTCTCCTGTGTTCGCTGCTCTGCATATGTGGATTGCACACAGCACTTGGACATGGCGCAGAAGGCAGCCATGCGATTCTGTGTACGCAGCGTTGACTCAATACTGCGTATCAGATCGTTCGTCTTCAGTATGAGTAGCATCTGGCGATCCACCTGCTCCAGCACATCCGAGATGTGCGGCAACACCTGCGACGTGTTGCTCTGCAGCGTGTTCTTCTGTAAATCCAAAGAAGAGATTACAGTTTAAAAGAAACTATGTATTGTAGTTGTTGTGTCCTCACCTCTTCTTTGGAATATTTGACTTTGGTGATGCCCTGCATCAGTGTCTCCCATGGACGACCTGTTACCATGCACACAAACAAACCATACAGATCCCCTGTAATGCCCAACTGTTCGCTGTGCTTGCGCATCGCCTTGCGATCAATCTTCATGATGCTCAGCCAGAGCTTGGAATATTCATAGCGGAACTTGTCGGTCAAATTGGCATACAGTCCATGATCGAGCAATACAATTTCCAATTCATTTTTGGGCGTCTGACGGACGAGAATGTTTCCTGGATGCGGATCGCTGTGCACAAAGCCCGTGGAAAAGATCATTTCCGAGTAGAGTCTGCCAATTTTGTTGGCCACCTCAAAAGAATCGATTTTGTTGCGTTTAATGTAATCCAAATCGGTGACATGGCCACCCTCCAGATATTCCATGACCAGTACACGCGGCGTGCTTAGCTCCCAGTAGATTTTGGGCACACGCAACCAACTATATTTCTTGAACTGGCCAGCAACCTTTTCCGCATTCTTGCCCTCGTTCAAAAAGTCCAGTTCAATGGGCAAATTCTATGGACCAAAAAGGGGGGAATATGTGCTCACAATTAATAATTCTCTAAGATGAAATTCAGCTAGCTCACCTTCTTGGACTCCTCGACCAGCCATTGTATCTTAAAGTCGGGAAATATGCGCCCCAGTATCCGCACTGCCATCTCCATGGTCTTCATGTCCACCCTCGAATTGCCCTTGACATATGGATGCTGCACTTTGACAGCTACAACTTCGCCCGTCTTCAGACGCGCCTTGTGCACCTGAGCCAATGATGCAGTGCCCAGCGGCTCGGGTTCAAAGCTCTCAAACAATTCCGTTGGCTCACGCTTCAAATCCTGTCGTATCACTTTATACAGATCCTCGATGGGGTTCTGTGGCGCATCCGAATGCAGCACCTTCATCGTCTGCACAAACTCCTTGGGCAGTAGATACTCCAAGGCACCAATGTGTTGACCCACCTTGATATACACACCCTTGTTGATGCATATTAATTGCAGCAACTTCTCCGCAGCAATCTTGTGCACTCGACTCTTCTCCGCCTTGTATTCGGGCGTCGTCTTATCCCATTCCCTGTAGTAGAGCTCTCGCTTGTAAGTCAACGCCACATCGACGACCGCGCAAGCGGAACGCGACAAGCGCACAATGCCCAACGAGTTGAGGTCATAGTCGTTGGTGTGGAGACTCAGCGCAGTGCTGACGACGCCTGCTCCAAGGGCTCCAAATGCAAGCACGCGTCTCAGCATCTATATTGTGCACTGCACGGTTGAGAAAGTAGAACTAAATTAGTTTTGCTAGCACAGCAAATGTTAAAAGAGGCAGTGAACCGTTAAGTCAACAGGTTGTCACACAGCTTTAGTGTCACTTAACCTTTAACCCCATTTGCATTAGAAGCGGGTTTTATTTTATAGGAAAACCGATAACAATTAATTTATGTACTGTATGTGTACCTACTCATAATGAGCTTGCTGTTGGAATTTAGCACTTTGGCCCTTTTCGCAACTAACTTTCACTTACTCAGCGGATTTGCCAAAAAAAATAAAAACTTTAGTGTTTGCAAGGCAAAATTCCAACATGCAGACAAAGTAACTAATTTATTGAACTGTGCACGTTCATTCCAATACATTGACCAATGACACAAAAACCTGTTGCATTTGCTTAGTTTACATTTGTAACATCACTTTCACCATCCATTAACCCAACTACGTCAGCACGGTGGTTTCATTACATAAAAAACCTTGATGTCCATTCATCTCTTGGCTCTTAATGGTTCTTGTGCAAACAGTTTCACTTATACCACAATTGTGTGCGTGTGTAAGTCTAGACTAACATGTGCACATACTTTGTTAATAGCTGCTGTTTACACTTACACTTACACTAAATTAATAAATACAACTTTAAACCTGTGGCCGACGGCCAGTCGCGCGCTACTGAATGAATGTAGTCAGCTGTTCGCGGCACGTACGCTGCTCGTGTGTTGCGCACTGCCCGGCAGCGATAAGAGTTATCGATAGCGGTGCTGGCAATTTAATCGATTTGATATTTCCGTTACACCAGGCTTTGCTCAAATGACAAATTGAAAACCATGGCAGTGCTAAATTTGTATTCGCCTCGTTATCAGCGAAAAAAATTTATGCAAAAATCATTACATAAATGTCTGATAAGAGATATTTGTTAAAATAAACAAATATTTGTCATTATCGCGATCTCTTATCACGTTTATTCTATCGGTAGCGAAAGTATTTGCAGTATTATTAATAAAAATGGTTAATTCTTCCAAAATCTGAAAAGTCGTGATTTTCCTTTTATAAAAATGCGTTCCTTATATATTTTATTTGCAATTATTTACATTTTATAACTTAGTATTTCTTATGCACTAATTTCTGCATATACATATAATATAATATTTTAAAGTGTTCAGTTCCTTAAATGATTTTATATAAACATTTCTTAAATGCAAAAAATCCAATATCCAAAAGTTTTTTATAGTTGAGAATCAATTTCACTGATATTCAATTTGTAATTAATTTCGAATGCAAAATATAAACGTTTCACTTAAAATGCTATAAACTGGACAGAATATTTTACGACTTCTCCTTTTCTCTCGCCCAACAGCTCGTCGACAAATGGAGATTAGTATCGCCAACAATAATACAAACACTGGCGGTGGCAATGGTAGCGTTTCCATTGAAACTGAAAACGACGTATCCATCTTACCCAAGGGAATGGATTTACCGCCCAGCTACGATGAGTTAACATACAGCACGAACGTGAAGCAAACGGGTAGCCTTGGAGCTTCCACGTTGACTATAACCACCGATCTGGGGTGCAGCAACGCAAATCTGGCAGCTTTTAATGAGCCGCCTCCCGATTATGTTGAGCCTGCGGCATGTGCCACTACAACGACAACAACAACGACAACGGTTGTGGTCAGCGGTCCAGCTGCGATGCCCCAAATCTAAAGAAATGACATTCAAGTTGTTTTACTAAATTAAACTTTAAACAAATAAACTATTAACTTAAACAGTAACCAATTTTGTAACTCATCGAGTTCGAGTTAACTCAATCTTAATCTTAACAACGTAAGATTTCATCCAAAGGAGGTCCAAATCTTCCATACGGATCTTTTGGTAATATTAAAATATCATCGCACCACGAATAGCCAATGACGCGATTCTCAATTATCTTCTTAAATGCCGCATTCTCATGTATCAGATCACGATAGTTATCATTTGAAACAATCGCTGCGTTCTTTTCGTAAGCCAACTGCAAAATGAAACTGCAAATATACAATTATAATATTATAAGTATAATTTAAAAATATTATAAATTATTCTGAATAACCTACCGATCGTCGTAGCTAATGCTCTGTTGATTGGGTAAATTTTTGCAAGGTGTAAACACAATTTTGTTATCCTTATGCAGTTGATCGAGCAACGCGGGATTTGAGGATTTGTGCTGATTGCGGCGAAACTGTGGAATGACGGCCTTTACATCATGTCCCATTTTGAGGAAATACTCTATACAATACTTTACGCCCTCCGCAGAAAATACATTAGAGCAACCATGTCTGTGGAATTGGAAATTCAATTACAATTTCAATATGTGTTAAATATAATATGTATATATGGAAAATAATTACGCAAATGCCACATTGCTGCCATCGATAATAATGGGCCGCTTTTTGGAATCCGCTGTGCTGACTGTGGTGCCCGGATTATAGGTGTTGCTATTGTAATCGGCCAATTTCTTGCGCTCCGTCGTGGTAAATAAACTTTCATTCATACGCTTTATCACCTTGGGCGTAGCATTAACTGCGTTAGTCTTACGTTTCTTGCCACGTCTTGGACTAGATTTCTCATCAGCTGGCAACGGTATAAAATCATCAGTCGCGGTCGTTTCTTTAACAAATATTACACTATCATTGACCGAAGTATTTGTCTCAGTCTTGACTAGGTTGCTTTTGCGATCATCGGTAACTTCTTCTTCGCTTTCTTCGTTGCTCACCGAATCGAGGCTATCATCTATTGCAATAAACGAAGCATTCATGGAATTGGTGGGATACATAAAACCATTATTAGAAGGCAACGGCTTTTGGTAGTCGCCGGTTTTGTCGACAACAAAACTGCAGCTGGGAATGTCCGCATTTGATACATGTTGTGATTCGGCAGATTCATCACACTCAATAATGACTTTATCCACAACTGGACTGACTAGAATGCAGTCATCGTCATCGCTACTCTCAATCTCTTCAATAATTTCCCCTTCTTCAATAGTTTTGTTCAAACGCGCTTTGGAACCTCGAGCCTGCTGCAATTGTGTGAAAAATGAAATTATTGTGCGGAGAAACGAATTGAAAAACATCTTACCTTTTTGCTGATGTAAAACTTTGGCTTCGGCAACTGCTGCCGCTTCGACAGCTCTGTTGAATTCTTAAAATCCAACTTACGTTTAATTCCATTGCGGTGTGGATTATTCTTTGAATTCAATGCGCGGCGTTTCAAAGAGTTTACCAACTTCTGTGAGTAACTGGTGTCACCTTTCTTTTTATTATTATTTAGGCGCTTTACTGGTTTCTAAAATACATAAATTAATTAGTGAAAACACATACATCATAAAGAAACTTACGATAACAGCATTATCCTTGAACTTCTTGAAGTGATGTTGATGCGGCGCCATCGTTGAATCCTTCTGTGTATTTATTATAGGCTAATTAGAAAAAAAATAAAGAAAAATTTATTATTTGCAACTGATTGTTGTCATTTCTCTTTTGTACTTACTGTGTTTCTATAGATTTGTCGTTTATGGGTTCTTTCATAGTTCTTTAGAGTAAAACAAATGTGTTCTAGTTTATTTATATATACACATCGATTTTATTAATATTGATTTGCAGTGTTGACAGGCTCATTTCGCTTACGTATATTAATGTTATGTATATATGTTAGTATTTATCTTATATAAAAGCTGTTTTGCAATTTTCGATTACATTTGGTTATACCTAAATTTCCACTATGGCTAGACATTTAATTGAATTAAAAAACAGCAATTAACTAAATCTCGATCGATGGCAATTTGATTGTTTTTTTGATTTTTTTTTTTTTGGTTTTGGCTAGCTAAAGTCATCTCTATGTAGTATATCACTCATTTAGCTGTCCATCGATCTGCAGTTGAATCAAAACGAATATTATATTATGTATGTGATGGAAATCACTTATAACCAAAACAACAAAAAAACAGGAATATCATAAGATCATTATCATATACATATATAAATCGTTTTGTTTCTTACAATGCTTATATAAAATGTTTGGATTATTAATTATAGCCATTTATGAGTTCAGTAGACGGAGCACTAGTCAAACTACTGCAATTGGAATTGGGTCCATTATCATCATCATTTACTTCTTAAGCTCTCGTATCTCATTGCGAATATTGGTGCGTGCCAATTCCTCGTACTTCTCATGATATTCCGAAGTGGAGAATATGCATGGTATAATCAATAGAGTCTCCAGCACCTTGATGCGCATCATCTTATAGGTGTCATCATCCAGATTGGCATATTCATGCCTCAACAGCTCTGTGTAATGCTTGTACTCCTCTGGCGGTGCTCTAAACATTTATTTATATGAATAAGCATTTCTATATGTGAGGTTCATGTAATTTAACATACGCAAGGACAACCAGATCGACGTCCTGCAGCAAATTGGCCTCGTCATCATTGGACCAGGTGAGCTCATTGTCAGGCGACTTGCGTCCCAATAAATTGCAAACGAGCGACTTGGCATGATCCTAAGATAGTCTTATTATAACCACGACAATATGCGCATAGTTTGCTGCTCTACTCACATCCTCAATGTTGGCATCACGACAAAACTCCTCGAAAACCTCGCAGTTCTCCTCCACACAGCTGCGATTGCCATCAAAGTGATAGTACTGGAAGAAGGCGGCCAACGCAATGCTGGGCGAACAGTCCGAGAGATGCGAATGCTTACGCTGCATCATCTCCTGCCAGTTGTGATAAGCGCGCGTCGGACTGTCGACGCTCAGATGCTGCTCGATGCGTGCATACCAAGCGTTGGTCACATCCTCGGGAACCTCATAGTGAGCACACACATTTCGCCAGATTTGCTCCATTTCTATATATTTTATTTAACACACTTTGGTTTTTGGTGGGCTTAGTTAACTACACTTTTCTTGTTTGGCAACTAGAAATTCGCGATGACTCGATTGGCTGGAAATTTGTGTCTGTCTGGAAGCTCGCCACAAATTTTCACAACTTTTTTTCGTTTTAGGTTTGGGGGGAAATTTGGCGTCTGCGCAGTTGCAACCAACCCCGCACCATCCCCCAACCCATCGAACATAAACCGACAACATATTTAAGGACAACACACATACATATGAAATTAACTTTGTACTTACGTTATTGTCGTTGGGCGCCAAACAAATGGCACCGGAAACTTGCGATGAAGTCGCAGCAGGCTTTGTGATCCCAGCGGACTGACACGTGTTTGCAGCTGTAGCAAGAGTATGTGGTTTGCTCAATTTGCGCGGCGAAATGACGCGCTTTTTATTCTGCTGTCGAAGTTTGCGTTTTATCTCTCTCTTTTTGAATCTATTTTTTCTTTTTCCCATTACTTCGTCTATTAATTTTAGCACGAACCGCAAGAAATAACAGAAACAACAACACTGTTCATTTGCAAACAATTCAACAGCTGTTTGGCGTTGCCACCCAGCAGAAACTTAGCACAAAAATACAAATATTTTTTGCTTTTATGTAATTTATTATTTTTTAAATGAATTTATTTTTAGGGAATTATAAAATTGTAATTAATATTTATTACAAAGTCTATTTTTGTGGATACTAATATTTTTGCAGCGTCGTCTCTAAAAATACCGAGGTGCCGGAAAAAATACTGTAATTTCAATCAGATTAAATAAAAAAAATTAATATATAATTTCTGCAATATTTTCTAGATAGTTACTATTTCAGCATTTAGTCGCATTATTAGAAACTCTAACCGCAAAGACAATTAAATGGATTCCATATCATTAATGTGATAGTGTCGATGTTTAGTATATGTGCCGACCTAAAATAGTATATTTTAAAAATTCAACTTGCGGTCAAGCTGCTCGACAACCCTGTCCGTGAAATGTCAAATGTACTTGTGAAAGTATTCATTTTTTACTCTTAATTTAACTTTATTTGTTCAAATAAGTTGTTTGTTTCCCAAAAATAAAAAACAAAAAATTATTAAATTTAAACGGTGTTTGAGCCGTCTTAAAGCTTCAAACGTGTAACCATTCAAGCACTTTGTGAATAAAACGTAAGTCAAGAAATACAATTAAAACATTTGCCTCGCGACTGCAACTCAAAAAGTATCGCCTCATTTTTGATGCCCTTTGTTCCATGTTTCAATGTTTGCTTGCCACACACATGCAGGTGGAATTAAAAAAATAATGGACGTGGAAAAATCAAGTAGCAGCTCTTTCGAAGACCTTACCAATGCCGAGGACACAAAGGACATTCGAGCAGCGCAGGTCGCTGCAAGTGTAGCCGAAACATTGGCAGCTCAAGTTGACAACGATAACGATGACAATGCAAAGACGCAAACGGCCAATGATGAAGAGAGTGCTGGTGATGTGGAGGGGGGAGACAACGAAGAGGACGTGTGTGATATTTTGGGAAATAAGCAGCTGTTGAAGCGCATCATCAAGAAGGCACCATCGAGTGAAAAGCGTCCGAATCGTGGTGATTTGGTCACTATAACATTTACTGGCAAACTGGAAGATGGCACCGTTGTGGAGAAGGAGGAACGCTTCCAGTGCCACGTAGGCGACTACGAGGTGGTGCAGGGTCTGGACATGGTTCTGCCCATGATGCATGTGGGCGAACAGGCCGAGATTACAGTTGATCCACGTTTCGGCTATGGTACTCTGGGCCTTAAGAAGGAGAATTCAACGGAAGTGATTGTGGCACCAAATGCGCATGTAACTCAAAATAATTATTCGATTAATCTATCTTATACTCAGCTCATTCCCTATTTCAGCTTATCTATGAAGTAGAGCTCATAGATGCGAAGTACGAAGACTTTGCGGATCTGAAGACATTTGAAGTGCTGCGCAAATATGGGTGAGTTCCATGTGAATCTTATCAATCCTGTTGACAAACTAATATAGCTTAAATTGTATTTACAGTGCTAGAAAAAAGGAGCGTGCAAATTACTTTTACAAGCGGGTGGAATACAATAATGCTATCCATCTGTACAGACGTGCTTTGGATTACTTGGACAATCGCGATGGTGACCCGGATGCAGAGTTTGGCAAAGAAGACTTGGAGGTAACTGAAGAAATATATCATAGCACTTGATGATGATTCTTACTAATTATAAATTACAGCTGTCGAACAGTGATTCGCAGAGTCTGTTGGAGGATCGATTGATTGTGTATAATAATCTGGCGATGGCTCAAATCAAAATTGGTGCATTCGATGCTGCGCTGCAGTCCGTAGAACATGTGCTGCGGTGTCAGCCCAATAATCCCAAGGCATTGTACCGCAAGGGCAGGGTGAGTATCGCACACAAACAAATACAATTTCAATGGTTTATTACTTTCGTTATCGCTTTTAGGTGCTAGAGGGCAAGGCTGACACACAGGGTGCCATCAAACTGTTGCAGAAGGTGGCCACTTTGGAGCCCGATAATCGTGCGGTTCAATCGGATTTGGCTCGTCTTTTTATTAAGGCACGTCGCGAGGAGCACAACGAAAAGGAGATGTATCAAAAAATGTTGGGACAGGCCAAGAAAATGGAGCAAACGACTGCTGTTAGGCAAAAAACTCCGTTGGTGGACAATTCCAAGGTAATGCAAAAACCTTAGTAATCAAAATTTACAATAATTAATTAATTGTAATATCTCTTTTATTGCAGCTAAAACTTCTGGGTTTCCTGATGGGTTCCATTTTAATTGGTGTTGCTGGTGTTGCTATTTATCGTTATAAGTACTGAGAATGAGGAAAGAACAAAACAAACATAACATACATAATTGTAATCTGAACTACTGAGTACTTTAAGCAATTGAAATGCATTTTTAAAAATGGTACACACATTCTTCATCATAAAGCGAAATTATTAATGTTGGAAACGATGCAATGATGGTTGCTTACTTGTTGTAATAACATAAACATTTGTTGTAAATCAATTACTATGCACACACTTTCAAAATAGTAATGTTAGATCAAATGCTATGGTTCTTATTTTCCGATAATTTTAATTATAAAATCCTAATTTTAATGATTTGCGAAATATACAAATACCCAAGCCTTTTAAATCAAATTGTACCAATTGTGAGCTTATACAGCTAATTCTTTTTTTTTTAATTTACAACTATTTTATTAAATGGTTTTACATTTTTTAAAGGCAATTAGCCGCATAATATAAATTAATGTACTATTAAATAAACTACACTCAATGATCGTAACATGAATATGTGGTGAGGATCATAACAAAAAGAAATTTATCCGCATACGATGTTTTCCTATCTATATTGAACACAACGCATTTAAAAAGAACTAGTTCATTATACGAGCTTTAATAGGTGAAAGCGCCTTTGATTCGTGACAGCCCTAGAAAAGCACTTACTACTAGTGCTGCCAACTTGTAGGCTTCGGTTGTTGCTAAATGAAACTTGCTATGAAAAATAGCTTTCATGCTTACAAACAAAAAATATTCCCTCTTCCTAATCCATATCCTATATCTGTATGAAATTATTATAATGTTAAAATTTGCAATAAGTGCAAAAGCTTCACGTTGCATTACAAAAATACTTTTTAATATAGTTTCTAATTTTTGCTTATAGCCAGATCTGAGCTGCAAATAGCTAAATTGCCAACACTGACTATGGCAAATTTTAGCACATTTCTTGTTTGCTGAATCATTTTCGTAGCGCTGCAATTTTCAATTGTCTCAAACCGATTCAGTCCAGCAAACAGTTAAGTTAATTTTCAGCAGTTAATAAGTTCTGACAGTGAAGTGATTATGCAAAAGTCACTGCTCTTGGTGGCCATCTGCCTGGCCTTGGCCTGGGCTGCATCATCGCATCCCCAGCAACAATTGCTGCGAGTTCCGCTAAGTAAGTTCCAATCTGCTCGCCGGCATTTCGCTGATGTCGGCACCGAGCTGCAGCAATTGCGCATCAAATATGGCGTCGTCGATGGCGTGTCACCGGAACCGTTATCCAACTATCTCGATGCCCAGTACTACGGCCCGATTTCCATTGGTTCGCCACCACAGAATTTCAAGGTGGTCTTTGACACAGGCTCCTCAAATTTGTGGGTGCCCTCGAAGAAATGCCATCTGACCAACATTGCATGCCTCATGCACAACAAATACGATGCCACCAAGTCGTCGACGTACACGAAGAATGGCACTGAATTCGCCATTCACTACGGATCGGGCAGCTTGTCCGGTTACTTGTCCACCGATACTGTGAACATTGCCGGACTCGATATTAAGCAGCAAACATTCGCCGAGGCATTGAGCGAACCAGGTCTTGTCTTTGTGGCCGCTAAATTCGATGGCATCTTGGGTCTGGCGTACAGCTCCATTTCGGTGGATGGTGTCAAGCCGCCGTTCTATGCCATGTACGAGCAGGGATTGATCTCGCAGCCCGTCTTCTCATTCTACTTGAATCGCGATCCCGCGGCACCGGAGGGTGGTGAGATCATCTTTGGTGGCTCTGATCCCAATCATTATACCGGGGATTTCACATACTTGCCGGTCACTCGCAAAACCTATTGGCAAATCAAAATGGACTCGGCCCAGTTGAATGATAAGGCGTTCTGTCAAGGTGGCTGCCAGGTGATTGCCGACACTGGAACTTCGCTAATTGCCGCGCCGGTCGAGGAGGCCACGAGCATCAATCAGGCCATTGGTGGCACACCCATCATAGGCGGTCAGGTAAATAATATTTATTGAAATATACAAAAATGTTCGCATAGTAATCACTTGCATTGTTCTTTTGTTTTTGCAGTATGTGGTGTCATGTGATCTCATTCCCAATTTGCCAGTGATCAAGTTTGTGTTTGCCGGCAAGACCTTTGAGCTGGAGGGCAAGGATTACATTCTCCGCGTCGCTCAAATGGGCAAAACCATTTGCCTCTCGGGCTTCATGGGCATGGACATTCCGGCACCAAATGGTCCGCTTTGGATTTTGGGCGATGTCTTTATTGGAAAGTACTACACTGAGTTCGACATGGGCAACGATCGTGTTGGATTCGCTAATGCCAAATAAAGGCGTATTAACCAAAAAACAATTAGACAGCTAATATTATATTATATACAATGTGAACAATTTTTGCAATTCGACAGACTTTTTTTTCTCCTCTTGCAAATTGAGAATTAAATAAAAGCAATAATTATTGTAGACTACATATATTATGCTTTGTTATTGTTAGTCACGAACAATTTGCTTATCAGGCGGACAGCTTTTTATTTTGCTTTTACTTTTTCAACTCCGATAAGGTCGCTGCTTTCTTTGTTTACCAATAATCAGCTCAACACAGAGGCCAAACTCAGTTCCAACTCGCATTGGCGTGTCCGGCAATCTGGGAATTGATAAACAAAACACGTACAGTGAATATTCGATTGTGTGAACTCTTCAAAAATAATTGTATTCCATGGCAAATAAAGTGCTGTTATTTATATGGAAAAAAAATAAGATGAAACAAGAATAATATTTTAAACAAACTTTTTACTTCTTCACTTTATTAAAATAAATACAAAAATTGTGTGATATATTTTTTTTTAGTTTTTTCACTTTGTTAAAATAATGGTATATAAGCAAGCATATAAAATGCATTTTAAACAAATTATATTTGTATAGAAATAACCAAAGTTTCGACCCTGATACAATTCCTCTTACATATATAGTACATATAAATTTGTTCAAGACACCAACATTCCAGTTTTGTATTATCTTACATTCTCGAGTTTGCACTGTATATGGTAAAATAAGCTTTGTTGATGGCAAAAAGACAGCTTTTAAAAATATATTATTATGTTATACACCAGACTACAAAGAACTGAGCTTTTTCTAACAGATTTTACTAAAAAATTGCAAATCAATGTTTAGTACTCATAAGGGATTAGATTAGGAATACTATGTATATTTGTATGATTGATACTGACAGCGTTGCCATGAACAACCGAACAATTGTTTGCTCGTTTCGTATTTTTGCTATTTATGATTAATTGTGATTAGCTAAGCTAACAACTAGGAGCACAACACATATAATAGGCCACTGGGTAAGGTCAATAACTTCCGCGTGTGGTCGATAGACGTCAGCACTCGCCTCTCTGATGATGATCCAATTCGATCAGGGTGAAAATGTCCACACATAGCGATCTTTTAGGCGTCATTCTTCATCCAACATATGACGTTGCACAATTGAATTTATCAAGACGCACTTTGGACCCCTTTGGTTGACTGTGAATCACGCAGCCATAGAACATTCTTAATTGAGTGCTAACAAGTGCAAAAAATATCAACTAGACATAGTTATAGATAAAGACAACATTTAATACTAGGCAAAAACAATATTAGTTAGCAGTGTGCTCTAAATATGGTGCTATAAATATATAGATAATTTAGAGGGCCGTTTAAAATTGGGGACTTTGCAAATCATTTTCGTTTGCCATCCGCCAGCTGAACCGTTGGAGTCACTGGCGTCTCCTCTTCGCTGCGATGCACTGTTGTCGTAGTCGTCGCATCTTCGGGTGCTTCGGCTTTAATCTCCACCGATTCCGCTGTATTCAAATTGGGCAACTCGTGCTCATCATCCGATTCGGTGGCTTCCCTTATAATGTGCACCGATGGTGATGATGATCTCGCTGGCTTGGGCGATGGCAGATGGCCGCCACTGAGTTTGTAGATATCACAGGTCTCGTTCACGTAGCGATTGAATACGTCCGGCTTATCGGCATACACATGATGTCCGGCACCGGTTACAATTTTGATATCGACCATATTTGGGTCACGCTGCGATTTGATCTTCTCGCCCGACGACGAATCAATCCAGCTGCGTGATCCATAGATGAATGTGATGGGTATATCGCTGCGCACATCCTTGATGCGATGGATCATCGGATGCTTGGCCCAGCCAAACGATTGCATCATGCTGTGGAACGCGGATTCACCCGACGGCTGCTGGGCATTGCACTGATGTATATACTGTGGCAGCAGATTGATATCCTCCTCAATGGTGCTCTGGAATTTACGCATTATGTCCGGCCGTGTCTTTTGCACCACCCACTGACCAAATGGACCAGCTGCACGCAATGCCCACAGCGGATTCAGCGGGGTTAGGACGCGTGCAATGGCACGCAGCCACAGGGGAATCTGTTTGGTGGTCTGTGAGTCGGGTGGCTTCTCGGGGAAGCCCCAGGGATCGGCGAGTATCAGATGGCGCACACGTTCTGGATAGCTGAGGGCATAGCTGGAGGCAATGAAACCGCCCATGGAATGGCCCAACAGTATCATATCGTTGATGTTCATCTCGCGTCGCCATTCTTCCACAGATTTGACAAACTGTTTCTCGCACACCAGCGCATCCTTGCCAAAGGCAGGTCGCGAGCTGCGACCAAAGCCGAGCACATCCATGGCATGGACGGGACGATCTTTGGCAAAGCTATCCAGATTCATCACCCACAGTGCCACGCCGGCGCCAAGGCCGTGCAGCAACACCAGTGGCACCTCCTTAGAGTCTGTGTTCATGCTCACCGTCCAGATTTTATCGGTATCGCCCACGGCCGGGCCGATGTCCACGAAGTAGCCGCGATACGGCAGCTTCAGATACGAAAGTATCTTTTTTTCGACGGCGCGCAGCATTGTTGGTGATGAGGATGTCCAGTTAAAAAGGCATTGCCAGAAACCGTTATTTTTCGGAAGCTGCAAATTGATTTAAAACTAATATTTAAAAAAAGGGCCATGACATATAAACACATTGTTAAAAACTACATATTATTGTTTGCCACATATTTTCTGGGATTTCTATTTAAAACGAGCGCCAACTCTTTCGATATCGATAAGCGATAATAGTCGATCATTGTGAAAAAACGCCCTTTGCACCTCTTGTAAACCAAGCAAGTAATTGATCTATTTTGTTTACAAATATTTTTGTTGTACTCAAGTGTAACAAACAAACCCCGGAAGTGTCTCCGGGCTGGGTGGAGATTATCTAATGAAAAGCGATCTAGCGAAACTGCGCAATAGCAAAATCATCATTATGTCGCAGAGCACAACAACAACAACAACTTTTGTATACTATTTTGCGCAAATCAAAAAAAGAAAAGGGTTAAGGAATCATCCTCGAAATGCTTACCTCAACAATGTCCATGCTCTGTGGCTCGACAGTAGCAGCAGCGTTTACAACGCCATCAGCGTTTGGCAATGTCAATGTGCCGCTCATTTAGTTAATGTTTTTCTTCGCTTTATAATTTTTTTTTGTTTTTTTTTTTTTTTGGTTGCTTGCCAAGAGAGTGAGTGATATTTCGTAGAGAATTGCTAGAACGTTTGCACCATTTGCGCGAATTTCGTCAGACTCGCATAAGCTTGAATACCCCTTTCGATTCGTGTCGAGTTGTGATGACTATGAGTTTTTTGTTAAAAGACTGGACAACCGAAGCAGCAGCAATAGTTTGAGTGCCTTCTGTCTATTGTGTGTTATCGTTTCTAATGGTGAAATAGTGTATTGTTGTCATTATATTTATAAGCAGTGGCTGGCAGCATAGAGCAACAGCTGTTTGACCCTCTCGCAGCCCTGCAATGGAGTGTTGCCAACCATTTGAGGAATAAAAAAGCTAGTTTGCTTTTAAAAAAAAAAGCCAAAACAATAAAAACAGAGTTGAAAAATACTTTATGCTTACGATTACTCATAAATTATGTGAGTCATTAGTTGCATTTTTTATTCTTCACATTATTTATGTTAATATTTAATAAAGAAAAGTTTTTGATCTTTGACTTTTAAAAGTCAAGTCGAGTTGAAAAGGCTGACCTAGCATCACTACTGCCATATGTTTGAGTTTTTGGTATTATTGTAAACAAATTTCTGTAAACAAACAAAAGGCAGACACACCTTTTTAAATATACCAAATTGAGATACTGGCTGGCAGCGCAACAAATTTGAATTAAATTAAAAATAAAATTTATTGTTTTTTACATAGTTAAATATTATTAATATTATGCTATTAATAGAAGATCATGCTGTGAGCACACCGAATAACTGCAATATGGTTAGTATATATTTGAATTGCGGCCATCCTAAAAATACCAACCATGTGAACTTGCCGGGGAACATTGGACCTGCACCTCCCTCCTCCTCAATCGTTCTTTTTGGCACGCGACATGGACGGCATTAACAAGTACAATGAATTTGTGGCTCTGCACAAGCCACAGCTGGAGTCATCGGCAGTGCCAGTGCATCTTTGGCCAGCGCTTTATCGCAAACTAAGCACGGATTGCTTTGATGCCGGTGAGGCGCTGCAACTACTGTTAATCGATTACGACGATGAAGACGAAGAGGCGCAAACTGATCCCGATGATGACAGCAGTGCGCGGCCTGTGTTTGCCCTGGAAGTGGCACGGGAGCAAGGCATCAAGGCAAGTGATCCACAGGCTATTTATTTAATAGATCATGCCTGGACATTTCGCCTGAATAGAGCACGACAGCAGCTGGAGCAGTATCCGCAGCTGGCGGATCGTTTGTCCGCCATCACCGGAGTGGATCTCGAGCATGAGCAGCGCATTGACAAGATACTACGCCGCCTGTGGAAGTATTGTCATGCCTACTCGCTGTCCAGTGATGGCCTTTCTGATGAGGAGCGTATGCCCATCTGGTATGTGATGGATGAAGTTGGTTCCGCGGTCAATCATTCGGATACACCCAGTTTTCGCTTAGTACCACTGTTGCATCTGAGCACACAGACCACGTACAGCTTGTTGTTTCCCATACGGGATTGCGACCAAGGCAGTGCAGTGACCCGCGACTTTGTGGAATATGTGTCCAAGGATGCGCCACAGCGTTCGGCGCTCCTGTTGCCCTGGAGCGAGACTGATCTGAGCACGGAGAGCTTTTTGCAAGTGGAACCTAGTGCTGATTACTTTGCCAGCGGTCACATTCCCGAAACGTATCCAAAGGCAGATCAACCAACAGTCGAGGAGACGCCTGTTCGATGTGATCCTCTCAAGGTGTATGCCGAATACGATGTCGTGTGTGCACATCTAACAGCACCCGAATTTGTGCTCGTGGACAACAAGGAGGAGGCGGATGTGCTGTGGCTCACCACACACTACAAAAACTTTGCAGAACTCGCTGTGGAGACGCCACTCAAATTCATCAATCAGTTCCCATTCGAGTATGTCATCACCATCAAAGATCTGCTGAGCATTGTGGGTCGTCGTGCAGCGCCCGAACATCACAATGCCGCAACGTTGGAAACGTATCCGGCCTGGTTGCCCACCACTTACAATTTGTCGACGGAGCTGCGTCAATTTGTCGCCTACTATCAACAGCGTGCCGCCAAGGGATTGGACAATCATTGGATCATCAAACCCTGGAACTTGGCACGCGGTCTTGACACACACATCACAGACAACATCAAGCAAATTGTTCGCTTGCCCGCAACGGGACCCAAGATTGCCCAAAAGTACATCGAACGTCCCGTGTTGTTTCATCGTGATGAACTTAAGGC
This sequence comes from Drosophila kepulauana, assembly GCA_023558455.1. NCBI lineage: Eukaryota > Metazoa > Arthropoda > Insecta > Diptera > Drosophilidae > Drosophila > Drosophila kepulauana. Next base: position 1,414,755 of record CM042369.1, read on the forward strand.
TCAGGTGAAGTTCGATGTGCGCTATGTGATCCTCTTAAAGAGTGTGAAGCCACTCCAGGCATATGTTCATCGCAAGTTCTTCCTGCGCTTTGCCAATCGTCCATATTCGCTGGATCACTTTGATGACTATGAGAAGCATTACACGGTGATGAATTATCAGGAGCAGGCGCAACTGCATCACATCAAGTGCGATGATTTCCTAGAGCTATGGCAACAGCAGTATCCCAAACACAACTGGTCTGCTGTCGAGCAGCAAATCTGCAGCATGTTATACGAGGTGTTGCAGTGTGCCAGCAAAGCGGCGCCTCCTTGTGGCATGGCACCTTGTGCCCAATCTCGTGCACTTTACGCCGCAGACATTATGCTGGACTGGACGGGCGAGGAGCAGCAGAAGCGCATGCAGCCAAAGCTGCTGGAGATTAACTGGACACCGGATTGCAAACGTGCTTGTGACTATTATCCAGAATTCTTTAACGACATCTTCAAGCTGCTTTTCCTTGACGAACAGAACAGCGAGAGCTTCCGTCTGCTGATCGCAGATGGACAATAAATAATCGACTTAACCATCACAGAACACATCGCATACGTATTTTAAATGTTACAAGTTTCATTCACATCATTAAAAATTAATTAATTAATTAATTAATTAATTAAATTAAAAATTCGTTTATCGTTTATGCTTAACAATTACAAAGTGTATTTTATTTCTTGTCGGTAATCTTAGTCATTTACAACTTAATTATCGCGCATTTGTACAATATACAAAGAATACTCGGGTAAGTATTGTATATTTCTAGGCATATCAATATATATGCATATATATATATATTTATATATATTTAAAGTTGGGAACTGTTCATGTACATGCAATTTGCTCTTAAATAAATGTGAGTCGCCAAATTGCTTACATTCTCTATAACTCTATCATAGCTTGATAAGGAAAAGGAAATCTATATGAATTGTATGTTTTTTATATAGCAGCTCAATAGCTCTGTGGATGATAATGATAGATCCGAATTGTTTTGGGGTGTTTTGTGTAAAAAGTGAGCTTAAATTTAGTGTGTAATAATGTTTTACAATTCGTAATTGTAATGGCACTTCAAAAATAATAAATGATAATGAAAAATGTGAAAGTTGATACTTCAATAGTCAAGTTCGAATTACGTTTAAGGCAATTTCAAAGGCACAAAACTAAATTCACTTCTCTGTCTCTGGTTGTGTGTATGTAATGAAATTACAGACTAATGAAAAGAACAAAAAATTAATAATAAGTTGAATTGATGGAAACTTAAATGCTAACAAAATGAACCTCAACTAATGTCACTTAAATCTAATTAATATTAACTTAGGCTGTCAACTACAACTAAAAGCTACTAAACGCATACCTCATCGAAGTCTAAACGTATTTTCTCATCAGCGGAAGCTAATTTATGTATAGTCTTTTTAATACGCAATGCCGGCAGACGCACATTGGGGTTTTGATGCCAGCACTCCTTCATCAGCTTGGACATGCCAGCGAGTAGCTAACGAATGAATAGAAAGCAAAACGTAAGTCTTTCTCAATTTAAACGATATATGATCAAAACTCACCGAGTCTGAGCTCCAGCGATTGGGTATCGATGGACGATAGTTGTCAATGCAGACAACTTTGCGCATATCCTCAAAGCTGGGATCCATGGGCACCACATCGTAAAATGGCACCTTGTACTCCTCAGCAATGCCACAAGAAATGGTGCGACGACACACCTCCCATAGTACCAGTCCAAATGCATAGATGTCCGTGCGGCGCAAGGCCTCAAAACATTCCAGATCAATACTGCAATCAATACATTTGAGATTATACTAACTGCTTTAAAAATTAATTCTATTCTCTTCCCACTTACCTCTCATCCAAGACTTCCGGTGCCATGTAGCGTTTCGTGCCCACTTTCGGATTGTTGCCCATGTCGAGGCGTCCAGTAACATGCGAGTGTGTAACGGCCAAACCAAAATCAGCAATAACACAAGTACCATTTGATGTAACCAATATGTTCTTCGACTTCAAGTCGCGATGCGCCATTGCAGGCTTGCCCTCGGTGCCAAAGATTTCCGTGTGCAGATGTACCAAGCCATTAGCAATCGACAAACAAATCCAGATCATGTCATTGTGACTGAGAGCATTACGATTTAAGTGATCAAACAACGAGCCGAGGGGATAGTAGTGTGTCATAAGCCAAAGCTGTGTGCAAGAGTTGCGCGACGTCATGTCGGAGCCAATAAAGCCAAGAATATTCTCATGGCGCAGCAGAACAGTACTAAAAACATACAAAAATTGATTAAACAAAGATTATAGAAGGGCAAATAAAATTGTTACCTGTATATCTCGGTTTCACGTTTCCACGACTCTTCGTCGCGACTGAAGAATATCTTGACGGCAATGCTCTCGCCATGCCAGTGACCACGCCACACCTCGCCGTATTTGCCGCGCCCAATGCACTCGATAAGCGTCACCTGCTTGGCCAATGTGCGTTGTACCAAAAGCGGCAAACCGCTGCCCGAACCCGAGGTAACTGAATGCTGCAAGTATTCGCGCAGTGTGCTATCTCCTGCGCTAGTGGCACGCAATAGGCCATCGTTGACCACATAGGATTCGGGATCTTGTTTGGTGCGAGTTGCCGCCAGCCGCTTGCGATGGCTGCGACGCATAAAAAAGACGGCTACAAAGCCGACAAGCGTTATCACCAAAAATGGCCCCAAAATCGCTGCTGCCATTTTGCTAATGTTGCTGCTATCAGCGGTAATCACGGTCACGTCGCCACTTTCGCTGACGAATGGCGGCAGTTTGGGAAAATCGCCACCGTTGCAATAATCGCTGGCACAGCAGGCGACATTGATGAATTTCTCAGTGTTGAGCGCATTTTGATTGCAAATCAACTGCACTTGATCCGGCGACGTGGTGCAACCTCGTGACACTTGCTCCTTGCCAACGGCGTCACGTGTGCGTGATTTCCAACACTGGGTGCAAAAATGGGGGAGTACAAGGAATTAGAATATGCATTGGAATAGTGGAGAATTTATCGCTTACCTGTATGGCATTCTGGCATGTATGGGCGTGTTCATTGCGATCGAGACAAGGCGGCTCACAGGCATAACACTTTAATCTGTGCATACAACAAGATAATATTTAATATGTGTATATATGATTCATAAAATAAATATCTATAAATAAATAATAAGTATTGTAATGGTCTAGACTCTACACTACATTGTAGAGTTAATGGAGATATGACTGTCAGTGTTACCTTCTCTTCATGCGTCGCTTACTCTTAACATGCCTCCTAAGTGCAAGTGCAGCGTGTGAAGTGTGGGAGGGAGCAAGTAGTAGTAAACAGTTAGCGGGTTTAAGGGGGTGGTAGCGATAAGTGTTCGCTGCAATATCGATTCTATTACTTATCGATAAACACACATGCACTCATGTAACAACTTTATGTAAACACATTGCATCGATATTGCAGCGATTAAACGCAATAGGAGAATAATCACTATTCATATTTCAATGCTAATGCTCGTGATCGATAAGATCTTAAATAAAATGCATATAATTAGTTAACAATTAATTACCTGGGATGTGTTAGCACAGAGTTTTGCGGTATTGCTGGCATCGCTTTTCCATTTATATTTGGTGGCAATTCCATGTCTACTTCCTGTTGATCATCATGTAACAGTCCACTGATTTCAGCTAAAAGAGCAAACAGCAGCAGCAAAAAAGGAAGTAAGTAGCAGTCACACATTTAAAACTGACAGAAATACACTCAACGCGCAGCACACACAGCACATACACCAGAACCTTTTTGTGTATACACAAATAAAGCACATGTGTGTGTGTGCGTATACTGATTATAAGATGCACTTCTTTATGCTTCGGTCGCTCACATAGGCATTGGTAATGCGTTTATATAATCAGAATATGCGAGTTAACTCGCTGTTTTCACAATTGTTAATTGCCTAATAAGCAGTTTTGTCACAATTTTCACATCGTACGCGGCGCAATTGCTCAGAACAGTAGCATATGAAAACAAATTGTGGGCCCCAAACGCACACAAACAAACACAGTAAGAGGCATTAGCATCTTTTTCAGCCTAATTTGCCGCACTGGAAACTGCTCATTCTTTTGCCAAAATGCATTCTAATGATTGATGGATATTGTGTTGCACTTGTAAATACACGGTAACGCACCATTTGCATTTTTATACAGAAAAAATGACAACAGAAAAACTAAAAATAAATTGGACTCCATTGATTGTAGAGTTGTATCAATTAGAGGTGGAGAAACATTGATGGCACTATCGGTGTAACGATGTTTTCAAAATGTTTTAAAACATCGATTTCTTATGGCAAAACATCGATATTATTGCCTCACAAATAACTGTCCGCGAGTTGAAATTAAATATCAGATAATTATTAAAGATTAAGAAAATAAAGGACTACAAGCATTAGAAATTGTCTTTAAAATTTTGCCGAATGTGGCCGAATTAAATGTGGGCCTCCTAAAAAATATTTAACGCCATAAATGATGAATGGTATATATAAGTCCTGTAGTATGTCCTTACTACAATGATAATAAAGCAAATCCTCTATATAAAAAAGTTCTTAAAAATTTTGAATCGTGAACCAAATTTAAATGCAAAGTCAAGTGGTTAAGAAAATTGCTTGCTTATTGGGCTAGCTTCTGAGTTTAAATAGATCAAATACATTTATTTTTTGATGCTTTGTGTTCAAAAGAAATTTTTGTTTTTTTTTTTTAAATTGCATCCGATATTTAAAATGGGCTCTTAAACTGTACAGTTTGACATGAACAATCGCTTGTTAATATAACGAGAACGTGGTTGGCCAGCACATATTATATGTTAGGTTGACCATATAACAAAAATACCAAAGTATCACCGCAGTTTGGAGTTACGCTATTTAAGGCAGTCGCCCACAATTCGTTTAGGTCACACTGAGCCGGTCCTCAGCTTCGCCTGGAAAAAATTGATCAGCTGAAAAAAACGTTTCTAGAAAATCTAAATAAAACGTCAAAGACAATTTGCAAAAGTAATAACTAAAAAATCAATTTATTGAAAATAATACGTGCATTTATTAAATAAGTTAAAGTAAAATAACAACGTGCTTACATATTTTTTGAGGTAAGTTTGACCTCTGCATGTTCGTGTGTGTTGTGTGTGTTGGTCTTAGACTACTAGAAAATCAGTTTATTTTTTTTAAGCAACCCGCTGTGTTTCACTGTTGTTATTCTATTCGTGATAGCTGCAAAACCAGATTATCCGACGATTGACTTTCTTCATTATATATGTAAGCTAAGAAGCCATTAAATTGTCAGCTCTACAGTTGCAATTTTCCAGAAGAGGGCGTCAACTAAGAAGAGGAGAAGCCTAAAGTTTACTCCAACCAGTTTTCTCCTTGCTAGCGACGCTTTATGCCTATAGAAAATCAATAAGCCATCGATATTGATCAAACCGAGGCATGTGCTCCCTTTAGTCACGTAACTTGAACAATTTTCCCATCATTTTCTTTTGCGCGTGTACGCAAAACAAACACAAATACACACACACAAACGAGGGCGCTAAACATGTGTTTGGTTGCTGGTTATGTCTTCTCGTTATCGATATCTCAGCGTTGTCCCTTTTTCTGTGTTATCTAGATTATTGTCCTCTGAGGTTTGTGGGTACACACATAAAGTATGTACGTAGTGTGTATACACTGACTTTTCACATCCCATCTCGTCTGGGCTGCGCAACACACGCATACACATGCATACGCATTGCTTACATATGTTTGTGAATGTGTGCTGCTGATATAGAACGTCGCTAATAAACAACAATAATAGAAGGCAGAGGCAAACAATTGAGGGCAAGTGGTTGGTTGGTTAGTTGTTGTTTTTGCTTATCAACCGGCCTCCATCCTCGCCCGTTCCCTCTCCCACTTTTCGTTTGCTGCTCATTTGCCGAAAGCATTTTGCCGGTGTTTCTACAAATTCATTCGTAAAAGTTCGCTCGCAGCACAAACATCGGCACACGCATACATGCAATCATATTCAAAGACGAAACAGCGGCCAAAACAAAACAGCAAAACTACGCAGTATGTTTTTGTTTTTCCTTTGCGTTTCAATAACAAATACCGCATGGTCCCACATATAATATATACATCTTACATAAGACATTGTAATTATAAATATCGCTTTAATTGCCAAAATAAAATGACCGGCAAATTCCGCTAACAAAAGAGAGAGAACAAAGACCGCACAACTGAGAGAGCTATTAAAATATGTAGAGATAGAGAGAGAAAGAGATAGGGAGAAGAGTCGTCATTGATTATGAATTTTGCTAAAATAGTCATATAAATGCTTCTTTCTATACTTGATGATAAGTCATCGATTGAAACCTACGACAATTGTCTACGTCAGTCTACGACTTTTGCTAAAAATCAAATCAGTTTCAAATATTGCATCAGCTGGCCAGTGTTGTCAGTTCTAAAACCTTCTGTCTGAAGTTAAATAGCCAAATAAAAAAGCTAAATTTTCCGTAACTTTGCTGACGAGTTTTGTTGTTTTGTTTTTGTATTAAAAAAAGAACCAGTGCATTCAATTGCATTATTCAACATTCAATTTGTAGCTAAGTAACTGATACTGATATCCAACTTTTGCATGTAATTATTTGTGTTATTGCAGCTGAGTCTATAAAAAAAGCAAGAATTTACTGTGTAGTTGAATACGGTTAATACAAACATGTGAAATTCGCGAAATGACGTCTAAGTTTTGATATCTAGAAATATGACAATAAAATAAAAGTAAAGTAAAATGAAAATTATATCATTTCTTCTATCATACAAAGAAATTTGAAGAAATAAATCCAAAATTTAGCAATATTAGACAGAAAATAGCTAACAAAATAGCCAAGTTGTCAACACTGCATCAGCTATCAATGCTTTACTGTTTTCCTTCACTAATTGTTTTTATCTCTTTTTCTATATTGCAGAACCAACTAGAACAAATCAAGAACAACAACAACGTTTAATCGCATTTCTACGGCTACGTGTTCCTCAACTAATAACTAATAATAAATCTTATAGTGCAACAAGTGAATTTAAAATTATAGTAAAGTGCAAAACATAGAGAGAGAACGATAGAGTGCGTGAGTGAAAAAGAGACGAGTGCGTGAGTGATTTGTGATAAGCTATGTCCGCTTCCACACGTAATAAACACTCCAAGCATGGCAATACGAAGCTCGACATAGACAAGGACGAGTTCGAGCGAATTCGCAAAGCTCTCGACAACGAAGAGTTCCGTAAATTGTTCTTCGATTACGTCGACGAAATACAAGATCCGGAGAATCGCAAGCTCTACGAACAGGAGATTGCGCAGCTGGAGAAGGAGCGTGGCGTTGACATCACGTTCATACACCCAAAGCCGGGCTTTGTCGTTAAAACGGTCATCGATGGCGAAATCAAGTGTTTCATCAACATTGCCTCCTCAGTGGAGGTGGCCAGACCCAACAACGAGATGATGGTTAACCCGGACACCGGGGAACGTGGTCTCAGCTGGTCCATTCCCATGGCGCAAGCGCCGCCGCATGACGATGTGGATGCCAAGCAGAAGTTGTGCAAAGTCTATGATGTGGTCTTTCATCCGGATGCACTGCATCTGGCCAAACGCAATGCACAGTTTCGCCAATGCCTCTTGGACACCGCCCTGGATGGCGTGGAGCGTGAGTATAATGTGAAACTGGATCGGGCGAATCTCAAGTTCCCCAAGCTCGACTACAAGGGCATCGCACGTCCCACTGTGATACGCAAGCTGGCCAAGAATGCCAGTGAAGAGGATCGCGAACCGCATCCTCTGGAGCATATGTACCCCAAGAAGCCAGACACTGAGAATCCATTGCCCAAAGTGCTGCCCATGAAGACCAAAATCACCGCAGCACCCAAATTCACGGTGCCCAAGTACAGCATCAAGCAAAGCCACGCTGTGGATCTCTCCGAGTACACGGACGAACTGGACGCCAAGCTGCAGGCCACTGTGCCCAGTTCCCTAGTTGTCGAGATCGAACTGCCGCTGCTCAACTCTACGGCAGACTGCCAGCTGGATGTGACAGAGAAGTCTGTCTACTTGCTGAGCGAGCGTCATGGTGCCAAGTATCGCCTAAAGCTGGATCTGCCCTACAAGGTGGATGACAAGGCTGGCAATGCTCGCTTCGACACCGAGCAGCGGCGTCTGTGCATCACCTTGCCTGTGGTGCGTTGCACCGCCCGGCAACAGCGCAAAATGCATGACTCTGTGCGTCTGCTGAGTCGTGAGGACAGTGGCGTGGAGCTGAGCTCCCACAGCGAGCACAGCGAGTCGCCCGCCGAGGAGGAGGAGACAGAAGTCGAAGGCGAAGGCGCAGCTGAGACTAGCGATGCCATCCTTGAGCAATCCCCAGCTACCAATGCATGTAAGTAGAAGACGGTGAAGAAATCCGCTGCCTATTTTTGAGATTATAAAGCTTTAAAGTTGAGGTGTTTTTAAAAAATGTTTATATATTTTCTATTATGAATGCTTTACTACTTTACAAAAACTACAAGGCAGAGAGAACAACCATAACTCCTGATTATTATTATAACTAATATTTGTTGAAAATAATACAATAGTCTAATAATAGTAAAGTACCATACATTCATGCTATTTTACGAAAATATAGCATGTAAATTATTTAGTTTATCAAATTTGTCAATAGTTTGTATTTTACACATATTTGTGAAATTTTTAATATGAATATTACATTTCTCATGTATTCGATTTGCGCTAGAGTTGAGAGAAGTGTTATTAAATTTTAATTTTAAGAGCATGCAACCTAAAAATATTTTATCATCATCAATTTTGCTTTAACTAGATCGGATATTGATCAAATATGGTCGAAAAGAGTTGTCTGATTTAGGTCTATAGTTCTTAGCTGTTACCACAGATTGAAAATGCAAAGTATGATGTGAACTGCAAATCCAAATTACAAAGAAAACCTTTAAATTACTTTTTAAATTAGTTGTCTAATGTTTTCAAGCGAAGGTTTTCTCACTTGACACGGCCTATAATACGTTCTTATGAAACTTTGCATATGCAAATTAAACCTCTTACAGTTAATTGCCATTTGTTGTAACAGATGGTTGTGCAATTTCCACTGAATGTTGACAAATTCTCATCAGTTCTCTTTAATCTATCAGTTATCGGGAATCTCCTCAATTTCTTGTAACACATTTCTCCCCTCTTCCATTTTTTAGTCCCACCCACTGCCGAAGTGTCGCCCCGCTCGTTCCTACAACACCATCTGCATTACCAGCTGCCCGCCAAGTTCGATTGCAATGTGCTGGACAATGTGATGGCCTTTGTGCTGCACGTGCCCAACGTGCAACCAGATTCCATACAGACGCTGCAGCTGCCACGCAGTCTGCATCTGCAGTTCGCCTCCATGGGCAGCGGATATTATCCCACACACTACGCTCTGTTCGTGCAGCTCAGCGAGGAGGTTGATCCCCAATTGCTAATCGATCATGTCGAGGCCGATGCCTCTGATGAGAATGTGGTGTTGAGGCTGTATATGAGCGCTGGTTGCGAGGCTATGCCAAGCTATCTGGCTGGATCCGATAGCAATGATCTCAAAGAGTATGCGTTGGGCCATCACAAGGACAGCGACGACGAAGAGTTGGAATGCAAGCAGTCGCTGCAGGTGAGCATGGATCACAATGAGCTGGAGCAGGCTGTGGAGGTCACAATTGCACCGCCAGACAGCATTGACGGCAAGGATAAGGGTGCTGGTGGTGAGCCACATCCTCAAGCGGAGGTGGAGGAGGAGCACGAGCAGCTGCATCAGCACAAGAAACCTAACAAGAAGCAGCGCAAACGTAACAAGCGTTCCCTGTCCGAGTCTGCTTGCGAGGATCTCAAGGCTGAGGAGCAACACCACCAGCAGCAGCAACAGCAGAAGCAGCAACCGGAGCGGCAGCAAATGAAGCACTCGACTCCAGAGCAGGTGGCAACGCAGCCGATGGCAACGTTGAAGCTGCCGCAGCGCAAGCAACGTAGTTTCTCCGAGTGCAACGACAGCAGCAACGGCAGCAGTGTGCATCATCGCGGCATCCTCAAGCGTTTCAGTCGCTATGGACCACGCCCCTCCATGTCGGACAGCTGCTCGTCCATTGATGACTACTCCTCATCGTATTCGTGCTCGGTGGACGCAGCTGGCGCTGGTTTCTCTCAATCATTTGGCGGCATACCCGAGGAACGTGTCGGGGGAGATGAAGCAGGTCTCTCGGAGAGCTGCAAGAAGACTGTTAGATTTAATGATCACATCATGAAGCAAGTGTTTAGGTGAGTCTCAAAATAGTCGTCGCACTTTAAACCAATTCACCCAAATTGAACTCGAATCTTTTTTGTAGACTCGATTCAAGCATTCTGGGGCAACGGAAGAAGAATCAAAAGCGTCGCGATTGCAAATTGCGGGCACAGCAGCGTCGCCTCAGCGAAGGCGATTCAGCGGATTACGAAGACAGCGTCGTCACTGGCCAGCAGCAGCAGCAATCCGTTCACAAGGTAAGCTTCTGTGCTTCTGTGTTTTCGTGGCATTTATCATAATTAAATTAGTGCAAGCTGGCGAAACGCGAAATGCTATAACAGTAATTGGGCAGACGCAAATATTGATTATCTAGTCATAGTGTTAGATTCTCCATTGTCAATGCTAGACGTGTGCTTGTGCGAGGGTGTTGATTAGATGATTGTTTGTTCTCCATTTAGTAATTGTGCGAATTGTGCCCGAAATAGCATCAACAATTGTGCACCTTAAGCAAACCGTGAACCACTTCGTTCCGGCTTGCCGCGTGTCAACTACAAATGTGTAGCAAAAACTAACAAAGAATAAGTTCTGACCCCTCCCCCCTTAGCTAACACTCTCAACGATCAATTGAAGGTCATATGATATCAAGTCAGATGAGATAATCGCTGCGCTTTAGTTTCTGAATGCGCAGTTCATGTTTTTAAGGCATGACAATGTTGTAATATTTCAAATGCACAAATACGAATGGAAGTTTCTAGTTTTCTTTTCTCATATTTGAAGTTAATTTTACAACTTGTTTGTGTTTTTTTTTTTTGGAGATTTATTTATCATTAAGTGGCTGTCTATTTCAAGCTATTAGATTATTCAAGTATATATTTTTGATAATTCACAATTTGATTTAATATTGTTTTTTTATTATTTCTTATTCAAATAAATCTGAAATAAATATAATAACTTGTTAGACTTAGCATTACCTAATAATGTCTATTGCTGATCTACAAGATATCATAAATTGGTTGTCTATTTAAAGCCAATCCATTATCAAAGCATTTCTTTAAATAGCCAATTTGTTATTTTTTTTTTGACAATTTACAATTTGAATTAATAACATTTCAGTTCTCTTTGTTGCATTTCGGTTATATTTAGGTATTTACTTAAATGATATAAATAGCTCTCTTGTGTATTCAATTTAACAATTTAACAATAATTTGACAATCTTGTGATTGCTGAATTAATTTTAACCTATATGCATAGGTATTATTATTTCTTTGTAGATCATGGAGTTCATTGCATAAAAAGTGTACTTAGTAATGGAATTGTCACTCCGTTTGTTGTATTTGTCATTTATATTGTGGTCATTTATTTGCGACGTCTCTTGAATTGTTTATTTACTCAATAAACGCTTTAAAAATCAATCAAAATTCTCAGACTGTTTATTGGAAATTGAAAAAAAGTATTTGTTTAGCTTTGACAGAAACAATATTAGCATAACTTTGACAGGTCTTTGAGGGGCACTCTTTTTTAAAAAGTTGTTGTAATCAATATTATATTGGCATATCTAATTTCTGAAATTTATTATTTATATTTTTTATAGTCTGCTGGCAACGCACAGTATTTCAAGCAGCAGAATCATCGTCATGGCAAGGATAACAAGAAGCATGCCTTCCATGACAGCGGCCTCGACTTGACTGGAGGTTCCTCAACTAAGTGCAACAAGAATTACAACGAAGAGGAGAACAAACGAAACGAGGCAGACGCTAAGAACGCAATGATGTTTGAAATGGACGAAGACGATGATGATGATGAGATGTAAAGAGTCCAAAGCAAGAACTCAACTACAAAGTAACAAAAAAGAAAGTTTTGGAGGCATGTTTTCAATTTTTTGAAACCACTTTTTATTGTACTAATGGCTTTTTGAGAGTTTCATATTGTTTTTTCTCTTTTTTTGAATAAATGTTAAGACACTCGCTCAATTTAAAAATAACCATATACAATTGCAAATTGTTTAGGTGCAATCAGGGCAAAAACCACAAAAAAAAAACAAAAAGAATCAAAAGATCAAAAATTGAATGAAAACAAAAGAACAGAGCAGGAACACATAAAATCTTATGTACATGGTTATATATACATATATAAAATATTATTATTAATTGATGATTGTTATTTAATTTGGTTAAAACTCATTGGAAATTGTTAAAAGCAACGTACATAAGTAATTTTTAGATTATTTGTAAAGTGCACATCCTCATGCGATTATTATACACATACATATACACACACACCCACATAAAATATATATAAATTAAAGTAAAACACAGCTCTCAATAAAACAAAAATATCAATAGTTAACAAATCATATACATCAAGATAACACACAAAAACATACATTTAACATTAACACCACACCACATCGGCATACGTAGCGTATAAGCGATATACATATACATGAACTGTGCTGCAGACAATGAACTTGTGGCATTTTAACTTTTTTAGTCGAATAAAAAGTTACAAAATATATATACACACTATATATACAGAAACATCAAAATCGTTGCTCGATCTGTTGCCGAATATGCGGCATTTGTTGCAGCTCCCTTCGCTTCACCTCCAGCACATAGAGCACAGGACAATCCAACGAACCGCATTGCAGGTCACCAAGTCGTCCACAGCACGCCTGACAGATCTGCTGGGTCAGTCGATAGCCACGCTCCAGCTGTGCCATCCGAGCATGCAATGTGACCACACATTTACTTGCATTTCGTGCACAATCCGAACAGATGCCCGCCTTCGTCTGACGACCACAATCGATGATGCAGTTGGTCGTCGAGAAATACTGCGATATGGTGGACTTGGCGCTGCCGCGATTCATCAGCTCTCCGGCTGTGGACATCGCTGGCGTCATCAGCAGTTTGCGTGGCAGATTGCTGAACCTACAAGAAAATTGGAATTTAATGGATTGCTTTGTGGTAAGATTTTTCCCTTTGCTTACCATTCATTCACATCAGCGCCAATGAGCAACAGACAGCGATTCAGCGGCGGTATAATGGCCTTGGTGATGTAGTAGATGGCATTGATCTTGTATCCCTCGTTGGCCAGCACCTCGTGCGGATGACGCACAAGGCGTATCAGCTGCATGCCAGGCGGTCCGTTGATGATGCAGAAGGGCACACGCTCGCCACGGCGTGGCACACGTCGCGGATCCTTTTGCATCCATTTGCTAGGGAAATTGAAAAAAAGGAGAGAGGTATAATAAACAGTTAAGAAAGTCTATCGGTTTGTTTATATTATAAAAGAATATACAAACTGTATTTTGAGAGGAGTCTATAATAAACAAGAGGTCTCTATTTTCAAAACTACTTTGTGAAGATTGTTAGATCGATTTCAGTTTGCAATATAACTGATTTGATCAATTTTAAATCAAGCAAGTAAGAAAGCTACCATCGAATGTGTCCTACTGTGGGATACCCACTTTTAATAAACACAAAAGGGATGCTGTATTATTCTTGAAATAAATATACCAAATTTTATATTTGATATATTTATAGTTTTATATTATTCAAAATATACCATAGACTACAAATTATACTATATTGTTAGCTAAGAACTAAGAACCCATTGCAGAAGGTTATTAGTCCCAAACAATAATATTTGTTAAATAATTTTTAAAATTTTTATCTGATCCTAACTAATTTTGTAGCAAACACAAAAACTGAAGTTTCTATTGTATGTATTTTGGTGACTGTAGCTCAAAATTATGCTTATTCGACTTGCAGGGGCGAAAGTGGTGTCGAACAAATTTATAATTCTTTCTCTAAGATCATATGAATGGACGGACAGACAGACAAGCGGACATGGCTATATCGTCTTGGCTGTGAACGCTAATCAAGAATATATACGTACTTTAAAGGGAGAGTAGGATGAGTAGGGTAAATAACAAAAGTTCTCTAAAGTACTAAATTCCTAACGAATTCCAAAATATACCAAAGGGCATATTTGGTATGGGTATAGTATGCAAAATATACCACGCTGTTTGTCAAAGCAAAAAGGGCCCGATTACAGCAGGCATTTTTCTCATTTTTTAAATAACTTCTTCAATTTATATCTGATTAATAGCAATCAAATTTTCATGAATCAGAAATACTGTAATGATAGTCTAATTTCTATAAGAGCTAGCTGCTTACCGTGTCAACTCTAGCGCTGGAACACAAGCCGTTGGCTTGTAGCCGTTGAGGCCACGAAACTCCTTGGCGAATATGAGATCCTGCAAATTAGCCCGTCCCGACAGCAGTTTCGTAAACTGCCGGCACACATACTGCTTGATCTGGCTGACATCCGCCGTCTCGAACAGCAGTCGCAGAACCTTCTCCAGCATTTTTGCCACTGCCGGGCAACCATCGCGACGTACAGTCTCAATGCCCTTCGCCTCATACACGGGTTGCTCTTGGTCGGGCGTCTCATACATGTAGCCGACGTAGCGCTTCTTGGTCTGCAGCAGACATGGCTGATAGACCTTCTCGAGCTTGAGCTTGACGGGATGTGGATTCATCTCGGTCACCGCCTGGGCAATCTCTTCGCCAATGCGAAATGCCTCGGCTCGATTGCGTCCTGGCACCAGCACAAACATCGAATCCGTATCGCCATAGACGACACGCACCTTCCACTTCTCATTCATCTCCACAAGTTTGATGGCACGCTCGAGCGTCTCCCGACCCTTGGAGACCACCGAGTCACCCACTTCCACGGCGGGCATGCGTCCACTGAAATTGGCTGCCGTATAGCCATAGGTGACATTGGCCATCAGCTTCAAGCCCAGCTGTCGAGAGTGCAGCACTCGCTGCAATGCGGAGCTATCTTTATGCAACTTCATCGACTGCTTGACCATCTGTCTGGTGTCCAGAATTTCACTCAGCATGCGTGGCAAAATTCCCTCGCGCACTTCTCGCTTCACAAAGACCACGCCACAGGGCGACACCGTCACCAGATTGCGCTCCAGCAGTTGCTGCAACAGCTGACGCGACACACGCAGCTGCGAGGCGCCGAACTCAAAGGTCGTGCTGCTGCCCAGATGCTCGACGCGTCCCAGGCACGTGGAGAAGCAGTAGTTGTAACCGATGATCATGCTGGGGTACAGACTCTGAAAGTCGAGCACAATCAGCGGATCGGCATAGAAGCGCGACTCGGGTTCCATGATCAGCGCCAGATATTCAGGGGCTCGCATGTGGGCGCGTTGTTGCACGCTCGGCGACAGCGGCACCAGGTTCTTTGGCTTGGCAATGCTGAAGGGAGCAATAAATTTAAGATTAAGACAACTTCGAAGTAATAATGGTAATACATGGTCCATTATTACTTCGAAGTTGTCTTAATCTGGCATAATAATCATGGCATAATGAATACCTAAAGTAAATGGATTATGGTAAGTTAATATAATTAATAGATTAAAGACTTAAATTATGGATTTCAAAATAGGAAGATAATACAATATTAAACAACTCTGTCCCAACTTTCGGCTGTGCGAGATTTTAACTGCCAACGTAAAATAATATTTCAGTTTTTAAGGGAATATTAATGAAAGGAAGATATTACTTTTAGGATATCAAATATAAATAAATTATTAAAATATTTGTATTCCAGTTAAGGAATACAGACCAAGTAAGAAAGCTACAGTCCAAAGTGCTCGAGTGTGAGATATCCGCTACCCATTTTGAATAAAAGCAAAACAGTGCGTATTATTTTAAAAATATACCATTACAAAAATACAAAATTATACCAAGGGCTATAAGTAGTATATTGATATAGTGTTAGATTCAAAATATACCATAAAGAACAAAATATTCAAGACAAAATCTGTCGAAAATGATATCTTTATCTCTTATAGTCTCTGGGATCTAGGGGTTCATACGGATAGACGGACTCTGGGCAAAGATGTCAAGATTTCTTTCCTTGCAGCTATGGTAGTTAGTGTTATATAATTATAATGGATTTTACATATATTTATAGTCAATCTATTATATACTCTACTTTTATACAAACTCAGATATTACTTACCGTAACATCATGCTCTCCACACGAAACTGAGATCCACGCGACAGCACCTCGTAGAATTGTATGCCAATGAGCTTGGCCATTTCACTGGTGCGTCCCAAGAGATCCAGTTGCCCAAGCAGCGCCAGAGTACCACGTACACGTTCGAGGTAATACTCCAGGACAATCCATCGAGTGCATGGCGAGGCAAACCAATCGCTGAGCATACGGGGACTATGCCAGGGACAACGCTTGTGTAGGATGTGATACATGACATTCTCAAAGGTGTACGATGTGAGCGCAATCTCGGAGCGCATCAGACGCCACACATCCAGCAAGATACGACCGCAGAGTTTCATCTCCACATCGAGATCTGTGAACTGTTCGCGATCCTCGTCGACAAAGTCGCGCACTTTCTGGGAGGGCACACGCGACAACAGCGGCGCAATGTTGAAGCACAAATGCTTGGCACGCTCGATGACATAGCCCCAGGAGCTCATCTCGATCTCGTAGCCGGCATAGATGTCCGCATCCCAGCGTGTGCAGAGCGCCAGCAATGCCTCAAAAGCCTGCGCTTCGCTCTGCACCACTTGCAGCTCAATATCCGTATCGAGGCCATGATGACGACCCTCGCTTAGCAGATCGGAGGCATCGCTGACGATAATGTAGCCACAGGCTTTGCTGGGTAGCGTTTCGCCAACTGTTGCTGGCGGCAAACTGTGCTCGATGGCATAGAACAAACAGCGAATCTCGTCGTGCATCGGATCAGGTTGCAAGTCCTCGCGTGTCGCCACAAACACTTCTAGCGTCATGATGGTCAAATAGTTGCACTGCAATAAACATTATTTATTTATTTACGTGTTTACTTATTAAACAAAATAATATAATAACGAAAAGAAGGGAGTGCTAGCTACTAAGGACATCGACTCAAACAACAAACAAAAAAGTAAGAAAGATATAGTCGAGTGTACTCGAATAAAAGTAAAATAGTGCGGTGTTAATTTGAAAATATACCAAAATAATATACCACATAAATACTAACATACACCAAATGATGCATTAGGTATTCAAAATATACCATAGATTGCAAAATATATCAGATTGTTCATAATCTTGTTTTAAAATTACCTTTATTATTAGTTTTTATCGATATGCGGGGGCGGAAGAGGGTATGGTAAAAATTAGAAACTTGATCTGCGTGCAAAAATAAGAAGTGCTGTCGAAAAAAATGATAGCTCTATCTCTTATAGTCTCTGAGATCTGGGTGTTAATACAGACAAACGGACAGACAGACAGACTGACACAGCTACCATGATCAAGAATATATATGGGTAATTCCATGGCGAAATTTGTCCCGTGCGAGACTTTACACTGTACTGCAGTAAAAATAACATAAACTGAAATAATTTCAAAAATAAGTGAATGTTATTCTTAAAGCTTCAGATAAGCACCATATTTAGAGCTCAGATTGATTTTAGGAACTGTTTTACGATAAAATATATAAATTCGTTCAATTTTTGGGTTTTCGTACGAATTGGGTAATTTTTGCAATTATCACAACAGAAAAGAAAACAGAAAGAAAATTCCAAAACCATTCTTAGCTCTAATTAAAGTACTTATATAGAGCAATAAAAATAACCTTTTCTTATTTTTAAATTGCTTCAGTTTATGTAATTTTCAATATAAAGAGTCTCGCACGGGACAAATTCCGTCATGGAATTACCCATATACTTTATACTATAAAGTTTATAGGGTTGGAGATGCCTCCTCCTACATACATTTCCTATGGTTTAGCCCCATGTTTGCGATTCATCAACTCACCTCAATGTCTGCCTTGGCTTGCTGCAGATTCTCAAGATTAACCTTGAAACCAAACGTGTTGTCCAGCGACGCCTGATTGAGTCCAAAACTCAGCTCGTGGCTGTTGCGACCGCCGCTCATGCTGTCCAGCTGTCTCACAAACGAACTACGCTCCAAGGCATCCAAGGCAGCGCTGCTCGCCACGCTCTGCTCACTCGATTGACTGCTGCCGGGTTGCGGTTCATCCTGGGATGATGCCTGGAATTGCAGCTTTGTGCCACGTCGGGAGCGCACTTTGTTGCTTACAGCGTGCCGCTGACTTGAAGCTGGCGTCAAGGACACGGACATGGGCGTTAGACTGATGCCACTGCAATCAAGTTCGCCATCCTCATCTGCCCCAGCACAATCGCCCTCATTCAGCATCATGTTAATCTTCTGCCTCTTGATCTTGATGGGACTATCCACATCGTTTCGCTCCTCCTCTCTCTCGCCATGACCTTTTCGCTGCTGGTGCAGCTCGCGTGCCTTCAGCCAGAGTTTGGCATCCTGTCTGCTCGGCGCACTAAACGCTGGCTCAATCACAATTCGCTTCTCGGTGCTAAAGTATTCGCGAATCTGGCCCGCAGTCTTATATCGTTGCAATATTGCAGGTCCGCCAATCTGTAGAAGTTGCTTGCGTCGCCAGGCAGCCAGACCACGATTGCTGGGCAGCACACAGCTCTCAAACGGTTCCAGATCGTTGAGCTTGTTGCCGGGTATGCGCAGCACCAGAAATCCCACCTCGGTCATTTTGCTCACATCCGCGGGATTGCTGTAGAAGGGCTGCTGAAAGGTGTACTCAGGATAATCGAGTTTGCGACAGCCACGAAGCACTTCGTCGTAGCTGGGCGGCAGCTCGAGTGGTGTGATGACAAACGAGGATTTGGTGGAGTTGTTGCTTGGCTGAGCAAATGGTTTCTGCTGTGCATTGGTTTGTGGACTGCTCAAGTCCTCGCTGAAAACAGAGGGACTATTGATCATAAACGAGTGTTCGTAGAAACTACGCATCAACTCGGGAGTGTTGTCCTCTTGGCTATGCGGACTGCAGTGCGGTGTGGCCAGAACTTCCATGCGTTCAACAGTTGGTGTGGTCGTTGGAGAAGGGATTGGTGTTCGAGCAGAAACTTCCAACGCTAATGACTGAGTTTCGAGTCGAGTTGGACTGTCACCTGGCAGCACCTTTCTAAAAGAAGTCCTATTTAAAGGAGTTCTACTGACTGGTGTTTTGCTGTATAAAGTTTCCCTTTCTGTGCTTTGATTCTCTGCAGCTTTCCTTGAAGTACTGTCACTAATCTCAAGTGCTTTCTGCTTTGCTATTGGACTCGCTAGCCGAGTGCTTGTTGGCGTCGCATTCTTGGCTAACAATGTGTCCCGAAAGCTTCTTCGCAAACGTCTCAAATTCGGCGTTTTTCTTAGCTTCGGCAGTGAACGATCGCTTTCTGTATCGGATACAATAGTTTCATCCTCTTCGCTGGCAGCAGCTGGCGATTCAACCGATGGTTTTCTTATATCCAAATTTGGCATAGTTTCTACAACAATTTCTTCTGTTCTTGACGTGGTTGGTGGTTCAATTTCTCTTACAGACTTTTGACCTTTTATTGATATCTCTGTGTCTGCAGATTGCTTTTCCAATTCAGCTTCAACTCTTTGAGTAGCAGGAGAATCTGAAATTACCACTTTCAGCAAAGAATTATGATCGCTTGCTGTATCTGTATTAGACTCTTTCCTTTTAATCAACTCAGTTGCAGTCTCAACTTGTGCTTTAGCTTTTGGCTTCACATTCTTTTTGCTTCCGGATGGACCTTCCTTTGCTTTCTGTTTATTGCAGTTGCGAGCACTTCTGCGTGGCTTTTTTTCTTCTTCTGAACTCGCTGAGGTTTCCTTTGTCTCCATAAAAATTTCTGACATTTTAGGATTCTTTTGACGCGGCGTTAGCGAGCAAACGATGTGTGTTTTATCCAAGTCCTGAGCTCGATTACGCAAACTACGACGTAGTGGTGTGCTGCAAGAAATAATTCTTTCAATAAACGAATTATAAATTGGGTTCAACTTACTGTTCCTTTGTTGCTGCTGCTCGTGTCGACTCCTTCAGAGCCTCTGGCGGCGCCGAGATAGTTTTGCGACGCAATTCCGTCATGGCCAGCTTCTTGCGCAACGTCAGCGCTGGATTACTAAAGATAATTTCTAAATTATTCAGGTAGGCAAAGTGATTTAGTTGTTCTTACCTTTTAACTGTGTCCAGCTGCTGGCTTAGCTGAATGGGTATAACAGGTGACTCCGTTGAGCTCTCTAAATTTATAAGATTGTAGTTAATATTAAATGGTATTAATTCTTAGTCTAAAGATTCCACTAAAATTATAAAACGTAGTAAGAAAGCGATAGCAAAGTGTACTCAACTGTGAGATTATTATTATTAAATAAAATCATATTCTAAAAATATATCAAATTATTATACCGCCCAAATACTAAAATGCACCGACAGCTTTTAATATATTGATATTGAAATTATACAATAAAGTAGAAAATATACCAGATTGTCAGCCAAAGTTACTATGACCCGATTTAAATGAGGGTTTTACAAAAGATTTTCTTAAATAATCTAGTTTCAAAATTTCACTAGATCGTCTCGACTGTTATGGGGTCGGATATGCCTCTTTCTATCCTATGGGTAGCGGGTATAACAATTCCAATTCCCAACTTTACTTACTTTGCGCTGATTTGCTGACTATGGTCAGAGGCAAAGGTGCATACTTCTTGGCCGCACTTGACTTGGGAGTGCGTGGTTGTTGCCTGCTAATACGACTCTTGGGTGTTGTGGGCGTGCGTGGCGGACTCCGCTGTGTTTTGCCCTTATCATTGGCCTTCTTGGGGGTACGCGGCAGTTGATCATCGGCGCCATCGACTTGTGGCATTTTAATAGACTTATCGGCGTCGGATTTGGGTTGACTCTGCGTTAGCTTCAGCAGCAACTCATCGATGTCATCTAAAGCCACCGAAAAGTCATGCATATTACCAGCAGCCGTCTCTTCATCTGAGCTGTCGTCTTCGTGCTCCGACAACGGTTGCTTGGCGGCTTCGGCTGCCGTCTGCTTGTCCAGCAGTTCAGGAGTGAGCTCAACTAAGGAAACTTAATTCAATTAAGAACATTCTGAAATTATTTGCAGCTTTCTCTTACAGTTTTTGTGCTGCTGCGAAAGTGGCGCCAGCGAACTGTCCAAATCGATATGCGATTCATTCTCATTTAGCTCCTCCAGCTGCTGCAACACATCCAGCAACTCCAAGTCCTCCTCGCGTACTGTGAAAGCGAAGCATTAGAAATGCTGATTTCAATTTCAAAAGCATTTACTTTACAGGTGGCATCATGCGCCATTGGACCCTGCGACTGCAGCAACTGAAGCTGCTCATCCACCAGCGTATCATTCAAATAGTCAGAGTCTTCTCGCTGCTCAGTCAGCTGTACAAAACTCTGACCACTTCCGCTGCCCGATAAATGATTCTGTACGAATGAAGCATTCACCAATTGCTGCTGGGCCTCCTGTGAACATTCCTCAGGATACACCAAGTTGACCAGCAACTTTTGCAGATTGAAGGTGCGACGTTGCTCCTTGACGCTTGTCTGTAGCGTCACATGAGCGCCGCTCACTTGGCTCTGTTCCATGAGTGTTTGATCCACGCTCAATGTTTGTTCCAAGGACGACAGCTTGCTCTCCAAGGCGGTGCGATAGAAAACATCGCTTTCCGCTGGCTCAACGTTGGGACGCTCCTGTGTGGGCGGCACCTCCAAAATGGGTATCTTAAAGCAAGATTAAAGTTATAATTAATATTGTCAACTAATTTATAAAAATGAATCTAATACCGCATTGACTTTTTGTTCATCGGCGCCAAAGCTTTGTGCTAATTTCTGGCGACGCACTTGCTCATCATGCCAGATAGCTTCGATGCCGGGATTCGTGTGCGTGGCATTTGATTTGGCCGCCAACTGAAAGCGGTTCAGTATGAAATTCGAGCTAATGTCCAGTTCCAAGGTGCTGCAGCTCACTTTTCTCGCACTGCTCAAGTCCAACAGCTGCTGCGGCTTCACATTTGCATAGGGCAACACTAGATTCAAGGAAAAAACCGTATAAAGATTAATCTTTGACTGCTAAAGCTGTTGCTTACCCTCATCCTCGTTGCTGCGTCGGAACTTGACCACTTCGAGAGGCACATGTAAATAACTCATGCCATACAGATTGAAGTCGATCATAAATTGCAATATATAAGGTACATGCGATTCGTGGGGATTGAAGTTCTTGTTGAGTATGGCGCCGCTTTGCAGCAGATTCGCAGCACGACGCACAAAGCGTGGATTGAACATGTAGATCTTCAAGAACTGATGCTCCACACGATGATAGCCATAGAAGGGACTAAAAAATATATAGAATTTGCATTTAGAATTTATGTCCAAATAAGTTTATAAGCTGCAACTGGTTCGCGTCCTTGATAAGTACTGGTTGAAGTCCTTACTATATATTGATATGTCTATTTATTATACTCACATTCCCTTCACCAGCTGTATTTTGAACACATGCTGAGCATCGGAGCTGCCCTGACCCAATGATATATTTAACGCCTTGTCCAGATGCATCGCTATCTGGAGAATGCCGCGTTCCAGCGTCTCGAAGTCTCGCTTATCGTAGGGTATATAAAAGTATGGAAATACGCCATGGACATGCATGCAGCTCTTCTGACCATTGGCATTAGCGCCAAAGATGCGCACAATGGGCACCTAATAAAGAATTGTAATGTATTCTCTTTTAATTAATACAATTGATAATTACTTACTCGTTTGATTTCTTTGCCGCGCAACTCGGAGTAACATGGATCCAATCCGAATATTGGCTTCTCCATGTAAAAGTCCGCAATGACGAGACGCAGCGAGTAAATGCCGTCGATGGTCGACATTTTGTTTTATTGTTTAGCCACATAAATTGCTTAAAATTAACTTTAAATCGATGCTTTAGCTTTGAAATGACTGCAGAGCAACTTTGTTTACTTTTGCGGCTGATAATTACCAGGGCTGGCAAAGTAATTTACCGCGCATTGTGAAATTCAGCTGTGACTCGTTACGACTACTTGCCATATAGTTGTGAAATGCAAATAGTAGGCGCCATTTTCAAATATTGCTGAAGGAAATGCATAATGGTTTAAAATGCAATTTAAAGCGATTTTGAATTTAGATTGTAAAATCAAATAGATTTTATAGTAAAATTAAACTTTTTAATATAGTAATGTAATACTTGCTTGCATCTCAATTAATTGCAATTGTGATAATTTAATTGTAATTGTAATTTGCAATAATATAATTGTAATAATTTTTTCTTTACAGTTGTTATAACTTTCAAAATTTCTTTAAAGAGCTGCATAATGCATAAATAAGCAAATAATAATGTGAAGTTGATTTTTATGTGTAATATGCAAAATTTGGTATATATTCGTTACTATAAATCCACTGCTTAATGAAGCATTACATCAATTGACCGCCCATGGCACAATTTAGGGAATTACCACAATCCAATCAACCGCAGCAGATGTCGCCTAGAAAATCCCCTCGTACGTGATCTGTGCTGTGATCGAGCATACCAAGAAGCCTAATTAAATTCACCTACTGGGAGTCCCGCCTGCTTATCAATATCACAGCCAGACAACCTATAAAAGCTGCAAGCTTGATGGGAAAGTATCATCAACAGTTTGACAGACTCAGCAGCAAATCATCATCATGAAGACCATTGTGTGCCTTGGCTTTGTTGTCCTTTTCCTTGCTCTTGCCCAATCGCAGCCTGTGCTCGATGAGACCCAAGAGGTGCAGCTTACAGATGTGGATACTCCGGATACATTGGTGGATGCTGCCAGCGAGTTGAATCTCCGCCAGAAACGTGCCACCTGCGATCTGCTGAGTGCCTTCAATGTGAATCATTCCGCCTGTGCGGTGCACTGCATCTCTCGTCGTTATAAAGGAGGATATTGCAGTGACAAAGCCGTTTGTGTTTGTCGTCGTTAAACCACAAATTTCTATTACTATTTATTGAACGATCAATTAAAACAAGTAAGAAAGTTACAGTTGAGTGTGCTCGACTGTGAGATACCCGCTACCCATTTTAAATAAAAGCAATATATTTTGCGGCATTATTCTCAAAATATACCAAATATACTGCAAAAATACTAAAAATATACCAAATGGTATATGTGGTATATCGATATAGTACCGCATTCAAAATATACCATAGATGGCACAATATACCAGATTGTCAGCCAAAGCAACTCAGACCCCCAGTAAGTAGGCGTTTTTGCTCATACAAAAGTATTTCTCTAATAGCTTCCACAATTTTTTTCTGATCGCAACCAAATTGTCAGGGATCATAACTACTATAGTTATTACTATATATATATATATTCGTAACTCTAGCTTTAAAATTACGCTTGTTATTCGATTTTTTTGATTTGCAGGGGCGGAAGTGGGCGTGGTAAAAATTTGAAACAAACTTGATCTGCGTGCAAACATAACAAATGCTGTCGAAAAATTATTGCTCTATCTCTTATAGTCTCTGAGATCTAGGTGTTCATACGGACAGACGGACAGACGGACATGGCTATATCGTCTCGGCTGTTGACGCTGATCAAGAATATATATACTTTATAGGGTCGGAGATGCCTCCTTCTACCTGTTACATACATTTCCTGCCGGCACAAAGTTATAATACCCTTCTACCCTATGGGTAGAGGGTATAAAAATAAAACTTGCATATAGTAGTATATATATATATATTTATTTATTTATTGCTTCATCGAGCCGCCTAACTGAGTTCCCTTTGTTTTCTGTTTCTTACGTTGTTGTTGTTTTTTTTCTTGGTTGTTGCGGTGCAGCTGAGGAAAGAGCATTCGAGTGATTCGTTTTCTTTTCTTTTCTTTTCTTTTTTTTATGCTTGTTGCTTGTCATCGGTATCTTTGGCTGACTTTTACAAATTGCGTTCGTTAATATAAGTAAGTATATAAACATTATGAAAAAAATTGATTAGGATTAGCTAACAAATTGAATGGCGATTGTGCAAAAAATTTGCTAATTGTAAAAATTTGTAACATGCATTTCGTTAATTCCTTTAACTAGTTTCATTTTTGTTTTCTTTTTTTTTTGTTATTCAATAATAATATTCTTTTTCTTTGTTTTTTTTTTTAAGTTAAGTATAAAAGTTTTGTTATGTTAATCAACCATCGTTAATGTATAATTATTCGATTTCTTGTTGTTGTTGTTGTTGTTGTTGTGTATTGATTTGCATTTCATTTAATAATTACTAAGTTAACTTGATTAGAATTAGTTGTAAGTATGTATGCAATATTCATATACATAATTGAAAAATGTTATTCATATATATATATATGTATATATTATATATCAATATATATCTTATTTGTTTCCCATAAACAATTATGCTGAGTTGGCATTAAATATTAGTAAAAAAGAGTTAAGAACATAGCACAGTTTGTTTTGTTGTTGTTGTTGTTTGCTTCTTTCGCTTTTTGTGTGTGTGTTAAAAGCTCTATAAATTAGAGTTTCATTAAGAGTATATATATATATATATATATGTGTATATATATCAGTATATAAGTATAAATAGATTAACGGAGTTCTCATCGACATGCACACTTGTGGTATAGATTTTGTTTTTGGCCAAATCACAGGAGAATTAGAAGTAATTAACAAAAGCTAAGATATTCTGTTTTTCTTTTTTCGTTTAGTCAAGCGAAAGTGTAAATTAAACTCACACACACACACACTCACTCACACACGCACACATTCACACAAAAGTATGAGTTAGTTTAAAGCTTATGAACACGCAAATTTCCATAATTTTTCATTGTGCTTTAACATTTTTGTTTGTAATTTAAGTTTAAGTTTTGATTTGAATTATAATTTGAAACGGTATTAAATTGGTTTTGATTTTATTTTTGTATTTTTGTTTTTGTTTTTTTTTTGGTTGTTGAAAAACGCTCAACTTGTTGCTTTATTTTTTCGCTTTTTCACTTGAATTATTCGTAGTTTGCTTTTGATGCATTTTGTTGTTGTTATTTGTTTGCTTCAATTCATTACGTGTATATTTGTTGTATAATAAATTATGACTATATTTTTAAGAAGTATGTAAGTAGGAGGCGCACATTTTCAATTTTCACTATATTCTCTCTTTCTCTCTCTGAATCTGTTCTTCTAGTATTGCGTTTCCCCTTATTACTTTTTCTCTCTCTCTCGCTCTTCAATTACTTTACGACTTAGAGATACAACTTTTTAAAAAATTGTGGTTGTTTTTCTTTTAGAAAATGTGATATATTATTCGTAGGAGCGTTTTAAAGCGAGTGATTCAAAAATGTTTGTAGCTCACTAACGGCTGTGTAAATATTAAGATTTTTCTTATCTTTTTTTTTCATTGTTTCGTTTCGTTTGACTCACTGCTTGATAACAAAGACGAAAACAATTCATTCATTTAAACAAAATAATTAAATTAATGTAAAGAGAGATAAAAAACAAACAATATATAATATATATGTGTATAAAAAAATAAATAGTAACTAGTGAAAAATATTTTTGCGCTAATTGCATATAAAAAAAAGTACACGTTACTCGTAAACCTATGCAGCAGTGTGTGTGAGTGTTCTACAATATCTCCATTTTAAACATCGACCACCATCTTCTTATGAATGTCCGTGTTGCCCACAACCGAACAGAACTCATCGAAGGAGATTTTGCCATCCTCATCCTTGTCCGCGAAACCGATTGTCTTGTCCACAATTTGCTGCAGTTGTGTGTCTTTCAAATTATTGCCCACCATCATTTTCAATACCTACAAAGAGTTCAATTAATATGCATTGCATGAAAATTGAAATATTGCGTATACGCACCTGGAACAGTTCGCCATTGGAAATGTAGCCATCGTTGTCCATGTCATAGATGCGAAATGCAAAGCGCAGCTTTGACAACTTATCGCCCTTGACACTGAATTGCGAGACGCCTTGAATGAATTCCTTGAAATCGACCTCGCCATTGCCATCAGCATCAAAAATATCAATGACACGCTGCACCAAAGGATTCTGTTGCAGTTCGGGCAATGACATGAACTCATCCACACTCAGCGCCCCCGAATTGTCCAGATCCAGTTTGCGGAAACGTTTGCCCAGACGACGTATTTCATCTGCGTCGACTGCATAAACAAACAAACAAACAAATACCGTTGGTTACAGTGTGCAATCGGATACACAAACAAGCTGATTTCATAAGCTAATTATTTCGATGCACGTGCTTCGCTTATGTGTGTTTTTATTTTTAGCCTCCCACAGAGATGACAACGAAATTCGTTTTTGGCTAATTTGGCAATGACACTTGTTTTAACAATAAACATTGTAAACTGCAACTGGTTCACTACTGATGAACTAGTTCCGTGAACTAGCCAATACGCTTTAAGTCCACAACTGTTATCTCGCTCTAACATATAGCCGTTGGCAGCACAAGCAAGCAAGTGTCATGCTCGCATAATTCACATATTCCAATTGCAAATAAATTGCAAAGCAGCTCGTGTCGAGCTGCTGGACAAACAATTTAGATAGCAGGCCATGTAAAAATGCTCGTAAATGACAATATGTGTTCACATAATGTGCTACGTGTTCCAATATGCATATTCATATAAAACAGCTGGTCGAGAATTCCATTCAAATGACATTGACTGTAGATATGTAGCATGCAAAGTGTACCAAATGTATGTAAATTTTTTTTCTTTTACTTACAATTGGAGCACATTTCCATAGGCAGAGATGTTTCATTTCCCTGCAAATACATACAGAAAAAACGAAAGTGTAATGTGAAATCACTATGAAAAGGTGTTTTTAAAATAGCAATCACATAAAATGATTCTCACATAAGGTTAATAATAAAATTGGAAGAAACCTATAAAAAAAATTGCGTATTTTCGCACAGCACTTTTTCAATATTTCCGTTGATTTTATATACACTCTTGCGTTTTATTACCATGTTGTGTTTTGCCTTTTGTGGTCGATTTCCTTGGAAGCTAAAAATGTATAAAACACCAACGACAACGACCTTTTTTTGGCAATTTATAAAACTTTTTTTTGGCGACAGCGACACACTTATTGTACACAATGGCGTCTGACCATTCACTGGTTGCGCGCACAGACTGAACAGCTGTTCGTGCTGACAGTGTGACCGGGCAGCAAGTTCTTTTCGCTTTTCACATTATGTGGCGGGCTTTTTGAAGCTGGAAGACCTGCGCACGCCAACTAGTTTTACTTTTTTTATGTTTTTAATATTTTATTTGTTTATAATGGAGCCACCTGAATAAATAGATGTATTTAAATTGAAAATTGCATTATAGTGTAAAAAATTGAAATGTTAAATGTTTTATTTACCATAAGCTTTTATTATGTTGCAGATCAAGATAATGGCCCATAAGCTTATATTAAATTGTATTATTACTTAATATGAATATTAATTAATAAAGTAACAAATAATTTTTATAGTTTTGCTCTAAGCTGTACTTTAGGTGTCATATTATTAAGTGTTATAAGTGAGGTCGTCTGCCTTTTAATGCTAACTAAAT
The DNA here is from genome assembly GCA_023558455.1 of Drosophila kepulauana. Taxonomy (NCBI): domain Eukaryota; kingdom Metazoa; phylum Arthropoda; class Insecta; order Diptera; family Drosophilidae; genus Drosophila; species Drosophila kepulauana. Next base: position 1,443,586 of record CM042369.1, read on the forward strand.
AAATGATTGTATGTTATCAGCTATCTTAAATCGTTTTTATGCAGTGGAAATCTTTCTCTTCTTTTTAGGCCTAACAAGTCGTTGTCCATCTGCTTTTGCAATTGATATGGGTCGTCAAGCGCTGGTCACACGTCTAAATACATATATTTAGTATGCAAATCTATAAAGTGGAAAGCAAAAGTTGGAGAAAATAGATCGGTAAACTTATTCAATGGGAATTGCTATTTTTCAATTACATATTCGTGAAATTGAAATTGGTATGGTTGAGACATTACTCTATTCGTTTCTCTATTTGTTTCTAAACTTAGTTTATGCGTGACCCAATAAAATAAACAATATTTGCATTTACCCGATTTATTGGGTTATATCTTTTCCTGGAATATTTTAAAGAGTGTGTGAGTTTCGTAATTGGTTATTGTAGCCTTGGCATTCTTATAGGTTTTAACTTATTAAATTATCAGATAATAATGGGTTGTGCATGTATTAATAATTCATTAAAATTCCAATTAAACCTGACTACAGTCGCTGTCTTAGACTAACGATTTAAATTGGATTGCCCTTTGATAGTCATTCCGTACGAAAGTGAAAACACCTTTGGCGGTTGCCCTACTACCGGGAATTGCGGCTGAAGCATTTGAAGGGTTTCCCTTAGTCGGTGTCGCTTTAGTTGTTTCTCTGTGTACACGCGGAACTATCCCCACCATTTGGGAAGATAGTTGGCATTTACTGTCTTGGTAGACAGCATGAAGCATGTTTGCTTCAAACTGAATCTCATTACGCGTGCAACGCACCAAGCGAACGGACACAGCATTAACTCAAAGTAATGTCACGCAGCATCAAGTACATCCAAACTGATGTCAATGGAGCCGCCGAGGGGCAGAGACGGAGGGTGGCAATCATTGGAGCGGGTCTGGTAAGTGTTCTTTATCTAATCAACGAATGCTGCGCATATTTCGGGATTATCCCAAAAGAAAGATTGGTGTTAAGTAAACCACGAAGCGTGTGCACACGGCCCTTGAAGAGCTTGAAGTTGGATGCTCAGACATTCCTTGCAAAGAATTTGGGAACAGTGATATTGTGCTTGCGGAGAATAAATTACGCTAACTATGTACTTAGTTTATGTTATAGCAACTAGATATATTTTGTGCAATCATGTCTATTCCTAAAAAAATCATAAGTTATTCAAACAACCATACATTACTGTAAAAAAAGTGAAAAATCGTTAACTGAAATGTTTTTTTCTTAATTAAATTTGATCAGGTGTATTTCTTCAAACCAAGATTGAATGCATTTTATGAATAATTCTCTGACGGGATTTGTTGCATGTGATACTATTTACAGTGAAAAAAAACAATCTGAAACCATTATATCTTATAGTTATATATTTACTATATTTACAGATTACATTGATTTAGGAAATATAAAAATTAATTTTTTGGTTTTTGTACGAATTCATTGATTTTTACAAATATCTTGAATCAGAAACATAAATCCAAAATCATTCTTAGCTTTAATTTAAGTGCTATTCAAGAGTTATAAGATGGATCTTTATTCTGAATAAAACATATTTTGGTATATCTTAAAACAGAAACATAATTTCAAAATAGTTATTAGCTTCAATTTAAACGCTATTCAAGAGCTATAAGTTTCATCTTTATTCAAAATAGAAAATATTTAAGTATATCTTAAAAGAGAAACATAATTCCAAAATTATTCTTAGCTCTAATTAAAGTGCTAATCAAGAGATACAATATTAATTATTACTTAGACAATGTCGCATGCGACATTTTTCGCCAAAGAATTATCTATAACATATATAGCTACTTCAGAATCTATTTCAAATGTAATTAGTTGGTACAACTAGACAACTTTGGCTCCCCTCAGTGGCATCAATTATCAATCAATGTACATATCAGAGATCTGCAACAGTTCACCGCAACTACTACTGCACCGCATAAATACAATATCATTTTCATTCACGAGCGTTTGTTTTTGTGTGTTTATACCCGCTACCCATAGGGTAGAAGGGTATTATAACTTTGTGCCGATAGGAAATGTATGTAACAGGTAGAAGGAGGCATCTCCGACCCTATAAAGTATATATATTCTTGATCAGCGTCAACAGCCGAGATGATATAGCCATGTCCGTCTGTCCGTATGTCCGTATGAACATCTAGATCTCAGAGACTATAAGAGATGGAGCTATAATTTTTCGACAGCATTTGTTATGTTTGCACGCAGATCAAGTTTGTTTCAAATTTTTACCACGCCCACTTCCGCCCCCGCAAATCAAAAAAATTGAATAACAAGCCTAATTTAAAAGCTAGAGTTTTGGTATATACAATAATTACTGTAGTAGTTATGATTCCTGAAAATTTGGTTGCGATCAGATAAAAATTGTGGAAGTTATTAAAGAAATACTTTTGTTGCTTTGGCCGACAATCTGGCACATTGTGCCGTCTATGGTATATTTTGAATGGTATACTTCATATATCGATATACCAAACATACCATTTGATATATTTTTATTTATTTTTGGTATATTTTGAAAATGATACCGCAATATTTTGCCTTTATTAAAAATGGGTAGCGGGTATCTCACAGTCGAGCACACTCGACTGTAACTTTCTTACTTGTTTTTTTTTATTCGTTTCCCCTTCGTATGCGGCGCCTGAAATACTTGTCGCATTCTGAATGCGTAATACCTATTGGGTATAAACAAACAGGCGCCGCACAGAAAAAGAAGCCCAACAATTATATTTTCTTTTTTTTTTAACAATTTTTGTATAGTACTACAAATTCGAATGAGCATATACTATATAGTACATCTCCGATATAATCTAATACTAAGGGCTATTAGGGAAATTTTCTGACAACCCTTCTTTGCATCTAATACAAATTTTTTATTTTTATACCCGCTAAAAAGTCGAAGGTTTGAATAACAATAAAAACTATTAATTTTAATGATTTCTAAAATGTTGGTATATTTTGAATGTAGTGCTATATTGATATACCCAATATATTTATTTATTTATTATAAGGCTTAGATTATAAATTAATTTATAACCTGGCTGCTTTGGTCTTTGGCAATGAAAATTATTTGCAAAGGATTTCTGAATATTATATAATGTTGAAGGGCTATTTAGATATACAATGTACAAGTTACAATGATGGAAGCGTGCTGGGCCCATTAAATAAATGTTTTAGCATATTATAGTATTGTTATATTAATATTTCTATATATTAATTCGGTATATTTTCTATCTTCCAGTCGAGCACACACTCGATTGTTGTTTTCTTCCTTGTCCTCAAATACTTAGTTGTTGAAGTGCACTTAAATTTATGCTCTATATCTTTATCTCCTTTTATAGGTAGGATCCTTGGCAGCTCTGAACTTTGCGCGCATGGGCAACGATGTGCATCTGTATGAGTATCGAGAGGATATTCGAACCGCAGAGTTGGTGCAAGGACGCAGCATTAACTTAGCGTTGTCGCAACGTGGCCGCAAGGCGCTCGCTGCAGTGGGACTTGAGGAACAGGTGCTGGCCACTGCGATACCCATGCGTGGCAGGATGTTGCACAATGTGCGTGGTCGGACCAGCATTGTGCTCTACGATCCCTGCACAAAGCAATGTCTCTACTCTGTGGGACGCAAGCAACTCAACGAAGTGCTGTTGAATGCCTGCGATGCATTCCCTAACATCAGCTGCCACTTCGAGCATAAACTGACCACGGCCAACATCAGAGAGGGTCAAATGCAGTTCAAGGTTGCGCACGAAGAGCAGCTAATCTCGGCCAGCGCTGATCTGGTTGTGGGTTGTGATGGCGCCTTTAGCTCGTTGCGTCAACAGTTGGTGCGCACGCCGGGCTTCAATTACTCGCAGGAATACATTGCCACCGGGTATCTGGAGTTGTGCATACCCGCCAAGAATGGCGAATTTCAGATGCCGCCCAATTATCTGCACATTTGGCCACGCGACTCCTTCATGATGATCGCCCTGCCCAATCAGGACAAATCTTTCACGGTCACGCTTTCAATGCCCTTTGAGGTGTTTGCCCAACTGAAGACACATCAACAGCTTTTGGATTTCTTTCGACAGCACTATGTGGATGCCCTGCCTCTGATTGGTGAGGAGCAGTTGATCAAGGACTTTTTCAAGACACGTCCACAGCATTTGCTGTCCGTCAAATGCAAGCCATATCATTTTGCGGACAAGGCGCTTATCCTGGGAGATGCAGCACATGCCATGGTTCCGTACTATGGTCAGGGCATGAATGCTGGAATGGAGGATGTAACCCTGCTCACGTCCATACTCAACGAACAGCTGCCGCTGGACGAGGCGTTGGCCAAGTTCACAGAGTCACGCTGGCAGGATGCCTTCGCCATTTGTGATCTGGCCATGTATAATTATGTGGAGGTGCGTCGATATATTGAGAGTATATGTATGTCTGCCTGTCTGTCCGTTACTTGAAGCGGTCCTATCTTAGAGACTACAAGAGTTGGAAGTACCTGATTTGGGATCAGTACTACATGAAGTTCAGGTTTTATTTTGGGAGAAATCCAATTCAAAATATTTGACAGAACGTATGTTCTAGGCCGATTAGTGTAGTAACTGATAGAGAATTCGAAAGTTATCAACGAAGATATTGACAAAGAATTTAAAAATTATTCACAAAGATATTAAAGACAGGGATGTATATTTTCCACTGCACAGAAAAGTCTTTCGGGTCTGTCTAAGGACTCCTAAAAGAGGCGCATTTGCTCTAGAGCAATTAAGAAAGTTACCGACAAGTGGGCTCGTCAATAAAACCATATTCTAAAATTATACCAAATTAATATATCGAAAAAATACTGAAATACGCAAGCAAGTTGTAATACCCTTCTACTCTATAACCAGTTGGTATAAAAATCGGATTATTAGGCTAATGAAAGTGTAAATTTTGATAGCTTCTATCATCTCTCAGTCGGATACACTCGACTGCAGCATTTCCTATTACTTATTACCTTTTTTCTAATATTTACTCCTCTGCAGATGCGTGACCTGACCAAGCGTTTGTCTTTCCGCTGTCGCAAGTGGCTGGACACAACGTTGTTCCGCCTTTTTCCTCGTCAGTGGGTGCCGCTCTACAACAGCGTCTCGTTCTCCAGCATGCCGTACAGTCAGTGCATTGCGAATCGCCAATGGCAGGACAGATTGCTGCACAAGACGTTGAGCTTTAGTCTGCTGGCCAGCTGTCTCGTTGCTGGCGCCATCTATGCGCGACGTTTGCGTTAAAATATACATACATACATATATAAATTTTCCCACAACCTTTGTCAATATTTCTTAGCATAAGTTTATAATTTTCCATTTATTTTCAATACAATTTGTATGAATATATTCAATGTCATGCTGTTTGAATTTTGTAACGGCCGATAACGATTAGCAGCCTCTAATCGATAACTCTTGCACTTTTGACAGTTCTAGGCAAAGAAACACACACATAATCAAACACACACCCACACACTAAAATGTAAATGTGATGAAACTTACAGATACACGCACGTACATACATACATATGTACATATTTAAAATAACTCTTTAGCGTGTTGTTAAATACTACGCATCGCATTTTGGCAATCTAAACTGTTGTATTCACATACACACAAGCATACACATACATATATTTATAATTTTATTTATTTCTATTTATTTACGGCATTGTGCGCAGCCAGAAATATGCCGCTCTAATGTACAATTAAAAAAATTCTTTACATACATACAAACATTTGTGTGTATGTATTTTGTCACGTGTGCCATCGGATGTTTATTGCGCGAATATCCAAACTAAAAACTAAGAGAAAATGTTATGATTAACCTCACTTATTGGCTCTGGCAGCTAAACAAAATGGCAGCACTGGCATTCAAATGGCACCACTGCACCTTGGTACGAAACGCCATATGAGTGCCATAAAGTCAAATATTGCAGGCAAGGTCGGCGCTTTCTCTCGCTTTGCGCGCTCTAACCATATCGCTCGCTCATTTACCTCTCTCGCTCGCTCTCTCTCGCTCTCTCTCTTTCAATGTCGACGCCGGCCGGTATTTCATTATGACTTGTAACAACAACAATTTCACATTACAATCAAATCAACGGCTAATCTTCAAACTTAAAAGCTAACAAAAAGCTTCTTCGTTACGTTGCGTTGCGTTCTCTTTATCGCCTCTGCCTTGCCTATGCCTTCTCCCTCTGGCAATCACTGCCTGTTTATCTGTGTTCACATATTGTGGGCACGTTTCTATGGAGTTGCCAGCAAAAATGAGCAATAGGCGGTAGCCACATGGTGCTTTAGCAGAAACTGGGCTTAAAAGTGAAAACGATGCCAAAACAATGGTCAGTCAGACAGTCAATCGACGCCTGACCCACTGCTGTGAGAAATGAGATGGCAAGTTTGTCTGTGATGAGAGAGATAGAGAGAATGAAACACGTCAAAAAAGCGCTCTCTCTCTAGTTCAACGCTCAGATCATCTACTAATTGTTGTTGGCTCATTTCGCAGCGATTAAATGAGTATGTGGAAATGTTTAAATTGTACATATACAATAAACACATACATATCTACATATGCTTATGTAAATGTGTCGTATTTGTTGCCATGTACAAACACACAAACCTACATACATACATACCTACATGGTTACATACAAATGTATGCCGCCGGCGACTTAGTTATTTGTGAACTTTTCTTTGCTCACTTTTTATTTCAGCTTTTTTTGTTTTTGTTTTTGTTTTTCAATTTTGCTCTCTAGAATTGTTGTCGCCGTCGCACAGTGGGCTGCAAGCTTCCGCTGACAGTCAATGTAACAATCGTTACATTCGTTATCGATACATATTTTTTGCCGGCACACGTCAACGTCACAAAGTGTACGAGTGTAATAATTAGAGAGAATAGAAAATCATTTTCGACATGAATTTCAATATTTATTAAGCTGCGAAATTTCAATGCAAAGCACCACATAACCGTATAAATTTTACCCGATGGAATTCGCGTTCAGACCATAGTGCGTTGTCGACGTCCGCGACGCGTAGCTGCCGCGATTTATACAAACATACGCCTTTGCTTAAGCAACGACCATCAGTTGCTCGTCACATGTTCGACACTCAAGTAGAGAGAAGACACCTCAAGAAAATTCAAATTCAAATTCAAATTCTTGCAGAAAATTGAACAAACGATCTTTTCTGTGACCATCTACCATCCACCACCCACCATTATCATTTAACTAATAACTACAACAACAGCACAGCGAATTCCAATAAGAAAACGACATATCTGAAACGCTGTTAAAACCATTGGAAGTGGAAGTGCGAAGTATTGACGAGTTTTGAACGTTTTTAAGGCAATTTAATTAGTTGCCAACGCGCGCGCGTTCCGTTTGTCGTCGCCCCCACAACATTCTCGAAACTTTTGTCAGCGGATATTGAGCAACGTGCTTTTTGTCCACGCGTGTGTGTGTGCGTCTGCGTATGCGTGTGTTGAAAAGGAAAGCAAAATCAAAGAAATCAAATAATTAATAAACACCCAGCCATTAGGGTTTTATTTGTCACGTCAATAGTGTAAAAGAAAACAAAAAATAAAAATAATTAAAAAAAATACAAAAATTAAAAAGCCTGCTGTGCGTTCGGTCATTCACGTAATACAATTGTAGCGAAACAAATTAAGCATTTACCACCTTGCGCTTTGTGGCGGTTTGACGATCAACATAAATATCGATACATTTCAAGTCCTAGAGCCTACAATTGAGCACACTGCACCTGAAACGGTTTGCATTAAAGCTTGGACTGTTACTGTTTCCGCGCTCTCTTTTCTCTCGCTATCAATTTGCCGATTCTTCTTGCTGATTTATTTTAATACAAACATATTGATCGTGTCTGTGTGTTTGTGCACTCAATATATATACATAACTTACACATTGTCGGCTTGTCAAAACTTTGTAATCGTGTAAGCGTAACCAATAACGTCAGAGAAACAAATAACGTGTAACGCGTCGCGTCGCACTGGTTTACCGCGTCTCTCACCTCTCACCTATTTCCACCTATCAGCACCTCTTTGAGTGACAGTGCATCTTATTCGCACGCACTTACACAAACGGTTTAACGGACAGTTTTTGTTACGTGCTTTCGCTGTCGCCCTCTTACTTGCTGACTTCCCTTTCGGATCTATCGTCGCTTCTGACATTTTGGCGTCGTCGTTGTTGTCCTCGCCGTGGCCGTGGTACAAGCAAATAGCAAATACTCTCCCCCATCTTTCGCTCTCGTTGTCGCTCTCTTTTCGTCGTGCATCTCAGTCTGTACGTGTGGTAAAGAAAGCAAAACGTTGAATCTCGCTAGCATTGCGAGCTCTTGTAAACTGTGACTTTGGATTATGGCTGTTTAAGCACGAGTTATCGCTCAATTGTTTCAGGTAAATATGACAAAAGACTATCAAAATATTGATCTTGCAGTTTTTGTGACTACGTGACCAAACAGCAATCTAAATTGCCGGGTTTCGGGTTGCCAAGAAGAAAATCGCACCAGAAGTCGCACAAAACGCAAAACGCACTCTCTTTCTCTATCAATTTATATAGTACGTACGACTACAATATGTTTGTGTGTTACACGCGGTGTTCGTGGCATTTCCGGCTTCATATAATATCGCCTTCAGGCATTTCTTGAGAATTTCGGCCATGAAGAAAATTCAAATGCGTTTCTTTTTTTTTTAATTCTGTTTGACACTAAAATCGGGGCTTATTTGTTTCATTGTATATATGTAAATCGTTAAGTTCACAATAAGATTAATTATGTATATTATTACTCTGAAAATGTAAGGAATATCATTTAGTTTTTACTGAGCTGAACCTGATAAAAAGTTATTTCTCTCTTTCTTATGTTAAATTCGAATTATTGCAAGTCTTTATTGCTTATTAAAGTATATTTGGAGTTTTTGAGCTTCGTCGAAGGTTAGGTCTCCATTCATATGTTATCAAGTTCCGAATTTCACATTAGCATAAACTCTCCTAGAATAGGATGTAGCATACTTTTTAGAGATGCGCATAATTATAGTAATTGACTTTCTTTTGATGTTATTTAATTTAAAAATGATTCGGAAAATATGCTTTACAAATTCCAGTAGAATTTGAATTTGAAACAGACGTAATTTGATAATTGATATAGATGGAATTATACAATTAACGGCAAGCTTGTGAATCATGCTGCTAAATTTGTCATATGTATTTTTGTATGCTATGAGTAATTGAAGTTGTTATAAATCTTGTATATCTCCTCATGTTCCTTTGTCATTTATCAAGGTAGAATTACCCATCCATAATGATTTAATGGATCTAGTTGATTTGCTTGTATTTCCAATAATTCTACATAAACAAATTCAAAAGTTATCAATTTCTCAGAATCGGTAACTATATGTCATGATCACATTTGCACATAGAGGGTTAATTTCAAATACAGACGTTGGTTAAATGCAAGTACATATGTAAATGTGAAACAATATTGCAGTTTATGGCATACAAAATTTCAATTCTTAATGGCATACTAATTAAGCGCTTTGCCATAACCCATAACAAAATCAATTGTGACTAACAAACAAACATATTCGTTGGGCAATGAAAAAGATTGCATCGCACAAATAATATACACATGCAAAAATACATATCGACAAACAGAAGTTCGCTTATATACACCATCATACATACATGTATGGCTGTATGTATGTGCGTATTTTCGTACAGTTTGCATTTAAAAAAACTTACATCATCTTATCGTGGGTTCAAGAGAGAGCGCCAGAGCACAATTGTGACCAAGAGAGAGAGAGAGAACGGAGAATGGGAGAATGCCAAAAATGGCAAGCGATGTTTCGGTAGTTGTTGTTATTGCTGTTTGTGTTGGTGGACGCGAAAGTAATAGAAATTGCGCGTTGGAATTGAATTTGCGATGGTGTGAGCAGCACAGCGACAAAAACAACTAGAGTATGTCTCATTTTGCCGTTAGGTTTTGCTCCTTTTTAGTGACACTAAGCAAACAACATAAAGACAAGTGCAAAACAAAGTCAAGTTTATTCGACTTTGAAATACCTCCTATCAATTGTTTGTTATTCAAGCAGTTTGTGACTAAATTGCATTTATTGTACTTAAGATTAAGATGAATATAGACCATGAAGTTAACCAGCAGGAGATGCCACGTTCTTTTATTGGCACGTAATTATAATACTCTTTTGCCATAAGGTAATAAGTAGAACATAGAAATAAATGACGAATGCTTGAAAGGGTTATGGCGACTGCGACTGCGAGAGCGATAGCGAATTGTGTAGCAAATATTTATAAAAACAATTTATTAATTTATAAACAAACAGAGCTTAGCTAGAAAAATGTGCTTAGGCAACAACAACTGTTTTGCTAATATATACAAACAACTATATTATTTTTCTCACTCTCTCTTTCTCTTTTCTAAAAACTACAGGGCAAACTTTCAGAAGAGAAGACAAGCGAAAGAGCATTTGCACAAAATAAAACGACAGTGAGCCAACAGAAAACAGGCAACAAACCGCAAAAAAAAAAAACAAAAAATTAAAAAATAAAAACAACGAAAACGAAAACAACATAAAGAAATGAATTTGTGATTATAAATATTTCAAAGGTAGTACAACAAAAGCTCATTTAATAAAACAAAGCAAAAAATAAAAAAAAAATCAACGGCAAAACCCCAAAACAAAAAGAAATATAACAAAATAACGCACAACAACAAACGTGGCAATAACTAAACAGAAAGCTTTGGCAACAACTACAAGTGCAGCAACAACAACAAAAAACGCGAGCAAGAAACGTAACGAAAAATATTAAAGCGCCAGGCAAAGTTGCGCTCTCACTCGCTCACACCTCTCTCCAATCTATTGTGCCGTGTGTATCGTTGAGTGCTCGAACGAGAGAGTTTCGTGTGTTCGTTTCGTGTGCGTATATGTGTGTGTGTGTGCACGCCGATAGGCAGCAGCAAAATAAGCAGCGTAGTTAAGCGAAGCAGAGGCCACAAAGCCAATTGCGCATAGAACAAGCACAGAAGCACTGTTTTCAAGCGCAGAGAAGTTCGAAATAAAGAGCATAAAAAGACTCTAAACTTAAATTACTAAATAAATAAGGCAAAACAAAAAAAAAAATACAAAAACGGTTTAAAACAAATTAACAAAAACGTAATCGGGCCAATCGAAAGAACGCAGTAAGTGAATTAACAGCAACGAAGACAACGACGACGTTACCGTTGTGAAAATGGTAAACAAATCCAATGGCAAGCAAGCGAAGGCGGACAAGGACAAACCGGCGACGCAGACACAGCAACATCAACAACAACAACAACAACAACCACAACCACAACCACAGCAGCAGCAGCAACAGGTGCTGCATACTAACAAGAGCAACAACAATCAAATGAAAACTACAGAAAAGACCAAAAATGCAGGCAACAAAAATAATAATAACGCAGCGCGTCCAAAGAATAAATCACAGCAACAACAAACACAGCAGCAGCAACAACAACAACAGCAGCATCAACGTACCAGCAAAAAGGCACGACCCCAAAGACAGCAGCTCTTCATACAGCCATTAACACGCAGTAATAGCAACAACAACAACAACAACAGCAATCAACATTCGCTGCAACGTCAAACATCCACACAAGACGCTGGCAACAAAAGCTCCAACAGCAAAAGCTCCAATAAAACGGCAGCAACAGCAATAGCAACAACAACAACAACAGCAACCACAAATACAAACACAAACACAAACAATACTGAGAATGCCGTTACTAAAGTAAATCCCGCCGATTTGTTGACCGCCGCCTTAGCCGTGCCCTGCGCCAAGTGCTCGAAGCCAGCCATGTTGTCGTCTCTGTTGCCCTCATCGGCCCTGCCGAGCAGCGCCAGTTCGGATATGAGCAGCAGCAGCTATAGCAGCATTGGCAGCGATCAATTGCAGCTGGAAACGTCCGTTGTGTACACGGGCAAACAATACCGCAAATCCAAATCCTACATGGGTGCTTCACAGTATGCAAACAAATCGACAGCTGGCAACAGCAACAACAACAACAACAACAACAACAGCAACAACAGTGGCAACGGCAGCAATCATGTGCCTTATAGACGTTCGCAGAGCGATCGTCGCAATTCGTTCGATCGCACATTTGCTGAACGTAATCGTGATTTTGTGCCCATCGTACAGCCGCTGAAACCCGTGCTCTCCTCATCGAACATTGCGGGTGTTATCGCCAGTGCCAGCAAGCTGACCATCATAGAACGTTTCGGCAAAGGACGTGTCGCCTATCCCATAATGCAGGTGAGTTTTGCCAAGCCAATGCTACGACACTGATAATTAGTTAAGCTAGTGGATATAAATGTTGATCGTGATAAGTAGAAATGCCTAAAATAATTGATGACACATTTGCTCATGCAAAAGTATTTCCCCTATTTGATTAATTGTCTGAGCTGGGATATTTTGAACTAGGATATTTGACGCCAACTAAAAGCGTGCGAAGTTGTGAGTATTTTCTGTATTGTCTGATCTGGGATATTTGACTGCAACTAAAATTCCCCGATAAGCGAGCAAAGTTGAGTATTTTCTGTGTTGTCTAATCTGGGATATTTAACTCCAACTAAAATTGCCCGAAAAGCGTGCGAAGTTGTGAGTATTTTCTGTATACAATGTTCTATGCAATCAACGAGCACAAGTTCTAGATAAATTTGCAATACATTTTTAGTTCACTTCATGACTCAGTTGAAATGCAACAATTTGATTGTTTTCCAAGATGTTGCAATAATAATAAGTCTCGTTTCCAATACAGACAACATTTCTCGCAACTATTATTCTATCGCAATTTCTGGGTAATCTTTCGAAACTTTCCATTTGTCTTAGTTAGTTTCTGTGGCACACATTCATTCATACACACACAAACACACACACACACTCATATCAATAAAGATTCGAGAAGTTCTTTCTAATCAGCACACTCAACGCCACCTAAGGAAGCGGTTCTAATTAATGGCGCAAAAAGCAGTTATATGATAAGGCACTGTAAAAGTGAGAGCAAGAGAGAGAGTGACAAATAGGGGGAGGAAACCAGAAAACTAGGGAATGAAATTTGTGCAGAAATAGAGTTGTTTTTGTTGTGGTGTTATATTTGACATTAGTCATCGCATATATTTTGAGATGCACATTGCATCACAGAATGAAATACCTTACGTATTTTATATTATTGTCCCGACTGTAAAGCGTAGTCGCAACGCAATCACACTTGAGAAAGTTACACAGTGGGGTTTATCACCGTTGAAACGGGAAATTCCCCGTATTCCCCTTGCTGTGTAATTAGTTCTCTTTCCATTGTATTACGAGCGCAGAAGCATGTTTATTTGATCAGTTAGCAGTTGGGCATTGTGTTATCGCTGCACTTTGCATGTTGTTGTTTGCACTCTAAGCTTACCCCGTCGACACCTTCGCTTCGCTTCTTCACATGTTTGTTTGCCATGCATTAAGTATACGACTTGTTGAACATGTTTCGGGTTTCAAATTCGATTTCATTTGATTTTGATAGATTGATCGACATATGTATGAACACACATACATATATGCGTGTGTCAGCCTGTTTTCTATTATACATCGAATTTACGGAAATGTGAAAAACCTTGGAATCGCTTTTTGCCTGTCTGCCTGCTTGCCTGGCTGTTGTTCAAAACAAAAAAGAAGACTAACATTAAATAAAATCTAAATAAAATCCAAGACTACAACGAAATCGAAATCGAAAACGAAAACGAACCTCATAATAGGCAATAGAAAATCTAGTATATTTTATTTATGCAAATCATATGGATGTTATTTTAAGCAGACATCGTTGTGGAAAAATTGTGTCTGTCCAAGAGCAAGAAATCATCAGTCGAGTATGCTCGACTACAACACACGATGCAAATCTGAAATGCACAATATAAATGGGATTTCCCCTCTACACTAATTACTACTATTATATTCATGTGAATGTAGATCTGAGATGTTCATTACATTATGAGGGAATTTAGATTGTGCTGATTAAATTGCAATAATAAAAAGTACGTTTTAAAAAAATTGACAGCTATATTCTTTGCTGTCTTCTATATCAAGTGAAATATATATACAATAGTTTTCCAACTCATTATAATAATGCCCTTGATTGGCCATTGGGTATATCAACCTTATTCAAAATTGCTTCGATTAGCATGTGCGTCAGTTCATCAGTGCTGGCTGGCTGGCTATCTCAAATGGCCAATAACTAAGACTAAGACTAACGAAACTAGTTCTAAATGTATGCGAAAAGGGAAACTGGTATTGATTGGTGACATGGCTACATATTTTGATAAATGCCGCGTTAGAAACACAAAACAACAACACACAAAAAAATCACCCAAGAAATCAAAATAAAAACAAAATAGAATCCGAAACGAATCGAATGCAAATTGATTGCGTGCTGTTGTCTGTGGTTTGGGCTTCGTTTTAGAAAGCGAAATTTTTAATGACAGCTTTACACAAATGCGACTGATAAACAGATGTCAATATGATAAAAACTTGGGGCCCAACGTTTGAACAACTGCTAGACTATTAGGCTGAAGGAAAGACTTTGCTGAGAGAGAGAGAGGGAGAAAAACATCAGAGTCTTGACCTTCAAAAAGGCGCTTTACAAACAATCTTAACACACATTTTCAATGGCTAACTACACCAGTTATTCATATTCACATATTAATATTATTATTCTTATTCTTTGTGAATCACTTCATCTCATTTTACGACACTGCAAGGGGGCACAGTGGGTCGAGGTAGTCGGAACACGTGGCAAAAAAAACAAGCTATTGCTGTTGCTGCTGCTGCTGCTGCTGGGCAACGGAAATCGCTGACATGTAGATAAGATAGGCACGGCACTTGTCATCATAAAACCAAAAATACAAAATAATGAAAAATAATACAAAATACCAAATCATACTTGGCATTAACTCTTAAAGTGTGCGCTATTCTTGTATTCGACGATCGACGGGGATTTTACCACGATCTAATGAATAGAAATCTTTCACTTATTATTACTCTGCCCCGTTATCTTGCGATCCGTCACGTCATAAAGCGTCGCATCGAAACAATGAGGAAAGTATAAATATACAAAATTAAACAAATTGCTAAATACAATTGCTGTTGATGCTCGTCTGTCCGACTGACGCTGGTAGGCACTGTAAATATTTGTATTTGTATTGTAAAACGAAGCGCTTGCGTCAAGCAAGCGACTCCAATCGATATTATAAACGTATTTACTGCGTTATACATACAAGTATTTGAATACACTCAGCTAATTACTTTGACTTTCAAAATTACCATAACTTATTACAAACAATTCCAAATCTTTAATAAGCCTCCTCCCAGCTGTCTGCAATGGAGCGTCACAACACTTGTCCATTTATTTATTGCAATTCTCTTTCTCATAGAGATTGAATAGGTACATAACTTAAAAAAAAGTTTGACGAAATATATGTTATGATTAAAAATCAGTGAGATTTTATAGTTTTTGAATTTTTGCTACGCCCACACTTAGTTGTTTTGGCTATGGTATATTTTGAATGCAGTACTGTATCAATACAGCAATTATAGTTTTTGGTATATTTTTAGTTTTTTTTTTGGTATATTAATTCGGTATATTGTAAAATGAATATCGCACTGTTTTGATTTTCATGGTATATTTTGAATGTAGTTGTTGGTATATTTTTAGTATTTTTGGTATATTAATTCGGTATATTGTAAAATGAATATCGCACTGTTTTGATTTTCATGGTATATTTTGAATGTAGTTGTTGGTATATTTTTAGTATTTTTGGTATATTAATTCGGTATATTGTAAAATGAATATCGCACTGTTTTGATTTTCATGGTATATTTTGAATGTAGTTGTTGGTATATTTTTAGTATTTTTGGTATATTAATTCGGTATATTGTAAAATGAATATCGCACTGTTTTGATTTTCATGGTATATTTTGAATGTAGTTGTTGGTATATTTTTAGTATTTTTGGTATATTAATTCGGTATATTGTAAAATGAATATCGCACTGTTTTGATTTTTATGGTATATTTTGAATGTAGTTGTTGGTATATTTTCAGTATTTTTTGGTATATTAATTCGGTATATTGTAAAATGAATATCGCACTGTTTTGATTTTTTTTTTTCAAAATGAGTAGCAGGTATCTCACAGTCGAGCACACTTTCTATCTTGTTATTCTAGCAAATTTTTGACACATCCACTTCCGCCCCTGTAAATAACTCTAGCATTTATAAATCCTAAAAATTTGGTTGCGATCAGATAAAAATTGCAATCTTAGGTCTTAGTTGTCTTGGCTGACAATCTGGTATGTTTTATAGTCTAATGTATATTTTGATAGCAGTACAATACTGATATACCAAATAAAGCCTTCAGTATATTTTAGTATTTTTGCGGTATATTATGGGTATATTTTTAGAATTTGGTTGTATTGAAAATGTTCAGCAGTTTAGCACACTCAATTACAGTTTTCTTTGTTATCATATGTAAACTGCCGACAAAAATCATTAGAAAAGCACTATTTTTGTATATCCTACAATTGAGCTTCTTGTTGTTGTATATCTCAGACGGACTTTAAATATAAATATGTGCATATATTTATTATATTATATTAGTGGTTTATAAAATGTTTCATGTTCCGGTATTTTATAAGTCGAGTTCATGACATCAGCGTTGATTGCTTTTCATGATTTTGTGCCGATCGCGCAGATGTGTGACTTTATATTTTTATTCAGCCATGTTTTGTTTTTGTTACCAGCTTTTTCCGCTCCGTTAATTACTTTCGGGCCAAATTAAACAGAGTATACCCTGCACAAATATGTATAAAAAAGGGATGTATGATTATTTGACGGTCGTAAATTTCGCTCACTTCTCTTGTATAATTTGCGTCGTAAAAATTGTATGCTAACATGGCCCAATAACTTATCGACAAAAAGTAATGTCCATAATGCAGTCGTGTGGGTTGAATTCAGATAATTTTAGAATTCAGCACAGAGCAACTGAAGAGGAGACTCTGATAATGCTAATGATAATGATAATGATGATTTGTTATCACGTGTTTTGAGCTCGGACGGAATGCTTGCGTATCGCTTATCAAGAATGAAAACCGTGCAAAATATAATAAATATTTAATCAAAACTGAAAAATATTTGCTTATTTTTAAATTGGCCAAAAATGACTGTGTGACATTCAGAGACGAAACACATAGAAAGTGCCACACACACACACACATACACACACAAACACTCTTCAGGGCAGCTGTTAAAATGTCTTTGTTATTGTTTAAACAAAAATATGTACAATCACTTGTTATTCAAATGGTCGCAAAAAAAGTGTTGGCAGTGTGTTGTCTTAAAAAAGGTGCAAACGCACAGCTTTAATTAAACAATGTACCAAGAAGTTGTTTGGCGAGTTTGATGCGAATGTCAGATACTCTCGAATTTTTATATCTCAACTTTTAATTAAGAACGATAAATCTTTAAGCGCAATTAATGTGCCACTTGGCAACCAAACCTCTAACTAATAATAGACAAACATCGATTTATTAAGCTGATTTATTTAAAGCGGGCTTAAGGCGACACGCTCAAAAGTATGCTACAAATTAATCTGCAGCGAATTATAAGCCTAATGAAATCCCAAGCCTAAAACTATGCAACGAAATTGCGTTAAGTAACGAAAGCGAAAGCTTTGCTTTAAAGCTCGCTGCTACGACACCGCTCGCTGTCTCGACAACACGAGTATTAGTAGAGGGGGAGTATTGACATGGAAGATAGCAACAGAGTTTGACCTTTGACCAAATTGAAGCAAAAACTAATTAGAAGCTTTCGGTAATTTGAGAGACTTGCATTGTGCGGTCCTAACAATGAGAGCACAATTAGCGCCATTAGCCCCCCAGACCAATGTGACAAAGAAAAAGACAAAGACAAGAGACACAAGTCTGAGTCAGTTTGACCCGAGTTGACATGATGGCAACATTGTTGTTGCCACGAATTAAGTCATTTTTGTGCGCTGATAAGACAAGTAAATAAGTGTACATAAATATTTGTATATTAGGTAAATAAAATAATCAAATCATAATAAGCAAATAGAAATGTAGAAATGCAACGACAAAAATCTTTCTGATAGCACTTGAAATGTTTGTGGTGTAACACACGCTTCACATTCGCTTAGATAAGAGTGAATGCTAAGGTATTTCATATATGTATATATTTTATATAAATAAATAAATACCATTTTAATTTTGATAAGCTATCCATGCAACAGACTTTTCTATAAGCTACTGATTGAGGTTCTCTTTTAGTTGAGTTCTTTGAAGTGGTTTATCAATAGCATATAATGCGCTTGAATGCTTCACAAACACTTGACTTTATCTCTGTTGTTTATTCAAACTAAGCTGATTGCATCTCGTGTGTGCTCTTATTTCCTCTCAAAGGTGAGATAATTCGAGTGGACGACTGTCTGCTGTTGTGTATCTCCGTAAAGTGTGCAGTTTACTTATGATTACCATTGAAATGGAACTTGAAAATATAGAAAATAATACAATTTTAATGTCAATGGATGCGGAGATATAAAAAATGCAAAAAGCCATGACCAAAGAATAAAAACTCAATAAATTGCTTGCTGTGTTCGATAACTGAAAGTAGATAAAGAAAACTTTTCTATTAAGACTTTTCAGTTCTCCCATAAAGCTGTCGATGGGTTTGTTTTTGGTCCGCTATAAGGATGTAAATACTAACTTGAACAATCAATTTAATCGCATAGCGACAAATGTATGCAAGGTATGCCGTATACAATGTTGTTGCCAGCCATGTTGTTGCTGTTGTTGTTTGTCTATGTTTGTGTACAAGCCAAAAGACAGACGGACAGACAGACAGACGGACGTTGTTGTAGTTCTTTGTTTAAAATGCTTGCAATGCATTCGTGTGTGCACCTTTCAAATTTTTTCGCCTAATCTGAGCTCGACTTGCAATCGTCTTGTTGCTGTTGTTGCAGTTGTTGTTGCAAGTAGTTGTTGCCGCTGTTGCAAGTTGCCACAAAGCAGAGGCGAGAAGGCCGCGTTTATTTTATTATTTTTACCTTTTTTTTTTTTTCTTGCGTCTTTTTGAAAAGCAAATTGGTAAATTGTTTAAAGTGTGTTTTGCTTTTAGTTTTGTTTTTTTTTTTTGTTTCTTTTTGTAGCTTGTTTTTCATATAATACTTACTTAACGGCTATAAAACGATTAATAATTATGCACAAACTTTCAAAATTGAAGTGTCTGTCTGGCTGGCGCTTCTTATACTCGAACACGAGCCGCAAAAGAGCCGCCTCGATTGGTATTTAAAAGACATTTAACATTTATCCACGGCTGCCGGCTAGGCTGACATTTAAGCCAAACAACAAGTGCCCCGAGCATCACTCGTATCTATCTCTCTGGCTCTCAATGACACTGGCTCTTTAAGTGACACTAAAAACGGATTAGATTATTGCGATTAATGCAGGCGAAACATGTGAATTAGTGAGCTTTATTGGCACTCGCTTTAGAGCTTTAACTCTCTGCTTCGCAGCTAGCTTAATACCATTGAGATAAGAGCTCGGTGAACTTGAGTTGCAAGCGAGACTCAAGTGAATACTACTTGGCACTTGAAGTTGTGGTTCAAGCACATTAGTGCTGAATAGACGTGCTTGAAAGCTTAACCAAAATGGTGAAGTACGAAACTGAGTAAATTCAATTGTAATTATCGAAGAGTTTTATAAAGAAACTTGTTCAATTGGAAGCTCAATAACAGGCACTAGCATAATAGAGCTTTCAGCAAGTGCAGAACTTGTGAAGTGCATTAATGGCTTAAAGCTCTGTTTGAGGTTCATACATATTCGTATACATATAAAAGCTTTAATAAGTATAGCTGAGCTAAATGTTGAATTAAGACGCTTAATTCTGAGCTGAATTTAATAAAAATGAATAAGTTCAATTGTAATTATCTATACGGTTTATTAAGAAACTTGATCAAATTGAAGATCAATAATACGCACTCGCATAATAGAGATTTTAGCGAGTGCAGATAAAGCTCTGTTTGATTTCATACATATTCTCATACATATAAAAGTTCTAATAAAAATAGCTGAATATAAATCAGTTAAACGTTCAATTAATAATGCTTAAGCTTGAATTGAATAAATTCACTATAACTAAATAAATTGTCTATAACTTTTATCAAGCAACTTGGTCAAATGGAATATGTGCTTTCAGAACTTGTGAAGCGCATTAAAAGCTTTAAGCTTTCTTTGAAGCTGTTATTAATAAGTATTGCTGAGTATAAATCAGATAAAAGCTGAATTAAGAGGCCTAAGCATAAGCTGAACTGTATCTTATATCCGTCTAGAAACTAGTATCATTGCCAGCTGACACGTTGTCTGGGGTCGCACCTTCAAGCCAAAGTCCGGGTCACGTTTGAAGATTCGGAATTGGTGGCAACTTATCAATTTGTATTTCAAGGGCGTTTCCTTTCTCACAGTTGCACTGCGCTGATAGTTTTCAATTTACTTTGCTTCTAACTTTTATTTTTATTTTTTATCTTTGTGGCATTGTTTGTGTGGTTTTTCTGGCTGTGCGACTTATCAATGGAATGGCTCTTATCAGGCCTACTGGGGCTTCAGAGACAGCAGTTGGTCTGCTGCTTCTTGCTGTTGCTGTCCAACAAAAAAAAGAAACAACAAAATAGCAGTTTTAAAAGAGTTCCAATTGATATCATAATTAGCGCACTCGGCATGTTTTAGCTGTAATTTGTTAACCGAATTTCCAAGAAACGTGTTCTGTGCTTGGAAATAGATGCGAAAAGCGAAAAGTGTTGCCAAATTGCTTCTAATAGTCGACACGACGACACAAACTTGATAAAGTTCTACGCTTTATCAATTGTCAACCAAAAAAATGTCGCATATTTGTCGTCTCTTTTTCATGGCCTCTCTCTCTCGCTCTCGCTGTGTTTATATCTGTCGGCAAAAAATAAAAACACAACTTACTTCCGCTAATTATCAAATTTGTCAGTTTTTCGTTGTTATGCGTCTCTTCCTACTGATGACAATAACAAATTAAACAAAAGGTTAAATCGAATATTTCGACAACAATATAATAATAATAATAGTAATAATAATAGCTGTGTCCAGCTTATTGTTTATTTTTAGATAGTCTGACTTGCAGAAACTGCAAAAAAATAAGCCGATGTGAGCGAAATTCGTAAACACTATATTTAAATATAATTGAAGCCAATTTGAAAACAATTATGACATGGCAAATGTGACAAAATTATATCATTATTATTCATCGCAAAATCTGTTTGTTGTACTTAGAGGGTCTAGAGTTCAGTTGTAATTCAGATTGAAGACTTAATCAGTATGCAGGAGAAGAACAAGCTGAGATTCTAACTGTTGCACTTTAAGAGTTGTACAATTATAATGTCAAATGAAATTTGCATTTTCATATTAATATTCATAATTTGTGTATTTCTTAATTAAACTGGTATTCCGCGATGATGATTGTTATCATATTTGCAGTGATATCTTGACATTTAACGTGGAAAGTTTCACTTTCTGTGACGGAGATAACAGACACTCAATATTCAATGTCAATTGAAAGCTTTTATTTACGCAAGTGTCGCACATTCGCAAAAACAAACACACTTGCGATTTGATTTACGCATGAGCTTTGCAAGCAAAAGTTCATTAAAACTTACTGGAAATGAACTTGGGAAAGCTGCTTAAAGGATCATCCTTCTGCTTAACCACGAAGAATGGTTTTATGATGGAATGCTTCGGATTGTTAATAGAATTTATACTGAAAGTCGATTTTAAGCTTAAGCTTTTGTAAAAAAATGTATTCTCATTCTCATAGTAATCCTTAAAAATGCAAAGCACATTACGCAGATTGAAAGCTTAAACTATAGAAACTAGATTTTGTGTGAGGGGAAGTTTACAAACACATACAACTTATCACTTAACTCGAGATTCTCAATTCTCAACACAAACTTGAATGAGTTGGCGACATCTGTGATGATGATGTTCGAGAGATCCGTAACAACATTTGCAATCTGACAGATACAAAAACAAACTATACAACTTCAGGCTGTCAGCTGAAGCAATTTTCAATTTTCAATTGAAATAGAATTTCATGTCGACTTTTTATTATAATTACATTGCGGTTTTTTAATTGTTGTTGGCGCTTTTAGAAGCCAGTATTTAGAACTAAACGATTCGAACTAAATAATAACTGAGTCATCGCTGGAGGGAAGGGAAATCACGTGCTGCGACTGCGACTGCGACAGCGAACGAGTCTTCAATTAACATTGAAATAAAACTTCAAGTTGGCCCAACAAAACTATTAATCAGAAATCTTTTGCTTAGTTTATTATTTTTGTATTTTTTTTTCGTTCGTCTTTTTAGTTTTTTGTTTGGCTTTTGCTTGCTGGTTTTTGTGTTTTGTTTAACTATTTAGAGCGCCACGTAGAATGCGGATGTTGAATACATTGTTTTGATCATCGAATGTGAATACAATACATAGAGGAACGAGTACTATGAGATAGTGTATCTGTATCTCGTGTGTGCATGTGTACGAGAGTGTATAGTATATATTGTAGTATCTCGGAGTATGCTCGTATCTCGTATTCATGTGTGGCATCCACTTATGAATGGCGCATTTACTTCAAATCATTTAGCTTGTTCCGCTATTGTTGTCTCCCATTGAAAAACCACACATACATACTACAAGTGTGTGTGTGACGATTGATGTTTTTATACCCGGGTAGAAGAGTATTATAAGTTTTGAGGCTGCAGGCAGAAGGATTCATCTCTCTTAACCAGCCTCATCAGTTGTCTGACAAAAAGTGCCTACTGCAATTGGGTCTAAGTTTGTTTGGCTGCCAACTTGGTATATTTTTTACTATATGGTATATTTTCTGGTATGCCTTGCACTTTAATTTGTTTTATATGATATAATTATATTGTAGTACTCTATAGATATAGCAAAAATAACCTTCGGTATACAATACTTTAGTATTGGTATATTAATACGGTATATTTTTAAAATATGGTTTTATCTAAAATGAGTATCGGATATCTTACTGTGGAGCACAATCGATTATAACTGTTTTGACAATCTGGTATGTTTTGCACTTTTATATTTTGAGTGTAGTGCTCTGTAGATATATCAAATCTAAATATATTTTAGTATATTTTCGGTATATTTTGAATGTACTACTATATCGATACACCTTTGGTATATTTTGATATTTTTGGTATATTAAGTTGGTATATTTTTAGAATATGGTTTTATTGAAAATGGGTAGCGCATATCTCGCAGTCGAGCACACTCGATAATAGCTTTCTTACTTGTTGTTTTTAATTTGTTGGCGATTTTTCTGTTACGCTTGCGCATTAAGCGCCGCTAATTCTTTTATTGCGACTGCTTTTGCTGTTTGCTGTTGCCATTGGAAGCGCGCTTGGAAGCGTTGAAAGAGTTCGGAAGACTGCCTTTGGCAAGGTCGTTCTACATACCCCGCACACACACACACACATATGTACACACACACACTCGGCATACACACAGAGAGATACTTATAATTACACTTATACTGCAATAACTGTCGAGTATCGCAAGTATTTGTTGTTGGCACTTGACAGCGTCTGATCAACAATTCCCTCGTAATTTTATACACTCTTATTTAGTAATATATATCTATAGTATGTGTGTGTGTTGTGTGTGTTATTATTAATTTATTGTTTATATCTATTTATTTTTGCGTTGCCTTGCGGCATTTGGCGGCTTTTTCTTTCGGCTTAATGCGCAAAAACACCAAACACGCCATATTTACACACAAAGTTTTATAGAGTTATTTTGAAGGGTTACAACACACCACACAACAACAACAAAGACAACAACAACGACAACAACACGGCAGCTCAAGTGGTTCGTTTTGCTGCTTTGGTATGCGCCTTTAGGAGACCTCATACCAATCTTCAATACCCTGTAAACTATGAAGTGGTAAAGAATGGTTTCAATATCTGGAAAATTTCATTAACAAGTGATGAGATTATCTAGGTAATTAAAAGATGAATATTGGGTTTTTCCCAATAATAACAAGATTTTTGTTTAGTTGACTTAATTGAGTTTTATAATTACGAACATTAATTTTTAATCAAGAGAACAAATCAAGTCATAAATCTTAATTTTGATACAAATACTCTCGTAGTTGCTGAACTCAGACGAAATGTAAACAAAATACAGATTTTTAGATAAACCTTTGCAGTTGTTATACCATAATTCGCATTTGGTATATTTCAAGTATTTCCAATCTTAAGCCAAAAAGAGTATTTTCCTTACTAGCAACGTTCAACGTTCGCCTGCTTTTAAGTGTGTTTATTTTTTCTTCTTTCTACGCTTTTTGTTTTGTTTTGTTTGCCAAAGCAGCGTCAAGTAATTAAGGTTTACTTTATTACGGGTATTTACGAGTAAAGTGCCTTGCAAGTTGGCATTTCAGGCTTCTAATTGGTTTTTATAACGTTATTTCTTTTCGAAAGGTAAATACCTAAACCATGAGAACCAACTCTTTACCCCAAATTATAACAGCTCTTTAGTGGACGACCTCAATGCAAATAAAAGCTCCACTTTATGTATATTGAAAGTAAAATCAATGATCCTGTCGTTAATTGTGGAATTAATCGAAATATCTAAAGAGTGAGAGTGGAGCTTTGGTTTCAATTAAAGATAAACGCTATTTTCAGTTAAGAATTTGACTTTAATTTGTTTGGTCTGTGCGGTTAACGATGAAGATAAGTTTGACTGTCACTTCCCTTGACTTTCAACAGCTTTAGTTTTGACTTAAGCAAGTAAGAAAGCTAAAGTAGAGTCTGCTTGACTGTGAGATACCCGCTACGCATTATCAATAAAGTCAATAAGAATAATACTGCTATTTATAAAATATACCATATTAATATACCGAATAAAATACTAAATGGTATACTCCATCACTACAAATATACCATAGATTACAAAACATACCAGATGGTACAACCAAAGTAATTAAACCATATAAAATGATTTCTTGAACAGCTTCTACATTTTAAATATACCATAAAGTACAAAATATACCATAGATTACTAAATATATCAGATTGCACGCACAATCAAAGCAATTAAACCATATAAAATGATTTCTTGAATAGCTTCTACATTTTAAATATTCGATAAAATACAAAATATACCATATTATCAACCAAAGTAATAAAGCCATATACAATTATTTCTTGAATAACTTCCACAATGTTTATCTGATCGCCACAAATCCACAAATGGAATCATAAAGACTGAAGTTATAATTGGAAGTACCATCGTGATCTAGATAACACTTTCTCGATTAAAACTGAAAAGTACAATACTCTCGCATAGATCTAATTTATATTTATAGCTCTGAAAGTGAGAGTAAAGCTAACTCTCAGCTAAGCTGAACTTTTGATGGGCCATAAATATGATATATGAACTACTTAAATGAGTTCAAGCAGCAAAAACAAATCTAACAACTTAATATACTCGTACTTACATTCATAATTACTTAATATAAGGCAGCTAACTAATTTTAATAATCTGAATTCGTTTCCCTTGATCTACAATTGCATTACGCTTGAGTGTTTAATAGATTTCAGTTTTCAGTTTTGAGATTTCCAGATTTGAGATTTCAGCTATCTGAAGTGGTGTATTAAATTAATTGAACTCTGCGCATTTACTTATGAAATAAGCTGATTAAATTTGCCTGCATATTGAGCTATGCAGTTGAGTTGACTTGACGTCAAGCGAGCGTAAATTGAAACGGCAATTGCAAGAAATGAAAGGCAGTCAAGACACTTGTAGGTTTGGTCTTATAAAATATATAAAATTGAAGAAAAAAAAAATGTATAAAAAAAGGAAAACAAGAGCCATAGCAACAACAACAACGACAACAACAACAACAACAACTACAATAAAGTCCAATAAACAAACAACTTCAATGTCAATCCAATGCAGGTGGCTGGTGAGCTGCGGACTGCGCCCCAGCTTTCGGTTTTTGGTCAAAAATAAAGAGAGATACAAAAAGAAGAAAAAAACAAGCAAATACAAAATAAAACGTTGGCGCTTTGATTTATCTGTAACGCTCGTTAAACGAACACACACACACAGATACACAGAAACAGCTAAAGCTACAGTTTCAGATACAGATACAACATTTTCTATAGATACAATATACACAAAAAAAAAAACAAAAACAGCAACAACAAAATAAAGGCAAAATAATAAAACTCTGCAGACTCGTTCGGTTAATTGTTTCGCTTTGCTTTTGGCTGTTTTGTAATCGCATTACGTTGATTTTGATATTTGATTTTTGCTCTCTTGCCTTTGCTTGGGGGCATTTGCAACTCGTTTTTTGTGGTCAGGTTCTACGTGTGACGCCGTTTATATCTGCCGCCTCCCCTTCCCCTCTGGCGCCTCCAATGCTCCCCCGTTTGCAGTGCGTGTAAATCGATCTATAATTAGGGTTTTTTTCGTTTTTAACCATTTTCGTTTTTTTTTTTTGGGTTTTATTTCTGATTTTTTTTCTGGGTGGGAAGATCCGGTTCTTTTGGCAAGGATGTATGTATGTCATGTCAACATTGTAATCTTTATATATTGTTCGAGTACTTCTTATATTGTTTTGTACATTCATTCTGCTTTTTATTCGCGTACGCGAACCGCACCCAAAAGTAACCCAAATTCTTGACAAGTTGTTGCACTGCAAGAAAAGTAAGGGTGATTATAAGAAGTTTTTATAAGTTCCAACTTTTTTTTGGTACATCAATTTTTTTCAATCTGTTGTTGATAATCTGGTATATTTTGTACTCTTTGGTATATTTTAAATGTAGAAGTATATCATTATACCATGTATATTTTGTACTCTATGGTATATTTTTTAATGTAGTAGTATATTAATATACTATGTATATTTTCTATGGTATATTTTAAATGTATGAGTATGTCAACCATCTATAATGTTTGGTGCATTTTAGTATTTTTTCGGTATTTTTAAAATAAAATTTGTAAGGATGTAAATCATCCATTAAATATTAATCATATATCAAAATAAACTTGCTTTACATAAAGAATGTTTTTCTTTGAACACTCATTTTAAATTTGGTATATTTAAAATCAATTTTTCCAAATGAATATACTAGATGGGCTGAAAAGTAAGCTCCTTGGAGATGAAAAAAATGTTTTTTTTTATTTTTTCTTTTTTTTTATTCAATGTAGTCTCCTTTTAGGTCGATACACTTATTCCAGCGATTTTCCAACTTTTTGATCCCATCTGAAAAGCAATTCTCCGGAAGGTCTGTAAATACTCCTCTGCAGCATCGATAATTTCCTCCCACGAGCTGAATTTTTTATTGATGAGCCATTTTTTGAGGTTTGGGAAGAGGTAATAGTCCGAGGGAGCCAAATCGGGAGAATAAGGTGAATGGGGAAGCACTTGGGGTCCTAAATCGTTGATTTTAGCCATGGTTCTCACTTTCGTATTTTTGGTCTGGATTCAGCAAACGCGGCACCCAACGGCAGGATAATTTTTTCATGTGCAAAATCTCGCCCAAAATATGTCCTGTACGCTCATTATTAATCCTTGTGGACTCTGCTAGCTCGCGGATTTTTATTTTCTGGTCAGCCAATACCATTTCATGTTTTTTTTGACATTTTCCTGTATAACCGCATCGGAGGGCCTGCCACTGCGGACTTCATCGGTAGTGGAGGTTCGGCCACCAAGAAAATCTCGTAACCAATATTTCGCGGTGTAATCTGAAGGAGCATGAGCCGCATAGTATTTATCCAACTTTTCTTTAGTTTCCGTCGCTGTTTTGCCTCTCAAAAAATAATGTTTTATGAGGAAACGAAAATCGTTTTCTTCCATGGTCAACATGGTGTCAAACACATCAAAAATTATCAGCTGTCAAAACAAAACTAAGGGCTGTATCGCTCTGAATTTCAACATGGGTACCTAAATATGAATGGACTATAAGGAACGACAATAATTTTTGCGATAGCAGCGCATTTAGGTGGTCAAGGAGGTTACTTTTCAGCCCACCTAGTATAATAAGGATGTAAAATTTTTAATATAACAATCCCTTATGGATCAAAAATCAGCCATTAAAGATTAGTAATATATTAAGATAAACTTTTTCTATATCGAGAATTCTTTTCATTGAATTTTCATTTGGAAAAATATATTCTCATTTTTTTTCTCGCTGTGTAACACTTGAAATTTGTTCAGGTGGCTCGCTGCAGAAGGATTATAGTAAAGTCGTATGTGCTATACGAATAGAATTCGATTAAATTCGATTGGATTGAATTGAATTGGATTGGATTGGAATGGTCTGGGCAGCCGAAGCAGAAGCAAAAGCAATAGCATCAGCTTCTTAGCTGCGCAGCAGCAAGTCCAAGTTTTGAGTTCGTTGTCTGGCAAGTTGCAGCAAAAGCAGCAGCAACAGCAGCAGCAGCAGCGATGGCAACTGACTGCACTCAGCTCGTAAACTGGAAAGATCGGTTTCAGGTTTCAAGGACTTTCTGTGGACATTCACTTTTCGAGATACGACGACGACGACGTGTAGAGTGCATAGAACCACCAATACGAATGCACAACTCGAATGCTGACTGACGACTAGCTCAGCTCACTCACTCACACACACACGCGCTCACTCACTCACTCACTCTTTGACTGACTGACTGACTGGCATACTGAGCTGCATTTAATGCCGTTCGAATGCTTTGTGGACCACGAGAGCAGCGCATGGGCAACTAATCGGCCTCTTTCCCCCCTCCCATGCACCACACCACCACCAACACCATCACCACCTCACTCTTCTCAGACTACGACAACAGGTTGTGACTTGTGTGCAGCCAACACACACACACACGCACACACACTCACAGAATTTGCATAAGATAAAACTGGACCAGCCCTGGGCCCGAAAAAACCAACACACACAAACACATGGGGATCTAGCCCTAGTATTGTCAGCAATGCACACACACTCACACACACACAAACATGCACATATTCATGCTCAAACAGTTGGGAAAGTGCAGACAGCCGCCACAGCAGCTTGAAGCTTAAGCACAAAAGCTTCCAATCTCTAAGCTCTTAAATGTGCGCGATGCTTTCAAGTGTTATTGCAGGCGCAGTTGTTGTTGTTGTTGCTTTGTGTTTCGACTGCTTCAAAATTTGTTTTTGTTTTATTCGAAAGTAATATTCGCCAGCGGCTGCTGCGCCTGCTTGTTGCTGCTTCTCTTGTTTTTGTTGTTCTTTTTGAAAAGCAACGGTACATTGTATTTGCATTTATGTACATATCATTGTTGTTGCTTTTATTCTTTTTCTTCTTATTTGTTGTCGTTGTCGATTTCATTTACGTTTGCATTTGTATTTGTTTTTGCATGCTTTGCTTATTGCATTGAACCGCAACCATCGTTATACGGTACAAACAACTTATTGGGCGAGGGGTATGCGCGACGTACAAGTTTGTGTGTAACAGACAGTGAAAGAAATGGAAATGTCTTATTTGATGGATATTTTGATTAACTTTTAGTGTGTCAACAAATTCAATTTAAAATAGGATTGCGATTAATTTGAAAATATTTCATACAGTTTTCCTTTTCTTTTAAGTCATAGTTCTTCACAGAAAAGCGTAATTTTTAAAATACCTACTCTTAAATCTCTTTCATACCAATATTTATTTATGTCTATATTTTATAGAACATTTGATACCCTTTGAACTCAAAAATTGTTTTTGTGGGTATTTGCTAGTCGGTGCTTTCATTTCTATTGTCTCATTCAGCATTCTTGCTTCATTTTGTCGCTCATGTTTGTTGTTGTGGTAGTCATTGCAGTCATTACACAATAAATTATAATACGGGTTTGTCAGTCAAGTCACTGTATCGAAAGGTTTGCTGGAATGCCCCACGATGCCTGCGCATCATCATTATTGTCATTAATATTATCATGCATATACTCGATATAATACCCGACATACATACATATGTACATATGTATAATCTATATGTGATCGTTTGTTTGTCCGTCTCTGTCTGTTTGTTCTAACGCTCTTTGGGAACTCGTTTCGTTTCGTCTCGTTTTCGAACCAAGGTGCAAACTTGATTCGCATTTGGCGGCGCATCTGCAATTTTGACATTTCGACTCAACCTTGAAATCAAATGCGAGCTGCTGTTGCTGATGTTGCTGCTGCTGCTTGTCTTGTCTTGTTAAGCCGTCGTCTTAGCCAGTTCATAAATTGAGCACTTGATGAGCTGATTACCGATGCAACAATATGGCTTAATTGAATTTCATTGCTGGCGCCCTCTGGCCAAATCACAGCAAAGTCTTAAGACTTCAAGTGCTATTTATTTGTATAATTTCAAAGCTTGGTTAAAGGTCATTTCTATAATTTGGCTTTGACATTGCAACGCCAACCTACCTGAATAAGCATTCCACTCGCTCCCACTCACTCACTCGCACCCTAAAACACTCACTCTCATTAACTCCCTCATCTCAAACTCTCACTCACTCACTTCCTTTTTGTTCTCGCATTCTCTCGTTCCCTTCGGCTTGCGTGTACTGCGCAATTCGAGCCGAAAGCTTTCACTCAATGCGCGCCACCGGCAAAATACACTCGAGGCTTGCGCATTGACAAAGGTCAATAAAGGACTACAGAAAGCTTTCGCGCGCACGCCTCACTCTCAAGCGCTCACTCTCACTCCCACTCTTGCTCTCTCTGGCTGACTGCTCTTCTGAGCATGCTGTCTCGCTCTGACCATATTTTTATGAATGAAATGCAGGCAAGCGTATAGAGCACAGCACACACAGAGGGCGCTTTCGTTCCACCCTCAATGCAAACCTACGACAATTGTGTGCGTGTTTGCTTTTTTTTTTCTTCTTTTTTTTGCTTTTCGCTCTTGTTGTGGATTTTGGGCGACAGCGCCAATGAATGAATGACGCAGGTTTGCGGCTTGTGGAAGCTTCGCGAGTCATTCACAATGACGTCAGCATGCGTAATTTGTGAACTCGATGTGTTTCTGTAAGTCTGTGTGTGTGTGTGTGTTTGCGTGGGCGTGGGCATCACAACCGCATTGCATAGCGTAAGCGGCATATGTACGTTGATTGCAAATCCTTTTGGATTATATTACTCGATTTATCTGGCGAAATAAAAATGAATGAGAAAAATACAAATATTGATAGATAAGATTGCCTCCACATGCTATGAATCAATCGCCTGGCAACGGTAAAATGTTGGTGTCAATTGCCGGCTGCCACTTCCCCACTTCCCTTCACTTTACTTTACTTCCCTTCTCATTACTTGCCTTGTGAGCTCAGCGTGTTGTCCTTACGTAACATGCTTGGCGTAGTTGAACTTAAATTGCGCTTAATTGAACGCTATGTTTCCGGTGGCGGTCATGCGCACGCCCACGACGCCATGGGCGCCACATACACTACTTGCCACGCCCATTGAGAGGCGCCAGTCGACAGTCTGCAGTCGGCGACGCATATGCCACATGTGCATCTCACTCCCGTGTGCGTTCAATATCCTTACCACAACAGCGCTTTTTTATACCACTAACGGAAATGGTCAGCAGGGTATTTCTAACTAACTCAAATGTAACTAAACAGGCGAAAGAATTGTGCTAAGTCATCTGTTTGTCGGCATGCTTAAATACACATTATTCCGCAATGATGCACGCTGATCACTTTGGTTTTAGGATTTGCGCTATGTATCGATAGAATAGACCTATGTTATCTGTCTGCCTGTCTGTCCATAAGTTTAAACACCCATATATATCGAAGCCTTTAAGAACTATCAATACCAATTATTGGTATATTGTCTTTCTGAGTTGTACGCACATCAGTTTGTAGTTAGGTGTTCGCTATGTACCGTTAGAATAGAGCCAAGTAATCTGTCTGTCTGTTTGTCCACAAGTTAAAATACATAGATCTCAGATACTATAGGAAGTATAAACAACAATTTGTACAATATTCGTTTGGATTTAGATTACAGTAAAATTGAAAAATAATAATAATAGCCAAGTAATCTGTCTGCCTGTCTGTCCATAAGTTTAAACACCTATATATCGAAGATTATAAGAACTATCAATACCAATTATTGGTATATTGTTTTTCTGAGTTGTACGCACATCAGTTTGTAGTTAGGTGTTCGCTATGTGTCGAAAGAATAGAGCCAAGTAATCTGTCTGTCTGTTTGTCCACAAGATAAAATACATATATCTCAGATACTATAGGAAATATAAACACCAATATGTAAAATATTATTTCTTTGAGCTGTACGCAGATCCGTTTGGATTTAGATTACAGTAAAATTGAAAAATAATAATAATAGCCAAGTAATCTGTCTGTCCGTCTGTCCGTTTAAACATCTATATGTCAAATACTATACGATATATAAATACCAATTTTTGTGATGTTAATTTTTAGTGGCAAATCTAATCAACCAAATATTCACAACAACTAAAAATTACGATTTTAAAAAAATTACCTTTTTTTTTAAGTGCGTCTAATGACCAAGAAAACAAAATGAAAAAGATAATACTTAAATTATTATTAAATACTAAATATTTTTGCATATAAACTTCTTATCGAAATATTAAACAATTTTTAATGCAAGTCAACGTGCGTCCCACATAAGTCCATCAGTGTGTAAACATCAATTTTTGTTAAACACAATAGTCCCCAAATGATTGCTAAATAAGTTTTGCGTGGATGGTATCTCATAAGTCGAGCACACACACTTGTTACTTTCTTACTTGTTGGCTGCGGGCTTGAGCCTTGGGCGCCGCTTGGCTGTCTCCGTTGATTGTCCATTGCCAGTTGCCAGTTGCCATTTTGCCATTTTGCCATTTTGCGGTGGCAACAGCAGCAGCAGCTGTGTCCCATAATCGCACTCAAGCCATTGAGGCAAAAGTCCAAGCTGGAGCTGGAGCTGGGGGAAATGGAGCCGGAGAAATGGCAGATGGCAGTTGTGTGTAGTGGCAACGTTTGTTGTCAGCTCATCGATTTTTCATTAGGGCAAGCATCATTGAAGTCCTGTCAAGCTGTTGAGCTGGCGTCATCAGGCTTAAGAAGCTGTCGGCTATATCTCATCTCTCGACTCGAAACAAAACTATGTTGAATACCCTTTCCATTGACTTTGGTTTCCACACTTTTTCCAAGGTGCAAGAAAAATGTGACCTTTTGTTGTTGAGTTGTGTGTATTATGAAATCGGTGTATAATGAAAATCAGGTTTACTTAACTATTTAGTTTACTGATATTTCGGGGGGTTTTTTCTTCGGTTTGTTGTTTAATGCAATATGCAAATATCAACTTGAACAACAACGAAATCTAAACTGAATATGTAAATTGAGATTTATGGCTAATGCATTTCGGCCTAACGTGTTGGGCCATTATAATATTAGCGAGTTGAATGGAAATCGTGTGATTAGCTGGAAAAGCTGTTTGCTATATTTGCATTAATTACACAATCAAATTGCTCGTAACTTGCTTATCTACCTTTTTTTGTATTTCACTAATGAAGCCGTATTTGAAATTTCGCGTTCTAATTACGAAAAATAAAAGAGAGTAATAATGAGTTTTTATATTATTCCATATTATATTCGATAGAGTATTCAATATTCTTTGGCCATTTCAGTTTGCTTGGCAACACGCTTGACTTTCCATTTTCTTGTTTGCCGTTTCTCTCACTCTCACTCTCTCTCTCTCGCTCTTTTACTCTTATCGCGCACATTTTGGCGCATTTCCCTTTTGGCCATATTCGCGCTGCCCACGCCAAAAATACAACCAACAGTAACAGAAAAAAAATAATAGAAGCTGGCAAAAATGCATGCGGCAAGTTTAGACGGGATTCTATTTTTAGCTGGCAATTTGTAAATAGACTGGCAATAAGGAGCACCCTCTCAATCAAGTGAAGTCAAGTGTGTGTGTGCGTGCTGACAGTCTACGTGTGTCTACTAGTATACCACATACAATATATAGTATATACTATATACTATATACTATATATAAATGTCTATATGGTGTTTGCTGTGCGCGCGTACTTTGTGTTTCATGCTGATAAACATTAAATGCTTATCAACAATTTGCAAGCGGCCCACACAAATGCAGACAGGAAATTGTTGCCGTGATTTTCAGCTCACGAGTTGGTATTTTTTACAACACTTTTACTCTGTAAAAGGTATTAGGTTCAGGGATATGTAGAGCTGGTAGCTCAAAACAAATCACTAAGCTGTTTTGTGTGATGTATGCCGACTACAAAATATAGCTATAAATTGATAGAATGTTTTCAAAGACCTTTTCCAATAACTATTAGAATTCAATTTAAATACTGAATACTCACTTAATTATACATAAAGTATAAATTCAGTCGACTATTTATTGGAATGCTTTCAAATACATATATTTCATATTTTTATTACTTTCACTTTTAAAAAAGTATTGACTTTTTTGAAGTGTTTAAAGTTTTATTTGCAATAGTCGTATAATACTTCCCATACTACAAATTTAGTATATATTTCTTGAGGATACCACAACATACTGCAAATTTAATATTCTAATTATTTCTCTATACTTTAGTATATATTGTTAAATATTAGTATATTATATATTATGATATTTCTTGAGAATACCACAAAATACTGCAAGTTTAATATTCTAATTAGCCCTCATACTATAAATTTAGTATATATTTTTTGAGGATACCACAAAATACTGCAAATTTAATATTCTAATTATTTCTCTATACTTTAGTATATATTTGTTATATATTAGTATATTATATATTATGATATTTCTTGAGGATACCACAAAATACTGCAAGTTTAATATTCTAATTAGCCCTCATACTATAAATTTAGTATATATTTCTTCGCAATACCTCACAATACTCCAAATTTGTATATTTTATTAATCTTCTCATACTATAAATTTTGTATATATTTCTTAAAAATACCGCAAATGTAATATTCTAATTGTCTCCCCATAGTCTACATGTAGTATTTTGTCTTTAAAATACTACAAGATACTGCGTACTTCATGTGCTTAATAGTTCAGTATTTTCTATTTGATTTTACAGCATATCTAATTGTTGTCTTCGCTCCACTTTTTATGCTCGCCACAATTTTCTTTTGGGGTCTGTCTTTACGTTGGCGTCAAGCACACGACAGGACATCAATTTCACGGTCATTTGGTTGCACGATGGAAGAGAGGGAGGGAATGGTTAGAGGGGAAGTAGGCGTGGGCGTTTTGTGAAAATTGTAGGATATTTGGCAGCATTTAGCGGCGTCGCGTTTCAATCTCTTCTCCCTAACAATATATATTTTACGTTGGCCAACCAAGATTTTCAAATGTGCCACAAAGAAAAAAAAATAAAATAACGTTGAAGGCAACTTTCAATTTTGCAGCTCGTGCTGCAAAATAATTGTTGTGCGTGTGTTTGTGTGCGAGAGTGTGTGTGTGTGTGTGTGTGTATTATCAAATTGGTTCATGGCAATGCTGGTGCGTTGTGGCAACAGCAACAGCAACAGCACGAGCTCGTTAACGCCGCCTAACGGAGGCTGCATGCCACGGAGGCGTTGCGCCAAGTGTTAGGACACAATTCAGACGGCAAATGCAGCAGCAGCAGCAACAGCAGCAGCGACAGTGGCACTGTGGCAGCTGCAACCAGTTCCATTCTAATGCGCCTGCAAAGTGAGCGTTTGCTGTGCACTAAACTGTCAGCACATACAAGAGAGATACACTCAACCAAATTGGGAAGCAGTAAGATAACATTTTTAGTATAAATATATAGTATATTTAGTATATATTAATAAATACATAGTATTTACATTTATAGATGTTTGAGTTACATATACTTAACGAAATTGAAAAGTATTAGAATGCAATTTTTAGTATAAATATATAGTATATTTAGTATATATTAATAAATATATAGTATTTACATTTATAGATGTTTGAGTTACATATACTTAAGGAAATTGAAAAGTATTAGAATGCAATTTTTAGTATAAAAATATAGTTTTGTATATACTAGTATATATAGAATATTTCGTTTTTACATTTATAGATTTTTTATTAGGATACAATTTTTAGTATAAATATATGGTATAGTTAATATATAGTATATACATTTAGAGTTACATTGAGCTATATTCAGGTGACTTCGATTGAGTTTGTCTACTCTGTATAACATTATTTTATATAATTGTATTTCCGTCTTTGAGTCACATTTCAAATAATATTGAATTTTCAGCCAAGTTGCTTTTATAGAAAATAATTAATTCTATTTTTACTTTATTTATTTTTTTTTTTTTTTTTATTTGATTTCAATTTGTGCTGTAAAGTTTCTTTTATATTAAATACATAATTGTGTTTCGATCTTTGCGATACATTTAATCATAGTCATCTAAATAAGCATGAACGTTTCTTTCAAATAATATTTGTAGTATAAATATATAGTATATTTAGTATACTATAGTATTTTGAGATACATTTAATAATGTTCATAAGCTTTTCTTTCAGCTAAGTTTCTTTTATAAAAAATACTTTTTTATATAATAATATTTATTTAAGCTAGTTTTATTTAAATTTTGGGCTGCAAAGTTTTAATCTTATACATGAGATACATTGAGTTATAACCTTGTTAGTTTGCTTGAGAGTTCTCTATGCTCTAAAGATGTTTGTGTATAATAGCCCCCAACTATTTTTCTCTTGGATTCTTTTGCTTGTCATCTTTAAGTTACATTTTGTAGTTTGATCTAGATTGTATCTGAAATTCTGCGAAGTCAATCTGAGTTGCTATTTCTGCAACAATTTGGCACATTGTTGATGTCTTTGATATATGTATGGATAGGGTTTTCCTAGGAAACTGATGCAATATTCGCAATCAATGTTTCGTTGCTGGAAATTTGAAATCGATTTTGAGTTTGATACTTGAAAATGTTAGTAAAGAATAACTAGAGATGTGTTTATGGTAAATTGTGAGACAATGATGCTGCTTGTTCTTCAAGTGTAGCTTAGTTACATATCAGTAAGTATGTATTTATGTAGAGAGACAAGAGCAGTAGGTACATTTTAGATGTGTAGCTTATAAGTCGAGTGCATGGCACATTGTCG
Organism: Drosophila kepulauana; assembly: GCA_023558455.1. Lineage (NCBI taxonomy): Eukaryota > Metazoa > Arthropoda > Insecta > Diptera > Drosophilidae > Drosophila > Drosophila kepulauana. Next base: position 1,480,885 of record CM042369.1, read on the forward strand.
CTGCCCTTGGAGTTCTTTCATGACGATGTTGCACTCTATCTGTTGTTGTTATTGTTGTTGTTGCTGGTACAGAATTAAGGTCGTTTCTGTTGCTGCTTTTGCCGTTGCTGTTGCTGGCGTTCACGTTTGTGGCCTTTCGTTCTTGGGTCGTAAATTTGTGGCAACGTGCCTGGAATTTAGGATGCGCCTTATCGCTACAGTCAAAGTAGAAGCCAAGAAGCCAACACAGCAACATCGAAACACAGCAGCGAACAGTTCACGATTCAGCTCAGCAGCCGAAGCCGAAGCAACAGCAACGTGGCGTATACTTAATATATGTATATGAGGCACATGTGTGTGTCTTGGTGTGTTGACTTTCACTTTTTGCAATTGAAATTCTTGCATAAAGCCAATGTAATTAACATGTCTTACATAATTCAATGCTTTGAACAATGAGACAGAGAAACGTTTGAAACAGCTGCAAGGAAACCTTTTTGTTTTTTGTGGGTTCTTGTGAGATGAGCTTCGATTGGAGACTCGAGACTTCGAGACCACACCCTGCAGCAGCCTAGTTACACTCCCTGCTGGCAATTCACTTTGCATTCGGTCAACAGTAAACAACATTCTTCTAAGTTGTTGCCAATTACAAACTGTAGCAACAACAACAGCAACAACAGCAACTAAGACAACAAGAACAGCTGGCAGCACAGCCAACACCCAACTAAAGACTCGAAACACTCGCTACGTAACATATTTGAGAATTAGTTGTTGGCTTTTAGAAGTCGTCGCTATCAAATGAGCTGTAACAAGAAGCCAGTCAAAGACTGTGACAACAACAACAACAATAACGACTCTCTGTGTGTGTGTGTGTGTGTGTGTGTGTGAGTCTGTAACTAAACCAGTCTTGAAAGGTGTCTTTTTTTTAACCTGGCATAGGCTGAGCAGCAGGGCAGCCGAGCAACAACAGCAACAACAACAACAACAACAACAACTCCAACAGCAGCTTCAGTTCCAAGTCAAGTCAAGTCAAAGCAAAGCAACAACGCAGCCAAGTCGACAATTTAAAATAAACAAATACAGAACAGCATTAAGATTACAACACGCAACTAGCAGATACCCTGCAAGGACTTTATTTCAAGTCAATATGGTGTAGATAAATATCATAATTTTTATTAATGATTAACTAAAACATATTCTTGTACAAATTTCAGTGAAAAACATTCTATAAAAACTATCCAAAGTCACTACCAAAATATTAGACATTTTGTTTAAATATTAATTAAACAGTAATATTAATATTTAAACAAAAAATATTGATTATATATTGTTTAAATATTAATTAAACAAAAAATATTAATCAAATATTGTAAATATTTTGACTTAGTTAGGAAGATTAACAAAAATATATATCTTTTTTAAAATCTTTGCTTTGAATTTTATAAAATTTAAATTTTCAATATTTTATATTTACAATTTTACCAATATTTACTAAATTGTGCTGCTTAGAAATGAATTTAAAATAATCAAATAAATATAAAACAAAAATTTATAAATATAATTATATTAAGTAACAGTAATTTTTGTTTTCTGAGAATTTCATTTGTGGTATTAAATAATAAGTTGTTATATTTAATAAGAATTTATTTCATAGATTCATAGATTGATTGAAAATAGAAATATAATAATAATGTGAAGTATTGTATTTATAATTTAATCAAAAATGACTGCTTAATATAGCCAATTGTTCAACGAATGTATATCGATAATATAAATGTATATCGGCAGTCTTGTAAAAAGTTTTGCATAACTAAATCATGAATGTTCACAGGACTCCAGATTTTGCAGGGTATATTTGAACGAACGAAAAAGCTGAAACATTTTGGCCAACGAGTTCTACAAGCAATAACGACAACAACAACAACAACAACGACAACAACAGAAAAGACAACAACAGCATCGACATCGGCGACGACGACGTCGATGATTGCTGTCGATGCTGACGTTTTCTGCCGACAGCGCCGTCAACGCATTCAGGCGTGCTGCTATCGAGACGCCGCTGTCGACGCTGACGTCGCTGCTGCTACTGCTGTTGTTGTTGTTGTTATTGTGCTTTTTGGCTTGACTTGGGCTTGGACTACAGCTGAAAGAGTGGGAGAGTGAGAGAGGGAGGTAGGTAGAAGAGAGCACTCTTGAAGGAGGGAACCAAAGAGAAAGAGAGCGTGTGAGGAGTGCCCAGAGGCTGGGGGAGGCTGAGGCGTGACGTTGATTGTTTTATGGCATGAGAGAGAGAGCGGACAGGAGATGAATATGTTCGAAGAGTGATTGCAAGGGGGGAGGGGGGACTGTGACAGATGGATGGTATAACGGGGCAAGAAATGAAAAAAAAAAAAACGAAATATAAAAACCATTGATACAATTTATAAATGACTTTGCTTTGTATCTATCAAAAAGTGCTCAGCGCTCAGCGTCGAAGTCAAAGTCGCTGCATATGGTTGGATGTCGTTCTGCTGCTGCTGCTGCTGTATTTAATTTTTTATTATATTTTTTTAAATAACATTTTTTTCGTTGCTGCTATTGCTGCTATGATTTTGGTTGCTGGTTTGCTGGTTGTTGGTTGTTGGTATTCCATCGTCAGATTTCAGTGCATAAAATAGCAATTTAAACGTTTCTTGCTATGCGAATGTGTCTGTGTGTGTGTGTGTGTGTGTCGCTGTGTGTGCGCCTGAGTGTGACTGTGTGTGTATGTGCGTTTTTGAAAATCGAAAGCAAGGTCTTTTTTCTGCGCAAACACGCAGACAAGCGCAAAAACAACAATAAAACAACAACAACGCAGACAGACAAATTCTGTGGCCAGTTTCTTTGTTGCTGTTGGTTGCTGTTCTTTAAGCTCCACTTTTAGTTTAGAACGTAATTTATAAAAATATTTAGTTAACGCCCCAGTCACATGCGTCAAACACACGAACCCAAGGAATCTATAGCGTTTGTTTGGCTTTAAAAGCTACGAAAAAAACAAATTAGATACAACTATTTTTACGAAAGACAAACAACAAGTGCGAGTACAGTAGCAACTCAATTTATGTATTCGAATTGCAGTAAAGCATATAATTTATTTGGAAAACTGTATATGTATTTCACACTTCAATAACTTGCAAGTATTTCTTATAAATTTATGTAGTATTTATAGATTTTCTTGCTATTGAAAATCAAAATTGTTTTTAGTACAATACAATATACCAAAAATTAATCTACAATGTTTGTAACTTATTATTTAATACTATTTCTAAGTTTGGGACGTACCATATATATATCACACTTCAATAACTTGCAAGTATTTCTTATAAATTTATGTAGTATTTATAGATTTTCTTGCTATTACAAATTAAAGTAGTTTTTAGTACAATAATATACCAAAAATTAATCGACAATGTTTTTAACTTATTATTTAATACTATTTCTAAGTTTGGGACGTACCATATATATTTCACACTCCAATAACTTGCAAGTATTTCGTTTAAATGTATTATGAATACTTAATTTCTAAATTGTTTTATTTCTAGATTTATTATTTCTAGATTTATTTTCTTGCTTTTGAAAATCAATATAATTTTCAGTATAACAATATACTACAAATCAATCTCAAAATACGTTTGAAAAGTGTTTAATCTTTTTATTTAATATTCTTTCTAAAATTGTTATTTCACACTATAATAACTATTTCATGTAAATTTATGATTAATATTTAATGCTGTCATATTTATAGTTTCTTTTTTCTTTTCTTAATGAATTTCTTTACTATACGAAATTAAAGTAATTTTTAGTATATTAATATACTAAAAATTAATCTGCAAATACATTGTTTGAAATTATTATTCTTCTCAATTTGTTGTATAGACCTTAATATAAAGAATATAAAGTATTTCTTTTAAACTTATGATTTTTTCAATTTTTTTTCTCACTATTGGACATTAAAATGATTTTTAGTATAATAATATACTACAAATTAATCCATAAATACATTGCTTGAATTTATTATTCTTCTAAATTTGTTGTATAGACTTTAAGATAAAGAATATAAAGTATTTCTTTTAATTTTCTGATTATTTCTGGACTTTTTTTCTTACTATTGAATATTAAAGTGATTTTTAGTATAATAATATACTACAAATTAATCTGCAAATACATTGTTTGAAATTATTATTCTTCTCAATTTGTTGTATAGACCTTAATATAAAGAATATAAAGTATTTCTTTTAAACTTATGATTTTTTCAATTTTTTTTCTCACTATTGGACATTAAAATGATTTTTAGTATATTAATATACTAAAAATTAATCCATAAATACATTGTTTGAATTTATTATTCTTCTAAATTTGTGGTATAGACTTTAATATAAAGAATATAAAGTATTTCTTTTAATTTTCTGATTATTTCTGGATTTTTTTTCTTACTATTGAATATTAAAATGATTTTTAGTATAATAATATACTAAAAATTAATCTGTTATGTTTTGAAATTGTTACTTATTATCATGATAATTCTTCTCCATAAAATTCCTTCTAAATTTGTTATTATATATAACATTATTTAAAATTTTACTACTCACTAGGCCGTCACTTTAAGGTTTTTACAGTATTCAGTATAGCTGTATTCCTGTCACCCTCACACATTGGTCTATCTCCAAGTTTTGTTTGTTTGCATTGCTGCACTTCTGTTTCTATTTTCGTTTCTCTTGTTTTCTTGCGCTCTATGCGAGTATCTTCGGCTTTATCGCTTAGGCACGTGTCGTGTCAATGCAATGCAATGCAATGTCGTCGACGTCATCAGGTGGCCTAATTGCAATTAGCTGAGCGCCCCCCAAGTAGTCGTCCAACAACAGTGGACAACAATAACAACAACAAGAATAACAACAACAACACTCACATTGGTTGTCAAGGGCGACGTTCAACAAACTTCGATAAGCAGAGCCGGAGCTGGGGCAGCTCCCCCACCTCATAAATATAACTGAAAATGCATCCTGTTTGCTTGTTTTCTTTTCTTTTTCGTTTTCGTTTTCGTTGTTATTCTTTTCTTCTTTCTTTTCTATTCCATTTTATTGTGTGCTGCTGATAAGAGCAAAAATCAAATAAGCACAAAAGCAGCTACTGCAACAGCAACAGCAACAGCAACGAACAACATCTGCAATTGAAATATAATACCTGAACGTACATACATACATACATATACATATGTATGCTCGTAATAGATTGTAATTGGGTTCAGTGCACTTTTATCTTCCTTCTCAACTTACATCATAAGTTGAATGCTATAGAAGCTGCTTAAATCTAATCGCTTGTGGGGTATATCAATCACATTTCATAGAACATTGATTTCTATAAAATAAAATGTGATTATAAATATTGAATTATTTATGATTGATCAACAAGATTTTCGTTTAATCCGCCACTTAATCACTTTTTACTATTAATCATTATTTGAACATAATACTTAACTTAAACATTTGCAATGGAATGCAATAAAATTCGTATTTTAGACAAATAATCCTATTAAATAATCGTTGATTCATTTCGATTTTTGAAAAGATTCGCAGTTAGTCGGTGCAATCAATCATTAACAATCAATTTTAACTGCTGAACGCACACGGTAATTGCAAAATTGGTGTCTTCGGTATTTGTTAAAAATATTTGTTGTTGTTCTGGTAGCATTGACTTTGATTTTTCATTGTTGATTGTAGTCATTGTAATAATTTGTATTTAATTATAGTGAATTATTTGGTATATCACTCACACAAAAATACTCGCAAGTAATGCTGACAGTTTTTCTGGAATTTAGACTAAAAAACTTGTCTGCTGTTGAAATAAATAAACAAATTGCGAAAAATCGGCGATTAGATTATTAGAAGTGCAGCAATCTTGAAACACTTTGACAAGTGAAATCATTTCATTATCTAGTGATATTTGCTTTAACTCAAATGAGGTGTGAACCACTGTGCAAGAGCTAGATGTTTACAATAAATTATTTAAGAGATTTTTCGTAAAAATATAAATGAAAACATTTTCGCATCTCTGAAAACAAATAAAAATAGTTAACTTAATGCAATCGATGCCAAAAATAACAGCAACAATTTTCAATCTACACTAAATGTGTGCAGGCGACAAAAGTGAGTAAAATAAACAAGCCGAACCGAAACGAAAATAAAGCGAAATAAAAATCATGAAATGTTTTCAATTGGCAATTTTTACAGTTGCTTTTTTTGTATGGGGCGCTAAGCTTTTTCGTTCAGTTTGTTGTTGTTTGTTTATGTGGATGTCATTTAAATACGCTTCAAAAGTGAATTGCATTAATTACGCACACATGCCTATGAAGCATTGTGTGTGTGTGTGTGTATGTATGTATGTATGTGTGTGCACAATATTTATTTCTAATTAATTTAATTTTTGTTTTCGCTCGTTTCTTTTTGTATATTTTTTTATGTCGCCGGTGCAGCTTTTTGCCAGTCTTTTTGTCATGTGTGTGTTTGTGTTGGTGTGTGGGGGCTGCCGCGACGCTTGTTGTGTGTGTGTGTGTGTTTGGGTCGCGCATGAATTGAAAAAAAGAACGGCGCACGAAATTCGTATAAGAAAACTTTTAGTGCAAAAGCTTTGTCGCCTATGTGCGACTTTGTTTGTGTGTGCTGCGAGTGCGAGCATTTCTGACGTAATTCTGCTGCCGTCGGCGTCGCAGTCGCCGCCTAGCCAAACGCACCAATACCAAAGCACACAAGCACTCACATACATAGAGACTGAGAGCAGCCCCATAACAATGAGCGTGTACAATTTGTTGCTTCTTTTGCTGATCATCGACGCTTCGCAGCTGCTGCTGCCGCTGCGAGCTCTGCCAGCGTCGCTGTTGCTGCTCGCTTCTGCCGGTTTCGAAAATCCGAAAGCAACAACAACAACAGCAACAACAACAACATCAGCATAGCAACTAGTGTCGGTGGCGCAAATATAATTAAACTTTCGAATGGGATCAGCAACAGCAACAGCAGCAGCAGCAACTGTAATGCTTGACAAGTTTTTTTTTCTTTTTGTTTCTGTTTTTCTTTCTGTTGCTTTTTTGTATTTTAGTTTTCGTAGTGCTTTTCACTCAATTTGGAGTCGCTTGTGCTTTTTTTTGAGAGCTTTGCTGTTGCTGCGGCAGCCGTTGGTGCTGTTGCTGTTGCTGCTGCTGCTTTGTTTTCACTCAATTGCTGTTTGCTTGCGGCCGCGTAGTCAAGTTTCATGCCACCAACGATTGCCGTTGAATTCAGTCGTTCAACGAGAGTGACCGCGCACGAAAGCCCCAACAAGCCCACAGCGGAGCCGCACAAAACAAATTTAAACAACAAAAAAATATAAAACAAAATACCAAATAAATAATAATTATTAAATTCACCCGAACGAACGAACACAACACAGAGTGAGAAATATATGTATAGCATATACTAGCATTCAAACATATGTACTTGTTGTAGAGAGAAAGAGAGACACGCAGTAGAGCAAACGATATGCACCATATCGAAAACCAAAAATAAAAGCGAAATTTGTGTGCAAAAAAAAAAAATAAAAATTTAGTAATCATAGACGACGCATACGAAAAAGAGGCCACAGCAGCAAAGCAGCAATCAAAGGCAGTCAAAAGCAACAATCAACGCTCAAAAATCAAAAAAGTCGAGAACATTCTGTACACATAGCAGTCAGCTTTGCAAAATCACTCCTGCGCTCGTTCTCTCTCCTACTCACTCACTCCCAAGCACCTCCTGGCACCTGTTTTACTTTGCGTGTTCGCCAGCTTTCGTCACGACGCCAGACGGACGACGACGACGACTGCCACCCACCCCTCTCGATTTGAAGAGTTGCGTACGTGCCAGGGCATTCAAACATATGTTTGCAGCATTCAGCAATTTTGCGACGACAACAACAACTTCAACCTGAAGCTTCCTAACATATGTTAAGCCGCCAGAGGCCGCTATCCTCCTCCTCCTTTTGCTTTTACGTCGTACTGAAGTGCAGCTGCTTGTGTGCGTGTGTGTGCCAAAAGAAGTAAAAGTAATTGAGAAGTATAAAAAGAAGAAGAAGAAGAAGAAGTATTTTGCATTTTCGTGTCTTTTTCGTCATTTCGTGTGATACCGTATTTTGTGTGGTCTAGTGCAGTGCGAAAACAATTGAGTGACAAAACAAATGAGAAAATAAGAATAACAACAATATACATACATACACATAATTCAAGTAGACAACGTCGAGAGGAAGCTGAAGCTTTCGTGAGTGCAAGAAGTGCAATTGAAAAGTTGTCACAGCTGCTTGCCGCCGCTCCCCCCTCGTAACTCTGCCACAGCGCAGCCTTAACATTGAAGTGCACTCTCGCGCAATCTCTTCTAAAAACTTCTGCAGTGCAACATTTTGTGCGGATCCTGCCGCCCACAACAGCATTCATATGAAACCGGAAAATTGGCTTGAATCGTCATCAACATCAGCATCATCATCATCCTCAGCAGCAGCAGCAGCAGCAGCCGCAACAGCAGCAGCATCATCATCACCAACACCAACACCAACAACATCTGCAAAAGCAACAGCTTCGACAGCAACGGCAACAGGGTACAATGCTAAGGTAAATGTCACGCCCACGATACGGCCCATCTACCCCCCCAAAAACAGTGGCAGCCACACCCACACATACTTACACTCTTACTCTCGCACAATACACACACACACACACTTAGACACATAGACACACACACGCAACCCATTTGCCATTGTAGCATATGGCGCTGAAAAGTCGCTCGTTAAAAATGTTTTTGCTGTTTTTACGGCATCGCATTTTTTTTTTTTTGCTTCTTGCGTTTCACAATTATTTATTCTTTTATGTGGCTTGAAGTGCGTTTATGGTATTTCTTCTCTTTTGCTGCTGTTGGTTGTGGCTCATTAAGTGAGAAGAATTCTCTCATCTAACAATTAAAAAAAAAACGTAGTTACAAAACAGCAAAAACTACAACTATGATACAACAACAACAACAACGACACTGATAGTGGGCTAGACAATTGAATTGAATTCCAATTTCAATTTCTATTTCAATTCAATAAATAAGAGTACACTGTGCAAAAAATTGCGATACGATAAAAGGCGAACAAATTTGATATGAAAATTGATTTTCTTTTTGGAATATTGATAATACAAAATAGTTATTTTTTATATGAAATTACAATTTTTTGTATCAAAATTACAATTTTCACTATGGTCTTACATTAATAACAGAAAATGTTAAAACAATGATTTACAATTTTTTCCAATCAAATAAAAATATTTTGGCTTGATTGGAATTATTTTAGGTATATGTTACAGACAAATACTAAACACGTTATTTTTAATACTTAATCAAAGATTGAAGATTTTTTTAATACTTTTTTAAATTGTATAAAAATAAATGCAAATTCTTTAGCATTTTCTTTAGGTACTATAACTTGCGGTGGTAATAAAACATGTGCATAAAAATACTGAAAAGAGTATTTTTTGGTTCTTGTGCAAATCTTTCTGAATTCGGAAATTATAATCGGAAATAAATTGAAATTTCGCTCTGTGTATGAAATTGAAATTCCATTTGGCTGCGATACGAAATGCGTGTCACAAATATATGTACATGCTTAATTTATATACACTTCTGTGCATGCTTATATACGCACAAATATACCAAAATGTATATATAGTATATCCGCAGACAGATATGTACGTAGAGTATATCCGGGTTCATTAGCGTGGCGCGCAGTGAAACCTAATGACTTGGTCAGTTTTTGCATTTCGACGTTTTGGCTTTTGGGCAAACAAAACAGCAGACAGCTGAAAGACATCGAGAGGGGGCAGCAGCAGGTGTTTGGAGGAGAGGTGAGGGGAGGCATAGGCATTTGAGGGGGTCACGTGTGAGGTCCAGACCCAGGTCCGTCACATTTCACAAGCGCAAATTACATTTTGACGCTGCTGCAAACCCTCACTAATTACATTACATTACATTACATTGCTCTCTGTACCGTACGTTGTACGATGTCCAAGTCGATATATATATCTATATATATAACTGCATATGTGTGTGCATAACACTTGGCACAATAGTTGCACCTATTTTGTGGTCGCTGCTCTGTGTTTGTTATTATTTTTGTGTGTTTGCCTCGTTGTGCAGTCAACGCACGTTGCCAAACGCGCAGCTCAATTGGACTATCAAATGGGGCCCACTACGATATACTACGATATAACATGCATATATAACACGACTATATAGATGCATAAAATATATTTGAATTCACACAAGTGCATCTCTGCATATCTATAGATATTGTATCTGAACTACATTTGCGATACATCTTTAAGCAGCTTATGCAAATACGTTCATCTTCAAAATGTTTGAGCCACAAAACACGCATTTGAGATACAGCTTTAAGTAGTTTTTTATTTATAACTACAGATATACCATCTAAGGTGCATAACAACACCTTAATCTTTTTCCATTTCTTCAGTATAAATATATACTGATAACAGTTTGAGTATCAACTTTTGTGATTCTCTTTGATTTTTTATACCCGCTACCCATAGGGTAGAAGGGTATTATAACTTTGTGCCGGCAGGAAATGTATGTAACAGGTTGAAGGAGGCATCTCCGACCCTATAAAGTATATATATTCTTGATCAGCGTCAACAGCCGAGACGATATAGCCATGTCCGTCTGTCCGTCTGTCCGTCTGTGTGTCTGTGTGTCTGTCCGTCTGTCCGTATGAACACCTAGATCTCAGAGACTATAAGAGATAGAGCTATATTTTTTTTTCGACAGCATTTGTTATGTTTGCACGCAGATCAAGTTTGTTTCAAATTTTTGCCACGCCCACTTCCGCCTCCGAAAATCAAGAAAATCGAATAACAAGCGTAATTTTAAAGCTAGAGTTACGAATTTTGGTATATACAATAATTGCTATAGTAGTTATGATTCCTGAACATTTGGTTGCGATCAGATAAAAATTGTTGAAGTTATTAAAGAAATTCTTTTGTATGGGCAAAAACGCCTACTTACTGGAGGTCTTAGTTACTTTGTCTGACAATCTGGTATATTGTGCCGTCTATGGTATATTTTGAATGCGGTACTATATCGATATACCACATATACCATTTGGTATATTTTTTAGTATTTTTGTAGTATATTTGGTATATTTTGAGAAATATACCGCAAAATATATTGCTTTTATTCAAAATGGGTAGCGGGTATCTCACAGTCGAGTACACTCGACTGTAGCTTTCTTACTTGTTTTATTTATAAACATAATAAAAGAAAAAATAATAATAAAGTCAGAAACTTTTTTAGCTAATATTTTATAAATACCTTAATCTTTGGTTATTTATTCAGTATGCACTAATATACCATATATATCATTTTAGTATTTTTGTGGTATATTATTTCGGTGTATTTTAAAATCAATACCGCACCATTTTGCCTTCAATACAATGGGTAGCTTTCTTACTTGTTCCATTCTTTCAGTATAATTATATACTGACTTTTAAATTCCAATATGAATCAGATGACTTTTGTGATTAGAATAACATAAAAGCATTATTTTTCACTATATTATTTATAGGAATAATAAATATTGCTTAGAAATTGAATGAATCAGATGATTTTTGTGATTGGAATAACATAAATACATTCTTTTTCTCTATTTTATTTATAGAAATAGTAAAGTTTGCTTAGCACTGAAATTGAATGAGAGCATGATCTGCATAGCTCAGATACTTTATGAGATAACGTTTTGAATAATTTAGATTTAGATTTTTCAAGTGATCGTGCTACACAATTATAGCACTAAATGAGCAGATTTCCCAACTAATTTCCAAGTCAATTAGATCATACTTGGTTGTTGTTTGATCACACGCTTGCATTATCATAGAAACGAGGCACAGATGATGTAAACAATTTATACTCATAGTTTGCTTTCGAGTACTCGTGCTTTATTGTCTAGTTATGTTCTTTTATTGCTGTTGTTGTCGTTGTTCAGCATTTTTTTTTTATCAATTGATAATATCGATTGTCGGGGGCCTATTATTTGTCTAGTGTTTATTTATTGTCTCGTTGCCACAAGTTACGAATTACAAAACGGAAAACAAACGACGAGTCTCGAGCAAGTTTATTTGGAGCAAACGTCTTGCAAACATGCAAACTACAAATATAAAGAATGCACAATATAGAAAATACATATTGGAGATCTTATGAAACGACAAACTATTATAGTAACAGATGTTGTCTCGTCGTCGTCATTGTGAAGTGCAGTTGTAATGCAAATTAAACTCTCTGTATCTTATGGATTGATCGATTAATATATGATCTGGCTATTGTCTTTGCCGACATCGTTGTTGCTGTTGTTGCTGTTGATTCGTTTGGCTTCTTTGCAAAAGGTTAATAACCCGCATTCAAAATTAGCCAATCGACAACAGCTTCTACCTGAAGTATATAAAAAAAAAAACTTTGATGAATGTGTATTTCTGACTCGATGTCTGTCTGTTTGACTCTGCCACACGCTCCGTTACGATGTTTGTTGGCTTCTGACCCCATTCAAGAGTTATATACAAAAGTCTTTAAGCTTGTGGCACATGGCAAATAAATAATCTTGACTCGCTTGCCCCCGGGGCTAGTTGGACTTACATCTAAGTATGTTATGTGGATGCGCGATAGGTAAATGGCCTACGCATTGTTTTATCATTCAGCATGAAGTTAAAGCTAAAGCAGCAGCAGGTAGAACAAAGCTAAAGTCGTGGGTGTTAGCAAAGCGTGCTGTAGATCAGGATATAGATTAAGTTTTATGCCGTAATATACGTGACAAAATTCGCAAATACCTAGAACATGAAATATTGTTCTAGAGTTTTGTGGTCTCGCATAATTTATGCAGACAAACAAACAGATCATAAAGCTCGCTTGTGTTGTTCACTCAACTGTTAAAGCTGATTAACAAAATATATATTTTACGATTTTCTTGCGCGCCTGTTATAAATATTTCCATAAAATTATCGCACTCTTCCACTATTGTGTGTGGAAATTTGTAACAGAAAATTGAATTTGCATTTGGTTGAGATAAGTAATTGTGCCAAATTAGCTGATAAGTTGAAAACTGGCAAATGTGCAAATGGGTAAACTCATTCAATATACATTTTCCTCCCCCTCCCTCCTTTCGAAATATATGTAAATTTATTCGCAGTGGGGGGAGAAGGAAAACAGAATGTGGAACGCGTTGATAAATACACGAAATTTTCGTATGGAAATGAAAGCAATTTACGAGGTGTACACACATTCGTATATAGCTCGTAATCATAATAATAATATGAAACTGCTCAGAGATAATAGATCTCTTGCATAATACGGCAAAGGAGTTTTTAGCAGCTGGACAGCGACAGACACTGAGCTGAAGCTGAGGCTGTCTGTCAGTTGAGATCGCTGAGCAGAACTATTAACACGCAGTAAGACACAAAGCTACATAACTGCATAACTGACTGGTGAGCCATTAAAGTGCCGACTTTGTTTGCTTTTTTTTTTTTGGGGGACTTTGCTAAGAGAGGTTTTTATATCTGCTATCCATAGGGTAGAGGAGTATGATAACTTTGTGTTTGCTGTAAATGCATGTAGCAGGCAGAATGACGATCAGATTGATATTCCAGAAGTTATTTAAGGTGCTTTGGCTGATAATCTGGTATATTTTGGACTCTATGGTATATTTTAAATATATACTATATAAATATAACATTAGGTATATTTTAATAATTTTCAGCATAATAATTTGGTACATTTAAATAATCATACCGACCCGATCTGGCATATTTTATACTCTGTGGTATATTTTAAAAATACATAACTATATAAATATACCAGCAAGAGTATATAAATATACCAACAAGACTATATAAATGCAAGATTCGGTATATCTTAGAATTTGGTTGTGTATTAATTTGGTATATTTTAAAAATAATACTGCACTGAATGATACAGACAAAATGAAGGTGGTGTCTCTTCTAAAGTATACATTTATGGTGTCTTTGGTATATTTTAAATGTATTTATATTTTAGTAATTTCGCGTAATATTCATTTGGTATATTTTTATTGAGAATATGATATCTTCCAGACGTACTCTGTGATATATTTTGAATGTAGTACACTATATTAATTTGGTATATTTTTAGAATATGGTATTCCACAGTCGAGCACACTCGAGTGTAGCTTTATTACTAGTTGTTTCTCTGGCTGTGCGATTTACAAGTCACGAAGCCTAAAATGAAAATTACGAGTACAAAATCACACCGCACGCAGACTGCTTTGCTGGTTGGGGCAATATGCAATTAAGTTTTTCTTATTTTCTTCGTTTTTTTTTTTTTGGCCATACTCATACGAATACCAAGACAAACAATGCGGTTGCAAGTTGCAGTGTTGTGGCAAAGTTTTAAAGTTTTTGTTTCTTTTTTTTTGGGTTAGGCAACCTGCTGAGACAACAACAGCAGCAGCCAAAGAAGAAGGAAATAGATTTGTGAAATGTTAATAAACTTAATTGGAGTTCAATTTGAGTTAATAATGCTGAAAAGCGACAGTTTGAGCTCCTCTTTGAGTGTTTCATTTTTAAGCGGATTTGACACGCCCACAAGCCAAGTGGGCGGCTTGGCGACTTGGACATATTTTGAGTTGCTTCGTTTGGTTTTGTTTTTCTAAGCCGCATATCAATGCAGCTTTTGCTCTAGTTAATGCGCTTTTATCTTATTGTTGTTAGCTACTGATGTTGACGTCGCTTTTATTGTTGTTGTTGTCAGTGTTGTTGCTGGTCTTGTTGTTGTTGTTGTTATTGATTGTAAACCTTGAGCTACGTATGTGCCGCGGCGTACACGGCGAAGGTCGCCAAGTGCGTTGTCCGTCGGGTATTTTTCATGCACAAACTAAATAGCTAAATAGCTGTGAGCTAAACTCGTAGATACACACACACACATCTATGTATGTTTGTGTGTGTGTTGTCAGCTGAATGCATTGGGCTGTGGCATTAACATATGTAGCGCGATTTGACTTTGATTACATTATAGCCGAGCAGCAGCGGCAACAGCAGCAGTCGACGACGAGTCAGCAAATTTGCATTGTTGCGTTCTAATTAAAAATGGGCGCAGTTTTTGTGTAGTGTATAGTGTGTGTTTGTATGCAGAAGCCAATGCGGCAGTTAAGGACAAGAGCACAATGAAAAGCAAATGCTAATTTAATTAAGACAAGCGCGCAAACAAGTCAAAAGAGACACACACACAGAAAAAATGGTCAGAAAAAGAGAAGCAACAATAAAAAGACAAAGTCGAAGACGGTTCACAGCACCAAGGCTAAGTTGAGATACTTGGACAAGAGAAACAAGCAAGAAAGCTACAGTAGAGTGTGCTCAACTTTGATATAGCCGCTATCTATTTTTAATAATAGCAAAACAGTGCGGTATTATTCTTAAAATATACCAAATTAATATTTTAAAATACTAAAATATATATAAAAAAAGGTATATTTGGTATATTAATATGGGACTACATTTTAAAAATTACCATTGAAACGAAAATATCCGTGCTACCCATTTTCAATAATAACAAAACAGTGCGGTAATATTTGTAAAATTTACCATATTAATATTTTAAAGTACTAAAATATATCACAGGGTATATTTGGTATTTTAATATGGGACAACATTCCATAAATACCATTGAGAAGAAAATATTACTGCTATCCATTTTCAATAATCGCAAAACAGTACTGTATTATTCGTAAAATATACTAAATTAATATACTACAAAATACTGAAATATACCAAAATGTTGGCTGTATTTGATATATAGAGTACCCAATATACCAGATTATCAGCCAATGAAACTTTTGTCATATAACAGTAATTTTCAAATATACCAATATACCAGACTATCATCCAAAGAAACTTTTGCGTATCAAATTATTTTATTAACACGCCAAAGTATATATTTGATATACTGACTACATTTAATATATATAATAATATATACCACGCAGTACCCAATATATCAGATTAACACCCAAACAGAACTTTTGCCATTCAAAAGTATTTCTTACAATTTGCATCCGATCGCAACCTTCTTCTGCCTGCTACATACTTTTCCTGCAAGCACAACCTTATCATACTCTTCTACCCTATGGGTATCGGGTATAAAGCAAGAGACAGATATACAGAAGTTGAAAAGAGAAGTAACTAGCAGATACATTTGTATCTTCTGCCTCGCCTGCAGGCAAGGGGCAGGGTTAATGTTTGCTTAGCGACAGTTTCATTCTTTCTTTCTTTCTTATATTTTTTTTTGGGTATCTCTGTTATTTTTGGGAAATGCTGAGCAAATAGAATATGCCACAAAAATATTGTGTCAACAAACAATATGTTAAAAATACAATAGCAGATATTAACAGACAAAACTAGCAACTGTTTTTTTAGTGCATTCGTGCTGTGCTCCATTTATAGTTGCGATGAACTCGGTAACTCGCAAATGAGCCACGGAAACAGCTGCGACAACTGTGTAAATAAAACGCATTACTTAAAATTAACTAAAAAAAGAAAACTAGAAGCGGAGGAGGCAGAGGCAGAGGCGAAGACAGAGGCAGAGTATGCACAATTGTTCAATTAACTAGAGTAGAGCACAAGTTTTTTTTGTTGTGTGTCCCAAAAGTCAACTGAATTGATGCCCAAAACAAGAATCTAAAATAAATAAAACGAAAATAAACACGATGAAAATAACAAAATAAAGACCATATAAAATGCGACAAATATCTTTTATTTCTTCGTCGTCTCTTTTTTTTTTTACGTATGAAAACAAAATCAAAATTAATTTAAAACAACTTTTTATTTGTTGTTGCTGCTCGCTCGCCTTGAGCATCAAAAAAATTTGCGAATTTATATTAAATTTGTTGCTCTTGTTGTTGTTGTTAGTATTGTTGTTGTTTTCTTACATCTTTCCCCGCTTTTGCCAGAAATTCAGAATTCACGCTGTCCACTTCAATTCGAACTGTTGTCAAGCGCTCAAGATTTTTATTTTAATCCCCCCAAACGAACGCATTGTTGCTGCTTTTATTGATCTTATTATTATTATTATTGTTGTTGTTGTTGTTGTTGTGTATATTTTTAAATAGCATTTCACATTCAAGTTGCCGCGTGAATAAATTTATTTTAATTTTCCACACTTGTTTTGCTTTTTTCGTTTTTTTTTTTTTTGTGTCGTTTTCTTGGTTGTTGATTCTTTTGCTAATTTGACTTTTACATGAGTGACGATCACGATTTATGGCAGCTTGTGACGCCACGTTTTTAATGGGGTTTACAGGGTATATTTAGATTGAAATGAGCTCATCAATCTTCCGCCAGATTCATCATCTTGTCATATTTATGCTTTAGAATAAAGATTCTTTTATGCAAACTAATTTTACACTACTTAATTTCAATTTAAATTACATTTATGTAAAGGCTATTTCTAGCCTTTCCCTTAATTTGAAATTCAATTCTTGTTGACTTTTAACATTATAATGTTTTCGTTTTTCAGATTCATTATTTTTCAAGAGCCACATCTTAGTCACATTTATACTTTATAATAAATATACTTTTATGCAAATCAAATTTGTTTTAAACTAAATTGATTTTTAGGTTACTTCTCAGCTCTTTGGCTTAGATTTAAATTAAAATCGTGTTGACTTCTAACGCAATTTTGATTTATATGCAACTGTTTATTGATTCTTTTCCCTCTCCACTTGTTTTCTATTTGCAGGTAAGCCAATTCGCTGTTGAATCATTTGAAACACTTGAATCATTCGACTGTTATTCAATTGCACTTGTAAGTAAACAAAATCGAGTAAACAACTCTTTAGCATTTGTAAATATTGTTTTCGTTTGGCGAAAAAAACACACATAAAAAAAAAGCAAAACAAAACTTGCTGCTTTGATGACCGCAAACAGTTTGTGTCTCCGTCTTCATCTCTTGGTCACTCTCTCGGTCTGTCTGTCTGTCCGTCCACCTGTCTGTTTATGGCTGTATCTCTTTTCATTTTGTGGCTGCTGTAAAATGTTTGGCAGCAGCGTGGCAGCGGCGGTGGCAAGGAAAAGCGCGTTTCCAAAGATTTCACTTTCACGCCGTAAAACAACAAAGAGACGCTAATGCAAATGCCGACACAAGATCGTTCAGTGTCATCCGCATAGTTGTCGTCGCACATGAACCAGGGATGCATTTTACGATTGCTTCGTCTGTCCGTCTGTCCGTCTTTCTGTCTGTCTGGTGGATAAAGCGCTGCGATCTCAGCGATTGTTAGAGCCAGAGTTACCAGAGTTTGGTGACGGCGTTGTTTTTAATATGCAATTGTTTTGCAAATGAAAAATGAAATTGTTTTTAATTGAATAGTTGTGCTTTTGGATATTAATTTTAATTGAATTTTAATTAAAAACCCTCATTATCCGACGACAAGAAATGGCAGAGATAGGCATCCTTGACTCTATATAGAAGGTAAATACTCTTGCTCAGAACCGATGCGATATAGCTATGACCGTTCGTCGGAATGAGAAGATAGAGCTATATTTTTTATTGACAGCTTGTTGTATAAATATACCAAATATACAGCTCGGAATATTAATTTGGTATATTTGAATACCGCTCTGTTTTGCTCTCATAGTACACTCTACTGTAGTTTTTTTTTACTTTTGTACATTTCTGTAAATTGCAGTATTTTTACGGTATATTTAAATACTGCACACTCGTATGCAGCTTTCTTACTTGGATTTACAAGCGAAGCAGAATTCACTTGTTATATTAATATACCAAATATACATTTCGGTATATTTCAGTATCTTTCCGGTATATTAATTTGGTATATTTATATTATAAAACAGTACTTTTTTGCTCTCTTCGCACACTCGACTGTAGGTTTTTCACTTGTTGTTAATTGGAAATAGAAATAAAACAGTCGTCTATTGCACTTTTTGTTGAAAACAATTGTCTAGCGTCTAGACTTTCAGTGCACATTGCAAACGATTCTGGCCAAGTGTGCTCGCATCGCATTACTGCGTAATGAATCTGAATATCGCATTTCATGCTGATATCGACTTTGATCGCACAAGTGCTTCTCGTGTTTTTTTTTTTTTGCTGTTGCTGTTGCTGTTGTTGTTGTTTCTGGCCTATAATAAATGCCACAAAGTCTCTGGAATCTCACGAGCTATTGTTGCAATTGCCTTTGCTGTGGCAATTGCAGCGCCGCTTATTCAGGTGCTTGTTGCTGTTGTGGTTGCTGTGGCAGCGGCTGCAGCAAGTTGCTTTTGCTTTTGGTTTTGCTTTTGATTGTGGCGCAATGGTTTGGCATGTGCATGTGCATGACTTGGGGGCATTGTAACACACACACACACACACATACACATATGAGGCATGCTCATAGTTTTTGTTTTTTTTTTTGGCTTTGCTTGTCAAGAGGCATTCAATTGCCACAACAACAGCAACAACAACTTTAACTGCAACTGCTGCAGCGACTTTTGTGGCTGAGTTTTAAAGTTGCTTTTGGGTTGGGCATTGCTTGCATTATTGTTGTTGTTGTTGTTGTTGTTGTTGCTGTTGTTTGTTTGTTTGCTAAGTGAAAAGCGCTGTTCATTTATTGCTGTAACTCGCATCGTTGTTTTTTCTTTCTTTTTTTTTTTTTGTTTTCGCTGTGGACAGTAATTTTCACCAGCTGCCGTTATCGCAAAGGTTCAACATGCTTTTTGCATGTGCATCATCATCATCATCATCATCATCATCATCATCATCATCAGCAACGTTAATAGCTCCTCTGATACGACACGCCATTGCCATCGCCTAACTCCCTATATCAACTCTCCCTCTCTCTTTCCCCTCGGTATCATTCTCATTTTTTGTCTGCACTGTAATATCGATCTTTTCGTTTGTCTGAATTAATGAGTGTTGTTTTTTTTTTTGTGTGGGGGAGTGCTCATTAAATTTATTTCGTTATTTCTTTATAATTTTGTGATTTTATATATTTCTTTTTGTTGCCTTTCACTCAATAATAAAACTCGCCCTCAAATTGGCCAAGGCACGTTTTCGACATCGTCGTCAAGGAAGTTGCGCGCGCTTAAAAACTTATTCAGCTTGGCTTGCATTTAATGCCAATTATTCGGCATAAAGCAATAAATAATCCCCCCAATAATAATAATAAAAAAAGCAAGAAATAATGAAAAAAATGTATTGAATAAAACACAAATCGAAGCGTTTGATACAAAAACTCCTTTCACTTTGTGGCAAGCGCAAAACGAAGCGCAGTTGCTGCCTGTTGCATTTGTGTGTGTAGAATGTTTGCCACATTGACACACACACACACAAGCAATCTGTGTGCCACTGACACACAGACCAAGTAAAGCGCAACGAAACCGAAAACGATATCGAAGCCAAAAGCCGAGCAAAGCCGACGACGACGACGAAAAGTCGAAGAAGCGTTGCGTTGAATGAACTCGCTTCTCAGCTTTTGTTGGCGAGCGTAGCGAAGCAAAGCAGAACGTGGCAACGTGGCAAAATGGGGCAGGAATAAAGTTTAGTTTGTGGCAAGCTGGGTTAGACATTCTTATGCAATTGGGCAAAAAGGAAGTGTTGTTTGTCGTACCTGACGTATGCGTAATATGGTTGCGTATACGCTTGTTGTGCACACTCTTCGCCCACACACACACACACATGCAGACACTCTGGAAGCACTTGAAAACTCGCACTCAACTCGCAGAACTATAATTGAAATTGTGTTTCTATTTATAATCGCAAGTTAAGCAGATTAGATGGCAACAACAGCATCAACAGCAGCCCACTCAATATTCAATACTCAATTCAGTTAAGTTAATGGCCAGCGATTTTTTTGGCGAATCTTTAAGTGGACAGCAATCTATCGAAAACTTAGGGAAACAGTCTCAACTCGAACACGAACTCGAATTCAACTCTCGCAGCAGCAGCAGCAGCTTCATCACTTTGTTACACTTCAGAATGCGCAAATTTTGTGGCTTCTTCGCTGTATTTGATTTTGATTTGATTTTTGTTTTATTTTTTGTTTATTTTTTCTTTTTTTTTGCGTTGAGCATTACGTAATCGCTCGCTCTTGTCTCGAGTGCTATTGAAATCTCAGTTGTGTTGTTTATTTGCTCCGCTTCTTTTGTCTGTCTCTTGTTTTTTTGTTATTATATATTTGTGCTTTTGTTTTGTTTGTTTTATTTTGCGCTTCTCTTCTTTAAATGTGTTTCAATTTCAATTTCGATTTCATTTTCGATTCGATTCTACCTTTTATGCGATGTTCGGTTAGCTGCTGGTGTTTTGTCTTCTAATTATAAACACAAACTTCTTCAAACGGAAGCATCTTCAGCCATTCTAGAGTACATTTCAAATGTGATTTATGTTAATTGGTTTTAGTTTTTGCTCATCTTTTTTTTTGCACAAGCCATTAGTAGTTGACATTATGGTCAAGATTTGAGCGATAGCCCAAAGCGAATTCCTACTTAACTAATTCTATATATATTTTTAGTTATGATCAGATCCAGCAAATAGAGC
Organism: Drosophila kepulauana; assembly: GCA_023558455.1. Lineage (NCBI taxonomy): Eukaryota > Metazoa > Arthropoda > Insecta > Diptera > Drosophilidae > Drosophila > Drosophila kepulauana. The sequence goes on from CM042369.1 coordinate 1,502,463, forward strand.
AAACTTCGCGGTCGTTTATCTTCGCCAGTTGCCAAGCGAATTTAATCTGCAACTATCATTTAATCAAGCACATCGATGTGGAACAATAGTTGACATTTCTACCCGAACGTAATTTATATCAGAGTCTCAGTTGTGGGATTTGCTAAACTAACTGAATTGTATAGTAAAACACGACTACTGCAATCGGGTCTTAGTTGTTTTATATAAATATATGGTACATTTTGTATTCTATGGTATATTTTTAATAGTCTTCCATACAATATACAAATACAAATGTGTGTAACAGGCGGAAGGAGGCATTTCCGACCCCATAAAGTAAATATATGGTATATTTTTCACCCTGTGGTATATTTTCTGGTATATTTTGTCATCGATGGTATATGTTTATAGTAATATAGCTAAATTGAATATAGACTTTGGTATATGTTAGTATTTTTCGGTATATTAATTTGGTATATATATTTTCAGAATATGGTAACACTCAACTCTTTACCTTTCTTACTTGTTTTTAAATCGAAAGAATTGATTCCTTTGAATCATTAATTTTTTAAAATATGTGTAATTAATAAGCCAAGATATAACTTTTTATGTTATTCTTGCTTTGCAGTTGTGTCATCACTTGTAAGTTGTTGGCATTAAAAATAGACGATTGTAAATGGAAATCCATGAAGTTGGTAATATAATTAGATGCACTGATTGTCGTCGCCGGCGATTGCGTAATGAACGAACGTTACAAGTTGATGGCCATAGCCAATTTTTTTTTTAATGGCACGTAGCCAAACGCTGGCACGTCGAAGAAAGTGAAATTACAAAATTCATAGCGCTGTTGTGGCATAGTTACAAATATAAATCCCAGAGAGTGTACGAAACACTGTCGCAATTATGATAATAAATTAAATGAAAAAAAAAAAACAAGTAAGAAAGCTGTAGTCTAGTGTGCACGACTGTGAGATACCAGCTACCCATTTTGATTAAAAGCAAAACTGTGCGGTATTGTTTTTGAAATATACCAAATTAAAATACCAAAAATATTAAAGTATACCGAAGGATATGGCTGGTATATTGATATAGTATTACATTCAAAATATAGCACAGTTCAAAGAAAAGTAAACAAAATATACCAGAAAATATACCATATAGTACAAAATGTATCATATATAAACTTGATGGGGTAGGAGATGCCTCCCTTCTTCTGACTGTTAAGTACTGTGCCGTATTATTCTTAAAATATACCGAATTAATACATCGAAAAAATACAAAAATATACAGAGGGTTATATTTGGTATATTGATGTAGCACTATATATACCATTAGGTACAAAATATACCAGAAATTATACCATAGTATGTGAAATCTACCGGAATATAAACCGTTGGGTACAGAATATACCATAGATGTATACACTTTATGAAGTAAATAAATACTATAGATACATTTCCTCCCTTTCTACTCTATGGGTATAAAGACAAGTAATAAATGTATTTTATTATACATGCTATTTCAGAGTTGATAGAGAAATTGTTATTAAATTGTCTAGGAATCGTAACAAATTTTATAGATTTATATCATACAATATTTGTGATTTTTATAAACTGAGCAAACAAATTTATATTTCATGTAGATCGCTTAGTATTAAGCTATTATACCCTTCTACCCAATGGTCAGTGGGTATCGAAATCGAATTATAATGCAGTTCATTCAAGTTGTACTATCACGAAATTCAAGCACGTCTTTCTCAATACCAAAGGTCTGGCCTGGCATTTTGACCCGCCGCGGCGACTGATTAGAAATGTGAATGAAAAGTGTCTGTCTGTCGAGTAGACTATATGGTATATATATAAAATACTTAGTATATATAGCATGTAGTTTGTAGGGTGCATAGAGTACACACTATTAATATAAATTGTAGATTGGGGGCCGTTGAACGTGTCGCTCAAAACTTTGCACGTGCGACGCAAGATTCAAGCGTTGAAGCTCTGTTCGCCGGGGTGATTGATGACGATAAGCTCGACAGATTTCAGAATCATCGCTATACTATATAGTACACATTAATATATGTATATATAAACTCTATATAGCAGCTAAATTTGTATTATGAAAATTGTTTGCGCCAGCACTTTGCCTTCGTCTCTTCGTCCACAAAATATATACAATATTTGAAAGCTGTTGCTGTCTAGCTGCATCTCCCTCTTTCATTCACGCTCTTTGAGTGCATTAAACTCGCGTCGCGTCTTGACATTTGCGCTGACAAGTCAAAAGAAAGAAAGAAAGAAAGAAAGACGAAGAAGAAGAAACAGAGAGTAAAGGCAAAAATTAAATAATAAAAAATGAAATTTCAACAATTTATTTAAAATCGCGCAACGTTTTACAATAAATAATTCGCACAGAGATGATGGCACAATTGCAAAGTAACAAAAAAAAAAGTAAAAGACCTCCTAAACAGATCTCTGACAAACCACTTAACACAATTTCAGAGGCACTTAGCAGACATAAATCACACAGAGATGCACACGCAAAGATACTTTTACAGATACAGATACAGATACAATTACAGATGCGATGTGTGGCAAGCGGCAATCCCCAGATTTTGTGGCATTAGTCACCTGTCGCTTCGCTTCGACTTGTGTTTGCTTATTAATAGCCAAGAAAAACACACTCGCATTCTGCAAATATATATTTATAGAAAGATCTCTGCCACATACCAAAGAACACATCCCAAGCATCGCATCGCATCGCGTGGGCAACTCAATTATAGATCGCAGCTCTGAGTGTAGGAAATGAAATTGCAAACGTCAGTGTCATTCTCGGATCGTATGTGGCTGACACATCGAGACGGAATTCCAACACCTCAAAGTGCAAAATTATTCAGCACATGAAGCGAAAGATCTAGGCAAGGCAGATGACAGCTGAGAAACAGCCTTTGAAGCAGCTTGAACAAGTTATTAGAAAACATTTCTAAATTTGAAAAATGTAAAATGAAAGTGAATTGAAAATTCAACTTTAAATTCTTTCTTTGAAATGAAGTCTTCAAATTTGTGTTGAATTCTTACTATAACTACTTATATGAATAAAAATTTACACTTTAAATTCTTTCTCTAAAATGAATTCTTTAATTCGAGTCCAATTCATATTTTATCTGCATACAAAGAGCAGGCTATACTATATTTTATTTACAGTTATCTGCATTTTCCATCTCTCTAAGCTTTGATTTTCGTTAGCAGCGAAAAACACCTGACTACATGATAAAGTATATGATATATACATGTATAATACAACCATCATTTAATGCGATTATAATCCGCAACAGAATCTAGAATCTAGAACATGCTCGTTCCGAATCTGTTGACACAACTGCGTTCTTTTTTTTTGATGTTTACCAATACAGCTGACAGTTTTTTCATTTTGTTAAGCTGAACTAGCATTCCATTTTAATCGGAACGCAACGTGAAAGCTATCAATAGTATGTAATCGAACATTTATTTATATCTTTACAACAGAATTTACGAAATTAAAAATGTTGCTCGATTTAACAGACTTGCCAAGTATAAATGACTTAAATTGTTGATTCAAGAATAACTTTTTTCATCTTTTTAAGTTACGAATAACTCTGATTAATATATTTTGCAATTGTTTTTGTTTAAGTTGGTTTAAGTTGTCAAGTTAAGAATACTTCTTAATCTATATCTTTTTAAATAAACTTGGTCTCTTTTGATGAAAAACTACAAATATTTAGTTCAATATTTGAGCCAATAAATAGCTATCAAAAAAACATCTGGCTTGTATCCTGTTTTTTTCTTGGCGAAACCACAAAACTGTTGAGCAAAAAGGCGCCACATCAAAAGGTTTTTCTTTAGCAACTAAAAATAGATGAGACGCAAGTTGTTTTTCTTTTATCGCACTGCAAACTCAAAAGTAAAAAAGGTTTTTCTTATATACAAGTATTTTTAAGATATATTTATATATAGGATCTAGCGTTCGCTTGGTATTCCTTTTCGATATTCTTTGTCTACCTGTTGCGTTGTCAAACCAACAAAAAAAGGCGCCACATCAAAAGGTTCTCTACTTGAGTATCTTTATATCTGTTTTGCGTCCACTTTTAAGTATCTTTATAAATAGATTCTGTCTGTCTAGCGACACGTGCTTGGCTCTAGCTACTTTATTTTTTATTGCGAATTCAAGTTAATCCATTTGCGTATCAACTAAATACAATTAAGTGATTATATTGCGAAAACTTTTTACTATTTATTTATTTATTTTGTTCACTTTATTTGCTGTGCTGTGTTGCTTTATTCTATTTTTTTTTGTCGTCGTATGTGCAAACTTTAATTGTGTGTTGGTATTGATATTATTTTGATGTGCGGTTCAGTTCCGTTCTGCGCTATTCTATTCTGTTCTGCGTTGTGTTGAAATGGATGCCACGTTGTGTGTGTTTTTCATTGTTTTATTTTTCATTTTAGCGTGACTTGACGTAAAATCATGCAATACAACTTGTAATTACAGCTATAAGTATCTGTATCTGTAGCTGTGTAACAATGATCAGCTTTAAGATACATTTGTATCTGCAGATTGTGCTTTATTGTGGAGCTTAATAATAATTCTGCTATTGAAATCAATTAAAAGCGTTTATATTATGCGTTTTGATTACGGCAACAGCAACAGACCTTGGGATCTCGCTCAGCTCAGCTCAGCTCAGTTCGTATTTGGAAAGGCAAAAAAAAAATAAAAAAAACAAAAAAATAAAAAAATCAGTCGTTATGTTTACTAAATACATGAAGTGATCAATAAAGGGTATGTTGAAGTGTGCTTGCGAAATACCCTTTGTTTTGATTCAAATCTATTGATTGTGGCTTACATTACGTATACGTCATATTACGTATACGTTACATTTTAAATAACATTTTACGGAATTTGTATACCGAAAATGGCATTGAAAATCAATTGCCTATGAAAATTGGTTAATTGTAATATCATTTTCATATTAAGTATACGCCCAGTGGCATATTAAGTATACGCCCAGTTGACCTCCGAATGTTTGAAAACTTCAAAGCAGCATATAACAAATATGTTCATGATACACTTTAATAGTTGTTTAGCCTATTTTATTATTATTTAGCACATATTAAGTATACGCCCTGCTGGCCTCGACATCGCTAAATTGCTGCCAATAACTGTTAAATAAAATAAATACAATAATATTTATATTTTATACTTTTGTTGTTGTCTATGTCCATATAAAATCAATATACCGAAAAAATGCTGAAATATACCGAAGTGTATTTACAAAATATATCAGATTTTAGTATGAAAACAAGTCATACCTTTCTTGATTTGTTTTAGAGTAACTTGAAGTCGCAAAAATACTCATATATACCGAAAGCTATGTTTAGTATATTGATATAGCACGACATTCAAAACATACCATAGAGCACAAAATATACCATATTGTATCAATTTTATTTCTTTGTTGACTTGAAATCGTATCATGTTTAGTTCTTGGTATGTTGATAGTAAATTAATATACCGAAAAAATACTGAAATATACAATTTAAATATACCACAGAGAACAAAATATATCAGATTGTACTTTTAAAACTAGTTTTGAAATAATGATCTTTAATAGAGTAACTTAAATTCGTGTTTTATTTTAGTTCTTTCTATGCTTATATCTTTTTTTGGTCACATATGCCCCTTGAGAACGCGAGTTGTGAGTTGTTGTTGTTGTTGTTGCTGTCATGGGAATTGTAATTAAAATTGACAAATGATTTCGTGCCACAAATGTTGTGCGGCGCTATCAATTGCTTCCTGAGAACACATCTGCTTTGGCGCAACCAAATAGAATGTCGCAGTTTGACAGGTAATACACATGATCCGTGTGTTGGTTGTGTTTAGCTTTACTAGAGTATATTCTCTCTCTCTGTCTCTCTTTCTGTTTTGATACATTGTAACCAAAGCAATATCTCCCATAGTAGACTTTGAGTTACGTTCGCTTGTTCTGTTCGTGAAAAAGCCTAATAAAATGGTATCATGATAACTGCTGATCGTGATAAGCGCAAGTTGTTTGTTGACTGCACGTCGTCGTCGTCGTCGTCGTCGTCGTCGTCAGGCAAACTAATCAACGTAATGTACTCCTCGCATACACAATTATTTTTCGCCATTAACCAGATTGTTTGCGCCATATTCTCTTTCTTTTCGTAAAGTGAAACCCACAAACAGCTGTTCTTTTGCTCAAAATTCGCAAATGCTAATTATGATGGAGGAGGCAGCAAATAGGCAAATATTCGAAATAATAACTGAGACAGCTGTTTCAACATTTGCAATGTGGACAGATTTGATTAGACTCAAGACGTCAAGTTTACACAGTAGATAATCATGTTCGCTATTGTTCAATTTATTTTGTTAAATACTTTAAAACTCGAAACTGTGATCACTCTGTTATATAAACAGTTAAGCAGACGCCCGACTTGATTTGAATTTGAATTTGAATTTGGGTTCAGTTCAGGTTTTGACATTTGCATTGAAAGCAAAAGTGATTTCTAATTTTATCTGCTGCAACGATTAGAACTCATTGAAAAGCAAATCCCATTTGGAATAAGAGCAACACTTCAAGTTATATAAATTATATTTGATATTAATAGCTTTTTTTTTGTTTGCAATAAAAGGCCAAAGAGAGTGGCGAGTTTATTTATTTGCTTTGACAAAATCAATGCAGATTTGTTTATTGTTTCGCTATGAACTTATATGAATTTTTATATTTATTTAGTTGCTAAACTTATTTAAATTCATATATTTGATTATTTGCTTGTTAAGTTTTAGTTGGTTTGCTTAAAAAAGTCGATTTATTTTACCTTGAATTAAAAGTCAAATTATTTTTGCTAAAACTATTCTAAATGGATAATCATTAGCTACGAAAATACTTATTGTTAACAGTTTATTGTCTGTTATTAATTTTCAAGTTCATATTTGTTAGCTATGTGTGATAAATTGTTATTCTAATTCCATAAATATAGTTTTTTTATGACATGGAAATTTTCATTTCAGATTTTAAAAAGAAAAAGTTAATTTTTATCAAAGTATTTATGTAAAAATAGTATATTGTTTATATAAATACTATTTGCGCATAATATATAATATATGTATATAGTATATTTGTACGTATATAGTATATTTTATAAATAAATAGTAGTTTTATTAATAATATACTTTTATGATATAAATTCTTTGATAAAAAGTAAAAAATACTATTTATACATAAAGTACCTTTTTTATATATAGTATATTTTATGTATAAATAGTATTTTTTATTTAAATATACCATTTATACATATAGTATATTTTATGTACAAATAGAATAAAATATACCTTTTATACATAAAGTACCTTTTTTATATATAGTATATTTTATGTATAAATAGTATTTTTTATTTAAATATACCATTTATACGTATAGTATATTTTATGTATGAATAGTATTTACCATTAAATATTAATATATAGTATATAAACTATTATTTATTTGTTTATTATTATCGAATTGACATTTAACTAATAAACACATTTCGATTCGTTTTCGTTGTAGGTAAATAAACGTTTGTAATCACGAGATACTTTTTGTTGTGCCACGACTGCAGCTGTTTGTTGGTAATGTACTCGAATTTGAATTGCGTCGACAAATTGAGAACTAGATGTGGCACTTGCACATTGAGTTTATGGGCACATTCAAATATTAATGTTTGATAATATTTACACAAATGCGATCACAATTGAGAGCGTCTGCTGTCGCGTATCTATGAGATACTTCTAGGGCAGCAGAACCCAACATATGATGATGATGATGATGATGTGATAATATCATAGTTGACAATTTGTTATTTAGCACAAACTTTCTAATTTTGTTTGGGTTTTTATATTTAGTTTTTGTTGTTGCTGTGCGCTGTTTTAATGAGGCTGCAATTAAATTGGGCAAATGAATTTTTAGCGCAGTGCTAAATAATTATTCTAAATCATTCTATAGCTGAGTGTGGACCAATTAGCTGATATCTTTTTTTTTTGTTGGTCTGTTCATTGTTACATAACTGTTTTGTGCAAGTTAAAAATAGGTTTTCGAAAAGCGGAAGGGGGGACGGGGGGAGGAACAGAGCAACGCAGACAATGCAAGCCTAATGAAAGACAACGCGAAAGAAAAGTAATTTAATTATTCAAATTTTTCGTGTCGTGCTTCCTTTTAACGTTCAACGTCAATGGGCCTCGAGTCGAGACTCGTGTCAGTTTGGTTTCGATTTATTGCCGTTGCTGCTGTTTGTTAGAAGGAGATGGCAAATGTGCTTGCCGTCTCGCTCGGTCACGTTTTGTACCGTCGGGTCAAGATTAACTGAAACTAAAACTGAAACCGAAACCGAAAATGAAATAAACAAAAACCAAAGCAAAGCAAAGCAAAGTGAGGCGAGGCGAGGCGAAGCGAACGTCAAACGAAAGCCAATCAATATACAGACATACTATGTATACACTACCCCCCCCTCTCTCCCCCTCTCCTCCTCTTCTCTTCTGTCCCTTTTGCTTGCAGTTCCGAAAGCCCAAAGAAATGCTTTTGCTTTTGTTGTTGTTGCGGCTATCAAATGGAAACCATTTCCGTCACCATCATCAAAGCTGACTCTGGAAATTCTCGCTGCACTTTCATTTTCGGTCTCGGTCTCGTTCCCTTTCTCTGTCTCCCTCTCTCTCTCTCACTCAGTTGGCGACCTCAGTTTGGGGTGTGTGAAACTATGCCAAAAACCGCAAGTGAATCTCGTTGTGTGTGTGTGTGTGTGTGTGTGTGTGTTTTGGCCTGGCTAAGCAAGGTTCGACTGCCTGTCTAACCGTCTTTCTGTCCGTCCGTCCGTCCGTCCGTCTCTCTGTCTCCGTAGTTGTTGTATAATTGAATTGTAGTCGCAAAGCCCGCTATACACGTATTTGAAATGTCGGTCGAACCGGTTTCAATTTGGCACTTGGCGCTCTGTGCTCGGCCCGGCATAATAATTAAGCTTCATTTGCATTGAAGGCGCGCTAGAATTTGGTATTCGATTCGATTTGATTTGATTTTGGTATTCATATTGGAATTGGAAACGAAATTGGATTTCGATTTGGATTTGGAATTGGAATTGGAATTGGAACTTTGTGTCGCACTTTCGTTTGACATTTTCCAAACAGCAAACCGAAAATATATATTGATTAAGGTCACACCTAAAACTATATACGAAATGTAGATGACGTGCAGAACGCAGAGTCGTGAAAGATACAAGATACAAGATACAAAACACCACAACAAAACAGACAATTTGCGCTTGCGCATACTTATTAGGTCAGGGTCGCACCGACTGAGCGCGAGTCTTGCCAAAGAGCGCAAAGGCAACACAGCACCAGCATCAGCATCATCATCATCATCAGTCGTAGCTACAAGTGGCTATAGATACAGATACATTTATATGGTAACAGATACAGCTACAATAAATGGCATTCATAACAACAACAACAACAACAAAGAAGGTGGCAAAGGGGGTGTGTTGGTGAGGAAGGGAAGGGGGAGATGAGTGTGGGAGGGGAACAGCTGTCAGAAACCAGCAAAAGTCGCGGCCTTTTTTTCGCTGCAGTGCATGTGTATCTGCAAGATACATTAGCGCACTGAAGTTGAAACTGAAGTTGAGCTGTAGTTGTTGCTATTGTGTTCGTTAGCTGTGCGTTGGGGGGGGGGGGGGGGGGGGCAACCATCATAAAGGCTAAAAAACAACATTAATCTTTTTGGCCACTCGAATTGCGTTACTTGCATTCGAGTACAACACACATAATGGGTGTGTGTGTGTGTGTGTGCGTGTTTCTTTTTTTTTGTTGTATTTCGATTTAAGCTGCTGATTAACATTGAACCACAGGCCACAGCCAGACTGAAAGCCAGCAGTAATAATAAATGCCCGATCATCGCATCGCGAGTTCTGTGCCATGCAAAATGCCAAAGTAACGGCACAATGCTGTGTAGCCGCTATAATTGTATCTGTATCTGTATCTGTATCTGTATCTGTGGCTGGCCCCAAGTAAAATATATAAAGCTCTCTGGTTTATGATTATGCCTATTTGCGAATAAAAATATTAAAAAAAGACACATTGAAAGGCCAAACAAAATTATGCGCTATACAGGCGCAGACACAAATAAAATAAATGAATAATATGGCAATTATCTGGCATATATAATTATGAGCGCTATTTTTAGACGCATTTTGCGTAAAAGCTCAAGCTTCAAATGGGGCATTTATCATTACATAATTGACTCCAAAACGAGATCAACAAACACATCAGCTGTTTGCTATGAAACTCATTTCATTTGGTGCAGCACACAAACATAGCAGCTGTTTGCTACGAAACTCATTTGCTGCTCCTTTCGCCTTGCAGCAAACAAACACAGCAGCTGTTTGCTACGAAACTCATTTGCTGCTCCTTTCGCCTTGGTTCATTAAGTGCAGCAAACAAACACAACAGCTGATTGCTACGAAACTCATTTGCTGCTCCTTTTGCATCGGTTCATTAAGTGCAGCAAACAAACACAGCAGCTGATTGCTACGAAACTCATTTGCTGCTTCCGTCGCCTTGGTTCATTAAGTGCAGCAAACAAACATAGCAGCTGTTTGCTACGAAACTCATTTGCTGCTCCTCTTGCATCGGTTCATTAAGTGCAGCAAACAAACACAGCAGCTGATTGCTACGAAACTCATTTGCTGCTTCTGTCGCCTTGGTTCATTAAGTGCAGAAATAGCGACAAATGAGCTTTTGAGCTATTTCCTATACTAAGCTCGCTTTGCTCTTCACTCTTATCAGCATTGTCCACTAAGTGATGGGTGGGGTGGGGGCAACGCGACGGATAATTAGTAAAAGAAAAAAACAAAGCAAACAGTCTAAAAATAGATTGGACACCGCAAAGCGTACGTAGCAAAGCAAACGTAGCACACAACAACAGAAACAAAAATACCAAAAAAAAAAAGAAGTAAAGTATTTAAGTAATTTGCGTTGCGGCAACACCACCACAACAACAACCAACAACCAACAACAACAAAAATGAGAATAGCTAAATAGCAAGAGAGAAGAAACAAAAAAAAAACGAAATTTAATAAATGAAAAAACTAAAACGACTACAAGAAATAATGAAATCGAAAAATGCATTACGAATAAGGCATAAAATCAGCTCAGCTAAAAAACACACAGACATGAGACACGCACACATGCACACACTTGCATACATCAACAGAAATGTGCATGATCGCTTTATCAGCTGAGCGAGCGAGCGAGCAAGCAGCGCCCGCATTGCAGCAGTCGACCGACAAACGGACAGATCGACGAACTGAATGTACGACGACGAACTGTGCGACCGACTAACCGAGCGACCGTCAGAATTACCTGCAACTATGCTTATGCTTGCCCTTCTAAAAACACACACACACACGCACACACATACAGACGCGTACATAGGGGCAGCCAAACATGCTCAAAATTGTGCTCAAGTCACTCTTCGACGCTCACTCACTCAAAAAAGACACATTCACACTCACTCAGTAGTCACTGCGCGTCGCTCTCACTCACTCGCTCTCTCTCACTCGTTTCGGTGTACGGTGAGCGCTGCGGCAGCGCGTTGTGACGTCAGCTGACTAAAGCTTTCGGTGCTGCTGCTGGCAGCGAGCCGACGCAGCGCTGCGCTCACTCGCGAATATTCTAATAAGCATTTCAATTTCATTTGGTTTTCAAACGCGCAACGCAACGCAACACACGACGCTAGCAAACGGAACGAACGCGCGGCGACATTAGCTTTTCAAACAACAAAATTTCAAAAGCATAATCAAGTGTGTGTGTGTGTGTTTGTGTCTGTGTTTTTCGTGAGTTGTGTGCTGCATCTAGTTCGTCGTTGTTGTTTCTGTGTGGCCAATTGTGTGAAATTATAATAAGATACTCGCGGCATATAATTTTAAAACGAAATTCAATTGCTCGATTGATACACGCAGTGTGCTAAAAAAAAACAAAAAAAAAGAGTGCAGAAAATACAAAAAAAAAAAACGAAGAGCCCAAAAGCCAAATAAATAAGAAATAAAAAAAAATAAAAAACCAACATTCGCAGTCGCAGTCGCGGGTGCGTCGTCTTCGCCAGTTTAACGGTAATACTGCCCCTCCCCCTAAGCCACTTACATACATACATAGTTACATACCTTCATACGGAATCCATATTTGTTTTTGCGTTTTGGACATCGCACAGACACAGCTGCTAAGTTACACTTGTTTGAGCTTTGCTTTGCAAAGACTTTCTGCCACCGTTTGTTGTTGTTGTTGTTGTTGTTGTCGCTGTTGCGTTTTTCTCTTTTTTTTTGTATTTTTGCTGCAGCAGAAAGAAGGAGAAAAAACAACGATTTTCACTTTTATTTGAGACCAGTCTGCTGTCTAGGCCAGCACGCCATACACCTGTTTGCGTGTCTTGGTATCGCCTCTGTATGTGTGTGTGTGTGCGAGTGTGTGTGTGTGTGTGCGAGTTGCTATGCAACAACTGCAACATAATCATGATCAGCAACAGCATCATGAGAATACATAATGATGTTTACTCATTGTGTATGAGCAACAAAATAAATGCTCAGATGAAATTGGTGAAAATTGCAGCGTTAATTTATTATTTGTGGAAAAAGTACACACGAATAACACACAAACACATAGACACACACACACACACGCACACACTCGCACACACCTGGGAGTAGAGGTTCAACGAATACATTGTGAAATTCGACAAGAAAAAACTGAAATAAATGTAGCAAAAATGGCAAATGGCAAAAAAAGTATTTTATCACAACGCTAGCCAATTAATTGAAATAACAAACTAAATGCCCGACTAGCACTTACCCTTTACCTTTAGTTTGTTAAATTACAGGGTATACACTGTACTTTGTGATCTTTTGACTGCAAATTCTTTATGCTTTGCCACATTTTGTTCAAGGGTCACACTACTCACACTAAAAAACAGCTTGTTCAACACGAGTACAGGGTACAAGAAAGTGCAAACACGCTTTGGCACTCCCTCCCTTCCTCCCTTCTTCATCTCTCTCTCTCACACGCACTCGCCTTATCAACACTAAAATCGAAAGCCTGCGTAAATTTAATTAAAATTGTTATAATTTTGGGTTTTTTTTTGTCGCAGCCAAACAATGTCAGAAATGGTGTCAAAAACAAGAAGAGCAAAAAAAAAAAACTAACAAAAATAAGTGCATTTAATTAGTTGAAGAAATTAAGAAAAGTGCCAAATAATTTATGTGTTAATTTCAGTTATTGTGTTAATTGAATTATGTATGCGATTTGTGTGATTCGCTCTTGTTGTTGTTGTTGCTGCTGTTGTTGTTGTTGTGCTATGACAGGAGAAAGTCAAATTTCAAATTTCAATTTGTTGCCAGCTCTCTGACACAAATACACATTTATCGTACATTCAGATGTACATAGCGTCGTATATAGACAGAGTGACGAAAAGTTACGAAAGATATTGGCCAGCAAATTGATGAAATGTTCGCTCAATTAATGTAGTTGAAAAATGGAAAAAATTGAAAAAATGGAAAAAAGAAAATGTGTGTTGCTTCATGAAAATGCAATACTATAATACTAAACAATTGCAATTACACAGCACGTCAAAGGCAATTAATAAATAATAAATAAAACAACAAATCATTTAAGCACACATCGAAAAAATATTGCAGCTCGTTTGTTGTAAATTATGCTCGAGTTTACACGTGGCTTAAACAGAGAGAACAAAGTGTTTTATTTATTATGGAATTCTGTGGAATCGTATTTATTCGCGATTTATCTAGTTTTTATCTCTTTTTGTGAATTAACTTTTTCGCCAATGAGTCACAAGTTTTATTGCGTTGCGTTTTGGTGTTTATCCTTTCGCTTTTTGCATTTACGTTTTTAGTTAGTTTATCATAATGTTTATTAGGCCAGTATTATAGCAAGAAAAGAAAGTAATTAGTTTTGTGATTGCTGTTGTGGTTGTTATTGTTGTTGTCAGGTTAATTGTAGATTGTTGTCGCTCAGTGTGATAACGAGGCAAAGCTAACTCATAATGAATAGCGTGTAAACACACAGCTAGATAACTACCCCACACACAAACGTACATACAAATAGTTATCGTGAATAGTGCGATCGTGTAAACGACGCTACTTAGGTTAGCTCGCAGACTGTGAATCATTCGCATCGCTAGAGGCACGCAAGAATCTATTTGAATTAGTTTAAAGCTCTCGGAATATTTGCACGCATTCAGTCGCTATGCTCATCGAGCTACGCTATATAATATATATACAGATACAGATACAGATACAGATTTATGTATGTTCATACATATCTCGAGACATTTCGCTTGCCGCCTCTGTGCCAGAAAAAATTCAATTGTTTTTTTTTTTTGTTTGTGAAACGCACAAACAAAATGATAAAGTAGGCGACACACAAACACAGTCACACACACACATACATCGATGCAAGAGACGCCACGCAGTGGCAAGAAAATTGAATGATTGCAACGCGAAGATACCCTAGGATAACTAGAGAAACTATTGTAGATAATATAGGGAAAAAAATATACAAATATAAAGAAAAAGGAATTTTTAGAATAAATAAATAAAATAAAATAAAATAAAATAAATAAATATAGAGAATGAAGAATTAAAAAATAAAAGAAAACAAGCAGATATAAAGCAAGAATTCAAAAATGAAAATAGAAATAAAATAAACAAATATAAAGAAAGAAGAATTCTTAAAAAAAGAAATGAAATAAAATAAACAAATATGAAAATAGAAGAACAAACAAAAAAAGAAAATAATAGATTAATTTTATTAAAAATAAAAGAAATAAATGAATGAAGAATTCTTAAAATAAATAAATAAAATATATAATAAAAGCTAAATTCTTTAAATACAAATATAAAGAAAGAAGAATTCTTAAAGAAAATAAATAAAAACAAGATGATGAAAAAATATATATTTTTCAAATAGAAAATATAATAGTAAAATGATAATTCACAAGCATTTGAATCACCTAGTTTTTGAGTTAAAAGTCAGTTAAGAAAACTCGAAAACTTCGAGACACTTGAAAATACACTCGCCTCAAGCAAACAAAGAATCAAAATACCTGCACTTTGCACTCTACAGGGTATGCTTGAAAGTGAGATAGAGCCGAGCCTAAGAACGCTAAAGGAGATAAGAAGAAAGAACTCAGCATAGCCAAGACCCAGACCCACATGTCGTTGTTGAAGTCGTTGTCGATGCCAAAGCTGATAGACTCACTCTAGACCCCTAAAACAGTAGCGAAGCAATCTGAAAAAAGAAGAGGACAGAGAGTGGAAAGAGAAAGAGAGACGAGACATCGAGACATTCGATAACAACGCGGATATTTTGAACAAGAATTTCTGTTTTTGGTCGCTTTTGACAAACTGAACTGAAAATTTAATTTTGTGTGTTTTGAGCAGCCGAAAACGAAAAGAACTTCCTCAAAGACCCAAAAGACAAAAACGTGGAACGGTGAGCGCTAAATGGTGAGACGTTAATAATAAACAAATAAATTAACAGCAACAACAACAACAACAACGAGAAAGAGGAGGAAGGGAAATAAACAACAACATATTAAATGTGGGAACACAAAAAAAAAAACGCCACAAAATTATAGAACAACATATTATATAGACGCATATGTAGGCGGTGCGACAGCCAAATAGAGCGAGAGCGAGTGATGAGTGCAAGAGGGAGGAAGATAGAGAGACAGAGAGTGGGAAGAGAGAGAGGAGAGCGGAGAGTGAGATTCTTCCTCATGCGAAATTGAGCAAATTTAAAGCAAATTAATTAATTAAAGCAACAGCCAGCGGCAGACCCCGGGCGGCAATTTGTTGGCATTGGTGGCAATAAAATGCCGAAAACTAAATAAAATGAATAAATGAGAATACTACACTCGGCAACAAAATAATATAATGATGTGCTCTCCTCTTCGCCAGTCGCACAAACAGTTTAATGAAGCAGCTGTTACTATATTTCCATTAGAAATGTGACTTTTATTGTCACTTCGAGCGTAACGATGCATCAAAAGTGACTTATATTACTCGAATAATGATTTTCGAAAGCCGCAAAACGATAAAAGCTTGAATTAATATAAAAAGTTCTTACCTGCAGCTGAGAAAATCTATTTGCAAACATTTCCTATTACCACTCGATGTGAAATAGTTAAAAGATGCACCTAGATTAGGTTACACTTCAGTTAGAGAAAACATTATTTGTTGAACATTCTTCTCATACATCATAATTAGTAGCTTCGAAAGCAGCTGAAAGCTTCGTAAGAGCTTATAGTGGGATAAAGCTTTATGCGGTTAAATTCTTTGAAATTTGATCTCATCATATTCCATGTTATTTTAACATCAAATGCACAGTTCTATATATTCTTAATCATAGTTAGTAACTCCGAAAGCAGCTGCAAGTTTCGTAAGAGTTTATCATAAAGCTTTGATCTTGAAGAAAGTTTAAACTTTACGCAGTGAAAGTCTTTGAAATTTGATTTGATAATATTCCATGTTATTTTAAAATCAAATGCACTGTTCTATGTATTCTTAATCGCAATAAGTAACTACGAAAGCCGCTGAAAGCTTAACTCAAATATAGCAGAAAGTTTTGATCTTTATAATTCCATCTCATCTATTTTATAGCTGTATATTAATTACTCTTAATCGTAGTTGAAAACTTCAAAAGCAGCTAAAAGTGTCTTCAGTCCTTCCCTGATTAATTAATAAAGTGAAGCTTTAACCAAGAATGCTTTGCTTTATTAGTAAAGTAAAGCTTTAAACTGTTTAATATTATTTTTCAGGCATACCATAAAAGCTTTGCTTCATTTTGTAAGTGAAGTAACTTTCAAATTTAGCTGAAAGCTTTAACCAAGCTTTAGGATTTTTAGTATTATATTATTTGGTCACATCCTTTGTCATTTTACTGTCACATACTTTTTAATTTCCACCAACACACACACACACACAGCACATACACCAAGCAAGCTGTTGTTCAGCTCAGCCTCAAACCTCAGCCTCAGCTCTGCTTTGCTTTGCTTTTTTTCGACTCGTTCGAAAAATGTGTGATAAATAAAATTGCAGCACAATCGTTTGCCACTAAAGAAAACTAACGTCCAATTTCTGTTCTCCATTTCTCTCCCTCTCTTTCTCTCTCTCGGTCACTGTGTGCGTGCAGTGCGGGACACTAGACGGAGCCGCCGAACCGTTATTTCATCAGCAACGCAACAACAGAATGGACGTCTACCAGATCGACGATGGTTTCCACTCGGATGGCGGCACCGAAACCCCTCCGCCATCGCCCAGCTCGGGCTCCTCGATTGCCTCGACCTCGGACCACGGATCGTTGGAGAGCGTTGACACTGGAGGTACACAACGCTTGGCTGTGCTGTCGTTCGAACAGGTGCGCAAGCTGCACAATGTGATGGACGAGAAGGTGGCCATCCATGGACGTGGCAATTTCCCAACGCTGGAGGTGACGCTGAAGGATCTGGTGAATCTGGTGCGTCGCAAGCTGGAGGCGGATGTGAACAGTGGCGGTGCCGGGGTGCTCGTCAAGGATATACGCTTGAATGGCGGCGCCGCTAGTCATGTGCTGGCCAACGAGGATCAGCCGTACAATGATCTGGATCTGATATTTGCCATTGAGCTGAGCTCGCCGCGTGTCTTCGATCGCGTCAAGACCGCCGTGCTGAACACACTGCTCGACCTGATGCCCGAGGGCGTCTGCAAGCGTCGCATCTACACGTGCTCCCTCAAGGAGGCCTACGTCGGCAAGATGGTGAAGGTGAACAACAACAACGACGGCGATCGCTGGTCCCTCATCTCGCTGGGCAATTCGCCGGGTCACAAGAATGTCGAACTCAAATTCGTGGACACAATGCGACGACAATTCGAGTTCTCTGTGGACTCATTCCAAATTGTATTGGACTCGTTGCTGCTGTTCTACGATTGTGCCGCACTTCCCATCTCGGAGAATTTCTATCCCACCGTGGTGGGTGAATCGGTGTACGGCGACTTTCAGGAGGCACTGTATCATTTGCAAAAGAAACTGATCTCAACACGACAGCCGGAGGAGATACGCGGCGGCGGTTTGCTCAAATACTGCAATCTGCTGGTGCGCAATTACACCGCTGTCGATTCGCAGCTGATCAAGACACTGGAGCGTTACATGTGCTCGCGGTTCTTCATCGATTTTCCGGACATCAATACGCAGACGACAAAGCTCGAGGCCTATTTGCGTAATCATTTCTGGGGCGTCGAGGAGGAGCCGCTGCAATACGAGTACCTGATGCATTTATACAATGTCGTCGAGATGTCCACCGTCTGTCTGATGGGCCACGAACGTCGCCAGACCCTGTTGCTCATCCATTCGCTGGCCAACCAGGTGAAGCAGGCCCAGGAGCATCAGTATCAGCAACAACAGCAGCAGCAGCAACATCAACAGCAGCAGCAGCAGCATCATCAACAGCATCATCAGCATCACCATCAGCAACAGCATCAGCATCAGCAGCATCAACAGCAACAGCAACATCATCATCAACAGCAGCAACAACACCAGCAACAGCAATACCTTCAACAGCAGCAGCAGCAACAACAACAACAGCAGCAGCAACTGGAGGCGGGGCAGACGCCGGTGATCGCATTGGTCGCATCGTCGCCAACACAAACGCCGCAAACGCAAACGATCTACGTGCAACAGACGGCGCCAGCCAGTGCAACCATCTGTTGCAGCACAGCGCCACCAACAGCAGCAGCAACCGCAGCGGCAGCAACAGTGGCAGGCACAACAACAGCAACAGTAGCAACAGTAGCAGCAGTAGCAGCCGCTGCTGAGACGTCGCAAACACAGACCATACAGATACAGGCGGGGCCGCCGGGTCTCATCTATGCCAATGGCGTCTACTATGCACCTGTGATTCCCAGCACCATTTGCACGTGCAACTCCACCTGGTTGAGCACGTGATTGGAGCAGCAACAACAACAGCCAGAGCCAGAGCAACAGCAACAGCAACAAGAGAACACCAACAATAGTAACAGCAACAACAACAACAGTAAGAACAACAGTAAGAGCAACAGCAATAGCAACATTAATAACAGCAGCAACAGCAATAGAGAAGCACTCGATGTGGCAGCCACAGGCAGCTTGGTGTTGACACAGCAGCAGATTAGCAATTTGCCCGTTTACAGTCTGAAACAACAGCAACAGCAACAACTACAGCAGCAGCAACATCACAATCACAGCAAGCTAGAACAACAACAACAACAGGAGCTGCTGGGCACGTACAGTGGACAGTTTGCATATTTTTATCCTCACGATGGCTCGTCGCCCAGTTTGTTGCTGCTTGGCAAGGACTCGTATTTGCATGTCACGAATCTTTAAAACCTTACACAGCTTCACACCCAACTCTGTTGTTCCTTCTGATGATGATGATGATGATGATGATGATGGTGTTGTTCAACTTTGATGATAAACTGACCACAAATTGTAGCCGCTGTTAGAAGAAGAAGAGCAACAAAGACGAGGCAACAACAACATCGATGGGCGAAGAGAGTGAAGACGGAAAACAAAGCCCAGCAGCAACAGCAACAACAACAACAACAGGAACAACCATATAACAGCACTTGCAGCCATCTCAACAAGATTTCTACAACAATTTATAACAACAACAAAAGCCATTCACAATTAATTTTCCAATATTTTTCCAATTTTTGCGCCGCTCAAAAAAATTTCCTTGTATTGAAAAAAAACGAAAGAAACACTCGAAATTTGTATACTACTGAAAAACCTTATTACGATTATCATTGAATTTCTTCATTTCTAATTCTACACCTCCTTCCTTCCCCCCCCCCCCCTTTTCTCTCTCTTTTCCCCGTACACATTCTCTCAACTATTCATTTTGTAATAAAAAAAAAAGAAAAAAACGTAAAAAATTGCGGCGCAAAAAAGCACACACAAAAAAAAAACAAATCTTGCATTATTCTCATTTGTTGTTGCTCGAATTTCAGCTCATCCAACACACACACACCTCCTAGCATCCCTCCAAAAAAAAGAAAAAAGAAAACAAAACACAAAAAAAACATATATTTAATTATAGAATTTCTCTCTGAATTTGTTCGTATTGCTTTAAGCGCGTGAAGCGGCCTCTGAACCGTCGCCTAGAAATTCCAATCAAACTATCTACGTAAATATATACAACAACAAAAAATACCAATATACTAAAAAGCAAAAAAAAATACATATATTTAACGAAGAAAAAACGTAAAAAATACTTCTACAAAAAAAGAAAAGCATGATCATGATGATGATAAGGATGATGATGATGATGATGATGATGATAGAAGTGCAGAAATTATGACATATGCGTAATGTAAATAAATAAATCAATAATATCATTAGTCAAATTTTAGCTGTCGAAATTGACAAAAGTAAAAGTAAAAAAGAGAGAGAGAGAGTTGAAACCACAACAATGAAGATGAAAATAACTGTATTTATATATATTGTATATGATTTAAGAACTCTTAAGGACTCTATAGAACTAACTGTACAATCATTAGATTCGGCAATTCACAGTGCAGTTTTTTGTTTTTTTTTTTTCTTTTCTCTAAACACAAAATGTATCTCAGCGTAAGACGTTTTGCTCAATGGAAAATTCGGGAAAACGAGATTCAAAACTTACAAATTAAAATCTCTATAGAAACAAAAAACAAAAACAAAACAAAACGATAATAACAAGAAAACATAAAGAAATATATATGTATAATTTTTTTACTTGAAACATTTTTATAGAGTTGCCGAGAGAAGGAAGAAAAAAATGGGGATAAAGTTTGATAAACAAATTTTCAGTGTTTTCTAATTAAATGTGTAAAACTGTAAACTGTAGTTGATAAACAAAACAAAAACAAGAAATGATATATCTAAAATAATACATATTGTACTATATCTAGTGAAGTTTAACAGCAGCAGCAACATGATGATGATTGATTGATTGATGTGATGTAATGTGAGTGACTGGAGTTTGGATTGATTGTTCGTTTGTTTGTTTAAACTGCTGGGTGATAATTTATGAATGATTCAACTGATATACATATAACGCATATTATATATATATACATATATACATCTATCTATCTATCGAACTATCTAACTATCTATCTATCTACAAATATATTTATAATCCAACAAAAAAACATAAAGGATTGATGGAGAGTTCCGGAACATCATAAAAAACGAAAAAAAAAAAACAAACAAACAAAATTTTTCGATAATTGTAAATGTACGTATGTTTAATCAATGAAAGACAAACTGCAAGTCCAACCAACAAATTATCTATGTTTCCTGTTAACTCTGTAAACTGTAACTGTAACTGTAACTATAACTGTAAATGTAAATGTAAATGTAACATTAACTGTAGTTAACAGTCTACTGTACTGTAAGCTCGACTCTGGGCGTTTTACTTTTGTGTACTTTTCAATTTAGTTGTAACAACTCGGAAGCAACTGCAATTGTGTTTGAATTTTTGTATTGTATTAACTTTAGTTTAAATTTGTGACATAATAATGTTTATAATGCTTTGTGTATATGTGTGTATATACATATGTATGTATGTGTATGTATATCCTCGATGTATTCCAAACCAAGATAATTCTTCAGAAACTTTGCTCACAACTGGCTGCTACAAAAAAAGAAAAACAAAAAATAAGAGATGAACACAACAAAAATATTGTATGTATGTATATGCAGACATATGCACATCGGATATATATTACTAGTTGTATAGGTAAAATGATGAGAATGATTGAAGCTGATAAATAGAGCGAATAGTCTGTAAGCGTGGACATTTTTTGCAAAAACATAGCATGTAATTTTAAATTTATACAACAAAAACCATACAGATACAGAGTTACATATATATACATAATATAAAGAAATCAAACAAAAAAAAAGGAAGAAGAAAAATCAAATCAAATCAATCAACAATCTATTGAGATTTGTATATAATATTATAATTATGCCTAAATATACAATACTACTTATATGTGTATGTACGACGTATATCCAATTAAAACACACACACACACACCACATACACAAAGAAACTACACACACACATACACAAAGAAACACTACACCACACACACCATACATATACATACTTATTACATTATATAAATATTAATCTTAATTATTATGTGTATCTACAACAACAATTTACCATATACATATTACTTCTGTGCGCTTCTTGCGATCTAAGGAATTTCAATAAAAACAAACAAAAAATACCTAAAAAGTATAAAACCAACGAAAAATACAAAAAAACACAAATATTAATACAATGACTTTTTCTTTCCTTATCGATATGAATTCGATGGCTTTTGGACAACATCGCATGGGGTCAACTTTACGAATTTACAATCTCCTTCGCTTGGCCATTGACGCTTGTGTTTCCTCCTTTCGAATTTTGTTTTTGTTTTCTTCTTTTTCTTTTTTTCGATTGGTATTTTACTGTTTCATTCGGGCAAACATCTGCTGATTATGACAGAGTCGACAACCAGCAACCAACAAACAACTTTTAACTGCTGGACAAGTCTATGATCAACTGTTTTTGGTGTTGCAGCTGCAGCTGTGTTGTGGCTGCATCTTTGCATCTTCTTCATTCAATCTGTGGTAGACTGGATACTAGCTGGTCAACTTTCGCCTGTGGTTTCACTCTCAGCATTTAATTCGCAAAGTTTTCCTTTATCTCGCATATATATTGTATAATATTGCCTTTGGAGAGGCGCTGGCTAATGTCCGTGTCATAAGTGTATGGACTTCGGCTTGAACCCGGCTGTAGATGTCTGTGTGTGTGTGTTGATAAGTGCGGGTAAATATAAAATATGACAAATCTTCTGTTGCCGCTAGCATGATTTATGATTAATGCATTTTGATTAAGCTGTTGAGGCTCAAACTGGCTACAAACACGATGCTTGTTCATAGATATTTTTGGCAATGTGCAACAGGTGTGCTTAAATCACGTTCGACTTGAAAGCATCGGTATAAATTGCGTTAAGGAAACATCTTCATTGACAAGTTACCACCGTGTTTAATTATTTGGCAAAGAATGAGTAAAAAGTAAATGCATGATTATTTCCTTAAACATTTATTCGTATTTTCAAATTTCAAACTTGGCGCCATGTTTTCATTTAACGAAAGCTTTTACGCGTCGCTTAGAGCACTTAGCTTTTGTCCCGCACCATGTCGACAGATTAGGCTGCCGCATTCGCTTAATTGGAAAAAACGCCACACGTCACACAGCGTTTATTTTTTAGAGCCTTTCTGCATTTCGAGCTGTTGATTTCCATTTTGTTGAGAGTATTTTTTTAAGTAGAACAATTATTTAGAAAATATTTACAAATACACTGAATACTGGTGTCGCGTGTTGAAAATATACCAGCATAGGTATATTTTGTACATTGACAATGCAAGGTGACCGTTCAGCGTAAGTTTGAAATTGCCCAATACGATTATTATTTATTTGATTTTGTATACCAAACTGACTTTAACGGATTACTTAAATTTAGCTTGCCTTATTTTTTTATGGAAAATATAAAGTTCATTTTGCAATGAAAAGTATCGATTTATTTTCCAAAGTAAAAGAATCGATTTAAGTCGATTTGAAGACAAATCGTTTTCAGCTCTAGCTTAAGCTCTGAAGCAGCGAGCTTTCGTTTAGTGTCGAACGTGGATTCGTGACGAGCGGTGGGCAGTAGCGACGAGCTTGCAGAGCCAGTTAACTTGCAACACACACACACATAAAAACACAAACACACATCAACACAAAATTCAGCAAAGTGCACAAAGCAAAGTTAAAGTGATTAAGAGTGAAAAAAACGGTAATTATAAAGTGTGACACAACGAGCAAATAATTAAGCGAATAGGCATTAAGTGCTTGTGAGTGCGTAAATTAAAATTCAAATTGGATTCATTGAGAAAAGTGCGTAAAAAAGCCAAAAAGCATTCAAGTTTTCATTTCCACACACACACACACACACACCCGTATACTCGCATATACATATACATACTGACACACGTTAGTAGAGTTACCTGACACACAACGCGCCTATCACCGACTACCGCATTTTCTTTTTACCCCAGTCGACAAACCCCCCTCTTCTCCTTCCCCTTCTCGTTCTCCATCACTCCACTTACGTTTGTACGCGTATATGTATGTGTGGGTGTAGGTGTGTGCGTGAATTTTTGATGGTGCTGGGCTTTCATTTGGTGTGTTTTCATTTTGAAGGAGAACACAAAAATAAAAGTCGCCAAAGTCGTTGTCGTTGTCGTTGTCGTCGTGCGTGAAGTTTCGAAATTCTAGCCAAGTTGATAAATGTAATATTAGATAAAAAAAAAGAAAATATAACTATAACCAACTGCCAACCCACTGCTATATAGTAGAACTATATAGCAAACACTTGTATCAGCCAGCTGTGCTTTAATTCCAGTTATACAATACCAATTTGGTGTGTTTGGCTCAATAGGCAAATAGCCAAAGCGTTCTTAACTTAAGCTGTGAGAGTAACACACACACACACATACACCACATACCATCGCAAACACACGCCCGCTCACACGCAAACATACATTTAAAGTACTGAGAGACTCAAACTCACACACACACACACATATACATATATATCTGTGTTGGTAACGTATCAAAAAGTAACCTTCAAAGCTTGTGCAACGTTTTGCTGTCGAAACTCTGCAACCGCAGCAGCAGCAGCAGCAGAAATATACAAATCAGCAGCATCAAATAGTGAGAGAGTGGGAGACACAGAAAGAGAGAGGGCAACAACAGAAAAAGTAGCA
This sequence comes from Drosophila kepulauana, assembly GCA_023558455.1. Taxonomy (NCBI): domain Eukaryota; kingdom Metazoa; phylum Arthropoda; class Insecta; order Diptera; family Drosophilidae; genus Drosophila; species Drosophila kepulauana. The sequence goes on from CM042369.1 coordinate 1,527,387, forward strand.
AAAACAACACAAACTAACTGTAAGTGGAAGCCATTTGAAAACGTAATAATTGAGTGTGAGCAATGTATTGAGTATGCGAAATGAGGTTGTGGGTGCCCAAAGTGGTTGGGGGAGGGGGGTATTTCTTGTATGCTATGCTATGCTATGCTTTGTTTGCTTGTATGCGTATCGCAGCTGCAGCAGAAGCAGCACCAAAATGCATTAGAAATTCAAATGAAAACGAGTATGTGAATGTCTGCATATGTATGAGTCTGAATATGAGAGTTGGTGTGCACACATCAATAAATAATTGCAAGTTGTTGCTATAGTATTAAAGTCAACTTTTGACGTTTGTTAGTTGAGCTAAAACATTGTGCTGTGCTGTGTTGTGCTGTGCATAAGTCAAAAGTCAAAAGCCAAAAGCAACTGCAAGCTGCAAAACACAAGTACATATGTACAAAGTACATAACAAACATACATTCAAACATACATATGTATGTATGTATGTGTGTGCTTAGAATACATGCCTTCGTCATATCGTATTCAATTTGTAAATGCCCAGGTGCTTGTGTTCAGGGCAAACTGCAAAGTGCACAACACCCACACACACCCACACACACACAGACACAGACAACTCCCAGCAAGGGACTGATTAACTGTCAGCATGAGACAAGCTTCACCTTCGCCCCCGCCCCCTTTGCCACTGTCCCCATTACACTGTGCCCTGTGCACTGTGCACACACACACACACACAGACACGTGCATTGTATACCCATTATTACCAAGTGTGTGTATCGAGGCACTTCTATATAAACTACTATATAAACCACTTGATTCAATGCTTTTAATCTGCTTTTAACTGTCAGATCTCCAGTAATTGCTAGTAGCGACCTTTTTACAGGATATTCCTTGCGTCGAGCATTCGCTGTGCTCTGTGCTGATAGATAGATACACACGTTAATAACTCCATTAGCAAAAGTCCATTTGTTTATTTGTTTTATTCGGCACAGTGGAACGCAAAGGGTGGGCTAGGCATTTCCTTGATTATCGTTTAATTGTTATCGTATATACATACATTCATACATTCATATGTATTTCCTATGTCCACGGTTCAGTGTCCACTGTGCACGCCCAATAAAATTTATTGTCATAATGTTTTCGTTAATATGGAATGCATAGCGTCCATTTGCCATCAATTATCGCTAAATGCAAATATGCAGCTATTCAATTATATTCATAACATATATTTGAATATCTTATATCGTCTATGAATTGTTTGCAATCAATTTGGAGTAGTCTTCACTTACTAAAAGTGTCAGTTTTAAATTCATTTCATATTTCAAGTGATGAGCTTAAGTTGATAAGTTGATTACACATAAATATATAGTTTTATACTCACATTTTTCGTCATGAGTTTGATTCATATTATGGCAAATGTTTAAATCCATAAGCAAAATATACAAAATATTCTTTTAATGTGTGTTTTTTTTGTAGAAAATTGATTCTATAAAAATTCTTTATTTACTTTGTAAAGACGAAGAGATTAGCTTATGTTTAGAGGTCAAATATTGTATATAGAAAGTAATCTTTAAATTCCTTTGGATAGTAATTTTGAGAAGTGCAACGTGCAATTTTTTATAAGACTATTCTGTAAATGTTTAATTTTCTAGTGACTACTATTCCAAAAAGGGCAAACTGTAGTTTTTAATTCATATGTAAATTAGTCAGAGTGTTTGTCATGAAAACAAAATATTCTGTAAACGTTTTTTTAGTAAACATTTAAAAAAAAAAGCAAATAAAAATTTTATTTGATGAGCTAAGATTCAATAGCTATAGTTACAATAAAGCTATATTTAGTTCCAAGAATTTAAATACCCTTTTTTTCATTTAGCAATTTATAAAAAGATTTCTGAAATTCACAATATTTACAAACACTTGTATTTGTTAGATTACATAAAATAAAGCGAAATTCAATGAATCATAATAAAAAAAGTGCACACTAATTTGTTATGCTTTTAATTCCGAAAGCGATTTAAATTGAATAAATAATTTATTTGTATTTTCAACAAGTTAATTGCATTTCTGACAATTGACACTTCGTTTGCTGCCGCGCAATATTTAAATTAATTTTTGAAAGAAATTCTTTGAAAAAGCTCAATTTAATTGCGGTCAGGTATTCAATTATTTATATGTGTCATGACCAATTATTGGTTGGCTTTGGCAAAACAGAAATGGTTTTAATTTAAAGTATGATTCAATTAGCGAATAATTGCATTGCAAATTCGCAACTATATGCAGTATATTAAGTATACGCATTTTACACAAACTTCACTATATAAATGTGGACTAGATATGGCTGCAATTTGTTTAACAGGCAACCGATTAGACCTTATTTAAATGCTCACAAATTGCAGCAATTTAAAATGTCGCCGCTGCCCACAACGTTGCTACGATGATGGGTCTGGCTTTTGGGCCAGTTCATCGACAGATAGAGGGAGAGAGAGAGAGAGAGAGAGATAGAGAGAGACGTGTAATAAGCCAGTATACGTAATTCACAGATTGTTTTCGAGCTTGAATCTGGCAAAGCGAAGAGCCAACGGCGCAGCGAACCGAGCCCACAAAGCGCGACGAATGACGCATTCAAAATAAATATAAACAGAACGGCAGTAACAATAATAAAACAACAAAAAAACAGAAAAAACAACAAAGAAATTATATGGCTGACGGTTGGCGTTAAGCGTCGAATACTCTAAAGATATATATTCTCTTGGAAAACAAATCGAACTTTTGCTCTGACTGGTACTGAAACTTGGCATTGTCATTTGCCACAAAAATGTTCTTACGTGTTTCTTTTCCTTCATATTCTTCTTCGTCTGTTGTTTTTGGTTTTCTTTATGTTTTTCGCTTGTTTGTTGTTTTTTGGGCCGAGGGCCGAGATCAAAAAGCTAAGGACAATGCCAACTAATGCGAATATACTTCAGTCTCGCGTACGTATACGTAATGCCCATGCTTTTAGCCGTGAATCGTGCCAAGCGCAGTTCGAGTCACACACAAGGAGGCATATTAAAGGTACTCTTCTATATGCGATGCGATATGTTTGTATGTATGTTTTGTACCTCGGAGCCATACATGCGATGCGATGCGATGCGATGTATGTGCCACACGACATCGTGGAGTCCTTGGCAGCCCTTGGCTCGAGTCATGGCATGTGGGCGAAAATGTTTCGCATTGATTATGCAACAGTTTGGCGGATTGAGCGTGGAGCGTAAACAAAGCTCAGCCAAAATGCGACAACCCGCATCAGAGTTGGCTGAACTCCAAGCACCCAAAGCGAGTCTGATCGACGCAGCAGACACTTTGCTCACTTTGCAAGCCAGCTTAGTTTATGTTCTGTGTATTATTTACGGATTTGTTTACATACTTGAACTACTTTCAAGCTAATTTACTAATCAATTAGACAAATAGCAATTACCATATGCACACAAGTCGATAAAACTCTGTTGAGAAGTTGAAGGAAAACAAAGCACGACTAAAAACATGGCATGCAGTACGAGTAAATGCTGCTCGTACTTACTTATAATTGACTGTAGCATGTCAACATCAGCAACAATAGAAGCAACTACTGCAATAACAACCAGAACGAGTAAGAAATCTACTCGAGTGTGCTCGGCTGGAAGATACCCGCTACCCATTTTGTAGAGAACCAAATCCGTATAGTACAAAAATACTAAATATGGGTATATGAAAATACTTAAATATACCGATAGCTAGATTTGGTATATTGATATAGTACTACGTTCAAATAGTACTACGTTACCAAGGCCATATTTGGTATACTGATATGGTACTATATTTAAAATACTAAAATACAGATGGCTATACTTGGCATATTGATATAATACTGCGTTTAAAATATACCATAGAGTGCCAAATTTATGTACTGTAGAATTATAAAATATACCGCGGGCTATATTTTGAGTACCAAGTTTGTATACCGCAAAAAATACTAACGTATACCGTAGGCTACATTTGGTACATTGATAAAGTACTGCATTCAAAATATACCAAAGAGTACCAACATTTTATACCGTCAAAAACACTCAAATATACCGAAGGCAATATTTCGAGTACGAAATTTGTGTACCGCAAAAATACTGAAGGCTATATTTGGTATGTTTTTGGAGTAATTCATTCAGAGAGTACCAAATTTGTATACCGCAAAAATACTAAAATATACCAAAGGCTCTATTTGGTATATGCAGTATATATATAAAATGAAAATATGCCCAGTTCTACAAAATGTACCATAGAGTTCAAAATATATCAAATTGTCAGCCAAAGTAGCTTAGATCCAATTGTAGTAGGCAGACAGACAGACGTTCAGACAGGACATAGCTATAGCTCGGCTGTTTCCTGCAGGCACATAGTTATAATACCCTTTTACCCAACACTTAGCGGGTATAAAAACGAACTAAAGCAACAACAAGAGCAAGAAAAAGAAGCTCAGCAATAACAACGCTTGCTTCTCCTTTGCCTTGATTGCCAGTCAAAGTTGTCGCTGAGCAAAGCCAAAAACTATGTATGTCTGTTACATTCCAGACTTATCAAGAGGCGGAGAGAGAGAGAGGTTGTTGTTGTGCTGGCATTTACTTGGCGATTGCTCATATTTAATGCATTTGACAGTAATAACGGGTTCCACGCTACGTATACGTAATGAGCGCTAGCTGTCAACTGCTCAACTCCTCACTGGCTGCACTTTTCCAACTGCAATTGGGCAGCTTGGAAGTCAACCAAAACAAATCTAAGATTGGCTTTTTGGCTGCCTATTTGATGATGTGATCGTCTGACGCACATACAAATGAACACATAAGCACACACACTAATAGAAATAGTAAAGCACATTCTCGCTTGTATACACATTAGCATTTGTTGTTGTTGGCCAGCGCCAGGCAAATTAAATGTCTCCGACCAAGTTAAGACGTAATTCACTCAAAAGTCAACACACACACACGTCGCGTTGCTTTTCACATATGGAAACTAGTTACTCAGCCTGGCCAAGAGCACAATTTGTGGCTCATTAGCAGCTACAACAATGCCCCTGTCCACGGAACACTAGAGTTCCTCTCTGTCTCTCTCTCTCTTTCTCTGCTTGGGATTTGACAATTGTTATGGCCGGGCAGACTTGCTTGACTTGTATACAGGGTGTGCGCAGTAGGTAAACAAAAGTAAACAACACAAACAACTCACGTAACAACACACAGCAACAATTTATCTGATTACCGACAGTATTCTCCAGAATATGTTTTGCAAGATTTACGTGCAACGATCGACAGCTTCACACAAGGAGTTGATTGAGACCTGATCTCTCTCTGTTTGCAGTAGCCAAACCCTTCAAGTTGTGTGAATTACGATTGCATCTGGAAGATACAAAATGTATCTGTTTCACATAAAGTTCAACTGGGATTCCCGACGTCATCCTAAAGACATTAACTGTGTCAGCTTCTCGTTTTAGCTTCTTACTCACTCATTCAACATCTTATTCAACTAACTGAATTTGTAGCTGTGACAGTTGGCATTATTCGTGTGTATTCACGTCCGACAGTGATGGAAGGAGAAGACACTTCTCTTCTTCCAAAAATGTCAGACACAAGGCAAATATTTCAGTTGGTTTAATTACTCGCAAGGTATGGGAAGAAAACAGTTTAGCAAATATCAGCAGTTACGCATGGCAACTAAATAAATACTTTTAATGCAAAACAATTCAAAGTTGAAAGGCAAAGCTGGCATTTCCATAAATAAATGCATTTATTGCAAACAATTATACAACTTGCTGGCAAATGATGAAAGTGCACTTTTACATGCAAATCTAACTAGATAGATCGTTATAATTGGAAAGCAAATGGAGAGATCCGGTTGAATTGGAAATACCCATAAATCAAACTTTAAATTAAAACTTTAGCAGAGAATCACAAAATAACTAATTTTGAAAGGCGAATCTATTATTATTTTTAATATTAAGCCGTTAGTGATAGGTTAGTGTAAAAACTTTTTAATAAGTTGTTTGATCGTATGTTCAAATTTATTAGCTTCTGATGAGCTACTTATTAATTAGTAAGATATTTAGTGTTTAGCTTCTAATCTTTTTATAATTAACTAAACTTTTTAGAAACATGAAAAGCGGGTTAACAAAAGATTACTATTATGGGCATATTCGTTTATTTTTAGCATCATTTTCTTATTTACTGATCAATTTATAGAGGATTTATTCCTCTCTTTATTGTTAAATCTTAAACTGCTTTATTTACTACTATTTATAGTACTTGTTGTTCTGTAAAGTTGAACAAAATTTAAAAATAAAAATAGCTTTAAAGTGCGATGTCTAATAGCACATTAAATGGTTGTTGTTAGCTCTCTACACAAATTCAATACAATGCAGGGTATCTTTTAGCCGAGGCCTCTTTATTAGCATGTTGCTCTCACCTGTTGTTATTTGGTTACGGATGTTTGCCAAGCGCGTATTACGCGTTTATTAAAGTGCAAACATTTGCCAGAATTTGTTAATTTATGTGTCTGATATTCGCTTACATAACAAAAGAAGCACGAATAGAAGAGAGTGTAAGTTTGAATGCAAGTGCTTCCACTGTGACTGCGCTTTTGTTATCATCGTCATCATCGAATGTGTGTGCACACCTTGAGCCAGATTACTGCAGCCAATTTAGGCCAATGTGACATATGAGAACACACTTCATTCATATACTCTTCGTACCTGTAGATACTCTTCTGCATTGTTCCCACAGAGCAAAAAGGACAGAGTTCAGCATGCAATTAGAAAGCCAACTGCAGCAGCAGCAGCAGCTCAAAATGGAAAACCCTTTGGGCGTCACTGGCATTGTTTTCAGCTGCCATTCAGCTCGTGACGCACATGCCACAAATAGCTGCAGCAACAAGAGCAACAGCCAGGTGGGCGGACAGCTGAGTTGAGAGACGCACTCGTGCTATGAATACGAATAATGTCAGAGACACTTTCATTGTTACCCCGAAATACACTAACTGAAGGGGGTAAATCAAAAGAGTTTCTTAATCAACAAAGCTTTTAAGCAATAGACCAACTAGGCGTATACGCTATATCACTTTTACCTCAGTTGTCATGCTGATGATCGACTTTTAATCTTCACAGAGTATCTCAGCTTCGGCATCACAAAGATAAGCACGTGTTTTTTTTTTTTGTTCATTCTTTCTTTGGTGTCGCTCATTTTTTAATGTTTACTCGCAAATTAGACAGCTTCTTTTGACGGTTGCTTTGGCCTAAGCCCCCTTGGAAGTTATGGAGCCAAGTAAACATTTGTTTTTTGCATTTCGATGGATCGTCTAGAGCAGTTCGTTAACCGTTCCACACTTCCAACAGCGAATGTGTGTGTGTGTGTGTGTGTGTGTGGGTTATTATTGTGTCTGAGTCAGCGATTGAGATAAAAGTGTGTTTTTGGTCTGCTGTTGTTTGCGGCGGTTTGGACCAGTTTTAAGTGGTGACAGTTGGCTTGGCTTGACTTCACTTGGCTAACTGGCAGTTGATTTGGCCCGCGCTTGGCCCAATAAACAAGAGCGCAGAAAACTCGCATTGAGCACAGTTCACGTTAATATTTGTGCAAATTCGAACTCGAACTCTCTCCCGGTTAAACACTTTTGTTTATGTTTATTGCATTTATCTGACTTTGCAGCGCAATGCGTCTCGATACGAACTCAAATGTGGACTTTAAAGCGTTCGACTCCAGCTCCAGTTCCAGTGGGATCGTAAGTCAAGAAACACTTACGATTGTAGAAGATATTTTTACTGATTTGTGTTCTGTTTTTTTACAGATTGTGAAATTGGACAACTTGGCCACTTGGGGTGGCTCACAAAAGACGGATACACGGCTGCCCATAACGGACTATTCCACACTCGGCGGACCGCGACACAATTGCAGTCCCTTTCCACTGTCCAAAGATGTCAACAATCGTCTGGTTATTTGGTAAGCATAATATATTAAATTAAGTTGTTATTGTATTAGATAACTGAAGGTATTACCCTGAGTAGAAATGCGTTTTTAAATGTGTACAAATTAAATCTAATTTATGGATGTTTCAAGCTGTCAAAGTTAAAAATTGTGATGTGAAATGTCACTGTTAAGCTTTTAACTTTGTTTGCTTCTAAATTCCATAAATTATATTTAATCTTCACATATTATATATACCAATGCAAAGAGCACTTCAATACCCTTCGATCTGTTTTTTATGTTTTAAGACTCGCAAATATATTTTGCTCTGACAAAAAATTACTATAGAGAATTAAGAAAGCTAAAGTCGAAAAAGCTATTCTTAAAATATACCAAATTGAAAGACGTGAAAAATACTAAAGCATACCGAATGGTATATTTAATATATAAACAATTTCTACAACGTTAAAATACTAAAATATGACAAATGGAATATTAGTATATCGACAATTTTTGCAATGGAAAAATACTAAAGTGTACCAAATGGTATATTGAGAATTTCTACAGAGTAAAATATTACAATATACCGAATGGTATATTTTATATTTTTACAATGGAAAAATACTAAATTGTACCAAATGGTATATTTAATATATAAACAATTTCTACAACGTTAAAATACTAAAATATGGCAAATGGAATATTAGTACATCGACAATTTTTGCAATGGAAAAATACTAAAGTGTACCAAATGGTATTTTGAAAATTTCTAGAGAGTAAAATATTACAATATACCGAATGGTATATTTGATATTTTTACAATGGAGAAATACTAAATTGTACCAAATGGTATATTTAATATATAAACAATTTCTACGACGTTAAAATACTAAAATATGGCAAATGGAATATTAATATATCAACAATTTTTGGTATATTTGGTATATTGAGAATTTCTACAGCGTAAAATACTACAATATAATGGCATATTTGGTATATTTTTACAAAGGAAAAATGCTAAAGTGTACCAAATGGTATATTTAGTATATGGAACAATTTCTACATTTTTATCCGATCGCAACCAAATTTTCAGGCATCAAAATACTGTACCGAAAATCAGATAATGGTAGAAGTTTTTTAAGAAATACTTTTGTATGGAGAAAAACGCTTTCTTACTACGTGTCTTATTTGCTTTGGCTGACAAAATGGTATATTTTGGACTTTATGGTATAATTTAAATGTTTTACATTATTTATATGCCAAAACCATCGTCTTTGGTATACTTCCGTATTTTTGTGGTATATTAATTTGGTATATTTTAGGAATAATACCTGTTTGGCTTTTATTCAAAAAGAGTAGAGAGTATCTCACAGCCGAGTACACTCAACAGTAGCTTTCTTACTTACATATTTAAGCGTTGGCATTAATTTGTAATATTACTTTTCAGGGATGGCGACATGACCACATTGGAGGTGGACGCCATCACGAACAGCAGCGATGAGACCCTGACTGAAAGCAATAGCATATCGGAGCGCATTATTGCCGTCGCTGGCAATCAGCTCAAAGAGGAACTCAGCACAACGGTGAAGGGTAAGAGCGAGAGAGAAAGAGAGCAACTACAGTCTTTTATCTACCATCTCTTACATATATTATATGTTCCATTTTGCGCTTAGAATGCCGCATTGGGGATGTGCGTGTGACGCGTGGATACAATCTGCCAGCCAAGTATGTTCTGCACACTGTTGCACCCGCCTACAAGGAGAAGCTCAAGACGGCCGCCGAGAATGCGCTGCACTGTTGCTACAGGTGAGCCAGACTATCAATCTAATATCTTTACGAAATTACTAATACTACTCTTCAATCGTCTTCCTTCATAGAAACGTGCTGTGCAAGGCCAAGGAGTTAAATCTGCGCACAATCGCCGTGTGCAATGTGAGTGGCAATCAGAAGAGTTTTCCTGCCGATGTCGCGGCGCATATTGCACTGCGTGAGTAAAGATTCACTTCAAATGCTAATAGTAATACAGTTTCATAATTTCACATAACATTTCTGTTTGCAAAGTTTCGTTTTATGCGGGAATTTATTTTGCATCCTGTATAATTTCAACAGCCACCATATTTCTGTGCAAGATTAATTTCATTTCAAATTCTTTTTGTCGCAAAATAAATAATCATATGACTAGACTTTTTATGTGTGTGATTAAATAAATAAATAAACTATTATATAGCTGATTTATTTATCAGTTTAACTTCTAACAAAATGGACATTGACCAAAAACTAATCATACTTATTTTTTAGTTAGATTGCCTTTAAAGTATCTTAAATGAATTCAAGATGAATTATTTTTATGACTAATTTGTTTATTTACAGTCGTATCTAGAGCAATTTAAAAACTAGTCATTACTTATATTTTAGTTAGTTTATTTTAAATTACCTTAAATAAATTTGTTGACTAATTTGTTTATTTAAAGTCCGTCTCTAGAGCAATTATAATCTAGTTATCACAATAAATAATAAACAAAGCTGAAGCTAGATAAGAAGTGCACTCTTCAGATTTGAGTTGATTGTTATTGATTTGTTTGACTTGAGCTTACTAATGACTTTCGTGGATATCTTATCGCTTCCTGCTATTTATAGTGCATTACTAAAACTGAGCTTATCTCACTCATTCTGTCTGCCATTCCATCGTATCTATTACAGAATTCCACAACTCTGATAAATGCCTTACTTATTCAACTGCATTTCTTTCTCTATTCGAAACCAGGCACCATTCGTCGTTATCTGGACAAGTTTACACTGCAGGTTGTGATACTGTGCGTCAACAGCAGCGAGCGGGGCACCTACGAGGTCCTAGCGCCGCTTTACTTTCCCCGCGATCAGCTGGAGGAGCGCAGCGCTTTGTGGCAGCTGCCCAAGGATACGGGAGGCGAGCTGGGTGAACCTCAGCATCCTGATCCCGATCGCCAGATACGCATCATTCGCAATCCACAGCACAGTCACAGTGTGCACATGCGTCACCATCATGGTGAGTGTTCGAATCGATGACGTCTGTGTGCTTATCGACAATGTTTATCAGTATCATTATCAGTATCAACTATCAGTGCGGTTGTGCGTCTCAGTTGTGTTGAAGTTGATTTTGACACCAATTTCTCTCTGGTTTGCTGCTGGTTTCTTTGTTTGGCTCTTTAACAGCTGCCGATAATGTCGATGTTGATAAGATTAGAGCCACCAACACACACATGCAATGATATATGCTTTGGTGTTCCGAGTGTCCCAAACCGAATCCGAATGTGAATGTGAATGTGAATCCAAGTTCGTCAAATTGCCTCCACAATCATTGCTAGGGCTTCAGTTACGTGCCAAAGACGCTTTCGTGTAGTTCCAAACGGCAGTTGCATTAATTACGCATACTTTCCATCGCTTTTCAATAGTTCACAACTGATTTAGCAAACTAATTGCGTTGCAATCCAATTACGCGTAAACTCTCAACGTTCTTCACTCATTTTGTAAGTGTAATCGAAGTGAAAATACTCCAAATTCAATGCAAATCTAATCAAAGTGATTTCGTAATGTGAATAATAGTGAATTTACATGGTTTTAAGTAACAATAATAAATGTGTGTGAATAATTTCAATGACGTCAATGTTGGCATACAAAAAGTGTTGCATACTTTCAGGCTGTTTGGTAAAAGGGAACAATTCGCTGCAATGGGAAATTTTAAGGGGAATTCCATTCCACATTTGAAAAGTAGGGAAATTTAATGAAAACTTCGAAGCAGCTATGTTTTTAATTAAAAATATTATTGTGCAAACAAATTAAAAGTGTGCCTCTAATTCCCAACTTGATTTAATTGCACATACACATAATCTGACATGCATACATACACACACATTTCGCACGTGCCTCTGTGGCTGCCAATTGCAGTTTTTTGAGTCTCTCTCTCTCTCTTTCGCTCTTTCGCTTACCATCATTCCACGTTTCTTTTTCGAATTGCACACACACACACAATTGTATTCCGCTGTGGCCAAACACACATCCGTTGCAGCGGCAACCTTTAGTATGATTAGTTCGGGGACTTCTGTGGCTACCCTCGCACATTTGGGAACTTTTGCAATTTCTGCTTCAATTGGCAGTCATAAGCTAACTGGCTTCCCTTTGCTTTTTATGATTGCTACTAAAAGTTGCTATACTACACACACTCGGTAATCGATTTGGAATCTCAGTTATAATTTACAGTTTAGTTTTTATGACTACAGTCAAACATTATTATTCCATATACTTATCTCCAAATTTATTTGCTCATTCTAATAAACAGTATGAACAAGGTAATTTAAGTGGGTAACTTGAAAGCATTTGTTTGATCAATGTTTGACAATTTGTATAATCAATTTTTGAATGCATATTAAGAAATTGGATTTAATAGTATAGTTAGATGGATTGTTTTATTCTTAAATCATTGATTGATTTATATATTTTATGATTGTATCTTCTGTTTTCTCCAAAGAATTATCTTGCAATATCAAATGTTGTTGATTCCACGTAAAGTCGTAATTCCTATTTGTTTGTTGAATATTTGACATTCCTTGGCCTCTGCTGATGGCTTCTGATGATGCTCTTTGTTGGCCAGGAGCTGCTGCTGTTGTTGTTTGTGGCATTACGCAAGTGAATCAAGAAGGCATAGGCAAACATTTAAATTAACTGTGTGCGGCTTATCGTGACAGTTAGTTGAGATGAATGTCAGCCACGTTTTTACGTTTTTAGCTGATTCTGTTGTTGGCCAAGTTCTTTGCTTGGCTCGCTTAAATCATGTCGACGTTTGAAAACAACTCGCAACGCAACTCGCTTATCGTTTCATCTTTCGCCTCCCCTTTACCGCTCTCCAACGCTCTCAGTTGCTTCTGCTTTCGTGGAGCGAACCGCAGTGAGGTGGCGCCAAACAAGGGGCGTCACACACATTGCCTCCTTTCAAGTGACTTCTCTGCTCTCGCAACGTTGTCGCTGCTTCAGCTGCTGCTTCAGCTGCTGCTGCAGTTGACACAAAGCAGCAAAGCAGCGTCCAAAAGCTAACGACGTCGGCGTCGCATTCAGTTCATATCAAATTTCGCAGCACTGAAGTTGCGGATAAGAGCAAAAAAGCTAAACGCTGATCAACAAACGCATTGAGGCTGCGACCTGATAATCCAACAACAACATAAAACCAAAACAAAAACAAATATGATAAACAATTCATTTGAGTTCTCATGTAAATCTTGCTTGGCCACATCTCAAAATACGCTTCAGCTAACCTCTGCTCTCCCTCTCTCTGTCTCTTTTCTTTGTCTCTCTCTCGCTCAGCTGACGACGACTCTGACGTGAGTCCACACGACATGGAGGGCAACAACTCGGATCTGGAGTATGGCGCCAGGGATATGAATGGCCTCAGCCTCAACTCCTACAGCAGCGGACTGCAGGCACAGATACAGGTGCGAAAGCGAACATATTTCAATTCGATATACGATATATTAAGACAATCTCTTTCTTCCAAACAGCGAGATCTGGACAGACAGCATTTGCTGAGCGATCGACCCATAGCTGGCATATATGAAAGCGTCGTTGCTGATGGCATTGAAAGCCCCGAACATCAAGATAGGTGAGTGCTTAAAGCAGCTTTAAAGCTCCACCAAAAGTTACTAAATAAGCTAAGCTCATTAATCAGCTAAAGTTATAGATACATATCAAATTTAAATCTGGGAAATGCTCTGTAACACTTTACCTTACCTTATCTTGCAATATGATATATAAATTAAAGTTCTTAATGAAGCTTTAAAGTTCAATTAAAATTTGTTAATTAATTAAAGCTTCTTAATCAGTTAAATCTTTACTTAAGAATCAGATTTAAATGGGTATCCGTCCAGATCTTACATTATATTACATATATTGCAGTACTGCAGAAAGCTTTAAAGCTCACATAAAAGTTGTTTAATATTGAAAGCTCATTTATCATCTTAAAATTCATTTAAATATCAAATTTAAATGGGGAAAATCTTTGTTGTAGTTGACAATTTATTGTTATCTCCTCTTGTAATTTTTTCTTTATCTTATTGAAAAATAGATTAATTCATTTCGATGTGGAAACAATCAAATAAAGCTTGCAGCAATAGATAGTAGCCAACTTTTTCGGTGACTAATAGACTAACTACTAAATGATTCATTAATTAATGCGCCATATCTTCAGATAAACGCAATGCTTAAATGGGGAAACATTCATATTTGAATAGATGATTAGTTCTTTAGCTTAATTTCACCATACCTCACAGTTTATTTCATAGTTAATCAAACAATAGTTTGGCAAACTTTAGCTACATGTTCTGCCTTCCCTTCTTGTTATTTTTGCTTGTTTGCTGGTCAAGTAGTTTGTTGGTTGTTTTCATTACGCAATGTAATCATTACAAGGGCACGTAAACAGTTGCCGTCATATCAGATGCTCGCTTACGTCATTAACAATGTTTACACTCTCATAACTGACTCGTCTGCAGTTCATAAAACTGTCACAGGATTGCCTGCCATTGCCCTCCACTCCACTCCACTCCACTCCACTCCAATTCACTCCATTCCACACAGTTCATAAACACAAGTGTAATACAACGCATAATACTTGTAGATAGATAAATATATACAAATAGATTCATATATTTCGTTGAGGGCGCGTGCCGGAAATATCTTAAGCGGCTAACAAATGACTTCTTTGACCAGCCAATTCCATTCCTATTCCCATTTCCATTCTCATGCTTGCTCCTTTCGACAACGCTTCTATGGTGGCTATGCAAATTTTACAGGACATTGGCACGCGATCCTATATCGTGCAATTGAAGACCACTTCTTATACTAAGTATACACATGCTTACATACTTATTACTGACTTACTTGACCTAACTGAGTAACGACGTCATTGTCCTGTGGCGACGTCATCAATTGCATGTCCGAATTTAAGTTTGTTTGGCATTTTTTGGGGTCATTTCCTAAAAATACAAAAGAGTGTGACGAACTGCGAATGGGATTATTCTTGGCAAGCCTAAAGATAGTAAATAGCGTTATTATCAATTATGGTTGCGAGGGTTCTTTTAGCAGTTGCAAAAGATCCTTGACTAAAAGTTCTAAAGAATTTAAATTTATATATATTGTTTTTTTATTTTTGTGTTAAGCTTACAACCAAATTTCAATAACATCTGCTTTGATTACGCGTAACTCAAAATATTCCATTTATTTTAATTGATTGAAAATTGTATTGAACATTATTTTATCTCTATTAAATTTTAATTATGTTACTTAGGCAGAATAAACTTTGAAAAGTTTGGATAAATGCCATTAAATTACCATTGTTTTTAAATTATAGATTCTTTTACTTCTGACTTATGCAAATTCACTCCATTATATATACAAGTTGGAAGAAGAAACTTTTAAAAGTTAATCTTTATTTCAAAAAAGTATACATCATTTAAATGGGAATATTATATTTTCTGATTTATTCAAGAAAGTACTTTATCAGCACTTTTAAAAAGTGAAGAAATTATATAGATAATCGGTTAACGTTGTTAATTTCTATATTGTAAACGCAGTTTGCAAAAGAATGACAACTAATTAGACAACCCTCGCTTGAGTTTGTATTCACAGTTAGCCTTAATCTTTATTGCGTCTTAATTTGCATTTTACTCAACGAACAAGCGAACGAACGAATGAACAGTAGTAAGTACGATTTGAATCCAATCCAATTGAATTGGAAACTGAATTCAATTCCCAGTGTGCATAGAGAATTACTTAAAAGTAAATCGCACAAAGCTGAATGCCAATTCGGCGTTAACTTGACGTTCAATGTCAAATTTTCAATTTCATGGCATTTTTCTGTCAACTTAATTATGGGCCAATGATCATTGCAACCCGTGTTGTCAGCCCCCGTCTTCCCTTCCCTTCCCTTACCTGCGACAGTTCCTGAACTCGGAGTGTAATTCAAACTCGATTCAGTTGCAGTTCATTGAGTGCATGCAAGCAAACAACCACACAGTTTGTTTCATTTGGTTATTGGGGTTGCTCGGCAGCTTGTATCGTGTGTCATCGCATTTTGTTAGGCATTTAATAAATCTTAATACACATGTATTTTATGTGTGCCCTCGTAAGTAATCGCCGTCAAACTGTCAGATTGTCAGACAGTCGCTCGGTTGGTTCAATGTATTGAGCCGGGTTCATGTGAGGAGAGAGAGAGAAAGCGAGAGAGAGAGTGTTGAGTTGAGTTGAAATGATGTGAAATGTTATTTGCTTTCGTTTAAATGAAAATAGCGCATACGTCACGTTGTGCTGTCCAAAATGTGGCACGAGAACTCGAAATTTGACTGACTTAACTGATTCATTGGACAAGCAGTGGAAAGTGGTGGAAAGGGTAGAGAGCCTGACATTTGCATTATGCGATTGGCGGCTGTCAGGTAAAAGCCTGGCATGTCCTTGGACAATTTCCTGTCCTCCCACAATGTTCAGCTAGTTGTTGTTATTACTTGTCTTCGACTGTGTTGATGTCATTGCACAGCCAAAAGGGCGCAGACGCAAGAGCAACGCACACACAAAGAGAGAGCGCAACTAAAAGAGAGAGAGTGAGAGAGTCACAGAGAGTGCGACTTCCTGACTCGACTCTTGGTGTACACACGTACACAGATGAGTGATGGGCTAGAACACAGTGGGGAAGTGGAGCAGACGAAGCTGAGGAGCAGACGAAGCTGAGGAGCAGACGAGCTGAGGAGCAGATGAGCGGAGGAGCAGACGCAGCTGAGGAGCAAACAACCGAAGAGAAGAGCTGCCGCTGTTCAGTCGAGAAACGCAGCTCGTGGAGAACGGTCGTTGTGTTCGCGTCCCCCGCAAAAAGAAATATAAAAGAAAAGAAAAGAAAAACTGTTTAGAATAGAGGAGATTGGCAAATCAGATTTATATAAATCGCAATATAGTTTACTTATATAGTTTACAATCGATGCTATAATCGCGCTTCGCTGTTAATAATAAACATTTCACGCGGCTTCCGTACGCAACGCAAAAGTCTGGCCAAAAGTTTAAAATAGAGAAAATTAAAAGCTGCCACAACTCAAGAAAATTATTGAGACATCTATTTTTAAATAAAAGGCGAAAACAACAGAGCGATTTGCGTCAATTGGAGGAAAGTGCAAGGAAAAAAACACTACGCTGAAGCAAAAGAAAAACATTTTCCATACATTTCGATCGATATATATACAGCAACAAAATAATTGAACTAGCACTAGCAAAGGGAAAGGCAACAGCAGCAACAACAACAACAACAACAATAACCCACCCAAGAGCAACCACATAACCACCCAAACACCCACACACCAACACACCAACACAAACGCACACAATGACAATGCTCGAGGGCATGACGTCCATAGACTTGGGCTCCAGCCCCATGCAGGAGACAACCGGGGACATGATGGGACCCGATGAGCTCATGGAGACGCCGGAAGAGAGGTAAACATGCTCAAGAAATCAATTGAAATTGAATGATGCGCTGTGATGCGATGCCATGCGATGCGGTGGGGAGGTGATGCGATGGGTGGCAATCCAATCAATTAAAGTTCATTGTATGACGACGATGACGTCGCCGCTCTTCACTTTAATTGAAGTGTGACGTCATCGCGTGCCAAGTGACCCACTACTCGAAAATCCAAGAGAGATTTCCAACAACTACTTGCCAGAGATTTGTGTGTAGTTGAGGCTTAAACTTCAACTAGTTGTCGCCTGTTTATTTATAGCCAGCAGCGAGATATGCCACGAGGCATGTCGATAAATCCTTTAGACAGCTCATCAACCGTTGTGCATTATTTACGACCCTGACAAGTAATGGGAAAGGGAGCGACAAGGGGGGGCAAAGCTGTCAATCGAACTGAACAATGGCATGCAATTTGCGGGCAGGAAGAGAAAATAGAAATATTATTGTGTGGTATACTACTACAGTATAAACAACTTGCCATGGCTACAGGGAAGACTGCCTAAGGCAACCCACTTGCCACCCACAGCAAAGTAGAGTTCTATTAGCTAATGGATACTGTATCTACTCCAAAAAGTGCGCACGATATTGTGTAGCTGCAATAAAAACTGCATTTTAATTTATCAGATGCAAATTCACACGCCAATTGAGTAGAGTTTGTTGTTCAAGCTAAAAAGTGTAGAGTACCAAATATACTCTATATATATGTAGTATATAGAAGCATGTGAGTTGGGTTCATCAGGTTTATCAGCTTATTTGTGCAGACTGCGTCACAATGCGTCGCATTTTTGGTTTACAACCAATGTTTTCCGGGCGAAATTCTTATCTTCAACTGTCTTCTCTTTGGGGGGATGCAGATGCTGTCTTCTTGACTGTTGTTCTCTTATCACTCTGCTACGGATATCTGGCTTATCATCGAGTCAGCTGGCCAGCTACCGGTCTTAAGTTCACTGCGTCACTTTGCAGCATCAACAAAATAAAAAACTCATCTAAAAATACATTAAAGCCGCAGTAACAATTGGCATGGCGTGTGTCGGACTCAGGCAGCAAAATTAATAACAATAAAAAACTGGTTGATTAACACCATTTGTATATTTCAAGTCAACGATTTACCCCAATTCTCTGACTCACTTTTGTGCGCTACATTTAGACAAAACAAATGCTACGATTCCAAAGAAAACAATTTGGAATTCTTGGTCAATAATGAGTTGAGCCAGATGTAATAATGAAAATAAGTTTGCAATTATTACAGATTGCAATAAAGAACTTTTATTGCATTTACTTATATCATTTTCTGCAGTTTAATCAGCATTTGTTTGTGGTTTATAATTAATTTTACCCTTTACCGATAGGGTACAAGAGTATTATAACTAAAATTCTGGGATATTTTGAATTTTGTGATTTATGATTCATTATACCTAATACCCACAGGGTAGAAAGTTATTATCTAGTATATTTTGTATTCTATAGTATATGTTTAATGTAGTACTATATCAACATATCAAACAAAGCCTTCGGTATATTTTAGTTCATTTTTAGAATTTGGTTTTTTTGAAAATGAGTAGCGGATATCTCAAAGTCGATTACACTCAACTGCAGCTTGTTCACTTGTTTAATTTTGTACATATATGTAATGAGTATTATTATTTATTAAATAATCGGAAGTTGACTCCACCCAGTTCAACATCATTTACCTTAAAAAAAATGTAATTAATGCAATTAATTAAAATATTTGCAAAATATTTCAATTGTAATTTGTTGAATGAACTCGTTCTCTTATCTTCGTTCTGTTTATATCTAAAAAATGCTTATTGAAGTTTCGAGTTCAATGTGACAATATAGCAAACAATTAAATTGATTCTAAATGAACATTTGAGCAGCGGAAATCACTTTTCAGCATTTTCACAATTATTAAAGCTGGTTTTTGGCACGAACATTAAAAAGTAAAGCAGGCAACCGGTGAATGTTCACTGCACCTTTCAAAATGTATAATGAGCCAGACAAATAAATGCAAACACTAAAAAATGTGGCGAGCATTTTAAATAGTTTGTGAGGCAAACAAAACAAAACAAAACACAACAAGTAGGAAAACTACAGTTGAGTCGGCTCAACTTTGAGATACCCTCTACCCATTATCAATAAAAGCAAAAGAATGCGGTATTATTCCCTAAATATACCAAGTTAATATAACGCAAAAATACTAAGATATGCCAAGGGATGTGTTTTGGTATATTTGTATAATACTATATTCAAAATATACCAAAGTGTGTGAAATATACCATAATGTACAAAATATACCATAGAGTGCATAAAAATATACCAGATTATCAGCCATGGCTGTTGACACTGATCAAGAATATATATCCTTTATAGGGTCTACCCATTATTAATAAAAACAAAAGAATGCGGTATTATTCTTAAAATATCCCAAATAAATATAACGCAAAAATACTAAGATATATAATGCTATATTCAATATATACCATAATGTGCAAAATATACCATAATGTGCAAAATATACCATCGAGTGCATAAAATATACTAGATTATCAGCCATGGCTATATTGTCTCGGCTGTTGACGCTGATCATGAAGAATATATATACTTTATAGCGTCGAAGATGACTCCTTATTTCATTTCCTGGAGGCACAACACTATGGGAAGCGGGTATAAAAAGTGACATAGCCCAATTTGTAGGTTTACTCGTGCTCGTCATGAAAGTCGGGCAAATTCATATGACTGACAGGCGAATAAACAGTCGCTCAACATTCGCATTTGCATGATCAATCCACACATAGAGAATTGTATTGTTGCCAGTTGGCAGGGCTATTAGCACATTATCAATAGCAAGAATAATAATAGTCAATGGAATAATCATTGAAATGTAGATCTAAATGGAATTTATTCTCAATTACTCATCTTTCAGATAC
This sequence comes from Drosophila kepulauana, assembly GCA_023558455.1. Lineage (NCBI taxonomy): Eukaryota > Metazoa > Arthropoda > Insecta > Diptera > Drosophilidae > Drosophila > Drosophila kepulauana. The sequence goes on from CM042369.1 coordinate 1,547,783, forward strand.
GAGCGTCTCTTGCAGCGGGCACAAGTTGAGGATCTGACTGAAGTATCTGGCATTGGCTGTCTCTATCAGAGTGGCGTGGATCGTTTGGGCCGACCTGTGATTGTGTTCTGTGGCAAATGGTTTCCAGCTCAGAACATTGACCTGGAGAAGGTGAGAGATAGCTGATAAAGTAGATGAAATCAATGTGTATCTAATACATATCTTGGCTCTTTGCAGGCACTGCTGTATCTGATAAAACTGCTGGATCCAATTGTCAAGGGCGACTATGTGATTGCATACTTCCATACCCTCACATCCACCAACAACTATCCATCGCTGCATTGGCTGCGTGAGGTCTACAGTGTCTTGCCATACAAGTAAGTCTCTTTCAAACTATTTCAACTACAACAATTATGAATAATTTATACCTTGAAGATACAAGAAGAACCTGAAGGCCTTCTATATTGTGCATCCCACGTTCTGGACGAAAATGATGACCTGGTGGTTCACCACATTCATGGCGCCCGCCATCAAGGCCAAAGTGCATTCGCTGCCCGGCGTCGAGCATCTTTACTCGGCCATAACAAAGGATCAGTTGGAAATACCCGCCTACATTACCGAATACGATATGGCGGTAAGTTTGTCCTTCACAGTCGCATTATCTGCTATTATATGTACTACTATATTATCTATTTTCCGTTTTTCTCCCCACAGACCAACGGCCTGCATTATTTTAACCCCGTGCCGACTGCCTCGTAGATGGCGGCCATTGTAGCTGTCTAGACAGCTCCACATATACTTCTATAAAATACAGATACAGATACAGATACTTACATATATACACAACAACATACTGACACGTATAATGAGAATTTTTTATAAATTTTATAGAATTGTACTCTTGTTTTCTTTGTTAATTATAAGTAACCCTTTGTTTACTTGCGCTTGCGACGCAAGCATTGTTGCATTATATATTATATAATTGAGAGAGTAGATCGTTGGATAGTAAGCGAGCTGATCATAGATACATACATATACATACATATATAGAGAACAACCACCCCGAAAGGAAATTATGTAAAACATTCTTATGATGTGCATAAAATGAAAGCTATATAAATTGTTAATTTGCTACAACTAAAATTAGACAAAACAAAGATATAGGCAATTTTTTTAGGCAAGTTGAGGAGCTAAATTACTTAGCACGCTGAACAAATTGACAAGTTTCGATTAGAATGCAGATTAAATTGATCATATTGTTATAGTTATCATTGACAGACAAAATGAAAAATTACAGAACGGAGATAGTACTTACTATATACTAAAATATGATCCCTCAAAATGTATTATTATGGTGCGAGTGGGACGAGAAGAGAAGAGAAGAGAAGAAAAGAGAAGAGAAGAAGTATCCGTACTCGCCGAAAGAAAAAGAAATACAGATACGTACATATTATAAATTCAATTGTAATTATACAAGAAAAACAAACAAAACAACTAAATTACACATATACATACATATATATATATATTAAATATACACACTAAAAACCAAATAAATAAACGATTATTGTGCATGTGTGCAATGAATTAAAACAAAACCCAAAACAAAAATCCAAAGTAATTATATATATTTTGAACTTGTTAACGGAAGGAATATGCCGCAAAACTTTTGTAGATACTTACTTACATACTCAATTAATTAATTGATGAATGCATTAATTAATGAACTTAATTAAAGTAAATCTAATTAGAGCTCACCGTAAGGCCCGCAATTGAAACACCAATAAAAAAAAGCAAATGAAAAGGAGACACAACCTAACGAGTAATCAATGTTCAATATTAAAATGAGATTAAGTATGTTAAATGGATACTACACACACATACACACACACACACACACACACACAAACACACTCAAAGTCCTTGTTATTCTTCCATGCACAATTTACGCTCAAAAACGATCAAGTTACAAAATTACTAAACGTTTTTTCTCGACTTAACTAAAAAAGCACACGCCACATTTTTGACTAATTGGTAAACAAAAAACTAATCACAAAAACAAAAAAAAAACAAAAAACAAAATTAAAAATTAAGCAAAATGTAAAGAATTCGTATCTAAATGTAGTTAAATGAATAACTGTTTCAATTAAGGCACAAGCGCGCTACCAAATCTCAATATTGGACAACCGAATCAATTCTAAAACGCTGAACAACAACAACCACAACAACAACAAACCAAAATGAAAACTTAACTGCATAAACAATTACAAGAAGCAAACACCAAAATAAATCAAGCATCAATAAAAAAAAAACGCAGAACCTTAAAAAAAAACAAGATTAAAAATGCACTCAGGGATTGATTTAAAGCAACCAAAAGAAAAAAATATATATGATGATGATAAAAGACAAAAGCAAATACAAACAAATTTAGATAAAAGACATTACGCTTTTTGGAACCACAGCAAATATCGTAAGCCTTTTTGCATTGTTGCGCCCATTCGCAAGTCGTCGGCTGCCTGGCTAGTACCTAAACCGTAGAAATAATTTAAAATTACTAAGCGAAACGAAACGAAACGAAAACCAAGAGCTAGCATTTAAATGATATGATATGATGAAATTAGCAAATGTTTTTAGGCTCTTTACTAATTGATAGAACACCAAAAAAAAAACTTTGAAACAACTCTTTTAAACCCCAAACATCGTCGAACAAACATAAACTCTAAAAATGAAAGGAAAGAATTACATATAAATTATGCCAAAAAGTAACTTAAACATTTTGTATTGCTAACAAAAATTAATCAAATTATATTTACATATATGCTAGTTGACAAATGTATGGCAATTCAATTGCTTAAAACCTAGTACCATACTAAATAGTATATAGTATATAGTATACATATACATATATATTTTTGTCACCCACACAGACACACGCATAACTAGAATACCCCAGAGATAGAATACTAACTAAAAAAGTGAGATAGAATTCGACTAGCTGCAGAAGCAAGTTCATCAAATACTTGCATACTAATACAGAGCCCACAGAATATAATTTATACTATACAACAATTACAGTGAGATAATCATACTTGCATACGACTTTACAACAGCGGATTAATATATATATATTCAGACATAAAGTACTAACACAAACAAATAATATTGTTACTAAACTAAAGATCACACAACAAGATCAACAGCAATGCATTTTCTATAGCGATCTATGAGTACATACAGAGTATTCGTATTCGTATAACCCTAAAAATCCCAATCCAAGTTATGCCAAGTGTTCCTTTTCTGAAATTGTACAAGTACTTTGTTCAGAATTTCCTAATTCTTTAGTTCTGTGTAGATAATATTTATGATTTAACAATCTAATTGAGCCAACTACAATTAATTAGGCAACCATTTCTATTGGTCTTATTTATCAGTTTTGTTATCGTCCCCCCCCAAACAATTATTGCTTTAGAGAATACATTATGAAAGGTGATTTGTTGCTAAATAAAGAAAAAAAAGTAATTGTACCTTACTCGAAAAATTCTGCGATTGAATTTATTGTAGCGTAATATTGTATTTTTAAAATTCCTTATATACATAGTTGTTAAACCAAAATTCTAGTACTTATATATATATAATAATGACAAGTTACAATTGAAAGATAAAGAAAACCAAATAGATGAAAGAATGAAGGAAGGATTATGGCACAAGCGCAAAAATTGAAAAACATTAAAACAAAAACAAAAACAAAAACAAAATATATAGTTAAGTTTTCCAATATGAAATTCAACTCCTCCTTTTCCTTTTGTATATAATATTTATGTACGAAGTAACAAATTTAATTGGTAAACTAACATTAATAATAAAAAAAAACATACGCTTTCGTTAAAATTAACCAGCTTACTTTTATTACTAACCGCTTATGACTAAGTTTTTATAAATATTCTCATTTGCTTGAACACTCTTCAAAACTAACAACTTTGGTGTATAAAAAAGTGTGACCGTCTCACTTTGCTAACAAAATAACGAATGTGGATGACGTTGACAGGTCCAGCTTAATTTATAACCAACTTTGTTTTCGCTGCATTTGCCGTATACTTTTTCTTATGTTGCTCAAATAGTTGCTCCACAGCCGCCACAACCTTGGAATGTATTTTATCCACATAGTCAGCATCCGGTTGAGCGCTCTGCACCACCTCGATTGGTGCACCAACTGAAATTAGTAGACGAGTTTGTAACACGAATAACTTTTAAATCTCAACTGCATTCGGTACTCACCAACTTGGACAATAGGACGGCGATAGGGCACAAATCCAAAGGTGTAGTTAAAGAAACCGCGACCCACTGGAATCAAGGGCGAAATGCCGGTTATCTTTTTAACCAAGGTTTGCAGGCGACGCAGTAACGAATCCGGCGGATTGTCCACTTGATCGAAGATGTCCACTTCGCCAAACGAAATGCTGGGCACAATGGCAGAACTACAAAGGAAAGAATCTTTAATATAAACCCTTAATTAAACAGTTTGTATACTTACCCTGTGCGTATGGCCATTTTAACAAAGCCTTTGCGATTCTTCAGTGTGATAATATATTGTCCAGGATGCGAATCGAGTGCCTCTTGAGCACCACCAACAAGAATGGCCACCGCATTCGATGTGAAACCATCGCGATTGTTGGGATCCTTGGGATCATTGGATTTGGTGAGATAATAGTTTAAAGAGGCCTTCGAGACGGAGACCAATCCCCACCAGCGCAGCAAGTCCCTTAGGAAAGGAATCACAAAGTGCTGATCAAGAGTGCCCACCTTTGGACGCACTTGAGGGAACAGCTTCAGCCAGTGGCTGATTTCAAGTCCCATGTTGATGCAAATGCCCGTGCTGCACAAGTTAAAATTAAAGTTATATTTATAGTGTTGCGATAAGATATACAATGTCAAGGTGTGTTCAACACTCACCCAAGAATGCCGTGTGGAAAGCTGGCGATAATATAATTCTTATTTGGTGGCAGATCTGCAGTCTTGACCAAGGAAACAGGAAAGTAATTTCGATATACGTTATACAATGGATTGGTGCGATTCCACATGAAGCTAATTGAAATAATGAAGAATTAGAATTCAAATTAGAACAAATGAAATTCGTAGATATTACTTACCCATTGCCATCCAAGGCTGAGTAATTGCGTTTGTGGTCCACGACTATGTAAACAGTGTAGATCACAACCAAGGTGCGAATCACAAGGCCGCCATAGAACTGCATTGAAAATGTAATTAAAATGTAATCTAGTTGTGGAAATACTTTTACTAATCTTACCAGAAGTAAAGCCACGAGTGCAAATGATGTCAAAGGCAAGCTGAAGAAGAATAGCGTAAAGATGCCAGTGACTAAGGTTTGCAAACGCCGATCTAGCGGCACATCAGCTGGAGCCCATTCGATCTTCATGTTGATGCTTCACGTAATTGGAACGGAGGAACAGCGTCCGATTGTGTTGGCGACCCTTTAACGACTGGCAAGTTGAGCAAATGAAATTCCATTACGAATACTACGTACTACGTACAACTTATCCTTATCGCTAGCCATGCCACCACATGTCGAGCAGCAACAAAACCATCCAAAAATCGCTGTTAACAGTCGAAGAACTAAATTCAGTGATTACCCCAGCGATAAGTTGGTATTGATAAAGAAAAGAACCAGACAAAACACACACAACTACACAACTACTCGCCTTCTATCTATTGAGCGGGTTCCAAGCATTACACTTGTAATCGTTTATTATTTTAGAGACCGGCTACAAGTTAGATTAGATGTCGTTCCGACTTGTCTGACGACTATAGAAGAGTTACAAAGTCAATTCAGCAATTAACTTCTATATTCAATTTATTGCCCTAATAAAAGAAGTTTTATTTATCAACTTGCCACGCTTTATAAAGCCTAAGAACTGATATAGATCAGCTTTCTCCGTGCTATGGCTTTACTTAAATGTTTAATACGTAAATCATTCAATTATAAAATATGAGTTAACACTTTTAAGAGTACTCGCTAAATTCAGTTATGCTCACTGCACGTTTCTTAAATAATAGTTTATACTCTTTATACAGTTTCGAATACTTACAATTTGAAAACAAGTAAGAAAGCTACAGTCGAGTGTACTCGACTGTGAGATACCCGCTACCCATTTTGAATAAAAGAAATATATTTTGCGGTATTATTCTCAAAATATACCAAATATACTGCAAAATACTAAAAAATATACTGAATGGTATATTTGGTATATCGACATAGTACCGTATTCAAAATATACCATAGACGGCACAATATACCAGATTGTCAGCCAAAGCAACTCAGACCCCTAGTAAGTAGGCGTTTTTGCCCATACAAAAGTATTTCTTTAATAACTTCGACAATTTTTATCTGATCGCAACCAAATTTTCAGGAATCATAACAACTATAGTAATTATTGTATACACCAAAATTCGGAACTCTAGCTTTAAAATTACGCTTGTTATTTGATTTTTTTGATTTGCGGGGGCGGAAGTGGGCGTGGCAAAAATTTGAAACAAACTTGATCTGCGTGCAAACATAACAAATGCTGTCGAAAAAAAATTATAGCTCTATCTCTTATAGACTCTGAGATCCAGTGTTTCATACGGACAGACGGACAGACACACAGACGGACAGACGGACATGGCTATATCGTGTCGGCTGTTGACGCTGATCAAGAATATATATACTTTATAGGGTCGGAGTTGCCTCCTTCTACCTGTTACATACATTTCCTGCCGGCACAAAGTTATAATACCCTTCTACCCTATGGGTAGCGGGTATAATAATACTTATAAAATTCCACATTTCCAAATTTGCATTTAAGATTGAGATTTGAAGTCTTTTATTGACTCAACAACTTGAACCCGATCATAAATTACTACTGAAACTATGCATTGAGTGCCAATCAGCCAGTCAGACATCAGTTTAGTGCCTAATGACTTCGTTTATGATTAGAGTACAAAGTATGCGACGCATAGCTATCGTTTTTATACCCGCTACCCATAGGGTAGAAGGGTATTATAACTTTGTGCCGACAGGAAATGTATGTAACAGGTAGAAGGAGGCATCTCCGACCCTATAAAGTATATATATTCTTGATCAGCGTCAACAGCCGAGACGATCTAGCCATGTCCGTCTGTCCGTCTGTGTGTCTGTGTGTCTGTCCGTCTGTCCGTCCGTCCGTATGAACACCTAGATCTCAGAGACTATAAGAGATAGAGCTATTATTTTTTTTCGACAACATTTGTTATGTTTGCACGCAGATCAAGTTTGTTTCAAATTTTTGCCACGCCCACTTCCGCCCCCGCAAATCAAAAAAATCGAATAACAAGCGTAATTTTAAAGCTAGAGTTCCGAATTTTGGTGTATACAATAATTACTATAGTTGTTATGATTCCTGAAAATTTGGTTGCGATCAGATAAAAATTGTGGAAGTTATTAAAGAAATACTTTTGTATGGGCAAAAACGCCTACTTACTAGGGGTCTTAGTTACTTTGGCTGACAATCTGGTATATTGAGCCGTCTATGGTATATTTTGAATGCGGTACTATTTCGATATATCACATATACCATTTGGCATATTTTTTAGTAGTATATTTGGTATATTTTGAGAAATATACCGCAAAATATATTGCTTTTATTCAAAATGGGTAGCGGGTATCTCACAGTCGAGTACACTCGACTGTAGCTTTCTTACTTGTTTGAATTCCAACAGACATACAGAGAGAGAGAACATAATATTCACACTTATACATATATGCGTCACTTATTTCGAGCATGTATTTTTACTGAGTCTTGACCTTTAGTATGATACACTTCTGGAACTCTTTCAAAATTGGCAGTTCGCAACAGTCTGGCGCTATGTGAAATTCAATTGTTTGTTGTCGATGTCGATTTGCTCTGCTGATAAGGATTGCTACGCATAGTTCCCAAGTAGTTTGTTGGACATAAAGACCAAGTCTTATCAGCTCAGCTCTGTTCCATTTTACTCGGCTTGCGTGCCCATCCCAGACAAGTTGCTTACTCATCTTGTGTGTCGATTGTTTTACGCTTAATCATAAAAACAATTACAATACATACATACGTACTTACTTATGCAAGAACAAAAGTTGTATTTACAAGCAAGATTGTGTTACATATTATCATACTGGTTGCACTTGATTGAAACACAATTACACTTGGCTAACACCTTGACTTATTAAGGCTTACAGCAGCAAGTATCAATTATTGAGATTGGCAATAGATTAGCCCCGTCTAATTGTATTGTATTTTATTATTTACAACATTTTTAGCTCAATAGGTATTGTGTCGTTTTAGTTTTTTATTTTCTCTTACCGATTTATCACTTTGCACAAATTGTAACTTGGCTTCGCTTTATCGAGTTCAAATGGCACGCTAATTACGTGTTATTTCAAGTTCAGCTGAGTTTTAGCAAATTAGACTGCGAAACACTTGTTTTTACGTAGTTCTCACATACAACAGCTATTAAGCACTGACACCATTAAAAAGAATAACACCTTTTATATTATGTTTGCGGGATTCATTTAAATTCAACTATATGAATGTATAAAAAGTAATCACTGTACATAATTGTACAATAATTTCCACATAACTTCTTTCTTTTTAAAATATTTTATATGATTTATTTTTTAATGAATTCGTCACAGCCGGTTTTCGTAAACTATTACTTTATATTAACGACTGTTTTATGTTTAAAAAGTTATTAGTGTGACCAAGCTTAAAACAAAAGTATTCCGTTCTTCCATTATCGTGAAGTCAACTGGTCACACAACTTGACATTGCTAACAAATGCTACAGTGGTGGCCAAATTAAACGGATACATCTAATTTAATGATGAGTATGTTTTGCTTTCATTAATATTTTTTAAGGATAAAATAATGGATTAGAGAACTTTTTTTTGATTACAATAAATCAAAGAAATTACAATATTTAAGGAGCGTAACATTTCCGCCATCGTTTTTTAAAGAACGATTCAAAAAATTAATCGATTTAAAATCGAAATTAATCGGCCCTATCTATACTGGTCTCGTTAATCTGATAAGTAACAGGTGCCAAAAGCTTGCACATCTCGAATACACAGAATACATACACACATTGTTGCATTTGTTGCTGGTTTGTTGTTGGGGCACTTCCAAATTCAAAACGATGGCCACGGAGGAGCATCAACGACTGGCCAACATTGTGAAGAGCTGTCACGACAGTCTGCGGCAGCTCACCAAGCTGCACGGTGCCGAACGTGCGTGGCAGGAACACACGGGGCCGCACAATGCCGCCAAGTTGGCGGAATATGCGGATGCAATGCAGCAGCTAGCAGGCATATGGGAAACGAACACCAACAAGACAGAACTGCAGGCACGCAGTCGCATCAAGTGGGCAATCGACTACATCACCAAGTACTTCTACACCGAGGGCATCTATTTGCAAAAGCGACAGCGGGAACAGCGTCTCTTGGCCTCCTACACTGAACTGGCTGAGGCCGAGTGCACGTACATGGATGAGCCGCCGGACAGGCTTCATGTGCTGGATGTGGGCAGCTGCTTCAACCCGTTTGGCAACACTCCACATCTGGAAGTCACCGCAATCGATCTCTGCCCGGCACAGGGAGCTTTAGTGCTGCAGGCAGACTTCCTCACTGTTGACATCGATGCCCAGCTAACGGAGCCTGAAATCTGTGAGCAGAGCGTCAAGAAACTACCCGCTAACTACTATCACTGTGTCATCTTCAGCCTCCTACTGGAGTACATGCCCAGCGCAGAGCAACGATTGCTTTGTTGCCGCAAGGCCTATGAGCTGCTGCGACCTGAGGGCATTCTGGTCATCATCACACCCGACTCTCAGCATGTGGGCAAGAACGCTAGCCTCATGAAGAACTGGCGCTTTGCCCTCGCAAAGCTGGGACTGTTGCGTGTGCGCTTCGAGAAATTGCCGCACATCACGTGCATGGTCTTTCGGCGAGCAATCAGTCAAGAGTTATCCCAACATTGGGCCAGTGTGCATCGTGAAGAAGGCATTTGCGAGGCCATACAAATACCGCAGGATGAGCATTAGATAAGATTCCTCTTAGTGTATGTAGTAAGTGTATCTTTAATCTATAAATGTACCTCAGTATGAAGAAATAAGGAGTCTGTGTGTTGTGTTTTTATCCTAAGCTACCATAAATATTTAATACTAACTCCACAGATGCTACTGCTTGTTGGAACTCGCTGCAGCCTCAACGACTTGGGCAAATAATGCGCCGGGTGTCGCATTTGTGGTTGACTGGCGTTTCTTGTTACTTGATTGTTGCATGATGTTAGGTGGCAGCGGTTTCTTGCGGTCCGCCTCCCATTCGGCGCGATGCAAACGTTGGCGATGCTTGTACATGTTTGCATTCGAGAAGAATGTCTGCGGACAGTTCGGACAAGTGTAAAGAACCTCGCCTGTGTGCGTGGATGTGTGTTCCTGCAAAATTATCGATTAGTAAAGCTAAATCATTAACGCCAACTGTTACGTACTCGTAAATCCTGTGGCCTCTTGAATGCTTTCTCGCACATCGTGCAGCGGAATTTGCGCTCGCATTGATGGTTGTGGTAAATGTGACGTTTCAGTGCGCGGGCATTAACTGATGTCTTGTCGCAAATGTGACAACGATGGTTTCCAGGCGGTTCGTGTACCGTGCTCATGTGCTGCTTAAGACCAGACACATGACGCAACCAAGTGCCGCAAATCTCACATTGCACTGGCTCCGGTTTGGGACGAGGCTTGTCGGAATGCTCGAGCTCATTGTGCTTCTTGAGATTCGCTCGGGAGCGCAAGGTCTTACCGCACTTGTCACAGATAATGGCCTTCTCCGGATCGTGCATGTAACGCAAATGCTGCTTCAGCTTGCGTTCCGTGGGCACTCTGTAAGAGATTGGGAAGTTAGTTGTTTAATAGTACTCGCATTGCTTGTTACCTACTTCTTGTTGCACTCAGGACAGGTGTATTTGAAGTCCGACTTATCCACATGCTTGGATGCATTATGATATTCCGCAGCCGCCTTTGTGGTAAAGATCTTGGGACATTTGTCGCACGTATAGGTGCGCTTCTCCTTCTCCTTGGGATCCGTGTGCGTCAGCTCGTGCGCCTCTAGAGATCTGGAATCCAGGAATGCACGATTGCACTGCTTACACGTAAAGTGATCGGGATTTTTATGGACTAAGACGTGCTCGGCTAAACCGCGACGCATGTGAAACTTGCGGCCACAGCATGAGATGAATCCACTCTCCATGTTGTGGGACATACGTTGATGGCGTCTCATGTCTCCAAAGTTGTGCACCAACTCGTTGCAGATGTGACATTGTAATTTCTTGAAGAAATCACATATAATCTCATCGAATTTGTTTTGTTCTTCCTTCCGTCGCTCGATCTCTTCCCGACTCATGCGCACCGGCGGAACCAAGGGCTTGGGACGTTTGCGATACTTCTTGGGTTTGACCACAACGCGTTTGGGAATATCAGCGTAACGCTCCTCGGGCACAAAGTCAGGTAAACTGTCGCCCGAGCCGCCGTCGCTACTCTCGCTGGAACTTTCGCTGTCATCGGTTCCCAGCACAGCTTCAGCTGGCACAAACTCCCTATCATCATCCCTGTCATCCATGTTATCATCTAGGTCATCATCTGAATCCAATTCTTTTTTCAGAGATGCCTCGGTGGCTGGTGGCGGCGATTCTGGTGACGGTGTTCTCGGTTTTTTCGGTGGGCGACCACGACGAGCACTACGACGCAACTGTCTGCCTTGGGTTGGCGTCTCTTTTTGCTCCGCCTTGCCATTGTGCTTGATGTCCAGGAACTCGGCTAGTGGAATGTCGCCATCGGAGTCGCTGGGAAGCGTTACCTTCTCGCGTTTGATGCGTCGCTTGGCTGCTGCCGGCGTTTCAGCGGCAGCGGCTGTAGCTCGTTTAGTGCCTTTTGTTGGTTGGGGCGCTGGCTCTTCCAAAATTTCGAGCTTGGGCAATGGTTCTAGCTCGTTCACCTCGACTTTAACATTATCCGTGGCAAAAAATGCTTCGTCGAGTGCATCCAATTCGGTGGCAAGTGCCAGAGGATTGGAAGCCGCCACAGTTTCCACGCAGAACTCAATGGGCACATCTTTGAACTCACGCCGTTCTTGGTGCACATGATAGACGCGTTGGTAGAAAACATTGAAGGTGTTCACACACTCCCAGCATTGATTGCAGATCTCCTCACTGCTGCCAGTTACACTGTTTAACTGCAAAGATGTATTCATCAATAAATGAAAGTGAGGAAATTGACGTAAATTGCGCGCTTACTTCAAGCCAGAAATGTTTGTTTACTGTTTTGCAAATATTCAGCCGCAAACCTGTTTCGGAAAATATCTTATAGGACTGTCCGTTCTTGCAGCGTTCAAAACAAAGCACACATGTAGCCATAGCCTATTCAATTGTTAATGCCGTTTGCAAAATCTATGTGCTCGTCATTTGTTAATGCTAAAAACAAATATGTTTAAAGCTAATAAAAAAAAATTGCTTGCTATTTGTTTGGCAGCCGAAACTTTATGGCGGTCGGTCGATAAGAAACAGCTATCGATATACCAGTGTGTACCCTTTGCGTAATAATTCGCAACTACATTAGGTAGGGGCACACTGATTCCAATTCAAATTTCTCAAATGCCAATTGGATAAAAACATCAGTATATTTTCAACGGTCGTGCGGTGCGGTTGCAGTCGTAATAAGCTTGTCTAAACGCGTTCAAATTTATTTATGAATGCCACTTTATTGTGAACGATAACATGATGCGCGCACATCAAACAAAAAGATAACAAGTAAAACCATGAATTCAACATGTTTATAAAACCGCAATTGTAAATTGATTTGGCCTCTGACAATTTCCACCCAACCAACTATAATTTGTAATTGAATGAAACGATTGTGTTTGTGTGGGTCTTTTGTTTGTTTTTGCTGCCATTCGTCGGTCTGCAAAAATTAACACTTTTCTCACTCAGTGATTTTGGGATGGCAATTTTAGTCGCTTCACTCGATTGGCCAATTGTCGATGTTTATACACATAGTTTTGCTAGACGCTGTTAAATAAAAACTAACATTTTTGAGTGTGTGATTACAAAATGAGTGTTGATAAATAAAAACATCTTGCGACGTCCTCTGACATTTAACGGAAATTATCTTGTTTTCTATTTGCAATTTGTTTAAATAACGGTTTGCTATGTTATTTCAAATGCAGTTGCAGTTCACTTGAACTTGAGCCAACACATTTGGCTTGAATGACACATTTCATGAGCACACAACTGTTACAGAAATTGGCAAGCTCCTCTGACTTCCTTTATTAGACCTTTTACTTTTGTTTATGAATGAATGTGCAACATTTTCCTGTTGCACTCACTCACTCACCCATTCACTCACCACCACCACCAGCAACCAGTCCGCCGACTGTTGCATTCCGCTTTGTGCCTCCAGAGAGAGGGAGAGGGAGAGGAATAAGGGGAGAAATGGTTCGTGTCGCTTCGCATGGCTTGCTGGTCTGGTTTTGGCTTTTCCTTTACGTAACGCTCGCCTAGTCAGGCACGAGCCAACCTAGTTAACAATAAATATATTTAAACAAAAACAAAAAATAACAAGTGGCGCGAGTTTATTTCATTTTCACTCTTGCTGCATTTATGCTACATATATACTCTGCGTAAAAAGCTTAATTCCAAATTTAGCAAGAGCGCAGCACGTTTTTATTATCGCACATTTCTTATGCGGAATATTAATAGGTAGATCGCAGTGACAACAAACATTACAAACATTCAAGTAACGCAAATCAAAATAAAGCAAAACAACAAAGACTCAAACTCCCCCGTATTGAGGAGGAAATGGAAGCACAACAACGTCTCCGTTCATTGGCCAACTGACATCGAAAAACGGAAGTTACACTCTGCATAATAAAGTGCGACAAGCTCAATTTGAAATTCTATACAGAACAAAGAATTATATATCCAATCATCAAGCGTTAAACTGTGCCAATCCTCAAACCCAGTGTTGACGACCTCACCCAATATAACTATACTATAATAAATATGTCTGAACAACGATTTTGCGTAATCTGGCCAATTTCTCTGGTGTTGCTGTCGTCGCTGTTGTTATTGACATTTGTGGGCCAAACGGACGCTTATGGGTTTGGACGTTGCCCGAACTATCCATCGATGCCAAAGTTCAACATGAGTCGGGTAAGTTCCATTGGGATCGATGAGAGTTTTAACTAAACTACTAATTAATGGCACTTCAAGGTAAAGCAATAAAAGCTTTATTCATGCATTTTGCCACTCAAATGTGAATCTTTTAACTACATATATACAAATGTGAGTAGCAAAGTTGTAGTCGACTAGAAGATACCCGAATGTCAAAGTGTTAAAAAGGTCGTCATGGTATTTAAATGGTATTTCAAATTGGAGAGTTTAAAGTGCATAGATCACTGAAAGTATTCTCCCAAGTCTAATATCTTTATTTATGATAACTTCCTCCACCTGTTTACAACATGTACTATTTTTAATGATGACAAATCTTTACGAGCATAGCCTTGTACCCTGTTGGTATAAAAACTAGCATAACAATGAGTCTCTGTCACATTTCCATGAATTAGTACAAGGCGTCGGCCAAACATATTTTTTTTTTATAGATTGTGCATAAAGATGAACTTGAACTAATTTGATGTCTTCGGACAATGTAAAAGTGCAAACCAGTTTACAGCGAAGGAGACACAACAACAATAATGCAAACAAACAAACACACACACACACACACACACACACACACACGTACACATGCACATACACATAAAGCAACTCTATCTGCAGCTGTCGTCCAATGGCAAACAATCCACTTCTGCTCATATTCAAGAAGCCATCAAGCCGGTCAAGTCAAACCATTTCCAACTTCATTGGCACGCCAAGGACAAAAGCGGGCCAAAGAGCTCGCCAAAGTACATACACGTAGTTGTAGTTGTGATTGTAGTTGGCTGCTCTCAAATTAGAAAATTGATTTAGTCAATTTATCCACTCAATTGCATTAATCATATGTAATAAACACACAGCCAGCTTATCGCCTTGGAAAAATCATTTTGAGCCTCGGCATCGTTTTGCGCAAAATGAAAACGAAATTCGTTGCTAGTGAGTGAGAGCGAGAGCGAGCACAAGTGAGAGGCTGCTAGAGACGCAAGCGTGACAAATTGAAAACAGCGATGAGTGCTGTTCTAGAGTAGCCAACAACAGTTTTGCATATTGGCAACGTTGCTTCGTCGGCATGCGTGACTGTTCGTTCGTGTCACGATGCAAGTGCATTGACATCTCTGTTTTGCTCGCAGCCTCTAATCGCTAATTGGACAAGTCTTCTGTCCAATTGAGCTCTTGACCAGAGTAGTTCATCATAAGCGTAAAAACTCTTTGACATCGTTCGCTTGGAGGGCAAAGACCCCAACACAAGAATTATTATCAAGCACTGAGTGCTTTACGACGTTACGCCGACAGTGGCTGGTTATAGTAACTGCCACTGGGCAATGCGCTGATGACGTTGATGATAGCTTCAGTGTTGCCATTTTAGCTAATTTATTGCTAGATCTAGCTATTTTGAAACTGCATAAGCTATAAGATTTTGTGAAATGCTATTAGCTAGAAATCTAGCATTTTTTTCAATGCTTCGTCTACTTTTGGCAATTTTTAAAAAGTTCCGATAGCTCTTTTACCGATAGGATGTATTTTGAGGTTTACTCATAAAATTGGCATTATAGTTCGATTCTGTTTATAGTTCATGTGCGAACTTAGTTCGTTCACTCATTAGCTAAACACAAATTGTGAAACTGTGAAGCAGTGCTGCCAGTTTAGCAATTTAGTTGCTTTAGTTATTTTGCAACTTTTTTAAAAAATGCTATTAGCTACAAATTTAGCAACTTCTTATTTCTCTTTTGCCAATTTTAGCTATTTAACTTAAATCCTTTTTATTATGTATTTCTTTTGTCATTCACTTGAGTTCACTGACTTGAAAAGTTAACTGCATTTCAAGTGTAATATTTGCCCCTTAAGTGTTAACAAAATCATAAAAATACGAAATCCTGCTTTTTAATTTTTAATTTCAAGATTTTATTCTTAAATGAATTAAAAATGTACAAACTTGATGAATAATGTCATTTAAAATATTTAGCAATTTTGTTGGCTATTTCTTGTATAATTTTAGCAATTTTTAGCAATTTTTTTTCTGAAATCCAGCAAGTTTTGCTCCAGAGATTCTGGCAACACTGGATAGCTTTGCTACGCCAGTGAAACCAGTTTACCAAAAAAAAAAAAAAACTTAAAAGGTTTATTATTTACGGACTCTTTTTATACCCTAAAAGTAAGAGTTCAAATTTGAATAGGTAGTGTGCTACGTATTATTATAAAGCTGGCTAGGAATTATTTTTATTTTATATATCTCACAAGTTGACGTTAATTTGTAATAGAAAATAACGAGTACAGGTCAGTTTAAAAGTATTTATGTAAATTTAATTTAAATAAATTAAGCTTTATAAACTAAAAATTAGTTCGTTTAATTTATAGGTTCAACATGAAATATGTTTGAAATAACATTACCAGTTAATATCTACACAAATAAGCAATTATATGCTGTAAGAGGAAAATCATACAGTGGATCGCAGCTTATTTCGTGCAGTCACAAACCATCAAAGATATTTAAAAAATTTAAATGAAGGTTGGTAAAGCAGAATTTGTAGATTTGAAATTAAAAATAAAAATTTTCTTAATTACAAAAGTAAAACATTGAGATAAAAAAAGAAAAATTTTCGGCTTTTTTTATGCCGCAGCTTATTTCGTGCACTTCAAGAATTTTTATTTAAAAATTCGAAAAATTAGTATAGTATTAGTATATCAAATATACATACCATATGTTCTACACGATACACAAACAATTGTTGTTAAATTTTGTGATTTCTAAGGACAAGAGTATTCAGACGTCGACTTGATGTCGATCACTTTCCTTTCTGCTTTTTATGTGCCTTTGTATAATAGTAACCCAGTTAACTGCTTACTCATCGTCATCGCTGCCGAGAGAAACGCAAGCAGAGCAGCAAACGACATCTCGGCATCTTTGGAGTCGAATATTAAAGTACCGCATCTAATGATTGCATCGATCTTCAATTATCAATCAATCAAATTTCAGGTACTTGGCCATTGGTATGAGGTGGAGCGTTCATTCTATTTGCCAGAAATCGCCTCGGGCTGCACCACTTTCGAGTTTCAGCCCTACAACAAAGCGGATCTGTCCAAGTTTAACAACTTCAAGCTGGAGGTGGCCATAAAGACCGTTAATCGCATGTAGGTGACGCGATTAAATTTCCATATAAATTTGAAAATTAATTTTATATTCCCGTATTTTAGCACTGGCAATCCCAATGTTAATCTCGGCTATGCCACGCCAGAGAACAGCCGATCCTCCATTATGGACTTTAAGGTAAGACCCTTACTTATTCCTGTCACTTAATATTAAGTTACTGACTTTATCTGATCTGTCCCTCAGTTCAATACCCGCTTCCCAGAGGTGATTGCGCGTTTGTTGCCCGGTTCTGGGAAATATCAGGTGCTTTATACGGACTACGATAACTTTGCTATCTTGTGGTCCTGCGGCAGTATTGGTTCCCTTGGCTATGCCGATCAGATCTGGATCTTGGGACGCGAAACAGACTTTGTGCTGAAGATACGTGAGAAGATCTACGATGTGCTAAAGCGACTCTCCTTGGATCCGGAAAGACTGGTGCTCAGCAAAAATACCAACTGCCCGCCAAGAGCAGTAAACAATTGATGCCTCTGCTATTTATATCGCATTCTTTAAGTACTATATATATATAATATTGCATCTTATTGTTTAGGTTTTAAGTTCCTGTGATATCGCAAAACAAATACATATATGCGAAAAATGATATTTGAGCACGATGTGGGGGAATTTATTGACTTTCATAGCGTCAGAGCCAATTATGATGGGTACTCTAATTAATTCGACAGCTCGAGAAGATCATCAGCAACAGACCGTCCGTGGATTCACTTTAGTCGCAATAAGAAAACAGACCGCAAAGGAACGTTGCTGAAAATGCCGAAATTGTGGATATTTTTGATGATTGCCCTGCTGCTTAACTGCTTGGAGCTATCAACTGCGCGTGGAGGCGGAGGCGGCGGAGGAGGAGGTCATGGAGGTGGTGGTGGCGGTCACGGAGGTGGTCATGGCGGTGGCTTTGGTGGTGGACGCGGAGGCGGCTTTGGAGGCGGCAGACCTGGCGGCTTTGGAGGCGGCAGACCTGGTGGCTTCGGCGGGCCACCTAGAGGAGGATTCGGAGGACCGCCAAGAGGCGGTTATGGTCGTCCATATGGCGGTGGCTATAGACCTTATGGCTATGGTGGATTCGGTGTATTACCTCTCCCGGTTCCAGTTCCCTATCCATGCAGACGTTATCCTTATGACTACTATTATTACGACAGTTACTATTGTTGAAGGAATCAAAATAAACCGGTTTGATTACGTAAAGTTATATTATTATACAAATTACATCAACATTTTTGATACAAGATTATTATTATTATGTAAAGGTCCTAAGAAATTGAGGCTGTAGACAGTTCTCTAAATATTTCATATATATAGTATGTATATGTATATCATATTCCTTATTGTTTTGATGGTCATCGGTGTTTTGCGATTCGTTTGCAAGAGTCTGTTATGTTCTCAATCTTGTTGTTTTGGGCAGTTGCTCTTTAGTGATATTAACGAGAGTCTCGACTCACCGTTCAGCTTAAGTCTAGTAAAAACCGATTGGAGTCTAATCCAAATTACATATGTATATATACGATTTAAATATAGATGTACATATTTATATGCATATTATTGAGTTTGTATGTAAACTTATGTATGTTCGCTACGGACTAGATATGAGAATACGAATTACCAATAAAATGGCTGACTTGTTGCGTTCGTTGTGGAAAGTAATATATCGTATAATAATATCTAATATCGAGTATATTAAATTGCGGCCTTCGAATACACAATTGATAAACAAAAAGGGTCAAACCTTAATCTTCTCCACTTTCTGGAATGAGAAATGCAAAAAGAAAAACAAACCGAATGGAAATGGATACGGAAACGGAAACAGATAGCGATACAAACTAAATGATTGGAACTCTTGTTGTATAACATAGACTGACTTCATTATACTATATATTATATTTGTAGTAAATGCTTCTGATAGCAAGTCCATGGCTACTTTGTTTTTTGTGTGTTGTGCGTCTGCTCCGGAAGACAACTGGAGAGCATTGAGTGTTTTTTTCTTCGGATACGGATTCATTTTTTAAATTGCTGCAACGTGACGGAATAATTTCGATTTGATTTTCGTTTTTGTTTAAGCTTCTTCGCTTAGAGCATCGCCTTGCACTCGCATTCAGCGATGCTGTGCTGAATGCAGTGATTTATCTCCGCAAAGCCAGGACGTTCGCTGGGCTTGCGATTCCAGCAGCGACGCATCAGCGCGTAGACAGAGAGCGGCGTATTATCTGGACAACCGAGGACATTGCCCTCCTTAATGTATTTAATCACCTCCTCGTGGGTGAGGCCATAGTAGGGTTGCAGGGCAAATGAGAAGATCTCCCAGAGGCAGATGCCAAATGCCCAGACATCCGACTCCAGCGAGAATTTGTTGTACAGAATGCTCTCGATGGGCATCCAGCGTATGGGAATCACATCGTTCTCATCGCCCTTGTAGTAATCCTGCAGATAGATCTTGTGCGACAGTCCAAAGTCGGCGATCTTTACCTGCATCTGTTCGTTGATCAGGCAATTCCGTGTGGCCAAATCGCGATGCACAAACTTACGCTCGGCCAGATACAACATGCCCGATGCCACATTCGATGCCATGTGCAGCAGCTGCAGCTCATCGAGATTCTGGCGATTGCGCGGCTGCGCCTGGTGTGTGGCATATGGCGAGCAGGCGCGCAGGAATTCGCTGAGATCCCCCGGCGACATGTACTCGAAGAGCAGACACATGGGACGTCCCAAAGCACAAACGCCGAGTAGCTTGACAATGTTGGGATGATCGAATTCGGCCAGCAGGCAGGCTTCGCGTTCAAAGTCCGTTTGCATCTGATCGCTGGCATCATCCTTGAGCATCTTGACGGCCACCAGCAGATCCTCCTTACCCGACACCAGACCCGGAGCACGAGCCTGAAAGACACGTCCGAAAGCGCCCTGTCCCAAGGAACGCACATAGACAATCTCGCCACGCGGATACTCCAGTTTCTCGAGGCGTGCATTCAGCTTGGTCTTGGGCTCCTGCACAGCAGCCGTCGTGGTCAGCATGATGCAGTTGCTGTGTATTGTCGCTGTGCTGCGTATGGTGCCACATTTGGCAGCATTTGTTGGCGCAAATCCTGTCGAGCCGAGCGTCTCTCGGCTGGCGGACAGATTGCAATCGCCTCGCACCGAAGCGTTGCATTCGCCGTGCGCAGCTGGAGCTGGCTGAGAGTAATCCTTGTGCTTGGACAGTTTGTAGGCCAGCAGAATGATCAGATGCAGTGCTACAATGCCAATGAAGCCGATGCCAGCCAGCAGAAAGATCATCGAGGGAGTGAAGAACTCTTCCATTTTGATGGGCGTGTTCAAGTCCTTGGCGTTGGGATCTACATAGTCAGCTGGAAGGCGGAGTTCATGATTATTTACTGCACTTAATACTTGGAATATCCTTTCAACTCACGGCAAATGGGAATATCGCAATGTTGCCAACGCACAGACTCGTCGAGAGTATAACACCATGGTTGTGGCTCCTCGCCACCCGCATTGCGACAGTAGTTCTCTCCCTCGATGAGTTGTGGAAACACCAGCGGCGGTTGAATGTGCATGTGCGGATGCTGTGTGTCCCAGCGCTGGCAGGGAATGCCTGATTTGGTCACATTCATGGAACCTAAATAGAAGCGACCATTCCCATTGCGACAGTCATCTGTGGAAGCAGAGTTTGATTAGAGTTGCACCTTTAGGAGTTACTTGGGGTGTAATACTCACAGCTGACCTCTGCCTCCTTGATCTCGGTGAGACCAATGTACGAGCAGCTGGGACGTCGCATGTTGGCATCGTAGTGGGGCAACACAGTGCAATTGGGCAGCCTGAAGTGGGCACGATTCTTCAGGAACATGTTCCGCTCCCGCTTCTCCTCTATCAGCACCCAATCGTTGTAGCAGAACTGCAGATGCGTTGCTTGGCAGTCTTCGAAGCAGAGCGGCGCCTTGATGGAGCGTCCATTCTCAACATGGCAACGCGGAAATGCATAAGCACAAAGCATTTTCTGTAAAGAGCAGCACGAAACAAGAGTGAGCAGGAGAAACTAGTGAAGTTGATGTGAACTCACCTCAGCTGCCTCGCGGCATAAACCCGTCAAGTCCGTAATTAACTCATCCCACAGCGCTGTGGTGACCTGCTCGTTGCGCCAGCCGCCACTTGGATCCTCCAGGCTGTACCACACGGGTCCGCTGATGAACTGCTTGCATATTTTACCATTATACGGCGCACAGTAGCCCTTCTCCTCGCGCTCGCGCTCTCGTTCCCTTTCCCTTTCCCGGTCGAGGTCCGCGGTGTGATGTCGCTGGTGGTGGCGTCGTGCCGGCTCCTCGACGTCGATGGCATTCGCCGAGTTCGCGTTCGCGTTCGCCTCGCATGTAAACAATAACACGCAAAGCCCAAGGGCAACAACAACTATACACACAAAACTTTGGCTCCAATCGCAACCCCAAACCCCAACGCAACCCCTGACGGACCCCCGCCGCCATCCGGCTGCCATAGCTGCTTCCTGTGTGTTGTGTCTGTATATAGTTATGGCCAAAGCAGCAGCAGCAGCAGCAGCTCGACAAGCAGCACTAAAACTATTTGCTTTTCCCACAGATATTTTGCAACGTCTTCTTTTAGGCGCCCTTTAGATGCATTTCACAAGTAGTTCACTTATAACACAAAAATATGTTTCTTTTTAAATGTTTCTTAACTCGCTTTTAAACACATCGAATCGAATTCTCTACACAGAGCTTTGCGCTCTACGCTCAACGCTCTGCACTCGCCTCTGTCGACGCCTTTTTCAGAATACCACAAAGTTGACAACCCAATTGGGGGAAGCGTCCCCATAGGGGTGGTTTTTTACATACACACACACAGATAAACAGAAGAACAGGGTTGTTTGTTTGTTGCGCGGCAAATGGCAAACGTAGGAAAACATCTATAGTTTATTCTAGTTGTTTACAGATCACAATTCAATTTAACATTTCTATTTGTTATCAGATCTCTTTAATTATTTGCACCCTGACCATTCTTCTTTTCATTTTCATTTTGATCTTCATCTGGAACTTCATCAAGACCCTGCAAAGAAATTTGTTGTACAAAATAGCGCAGCACATTCAGGAAAATCTGTAAACAAATCCTAGCAAAAATCAAGTCCCGCATTTCAATTTCGTTTTGTAAATTTATTAACTGTTTGCACTTAAGCTTAATTAATTGCAACTATGTACGATTTATTTTTTGACCTCATCTGGAATGGCATTCAGGCCCTGTAAAAATAACAATAGAGACAATTTCTCAATTTCTGATAATTGAAGCAAATGTAATGAACATGCAATGATATGATACCGATTCCGTGATTATTAATATTGTAATGAATGAAACTGTATTTTTGTATTGATTAAAATGTAAACAAAATCGAAAAGAAAAATAAATGTATGAATGGTTAATAATTGTCGTACGAAAACAAACTTCAATTTGCTAGCGAAACAAACACAAATAGTAAACTGATAAAAATTAGGAATTTTTTAAATTTTCACTTACGTTCATGATGTATGGATTGTTGGTCAGTCGGAAATCGCGTTGGTACATGACACGGGAGAAACGCTCGTCCATATTGCGACGATAGGCCTGTTGATTGTGGTGTTGAAAATTCAATTAGAAATTATTAGTGGAGAGTGGCGTGTGGGGCAAAGCGACATTTAAAGTGCAAAAAGTGGCGACGCGTTGATTTCTTTAGTTTTTGGCTGCTATCATTATGTTTAATAAATTTCGGTTCGCGGTAACTCAACGCAAGTTATATAAGAATTGCATTTTCGTGAACCAATTACTTACGTTGCCCATTGTCAGCTTCTGCAGACCGTACATCGCGTATATTGGCACAGAGAGGGCCACGGTGATGATCGCTGCGCCAGGTAGAATTTCGAACCACATTTTGTTTGTTTATGTGACACAAATTCACAAATTCGTATTATTTGGTCGCAAAAAAAAACACAGCCAGATGACAGAAAGACAGACAGCTGTTCTGGTTATGTTGTCGTCTATCGATATATCGATAGTATTTAAATATTCAAAACATTACAAATGATATTTGATATTAAAGCTAAGCATCAAAGCAATACATTTCATTATTTCTTGAATATTAAAGATTGCTTTATTTGAATTTGAAATAAATTGCTTTGACTAAATAAAAAATAAAATAAAACAGTCGAAGTAGGCTTTGCCATATCGTCTAATAAAAGCAGCTGTAAAATATAAACGGTGGCAACGCCACGATTCACAAATATATATACGTATGCAACTGAGAAGAATTACCGCAAAATCATTCTATTAAAGGTGCAACGAGAACAGAACGAAGAACTCAATCAACATACAGATCACTTGAGAATAAGGAAATAATTCTAGGAGCACGCATTGACCAATTACCAACAACACAGAGTGCAACGAGAATTAATAGTGCAGACAACAAAAGCGGCGATAAATTTGAAGAAATTATGGCGAGCGATTTGAGCGGCATTGTCGAGTCATCGTTTCCCACGGGTGCCCTGGTACATATACATATTTACATATATATAGGCTAACAACTACTCTCAAATCAGACCAACTGGGCAAAAGTGGCTCATAAAAGTATTTACTTATTTACTTTCCATAGGTACCCAAGACGGAGACTGGTGTGCTAAATTTCTTGCAAAAATACCCGGAATACGATGGTCGGGATGTGACCATCGCCATTTTTGATTCCGGTGTCGATCCGCGAGCAACGGGACTTGAGGTGAGTTCCTAATTTAATCTTTTGATGTGGTGAAAAAGTTGTTTAATTTATTTATTTTTTCATTAGACGCTTTGCGATGGCAAAACCTTAAAGGTTATTGAACGCTTCGACTGCTCGGGTTGTGGTGATGTGGACATGAGCAAGAAGGTTACCCCTGACGAGAAAGGAAACATCAAAGGCTTGTCTGGCCGCACACTAAAGCTAAGCCCCGAGCTCATTGGACTGAATACAGATCAAGATGGTGCCGTTCGTGTGGGCATTAAATCCTTCCATGACCTGGTGCCTTCCAAGATTCGCGACAATATTGTCGCCCAGGCCAAGCTCAAGAGTTGGGACAAGCCGCACAAAACGGCCACAGCTAATGCCAGTCGTAAGATCGTAGAGTTTGAGTCCCAGAATCCAGGTGAGTTGTGTAGGATATGGTGGGTCAATTAATTTCTATTGATTCTTGCTTGAAGGTGAAGCTTCCAAGCTGTTGTGGGACAAGAAGATTGTCAAGGAGAACCTGGACTTCGAGCTTGAGATGCTCAACAGCTACGAGAAGCTGTACAATGATATCAAGACATCGTACGATTGCGTGCTCTTCCCGACTGAAAAGGGTTGGCTGACCATCATTGATACCACAGAGCAGGGTCAGTTGGAGGAAGCATTGCGCATTGGCGAATTTACCAACACACATGAAACGAAGAATGTCAATGATTTCCTCTCCATTTCGGTGAATGTGCATGACGATGGCAACGTTCTGGAAGTGGTGGGCATGTGTTGTAAGTTGACCAGATATTAAAGGTATAGCAAAATAGTTACTCCCATTTTTATTTGACAGCTCCTCATGGCACGCATGTGGCATCGATTGCCAGTGGCAATCACAGCTCGCGCGACATTGATGGTGTTGCACCCAATGCCAAGATTGTGTCCATAACCATTGGTGACGGTCGCTTGGGCTCCATGGAGACGGGCTCCGCGCTGGTGCGCGGCATCATGAAGGTGATGGAGATGTGCCGCGAAGGACGACGTATCGATGTGATCAATATGAGCTACGGCGAGCATTCGAACTGGTCGAATTCGGGGTAAGCAAACAGCTAGCATTTAAGAGCTTCTAAGAGTTGGGCATGTGCTACTTCTGATTTTAGACAGATTGAAGCCATCTCAACACCTGCTCGTAAAAAGTGTATTAACATGAAGATTAGTAAAAAGCGTAAAATGTTGAAGATTAGTGTTCCGAGGTAAATAGAGCGTTACACTATTTACATGTATTACATACAGAAACACTCTCCTTTGTTGTTTTACAATCACAGACATGCTGTAAATTGGTGTCATATTAATTAATTACCATGCTTCGTATTGCAGTCGTGTTGGCGAATTGATGAACGAGATGGTCAACAAGTATGGCGTCGTCTGGGTTGCTTCAGCTGGCAACCATGGCCCCGCTCTCAGCACTGTTGGCACTCCCCCGGACATCAGTCAGCCAAGTTTGATCGGTGTGGGAGCGTATGTTTCCCCCCAGATGATGGAGGCCGAATACGCAATGCGAGAAAAGTTGCCTGGCAACGTTTACACCTGGACATCGCGCGATCCCTGCATTGATGGTGGACAGGGCGTGACTGTGTGCGCTCCTGGAGGTGCCATCACTTCGGTGCCTCAGTTTACAATGAGCAAATCGCAGCTGATGAATGGCACTAGCATGGCTGCGCCACATGTCGCAGGAGCTGTGGCATTGCTCATCTCTGGCCTCAAGCAGCAGAACATTGAGTATTCGCCATATAGTATTAAACGCGCCATCAGCGTTACGGCCACCAAGCTGGGCTATGTGGATCCCTATGCCCAGGGTCATGGACTGCTGAATGTGGAGAAGGCTTTCGAACATTTGGTGGAGCATCGCCAGTCGAAGGACAACATGTTGCGGTAAGCGAGACCTGTAAGTGGAAATATCCGCAATACTATAAGGAAACTTTATTTGTAGCTTTTCGGTACGCGTGGGTCCCAACCATGAGAAGGGCATTCATCTGCGTGAGGGCGTCCAACGCAAGTTTGCTGACTTTAACGTCAACATTGAGCCCGTGTTCTTCAATGATAAGGAAGCTGGTAAGTCATAGAAGGGAAGACACCTAACTAAATTTGTCAAATTTAATAATGATTTCAAATTTATACAGATCCGAAAGACAAGTTTAACTTTAATGTGCGCCTTAGCCTTATTCCCTCGCAGTCGTGGGTGCAATGTGGCTCCTTCTTGGACCTCAGCTATGGCACACGCTCAATTGTAGTGAGAATCGATCCAACCAGCCTGCAACCTGGTGTCCATAGTGCTGTGTAAGTTGCTGCCAATCACTTTTGACGTCGGAAACTATTTAAAACTAAACTCAATTTTAGTGTCAAAGCCTACGACACGGAATGTGTGCAAAAGGGACCGCTGTTTGAAATACCCGTCACTGTGGTGCAGCCGCATGTGCTGGAGAATGTTGAGAATACGCCGGTCTATGAACCAGCTAGCAATAGAGCCGACAAGAGCGTTGAGTTCCAACCAAACACTATTCAAAGGGACTTTATTCTAGTGCCAGACAAGGCCACTTGGGCAGGTAAACCAGATTTGCAATCAATTAAATGAAATAGCTCTAATAATATATATTTTTTTCAGTGTTGCGCATGCGCATTACGGATCCTAATCGGGGCAACGATATTGGCAAGTTCTTCTTGCACACAAATCAACTGCTGCCGCATAAATCTTGCCGTAAACTGGAAACCATGAAGATCATTGGTGTCAACTCTGAATTTGAAGCCACAACCACATTCCCCGTTAAGGTAAACCATCGTTATCTGTTTATGGATAGATAGCAACTACAACGCACTTCTTATTGCAGGCTAACAAGATTCTTGAGCTATGCATTGCTAAGTATTGGTCCAATCATGGTCAGAGCCACTTGAAGTACAGCCTGGAGTTCCATGGCGTGGCCGCGCACAATCCAAATGCCTGTAAATATAGCAGAGATTTAACTTCAACGATTGCTGAGAAATAATCATCTTCTTTTTATTAGATGTCATGCATGCTGGACGTGGCATTCATCAGCTGGAAATTGGTGCCTTGGTTGCTGAGGAAATTCAACCATTGCTGCAGCTTAAAACTGCTGCAATTATTTTGCGACCCAGTGAGGCAAAGATTTCGCCATTGAGCGCCACACGCGATGTCATCCCAGAGGGCAGACAAATCTATCAGAACCTGCTGGTCTACAATCTAAATGTGAGCAAGGCAGCTGAAGTTGCGCTCTATGCGCCCATCTTTAACGATTTGCTGTACGAGTCGGAGTTCGAATCTCAAATGTGGATGCTGTTCGACGTGAACAAGTCGCTCGTGGCCACTGGTGATGCCCATTCGCATACCTTCTTCACCAAATTAGAGAAGGGTGAATACACCGTGCGCCTGCAAATCCGTCACGAGAAGCGAGAGCTGCTGGAGAAGATTGCCGAGGCGAATCTAATTGCCGCCTACAAACTGCCCAATATGCTGTCGTTGGACTTCTACGATAGCTACAATCAATGTATTATCAGTGGCCGTAAATTTACGACGGCTAAAATACGTGAAGCTAACAAAATGCTTTACATCGCACCCATTGCTCAGGAACGTTTGACAAAGGCCAATCTGCCGGCGCAGTGCGCCTGGTTAGGTGGCAATCTGGTGTTCCCCAAAGATGAAGCCGGTCGTCGCATTGCAGTGCATCAGTTCACTTACGTGCTCAATCCAGCCGAGAAAAAATCCACATCCAATGGCACCTCGAATGGTGCCAGCTCCAATAGCGCCACTCCAGCAGCGGCTGCCGCTGTTGCTGCCAACGGAGCCAAGCCAAAGTCGCAGGCCACATCTCAGGCGGTGACGAACCCTGCAAACTCTGCAGCCGGCGATGGAGTCAGTGTGCAGAACGATGTGCCTGCCAATGCCGTAGGAGCACCGAGCTCACCACAAAAGGGAAAGACAAGCGCTGATGATTACGCTGAAAGTTTGCGCGACTTCCAGTGCACGCACATTGCCAAGTGCGGTAAGTTCATCCAAATAGATCCAACAAGTTCCTTAGTTAATAGAACGTTTACTTTATACCCTTCTAGAGCTGGAGAAGGCGGAGAAAATCTATCAGGAGGTCGTTGCCGCACATCCCAAGCATTTGCAAGCACATTTGCAGCTCATTCAGAACATTGAATCGAGCGAACTAAAGTCACAACTGCCATTAACTTTCGCCGCTACCATTCAGAAGAAATGCACAGAAGGCGACGACGCTAGCGTTGATAAGCAGCGGGATGAGCTGCAGAAGCAGCGTGCCGCCTTGGAGCGTATTGTAAAACTGGCAGATCTAGTTATTGGTCAAACCGATGAAGATGCGCTTTTGTCATTCTATGGACTTAAGAACGACACACGCCCAGATGCCTCAAAGATCAAAACGTAAGTGAGAAACCTGATACTGATTTCCATTACTAATGATTGCAATTTTAGTAACATGGATAAGCAGAGAAACAATTTAATTGAAGCTCTCAGTAAGAAGGGTATTGCAGTCGCTAAGTTGTCGGTTCTCGACGAAAATGTGAAGGATAGTGTGAGCAAGTTGGACGATGTCTACACCGAGATCATCAAGTTTGTGGATGCCAATGATAGCAAGGCAATTCAGTTCTCAATTTGGCATGCATATGCACATAGTCACTATGGACGCATGTGCAAATACGTTTCGAAGTTGATTGAGGATAAGCGCACACGGGAGAACTTTGAGGAGTTGGCGGCCATTAATAATGCCTTGGGCTTTGAGCATACCAAGATTGTCATTGATCGTATGACCGTTTCCAATTTTCCCAGTACCTTCCGTCTTTTTTAAATATTAATCAATAATTTCGAGCAAATTTCACATTTATCTCTGCTTATCACTGCTTGTGTGTTGCAAGCTCAAATAATTTACTCTAAATTATGTATATGAATTCAATAATATGCTTCCAATTGAAGATCGCACAGATGTTTTCATTAAATAAACAAACAATACGTAAACTGTGTTTATGTTTGTGTACGCTCAGCTGTTCTGTTTATCGCATGCAAACTATCACTGTTAACGGAAACAGTGTGACCCACCATGATGTTATTGCTTTCCTTGGTATTTTTTCGGTGAAGTAGTATGCGGTTTTTCAGCTTTGGTCACAAGTGTTCACACTGGTGAAGATGCAGTACTCCCAAACAATGCACACGCAAAAATAAAATGGGTAAGAATGAAATAAAAACTGCAAAAATGTGTGAAAAAGTGTGCTGAAATCGTAAATGAATCCTTGCGGATAAGTGAAAAAATGAAAAGTTCAAATATGAAACGGAAATACAAGTGTTTTCTGAGCAATGAAAATTGTATCTGCTACGTAGTAGTAGCTTCTGTGCTACTTGTTTCTGTGTGTGTCGCGTATGTGTGAGGGCGGCGATGTGATAGTGTGTGCGTGTGTATTGGCCGATCGATTTTATTTTGCAAATTCAAGGACAACTGCAAATCCTGCGGGATAGCTTTGCCGATTTAATTACTGGCGGTTATTTGAACTCAAGTGGAAATGAAAAGTGCACTCACACATTAACATGCGACACACATATGTAGTTAGTGCAACTGCAATAACAAACAAACAAAACAAGCGAGCAAGCAAGCAAGCGGATGTGGTCTGTTTCCATGGAATTTATTATCTCAATGAATGTCGAATGCGCCGCACTCGGCTGATGACTCAAATTGCCAATCCAGGGGTTTAACGGACATTATCAGGCAATCTGTGTACATACAAAATACACACACTCACACACATATGTGCGCCATGTCAGCTACTATGGGTATATGTGTGTGTGTGTGTGTATACATGTGTTGCGTTGTTTCCTTTACAAAGGCAAACAAAAACACGACAATGACAAATGCTACGGGTCGGGTTGAAGAAGAAGCAGCAAAGGCAATCAGAATAATATTCAATATTGTGTTAGTGCGTATCTGTGTGCGTGTGTATGTGTGTTTGCGGTGGGAACGGGAGATAAAGATGTTGAAATAAAAGAAATGAAAATATTTTAAAGGCTGCTCGCTTCACAATGAGGGCAAGGCGCCGCTGCCAATGAATGGAAAATCAAGTCAATCCAAATGTGTTGGCGTTTTTTTTTTCTTCTCTTTTTTATTATTATTTTTGGTTGCGGGCGTAGGAATCTAAACCACCCACACACACACACACACACATGCAGCCACACACACATATATATACTTTGGGAATATTATGGAGTGCAGCTGTTGTTGGTGTCTCTGTGATACGCCGCATGCATACTTAAGTTAAATATGCATTTATATACTCGTATTTATTTTTATACTTCTCTTGCTTTCTGTATCTCTTCCAGAGTGTCCACAGATTGATTTATATGAATTCCTCACCGAGTCCGAACTGCAGCAGTACTACAATGCCATCAAGTAAGTGCTGTGACCCAAATTGACCAAATTATGAATACTATATGTTGATCACACTTGGTCTAAGAATAGTCCATAAAGAGTAGGAATTAACTAGTAACTAGTATTATAGTGTTTTTTTGAATGCTAATATTAATAATTTAAAATATATATTATTTATATGTATATATACAAGATTATCAATTTATTCCATTCAGGTATTTTGCCTCGTTTTCTAGTAATGCGAGTTAGGTAGATTCAACAATTCGGACAGGGCAGCAAACTTTAATTTTTAATAAATTTCTTCTGTTATATTAATTAATACTCCAATCTTTTACAGTTTGCACTTTTCTTACAATATTAAATACGCCCCGATGAATTAAAGATACAAAAAGCCTTATTGCACTATTGAATTTCGTAAGCGATCTTGTTTAAAAATTCAGTCACTCAGCCAAAACACAGAGTTTTATATATCTTATAAGTAAAATATTTAAATAAGGAGCCATCAGACTACTGTTTATTATCTTATCAGTCCACTTATAAATAAGGACAAATGAGTAATTTTTATGATAACTACATTTGAATTGGTTTCTGGGATTTCGGTTCGAACAGATAATAAAATTCGGAAGTTATTTAATCAGCTGCAATGACTCAATTGCTTTCATTCGTTTATATTGACATCCCCAAAAAAATAGCTAACGAATATACATATGAAAGTCGAGCACACTCGACTGAAAGTTTCCCCATTAGATTTATTTGTTAACCGAAGACTGAACTGAACTCATTTCTCATCCGTCCCTCCATCTGTTTACCGCTCTTTCTCCCACTCTCTTGTTGTGCAGAAACGAATTGAAAATAACGAATGCGGCGCAATTTAAATATGCAGCGGATGAGGATTTACGTTTCATTGGTCTATCGCGACCGGAAATCCGAAGACTGCGTAAATTCTATGAGAAGCACTTCCCCCACAGTTACCTCAGCAAAATCAAGCGGCTGCTGCAAGCGCCCGCCACAATTGTGAAGCGCGAGGATGGCGGCATCGGTGGCGGACAATCGCCGAGCGAGAGCAACACGGCGGCGGCAACAACAACGACGGCAACTAGGAATGGCGGAGCCAGTTCACCGGGCAGCAAGGTGCCCAACAACAAGCACATCATACCGGCCGATGCGATTAGCGTCAACAAGCAACTGGGCATTGGAGAGTTTGGGATTGTGCAGCAGGGCGTCTGGACAAATGGCAGCGAGCGGGTGAGTTTCAATTGTTTCCCCTTAAGTCTCCCCCGCACTTGATGGTTTCCGGTTGCATTGAGTTGAGTAATTAATTCGAATTGTTTTCTTCTTGTCTGCACACACACACACACACACACACTCATAGATTCAAGTGGCCATCAAGTGCTTGTGCCGCGAACGCATGCAATCGAATCCCATGGAATTTCTCAAGGAGGCAGCCATAATGCATTCAATTGAGCACGAGAATATCGTGCGCCTCTATGGCGTGGTGCTGGCCACCGATTCTCTGATGCTCGTCACGGAGCTGGCACATCTGCGTTCCCTGCTCGAGTGCCTTAAGGATTCCGGTTTACGCGTCAGCTTCCTCACCATACCGACGCTCTGTGAGTTCGCCCTGCAGATCTGCAATGGCATGCACTACTTGGAGCAGAAGCGACTCATTCACCGGGACTTGGCAGCGCGGAATATCCTAGTTTTCAGCAAAGACAAGGTGAAAATCTCGGACTTTGGTTTGTCGCGCGCCTTGGGCGTGGGCAAGGATTACTACAAGACCAATTTCAATGTGAATCTTAAGCTGCCGATTGCCTGGTGTGCGCCCGAGTGCATCAATTACTTGCGCTTCACCAACGCCTCCGATGTGTGGGCCTATGGCGTTTGCCTCTGGGAGATGTTCTCGTATGGCTTTCAGCCCTGGGCTGCTCTGACTGGTCTGCAGATACTGGAGGCCATCGATGCGCCTAATTATCAACGGCTCGAGCAACCCGATTGCTGTCCACGCGAGTATTACACCCTGATGATGAAGTGCTGGCAGGATGACGCTGCCAAGCGGCCAAAGTTTAGCGAGATCTACGAACAGCTGCCCGACATGAAGCCCGAGCAACTAAAGGCTGTGGTCAACTGTGTGGAGCCGAAGAAGGATCATTTGTTGTATCGCCAGGGAGACATTATCAGCGTGCTCGATCGCAACACGGGCACGCCCTTCTGGAAGGGTGTGCTGAGCACCGGTAAGACGGGCTACTTCAATCCTTCGAATACGGTTGCCTTCCTCGAGGGTTTGCCCAGCTCCAGTCGGGATTCGTTTAGCCGCGTGGGCGATCATCGCATCAGCAAGCGCAAGCTGCGCACAGAGATGATATCGAAGCCACAGAATGACTTTAAGCACACAGGACATGTGGGCATCGATGGCGCCACCTTTGGTGATATTGCCTTCCTCGGCAGCTCACAGAACGTAAGTTGTTGCAGCACTCCATAGAGAGACATTCACTCATTCATTTTATACCTTGCAGTATAATCATGTGCCCAAGCAGATAGTGACACCGTACAAGCCATCGGAGGACATAGAGCAGACACCACTGCTGCTGCCACCAACTCCCACCAGCCCCGACTCACTGCAAACGGCCAGCGGTTATTTCCCCGAGGGTGCTGGCACCTCAATGAATCCCACATTTATTCCCTCCACGGAGCACACACCGAAATTGATAGCCAGCAATGGACAGAGCTCCTTTGACTTTGCTGGCTCGAATCCATTTGCCTCGCACAAACTGGATGAGGAGCAGCTTGCCTATGCGCTGCAGAATAACAACTATGGCGTCGATGGCAAGAGTCTGCACTCAACCACCGGCGAACCGAATCATTGGCGTGCCAGTTCGCGCAATGCGACCGATGATCTGCATGAATATCACGAGATATCCGATGATGAGATCACCGGCGATAAACTGGACTTTGGCCCATCCCTTTTGGATGAAATCAATTCGATGTTTGGCTCGATCAGTGGCGCCTCTGGCAGCCAGCCAAAGTCGCCGGACTTTGATCGAGTGAATACGAAAAACGAATTCGCAGAATTGTCTGCAAAGTACGCGCATAAAGCGGGCGACACCAATGGCAATAAGCATGGCCTGCTGTCGAAAAAGAAGACAACCACGGGCACTGTGAAGCCCATTTCGGTCAAGGATGAGAAGATACTGAATCATGCCATCGAAATTGCCAATGAAATCAGTGCCAGGTGAGTCAACAGTTTGTCAGTTTATTGTGACTAAGCGTGAGAGTTTAATGCCTCTTGTTTGCTGTGCTTGTAGATCGATGATTGACCTCGCTTCGGATCACACACCAGCTGCGCACAGTCCCAAGCGCAAGTTCAGCTTTCGTTTGCCGCATTTGAGCAGCGGTGGCGGCGACAAATCGAACAACATGGTCGGAGGCTCCGCTCGCAATTCTGCGTTGACGCCAACGCATGGCAGTGCATCGCCCTTCTCCAAGAAGAAGAACTTTACGGAGGAACTGCAGAGCATACCCGACATACAGGTACGTAGCGCATAGTAAATCAATTTTCATGCTTCAGCTGAGTTAAGAATATTGCTACCCAAATAGTGAAAAGGTATTATAGCTTAGTGGCAATTAAAAATGTGTGTAATAGTCTGACTTAAGGTATACCTTATAAAGGGTTCATATTGTAAGACTGCCTGAATAGCGGAGTTCATTTATGAATGTTTGTCTGACTGTTAATCTTTATGAACTCTTAGAAATTAAATAACTGTATGTTGTAGGATTAGACAAACTGAGCTTCTTTATTTATTAACTTTTAATTAATGTAAGAAGCTAACTTATTTGTTACTAAAGTGTTGGCTTATACGTTAGATGTATAATATTAGATTGGGAAGGGAACTTGACTAGTACTTAAGTACTTTTTAGTTTTGGAATAACGCTAAAACGATTGTCTGATGAGCTTCAATGTACTTTAGGAACAAATATAAAGGGATTCCATTTGTATACCTTAAAAGTGTATAGCGTGTATTTGACAGTCGAGCACACTCGACTTTAACATTCTTGATAGTCTAATTTAGCGTTGTCTTTTGTCTTCACTCTTCCACACTTTCTCTCTTTTATCATTCGCGTTGTGCTTCCGTTCATTCCCTTTGCTTTATTTTTGGTTGTTTGTTTGTTTTTGTGTTGCATTTCGTTGCGATTCGTTTCTGTTTCCCCTTCACACGTCACATAAAACAGCGATTTCGCTCGTTGAGCGAAATCAAAAACACTTCCGAGCTGCGCATTCCGATCTTCGACAAGGAGAGCTCCGACTTTCTGTTTGAGAAGTCACGCGAAATACTCAGTCGCCCGCTGAACCGGGAACGCAGCTCCGAGGAGCCGCCAAGCATCAATGACAACATCATGGACATTGAGAACACCCTGAAAGCGTTAAACCTCGACTTTATGCACACGTACACGGAGTTGGACAAGAGCGACTCCAATGATACGATTTTGAACGATCAACTGCCACAGCTGCTGGGCTCCCTCGATGATGGCATCAGCAGTGCCACGGGAAGCCTGAAGTCCGCTGTCTACAGCTACAGCAACGGGGTGCAGACGATGTTTGACTTCAATGCGGCAACCAGTCACCTGGATAAGCATCTGCAGTACATGCACAATCAGGCGCAGCTGCACAGCCAGCAACTGGCCAATGCCAGCGAACAGAAGCTGCTGGAGGACAAGCGGAGCAGCACACCGGACACGGGATTCGCGTCGCGGGACACAAACATTTCGTTGTCGCGTCGCAGCAGCCAGAAGAGTAGCTACAGTCCTCAAGAGAGTTACTTTCCCATCAAGGGAGAGACATTGTATAGTGCACCGCCAGTTGTGATGAGCAGCGGCTACGAACGCTTTGGGAATGGTCACACCAAGCAGATGCTGGCCAGCGCATCGCCGGTGAAATCTTCCTGCATGAATGCCAGCAGCAGCAGCGCTGTCTATGCGGTGGCCAGCAAGAGCTATCGCCAGCGTTCCACCTCCTTCAATGAGAGCTTCCAGCCCATATCCCCCGTGCTGTCGGATGCCAAGCAGCGTTCGTTTCGTGCCGAGGCACAGCAACAGTTGCAGCAGCAGCAACAACAACAACAACAATCTCAGCAGCAGCAACAACAGTTGCCACGACGCTCGGCCAGCTACAAACCGCGTTCGATAAGAGCGCGCACTCTGCGACGTCTCAGCTACAATCCCATGACGCTCGACTCCAGCAGCTCCTCCAGTGGCGAGGAGTCACGCACTAAGCCCAGCCTCGCTCGTTCCGAGTGCGACATTCGCGCTCGAGTTGCTGCCACCTCCAGCAGCTCGTTGTGTCGTCGTCGACGTGCTGGCCTCAATCGGCAGGTTCAGTCCGCATGCCAGGATGAACGCGATGCCATCATTTCGCCACGGCAGCTATACGGCTCCAACTCGAGCATCAAGTCAGCGCCACACTACAATCTGGGTGGAAATCGACGCAGCTTCCATCGACCCGGCGCCGGCTACGAGCAGTTCCACTACGATGAACGCATCTATGACTTTGGCGGACGCGGACCGGGCAACAATTATACGGCCCAACTGGCACAGCATGCGTTGCTGGCGCCCACCATGTCACAGAAGCTGAGTTCTGGCTCGGGTTCCTCCTCGGCAGCTTCGTCAGCGGTGGCCACCTATCGCACTGCATCCGCTGCGCTGCCGGCACCGCAGCGTCCGATGAGCGGAGGCATTGCTTTGCACGAGTTTGACATCAGTCGCCTCACGGGCAAGAGTCCCACTTCGACCAACTTTGTGGGCAGTTCTCCCGATGAGATCAAGCAGCAGCAACGTACACCACAGCCGCAGCAGCAACAGCCACAGCAAGTGGTGAAGCCCCAGCGGCCCACAGAGTTCCATTGGCCGGAGCAGATACATGTGTCGACTGTGAAGCAGCACGAGATGCATTGGCGACAGCTGCAACAACAGCAACAACAGCAGCAGCAGCAGCAACAACAGCAACAGTTGCCGGTGGTGATAACAGCGGGGGATTCGAGTGACAGCAGCTCGTCGACGAGCACGGAGAGCGGCGATGAGTTCCAGTTCCGACGCGAGTTCATTGCGCCACGTATTCCGCCCAGTCCGGCTCCATAACTAAGGAAAATGCTGAAATATGTTCTCAATTTACTATTCGGACATGTGCTCTCGGATTAGGCCACAGGATGGATCGATGTGTTATCACTCTGGGCGTGTGTGTGTGCGTGTGTGGGTTGTAGTGTGGTGTGTGATGGTGTGTCGAAAAGTAAATTGTAGAATTATATTTACAGCCTCTCTTTAACATATTTAGCGTGTATATTTTTTTATGGATTTGCATTTTTGAGAGTGTGCCTTATTTGGAAACACGGAAGACCTCTCAGAACGGATAATAATACGAGTGCGAGTTATCGTAAGCGTAACACTGTTGTTTGTTTTTTGTCGCAGTCAGTTACAGATACAGATACAGATACAATTTGCAGATGCAGATACAGATACAACTAACAGTTACACAAATACAGATCAATCGAATTGAGATTTACAATAAGCAATAATAATGCAACAAAACTAGTTCAGGGCGGCCTGGGAAACGGAACCCAAAATATTTAAAGCAAACAGCTCAATAAATGTTAAAGCAATATTAATTAAACACATATTTAGTAGAAGAGACTCGTTGATACTCGATAACAAAAAAAACACTTGACTACTCTTCAAACTCAAAAGGCTTCCAGGACAGAGCAGGCAGCAAAAGGGGCGGAAGGAGCAGAAAGACAGGGAGGGGGGCGACTCTTGAAACCAATTTCCTATCAGATGAAATGAGATCATTATCATCGTCATTCCCATTTCCATATCTCTCTCTCAGAGCATAGCATAAAAGAGCTTCTGGTTGTCGGTGTCGTCAATCCAACAATCTCAATCAGTATAAATCAGATTAGGAATATATCAACAGTATTAAATATAAAATTGTTCTAATCGACAACTCATTGCATGTACTATAAATATGGGACAGGGTATTAACAAGAACAACAGAACACGCAACAGACAGACACACACACACACACACACAGATACCCATTACAACGACAGTCATCGAGACAAACACACACACCCACACACACACGCACACAACAAAGATACACACACAAGTTGACAATCCTTTTTCATCGCCAACAGCATCCCACAAACTAAAAAAGAAAACAAGCTAATAGACCCTTTTCACTACATATTTTCAAAAGTAAAGGGTCTAAACAGTAAAAAAAAAAAAAAAAAATAAGAAACTAAATGAAAAGATATTGAAAATATTGTCCGAAAACTCGTACATATGCAAATGTGTATTATGTGCCATATCCTTACGCTTGCATTTTTACTATATATAAACCAAAACATATTTATATATTAGACTATATAGTATATATATATAAATGATAATACTGAGCATGAAACCGTCGGAAGAGTCGAAATTTAGTTATATACACGAGTCTATTCCGTTACGGACGGGAGACGTTTGCTTTGGAAAATATTCTCGAATTACTTGGTAGATCTCTAAGTGAAACGTATTTTCATCTTCTAAAAAAAAAAAAAAAAGTAAAAATACGATTGTAAACCGGAGAGTTAATCCCCATGTTGATTGACTACACAATGCGCCACTTGAGCGTGTCTACACCTTTTTTTATAGAGCTCCAATGAGAAATATATATATATATATATACATACATATATGGTTATATGGAAATATTCTTAATAAAAAGATTTGTCGCATTCTATGCATTTATTGATAATGATAAAGATAATGATAACCAAAGTGAAGAAAACAAATATGAAATTACTTATATACAAAGTTTATATACATACATAATATAATATAATATTACTTATGATTACAAAGTTCATACAATTCATATCTATTTCATATAGCATTACTTACAAGATTACACTACAAATTGATATATTGATATTCTAAAATATGCGTTCGAAGCGTTTCACAACCAAAAACAAAACAAAACAAAACTACAACTAAAACCAAAACTAAACTAAAACTTTTTCCAAGTAATTATATATATACAAAAGTTTGCATTCTAAGAACCAAACGATAAACAAACAAAAAATAACAAAAAAAAATTTAAAAAGCAAGAAAAAAAAAAGAAAACAAAACAAACCAATTGGTAATCAAAAACGTTGTGTATATTTAAAGGGATTTAATAAAGCAAAAACAAAACCCCAACTTGTCTAAAATGTAGCTTAGATTAATCAATCATCGATGTACTCCATTTTGGTTAAGTTCTCCACATAATTTTTTAGGTTTTCATTAAATTTATTTTAAATTATCTTGATTTTAAATAGTAACATTTATCAACTGCTATAAACCTTAAGTATTTTGATTTTAACTAGTAACATTTTCTCGACTGTTATTTTCATTAACAGTCCTCTGTTACTTAACATAGTTCTGCTATTTACCTTGATTCCTTCTGTTCATCACTCATTTCCTTACATATTACTCTTATTATTTATATTTATTTGGACATTTGCTTTATCCTTGCTCTTCATTTCATTCCCTTTCATTCCGCACAGTCGCTAATTGGCGAGGAGGGACGTGAGGCCTACAACAGTCTGATCGAGCGCAAAGGCATGCTGGACATCGGACCCAGTCCGGTAGCAACTCTGCTGCGCCACATGGACACAGATGAGTTTGATCTGACGAATGCCAAGACGCTGCCACGACGATTGGGCAGTCAACTGAGTCATCCGGCCAACGCTGCCCTCGAGCCGCTGGCAGCCATCAACAATGTCCCAGACTCGACACGATCCACGTCGCAACCTCCGCCAGCGCGACCCATGACGTTGCCCACTCGTGGAGCAGCACAGCGTGTGCGTCGGGCTGAGCAGGCGAACGTGGAGCAGCGACATGGAGCGGATGAGAATCGTAACTCAATGGGCGGCAACGATTCGTGCGAGAGTCCCAGCTACATGACGCTGGGCACCTACAAGTTTCCCGAACCGCAGGAGGCGAATCCCTTACCGTTGCCGTCGCGCGAAGGCAAGAAGCAGGTGAAGACCAGCACCAAACGGCATGTGCGTAAATATCCACTGATTATACCGGCCAACGGTGTGCAGCGCACTCTCAACAAGCTGGCGGACTTCGATGAGGATTCATCGAGCAGGAACTCAATCGGGGCTGCAGCCACAACACGCGAGATGCAGCAGCCTGCGCGCTCCATTGAAGTGGTGGCCGCTGTGCGCACCAATAGCGTGCGCCGGCGTTCCGATGTGCGGGAATATGAGAACATGCCAGCTATGGCTGGAGAGGAATCGACGCACACGTATCAGAATCTGGACAAGCTGACGCCAGCTGATGCCGCCGGATTGACGGACAGCGCATCGCTGCAGTTTGAGAGCATACTGGAGTCCGACTTGAGCAAAGATGGAGTGCTGCAGTCACCGGATGTGACCGATGGTTTCCTCAACTTTTCCATACAGAAGGAGCACTACAACAAAAGCAAGGAAGTGGTCTTTGAACCGACTCAAATCTCGGGGTTGTATGTAAACGACGATGAGCTGCGCAACTTGGACAAGCCGCTGGCCAACAGCAGTAGTTCGACCACGTTGGATTCGGTGGCAGTGCCTCAGGAGATGGCACCGACAGCGGCAACGGCTGTGGCAGCAGCTGCCGTGGCAGCGGAGGCAGCTGCAATGCCGCAAGATGCGCCTCAGGAGAGCGGCAGCTTGCGACGCTTTGGTTGCGCCGACAACGAGCTGGCCGGAAATGCGCTCTTCAAGAAGGTGCGCGCCTCAGTCAACCAAGCGATGAATCACACTGCCATCAATGGCAACGACACGAAAGCGACTACATCGAATGCCACCACGAGTGCGCCACAAAAGCAGCAAACGGAGGCCGAGTATTTTGCGGCGACAGCGGCACGTTTGGCCGATTCGAATTCGGTAAGCTGCGAGGATCTGCTGGAGTTCTCGGACAAGAAGCCGCGGGGCTGCGAGCGTGGCGTTGACTCGGACGAGGTGCGCATCATGGTCAAAGTGCTGGGCAAGGATGTGAGTTGAGCAAGCGAAATGTGCATTTTCCTTATATGCAATCAGTAACATTCAATTCTATTTCGCAGAGCACGCCCACACGTTGCCTGGGCGCACTGGAGTTCATCAATTGGGATGTGCACAAGTCCATTAAGCTGATCAAACTGCAGAATATACTCGCGGAGTCGGATCTTAGTCTGGCTGCAGCCTACGAGGCGCTGCAGCAACAAGAATGGGATTTGCACACCACAGCTGTCAAGCTGAAGGGCGTCAAACTCTAAACTTTGATGCAAAGGGAAATTAACTTAAAACCATGTGCCTGTTCAAAACAAACCTCCATGGCCTTATCGTCTATTCGCAACTACTACACATAATTGTATCTAAGGCATTTTTAGTCTGTCTATTCTCTAATTGTAGCCACTAAGGATTTCCTCATCTCGAACTCAACTCAATCACTGCTCAAAAGAAAGTTTCTAATATTATTTCATACGCCTATCCACGATGTATGAATGAATCTCAGCATGTACTTATCCGATAATGTAACGTTTCTAGTTCTTAATTAATTGTATACTATATATATTTATACACGTATGTCTCCTATCCCATACATATATATCGCCAGTTTCGCAGGATCACCTCCACACCATTTACAAAATAAATAAATTCTTTAAAATCTGAGAATTCTGCGTTTTTCTATGCAACGATTGTTAATTGCAAATTATTATTATCGACTATTTATACAGACCATTACCAATGTGAAAAGTATAAAATTTTATAAAATATATAATTTATCCCTGTGTATGATGCTATATAAAAGAAAAGTATCATTATTTTAATGAGTACGAAAGCTACTTGCTACTCATTTTTAATGAAAGCAAAATAGTGCGGTATTATCTTAAAATATACCGACTCAATATCCCACAAATATACCAAAGATATATTTGATATAATGATATAGTACTATATTAAAAATATACCAGAAAGTACTATATTATACCAGATTTCAAGCTGAAGCCAATAAAACCCTAGTAAGTAGGTGTTTTTCCTATATAAAATAACATATACTTATAGGGTCAGAAATTCCTTCTTTCTGTTACATACAGTTCCCGGAGGCTCAAAGTTATAATACGTGTATTATCCCTATAGATAGTTGGTGATCAAATTAGTGAAAGTTATCAGGAAATGTGCATCTTCTCCGGAATTCACAAGAAATTTCTCTAATTGAAACGGTAATCCTTCTAGCTACACTCTTATAAAAACCCCTTTATAGTATAATATTCGTTCTGCTGTCATTTTAAATAAGTATATTTCCAACAAGACTACGTTTTATACATAAAATTTACAAGCATTGGGACGCGTACAATGTTATAAAAGACATAACACAAATTATAAATTGTAAAATTAAACTAATTATTGTATAGTGTGTTTTAGCTGAGAATGAGAATATGGGCAAGGGAAGGGGACATGGAAGGGGAAGGAACTAGGCTACTTGCGTTGATTTCGAGTAGACACAAAGGAGGTGGATGCCGCCTCAGCTTGGGCTGCACGGGTTTTACGGGACTCTCGCGAACTCGTTGCCGATTTGCTCGCACTTCGCGTGGTTCTCGCGGTACTCGTGGTGCTTGTGTTGAGGGTGTGCGTAGAGCGATCGATGGATCCTGTGCGCCTGGGACGTCCCACTTCCTTGCGCACTCGCTTGGGCGTGGGCATCTTGGCATTGGCCTCGGTCAGACTCAGCTCGAGAGACATGCGTTTGCGGGTCATGCACATGGCATCGATGCGCATCTTGCGTGCCGAATTCCGCGTAGTTATCCGTGATGCCGGAGTGCTGGCCAAGGGCTGCGATGTGGATGTGGATAGCCTTTTGGGCTGCGGCGTTTTGTTTGCAAGGTTCTTCGTTGGCATCGTGTTCTCCTTCACAGATGAGGTTGTGCTGCCCGTGGGACTACTTGTGTTCTTTTCACTATTCACAGTGGCCGCTACGCTGCTGCTCTTCCGCACAGGCGTCTTTGCATCCAAGCGCTGTTGCTTGCGCAGTGGCGAGATGCGCTGTGAGGATGTGCCCGAGTCGGAGGATTGGGACGCTGATGCTTGCACTGATCTGCGCAGCACACGTTTGCGTCCATTTCGCAATGGAGTCTGAATCTCAAGGTGTAGAACTTTGCGCTTCTGCAACACGAAGAAAAGATTAAAACAAAAAGAATAGAAATTAAAATGTGTAAACTACATATATTAGTATCTTATTTCCACATAAAGAAAACAGCGTTTTGTTTTTCAGTGATTCATTTAAATTTGAAAACGTTCAGTTCGGTTAACTTTCATTTTTTTTTTAACTTAAAACTATTATTAATTATTTAAATTTGAATTGATGTCATTCATTCAAGTGTAACTACATCAAAGTCTAAATGGTTTCTTCTCGTTTCATTGAAGGGGGAAGATCTACTGGTCTCTGCTATAGATAGTGTGTGCTCCTGCTTAGGGATGCAAACGCAAGAGGATGCGCGACGATGTGCGTGTACTCACTTTACTGCTGGCCGTGGGCGAGAGGCGAGCAACAACTGCCCTTCGGTTGCGCAGCGAGCGCATGCGCAGACTGCTTCGATCATTGTGCGTGGTTGGTGACGAACTAGAAACGACAACTGTCGGTGAATCCTCAATCACTTCCGAATCGTTGTGCTAAAAAAAAGAGTTGGGCCATGGTAAAGCATAAATCTAATACAATTTACTGTAGACAAACTTACAGATTTGTTGGATACTGGAGTTGTGGGCACAGCTTCAACAATTGTGGCAACTGTTGTTTCATTTATGGATTCACTTGTAGTTACATTTGTGGAATCACTTGCAGTCTGGTTTGT
Source organism: Drosophila kepulauana (assembly GCA_023558455.1). Taxonomy (NCBI): domain Eukaryota; kingdom Metazoa; phylum Arthropoda; class Insecta; order Diptera; family Drosophilidae; genus Drosophila; species Drosophila kepulauana. The sequence goes on from CM042369.1 coordinate 1,591,203, forward strand.
GGATTCATTTGCTGTTTCATTTGGAGATTCACGTGCGCTTTTATTTGTAGATGTATTTACATTTTCATTTGTACATTCACGTGCGCTTTCATTCGTGGATTTGTGATTAGATTCAATAGCGGATTGACTTGAGCTTTTATTTATGGAATTGTTTATAGTTTGTTTTAAGGATTCACTTGCTGTTTCTTTTTCGGATTCAATTGACGGCACATTGACTGTTTCATCTGTGCTTTCATTTACCCTTGGCTCTGTCGGCTCAGGCGTAAGTGGTCGCTTCTCCGGTGTCTGTGAGGCCCGTGCCATAGCCAACTGCAAGCGTTCACCTGTTTTCCGACGACGCAGATTTTTTCTACTTATTTCACTGGCTTTATTCTTCTGCTGTTCCGCTGTTTCCGTCTCATGCGACGGCGATTGCGAACCACATATGCTGTCTCCATCCGAATGGCTTATGGAATTGTGCAACGAACGTCGTAGGAAGCGTAAGCCAACTTCATTCTGTTTACCAAAGGTGGTCAGCACCGGTTCAGCGGTCTCTGTTGGAACTGGCGTAGTCGGCGCTGTGCGTGTAGCTGCGGCTGGAGCTGGTGATGCCGGCCCTGAGGCGATTTCGCCGGGCTCTTCAATTATGGTTGGCACAATTGTTTTACGCGTTGGAGCTGGGCACTCCGATGTGGAAGCTGTGGTTGCCGCAATGCTTTCGCAATCTTCGCCATCGTTCTCGCTTTCATGGCCATCTGGGTTACGTGCAGGCGGTTGTAAGCAGCCGTTCAACATATCCTTAAAGTCAGTAATATTGCGTACCAATCGCGGTTCCAGTTCACTCTGCAAATAATCAAGCCGAAATACAAAATAACTTTATCTGAATGAATGGCAGGCTATACTCACATTAAGCAGATTCTCGGCAAGTTCGAGCATTTCATCCTTCATTTCTGTTTCATTGAGAACGTTCAGCTTTAGTGTGATGAAATCCTTGGCCAGCAGACGACACATTTCCTTGCGTTCCGTGTAATAGTTTTTGATATAATGCAGAAAACTGAGCGCCATCCGATTGTGTATATTGCTTTCCGGTGTGCTCTTCTCCTGGGCCGTTAGATCAATGAAGAACTTGGTCACATGACCAGGCACTACATCGTGCAGCGGTGAATCGTAGCTGCTGTTCATGATGGACCACACAATGGGCAACAGACATGGCTGAAGTATTCTTTGCAGTTTTAAGTCCACAATCTTCTCAAAGAACATGGCCAGCACCTGGCTAACAATTGGTTCTAGATACAAAGAATAAACACGTCAGTAAATCAGTTCATTGCACAATCGTAGAGTTCAACTCACCCGTTAATGGATTAAAATAACGCTTGAGCAGCTTCTCCACAATATCGCTGCGATTGTCCAGCTGGCCGCGCAACACCAAACGACAAAGACCACGGACAATGGCCACCAGAATGCCCTTGTCCACGACCTTCTCGACAAAGAAACCCATCATGCCAATAATGTCAGTATTTTGATCGCTGTTCTGACTTTGACTGCGATCCTCTTCGCCTTCGTAAAAGTCCTGCATAGTGTACAGCAAGCGACGCTTTGATTTGGGCGCCTGTCCCTGGTTCGTGGCTGTTTGATTCATGTCAATGAAATAATCAACACCGTAGTGATCCATCAGATCGAATAAACACTGCGCTGCCGTCTCGCAGAGCCGCAAATTGTTGTCCTTGTAGAACTGATCGACGACCACATCGAAGACCTCCTTGGTGTACGACTCGTAGAACATGCTGAATGTGGTGCCACACTTGATGGCCCACTCAAAAATGTTCATTTCCGAGGAAGCCAAGTGGCGACACACGAAATCCTGTAATACAACAAATACGATATTATCGATGAATTCCATTGGCGATCATTGAATTGATGCACTTACCTTGTAAAGCTTGCAGATTGTGGGATTGAGAGAGTTCACCTGCTTGGATGCTACCATGTAAAATGAGATGTGCAGACCTTTAAGCACACGCTCCTGCTTGGACAGCTTGGGTCGCGCCGGCAGCCCCACCACGCCGTGCTTCTCCAGAAGCGGCTGCACTAGATCGGTGTATTCGTCGGTGGCGGCAATCTTCTCATCGTTAACCGCCTGCGCTCTGATGTACTCCTTCTGGCGCACAAAGTTTTCCTCCATCTCCTCCAACTCAAGAATGCGCACTTTTAGCGATTGGAGCTTCATGACCAGAGAAGTGTCAACGCCGCTCATCAGTTTATCGATTAAACTACGATCGTGCACCAAATCGTTTTGCTTGGCGTTCAGTTCGCATATCTCGTAGATGATATTAATGAAGAACTGCATGCGCGCACTCACATCGCTCTCCAGCAGCTCCATGCAGCGCACCAGCCCAGCGATAATCTTGTGATCGAGCAGACATTCCTTCAGCAGATGTGTGATCAGCTCCTTCATATTGCCACGCCCGATCTCGTCGCCCAGATCGTAAGTCTGCAGCATTTCCACCAACGAAAGCAGCATGCACTGGAACTCGATCTGTGCGAATTTGTCCATCTCGGGCTTCTGAAACTGGCAGAATCTGCAAGCGAAATAAACTTGTAAATATCTTGACAATCATTTTAATTTTTTCCACTCCACTTACTTCATTATATAGTCACAGAAAACAGTCAGCTCGGGCAGAATCAGCTCGAACTCATCGGCATTGCTTTGCTGAAAGTAGTCGCTGAGGTATTGCCAGTAGAGCAACAGCTCCACGGTCAGCGTCTCGTGCGGCACACAGCGATGTAGCTCGCAATCCTCGGACAATGGCAGCTGGTCGAGCAGCATCTGATTGTCGTGTCGCTCGAAGATAACCATCAGCATTTGGCGAACGACGCGCCGAAAGCGTAGTATCTCCTCCTCATTCGAGTCGAGCTTGAGGGCAGCTATCAGTTGAATAAAGTTCTGCTGGTACGATTCAATCCATGCCTTCAGCATATATTTGATGACATTCTTGCGCACCGACTCCGAGCTATCGTTAAGGCCACGCTCGACGAGCGTCAGACGCTGCGACACCTTGTACGAGCGCACCGGATAGTTGCACATGTTGATGTAGGTGTGGCGTCGCACCCTCTCGTCCACATCCCACAGACGCTGCAGAATGTGTGGCACCGTAATGTAGTTTCGACCCATGCACGTGATGATGCACTGCCGCACACTGGACGCTGGATCGGCACTTAAGTGATAGCGATAGGCAGCCAGCACTTCATCGTTGGGATTGTCGGGCATCTGTAGGCGTTGCATGGCCAAAACGGCTTCCTTACGCACACTAGGCGACACGTCTTTCAGCCGATCAAGCATATAGTGTAGTATCTGATCGCATTGTGTATCGTCGAGTGCGGCATTTGGTCCCAGATGTTTCAGTATCTGATTCACAAAGAAACAGATGCGATATCGAATGTGCGGACTATTTGAAATTGTCTGAGAAGAACAGGAAGAGAATTAAGACACGAGTAGACAGAGAAAGTACAGTAGACTCACCGTTAGCAGCCAGGAAAATGTTTCGGCTAGTATGGGATGTGTTTTCTCCGATTCGAAGCTTGTTACGAACTTGGCACAGAATGCCAGCGCTGTGTTGCCATAATCATTGTTCTCGTCCGCCTCTAGTACTGTTTTCAGCATCTTAATGAATGTCATCATGAATGCATCGTGATCCAACTGCGAATAAGAATGCAAATAAATAACGTTTGCGCCATACATAACACACATCAACACAATACTCAAAACACTACACGCACCAAACAAACAAGCAACTACCGTGTTTACTGACCTTGGAGTACAGTTGCTGCATCTCTTTGGTGTAGCGCTTGTGGAAGGTCTCGTTGAGTTGCGCATTCGATAGAATTGTGTACATCGCTGTTTGGCCCGCTGTCCGCCCGTGGTTGCTTAACGCCACTGCAATTGTATCGGCGGGCGGTTCCTCCACATTTTCCTTTTGATTTGCTTTTTTATTGCGCTTTTTAGCTACCTTTGGCTTGGTCATTCTTGTGTTGTTTTATGTTTGTTTTTTGATGACCCGCGAAATTCACTTTATTGTCGTTTTTTTTATCGCCGTTTATTGATTTAAACTTTACTTATTCGAACGAATTCTATGGATTATTATGGACAAAAAAAAAATTAGCTTAATTTAGTAAATTGCACGCATCACGGTTTTTTTTATTGAGATGCCAGCGAACAAACACAAGCGTCGCGTTCTTATGCCTTCCGTTTTCCACCCTATTCGCTTGCCGTTAATATGATTTCTTGGCTGGTGCTGCCAACTCGTTGGAAATGACGCCAATACAACAAATGCAGTGCTGTAGTTGAATCCCACGATCATTGGGCAGATATTTTTATAAAAACAATTATTCGCAATTATTTAATACTAGTGAAAACTAGCTTTTATCACAGTCGTTGATATTTTATTGCAAAAAAATTAAATATTACAAAAATTAAATAGGAAATTACAGCAAAATCAGAGGACATGCCAGTCAGCTGTCATACGTATGTAATGCAGTCTGACAGAGGCTGTCAGTTACGTAACTATCTTAGCCGGTTTATATTTAAACTGATTTGAAACGATTATAATCAGTACATTGCTGTTTTACGTCACCTTAGTAGCAAACAAATACATTACACAATGGCTGCAGCAACAAAACGCATTTATGAAGCACGCGCCAAGTATCCAGATCGCACAAAATTGCAAGAAAACGCCTTTGGAGGTATTACGATTACGATAAGCAAATTGGAAACCGCTTTATTGTTGCTTAATTCTAAGGAGGACCTAGTGCTGCAGTCTGTACTCAATAATATTGCCGAGTTTGCTCGCAAATGGGATGAAAATGTTCTTGAACTGAAGGAGAATCGCGTATTAGAGCTATTGCTGGACAAAGAGTTTTTCATTGATTCAACCAATGTAATAATACGACGATTCGCGTTGTTTGTGATCACAGCCATTCTGGATAACACAGAACTGGGTGAATACGAAACGGAGAAGACGGCTCAATTGCTCGATGTGAGCTATCGCTATTATCTGAAGGACAATGATGACTTTTGTGTCGAGTATCTCACCTACATCATCAACTTGTGCCTTCGCGATCCTCAGGTGGCACAGAGTATTCTCGAAAATATTGAATTTCTGGAAAAGTTCAAGAACATCTTTGTGAACTCGGATAATCCAGATACTGTCTACAATTCCATTGAGGCTTTGCACAAGATTCTCCAAGTACAGAGTGCCGAGGAGATGCTGACATTTACCACACTTCCCGGCTTTCCAGTGGATCGCATCATCTGTGAGCTGACAAATGAGTTTCTGGAGATTCGTCTGGCCGCGCTGAAGGTGCTGAAGACCCTCCTCGCAGACACCAGTGAGGAGAGCATCTTTGAGCCACTGCATCGCTGTCTCTTTGTTCTGCAGCAGCTGGTCAAGGCCTTCTGCAGCAATCCCCAATCACCCGATGCTCTGGGTATCATCGAGGTGTTGGCAACGGCACTGCGCTCTGAGAAGATGACCAATCTGTTCTTCAAGCAGAATCTCTTCGAGCAGATGGTGGAGCAGATGAAAATAGACATTGAAATGCTGCGGCCCGAAGTCATTTGCACGATCATATCCATATACGCCGAGGCTGCCAAATATCAGTCGTATCTGGGACGGATGCATAATGCCAACATCACGCAGATGTTTATTGATTGCCTGATGAAGAGCAAACCTGAACCGGCACCCTTTGTCATCATGGGGATCAATCGCATGATAGAGTATCCCGATGCACTGCGCCTGGTTGTCGCCGAGTATGAGAAAGGTGCGCTGACTCATCTGGTTAATCTGATTCGTTCGCCTCAGATCTCGATCAAGACACGGGAACAGGCTGCCGAACTTGTTGGACATTTGTTAACGAGCGCCTTCAAGATTACGGGAGAGCAGCTGATGCTCATGGACGCATACATTGGCGTCGGACTGGCGAATACCATACAACAGGGGTTGCCACAGTTGTCCATTGACCTGATACTCTCAATACTCGCGATCATTGAGGGATTGGCCAGTAACGATGAATATCGCAAGACGCTGGGCGAATGCATTGCGCTCTCGGAGAAGATTGCTCAGTTGCTTATGGTAAGTTATAGAGTGAATGATGTTTGCTTTATGATTGATGACCATAGATTGCAGCGCTCCTATGCCCACTCGATACTCGTGCACAACATCTTCCGCTGCCTGTGCACCATCATTGACGAGGAGCCCGTTCGTGCCACACTGCTCAACAACTTCATTGTGTCCTCGATCAAGCGCGCGCTCAAATCTCTGTCCAATCTGGTGAAGACCGCCGTGACGAACTTTATACTGCAGACGACGCGCTTCAATGAGTTTGTGGATGCCTACATAGATCGTGGCATACTAGAGACGTAAGTGGGGATTTGTGAGGATTTACACTGATTTATAAGTGTAAGATCTTCAATCTTGCAGGCTGATGATGTTCCAGAAGCATGCCTTCTGCGTGTCCACCTGGGGTCCGGCTATCGAGAGCATCTTGTCCAAGTGCCCCACCATGAAGTTCTCCATACGCAATTGCTTGACCTTCACGGATATTACGGCTGGCAAGGACTTCTATGTGTCGAAGCGCAAGTTCGAGGACTTTCGACAGTTCCAGCACCTGTTGCGTACCGACTGCTCTCCGCTGGAGGCTGTGCTGGTGGTCAACTTTGATCGTCCCTTTGCGGATGCGAACGATGTTATCTGCGTGCCGGAGCATTGCCTGCATGGCACCGATGTCGGTGGCGATCAGACTTGGCACTATTGCAAGCGTCCTGGCGATGCCAAGCTGCCCGAGTATTTGGAAGCTCTGAATCAGACGTTGGCTGTAAGTCTGCGCAGTATACTCTTCTTAACTTTATTTAAATTTTAAACTTGGTTTAGTTACATGGACTGGTGGAGAATCCGGATCGCATTCGACGCAGCATTGACTTTGAGAACGTCGCCAAGCGATGCAAGATCGTTGCAGATGCCGTCAACGGTGTCATGTCCGAGAACATCAAGATACTCGATCTGAACACCACCGAGGAATGCTCCCGCCACACGGTGCGTTGCCATCTGGCCGAGCTGCGTCACATCTACCACACCAACTTCATTCCACTCGGCGTGGTGCGCAGTGGCTGCCAGTTTGAGCGCGCCATACTCTTCAAGTGCTTCGCCGATCAAATTGGTTTGCCCTGCACCCTACAGCGCAGCGTCGACGGTCGCATGCTGTACAACGAGGTGCCGCTGCCCCTCGAGCTGGAGCAGGATATTCATTGCGATAAGAAGACACTGAAGTTCATGCCCTGGCGCATGCTGCGACCCACGCACATTGTCGATCTCATGTACAACATTGGCGAGCTCTACCCCATGCAGAGTCGCCAGGCATTGCAGTACCTGCGTCTCTATTGAACATCCTTCGGGATTTCTGTTTATATGTTTATCCAAATTGATCGGTTTATCGCAAAATATTGCTGATACAGCAAGCAATTTGGTTTGTGTCTTTGTCTTTTTGAAGAATAGTAAGAAAATGGATTTATGTTTCTGCTAGTTTTCTGGTGGTGTCCTGATATGAAATTGGGAAATGACATGCATGCAATCTATCTGCAACTCTAGCAAACAAAATTAGAATGTTAACTAAGCTGTGTAGTATACGAATAACTGACAACAACATCAAACAAAATCAACAAAATTTACATTGTTGGGGTAATTGAGAATAGACGGGGATTTTTAAAATGACAACTGCAACTTATATACATACATATACGATCGAAAACAACAGCAATGCAGATAACAAAAACAGAAAAACTGCGAATGTTAATGATTTTTGATTTTCGTACCTGTTTGATTTTTACCTATGCTTCGAATGCGACTTCTATATTTTACAGAAGCAGAATCAAAAGCCATTGCTTATTTTATAATATAGCTCGCAGTTCAAGTAGTGAAAAGGAAAGATAAAGCGACTTTTGCTAATTCGACTTTTCAAAATGCCAACTCTAATTACTGAAAATTATATTTTTTATACCCGCTACCCATAGGGTAGAAGGGTATTATAACTTTGTGCCGGCAGGAAATGTATGTAACAGGTAGAAGGAGGCATCTCCGACCCTATAAAGTATATATATTCTTGATCAGCGTCAACAGCCGAGACGATCTAGCCATGTCCGTCTGTGTGTCTGTCCGTCTGTCCGTCCGTCCGTATGAACACCTAGATCTCAGAGACTATAAGAGATAGAGCTATAATGTTTTTTGGACAGCATTTGTTATGTTTGCACGCAGATCAAGTTTGTTTCAAATTTTTGCCATGCCCACTTCCGCCCCCGCAAATCAAAAAAATCGAATAACAAGCGTAATTTTAAAGCTAGAGTTCCGAATTTTGGTATATACAATAATAACTATAGTAGTTATGATTCCTGAAAATTTGGTTGCGATCAGATAAAAATTGTCGAAGTGACACTCTGGTATATTGTGCCGTCTATGGTATATTTTGAATGCGGTACTATATCAATATACCAAATATATTATTTGGTATATTTTTAGTATTTTTGCAGTATATTTGGTATATTTTGAGAAAAATATCGCAAAATATATTTCTTTTGTTCAAAATGGGTAGCGGGTATCTCACTGTCGAGCACACTCGACTGTAACTTTCTTACTTGTTTTTAGTTGAGTTAAGTTTAGACACAAACCAAAGCATGGTTACCCATTACTATTTTAAACTTCTCCACTAATATTGTTGATCGTAAGTAACTGATGAAGAGTGACCAGATTTCATTGTCATGGTCGATTTTCAAAATGAATGTTTTACCGCAATGGCTGTGAAATCAGCTGATTCTGAGTTTCAGCTGAAATATCCTTGCTGGTTGCAGTGCGCATGTCCTTATCCTTTGCAGCTCTTCTGACATTCGCTGTCAAATTTTCGTTGGCATATAAACAAAGGTCGTCTGGCAGTTTGGGTTTGCAGAATTCGTTGTAGTTTAGTCAAGGTGTTAGTTGGCCATCCAGTTGGTGGCCACATCATGACCCGAGCATTGCTCACGCTCGCCTATTTCGTGCTGACATCCTGTTCCATTGTGTTCACTGCCTGTGTAAACAACGGTGAGTGGCAAAGCCATCGACGACCTTCGACTGTGGTTGAGAAAATCAATAAATGAATCTCTGTCTCTCTCTCTCTCTGCACAGTGACTGGCACAGGGACCAGCTCGCCTGGAGGATTGAGCGCCAGCTCTGGCGTCAGCCTGAGTAATTCGCTGACCAGCGGCGGACACATTCATCGCACTGCGGCGGCCATCGAGCGAGTGAACAAACTCTGGTGCTATGCCTGCGACACCATGGACGATGGTCAGGCCTGTGTGGATGTTGTGGTGCGCAATGACACGTCCATGATGAAGAAGTGCCAGGGCGAGGAGTTCATCTGCATGGTAAGTGGAGCTGAGTGCATCACTGTAATCCCTAGTAATTCCGCATTTAAAGGTCAAACGTTTCTCCTACACCACGAGCACGGAGAACTCGACCAGCTCGCCGAAGATGTGGTCGCTGGATCGTCGCTGCACTGTCAACTGTGAACCCGGCTGCATCATCATTGGTGAGCGCACCAAGCTCTACGCCTGCACATCCTGCTGCGAGGAGTCCTTCTGCAATACAGGACGCGGTGCAGCCTCAGGCATCTTTCATCGCGAGGCCACGGGCATTGGCACACGCATCATCTGGCTGGCGGCTCCGTTCCTGGTCAACATATCCCTGATGCTGTACAAGAACCATGCCAGACAAGCCATCTCCAATCTGGTTGGTAACTCAGTCAATCTGCATCTGTAGCGATCTGACTGCGCTTCCACTCGAGTTGCTCAAATCTAACATATTAACTGCAATTGCAATTGAAACTAGCCAAATGTAAGAGTCAATCTTCCTCTGTTTTACCCACTTTGTTCAAGTGTACTATAGTTAGCCAATTACCATGGTGTGATAATAAATCAATGACTACTCCTACTTTAGAGCCATGTTATGAATTTTTATTCAATTCTGTTTTGGATTACTAACATTATATTATCGTATTTTATAGTCTGTCTACCAATTTCATACAATAGTTCCGAGTTCACTATCTATCGTTCACTATCTATCGACATTTAGGACCACAGAAATTGAAAGCTGACAGCAATTCCCCTCAAAAATTTCATTGGTGCCACAAAAGTCCGAAAATTTGTAAGAAATTGAATTAAGCGATAGTAATTTCTGTGCTACCCCTGATTTATAAATTGTACTACTAAGTTGTGGGAAAGAATATCTTTAATTTATAAATAAATATACATTTTTTAATTAATTTTCAAGCAAATAATTGAATCCAAAAGCGGAAGAGAGTGTCCTTATAACGTACGTTCATATGTAGGATATTTTAGAGTAAGAAGAAATGTGTGAAAAAAACCTCATCTAAAATGAATTCTATGAAAACTTTACCCTAAAACTATGTGTCTAAAATCCATGGTCCTTAAGAAAATGAGCTATATATGTGTTTAAGGACAAATTCAGTTTCAAGGCGAAATTTTCTTAGAATTCATAGTAGATTTTGACTGGTGTAGGGAAATACGATGAAAAATTAATCAGCCCTAACGTTGCTTCAAGATATTTATTTGTATATTAGTTCGTATCCCTATCTGTTCGATTATAAAACATCAACACTTGGTTTTATATTACTTAAGCTTCATTCTAAAACAGAGACAGCCTTATCCTAATTTAACGGCTGCTGCACTTTAACTGCTTGCTGACCGTAGCAGCTCAACTCCTAATTGTCTGTGAGTGTGATATAGTCTGAGGCATGTAATGCAATGTAGTTCCTCATCCGATTAGAATCCAGAGAAGCATTAAACCCGTTCATTTGGTTTCGTGAATTGCATTACATTTCCGGTTTGAGGATGTCTGTTCGACTGACTCTCTGCCTGCATCCGCATCCGCAACCGCATCCGCCATCGTAAGCTCCCATCACCACCACCGCTGACAACCGCATCAGAATGCTTATCTTCATTGCTCATCCGCCTACACATACGCATCTGCACCCACAATCATTCACAATCAACCATATCCGCACTGTCCATGGTTGCACGCCCACATTTCGGGGGTTCTTGAGGCTCCTCTCAGCTGGGTGGCATTTCCGTGCAGACATCTTAGTTGCAGCATGAATTATTTATTGGCCAAGAGAAGCAGCAGAAGGAGAAGGAGTAGAAGGATGGTCAGGAAAGGTCGGACATTCCAAGTATTCATAAGCAGAGAGGAGACGCTCTCTAATAAAGCTGCCATTAAGGCCAGATACTTGTATATATGAGCGTGTGTGTGTGAGAGTGAGAGAGAGAGTCAGAGTGTAAGATGAGTAAGAAGCGGGGGGGGCGCATCACGCCCACTCATTTGATGGCCAAGAGTGGAGCTCAATTTGTTTTCATAAGATGGCAACTTTTGTAGGCTCGCCTCTGGGGTCTAGTTTTCGGGCTTTGACTGCGTGTGAGTTATGGCCAACTTGGGCTACATCTTGGCTAATAAACACGAGACAAATCTGCTCATTTTGCTGCGTTAATTTACATAAATGGCCAACTCGAAGCGGCTTTAGTCCACAGTGTAGGGTTATCGTCTTGGTCGCCGCTGTGCATCCATCATGTAAAGGAGGTGGAGGTGGAAAAAAACAAGGAAGAGAAGGAGTTCGAGTTGCTGCCTCGGTTGGGATCAGGTGGAGCCCTGGCTGCAGTCTATTGGCTTTTTGCTTTGTATTTTGGCGTTTATTTTGCGGCTTTCATGTCGTAAATCTTCATCAGACGGCAAATTACGTGGTTGCCAGCCGACAACTCTCCCTTTCCCTTTCCCTTTCCCTTTCCCTTTCCCTTTCCCTTTCCCTTTCCCGCACTCTATCGCCCTCTGTCGGTCGTAGGAGGCAGCTTGGCCACTTCACGAACTGGCAACTGGCAACTGTGGTCGACATATCCGGCAAACAATAAAGTGACCGCAATGCCAGTCAGTGGGTGGTAAAACAATAAAGCGGTGACAAAAACCAAACAACGAGGAAGCGACAACAACAACAACAACAGCAGCAGTCGATCCCATTGACAACAGTTTCATTTATGAAAAATAATAGCTGAAGCAGCAGCAATATGCGAAATTTATTATTATATTTGCGTTGTGCCGCAAAAATGCCCAAGTCCTCCCCCCATGAGAGACAGAGACAGAGACAGAAAGAGATAGAGAGCGGGAGGGCGAGGCTCCACAACGACACCCAAAACCCACCATTCGACCTTTGTGCGGTCGGCGGGGCAGCTGCAACAAAAAAGCATGGTAATAAAAGTTTTTGTTGTTGTTGTTGTTGTCACTGTTACTGCGGTTGTAGTTGCTGTGTTGCCGCTGTACGTTTTATTCATTCATTATTATTGCTACTTTGGCATTGTGCTCTTGTCGTTTGTTTTTTGATTGCAGGCGACACGTTTTTGTTGTTGCTGTCGTTTTACTCTCTCTCGCTCTCTCGTTAGTGTCATTGTTGTTCTGCTTGTTGTTGCTGTTGCAGGCCAAGTTTACAAAGAAATTTCAATTAAAATGCAACAATGCCGCACTCCATCATCAGCGCCGGCAAGCTGACAAACCGCGCACATTCCCGCTCACACCGCCAGCTCATCTATTTGCTGAAAGCGGGATTCAACCAGCCAACCAGCCAACAAACCACTCAACCACTCCACCTCTCCAGCTCACCCACAGCAAAAACCCAACAGCAGCCAAAACTCTCCACAAAAACTGCAACGGCGACAGATATCGAGTTACCCTATGCGAGAGTGGTGCAAATACTTGCTAAGCTTAATTTGCAACCCATTGGGCAGATAAAAATGCAGAGCAGCAAGAATCGCATTTATCATACTAATGCATATAGGCATGTTTGCTTTTGTATGTAAGCATTTATGTATGCGTGCTAACTTTTATAATTGTCCCTTTCTCGCCAACTATTTAAGCAGCCCTCGACGTTCGCTCGTGTTTGCTCGTGTTCTTGTTGTTGTGCGTCTGCTTGGGGTGATAAATCTTTGTCGCCAAGTAAATACGAAACAACGCTGCTTTTGCATGCAAGCTGCAACAACTACGCGTTCTATACGATAGGCATGAACTGCCCAGACCTAAAAGAGATGCAGATAGCGAGATGAATGCGGGGGAGTGAAAGGTGTGTAACAACAGCCAAGGCCAACAGGCGTAACTTGCTCTGCTGTGCAATGCCGAAAATGTTGTTGTTGCCCTTGTTGAGTACCTGCAGGCAATTCCCCAGTCCCCAGTCCCCGGTCCCCAATCCCTCAGTCCTCAATTCTCCACTCACCAGTCTTAATTCCCCAGTTTCGGGGCACAACGAACGTGTAATTAAAACTTTGAGCAACAGCCACAGAAACTACAACTACAATTGACTGACTGTTAGACAGTATATCTGTCTCCCTCTCTCCTGCCTGTCTGCCATGGCGTCTGGCGACGTCGAGATGCTTGGTAAGCTGCTGCTGTCGCTATCGCTGTCAGTTTGGCGCCATTTTTTGGTGCGAAGTGTTTTGCTGGCTTTTGATAAAGTTTTTGCAGCTCCTTTTATTGGATCAAATCCAATGCAGCTGACACTGATGGAGCCTGATCTGAGCTTGATTTTCATTTTACTATACGTATGCGTCATGCGATTTGCGTAAATGATTTTGATAGATTTGATGGGATTTATGCGCGTTTTTTTTTGCGTTGTTTCATCGCATCAGAGTTGCTCTCAAGCTGATTACCACAACTCGTGGTCTGTGTGAGTGTGAAGTGTGTGTGGGTGTGTGTGCCTATGGCTGGTTAAGCTTCACTTTTCTTTACTTTTGCTTTAATTCTCGCCATTTCCGGACATGCGACATGAAAATGCACTACACTCAAATTAGAGAGCGAGATAGAATGAGCTACAACAGGAGTAAGAAGGGAAGAGCGCGTGGTGTAAATTGATTTTTTGTGTCTGCTCCTTTTGCTCGTGGTTGTTGTTGCGCCATCTTCTCTCTTGTTTCCGTCTCGCTTGTAATCTCTGCTCAAAGCGTTCCGTTTACTCTTCTTGCTCCACTCCATTCTACATGTATTTGCATACTAATCTGCCCGACAGCAGCAACAGCAGCAGCTACAAAATTACATGAAACTACACATTTTGGTTTGTCACCTCAGACACAGACACATACAAAGACACAGAGGCGCAGTAATCAGTGTGTAAGTGTGGGTGTTTCTGTTGTGTATGTGTTGTGTATGTGTTGTTTGCCGTTTTCGGCAATTGCGTGGCTGCCTCCCGCGTTCCCGCGTTCTCCCTAAATATATGCAAATGAGTAGAAACGCAGAAAGAGAAGGGGGACAAAGGATGGCGCCAGCTGCTCTCAAGGCGACTTAACGCCTGCTTAATGAACATAAATTAGTCACCAGGTGTCGCCTGTGTCATAGAGGGCGTGTTGCGTTGGCCTTCCACTAGGTGCTGGGTGTGGAGCAAGGGCTCAGTGGGCGATGGGCGGTGTGCGGAAGTTTCAAAGTTAGGTCCCACCGCGCGTTTATATTTCAATTTATGCACGTTGCCGCTTCGCTGTCATCTTACATATGTGCAAAGTGTAGGGTCTTTAATCAAAGGCAAAATGGTTCGACCCCAATTAATTTAGCATTTATCTTATGATCCACTTTCACCTGTCTTGCCACTAATTTGAGCGATCTGGTAGCATCAATTATTTAACCATTTGTGCTATGTTGACAGCGACTTTAATGTCGACTTTAGTTCGCACTCTTTTTCGATATACAGTTGATATCGATTGGAGCTCTTAAATTGATTCAAATGCATTTTAATAAGTAACTATAACTTACATAGTTTGATGTGTATGCATGTGTGAGTGTCTGTGCATAAATTGCCACATTCCCGTTCGAATTCCACTCCAATTTCCTCGCTATGTGTCTGTGCTGCACTTTGATGCAATTAGTATACGGCATATCCCGAACATTTGATATGAGCGTAATTCAACTCAACGGCAATTTAAATTTGATTGATGGTTATGCTTGATACTGTGTGTGTGCAACGAGTGCACTCATGAATATTGAGCGATTACATGTCAGACTTAATCACATTTCAATTGCCGCCGTTTGTTTGCTTTAATCGATTCTTAAAGTTGTCGCTTCATTCAATGGGTTTTTCTTTTATTCATTTGGTTTAAGTGCTTTTTAATCATAGAATAAGAAATAATTGACCCAGTTTATTGACTCTTTGTTGCCATTAAAGTTTGCTAATTATTGCCATCGGCTCATTATAGTTGTCAATCGCGTTGAGTATCCGCCCCGTTGACCCGTTCAACCCCTAAGCGGACAGCAACAGTGCGTCTAATGGCCTGCCCCTCCCCCAATTCCACTGTTTTAGGTCAAAGCTCGACCGCAATGAAATCAATGGGAAACACAAAGTCGCCGCACAGAAGCAAATGGATGGTGCAAAAACCGCGCTTCTCTGGTTTCCCATTTGACGCACTTTATCTTCGACGTGGCCGAAGCTGCTTATGTGAAGTGCTGCACAGTGGCTAGACAAATCCCACACAAAGCCCATGTCGGACAGGCAAACGCAGTGGCTGGTTTGGCTAACTGGGTAAATGGCTAACACGGCAACATAGTAACAGGGTAACAGGCAACGGGCAACAAAGGCAACATCCGTTGGCGACTTCCGTTTTGTCTCTCTGCGGCTGACAGGAAGCAATCAATAGTGTAATGGCAGACAAAAGCATCCGCCGTAGTTTGCCACTATCCTGACAGCACTCTTGCACACAAGAAAAACGACCAAAATCCTGATGAAAAAAAAAAACTATGCAAAAACTCGACGAAAACTGAGCAAAAATCAAGCGACGGCTGCGCAATTTGTCAACCTTTGCCCGGGGAGAAAAGCTTCCCTTTGCACCTAAAGCTTGACGCAGACATTAAATTGTCGTTCCCCGATCTCCGCCTGCCTCGTGCCTGCCCGATGGCTGTGTCGCAAATGTAAATAATGCGTTTTAATCAAAAGAACAACACTGGGAAATCCATTAACAGCGTACGTGCCGCCTCACTGGCTCTCCCACCATAAGTGGGGAGGACAGTTTTCTGTCCTGACTTCTTTCTTCCCTTCCCATTCGCTTCCTTACCCATTCATCTCGGTGGCAAGGCCTAGGCTTAACTTTACTCATGCTGCGCGCGTCATTTGCAGGTTGATTTACAAATTTCTTTAACGAGGCGACAACAACATTTTTAATTAGCACCTGTTCTCTGCTGCGTGCTCAGTTCAGTTCGCTGGCTGCACGAATCTCTTGCGTAATCTCCATAAAATACTTCGCGACTGGCATTAATTTTCAACTTTTCGCTATCTCTCTGGTTTTGGCATTCATTTCCCTCGCTTGCCGCTGTCTCTTTGCAGCCAGCTCCAACTTTCAACTTTCCACCTATTGCCTATCCAGTTGGTTGCCTCCTCCTTTTGGCCAAGTTCAACCGCAGCAGCTACTTATGCTGTGCTCCTTTTAACCCATTCTTTATCCCCTTTGCATGCCAATATCCTAATACCTTGGCATGTTGCTGTCCCTGTTCGTGGCAGCAGCTTCGACATCGTTATTCCCCGGAGTCTCCTCTAGCTGCAATAATATTTTGCAAGTGTTTCTAAACAAGCACAAAGTCATGTTTCAACAGCTGTAGTCTGGCTTCTGTTCGCTGCTGTTTTTATTGTTATTTACTCCCCGCCATCTCCCCCTCCAGCTCTTCCATCTGGTGTAATTGTTGTAGTCCCCGCTGTCGTTAGTTAAACTTTCACTGCACATTAAAGCAATTTGGGCAACATTTATAGACTGATTTAATAGAATCCAAACAGAATCGAGTCCCCATCAAGGGAAGCTCCACACACGCCATGCGATATTTCCACACAACTGAGCAGGTCAGCACTTGGTCTTGGCAATAATTGCTTGAGTAAATGAGTGTCTCCGTCTCGCTCCTTCTTTCTGTGGTTGAAGCACTTGCTTCAACGAGCCAAGAGCCATAATTATGGACAGCACTCGCCCACCCTTCTTCAGCCCCATATCACCCCCAATTTCAGTTGAAGGCATATGCCACACTTGACTCTAATTTGGGGATACACTTTTGTTGTAATTCATTATTGTTCTGCCAGCAAATGGTTATGGATATAGATATGACTCCAAGAAGTTTGCCCATACTTCATGTGCATAGTATGTGCTGTTGTCATTTATAAAAGTGCTGCCAAGTTCTGCGAAGTCGTTGCTATAATGTGCTTGACACAAAAGTCTAAAAACAAACAAGTACTTGAACAAGAAGCGTCGTTAAAGAGGCCAAAGGAGAAGCAGGAATGTCAAGGAATAAGCATCAAATAAAAATCCAAGAAGAGTCTCCATGGAAATTTAATATTTAATTATGCGCCGATGGAAATTGCGTAAGAAGATGGTGACGAAAATGGGCACAACAATCATTAGCGGGAGGGGAAGCAGATGGAATGGGAGTCGATGACGTCTCTTCTGTGTCTATGAACTGTTTAGCAAGAAAAACGCAAAAAAAAAGCTGAAAAATAATTTATTCTAATTTGCAAATGATTTGCGACGGCCAGGAAGTTAAATTTTCAAAATAATGCGAAATAGTGAGAGAGAGAGGGACGGAGAAAGAAGCGGAGGGAGCAGTGAAAATAGGGAGCGATAGTAAAATATTTAGCATTAATTTAGGGGATTCGTTTTTATGTGCCAAAGATTATGCTTGAGGTTTGATGACTGCTCTTGGGGTTTCTACTCAAATTTAGTTTCCTATTTTCAAGCCAGTGAGTTTAGAAAATGGTGAGGGGCGACTTGGATTCGGATAAAGATAGAAGCAGTCAGACACGGGTGCTTTGTTTTGTCTGCTTGTCTGTGTTCGGGACTGTGAAGCACACACTGCTTATCTAAACAGACTTCCCCATTCAAACACTCACTCCACATTCACATTCTCATCCATTCACACACTCACTCGTTTTCGTATCTACATAATTCAAGAGAAGTCTTTGGGTCTGTGGGTCGCCACTTCTCGTACGAAGTACGTGAGTGTCACGCAAAACTTGCCCCAACTCCGTGAGGTTCTGAACCTGAAGGAGGCAATCTCGGCAGGTGGCACAGTTGCATATTTATGAATGGCTCTTGTCTCAAGTTTAATGCACTGCAGCTGCTTTATCAGCTCGTAAATATAAATTAGAATTTAATTTTTATCGTTGCGGAAAGCGAACTCGATTGGGTTATTTGATATGGGAGCAATCAGGTCGAGGCAACGAATTTCTATGGGATTCATTCTCATTTGTAGCTTGGCACAAGGCACGTGCCGCTAGATATCAAAGGCTTTGATTTACTTGTAGCTTGCTGGCCTGCTCCAATCAGCCCCCAGGGTGTCATGGACATAGATGAAGGTGCGTTTCTCTCACCTGTAAGCAAGTGAAGTTGGATACCCTTGAGGGACTTTCACATTTAAGAAGAGAGAGAGAGAGAGTGGTTCGGTAGTTTGCTTTCGTTGTCCATTGATTCCATCGGACAATCGCCCTTTGTGTGGAGCGTCTAATTCTTCGCACACCTGTTGGGATAGTCGTGATGACAAAGGGAGAGGGGGATTACTTGTTAAGCAAGAGTGTCTGAGGAGAAAAGTCTTGCAGTGAATGGTGTTAATGTCTCCCTCTGGTTAAGCACGTAAATCAAATCCGTCTCGAGTCCTGGCAATGCATTGTAAAGGAAAAGGCAAGCGGGGGGTTGCATTGCTAGCATAAAGGGAAAGTTTATTGCACAATTTGCTTTGTTACTCATCCAGCATTCAGTTACCAGATCCGCCTCCTGCTACGAATTTTCCACTGTTGTTTGCAAACTTTGTGCAGTTTTTGTTTGCTTTTCCCGCAACTTCTCCTGTTATCCCACACTTCAGATGCCACCTTCAGCGGAAATTGATTTTCTCGACATGCGGAGGGTTGAAGTTTGGGTAAACAAAACCCAAGACACAATAATAATCGAAATCGAATCCGTCACCAGCAGGCGACAATGCAAGCAGCGTCAATTGCTTCTCGCTTTCGAACTTGTCTCAAATGACGTGCAACAGCACGGGGGAAGAGGATTTGTTTCCGATAAGAGGAGAGAGACCAAATATTAAAAGGTGTCAATTGTAGTCTAACTCGATTTGAGGCGAGACTTCATCATCATCGCCATTGCTATTGCCAACGCCATCGTTTGCTTTGTGTAACTCTAACTAGCTACGGCAACATCCTAATCCCTGATTTCCCTCCATCTCCATCTTCATCTCCAGCGTCTGCTAGTGAAAGGCGAGCTCGAGTTTGAGCTAAAAAGACGTGAAATGAAATTTCTTTATCCGCTTTTATTGTTGTCTCTCGTTTCTGGTTCCCTCTGTTCCCCTTTCTCTCGATGGTATGACGGCAGTTTGTTCCTCGGATCAGAGCTGAGTTAGGTCCGCGAGCGTCTTGGCCTCGCCTTGCATTGAAAGTCGCAAATGTTGTTTACTCTCTGTGCATAGACGCCTTCTCCTCTCGGCCATGTCTGTGCCGGATGTTAAATGTTGCGTTTGGCTAGAGCAAGAATGAAAGGCGATTCGTGGGTTAGGGAGATACGCAGTTGGGAAGTTAGACTGCCAGAGAGGGAGTTAGAAAGCTATTCAGTCAGGAAACTAGGTGTGTGAGGGACGCAGTCAGCGAGTCGAACGCATTTGTATGAGCTTGGTGAACTCGTCGCTTTTCCGATTTTTAAAACAATTTGAAATCCAATTACTGAACAAGAAAAAGCATTTTTCGTTAGCTTTCAGCCAAAACTTGAGCTAGTCTACCATCCGCATTCGGCGACCCCGTTTCAATTCGTTTTTGAATAGAAAATTATGAAGCACCATGTTAAATTTGGGTTTTTTCCCGCATAGTCCCCAGAGTATTACTTTCGTTTCCCATTTACCAAAGGAATAGTAGAAAAGGAATGTTGCATCACTGCCTTCAGGTTTTTCGGTTTGTTATTCATCCATTTGGGGGAAAGCACCGTAGTTGAAACTAAACTAAAAAACACAAACGTAACCTCAAAGTGACTCACATTAAATATGCACAAACACCATCAAAAAGGACAATGTCAGTCTGCAATGTTTGGTTGTCCTACGACAACAAAGAAAAAGGGGAGACCACGATGAGAAAAACCTTGTTACCACTATATAGGAGAAAGGTAATGAAGTTCCGTAGAGGGGACAAGTTTAATTAATTCAATGTTGATGGGAAGCGGATGTGATTCATTCGTAGTCAATTTTTAGCGAATTTTCTAGCAATAACTAGAAGTATCTTTAATGTGACCGCATTCCTGGCTGCTTCTTGGCTCGAAGATAAAGACAGCATGGGTGTAAGTCGAACTTTTGGTCGTCTTTCATATCACGCAGCTTGCACAGCGCCAACTTTGCCGTCGGCTTTCGAAAAACTTTCGTCTCGTTTGTGACTCCCAACTCCAGACTCCAAAAGATTCCTTTTTTAGTATCCTGGCAGCATTCCGCTACTTGCATCCCCATAATTATAATACCTGCGATTGTCTGAATAGCACCAGCACACACATACGTGATGCTGCAACCGCAGACAGCCATAGGACGAAGGACTTTTGGTTGAGAGGGCGAGAGTTGAGGAGCTTCAGCTTTGACAATGCCAGCACACAATTTGCATAAAAGATTAAGAGGATAATTAGTGTCATTAGTTGGCAAGTGCTTTGTAGGAGTGCATCCTGCATCCATCATTCCCCTTTCCCGAAATTATCATTCCACTTTTACACCTCGAAAGGACTGTGAATGTGGTACTTTTAATTGGCTGCTGCTTGAATCACAGTCGAGATTTCAATTTAATTGGCACAGTTTAAAAATTCCTCACACTTTCCCATTTTTCCGCTGTAGCCCAGCTCAGCAATAAAGTGTTTTTACACCGAAACTTTCGTTAGAGAACGGAGGTTAAGGGCGAGTGATCCCGGGAGGGTGGTTTTTATTAATGCGGCGATTTTCGAACTGTTTTCTATTCATTAAAAATAATTTTCTTTTGCATTAACTTTTAATTTAAAGGGAAATTTTGCTCCAACTCCCGCAAAAGGTTCTATTTCTTGAGTTTGGGTTTTGGGTTTGGGTTCGGGTCTGGAGTTCTGGGTGGCGTGTCCCAAGAAATGTGCACATCAAAGTGAAACTTGTTGAAATTGCATTTTTACGCGCCCTTGCACAGTGAGTTCTTGAAGGTGTTGGGGGTTGTTCTGGAGCTGGGGTTGGGGTGTTGAAGGAAGCCTCCCCTGGCTGGTGTGCGTGGCAACGTTGAAACGAATATTGCCTGTTACTGGGGCAACGAGACGCAACGCAATGGAAGACGGAGCGGAAAATCTTTGCTACAATAGCATACAAAATATTTAATTTTAATGTTGTCGTCACTCCATCGAAGGGTAAGACATGTCCATAGACGAGCGGAAGATTGGATCGGCGTGGAGCGGGAGCAAACGTTTAACTCTTGTTTACAGTTCCCCAATGTGCAACAAGAGACGACATATGGCAAACGAATACTATGGGTGCCATAGAGGAAACTATGTGCACAATTCACATATTGCGGGAATGCATCACGTCAATCACAGCCAGCATGCGGGAGCTGACAGTGAGTGAAGCTATTCGAGATATGCGTCCATGGCTGGGGCGAGGAAATAAAAAAACTGGGACAGCCAATAAAAGGGCGAAGGGGCAGGGTCGAGAAAGGAAGAGAGGCAGTTGAGTCATGCAAGCGTCACGCGTCTTCCACTCGAACAAATATCCATAGAGCAACTGACGCTGGGGCTTGGGAGGCCGGAAAGGAAATCATGCAACGTCAGGTTGCGATGGAAACCAGCTTCATTGGGGTGGGGGAATTTCTATGATTTCAAGCTGCTTGTTAATTATACCTCTTGATCAGAAAGTAATAGGGTATATGAAAATTAATGTTTGTATAAATTCATAAGCACAATAATAAACAATTATGAAATGATTTCTAACATTTAGTTTACCAACATAAGATACATTGCTAATACTTAATATTTGTTTTATGAGCTCGTAAACTATGATTTGTTATGAATATTAAATTAACTTGTTAGTGCTACCGACCAGAGTATCTCATAGTCTATCCAAAAGATGGCAGCTCTCCTCTTTTTTACTTCATTTGAAATAGCAACAGCCCCGGGTGGTGGTGAGCATTAGAAGAGGGGTAGGAGGACAGGGTGCTAACTGGTCGTTAAAAACATAACGAGCGGCCGTGCAGGGGGTTAAAGATGAACGTGAAGAAGCAGAACGAGGAGGAAGGGGGAGAAACAGAAGAAGCAGGAGAAGAATGAATCTCGGACAATCACGAAAAGGACAGGAAATTACAAAGAGCAACAAACAAAGTGGAAGATGCTTTGAGTTGTCGCTAATGAAATCCAATTTGAATTCAAAGGATACCACACAGACGTTAACTAGGGGGCGGGGTGAGTCAGAGGTAGGTGGTAAGGGGCCGGCTTGCCGCTTTGTGAAGTGTCAATTGCCCGGGAGACCGTGTATGCTTCAGCGAACTCGAATGCAAGCGCATTCAGAAAACCATCGAACCAAAGAGAAAGAGAGAGAGACGTACATTTCTCCTCTAGCATCAAGAGGAAGTGCAGGGGACAACGAGTCGCTGACCCAGTGACGTGAGCGACAGCTGCAGCAAGTTCAGACCTCACCAAGTCCGAGCTCAGAATCATTCATCAATCTCACGGATTTGTGCAGCACTTGTCCGGATTATTTTTATGCTGTAAACTAATTGAAGTGCCCTGATTCAGCGACTACGACTAGAAACGATTTTCTAGGAGCTGCATAATGAGATGGAAGCATTTTGCTCCAATTACGCCTAAGTGCCGGAAAATGCTGTGCTCAGTTAACGGTCCAATGATGGAGTAGCTGCGGGTGACGAGCAGACGGGAATAGGAATTGAAACAGGCTCGAATCGTATTTTGGAGCCGAGCACCATTAATCAATGTGAGCTAAAGCAGAGGAGGCACAACGTCATTCCGGCTTGGCACGCCGAATGAATGCCTATTACAGTAACTATTTTGTAAGAGGTGGCTTTGGGATTCAGATTGGAATTGGAATGGGGAAGAAGAATGGAAGTGGGAATGGCACAAGGTCGATCTGGAGGCACTTGAATGCTTGGCGCCATCAATAATGAGCGCTCGCGTGAAGCAACAAACGGAAAAACAGGAAAACAAACAACAAACTGTTCCACCGGACTGTGAAGTCGTTAACCATGGGAGGGAATGAGGAGAGGGGAGAGGAGCAGCTACTTGCAGCTGTCAACAGGGTGGCCAAGGTGCCAAGCAAAGGACGAGAGCGAGGGGGACAAGGGTGACTTCAGCCGGAAATCGATTTGTGTGTGGATTTGTTTTGTCGTGTTTTCGCGCAACTTTTGTGGTCGTTGTTGTTGTCGTTGTTCCCTTGCTTGTTGTTGTCGTCATGGTCAACAATTATTTTGGAACTATTAATGACTAGAACGTGGCCTATGACCTGCCCTCTATTCCCCCTCTATGCTGAGCTGTTTGTTTTTCCTGCTGAGGAGCAATGAATTTGTCCTGTCGCACTTTGCCATACAACTATTAATCATATCGATGGGGCGGAGACTCGACAGAGGCGTGTCTCCTTTGAAACTTTTACCAACTGTGCTAATGATTATTTTCGAATCGAAATATGTTGTGTTTGTCTTCTGAGGAATAGTCACTTACCCATCAGTTTCATCACCTCGTGGTGGCTGATGAAAATGTTGAGATATCCGCTGACCGAAGGCGTCTGCCAGGCAAGCAGTGGGATCAGGAAGAGCAACATGCTGGGACAGCAGACACTATAAACAGCAGACATAATGAGGAACTCTCTTCGGTTTGTAGTCTATAGTCTGGACAGGCTTATTGCGGTTACAGCCAGACTTGCTCTTAATAACTTGTCAGCGCATGTGACGCCGATGCAACTGCTGTTCATTTCAATGAATTCGAATCTTGATGGCAGCCAATTTCAATGTGTGATCATTGAGGCGTTCTGGTTGAGCCGAAGTGTGGAGTGGAGTTGAGGGAATAGAGTGCTGGGGAGTTGCTTCCGTTGGGGGCACAACTTTGATTTGGTTGCCAGTCGCCAGTTGCCAGTTGGCTGTTGATAGTTGGCAAACAGGCAGAGTCCTGCGATGACTCGCAAAGAAGCGTTAAAATCAAATTCGAAAACTGAAATTCGAAATACGAGGACGGCAACTGCTGCTAACAGTTCCGCATCCGCATCCGGATACGGCCACAAAGCGCTACGACGTAGAGCACTACGAGGATTCTGTCTGCCAAATTTGGAACTTTTCAGCCTCTCTTTGCTCTTGTCGCAGACTCTGCTTCTCCCTCTGGCTGCTGGCAATGGGTTCAACTTTTCCAGTTTTGTTTTTGTTGCGGTTGCGTCTGTTGCTTTTGTTGCTTCTGTTGCTGCTGGTTTCGCCTGTCGACTGCAAGCGGCATCAGCATTTTCGTTAGCTTTTTTATTGGCTCTTCCTCACTTCTCTCCCTCTTAGCTCTCTGTCTGCTGCTGGTTTGACCAACTGGTTGCTGCTCCTCCTCCAAGTGTTGCTGATTGTGTGGATCGTCACGTTGGCAACGTTTCGTCCGCTGGTCAGTGGCCAGTGCCTGTTGTTGGTGTTGAGCACGTGTCCTGGTTGCTTTCGTTGTCCTTTTGTGTCGTCGCTCGTTAAAGAGTCCTGTTGAATAGAAAGTGATTTAGTTGAGTCTCGGACAGATGCTGAAGTCTCTACTCTCTACTCTCTATACTCTATGTTATATTCTGTGTGCTGGTGACATTGTGTGGTTGGAGGGAGTGTGTGGTGCTTTGGTGTTGTGGTGCTGTGGTTGAGTGGCTTGGCTTTATTTCTTGTTGCGAAAACAATTTCCAAATGTTCTCTTCAAGTTCGCAAACTTTTCTGCATGCAAAAGTAATTACAAAGTTGAAAAAAGAT
The DNA here is from genome assembly GCA_023558455.1 of Drosophila kepulauana. Lineage (NCBI taxonomy): Eukaryota > Metazoa > Arthropoda > Insecta > Diptera > Drosophilidae > Drosophila > Drosophila kepulauana. Next base: position 1,616,199 of record CM042369.1, read on the forward strand.
TAACAGCTTTGGAGCTCGCACTTTTCTCCCTCGTCATCCTCTCGACACACATGAGTTGTTTCGTCTGATGTTTTAATAAATTCGAGCTAATATTTGGATGTTTCTCTGCCATAAATTATGCAGTACAGTGGCCATTGGCAATGAACGAACAGTCAACAAACAGGCAACGAGACAAACAAATACTTTGACTCAAAACAGAATCAGAAACAGAAACAGGAACAACTTTTTGCTTGCAAAAATGTTTTGTGTAGACTTTGTGGTTCAAGTGGTTGCACCCATCTCTGCGTTGCTGCTTCATGTTGCATGCAACTAGCTGAATAGAATTCCAAACAGCGGCAGGTGGAAAGTCAAGAGTCGATAGGGAAATGGAAATGGCATTGGGAGGAAAAAGAAGAGTGGCAGTCAAGTGGCTCCAATATGAAATTGTTGCCAAGAAACCGCTTTCAAATTTCACCTGCTTGCTTTGCTTTCCGGCTCTTTCTCCCACATTTTTCCTCTCTCACTTCACCTCTACATTTTTATGCCTTCTTCTATCTCTATAGCAGCGAACAGCAGTTTTTTTCTTGGTGTTTTTTGGCCGCAATAAAAATCGAATTCAGCAAACTTTGTTGCTGCTTTCATTATGGCTTTAGCACAGCACAGTTTTCCCGCTGCCAGAGAAAACTATTTAAAGTTTAGCAATGAGCGGTCAACGCAATGCTGTTGCAACTTGATGCTGTTGTGGTCCAGTCTAGGAATGTGGTTGGCTTTTTAATTAAACTTATCTGCGATGAAGACTCTGCTCCTGGCGTCGACTCACTTGATTAAGAGCCAGATGATCAGGACATCAGAGCGTGCTTCCACTGAAGCGGTAATCGTTGCAGTTGAACCATTCAACGAATTCATTAATAATTCAAAAGACAAATAACAAAATGTAAAAGCACATGAGGACATCTCTCACAGTGTGTGTGTGTTTGTTTGTCTCTTGTGTGTGTTTGTGTTTACATTGCGAGCAATGTAACTGATTTAAATGGAGCAGCAGACAGACAAACAGCCAACAGCATATCTGCTTCTGCTTCTGCCTTCTGCCTGCTGTTTGCTCCTTGCTGCCTTGTGGCTGCCTGTTCACTGCCTTCTGCCTTCACTTGCTTCTCTGGTTGCCCGCCAATGGAGCAGTTCGTCATCGATAACATATTAACGACGTCAACTCAATCATAATCAGGGGGCGCAGGATGAGCTGAGAGCGAGTCGGGAGTCGGGAGTCGGGAACCGTCGACAACTGTCTGCTGTGACTGGCGACAGAATCGGAGACACATTTTGCTGGCGAAATTTTCTGCTTAGTCACACGCATCATCAGTCAGTCCCTAGACTCAGACGAGGAGCAGGGGCAGAAGCAGAGGCAGAGGCAGAGGCAGGAGCAGGCACAGGGAACCCCAAAGCAGGACACGTTGCCAGCTGTCACGCCTTCTCGACTGGTGATAAATTTAGAAGATGATGTTGATGCTGTCGCTGATGACGATGCTGATGCTGATGATGATGATGATGATGTGAGTTCTGTCAGTTGTGTCAGAAACTTTTCAATTACATGATTCAGCGCCTAATGAATTGCGATGCCTCCCACTCTCCCCTCTCCGTCTCTAGCTGCCGCCCTGCTCATTAGCATGACGTTGCTGCCTTCTTGCTCTTGAACATATTTATTGATGCTTGCGATTCAGTTCGTTTTACGCCTTGGCTCGTTTCAATTATAAAATGGCTTTCGTTTCTAATTGAATCTTCAGACGCAGCAGCAGCAGCATCACAAAGCTAAGCTAATGTTGTTGTTACACTCCTGCTTTCACCTCCCCGAGTTTATCCTAATTTCTATTACTTCACTCGCCACCTGGTTCCATGGTGATTTTAATTGCGAAGCAAACCACGTTCTCATTGCCGCTGGGGGATTAGCTAGCTAGCTGCTCAGCTCGTGCAATTGTTTTTCTTCTCCTTTGGGGATGTTCATTGTTTAAAATAGTACTATATAGCCTCTAGCTAAATATATCTTAAAGTCGTTGACTTATGTTTAAAGTGAAAAACAGTGCAGAGATACATAAATTCGCTGTGAGGCATCTGCTTGGTTATTAAAATGCTGCAAATCGATTTGTGGAACTTGAAACACAACAAAATAGAACTCCACTTAGCTGAAAAGCAAAGAGAGAATATAAATTATAGAGTGAGGCATGGAAAGAGAGGAGGAGAAGAGGGACGGACCCCTCTGGCTATTTGCTCATTTGGCAAATAGTTTTGGCGCAGGATATCGCATTGCATTTCGCCATTTCGAGTAGTTTTATGAAGTGCTATTGTTGTTTTTCCTCTTCCTCTTCCTCGCTCTCGCTCTTGCTCTCTGCGTTTCTATTTGCCCATATCCTGTAGTTGTTTATCGTTCCTACTTGCCCATTATGTTTAATGTGTTGCACGCATTTTCAGCAATAAACAAGTGGCAAATGCAACACTCGCGGGGCCAACTTCATTAAACTCACGTTGTTGTTGAATACCAAATTAAAATTAAACACATAACACACAATTCGCATTTAAAAAAAAGCATAGAAACAAATTGTTCCTGTAGGCTCCCTTGCTATAGGATCCCTTGTCCTAACTCCTGACTGCTGAGCGAGGGGCCAGACAAATTTTAAGCTATAAATTTTGATAACTGATTAAAAATAACGAGCGACATTTCGGCCTTTGTTACCTGCCACACGGCCATATTGCTACTGTTGCCCAGATTCGCCTTGATTATGGGGTATATTACCTTATTAACATTTCAATTGAACCTATGAAATTTAATCTCTCTTAAACTATTAATTAAATATGAATATCAATCGTACAAATCGAGTAATGTGTCATTTAAGTATAAATTAATGAATTTATAGATATTTCAGGATTTTCAGGATTAGATTTCATCTAAGATACATTACTTAGCATCTTTATAATTTTTCATTTCTAATTTCTAATCATCACTTTTTTCGCGAAAGTCTTTATTAAATTATTATAGTACAGGGCATTTTGCAGTCGATCAAAGTAGAATCATATACGTTGGTCATTCAGTTTTCAGAAACATTTTTCCCTGCGCTTAAATCGAAACATTTTTGTTTTGTTGGCTAATTTGTATGGGCAATTAATTTACATTAGGCACGGCCTGTGGTCCAATATCCAAACGAGAAAAACAAGCAGGAAAAGTCTCTTTGTGTCAGTCGTTATAGCCACAAACTCGCAATGAAAGCTGTCATTTGTATTTGTTTGCTCGGCATTCCACATGAAACAGTATGAGACATTGATAAAAGATGATGTATATAGTAAATATAGTATGAGTTGGGAATAAATACAGAAAAAAAAGAAAAACCATAGTGCGAGTGCCAGATAACGATAAAATATAATTTACGCCTTTCAATTTATGGCAAATTAATAATTATGACAGGATTAAAGTGTGACGATAATTCACAATTTGCGTTCAAATGGAAATTGAAATTGTACATTTATTTTAAAGCAAACACAGATTAATATTTAATACATTGCATTAAACGGTATTAACATAATAATATTTAACATTATTGCTACACAACTACGCCACGCATTGGCATTTATGATGAGCTCAGTGTGAAAGTATTGGTGTGCTTTGGGAATGAAGCGATAAATGCATTGCTGGCGGCCATGCGGAGCTTTAAGCTCGCCAACGACTTCGTGTACGTGTGCAGTGTACGTGTGTTGGCTCTGGGAATGAATGGCTGAGTTGCTCGCTATTCCCTTTAATTTATCGATCTTGAAATGAAAGTAGAAAGTGAAGAAAACGTAGAATTGCAAGAAAAACTTAAGCTTAACATGCAAATTAAACAATTTTTATTATTATTGCTTTAGAGTGAATTTGTGTTGTAAATATTCAACTTTAAATTTATTTGCATATTTTTATGCAACACACAAAGCTGCGTTTGTATATTTTTATGGCAATCTCATAATAATACTTTAGCAGATTTATTTAAAGCCTCACGCCTGTAAGAGCTTTATTTATATTTTTAAGACCATTTCCGAGCAGCAAATCGATGACACTGTTTCAATTTTAAGTCAAGATGTGGGGAACGTGATTTCCAAACCGTAAATATGATTATCATCATTTTCAGAATTGTGTGTTTCACCAAAAGCCACCTGGCTTCCAATGCTGATGCCAATGCTGATGCCGATGCTCGTAGCAAGTGAATCCCAACAGAGCAACCATTTGGCATGAAATACAACCTCAATTACGTTTTATAACTCAACACTGGGCTGAGCGAGAGGCCCTTGGCTGGGGAATTTCCATATTATGTGGCTGAATTTATTGTGCATAAAGCGACAAAGTGACAAAGCGACAAGGCGACTGAATCTCTGGTGCTGCAGAGCGAACGTCGAGGTCTGGCCATTCGTTTTATCTCACAAATACCCATAAAAATATCTCGGATTTCCCACTTTAAAGTGGCAAACATTTCTGGAGCCCTGGCCTATGTGGGAGAATATCCTCAGCCAACACGCACAATGGGCAATAATCATTGATTTATGGCTGTCATTTCGGTTATTAGACTCGAATTTTATGCCAAGCACAGAGACTGAGTCTGAGACTGAGACTGTCTGTCTGCAGTTGAACGCAGCAGTCAGTGCAGAAGTTACTTTATGCTATTCCTACGATGATACTTCAAGTGTAGCAAGTCAACGAACTCACGCCCTCTCTCTCTATCTCTCTCTATTTCTCTCTCGCTCGTTAGCATTTGGGAATTATGTTGCCACACTTAGCCTACTTAGGCTCATGTCCTTTTCACGTTCTTTCTTCTTGACCGACTGAAACGCAAATTGAATTATTCCCTAGTTCAGTTCGTGCCTAATCTACGAGTGTGCCTTTGACTACGATTCTCGTACTCGTTGTATGTTTGATGACTCGGCTTGCTCAATGCCACAAAGCACTAAAGCACTAGAGCAATGAAAACACAAGAAATGCCAATGAGATATTGATTGCGTAGTCGAAGTTGAGATACCCTAGAGTAATTTATTTTTTAACGATATTTTACTATATTTTATTTATATTTTATTTTATTTTATAAAGTTGACAACAAAAGTGCATTTTGATTCAGAAGGAATCAACTTATTAGACCTTCTACTCTACATGAGTCCTAGACGTAAGTATTTTAAATATAATATTTTAAGAAGTCTGATAAATGATTTAGCTTTTTGAATATTATGTATTATATTTTAATGACAAAAAGCCAACAACTTGAGTTTTGATAGTTTTTGGCAACCAAACATTTTAATGAAAAGTCTTTTATTTTTAATAACCGCAAAATGAACTGCTTAAATACTAAATTAAATACTAAATAAACTATACTTAAGTATGAAATTAAATACTAAATGAACTGTACTTAAATACTAAATTAAATATAAAATTAATTATATTTAAATACTAAATTGAATACCAAGTTAACAATACTTAAATACTACATTAAATACTGAATGAATTATACTAAAATTTCAAATTAAATACAAAATGAACTACTCTTAAATACTAAATGAAATACTAAGTAACTACACCTAAATACTAAATGAACTACACTGAATTACAAAATTCCATACTAAGTGAATTATACTCAAATACTAAATTAAATACTAAATGAACTATATTTAAATACTAAATGAAATTCAAAATGATCTATACTTATATATTTTAATAACAATAAAAAATAATTATACTTAAATACGAAATGAACTATACTTAAATACTAAATTATATCCTACATTAACTATACTTTAATACTACGTGAAATACTACATAAACTATACTCTCAACACTAAATGAAATTCTTAATGAACTATACTTAAGTACTAAATTAAGTTACTATTTCTTAAAATTTCAGCTACCCTTTTTAGAAGTCTTCTTGTTTACAGGGTATGCAAATTTCTGTTGCACTCTTTGTTGTGCATAGTTTCCATTGTCGTTATTGTTGTTGCTGCTATTTATGATCCGCATTGAAGCCAAAGCACTTAGTGGCCAGTCAATCAAGCACTGGAAAGGGAATGTAAACGGGGTGGGGGGAATAGGGTGGCCTGCTTGCATTGTGCTTTCGCATTCAAAAGTGTCCAAGCGCATTGAGAAATTTGCATAATTTTCATTTAGCAACGGCCTCGGTCTTTTTCAGAGGGTGAATAGGAGGTTGGCTAGGGGTAAAGTTGAATAATAGTCGAATAGAAGAGAAGGAGGGAAACGAGGGTAATGCGCGCCCGTCAATTATTTGGCATTACTTAAGTAACCGAACTAATCTCTGGCATATTTCAATTAGTGTCAACGTTCTTTTTGATTTCATTTAAGCACACACACAGTCACACATGCATATACAAACATACACACAGACATTCAGGACAAACAAAACTTACAGTCTACAGTTCACAGCACAATGGGCCGAACTATTGAAGTTAGTATGTAGATTAAAATTAGTAATTTTAAAGATATTTGGATGAAGAAATAGATAGAGCTTATTGTAAAGTTTGTAATAGTTTAACGGAAAACTTAATTTAGTTAATATTTGCTACGTATTTTTGATTATTTAATAAACAATACAATGCCATATAAGTAAACGTATATTTTTGAAATAAATATTGTTTGGTTGTTTATTTTAGAATGGTTGCTGTAGTGTAAATTATTAAAAATAGAAAAATATATAATATTAATAGACTTTATTTCTATTCAAAGTATATAAGTTAACTCTAATTCTTGAAAAGGATATAAGTTAGCTATTTAAAAAAAAAAGATTTTTAATGAGCTTGCATCTCTAAAATTCACACATTTGAGATAGAGAATGATGTAAAAATATTGCCATATTGATATCAGAAATCTTGCTTATTAAAAATATTAAGATAAAAATAATGCAAAATGTTGAACAACTTGTTATTGTTATTGATTAATATTTTAATATTGGTGATGTGTCCCATGGTGCATAGTCTACAGGCCACAAAAGCAAACCCTAAACCGCACACACACATATGAAGGTTGGTCACGCAATGCTGTGGTTATTGGGCAGCAGTTCACAAACTAACACGCCGACACACACATTAACTTGCACTTTAAAGCAAGGTGGATGACTATAAGATACCCTTTGATATTTCAAAAATACCCTTTGATCTTTAAATCGCTAGAAAAAGAATATAAACATTAGATACGATTTAAGTGAAATAATAAAAGATACATTGTAATAAAGAATAGAATGCAGAATAGGAAGTTATAAAGGTGTGTTAACAAATTTAAAGTCATAGGTAGACAAGTGTTTTAGGTATCAGACTTGGAGATGGTTTTAATTATGTTGCACAAATAATCCAATGACAAGCAACAAAACTAAGAAGATAGTAATATTAATATTCAAATTATGTACCCCATTACGCAACACAATTTACCTACAGGGTATTAAATAATTGTTTACATGTGTGAAGTGGGTCGACAACTGTCTGCTGGTTGGGTTCTTGCGGGTTGTTGGATGAGCTGAGTAAACGTTTTAGTAAAACACTCTCTCACACTTGCACGCACGCACACACTTAAGCACACACATATACATACACACATGCTTATCAAAACGCAATCAGCTCAAATGCTGTTTTTGCTGTCCTCGTTGTTACCAGCTCCAGGATTCATCCCCTTCCCCATTCCTGTTTAAGCCCACCTTTTGGGGGTATTTACAAGCATCCTGATGTCAGACAGTTCTGCTGGGATAACATGCCAAAGACTGGTTAAATAAATTAAATAACTCGCCAAGGTGTTCGCAAATGTGATGCTTACCCATGTCCTGACAGCAACTAAAAGGATAATAGGCCACGGGGACTTTAAGTCGCTTTAAGTTGACAAAAATTTATCGATTGTCCTCGTCTTGGCAAAATGGTCAATGGACACACCGCAAAGCCCATCATCATCATTATCATCATCAGCGTCGTGGTCATCATCATCTGGCGTTTTGTTTACATAACAAATCCGAAATCCGAATCCCAAATAACGCTGTTCATGCTCTTCAGCTCTGTGGTCACATGCGCAGTGAACGGCTATGTGGAGCGTATCGCATTCCATGTTGCATGTTGCATGCTGCAACTGTTGCGCCTTCTTTTTGCTCCGCCTGTGGTCCAATCTGCAAACTGCAAACTCCAAAGGACTAATCCAATCTGGTGTCACTTTTGGCACTTTTACATGCATGCATACATTCGCATAACTAATTCCAATCTCAAATGGCTCCGGCAAAGGCAACGGCATGCAAATTTGATTAGACACACAGCATGTTGAGAGAGAGAGAGCGAGACAAATTGGACAACTTGTCAGTGCAATTAGGCAGTGAGAACACGTCCATCACACATCCATCACATTGAATTAATTGCCATGAATTTGATTTGCAACTGCAATAGTATTAGCAACTTTTATTGCAATTCAATTAAAAATACACACAGAGTGCAGACTGAAAGTTACATTTAATATGATGAATGAGATGAGCAGTTAGGCAGTCGGGCAACTGTGCAAATAGATTGCAGACCATAAAGTATACGAGTGCATTAAAAGAGTAACATAGGGCAGAGTAGAGAGGAGTCTGCTCGACTGACAAGCACTTATCATTGCGGGCAGCCAGCCGCAGGGACGTGCTCGGAACTTATTCGCAAGATACACGAAAAAACCAGTCGACAATACGAAATGCGAATGGAGAATGGAAATGGGAACAGGAATGGGAAATGTAAGGTTAAGTGAGCCACCCTTCTGGCAACAAATTGTGAATGGTAAGCTCGCAAATGGAGGATAACAATAAGAAGTACAGCAGCAACAACAAATGACAGACGTTTAAACAGACCCAGCCAGACAGCTAAGGGGTTGTACTCGACTGTGATATACCTGACGGAAATAAGTAAGGAAATATTCTAATATGAAAATAAACAGTTTTAAACAGTTTTCCTCTTTGAAATGGTAAATTAATCTAGCAATCTAGAATTTAACTGACAGTGCGAAAAGTCACAGCATTAATCTAAAACAATTTAAGACTAGCATGCAGAAAAAATTCTTAAGAAATTGGAATACTATGGATAACCTATACTTATTACTAGAAACAAGACAATTTAGCAAACAACAGAACTAAAATAGTGCTTACAAAAAATATGTAGCATACTTTTAAGAGTCGCTGGAGACTTTGAATTGCGCAAAAATCTCTTAGTTACCGGGTATAAAAAGCTGCAGCAAAGTGGCAAAGTTCACGCCAACCCCATCAGGACAAAGCATCGTAGAGCAGGCGGGGAAAAGTAAACCGGGGAAAAACCCAGAGCTGGATAACCAAGAGGATAATAATGTGAATGCGAGAGAGCACAAAAAACAAATATGTGAGACTCGTTCTGTGGTTGCAACTGCCCTTTGTGTATGTGTATGTGTGTGTGCGAGCGAGTGTGTGTGGTAAGCACGCGAGACGAAGGACAACAATAAACAGAAAATAGAATCAAATCGCAATAAAACGAAACGGAATCCTCTTAATGTGGAATGTAAACAAAAGCGGCACGTGACCCGCAACCATGTCTTCCTCCCTTATTTCGATCCCTCCGCTTTTCCTTTACCTTCTTACCCTCTCTCTTACACCCACTCAAGAACTCGCTAAACTATCAAATTGCTGGCGCCGGACAAATGGCCGCGTGAAAATAATTCTGTGCGAATCCGGAAAATGCAGCTGCAAAACTACTTGCCTGTGGCGCCATCATAAAATACAATGAGTGTCTTCAGTTTGCAGTTCTGAGTTCTCAGAACTATTCGCTGACATTCAATTGCCTTTGCATGAGTGCTGAATTATTCACACTTGACCAACTAGACCCAGTTCGAAGTTGCAACTTTGCAGTCTCAACTTAAGGCTTTAGTTATCCTTGAATGCTTGTCAAGTCCTTGCCGCTTTACAAATCGTTGCAGATTTTCAAATCAAATATTTCAGCAGCTCTAAGTTATGTGCAACAATATAAAAGATATATCCGAGCCGAGGAGTGTTCACTCCTGTCTATTCCTGTCCATTCTTGTCCATGTTTCTTCTGCCATCTGCAATCTGCAATCGTTTGCCGCAGTCCGAAACTCGAACTCGGACAGTTGCTCAACGATTTGCTGCCACATTTTGGGGCATTTCCTTTATTTCTTTTACGCCTTGGTTGCTCGCTCTTATTGTCAGCTCTTGTCCGTTCTCATGAGAACAGGAAATTTAAAGAGGGAAGAAAGGAGGAGTTGCTGACAGTTGCAGTTGAAATGCCTTGAAATTTGATATCTGCGATTCCATTTATTCTGCAGTTGCAACTTGCAAGTGAAACGATGCCTCTTTTGGCCAACTGCCAGTCTTCCATTGGATCACGTATTGCCAAGTGGTTAATTACATCCCTAAATGGAAAATTACTTTATAACACTACCAGCCAGCCAGACAGCATGTGGGGCAATAGCCTGCAAATTGGCCCAAACCAAAGAGCATAGAACATTTCATTTTATGCGTCGCAATTTGCTTTAAGTGCTGCTCCTTCCTTGACAGAATTCAGATGCTGTTAGACTGAGGAACAATCAAGATTTTTATGAGAGAAGTTATGAAGTCCGAAAGATAATAATGGGCCAACACTTTATGCTTGGCACTAATTCAAAATCCGCCAACAAGTTAGGCAGACGCCAAAGGGCATCGAGCCAAGGCCAAGTCTGTAGTTGGCCTTACACTGAGAGAAATGAGCAGCCATCAGTCAGTAGAATCACTTTTTACGATATTACGTATACGAGTAGTATTCTCTTTTTGCCCAAACTAAACTAACTTCAGACACGCAGCCACAAAAGTCAGGCGAGTAAATTGTTTGATGCTTTGAGGCACAAACTCAGCAAGCATCCGCTTGTAGGAAGTGGACAACGAAAAGGGAGAGGACAGAGGGAGGTGGTCGGAAGCGACGGGAAACTTTGCTTGCCAGCAGCAGTAGCCATCAAATGCGAGGCGGCACTTCGAGTCTCAAGACATCGGGATGTGGGCAAAGGGCCAAAAGGATAAACAGCCTCGCAATATGAAAGATCTGCCCACATTTGGAGTAAGGAGAGGGGAGTAAAAAGAAGAGATGGAATTGAGGACAAAGAGGAACTTCTTTTATTGCGCCTTCCTTCACGCTGTCTCGAAGTAGTGCCAAATTCTTATGATTGGAAAAGCAATAGTCCAGACACTGCTTTGGCCACTGTCTGGGATTGGAAATGCAGATGGAGCTGAGGATAGGGCAGAGGATAGACCAGGAGATGGGGCTGAGGAAGGGATGGAACTGTGGGGAGCACTTTGGCGAGCTGTGTAGAAGTAAATGAAGCGTGACGCTTTGTTTTCCTTTGATTTAGTTTTATGAGTCTACATCGGATGTAATTGAATTATGCAACTTGGCGCCGACGCCCAACGGCAGACAACAGACGACTTTATTAGCATCGGATCGTAAAAGCGAGCTACAGGGGATGATGACAGCCATGATGACTATGACTATCACGATGTCGATGTTGATGCCGATGATAATAGAGAGGATGCGGCTGTTGCACAAACAGAGAGATGAGGAATGAGACAGCAACATGGTTACGCTTTTTAGCGGTGATATTTGAATTTTAGCTGCTACTCGTTCGCGATGAAATGAGTTGGAAAATATGTCTGTGGTTGGCAGTCAGTCAAAGTCCAAATCGATATCCTGGCACATACTGAACAGAAATGAAGAGAGACTCAATGAACGCTGGCAATTTGCATAACTCAATAAAGCGGCGCATTAACTGATAACTGATAAGCAGAAGCTAACAGGGGATGTTGTGATGATGACTGATGAGATAGCAACACACTCAGCATCCATTCACTGGATTCAGTATCAACCATCTAGTTGTTGACTCCACATAACAAGATAATTCCAGACAGAGAACAAAGCGATGCACAGGCTCATTCGACTGCATGTTGAAGCTAATGTGAACAGGAATTGATAGGTTAGAAGAGAGGAAAGCGAGGCAGAGAGGCATATTTGTTACCAGGTCAATTCCCAATTGAGTTGTATGGCAAACGGGTTCTATTTCACTTCATACAGACCTGCTCATAATTAATATGCGAGATTCCATGGAGCTATCTGTCATCTGGGCTAAGAAGCGAGTGCAAGCGAAAGTAACACGAACCCTCGCTTAATCCTGTAGCCATAACAAGCCCTTAGACAACTCCAGTGGCATGTTGCATGCGATATGTGGCATGTGGCAAGTGGGAGGAAAAGAGATTCAGAATCAGACAGCTCGCCTCAGTGGCTTCCAATTACAGTTTCATACTCGAACACTGTCATACATCCTCTGATCAGAGTCTGGCATCGAGTTCGTGTGAGTTTAAAGCTGAACACGTTGACAAATCGAAATCAAAGTCACTCTCCTCTTCCTTCTCATCTTCATCGATTGCAATACGAGTAACGATGCAACGATGTAAACTGTTGAGGCAAGACCAATTGAGAGCTCGGGAATCATTTGTGTTGTTTGTGTCCTGTCGGACAAGGACTAAGCTGTATAAATGACAACTACAAATGCAGCTGGACTCTCCAAGTCTCACGCATTGACACGGCAGCTTACGAGGCTTCGATGATATTGTAATTCCCACCAACACGAGTGAGGGAGTTAGAGAGAAAAGGAGGGGGTGACGAGGGGACGGGGGAGTTGACGAGTTGACACAACAAGTTTTAAACTAAGCGAGCAGAAAGCAGCCCCAGATTGTTGCATCCATCTATTAGAGGAAGATGCAGTTTAGGGGTACCCAGAATTCCTACTCTCCTCTTCCTTCCCCATCCCTCTACACCCTCCTCTCTCTTCTTCGTCGACTACACGCAACTCGTTCAACTTCTTGACGCGTCGCAAAGTTGCCCAAAAATGCTCACGTGCCAACGACGTGACCAAAATGTTTGCCCATAAATAAGGCAAATATGAAAATAGGAAAATGAAGACTTGAAGATGAAGATGAAGCCCACAAATAAAAGAAGAACCACCTCAAGACGAAGTTTCCTACTCAGTTAGTGAGTTCATATGTTTTCCTGAGAACTCAACTCGTTTTGCACGAATCCTTTGAAAAATTCATCAATGAGTCGTGAGCAGCTGAAAGGCGTTGCCTCGACTCCCCTCTCATCCCTCTGCACTGCACCTTGGTAGACATTAACCCCAATTGGCTAAATGGCTCATTAGGTCAGTGGGGGAGTCTTCAACAGTGTCAGTCGTCGTGGCTATTCAGAAGTTTTCCCCATTCAACCATTGAAGCACTCACTTGGCTCGTTGGGGCATTCACTCAATACTCATACAAATTCAAATAGAAATGCGAAACAGAAGCAAAGCGAATGCGAATGCGAATGGAAACGCAACCGAGTTGCACTGCTGCGTGGTCAGTTATAATTAGGGTAGCTTTTAGGGTTTTATGGGCTAAGCGATTAGCGGCAAGGACCAAGAGAAAAGAGAAGTGAAGTGAAGTGAAGTAAACACTTTCACGTTGACCCACTCCGAAGGGAAGGATAACTTCAGGCTGCGGGCCTTTGGGTTGTCTTCTTCATTTCATTCTGCCTAATTCCAATATTGTTAATTGGCGACATGGTTCCAACAAATTCGGAATTTGGAATTCGATTCAAGGAACCCAAGCGACCCATAAACATATCCTTTACAGCTGAATCCCAATTCAAAGCAGCTCTAAGTTATGTTCTTACTGTTTATCTAGGGAGGGGTTAGGAGAATGGGAAAGGGATGGGGATGAACTTGAAATGGGCGCGGTCTCGGGTCACGGGTCGTGGATATGCATAAGACAGTGGAAACATGTTCGCAGTTCACCATCTGGGTTTCATTCTGATTCTGATGTTGAGTTGATTAATTGGCCATAAACCAAGCGATTATTGTAATAATTTGCAGAACAAGAGGGAGAAAAGAGTGAGAGAGATGGGGATATTCGACTTGAGGAAGTTGCTAGATAAACACATTTGAATCGAGTGCAAGACTGGACCCAAAAGAAGCCCATAAATGCCACTTTGGGTAACTGGGGAAGCGTAAGAAGCAGCAGAATCAGAACTGAAACGTTTACCGTTATGATTGTGGGGTGCAACATCTCCCTCCTCACTCTTACTGGTCTTCTTCTTCCATTTCCGATGAACTGTTGATTTTGCCTTGAAGTTGCACGAAGCTCAGAGAGCTACCCCATAATCAAGGGGATGTGGATGCGGTTCCAGTGGAGCAGAGTGAGGAAGAGAGGGAAGGAGAAGGGCAACTTGCAGAGCTGTAATTGCTTAATTTGATTACGTGCCGCCGTAAAAAGCAGAACAGGAAATTTGCGCACACACATACTGCCAAACACACACATACATAGAGACACACTCATACATGCAAGCTCATGCTCTGCCCTGGGTAATGAAGTTGATTCGCTGTTTGGATGGATGGATGAGTGGATGAATGGATAGATGGATAGGCAGTTAGCAGGCGTCGAACACGGGAAACTTGCTCCCCTGAGGAAGAGGACTCGGTAGAGGGAACAGTCTGGCGCGACTTTAAACTGTTTCCCAGATGCATAACAACTCAATTTATGTTTCGACTGAAGCCAAAAACCCTTTGCCCGAATGTCGCCAATGTTGAACAACAGTGTGGATAACAAGGAGGCTAAGTAACTGTAAATTCAGGAGCAACAATGGCGTCAAAGGCACGAAATGGAAAACCATTAGCTTGGCTTCGGTTCGCTTGGGTTCAGCTTTGGTTCGGAACGGTTCAGTTTGGTTCGCTCGTGCGATAATTAGAAGCGACCTCCGCACGCTCAATTAGAAGCTTGTAAGCATTTACTACGCACTAGGGAGGGAACGTGGGGGACGAATTGGGCACGAATATAAGTATAAACACTCTCTAACTGAATTGCAATAACAACAGCAACAACAATACCATGTACAACAGCAACCACAACGAGGACAACAAGCGAAACAGCAGGCAAAATGGCCGCAGCGTTGAAGGCGAAACACGCGACGAACTGCATTCAAGGGTGGGGCAAAGTGGGTAGTGAAGGGAATGGGTGGGGAGTAGGGAGGGATTAGGCAGGAACACGCTGTGAAGCCGGCAAAGAGCTGCAGGATGTGGTAAAGGAAAAGGGAAAGGGAGAGGGGACAAGCGAAAGCGGCGACTCAAATGTCTTAATTAACTGTTAGTTGCACTCGGCCAAATCGACGGGGATACGCGTAGTGGGTGCGAGCGAGACGAACAGAGTAAGAGAGAGAAAGTGAGAGAGCTGTAGTAAATGCCAGTCTGGAGCCAGAGCAAGAGTTACTGCCACGGCTTGTCGCCTTTGTTGCCACTAAATAATGCTCAACAGAATGAGAACGAGGCTGACGTCGTGCCTCAACATATTTATGATTTGCAATTATTTTAGAGAGAGGTTCGCTTCAGTTGTTAGACAGAGCGGGAGAGAGAGCGAGGAGTTAGCTTTATCTGATTTCGGGATACACGAAGTGTGCATAAACGTGAACACGTCGCCATCATCAGCACACACACACACACACTCAAAGACACACACACAATCGTGCGAGTTTGTTTTGTTTTTGTTTTTATTTTTTTTGGTGGCGGCGCCAGACGAAAGTGTTGGCTAGATAAATGGCCAGGGAGGAGAGGGAATGGAAAGAGGGTTAAAGGGGTGTCCAGGGGGTGGCTGCAGAGACTGCTCTGGAGACTGGGCTTACATGTCACTTGGCCATAAAAAAGTTTATGTCTGACATGAGCCAAAAACAATTTGCATATATTTCGACTGGATAACAACTTAATTTAGACTGAGACAATTGTGTAGGGACAAGCACAGAGGGAGCTGCAAGTTGTCTGACTGTCATAGCAATTAAAAGCAAAGGGCAAAAAGCAAAACACAGAGCCAAAAAAAAGCGACAGTCGATCGACTCGGATAACAAGAGATCCGGCACTCAATTTGTTAGTAGATAATTTTGTTAATTTGGTTACTGCATATTGTTGGATGCATAATGCAAAATGTTGTTAAATTTGTGCACGCCTCTTTAAGCATTTAATGTTTTACAAATTAAAGACACCTTTAAAAAGAAAAATAATAAAACAAACGCATAAATTTAGTTACTAAGAATATTATGAATTTTTACAATATTATTATTTATATTTATTAATACCCTTAAGGTAAAAGGATATTATAACATTGTGTCTGTAGGAAATGTATGTAATCTTGGTGTAGATAATAACAACTGATTGTTATTCCTGGTTTTGATCTCTGCAATTGACTCTTAGCTGTTTTGGCTGACAATCTGGTATAGAGATTTATGACACCCTGAAGTAAAATTAAATTAGAACTGTTTTCTGTGGTTTATATTTCATTCTAGATAACTTTAATATTGAAATATAGAATATGCGATTATTAAATGGGGAACTTTCAACTTCTAGAGACTATCTACTCAACTTTTTAAATCTCAGACCAGTTGAGCTCAGTTGTAGCTGAGTTGTAGTTTAAGTTGCTCATTCTAGCTCAAATCATTTTCAATATATTGAAAAGCAATTATTTTTAAAATATTTACTCATCTTTTATAATTTTAATTTTGTTTTTAAATAACAATGCTCTGATTATTATTTTCTTCTGCAGTTTTTTATGTGGTGAGCTTATACACAGAATACAAAAACACAATTGGATTTTCTAGTTTTTATGAGAGCGCATAAAAAGTTCATAAACGCTTGCTTTTTCCACTTTCCACAAAATGATGGAAAATGCTGTATGCATTTTCTCTCATATATTGGTGGTAATAAAGCCATAGCTGAGGTTCTTTGAGAATACTTTTGTAATGCTTTATTAGCTTTTTTTGTAAGCAGCAAATTCCGTTAGGTGTCCTTTCACTCTGGCCCTTTTTATTTGCAGATCCTTCACGGCATTTCGCACCTTTCGCCGGCATCGCACAGCGAGCGGTCCAAGCTGCATTGAAATTGCTTTTCAGCATTCTTTTTTGCGTTTTTAAGTGACGGCAAGCTACCAGTATATGGAGTGAAACCGCTTTTTCTCTTTATCCTCTCGCACTTTTACCTTTGCAAAAAATGCAAGAATAGAGAAGGAGAGAGAGAGAGAGGTGGGAGGATAGTAAAGAGTAGAGATGTGAAGCTGCAGCCAAAATGCAATTTATTTGCTGTCGCGCGCATTAAACGCGCTGCGCTGACTTTTGACTGACGCCATATTTTCCGCCACATTTGCGGCGCGGCGCAACTTCCGCTGCTTTATGACTCTGCTGCTGCTGCTGCTGCTGTTGCCACGCCCATTCGTCCGCCCACTGTCGGCGTATGCAAGCCGTGCGAAGCTTTCATTTTTCAAAACTGTCAGCTGTGCACAATTCACAACTCTCTCCCTCTCCCTCTGCCCGAGTTGGGTTCGCCAGTCTTAATCCTGCTTTCTCTCTATTGGATCTGAAGTATTCATTGTGCGAGTGTCGCACTTTGTGCTTAGCCATCGAAGTGTGGAGTTAATGGCCACACACACACAGCCGACTCTACAAGGCTTTCACTTCTCTAGCCAGACCTTAATTACGCTGGCAGCAGTAAAAGCAAGTTGCAAGATTGGAGTTATGCAGCATTTTTCATTAAAGCGGCAAGCGGCATGTGGCAAGCGGAGTGTGGCATGCGGCATTGTGAGGCGGAAGTGGAAGTGCGACGGAAGTGAGGCGGATGTAGCCAAAGCCAAAAGACGGCGACATCGACAAACCTTTGTGAGCTGCAGGATGAATTTGTGTGTGCGGCTGACAGCTCCACAGTTCTTCAGCTGCTCCTGCTCCCGCTCCTGCTCCTGCTCTGGCTTCTATTCCTGCTGCTGCTTCTATAGTATTGCTTCAGCTACATGGCATAACATGTTCACTAGAATTTCGTGTTCGTTTCCATGTTCAGAGTCAACTTGAAATTAGCATAATCAACATGAAAAGGCGACACACACACACACACACACACGTACACAGAGAGAGAGGCAAATACTCTGGCATTATAGACAGGACGAAGCAACTCACTCAAGTCCTTCTCAGCTGCCTTGGGGTGCTGGCGCAGCTGAGCTCGACCACAGCTTTTCGGAGCGCCTTTAATTACACAGCGTTGCACAAATGATGAGTTGGCAAATTCTTGTGCAGTGGGCGTGCCGTATCCTGCCGTGGGAAGTGGCCAAAAGGACGAGCCAGACTGGGCGACTGGGCGAATGACTAAGAGATTGCAAAAAGGGCCCGCAGCCAGACTTGATGAGAGAATAAGAACGAGCAAGGACTCAGAGAGTAGACAAAGCGATTAGTAATCGTATTTTATAGAGTGCAGCAGGAGAAGGAGAAGTAGAAGACGGAGCAACGGCACTCAAATTGAGATAAACTTGAAATAAAGTGGATGAAAATGAATCGCATAATAAAAAGATGCCAGCCAGATGCGATGGATTAGGCTAATACAAGGATATACTACGAGTAAGCTCGTATTCACATTTCGATTCGTTTTCGTTACTTTTCTTAAAGGCAACCCCCGAGCTGCGGAAAAGGAAATTCAATTGTTGTTGCCGACTCACACACAACAACACAACAGCAAAAAGAAGCCACAGCGTTTGCCTTTGTTCCTGCAGGACAATTGCCTCAACAATAGACCCTTCAATTATGAACAACAAAGAGTGAAGGTGAAGGTGAAGTGGATATTAAGAGATCCCCATCACAATCCCGCAACCCACAATTGAAGTTGAAGGTTAAAAGCAGCCTACAAATGTCAACAAAGATTGATTTCATTGCACACCAACACTTCCCCTTTCCCTTCCCCATCTCTTTCCCCCACTCCCCAACTTCTCTTGCGTGTGTGTGGCAAGGGATTAGAGCCCCTACATGACAAACTGGTATTGGGAACTGCGAGAGCAAACGAAATTAATTTCATGCCTCGCAGATCTCAAATTGAAAATAATTGTTGTTGAACGAGCTAAAGAAAAAAAAAACTGTTGGGGCTTCCCCACACAAAACAACTGCGCGATGGAAGAAAAAAAACTCACAACACTGATGGAAAGCTGCAAAAAGAAAGAAGTACAAAAGGTGTGAATGATCGCCACATAATAAACTTCATTGTCTGCCAACAGAAAGCACATGAAAGACAGCATAGATGGAGAAACAGAAAGATAAAGAATGATGAAGAGAGGGGAATGTGGGAGGTGTATCCCTCTGTGATATGTGCGGAATAAGCAAACCAAGTAAAATCCTCTTTAAAGTCGCGATTCTCCAACTAATACTCTTAGCTGTTGGCAATTTTAAAGCGAATTTGTTTGCTAAGATATTAAATAAAAGATTGAAGAAAAGTCAAGATCCTTTAAGTCAGTGTTAAGATGGTAAGGAAATTAAATATTTTATGATTGTGATGCAATTACATATAAAATAAAAAAGTAAGAAAATTATCGCCAAGTACACTCGACTGTAAGATGCCAGCTACGCACTTTTAGTAAAAGCAAAACAGTGTGGTAATATTCTGAAAATATACAAAATATGATACTGAAAAATACTGGCAAGTAAGAAAGCTACAGTCGAGTGTGCCCAGCTGTGAGATATCCGCTTCCCATTTTGAATTAAACAAAATAGTGCAGTATTATTCTTAAAATATACCAAATAATATACCGCAAAAATACTAAAATATACCTTTTTTTGTTTTTTATTACTGTATGTTTTATATTTTGAATCTTCTCTTACGAGACTAACAAAATGTGTTTAAATCTTAAAAATACTACATTATTCTAACAGTTTCTTAAACTGTATTTATGGTAGGCGGTCCTAGTAATTGTCGCTGGATGGGACGGTCGTTACGACGAAGGCGGGAACGGCTGCATACTAATGTTAGTGCTCTAGCAAGGTGATTTGGATGGTTCGACCTACGGCCGGTTTTTTTTTAGATCGATGAAGTCAAAACAACTTCGACCGTTGATTTTTGTCGATTTCCGGGGGCGATTGTGTATATTGTCTCGGTGTAGAAGCTGATCAAGAATATATATAGGGTCTGAATATAAAACTATTTTCTAAATAACTCAGGAATTATAAGACTGATCAATAATTAAAAATCTTGTATAATTCCTGTAAAAAATTATAATATTGCATCTATAAACAACGAGGGAACAAGTGGATTTGTTGACCTTGTAGACAATAACAAAATTCAGATATACATTAATAGTCGACTCTATGTTTAAAACGAATTTAAATTTAAATGTTTACTTACACATTAAAAGTTAATTTATTAAAGAAAAAAGTTATTTAAAGACTTTACGATTGCTAAGGTAAACAATGAAATAAAACGGATGAAAAATACGGAAAACAATGAAAATAAAAATACATAATTTATAACCTTCTATAAATCATAAAGTTTATGTGGCCAACAGCTGTAAAAGTTGTAAAAATCAATAATTTTGCACAGTTCCCTCAGTAACTGAGTTAGCTTTAGATTTTTTTTATTTGTAAAACACTTTTACAAGAAATTCAGTAAAGCTACTCATGCTGAATTTATATAAAGTTTGATTAGTTTGAATAGATTTGTCTCCACTTTCCTACAAGGTAAGAATCTAGATTGTTGCATAAGTGTTTCTTTATTATACCCGCTACACATAGGGTCGAAGGGTATTAGTACTTTGTGCCTCTAGCAAATGTATGTAACAGGCAGAAGCTCATATCTCCGACCATGTCCGTCTGTCCGTCTGTTTGTTTTTCCGCCCGTCTTTCCGTATGAACACCTAGAACTCAGACTATAAGAAAAGTTTAACTCTATTACTTTCTATAATTTTCCGACAGTAATTAATATTTTTTGATAATGTTTGATCATGTACATTTTTTAAAGTAATATTATAGTCTTTATGAGTCCTGAAAATTTGCGAGGCAAAAACGCCTACTTACTCCGGATTTTAGTTGCTTTGGCTGATAATCTGGTATATTTTGCACTCTATGGTATATTTTGAATGTAGTACTATATATATGTTATATTTTGGTATATTAATTTGGTATATCTTAAGCACTCGTCTGAAATTTTCTTACATATTTAATAGCGGTCACGCTTTAAATACTTGAATATTTTAGTACAACAAATTGTTGTTCTTAGAGTCAAATTTTATTTGCTTTCTTTAGCTAGTGGAAAATGGAAACAAAGGGTCAATCTCTAGTAGTTAAACTTGTTGTTATTAATTACAACTTTATGAAATTGCACTCACTATTAAATTATATTCTAAGCATATACCACATTATAATAACCCTTCTCAAATTGCCAAGATGAAAGAGAATGCGGAATTATACTCATACTTGAAATTATATTGGCTAGCATGTCTGGCTCACCATTAACAACTGCTGTGTTAACCACGACAAAGTTTTCTTCCAAAATACTTGATTGGCCAATTGTCTGCTGTCGTTTGAGCAATAAATACGGCAATTAAAATTTGTGGATTCGGCACTTAAGGAGCCATCTGAGTGTGTGTGTGTGTGTCTTCGATTGAGACGTTGCTAACATTTGTCTTTGGATGTGTGTGGAAAGTGCACTTCAAAGTGCAACTTTGATACTTTTAATTGTGGGACAAGTTTTCCGACTTGGCTCTCATCAAAGATGCAGTCAATTGATGTGAGTGTCTTGTCCCTGAACTCGAAGGAGCCAAAAGGAAAGTCACAACGAAGCCAAGACACGAAGTGCTGAGGGTGGTTTGAGGGTGAAATTGGGTGGTGGATGGACGTCTAGAGAGGCGTCTCCTTCTGCTGCATTGGTAATGTAAATACATGTGCGAAACGAAGCACCTGAGATATCAGCATGTTCAGGCGAAGGTTGCACGCTTGCACAACAATAAAAATGATACCAATAGAGAGAGAGAGAGAGAGCTACCCTCCGTAACGGAGCAAAGGAAGGCAACTCATTGTGGACGTGGTTGCCTCAACCATTATGCGTTGTGGTATTGATCCAAAAATTGAATGTAAATGGCGGCCGTGTGCTGCAAAGCGCAGCTCAAATGAATCAAAATGAATCAAACGTGGTCTGATACACGTGGGAATCGCGCAGCCGTCGCCGTCGAAATTGGGAGTTCGAATGGGAATTGGAAACTTGGCAATGGAAAAACGGAGTCAGAGTATGGAGTCAAGCACTTGGCTGAGTCGCCATAGACGTCAGACTTCTGCTAAATCATTCAGCGGCCATTAAACTGGCAG
Source organism: Drosophila kepulauana (assembly GCA_023558455.1). NCBI lineage: Eukaryota > Metazoa > Arthropoda > Insecta > Diptera > Drosophilidae > Drosophila > Drosophila kepulauana. The sequence continues at coordinate 1,638,357 of CM042369.1, forward strand.
CTGGCAAACTGGCAACTGGCAACTGGCAAGTGGCAAAGCTGGCAACAGGCAAAACTGCAGTTTACCATGGTAAACTGGTAACTGGAAACGCGCCCAGTTGTTAGAGAGGGTGGCTGCTCTGGCTATGCACTTGGCCAAGTGTCATTGACTTGACTGTGAAACTTAAAGCTCTTTTGCCAGCCAGTTGCTTTCAGACTGGCCAACAGAATGCAGGCAGCTCGTAATTCCTGTAGATAACTATGAGGGCCGCACCATGAAAAGCCATTACATCTTATCTCGGCCAATTGCTTTTGGTCAGCTCTCGGTCGCTTTGGTCGCTTCGGTCTCGGCAGCTCGACGGCAGCGTGCCACACATTGCGGTAAGCCATTCCCAGCTGGGGAATTTATGTGGAGGCCACGGTTAAAAGCCAAACATGCGAATAATTTAAATCAGCTGCTGGCAACACCTGTGGAAATACTTTTCCTATCAACACTTGACGATACGGCGTAGCCAGACTAAAAACGGTCTGCTCCTCTCCCTTTTGCAGGGGGTGGTTCCGTTTTCCGTTGGCATTTCAGGCATTCCTCTTAAAGGCAAACAGTAAGCGATAGCTTCAGACTCTAGCTCCAACTTCTGTTCCAATTCCAACTTCAGTTCAACTTCCTCTGTGTCGTACATCACGCATATTTTGGCTGGTTTATGCTCTTCGCCTCTCCTTCCCTCCCCCAACACGATTTCCGTTTTATGACTTTATATTGTGTGTGTGGCAACTTCATTGAGTTGCCACCGCTGCTGTCATTGTTGCTGTGGCTGTTGTTGTTGTCGATGGCGTCGCGTCATAGAGATTTTACGACCATGATGGCGCATTACATTTTATAACTTATCAAAGAGCCCCGAACTCTCAAAAACTTCCCCCTGCTCACTCTCTCCTCCCTCTCCGCCAGCCACTTGCCACGAAAAGTCATTCAAATGTTGGTTAACTGTAAATTGGCTGTGGGCTGCATGTACGAGCCGCGTTAATTGAATTTCACGTCAAACAAAAGGCAAAAGCGACGGCCCTGCGGCTTGTCACTCCACCCCCTCGACCCTCTCCACCACCCCCGCGTTTGTCACCCGGCATGACACACGGATTCACATTTGAGTTAATATGACTCTAGGCTCTGATAACGACATGTTTCAATGGAATTGCCTCGATAAAAGACATTGCCACATGCAGCACTTGATTTCCATTTCCCTCTTTGCGTTGCTGATTTCTTCAATCTAGTCCCAAGTAAACAATGAAAATGACTGCGCTTGGCCACACTTGGTTCTCAGTCTCAGTTCTCTTTTGACATCTACATATATTTTGTGGTAGAGTTTTGCTTTGTTTATTATTTAGATTTTTGAAAAGTACTTTACACTTTACACTCGCTCATCGGATTAAATTGAGAGACATATTTAATTGGCTAAAATAATTAAATAAATATGTGCACATTCATCTCTCCATTCATCTTTGTTTTAATTACTTTAGAGTGGCTTAGGTATTATATTCAAACGGGAATGAAAGGACTTTAATAAAGTAAGCTTGGAATGTGTTATATTCGTGCTGAGTAGCATGAGCTGGGAAAATGCCAATTTTTGCTTACGTAATTAAAGTTATATTTATTTTGTGAACTCATCATACGAAATACTTTTAAGACTCTTGAGTTATTACAAGCAAACATTTATAAATTAAACTATAACTCGCTGTGCATCACTTTAATTTTCATTTCTGTTTTCATATCTAAATTTAATTTAACTAACACGTTTTATACCCACTGTGCAAGAGCTTAAAAATTATAAAAGATAGAGCGTTCATTTTTTACGATTATGAAATATTCAAGAAATATTTTTAGAAGGTTTGGTTGACAATTTGGTATATTTTGCACTTTATGGTATGTTTTAGGAGTCGTATTATAACAGAAATATATGTTTGGTATATTATATATTGATTTGTATATTTGGTATATTGAATATACATTTAAGTAGTTGTATTTGTATATAGAAATGAATATTTGGTTTTTAAATAAACATTGTGGTAAATATACATTTAATGAATTTTTCAGTGTTTTTATACCCGCTACCCATAGGGTAGAAGGGTATTATAACTTTGTGCCGGCAGGAAATGTATGTAACAGGTAGAAGGAGGCATCTCCGACCCTATAAAGTATATATATTCTTGATCAGCGTCAACAGCCGAGACGATATAGCCATGTCCGTCTGTCCGTCTGTGTGTCTGTGTGTCTGTGTGTCTGTCCGTCCGTCCGTATGAACACCTAGATCTCAGAGACTATAAGAGATAGAGCTATAATTTTTTTCAACAGCATTTGTTATGTTTGCACGCAGATCAAGTTTGTTTCAAATTTTTGCCACGCCCACTTCCGCCCCCGCAAATCAAAAAAAATCGAATAACAAGTGTAATTTTAAAGCTAGAGCTACGAATTTTGGTATATACAATAATTACTGTAGTAGTTATTATTCCTGAAAATTTGGTTGCGATCAGATAAAAATTGTGGAAGTTATTAAAGAAATACTTTTGCATGGGCAAAAACGCCTACTTACTAGGGGTCTTAGTTGCTTTGGCCGACAATCTGGCACATTGTGCCGTCTATGGTATATTTTGAATGGTGTGCTATATCGATATACCACATATACCATTTGGTATATTTTTAGTATTTTTTTTAGTATTTTCGGTATATTTTGAAAATGATACCGCAATATTTTGCATTTATTAAAAATGGGTAGCGGGTATCTCACAGTCGAGCACACTCGACTGTAATTTTCTTACTTGTTTTGGACATAAATATGGTATACTTGATTGATAATACCGCACTATTTTGCTTTGCGGGTATCTCACAGTCGAGCACTCTCGGCTGTAGCTTACTCCTACTTGTTTATTGTTGAAATGCGGATGAGCCATAACTAAAAAGCTTTAACAAATAATGATAACTTTGGGGGCAAAAAAAGAGAAAAAAGCCAATGAATATTTAGAATAAACTAGGAAACTAAACGTTTATTATGTTTATATGATTCATGAATAATTTAAAGACATATTTAACCTACAAAAGTGCACCTAAATAAAATGGCTAAGCAGCTTGTTTATATGATTTGCAACTAATCTCGGATTTTGTATAAGTTAAAAATATGATTATATTTCAACACAACACAATAGAAAAAGCTTTGGTGTCATCGAAATTCATTTACTATTTTTTAATCCTTCAAAAATATAAAAATGTTAAAAATCTAAAAAATATGCATGACATTATTAGACTTACATAAAGTTGTAAAAAATAGAGATATATAGCTTGTTTTTTTCCTGTAAATTAATAACACTCTGATGTAAAACTCGTTGCAATAGGATTTCCCTAGATGTGTATTTCGTTTAGAATCTGTTGGTCATGTCATGTCATGTTGGCTTATAGCAGCATGACGTCCTCACTCGGACACTATTAAAATTGGTTTTTATGTAAGCAGAGTATGTAACTATCAAACCAATGAAATGGTTTTCTGTATTTATTGTATAGATGCTTGCTCCCTTCAATTTAACGCACAGTTGAGTGACGTTCTCAGTTGTGCAACGGAAATTATGAGTGCAACCTATTGGATTAACAGGAGAATTGCAGTTGAAGTTTTCAGGTGCAGTGACTGTCCACTCCCCTCTTCTCACCCCTCTCCCTGTGGGCTAATTGTTCTAGTCAGCATGCAGAGGTTGGCAACACACACATCATACTATAAATGCTATTAAAGTGAACGAGTTGGGGACAGAGAATTATGCAAGCAGTTTTGATTGACTGCCACAACCTGACCAAAGACTGTGTTCGAGTTGTGTGTGCGTGTGTGTGTGTGTACATTATTACATACAGGTGTGTGTGTGTGTGTAAGTGCTGCGGGTGTTATTAAATGCAATTGTTATTTTGCAATCAATGCCAATTAAAATCGCCATCAATCTGGTTATGGTAAATGCGTTTTTGTGTGTCTGATATTGATCTCTCTATATTACGTATACGCAATCCGCTAAACCGCAAGTAAATCAAATATTGTTGTGCATGCGCTGCAACTGCAACGGATTAACAATAACAATAACAAATCCACGAGGTAATTGATTTAAATGAGAATTTAAATCGAAATCGATTAATTGGCTGAGCGTCGAATTAATTTGAAAATGTGAATCGATTCGTGAATCGAAATTGGCAAAAGTTGAAGCCACATGATTATCGTTGAGGTCGATTCATCAGCGTTCTTTCCCCGATTGAAATTGAAATTGAAACTGCATTAACTCTGCTCTGCACTCTGTTCAACTCAATTATAGTGTGTATGTATATGCGATGTGCTCTGCTGTGCTCTGCTCTGCTTGTTGCACAATTTGCTGTGGCCGTGCCACATGTGCAACTTAAATTGGCTTTGGCGCAAATTAACAATTTCATTTGATAAATCAAAGGGTCAGTGCGACATGGCAGGCAAACAAACAACAAGCAACCATTCAAAATAGACTCACACACACATTCATTCATATTCACATTCACATTCACATTCGCATTCGTTCCGTTTCAGTTGCACGCAACATTGGGCACAATACTTCTGCTGCTTCTGCTCTGTGTGTGGTTGTGAGTTTATATTCAACATGACATGAACACATCGAACACCCACGCATCGAGGAGCATTCATTATGCATTGTTGCTTCCATACACACACACACACACACACACAGAGACACTTACACACACAGACTTTTGCATAATTCTGTCTGTTATTGACATTGGTTTTCTGGCTACAATTGCAATCGAATTTCTTCCCCTCTCTCTCTCTCTCTCTTCGCTTCCCTCTCTTCTCCTTTTCTGGCATAAATTGAACCATTTTACTTTGTGTTCAATATGTTTAACAAGCAAAATTTCACATTACACAGCAAATTTGCCAGCAACATTCCCAACTGCCATTTCAGCTCCAAGAGAAATTATTATAAACTTCACTTGAATCTTCATTCAACTGATAAATTGGAAGGCAAAGATGCTGGATTAACTTTATGGGACTCGATTAAAAAGAAAATAATTTAAACTTATCATATAACTTAATTTATTATTTATTTTATGAATATATATCGTAGAATTATATTTATTTTTTACTTTGATAGAACTTTATTTCTAATACAAAAATTCTCGTTACTTTTTGCTGAGATGATTTTGGAGCTGCTTAACATTAATTTTATCTCATTAAAAGTAATACATCAAGTAAAAATTAGAAAACTTATACGGAACTAAGCCAAAAGTATGAATAATAAATTAAGAGTTTAAATTGGTTTTATTTTTTTATGGGAAAAATAATTTACTTTTTGTAAAACCCAAAAAGAAATTTACACGAGAGAAACTTCCCTACTTTATAATTTGTAAACAGTGTTGCAAAAAATCAAAACATTGATTGTTGAATTCAAAATTTAACTGACGTTGTTAGTTGCTTTTTGTAGTTCGAAAAGGCCGATGAAATCAATTTTGGAATTCGATCAATGCTGTTTGCTGATGGCCATTTGTCGGTTTTATTGAAGCACAGTGTGAACAACAAAAGTTTGCGATAAAATACATTTCAAAGAACAAAAAATAAAAAAGGAATAAAATTCCAAAAACTAGTAAAATTGATATAGTCGAGCGTGCTCAACAATGTGACACTCAATAATCAAGTCCATTAAAGGTCGAACGAAAGAATTTGTGAAATTTGCAAGCAAATGATGATTGATGGCAGCAATGGCAACTGGATGCTGATTACCAAATCGTACGGTTCCAAAACGCAATCAGTAATAAAAACATATGAATAGAGAGAGAGAGAGAGGAAGAGAGTAGGAGGGAGGTGAGTAGAAAATGTATAACAACATTCGTGTTTGTTTTCACACTCGGTGCACTCTTGACATGGGCAAATAGAAGAGCCACCTGCCAGGGTCAGAGTTCGTTCGAACACATTTGAACATTGAAATATCAAAGGAGAGAGCTCTGTTGCTTCTCGACTAGAAATTTAAAATCATATCGAATTCGAGTAAATATTGGTTCAGCATGAAGTCATACACATGACTGCAGACAGACAGAGAGCTATAGACAAAGAGAGAGAGAAAGAGTTATACATGGATTGCAGATGAATTCTGATTTTTAATTAAAAGGCTTTGTGCAACAATTTTGTTAAATCATGCACGTAGTCCATGTGTGTGGCGAGGGGCAGAAAGGGATGTTTATGCAATTTGAAATGCATAACAATTTTAAAGTGAACCAATAAAAATGAAGTTAAAGTGCTTTTCGACTACGACTAACAACAGCTGAGTCATTTATTTTATGAGGAATTTCTGTTAATATCCATCAGCTTCACTTCATGTGTGTGTTGTGGGTGTGTGTGTGTATTTTGGGAGTATGTGTGTACTTATTGTTTGTGTGCACTTCATTTATTTTATGCGTTGTATCCCTTAAATGTGCATGTACTTGGTTAGTCACTCTGCTTCTCCTTCTCTTTTCCTTCGTTCCGCTGCATAAAATTTATTTCGTTTTTATTATCATTTCATGCATGTAACACACACACACACACACTCATTCTCATCTATATATGCAGCACAATGGAACGAAAAAATTCCGAGAAACGCCTGCAATTGACCTCAGCCCAATGCTCGACGCCCTTTGCCCCAAGCCCTTTGGTCTCCTGGTCTCCTGGTCTCCGGTCTCTGGCTCGTCTCGGCCAAGAGGCTATAAAATGCTTTTCAAGGGACAACGAAGCCAAACAAAACAGTGAAAAGAGAGAGAGGAGGGACACCGTGCAAGAGAGGAGGAAACAAAAACAAAAAACAAGGTGGCGAAAAAATAGTTGCGCCCTCTTGTAAAAAATATGTAAACTTGCAACACACGACGACTATCAACGGCTACTCTCTTGTTGCTGTCCCCATTGTTGTTGCTGTTGCTGTTGTTGTTGTTGCTTCCTTGATAAATATATACAAAAAACTGCAGCAACAACGGCCATAACAATGAGGGGGAGCAAGGGAAGAGCAGGGGAAAGATGAGGCAACGAATTGCTGTCTATTTTAGTTGTTGGCGTAATTTTTTCACATTTTCCTCTGTGTTCTCGCTGGCTTTTCTTTATGTTATTTTTTTGTTGCGTTCAAATAATGTCATTTCGTAAATTGCTCCACTAGCATACGTCCCACTCCACACTTCCTGCCGCCCCTCTTCCCTTCACTTCGTTCTTCTCCTCTCCATTTCCCATTCAACCATTGAAGCTACCCTCGTTGGCATATTTTTTAGGGCTTCCTTCGCTTTTCGGTCGCTTTGCTCTGTGCTATGTGTGTGTGTGTGTGTTGGAATGGCGGTATGTCGATGTAGTCGTTAACAATTGGCCTTTTTAGTACGGAGAGGCGGAGAGTCCTGGCATTGTTTCGGACCGGGTGTCGTATCGGCTCTGCTCGTGTGTCCTTTTTGCCCCCGTCGCTGATGTGTCGCTTCAAACTTTGCCTTTGTTTGGCGCGAAAATCAATTAACGCGCTCAATGAGCTTCAAAAAACTTTGCAGCATACACTCACACACACACACACACCCCCAATTCACCCCCAATTTACACACACACACACACACAGGGACATAAAGAATACAAAGCCAATTTACAGTTAACCAAAATGTAAATGGCGTCAAGGGAGCCGCTTGTCCTGAACCTGTTCATGTCGCTGTCAATGTGGTTGCCGCTGCTGCCAACTGCCAACTGCCAAGCTGAATGCTGCCTGCTGCCTGCTGCCAGACAGAAACCAAAAACAGCCACAGCAACTGTGAAACTGCGAAACTGGAAACTGGAAACTGAAAAGCGAGAAGTAAAGAGAGGAGAGGTGTGAGGGGACTGCGGAAGTGTCAACTGTTTTGATAAGCTGTAAAATTTAATGTGCTGCAATGTCATAAAAATCTGTGGCACGGCCGCAAGGACAACACACGAACGAAGCACATGAAGCACATTAATGAAACGATACGATTCCAAAAACGATGCCAAGCGAAACAAAGCGATACGGAAAGCAAGCAAAATATTGTACCAAGAGAAGCCTCCCACACTTTTTGATGTGGTTAGTTAAGCACATTTATGGAAGATCCCAAGTAACTTTCGAAGCTGCATACGAGCACAGCTCATCCAACTTGAAAGTTTTGATACCCGGTTGGCATAAGGTAGAAGACGAGTTGATTAGGGCATCTCCGTTTGTCCGACAATCGCAACTACTGCCTATGATGCTATGGCAATTCTTCTTAGTAGTAGAGACAAATTTAGTTTTCGTATGTATAATTTATTACTTATTTACAGTAGAAATACAATTAAATTAAAATATATCTTTAGATATTGAAAGGGAAAAAACTACAAAATTATTCTGCAATATTTTTGGACAGCTGTAAGTACAAAATATAGTTAGAAACTTACTCTTCATACAATTAACAATCTTAAGAATAAACAAAATATTTTACTCTTATTCTGGAAGAGCGTATTTGAACGTTTGGGCAACAAAGTTAAGTGTCTTCTATTATACATGTAATGATGGCTATATACAATAGATAATCTTTGATTATTCAATATATGGGATATTTTATATTTACGTTTGTAAAACTTCACTTTGATTAAACTTAAATAATACTCCTTTTGCTTACGGCGAACTTCGTTATAACTGACTTTTTACGACTTTTACGACTTTTTACAACTCATTATCAACTTCACACGATTTGCAACTTTTATCAGATCCCAAAAGGATCTATCGACAAGCTTAACTTCTGTTAGATACATTTATCATTGATCATAAGATAGATATTATATACAATAGTGAGCCCCCTCTAACTATCTTATTATCATCATAATAAGACTAATATATATGAACGTTTGTATACTAAACTTAAAGGTTATGCTTTTATAGTAAATGTATTAAATATAAATTTGTTCTTAATCAATATTACCGGAGCAATAAATATCAAATATGATAAGTTGATACCTATTTACTGACAAGTAATTGAGTGCCAAAAAATCATTCAAATTCCAGCGACAAAGATTAGTTGCAGCTGTTTCTGATTTGTTCTCACAATTTCCATTTCAATATTTCAAGGTATTTATTTGGAAATGCGCAGCTTATGCCAGGTATGCCGCAGTCGAGTTCACTCAAGCGTAGACTGCTTACTTCTTCTTGTGGCAGCTGCCGCTTTCCCCACGTGCCACGCAATGTCATATTCAATTTGAGATCAATACAGGAACAGCAGAGAGGAAGCTGGGATGGGGAATTCGAATGGGAATGGGAAACAGGATAACAACAGGACATTTACACATAATATTCCACACTTTTCTTTTTATTGTTTGTTACTCGTCGTTGGCGGCGGTTGCAAAGCGATTTGACAACAAGATAGAGTACACACTTTTCCCCTTACCATTGTTGGCATCTCCTTACCCTCCGCTTCCCCTCTCCACCTCCTTTCCTTTCTTTTTCCCTCACAGACTTAGCAAGACGCCTTTGTGGCGTGCTGATTTCTCAGGTGGTCGCTTTCGCACATGTATTTACATTTACAATGCGAGTGAATGAATCATCGTTGAGTACCTGGCTCTCTTGTATTGACACAATGTTTCAATTGCAAGTTAGCTGTTGCAAGTTGCTGTTGCCAGTTACAAGTTGCAAGTTGTTCGTGTACACATGAACAAACATCGGTTGCATCTTTGATAAGTCAAACGAGTGTCCTCGTTGAGACTTGTCCAACAATTAAAAGTATCCAACTTGCAGTCTGAAAAGTCCTTGTGCTCAGTGGTCGGTGTGTTGCACAGTCAAAAGGGGTGGCGGGGGCAAGATGTGGTGCGGTGCAGGTTGTTTGGATGCCTGCTGAAAACTTTAATTGCATGTCCAGCTCAAAGTAAGCACAATTGACCCAATCAAACCACTTTGCAAACTTTGACAATTGTTTTTGATTTCATAGGCCAAGTGTTTGCCTCTTCAGGGGCGGAGGGAAGAGAAAGAAGTTCACTGTTGAAAGTTGTGTGTGTTGCAATTGTGGTTCGTGTTCGATCTGTTTCGGCACAAAGCACTGACGTCTATTGACCCCGCACTATGAGAAAAACTTTCAACATTTATCTTTGTCTTCATCACCCCCCAAAAAAACACCCAAAATATCCACTTGATTTTCTGTGGTTTTTCCCCAAATATTTCCAAACTCCCTTTCTCTCCAATTCTCAACTGTCCACTCATGTCATGTTGTGTGTTCTATCTCACTCAATGTGTGTGCGGCTTTTCAACATTCTGTTTATAATTGTTTACGATTTGTGTTTTTTGAGCCATGAAATTAATTCCATTGCTTGTTTTCAGCACTTTTCAGCAGTGTGTTAAAGCCCACACTCTCTCACCCATTGTCAGCTTTAAACTTGGCCATCAACTTTCCATTCACTGCCAAATGTCCTTTGACCTTTGTCAGACTTGCTCACAATGCTGCCAAATGCCAAGAACAAAGTTTCCAAACTGTTCTCCCGCATTATTAAAGTTAGAAAACTCTTCATAATTATTAGTAACGACCATTGAAACCCCCACGCATGTGGCATCTCTCGAAAGTCTACTCAAATTAGGCCAAGTGTTCTTTGAATATAAGCTAGAAATTGCCCCAAAACTTAAACTCAGATGATACCGAAAAAATATCTTTAATCAGTTCCTTCCTTAGGGAGTTACATTCCCAAAATAAATCCATTTAAGTGTTAATCCTTTGAGAGTAATATCTTTTTAATTTCAAGAGAGATTATTTGATTTATTAGCATAATTATTTTCAACTTAATTTGGTTGGATTCCTTAAAATAAATTATTAACTATGAAATTAGAGGCGAAATAAATAAAATACTTAATGAAAGATTGCAAGAACTAACAACAACCATTATTTGCATATCTGTTTATATTGTAATATCTTATCATCAATATTGAGTAAATCGATTTTTAACCGCAGCTATCCGAAGAGTAGAAGTTGGTTTAGAAAGAAGTAAAGAAAGCGGACTGATGAAAATTGTTACAGATATTAAAGAAAAACGCCTACTTAAATGTATTACTATACGAAATGTAGACTTTGGTGGATTTTTAGTATTATTGAAGTATATGAAATTTGTATATTTTAAAATTAAACGTCTACTTACTAGGTCTTAGATGCTATGGCTGACAATCTGGTTTATTTTGCACTTTATGGTATATTTTGATAGCAGTACTATACCAAATATAGCATTTGGTGAATTGTTAGTATTTTTTCGGTATATTAGTATGGTATATTTTAATTAATATTGTATTGCTTATATTCAAAATGGGTAGAGCGTATCTTTTAGTCGTGCACACTTAACTATAGTTTTCTTACTTTTGATTTTTATCTTTAATATTGAATCTTAATTTTAAATATAGTTTTTCACGCATTGATCTTTCAGTTGTTCGACAACTGCTGAGTTTAAATAAAACAATACAAATTAAATAAACGTAATAAATAATTCAACGTATTATCTTAAAGTACATATCTATAAACTTGAATTTTAATTTTTCCGTTTTTTAGCATATGTTTTTCATTGATTTAGAGAGCAAACATTATTTATAAGGTTTCTTAAAAATAATAATGGTTCTCTACCTTTTTCGCCTGGATTTATGCCCCATCCAAACAGACCGTGAATTTCTGCAAAAAGTTGTTATTCGAATGAACTCTGAATATTAAATGGTAAATAAGCGAATTGAATCAGCGATGCGTGAGTTTACGCTAAATTCTTGAAGCTATCCAACGCTCTCTGTTTGCAAATATGAACGAGTTCGTATACGAGCGAGTATCCATGCCAACTGGATGTGGATGCAGTGACTGTGCATGGAATTGGCGGGTCCGGGTCTCTGCTGCTGTCCGGCCCAGCACTTGTATAGAAGTGCGTAGAGCCGTGGATTGTTCGCATGCATGAATGGTTTTTGAGTCGACTCTCTGTTCTGTGCTCTCGACTCTGTTTTCTGCTCTGCTCTGCTCTCGATATGCCAATTGCAAATTGCTAAAGTGTTTCAGCAACTGTCAGTCTGTCTGTGGACCAAAGTTGCCAGGGTAACATTAATAGGCAACAAGCCGACTGGCTGGCAATAGCTATCGCAGACGCAATCTCAATTCCAATTCCAATGGCAATCAGCAGCAGGCAACGCTTGTTAACGGCTTCAAACGATTTTTGGCCTGTCGAGCAGCGTTCAACGTGCAACCTGAAACCTGCCACCTACATGCATACAGCCTACAACCTGGGACAAGGCAATTTCAAGTGGCATCCAGAGCTGCGCTGGAGTTATCAATGAGCATTTAAGTGAATTTTCTGCGAGACGATTACAAATGCTCTCTGTGCCAAATTTGTGCGAAATGGATACTGAGCAGCAGGTGGAGACGGAGACAGCGATGGAAGCACAACTTTAACTGCAGATGGACCCGGCAAATTAGCTTAAAAGGCAGCGCCAACTTGATGGCTAAAATAAAAAAAACACACACACACACACACAAAAAATAGAAGAGCAAAAAATGCTGGCAAATTAATTTCAATGCTGTGCGATGAGTTTTTATACAGAGCTCTTTAGAGTACAAGGGTATAATATTTAAGGGACAATTGTAAATGTAAATATTTGTATAGTATATTTGGTATATTATAGTATATTTGGTATAGCAGTAGTTTATTTGGGATTAATAGTAACAATCAATAAGTTAATAGGTTATCCGTTTGTATGAATTTCTTGATGATATTGTAGATGCTCTAGAAGATAAACTTATTATAAAAATAGCTTAACCCACAGTTAGGAACTAATTGTATTGTTATTCTTCTTTCACTTCTAATGGAGCAGATTTATATTAGAAGGTAAGTCGCACATTAAACGACAAGAAAATAAGAGTGTGAGAAATAAAATCTAAAGGCTGAAAGAGTATTTTTATTTTTAGTTGTAATTTTTCTTATTTAACAAAGTTTATTTTTGTTGTATGCTGATAACTCTCCATAAACGAAACAAACTATAACGCTTGTTTTTTTAAGTTCTTCAAACTAATATACTAAGCTTTAAGATATTAATTGTGATTTCAATTTAAAAGTTTGAAATATGAATCATAGAATAAATGTTATTAAATTACAATTGACTTTTCATTACTACTTTATATGTATGCCCTACAACTTGCTAGCCGGTGTATTAAAGTCGAGCTCACTCTATTGTAGATTTCTAGCTTGTTTTTTTCTCCCTGTCGTTTTGTAGGGCAGGATAAAGTTTTGCAACTCGCGGCGAAGGCAACAGAGAGGAAATTTCGTTTGACAGTGAATAAAATTGCGCGCGTTGCGTCTGCAAAATGAAATTCATTTGGCGCCCAACGTGCGCCATTCTGGCGCCCATATATATGTATGTATGCATGTGCTGAGCAGCAACAACAAATAACAGAGGAGAATAATCAGGAGGAAGGAAGAGGACGAGTCAGAAAGGGGGGAGAACTGTGTGTGCGACGTGCAATGGCAAAGTTTTCGACTCGTTTTTGGGGCCTTTTTGAAAGTTTCAAGTTTATTAGCGTGCCGCACAGTGTTGTGCAGCGCAGCAGTGTTAGTAAACGTCCTGCACATGAAATCGAAATATACGTATAAGAACGATAGAGAGAAAGAGGGAGACAGAAAGCGTAGCGCATTTGACACTAGTAAAAGCGTTTGCCCAGAAAGCCAAAGGTGAAAGCAAACGCAAAATGCATTTAAAGTTACACAAAGCGAAAGCTTTTCGTTTTTGCCAATCCTTGTCTGGCTACCCTGCCCTTTGCCTCCTCCCTTCTCTCTTCACCATGCTGCCACCCGCTGCCCACTTGCGGGCTTAATTCCTGCTCATGGCAAATGGATTTTTTGCTCTTCGCTTTTTATGGTAGCACACGCCACAAAGTGGCTTAGAAAGTGAAATCCATTTTCATGTCCTACACAAAGTGAATGAAACGGATTTCATTTGGCTTTTCTTTGGGGTATTCCCACTCGCTTCAGCTCCGATTGTGCAGCTCCTGTTCTTATTGTATTAGTCCGTTGCCTTTCATAACGCACTAAAAAGAAAAGAAGAACGCAACTCAAATTGCCTCTAATCACGTTATCTATAAGTTGGCCAAATCAAAAGCCCTTAAAATTGGCTTGACTCACAGATCACCGAACTCTCTCTTTATAAATTAGCCATGATTCGTAACTTATAACTACTGAACTTTGAGCACTACTAATTGCCGCAGTTGACCGCAGTCTCATTTCATCTTGATTATGCTAATACATCAAGTGTCTCATCTAGTACTCGAGTTGAGGCGAGTTGACTGAAATGGAGACGAGTTCTGCTGGGCAGGAAGTCTTGACACTTTGAGAAATGGCTGCCGCATTCCACGTGCTTGCCGTTTGCCGCTTGGCGCATGCCACATGCATCTCTGTCAGTGCACACAGCTGCCCTAAGTGGTCTCCAGTTGCAGGATGAGCACACAGCTCACAACTTGAGGCTATTGCCAATGTTGCGGAAAATATGGCGTCAGTCAAAAGTCAGCGCGACGACAGCAAATAAATTGCATTCCAGGTGCATTTCAGCTCCGCAACTAAGCCAAGTTATAGACCAGGCGGCAAAGGTCACTTTGCAAATAATTGGTCAACTGTGCTTTCCCCCTCTCTTCCTCACTCTATTGCCGACCGGCGGCATCAAAGAAATACCATTTTCAATTCTGGCCAACTCCGGGATTTACAACTATCCTAAGATGAGCTCCTTGCCACACTGTCACTGCATCGTCTGCCCCAAGGCAGCTTACGCAATAGTCTCGCCATCTTAACCTCTCTACCACTCTTCCCTCAGCAATTCTCTCCTTCTCTTTGTCTCAGTCGCAGCTCGAATGTATCCTAAATTAAGTTGTTATCCAGTGGAAAATATGCAAATTGTTTTTGGCTCATGTCAGACATAAACTTTTTTTATGGCCAAGTGACATGTAAGCCCAGTCTCCAGAGCAGTCTCTGCAGCCACCCCCTGAATACCCCTTTAACCCTCTTTCCATTCCCTCTCCTCCCTTGCCATTTATCTAGCCAACACTTTCGTCTGGCGCCGCCACCAAAAAAAAAATAAAAGCAAAAACAAAACAAACTCGCACGAATGTGTGTGTGTCTTTGAGTGTGTGTGTGTGGGCTGATGATGGCGACGTGTTCACGTTTATGCACACTTCGTGTATCCCGAAATCAGATAAAGCTAACTCCTCGCTCTCTCTCCCGCTCTGTCTAACAACTGAAGCGAACCTCTCTCTAAAATAATTGCAAATCATAAATATGTTGAGGCACGACGTCAGCCTCGCCTCGTCTTTGTCCTCCTCTCTTGCCTGTTGAGCATTATTTAGTGGCAACAAAGGCGACAAGCCGTGGCAGTAACTCTTGCTCTAGCTCCAGACTGGCATTTACTACAGCTCTCTCTGTCTTTCTCTGTTCGTCTCCCTCGCACCCACAACGCGTGTTCCCGTCGATTTGGCCGAGTGCAACTAACAGTTAATTAAGACATTTGAGTCGCCGCTTTCGCTTGTCCCCTCTCCCTTTCCCTTTCCCTTTACCACATCCTGCAGCTCTTTGCCGGCTTCACAGCGTGTTCCTGCCTAATCCCTCCCTACTCCCCACCCATTCCCTTCACTACCCACATTGCCTCACCCTTGAATGCAGTTCGTCGCGTGTTTCGCCTTCAACGCTGCGGCCATTTTGCCTGCTGTTTCGCTTGTTGTCCTCGTTGTGGTTGTTGTTGTTACTCTTGTTGTTGTTGCTGTTGTTATTGCAATTCAGTTAGAGAGTGTTTATACTTATATTCGTGCCCAATTCCTCCCCTACTTCTCCTCCCTAGTGCGTAGTGTAATGCTTACAAGCTTCTAATTGAGCGTGCGGAGGTCGCTTCTAATTATCGCACGAGCGAACCAAACTGAACCGTTCCGAACCAAAGCTGAACCCAAGCGAACCGAAGCCAAGCTAATGGTTTTCCATTTCGTGCCTTTGACGCCATTGTTGATCCTGAATTTACAGTTACTTAGCCTCCTTGTTATCCACACTGTTGTTCGACATTGGCGACATTCGGGCAAAGAGTTTTTGGCTTCAGTCGAAACATAAATTGAGTTGTTCTGCATCTGGGAAACAGTTTAAAGTCGCGCCAGACTGTTCCCTCCTCCCAGTCCTCTTCCTCAGGGGAGTAAGTTTCCCGTGTTCGACGCCTGCTAACTGCCTATCCATCTATCCATTCATCCACTCATCCATCCATCCATCCAAACAGCGAATCAACTTCATTACCCAGCGCAGAGCATGAGCTTGCATGTATGAGCGTGTCTCTATGTATGTGTGTGTTTGCCAGTATGTGTGTGCGCAAATTTCCTGTTCTGCTTTTTACGGCGGCACGTAATCAAATTAAGCAATTACAGCTCTGCGAGTTGCCCTTCTCCTTCCCTCTCTTCCCCACTCTGCTCCACTGGAACCGCATCCACATCCCCTTGATTATGGGGTAGCTCTCTGAGCTTCGTGCAACTTCAAGGCAAAATCAACAGTTCATCGGAAATGGAAGAAGAAGACCAGTAAGAGTGAGGAGGGAGAAGTTGCACCCCACAATCATAACGGTAAACGTTTCAGTTCTGCTTCTGCTGCTTCTTATGCTTCCCCAGTTACCCAAAGTGGCATTTATGGGCTTCTTTTGGGTCCAGTCTTGCACTCGATTCAAATGTGTTTATCTAGCAACTTCCTCAAGTCGAATATCCCCATCTCTCTCACTCTTTTCTCCCTCTTGTTCTGCAAATTATTACAATAATCGCTTGGTTTATGGCCAATTAATCAACTCAACATCAGAATCAGAATGAAACCCAGATGGTGAACTGCGAACATGTTTCCACTGTCTTATGCATATCCACGACCCGTGACCCGAGACCGCGCCCATTTCAAGTTCATCCCCATCCCTTTCCCATTCTCCTAACCCCTCCCTAGATAAACAATGAGAACATAACTTAGAGCTGCTTTGAATTGGGATTCAGCTGAAACGGATATGTTTATGGGTCGCTTGGGTTCCTCGAATCGAATTCCAAATTCCGAATTTGTTGGAACCATGTCGCCAATTAACAATATTGGAATTAGGCAGAATGAAATGAAGAAGACAACCCAAAGGCCTGCAGCCTGAAGTTATCCTTCCCTCCGGAGTGGGTCAACGTGAAAGTGTTTACTTCACTTCACTTCTCTTTTCTCTTGGTCCTTGCCGCTAATCGCTAAGCCCATAAAACCCTAAAAGCTCCCCTAATTATAACTGACCACGCAGCAGTGCAACTCGGTTGCGTTTTCATTCGCATTCGCTTGCTTCTATTTCGCATTTCTATTTGAATTTGTATGAGTATTGAGTGAATGCCCCAACGAGCCAAGTGAGTACTTCAATGGTTGAATGGGGAAAACTTCTGAATAGCCACGACGATGACGATGGCGACGATGATGGCGAGTGCCTTGGATAAGGCTGACACTGTTGAAGACTCCCCCACTGACCTAATGAGCCATTTAGCCAATTGAGGTTAATGTCTACCAGAAAGAAGTGCAGAGGGACGAGAGGGGAGTCGAGGCAACGCCTTTCAGCTGCTCACGACTCATTGATGAATTTTTCAAAGGTTTCGTGCAAAACGAGTTGAGTTCTCAGGAAAACATATGAACTCACTAACTGAGTAGGAAACTTCGTCTTGAGGTGGTTCTTCTTTTATTTGTGGGCTTCATCTTCATCTTCAAGTCTTCATTTTCCTATTTTCATATTTGCCGTATTTATGAGCAAACATTTTGGTCACGTCTTTGGCACGTGAGCATTTTTGGGCAACTTTGCGACGCGTCAAGAAGTTGAACGAGTTGCGTGTAGTCGACGAAGAAGAGAGAAGATGCAGAAGTTGGAGAAGGGGGAGAAGGAGAGTAGAAGTTCTGGGTGCCCCTAAACTGCATCTTCCTCTAATAGATGGATGCAACAATCTGGGGCTGCTTTCTGCTCGCTTAGTTTAAAACTTGTTGTGTCAACTCGTCAACTCCCCCGTCCCCTCGTCACCCCCTCCTTCCCTCTCTAACTCCCTCACTGGTGTTGGTGGGAATTACGATATCATCGAAGGCTCGTAAGCTGCCGTGTCAATGCGTGAGACTTGGAGAGTCCAGCTGTATTTGTAGTTGTCATTTACACAGCTTAGTCCTTGTCCGACAGGACACAAACAACACAAATGATTCCCGAGCTCTCAATTGGTCTTGCCTCAACAGTTTACATCGTTGCATCGTTACTCGTATTGCACCAGAGGAAGAAGAGAAGGAAGAGGAGAGTGACTTTGATTTCGATTTGTCAACGGTTTCAGCTTTAAACTCACACGAACTCGATCCCAGACTCTGATCAGAGGATGTATGACAGTGTTCGAGTATGAAACTGTAATTGGAAGCCACTGAGGCGAGCTGTCTGATTCTGAATCTCTTTTCCTCCCACTTGCCACATGCCACATATCGCATGCCACATGCCACAGGAGTTGTCTAAGGGCTTGTTATGGCTACAGGATTAAGCGAGGGTTCGTGTTACTTTCGCTTGCACTCGCTTCTTAGCCCAGATGACAGATAGCTCCATGGAAACTCGCATATTAATTATGAGCAGGTCTGTATGAAGTGAAATAGAACCCGTTTGCCATACAACTCAATTGGGAATTGACCTGGTAACAAATATGCCTCTCTGCCTCGCTTTCCTCTCTTCTAACCATCTATTAATTCCTGTTCACATTAGCTTCAACCTGCAGTCGAATGAGCCTGTGCATCGCTTTGTTCTCTGTCTGAAATTATCTTGTTATGTGGAGTCAACAACTGGATGGTTGATACTGAATCCAGTGAATGGATGCTGAGTGGTGTTGCTATCTCATCAGTCATCATCACAACATCCCCTGTTAGCTTCTGCTTATCAGTTATCAGTTAATGCGCCGTTTTATTGAGTTATGCAAATTGCCAGCGTTCATTGAGTCTCTCTTCATTTCTGTTCAGTATGTGCCAGGATATCGATTTGGACTTGGACTGACTGCCAACCGCAGACATATTTTCCAACTCATTTCATCGCGAACGAGTAGCAGCTAAAATTCAAAT
Source organism: Drosophila kepulauana (assembly GCA_023558455.1). Lineage (NCBI taxonomy): Eukaryota > Metazoa > Arthropoda > Insecta > Diptera > Drosophilidae > Drosophila > Drosophila kepulauana. Next base: position 1,657,435 of record CM042369.1, read on the forward strand.
ATCACCGCTAAAAAGCGTAACCATGTTGCTGTCTCATTCCTCATCTCTCTGTTTGTGCAACAGCCGCATCCTCTCTATTATCATCGGCATCAACATCGACATCGTCATAGTCATAGTCATCATGGCTGTCATCATCCCCTGTAGTTCGCTTTTACGATCTGATGCTAATAAAGTCGTCTGTTGTCTGTTGTCTGCCGTTGGGCGTCGGCGCCAAGTTGCATAATTCAATTACATCCGATGTAGACTCATAAAACTAAATCAAAGGAAAACAAAGCGTCACGCTTCATTTACTTCTACACAGCTCGCCAAAGTGCTCCCCACAGTTCCATCCCTTCCTCAGCCCCATCTCCTGGTCTATCCTCTGCCCCATCCTCAGCTCCATCTGCATTTCCAATCCCAGACAGTGGGCAACGCAGTGTCTGGACTATTGCTTTTCCAATCATAAGAATTTGGCACTACTTCGAGACAGCGTGAAGGAAGGCGCAATAAAAGAAGTTCCTCTTTGTCCTCAATTCCATCTCTTCTTTTTACTCCCCTCTCCTTACTCCTCATGTGGGCAGATCTTTAATATTCCTTTTGGCCCTTTGCCCACATCCCGATGTCTCGAGACTCGAAGTGCCGCCTCGCAGTTGATGGCTACTGCTGCTGGCAAGCAAAGTTTCCCGTCGCTTCCGACCACCTCTCTTTGTCCTTTCCCTGGTAGTCCGCTTCCTACAAGCGGATGCTTGCTGAGTTTGTGCCTCAAAGCATCAAACAATTTACTCGCCTGACTTTTGTGGCTGCGTGTCTGAAGTTAGTTTAGTTTAGGCAAAAAGAGAATACTACTCGTATACGTAATATCGTAAAAAGTGATTCTACTGACTGATGGCTGCTCATTTCTCTCAGTGTAAGGCCAACTACAGACTTGGCCTTGGCTCGATGCCCTTTGGCGTCTGCCTAACTTGTTGGCGGATTTTGAATTAGTGCCAAGCATAAAGTGTTGGCCCATTATTATCTTTCGGACTTCATAACTTCTCTCATAAAAATCTTGATTGTTCCTCAGTCTAACAGCATCTGAATCCTGTCAAGGAAGGAGCAGCACTTAAAGCAAATTGCGACGCATAAAATGAAGTGTTCTTTGCTCTTTGGCTTGGGCCAATTTGCAGGCTATTGCCCCACATGCTGGCTGGCTGGCTGGTAGCGTTATAAAGTAATTTTCCATTTAGGGATGTAATTAACCACTTGGCAATACGTGATCCAATGGAAGACTGGCAGCTGGCCAAAAGAGGCATCGTTGCAAGTTGCAACTGTAGAATAAATGGAATCGCAGATATCAAATTTGAAGGCATTTCAACTGCAACTGTCAGCATCTCCTCTTTTCTTGCCTCTTTAAATTTCCTGTTCTCATGACAACGGAAAAGAGCTGACAATAAGAGTGAGCGAGCAAGGCGTAAAAGAAATAAAGGAAATGCCCCAAAATGTGGCAGCAAATCGTTGAGCAACTGTCCGAGTTCAAGTTTCGGACTGCGGCAAACGATTGCAGATTGCAGATGGCAAAGAAACATGGACAAGAATGGACAGGAGTAGACAGGAGTGGACATGAATGGACACTCCTTGACTATAGCTCAGATACATCTTTTATTGTTGCACATTTTTTCGAGTAGCTAAAATATTTGATTTGAGAATCTGCAATGATTTGTAAAGCAGCAAAGACTTGACACCCATTCAACCATTCAACGATAACTAAAGCCTCTGTTGAGCAAGCAGCTTGCAACCGGCAACGTTTAGACTTCAGCGTTATCCTCGACGGCTGATGGCGCCTTGTGATAAGAGTTGTATTGCAGACCGTCTAAGGATTACGCTCGTGTGGCGATTTGTTCGGCGGTTGCAGGACACAAGTTTTGTAGTTCGCCTTTTGTTTTGCGCAGGGTGGAGGCAAGTTTTGGTTGCTTGTCGAGTCACGTGCCCATTTTGTTTACATGGCGCATTAAGAGGATTCCGTTTCGTTTTATTGAGATTTGATTCTATTTGCTGTTTTGTTGTTGTCGCCTGCCGCTCGCGTGCTTCACACACTGAAAGTGAGAGATAGAGAGAGAGAGGGAGGGAGAGAAACAGAGAAAAAAGGGATGTTATAAAAGAAAGAGCAATTGCTGCCACAGAGATCGCGTCTCACATATTTGTTTTTGTGCTAGCTTTCTTTCGCATTATTATCCTGCTGCTTATCCTTTTTTGCTTTTTTTTGTCGACAACCCTCTGACCTCCTTTCCTGCCCTTCCTCTGGGATGGCGTGAACTTTGCCACTTTGCTGCAGCTTTTCCTTTTTAGCTGCTGCAACTGTTTAAGCGTCTGCCATTTGTTGCTGTTGCTGTTCTTGCTGTTGCTGCTTATTGTTATCCTTAAGTTGAGAGCTTCCCATTCACAAATTGTTGCACGTGGGGTGGCAAGCATACTCCCTTGCCCCTTGAAGTGTTGTTGTTGTTGGTGTTGTTTTGCCAGTTGGATTCCACTCATTACTGAAAGTGTTTTGCTGCTTCGCTGATAAGTGCTCGTCTGGCGGCTTAGCGGTTGCACAGCTTGCGTTACCTTTAACGTTCAACTTTCGACCTTAATCGGGCTATAAGTTAACAGTTATCAGTTATAAGTTGGGGTAACCCTTTTGGGAGCTCACGCTTATCACTTGCAACTCAGCAACTCAGCTGGCTGCCACTTAATGACTTCCGTTTGCCAATCGCTGTTTTTCCATCTCTTGCCACGCAGCGTTGCACGTGTAAATGTCATAAATGAAGTCGAAGATTGGAAAAAAGGGTTTTCCCTCACTGCCTCATCACAGCGTGAACGCTTTCAATTATGTATTATGCCCGAAAAAGGCCTCGCTATAATGTCAAATTGCATGGATATTTTTCTTTCGATTCGTTTGCTCGCTGTCCTTAATTAAAAGTCCAAAGTGTCCTCCCTGCTGAGGCGCAGGAGGCTGTCACAAAATTTCGCTAAACTCTGAAATTTTGTTTTTTCCGCTTACTTTTCAGCATCGCCAGTGGGAGAAAGGGCAACTGTTTTTTTTTAAATACTCTTTCGAATAGGATGGGAATATTATGCTGAAAATTCTGTAAAGTATTTGAATCTCTAACCACTCATATAATGGATCAGATATTATGAGAAAAAACACTTTTTCAAATGCAAAAAATGTTATGAAATAATTTTGCTTTTCAATTATTTTTAAAAATCGGTGTTGCATGCTAATAAATTCATCAATTATTTATATTTTAATGCTGTCAAAGCTAAAAAACTGGGTTTTTCATTCTTTAAATCAACATATACCAATATTTAATATAATATATTTTAATGCTTGTTAAAGCATATCAACATAAAATATTAAACAAAGATGATGATATATAGTATGTGCACTCATAATTAAGTTTTTGAAGAATTAGACCGATATATAATAAAAGCTGATTAAAATAATACAAAATATTTGTAATTTATCTTAAGCAATAAGGTTTGGATTTGAATAAAATTTGTTTCCTATTTCTAAATTTTTTTGCATTTGAATAACTTTTTTTGATTTTCAATAGAATTGGTACTATGATTTACTAAATTTTTTACATTTCAATAACTTATTTGACGTGATATTTGTAATTTCATTAATTTAAAATAATTCTGATTTTTTGATCACAATTCCAGAGTATTTCGTAGTCGGCCTATCACAGATTGATGTTTGGTAATGAGGCAGCGTTTGGCACTGTAATTGCGAACTAATCAACCTTTTTTAATTGAATTTCTGCAGCTGGCAAAGGTCCCCGCACCGTCTCCTCGCTCCGCACTTCACAATTGCCGCGCTGCCAAATCAAAGAAAGTTATTTCATTAAAAAATTTTAATTGACATTCGTTCTTCCAGCAAATTAAGCTTTGTGTCGTTCAAACATTTCCCCCCTTCCCCTCTGCCTGTCTTCCCCTCCCCCCGTTCTCATCACCGTGTTGGCCATCTGTCAGCGTTGGACAAGTCAGGCTGGCCAACGGCCTGCCGAATAACTTTTTGGGCCAAATGAATCAAACTGACAGTTTTCATACGCCCTTCCTATGTCCGTTGCTATATAAAATACATGTTGTATATATTTTGTGCAATGTTTTTATGTTTTTTTGCCTTCTTTTTCTTTTGCTTGTCTTTTTTTGTGAGAAATTTTGATGTAATTACTGCGACAAGTTGCCCAATTTGCTTAGTTCGGGGCCAAGTTTCATTCGAGTTCATTTCATTTAATTAGTTTGCAGAATGTTGCTCTTTACTCGGCTGCTGCTTCTTATTCATCTTCTTCATCTTATTGTAATTGTTGCTGTTGTTGTTGTTGTTGTTGTTGCTGATGCTGCTCTTGGCAGCAAGCAGGAAATTGCTTCATTTCGACGGCTTTTGAGTGACAAATTGAATTTGCAGTACAACAAATAGGGCTACTTGTCAGACACACACACACACACACAAGTACACATATGTGTTGTACAGTGAACATTCTCTTGGACGGGCAACTTGCATCCGTCCAAGGGAAGCCAACGCGTCCTTAAATCTATACCAAATACTATTGAATTTAACTAAGGATTTTAATCGGTTTTGCAGTTGATTGTTATCAATCTAATTGCATTTTATATATATTTCATCATAATTAATTTATAATTTATTGTCTAACAAATGTCAAAAGTAGAAGCGATGCAATAAACATTATTTATTAATGGCTTTTACTTATAAATTACTACATTACAGCATATGTTTTTTTTTTACAAAGTTTCATATTATTAAAAATTAATTTTATTTCCTTTCAATAGTTGACAACTTTACCGCAAGCCGCTGAGTTCATAGACCTCTACGACAACTAAGTTTATGCTCTATAGACATGTGAATTAAATATGTACGTGCATTAGTGTTAAAATATTTTCATAGTAAAAAAAAGAACAAAACAAATTGTTTCTTATGTGTATATTCCATTTTACACAAACAATGTGCAGGCCATCAACTAACAAAAAGGAATATGGAAAAATACCATTATGTAGTTTTGTTTCTTGTGTCACTGCTATTTTAATGTTCACAGTTGTAAGAATATAAACTAATATATCCTTCTATACATCTGTATTAGCATTACATCCTCAGCAGTCCTTATTCTGCATATCTCAAGAAAATGACAGTCAAATCACTATTTAGATTTAGGTTACATGCAGTCTAAAAGATCAAATTAGTTCTTAAATAAAATTTTATAAAACCCCTTCTAATCATAAATTGAGGCCATGCAAATTTAAAAATATCTTTCATTCAAATTTAGGGTTTACTGTGTAGGATTTGTTAAAAATGTAATCGAAAGTGGCCTAATTATCAAGTATCTATCTCTCTGCATCACTCGACTTAATTTCCACATGAAGTGTTTTATTTTTGTTCACATTTCGACCGCATTACAAGTGAATTCCATCTCAGTTGACATCTATTCACAAATAGAACTGTCAGCCAAGAAGGTCTCTAGTGGTCTTTTTGCTCTGCTCGGCTTTGGCCAATCACCGAATCAGTCAGTACATCAGTCAACAACGACTGCAGTTTCGGACTGACCTCAATTCGAATGCAATCAAGCCAAAAGCTGACTCAGTGGACAAAATGAGGCTAGAACAATCACCTTTGATTTGTACACATACAAATGCGAGTCCGAGTATGTAATTAGCTGAATGATTCCCCCAGAGAATTGGAGCAGAACTTATTGTCCATTGGGGTTGACAGTGATCTGATTGCCATAAACTATGTGTAATCAATTGTGTTATGAAATAACATTTCCCATAATTATCAAATTATGTGATATGCTTATTAGCTAATCGGTTCATCAATAACAAAACTGTCCGTCTCCCTCTCTCTACTCATATATTCCTCTCTCAACCATTCTCTCCGGGAGAAATAAAAACACAAACACAGGCGGTGTTGTCTTGCTGTCTGGCCATTTGGAAAAAATGCGCAACAGTTGCATGAAGGGGCAACAACAATAACAAGCAGGGAAACCAGCAAACAATTGTCCTTTCTGCTGTTGCCACCAACCCGCTTCCGTTGCTGCCTGCCACATGTGGCAACCGGCATAATTCGACACACACTGCGCATGTGCCCACAGAAGGAAAACACGACAGCGGACAACGACTTCGTGTCCTGTGGTGACTGCTGTTCGTCTTGGCATTCGGCTGACGTCGGTTTTAGCTTTCGACAGTATCGGACAGGTCCTTTTGGGCCAAGTCAGTTGCAAACAGCTTGCCGTTGGAGACAGTCGGTCGAGGAACGCGCGCGAAGGCGAAGCACAAGGCGAACCAAACTCGTGACGCGTCGGGAGACGAGAATCGTAAAGTGACGAATGCATATCCGTCCGTCCATAGCCACAAAAGTAGTTCCTGTTCCATAAGCATATATAAACGTACATATATATAGCCATTACCATTACCATTACCGTAACCATAACCCCGACCAGAGAAATCATTAATAAACGTAAGCGGTAAACTCGTTGAGTTCTCTGAACGGAACGTGCTCTCCTTTAGTCATCATCAGCAGCAGCCTCAACCTCTGCCGGCATCAGCATTATCCGCGTCTCTCGTTCTGGTCGCGGTTAACGCTCAGCGGTCGTCGGTCGATGGTCGACGGTTGACGCGCTGTTGACGCTGTGGTTCGTCGCGCGTGCTGTGACAACCAGCATAAGCGGCAAGGACATTCCCCAAGAGCCCAACCCAGTCAGTCGGTGAGGCAGCCACGCATCCAGGCAGCCCTAAGAGCCATGTTGACAGGCTTAAATGGGGCTTTGAGCGCTTAAATTTCAAGGCGCTTTTCTCATTACACCCATTGTTGTGCCACCAAATGATATATGACACCCGAGCGAAAATATATATACATATATATGAAAGTGTCTACGAAAAGTGTGAATTCATTCTCAGCTGGCAACGAATGAGCGAAGAGAGCAGGCAACCAAAAGGATTAACCTCGCCTCCAAATAAAGTGCTTACAGCCAAGAGTCTGTTTCTCGCTGTGTGTGCGTTCGTGTGTGCTTGTGTGTGCGTGTAAACTGGCCATAAGGCTGTGGCCAAGAGCTGTGTCGAATTGCCAATGAAAGGATTAAAAGCATAACATTTCATATCAGTTGACAGTCCAGCGAGCGTCCACAGGACGAAGGACGAAGGAGCGAAGGCCGCCTGACAGCTCTTAAGCTGATTGCGTTTTGATAAGTAAGCATTTAATGTGTTTTGCTAAACACTTTTTTCAACACTCTCCATTCGATACACACACTCATACACACTCACTCCTAAATGGGACACACACTCGACACACACCAGCGAAGCGTCCCCTGTGCTCTGCTCTGCTGTCCGTGACTAGACGTTAGACGACAGTCAACACACGACCCACTTCAAAGTGAAACTAAATAAATATTTTCAGATTTCAGCTGGACCTCAATGTTGAGGCTACACCGAGCGAAAAGACGAGCAAGCAGACAAGTTGACTTCGACTTTGGCCAACTTAAAAACAATTTGTGTTGAACTTTCTCTAATACCCAAAACATCATTCATATGTTCAGCACACATTTTGTTCCAAGTGTTGTGTGTTGTTTGTCGAGTGTCTGACACTAATTGCAAATGGGCGACAGTTCAAAAGGCTTTCTACCAACGCCCAAAAGTAGGCAATAAAAAGCAGTTGTCCCTTGTAATGAGATTTCGAAGCATGTCGATACAGTTGATGGGCTGAGCACATGAGCTAAATCGGATCACATTAACCAGCTCACACTTATCCCCATTCCAGGGTATCTTGAGTCGAGTCGCGTTCGTCTAGTTGCCTATTAGGCTTAAGCGAAAGTAAATGGCCGCAAAATCCGTTCAAATCAAATGTACCAACAACAACAACAAGAAAGCTCAAAGCACTTGAGTGTGCCCAAAAGTTATGCAAATCTTGGACAGTTTCTGAATGGGCACCAACCTTCCATCACCTCCATCCCCATCTCTCCGCACATTTCCGCACGCTAACGCTTCAGACACGCCATGGTGAATGTTGATGGAATGCCTAAGTGCTTAGCATGCGGAGGCGCAGCGAGGTGGTGAAGGGGCATCGTTTGGAGGTACTGGGGACACGCTCTTGAGCTCATAAATGGGCAAGCATAAAGGACAACAATGGCCGGCCAAAGTGAAACTAAATGTTGCCCTAAAAAGTATGCTACACATTTTTCTTTTCGCTTCGCTAAGTGCACGCCTCCCGACAAAGCAGCAGAGTAGGGGAGGATGAATGGAGGGAATGAAAAAAATGCATAGATTAGGCACGCTTTTAGCGCTTACTTACCAACACGATTTCGTCTCGATGTTTCAATTAGTTACCCCCAATAAAATGGAAAGCGCCCAAAGAACGTATCCTTTTGCCTTCTCCTTTGCTTTGCACTTTATAGTTGCCAGCTTAGCATTGTTATGAATATGCCATTGTCTGGCGCTTCGGGTGAAAATATCATTTTAATAACCTTAAATGACAGTCATAATAAATCAATGATTATTGCCCCATTGTCCTCCTCATTGTGCTCAAGATTACCCAGCTCACATTTCACGGCTTTAAAATGGGTCGTTGAATCGTCGAGTCGTCGTCATCCTCGTCGTCGAGTAGCTCGACATTTTTATAGCATTCGACAGATAAAAGTTGCGACCACTCGCTCGACTCCTTCTGGTTTGTGTGTCCTAAGCTGCGATTCTGTCACTCTGTCTGGGTTATAACCATAAATTTAAAAGACAACAGAGAAGTGCACATTGTTTGAGTTATCGAAAAGTGCTCGCATAAAACATAATTGCGACTCGGCTTATGAAATGCGAAATGATTGCATTTGATGTCGTATTATAATGCGATTGAGAAATCACATCACAGATTTCTCTTGTGCATAATTGAATTAAATGTTGTCTCGCATTTATCCGAGATTTTGTCAGGCTCAAATAAATGCAGCAGCATGTTCATTGAAAATTTCACAAATTGTCAATTAGATTGCAGCAAATTAAGTGGCAGCCACAACGGCAACCAATCCCAATTGCAGCTCTAATTCCTGCCTCGTTCCCCCTTTGGAATATTTACTACACATTTGCGACGCATAAACGACAAATCGTACTCTCCTCTTCCCCCATTTCTCTCTTCGCTTTATCAACATTATATATGCCTCCCTCGCTCTCTATTTGGCTTCCGTTGTGCTCTGCACAAATGAAACAAAATCGCAATAATGGCCTCCACTCGGCATCTGTCCCCTCCCCTCTTCGGCAGCCCTTGTACGCTGGTCCCAAATGTAAATTAATTGCCTGTACAAATTAGCCTACAGGACGACGTCGAGCATTTCGGACATTAGGTTCAGCACAAAATGTTCATAGAAAATTGGGCTTTCGTTCTGCTGGCATATATGTATGTATATAGTAAATGCGCCTCTACCCAATTATCCCACACACTAAATAATTGCACCCAGTTGGTTGTAATCGATTGCCCAACTGCAATCTACGCTCACCAAGGGGTATTTCAATGAGTCTCGAGATCAGCCCCAGATTAGCAGCATGTTTTATGTTTGCCACCATCGAGAAAGAATATTATTGTTATGAACTTGTTTGTTGACACATTTAATGGCAACTACGAATGCGGTCAGAGAATGCAATTGCATTCCAATTAGCCAATTACTTTTTTGCTGAAAAGCAAAAGAAATAAATCAATTTATTTGTAAATTGCACTTTTCATCACTTTACTTTTCGAATTGTGGTAAAATATTTTCTTAAATTTTAATATATTTTCTTTAAGATATTTGTAAATTAGATTAAATGAAATACACAAAAATTGTCTTAGAAAATATGTTGCTTTAGTTTAATAAACTATTCAGCTAATGATGGAAAAATGATAAAATAGTTTGTTATATGAGAAACTTTTACGTATTGTGGTTAAACTACATTTCTTGAATTAAAATTAAAATAAAGACTTATTAGTATTTTTTGTCAAAAGTGAATAAAGAATTCAACTCAGCTAATAATTATAATTATGTTTTTATAGAGATATAGTTTGAAATTATGTTAAAATAGTTTCTGCAATGAGAAACTTTAACATTTTGTTGTGAGAAAGCTTTAAAATAAGCTAAAATAATTTTAAGTAGTGAGAAAGCTTAAAATTATGCCAAATTAGTTTGTTCATAAAAAATATTTCTTTGATGAAACTAATACTTTCTTGGAAAATTTATTTTAAATTGACTAGAAAAGATAGCTCAGATTATCGGAATTTATTTTTATGGAGATTAAGTCAATAGGTTTTATAATATATATTAGTAATATAAATATTTCAAATATTGAAATACATTATTCATGCACTTTAGCTCAGCTCTTAAGATTGTGTGTCTATAAAAATAACTATTGAATTTATACTCTTGGTATCATATTTCTAAATATTTTTATCTTTCTCATATATGAATATATTCACAATAATGAAGTCAATTTTGAAGTAGAGCAGCAAAACTAATTGATGCAAAAAACAAATAAATACTGCAAAATTTAATAAAGAGCAATTTTGCTAAAGGAATGAAATTGAAGTTTCACAGACTGCAGGAATTAAAATTCAGTTTCCACTTGCAAAATTCATAAATTCAATTAAATAAACATCCTTTCCGTCTTAAGCTTTAAAACATTCCATAACTTTGCAGCTCACTTGTGTTGCAAATTTATGAAGGTCGCAAATTCTCATCAAGTGTACTACACTCGATTTGTTTGACTTGGGAACGGGTATCTGTGAATAGCCCTGAGCCTAAGCGGGCCATGGCAGGCCAGGTAAATAGATGCAAATGTCGCTCTTTATTTTTAATCAGCTATCAAAATATAGAGCTGCAAATTTATCTGGACCACGCTGGGAGTGGTAAATATTTTCCACTTTTAGGCGCATTTTAATTTGCTGCTCAATTCTCTCTCACAGCATTTTTTTTTTTTTGGTTGTTGTTGTCCCGTTCGTTGTATTTTGTAAAATATTTACGCGAATTTAATGAAGTCGACACAGCGTATAGTTTGTTTGTTGTTTTTCAGTTTGTTGTTGGTTATTTTGTTGCTGTTTTGTTGTTTTGTTCTCTGACTCCTGGCGAATAGTTGAAATGTTGTTGCGGACAGAACAGACATTAAAGTTAATGAGGCAACTGTGGCAACTGTTTTTCACCGGGAGGCAGGCAACCTATCTCTGTAGAGTCAACTGTGGCAACTGTGCAACACGATAGCCAAATGGCCGAATGGCCAAACCGATGGAGGGGGACAATTTGGTGGCAAACTATTTGGCAAATGAGCAAAGTGCCAAAAGGCATTGAGTTCACTTTCAGCAATATGAAAATCTCGAATTACTTGAATAGATTTTTCCGTCGAAGAGGGGATCACGGGGCAGCTTAATAACCACGGCGATGCTCGGCTCGTGTCCTCGTGTTTTATTTGTGCCACCAGCAGTAGCAAATTCTGTTGCCAGTTTATCATCAGCAACCGAGCCTTACCGCCCTCCCCTCCCTTGTGTTGTGCTTCATCCCCACACTCGGCAACTTGTCTGCAATTGAAGCAAAAGCAATGCCTCGCGGCTCTTGGCAACATGGCTGAGCAATTGGAAGAAGAAGCCTAGAAATGGGAAATGGGAAATGCGAAAATGGGTACTGGGAAAATGGCAAAATGGGAGCAGCTCTGACTGGCATTTAAAGTCGTTGTTTTTGAGGGGATACACAGCGAAAGAGAGAGAGTGAGAGAGGGGGAGAAGCGCTTAGTAAATAGCAGAAAGAGAGGGCGAGACTGTGCCCCCAAAGGCTCGATGGAAGGGATGGAGGACAGGCAATTGAAACAACAACGAGGCGGAAATAAAATATTAACTTTGCTCAACTCAACTCAAACTCACGATTCAATTAGAAACGAAAGCCATTTTATAATTGAAACGAGCCCGCCACGCCTTCAGGCATAGACGCAGCTCCCACAAGTGCGGAGAAGGGGTAGAAAGCAGGGTATAAATAGACGCAGCTCCACAAACAATAATGAACATCAATAAATATTGCCAGGCAAAAGAGGAGGTAGCGAAAAATGATGATGATAACAATAATGTGAAAGAAAAGTCGAGGGTAGGAGAAAGATGATTATTCATTAGACTTCGTTCGATTCGTGTAATTGAAAAGTTTTTCTTTTTCTTTTTGCTGCCGCTCAATTTGTCACTCTCGACGAGGGAAGAGAAGACTCGTCTGTCTGACGGATGATGCGTGTGACAGAGCAGAAAATTTCACTGCAATGTGTCTTCAATTCATCCAATTGCCGAGTCCACTTCCCTTTTACCCCGCCGCAAGCTGATTATGATTGAGTTGATGTCGTTAATGTGTTATCGATGACGGGACTGAGCGAAGGCTCCACCATCGAGCGATTGCTCCTCGAATGCCGCTGAGAATGCTTGCCACTTGCCACACGCCACACGATTCGAAGACAGCTCAAGCAGCCAAGCCAAGGAGGGAGGTAAAACGTTGGCAAAACGAATCTATCTGACAGCCTGACTGCTTACCACGCTTCCTGTTCTCTGTTTGTCTGTCTGCTGCTCCATTTAAATCAGTTACATTGCTCGCAAAGTAAACACAAACACACCCACAAGAGGCATACACACACAGATACACACTCTGCAAGTTGTCCTCATGTGCTTTTACATTTTGTTATTTGTCTTTTGAATTATTAATGAATTCGTTGAATGGCATCGGCTTCAGCTTCAGCTTCATCTTCAGCTGCGACTTCAATGGAAGCTCTAGCTGATGTCCTGATGATCTGGCTCTTAATCAAGTGAGTCGACGCCAGGAGCAGAGTCTTCATCGCAGATAAGTTTAATTAAAAAGCCAGGCACATTCCTCGACCGGACCACAACGACAACAACTTGCATTGAAAGTTGAATTGCGTTGACCGCGCATTGCCAAACTTTAAATAGTTTTTCCCAGGCGGCGGGAAAAACTCTTCTGTTTTCAAGCCAAAATTGCAACGGCAACAAAGTTTGCTGATTTCGATTTTTATTGTGGCCAGAAAAAAACTACATTTCGCTGCTATGGAGATGGAAGAAGCTAAAAAATAGAGTTGAATGCAGGAAAGCAAAGCAAGCAGGTGAAATTTGAAAGCGGTTTCTTGGCAACAATTTCATATTGGAGCCACTTGACTGCCACTCTTCTTTTTCCTCCCAATGCCATTTCCATTTCCCTATCGACTCTTGACTTTCCACCTGCCGCTGTTTGGAATTCTATTCAGCTAGTTGCATGCAACATGAAGCAGCAACGCAGAGATGGGTGCAACCACTTGAACCACAAAGTCCACACAAAACATTTTTGCAAGCAAAAAGTTGTTCCTGTTTCTGTTTCTGATTCTGTTTTGAGTCAAAGTATTTGTTTGTCTCGTTGCCTGTTTGTTGACTGTTCGTTCATTGCCAATGGCCACTGTACTGCATAATTTATGGCAGAGAAACACCCAAATATTAGCTCGAATTTATTAAAACATCAGACGAAACAACTCATGTGTGTCGAGAGGATGACGAGGGAGAAAAGTGCGAGCTCCAAAGCTGTTAATCTTTTTTCAACTTTGTAATTACTTTGCATGCAGAAAAGTTTGCGAACTTGAAGAGAACATTTGGAAATTGTTTTCGCAACAAGAAATAAAGCCAAGCCACCCAACCACAGCACCATAATACCAAAGCACCACACACTCCCTCCAACCACACAATGTCACCAGCACACAGAATATAACATAGAGAAAAGAGAGTAGAAAGTAGAGACTTCAGCATCTGTCCGAGACTCAACTAAATCACTTTCTATTCAACAGGACTCTTTAACGAGCGACGACATAAAAGGACAACGAAAGCAACCAGGACACGTGCTCAACACCAACAACAGGCACTGGCCACTGACCAGCGGACGAAACGTTGCCAACGTGACGATCCACACAATCAGCAACACTTGGAGGAGGAGCAGCAACCAGTTGGTCAAACCAGCAGCAGACAGAGAGCTAAGAGGGAGAGAAGTGAGGAAGAGCCAATAAAAAGCTAACGAAAATGCTGATGCCGCTTGCAGTCGACAGGCGAAACCAGCAGCAACAGAAGCAACAAAAGCAACAGACGCAACCGCAACAAAAACAAAACTGGAAAAGTTGAACCCATTGCCAGCAGCCAGAGGGAGAAGCAGAGTCTGCGACAAGAGCAAAGAGAGGCTGAAAAGTTCCATATTTGGCAGACAGAATCCTCGTAGTACTCTACGTCGTAGCGCTTTGTGGCCGTATCCGGATGCGGATGTGGAACTGTTAGCAGCAGTTGCCGTCCTCGTATTTCGAATTTCAGTTTTCGAATTTGATTTTAACGCTTCTTTGCGAGTCATCGCAGGACTCTGCCTGTTTGCCAACTATCAACAGCCAACTGGCAACTGGCAACCAAATCAAAGTTGTGCCCCCAACGGAAGCAACTCCCCAGCACTCTATTCCCTCAACTCCACTCCACACTTCTGCTCAACCAGAACGCCTCAATGATCACACATTGAAATTGGCTGCCATCAAGATTCGAATTCATTGAAATGAACAGCAGTTGCATCGGCGTCACATGCGCTGACAAGTTATTAAGAGCACGTCTGGCTGTAACCGCAATAAGCCTGTCCAGACTATAGACTACAAACCGAAGAGAGTTCCTCATTATGTCTGCTGTTTATAGTGTCTGCTGTCCCAGCATGTTGCTCCTCCTGATCCCACTGCTTGCCTGGCAGACGCCTTCGGTCAGCGGATATCTCAACATTTTCATCAGCCACCATGAAGTGATGAAACTGATGGGTAAGTGACTATTCCTCCCAATACAAACACAACATATTTCGATTCGAAAATAATCATTAGCACAGTTGGTAAAAGTTTCAAAAGGAGACACGCCTCTGTCGAGTCTCCGCCCCATCGATATGATTAATAGTTGTATGGCAAAGTGCGACAGGACAAATTCATTGCTCCTCAGCAGGAAAAACAAACAGCTCAGCATAGAGGGGGAAAAAGAGGGCAGGACATAGGCCACGTTCTAGTCATTAATAGTTCCAAAATAATTGTTGACCATGACGACAACAACAACCAAGAGAACAACGACAACGACGACCACAAAAGTTGCGCGAAAACACGACAAAACAAATCCACACACAAATCGATTTCCGGCTGAAGTCACCCTTGTCCCCCTCGCTCTCGTGCTTTGCTTGGCACCTTCGCCACACTGTTGACAGCTGCAAGTAGCTGCTCCTCTCCCCTCTCCTCATTCCCTCCCATGGTTAACGACTTCACAGTCCGGTGGAACAGTTTGTTGTTTGTTTTCCTGTTTTTCCGTTTGTTGCTTCACGCGAGCGCTCATTATTGATGGCGCCAAGCATTCAAGTGCCTCCAGATCGACCTTGTGCCATTCTCATTCCCATTCCAATTCCAATCTGAATCCTAAAGCCACCTCTTACAAAATAGTTACTGTAATAGGCATTCATTCGGCGTGCCAAGCCGGAATGACGTTGTGCCTCCTCTGCTTTAGCTCACATTGATTAATGGTGCTCGGCTCCAAAATACGATTCGAGCCTGTTTCAATTCCTATTCCCGTCTGCTCGTCACCCGCAACTACTCCATCATTCGTGCGTTAACTGTGCACAGCATTTTCCGGCACTTAATCGTAATTGAAGCAAAATGCTGCCATCTCATTATGCGAGCTTTGCGCATTTACGAAAAGTAGTCAT
The DNA here is from genome assembly GCA_023558455.1 of Drosophila kepulauana. Taxonomy (NCBI): domain Eukaryota; kingdom Metazoa; phylum Arthropoda; class Insecta; order Diptera; family Drosophilidae; genus Drosophila; species Drosophila kepulauana. Next base: position 1,673,139 of record CM042369.1, read on the forward strand.
GGTTGAATCAGGGCACTTCAATTAGTTAACAGCATTAATATTAATCCACAACAAGTGCTTCACGAATCCGAGATTGATGAATGGCTCGCTAGTAATCGGAGCTGCGAATCCGTCTCGTTTCTCTCCTGGTTTTTTTTCTACTCTTAGTTAGAGCTCCTATCGATTTCACTTCGCTTTCTAGTCTGTTCAAGTGTGCTCTACACAAGTTTGGTTATGCTTCAGTTCTAATCGGATTTCATTAGTACTTTATTTTGTGCTCTGCTTTACTTTTACTTTTGCCTCTTTATGTTTTTTACCACCAGTTAAAAGTGCTGCCCTATTAAATTACTCAACCCCCTCGAGCGTTTTTCTAGCTTGAAATTTACAAGCAGCGTGAAATGTAACAAATTGACCCAACGCCCCCTTTTAAAATGCTTTGCTATTAGAGTGTCACACCCCTCTCTCGAACACTCAGGGATCCCCATACATTCCCCCTCCCAACTATCCGTTTCACAGCTGTCCAGTTACCCTTTGGCTGTCCCCATTTCTTGTCGCTAATCCCACACAACACTGCTCGCTTGTAATTGCATGTGATTGACATAAGACCGTGTAATTAGTTTATATTTTCTCTTTAATGTCAACATTAAATATGATTTCAACGATTACCATTCCGCTTCCGTTTTCTTTCCCTTCTCAGTTCGAACTTTCCTTAGAAGTGTGTCGCACACATTGTCGGCTATTAAGTGACGACAACATTAAAATTAAACAACTTTAACGCTTTTTGTTCGCCAAATTGTACGCTATGCTTTCCATTTCGTTATCCTAGCAACCAGCAAATTTTCATCTTTGTGTTGCCAGCGACACCATCAGTCAAGGGCGGGTTTCTCCCATTTCCCATTTTCTATTTCCCATTTCCCAGGCAGCTGCCCCTTCAGGAAAACGTTGTGCAAGAGCGCGTAAAAATGCAATTTCAACAAGTTTCACTTTGATGTGCACATTTCTTGGCCTCACACTCACACTTTGCTTCCCCCTTCAACCTCTCTTTGTGTCCCTTAAGAAATTCGACCCCCTTGCCATGCATAAGTTGGGCCACCTAGTGCCTGGATGTGCTGGCAAATTTCCCTTTAAATTAAAACTAAATGCAAAAGAAATTGTTTTTAATGAATAGAAAATCAGTTCTAATAACTTAGAAGGTGTACGGTATTTGAGGCATATACGACTGCCAAATACCCAGTATAAGACAAATCGTTAAATTTTTTAAACGATAAAGTGAAAGATAACTTATCAAACTGACAATTTTTTGTATTCAGTTGACGTTCAGAAATGTATGTTAAATTAGAATCCAATTAACACTTGAAAAGTAAATTTTAATAGAAGAAATTCAATATATATATAACTATATAACTTTGAGTACTCAGATATATCATTTAAAATTAAAATACTATTTCTTACATATGGTAATTTCACTTATTTTACCATTTTCTTTACATATTCCCTTTATCAAAGATATACCTCATCATTTGTTGACTTCTACCTTTTAAATACCAACACTAATTCAATCTGGACTCTTTTGCATTCTTCTTCTACGTTTTTCCATTTAGCAGAACAGCTTGCTAGGGCATTTTTTAACTAGGCCAATTAAATGGCGCACTCGTCTTTAATTCGCTTTGCAATCAGTGCGAGGCACAAAAGCCCAACTTCGTTGCGACACAGCACAGAAAAAGTAACGAGAGATAGTGCTGTCTATATGGCGCTGTCTATGATAATTTCAGGGAATGCACGTTGCACTCCCACTAATGGCACTAATTATCCTTTTAATCTTTTACGCAAATTATGTGCCGGCATTGTCAAAAGCAGAAAACTGACACCTCTAGCCATGGTAGACACCAACTCACAGACACACAGACACAGGGACAGGGTCTTATCCAGCTAAGTCCCTGGAACCCCGACTCCGACAGAGAGACGGTGAGCGTGTCTTATAGAGCTTCGCAACGCAGACCAAGTCTTATCCAGCTAAACTCTTGCCTCCCTCCAACAGTTCAGCGATTGTGGTTGCAGTGGCACGTAGTCGTATGTGTGGCATTGAGACAATTGCAGGTAGTGGTAATTATGGAGCTCTGCAGGTAACAGGGAGTAAACTCAACTCTCCCTTTTTCTCTTTCTCTCTCTCTGTCTCTCTATCTATTTCTCCCTTATAAACGCGATGCAAACTTTTGCAAGGCGACGGTAAAGTTGCCACTTGGCGGCGATATTAAAGATATGATAGACAGCCAAAGTTTGACAAAGCAAAAGCAGAAGTAAAAGCACTCGCAAAACCAGGTTGAGTGTTCCTGCAACGTGCGGCGTACATTAAAGGCTCTTGAGGCAATTGCTTTAAGCTTGCCAAAGTGCCCAATCGAAAAGTCTCTCTGCAAGTCTCTCTCTCTCTCTCTTTGAGAGTGTGCTGCACATCCGCTTCGAATCAAAACTGAATTAATTAAACCTGTCACAAGTTCATGCCTCTTCCCTTTCCCATTTACATTGCCTTTTCCATACCTGTTTCCTACTTCCTTTTCATGCGCGTGGCACCTTTGGACAGGACCAGCATTAGTCGAGTGCTGTTTAGGGTTGAGTGACATTGTCCTTTTAGTGGGTTTGTGCATATTTAATGCGACACACTTTGAGGTTGTGTTTGTGTTTTTAACAGCCAGCACTTAAAAAGCACGATGGTCTTTCAAGTGTGACGAAATGTGAGTCGCTGTCTTATATTCTTTATTATGATTTTGTACCCTTATCTGTGTTCAGATGTTTCGTAACTTTTATATTAATAAATGTATTGCAAAAAGAAAACAATTTCACTTGGTTTTCGGTTCGCAAAAAATGACCTGTACTTTAAACCATAATTTCACATTTTGGCATACAGAATAAGAGTTTTTTTATTTGTTAATTTGCGAGAGGTTAAATTTTATTACGCAATAAAATTTTTTTGTGCAGCATTATTTTATTCATATTTCTTTGTAGTTTTTATATATTTTTTTTTTGTATAAATGAAATGCAGCCTTTCAGAGTAGAATACTTTTTAATAGTATTTTTTAAATTATAACTGTAATCTTAACAGTCGTTTTTTTTTAAAATAATATAGACTGTTGCCTTCAATATTTGCTCTGCTTTGAACACATATGAAGCTGGCTGCCAGTTGCAGCCTTCAACACATTGTGCGCCATCATGGAGTGCTGTCGTGCAGTTTGTCAGCGGAAAACGGAAGCGAAAGTAGCGCACATTGAGAGCAACTTGAAAGGCTGGCTGAACTCAGCGGGGTGCATAACAATTTCGGATTCAAAAACAAAATGAAAACGGCATAGAAAGAAGCAAAGAAGTAGAAGATGATGGAGAAGGGGTGGAGGGAATGGAGGAGGCAGGGATAAAAGCCAAGGAAAATGCTTTTTCTTGTTCTGTAATTGGATTTGAAATTGTTTTAAGAATCGAGCGAACGCTTTCTTTGCAATCTTAAATGCACGCATACGCGTTTCGCTTCGGCCGGAAATACAACATTCAACATCCGGTGCAGACAAGAGACAGCAGCTGAATGAATCTAAAGGGTCTAGGTCTAGGACTGGGACTGTGCCTCCTTTTCGTAGTAGTAGTAAAGTTGAAGAGAGTAAACAGCATTTGCGACTTTCAATGCAAAGCGAGGCGAAGACAAACGTTGAGGCGGCTTAGCCTGATCCCGGGGAGTAAATGATACAACATAAAGCACCAGACTAGGAATAAACTAAGGGCGAGTCAAGACGCTGGGTAATGTAAATGCGAATTCGACAGAGTGTGCGAGGGGAAGCAGTTGGTGAGACAACAATGAAAGCAGATGAAGAAATTTAATTTCACGTCTTTTTAACTCGAACAGCTTCTTGATGGGAGCTCCAAGGGAACGACGGAGGTTTGTTTTTGGCCAGGGTTGGCTGAACAGGATTATAATGCGCCCATAGCTAGTTAGAGTTATGATAATGTTGATGATGATGACGTCTAACATGATGATGATGTTGTAGTCTCGCCCTTAATCGAGTTAGACTACACTTGACACCTTTTAATATTCGGTTGCGGCCCATTGAAGAGCGAGAGCGAGAGCGAAAGCCAATTGACGCCACCTGCCACCTGCAGATGGATTGGAATTCCATTATTATTGTGACTTGGGTTTTGTTTACCAAACTCTGCTGTCCTCCCCATTCCCCGGTAGACGAGAAAATCAATTTCCGCTGAAAGGTGGAAAAGTGAAAAGTGGAGCGTTGAAATAGTTGGCTGGGGAAAAGTAAACAGAAAATGCACAAGTTTGCGCAGCAGTGGAAAATCCTCAGCACAGTGTTGAGGTTTGAGGGCTACAAAAGCAAATTGTGGCATAAACTTTCCCTTTGCCCTATCTTCACGTCAAGCTCATCCCTCACATCGTTTGCTTTCCTTTTTTCGCAGGACTGGAGGCGGATTTGTTCTACGTGCACGAGGGAGCCATTAACACATATGCAATGCACTTCACCGTTCCTGTGCCCGCTGACGTTCACGAACTCGAGTTCTCCTGGCAAAGTCTCATTGCCTACCCGGTAAGTTGCGTCCGCCCCCTCGCCGCCTCAACCCTTTGCAATCACATCAAATTTGATTTGCACTCCATTAACAGTTGCGCTACACCATCAGCATCGAGTACGCCAACGACCAGGATGCATTGGGAACGCCCACGCTCAGCATACCCCACAAGGGTCTGGTGCCTCAGGAGATCGAGTCGTTTCTGGTCTATCTGCCCTGCACGGGCAATGCCAGTCTCCAGCTGCCCGTCAACGTAAACATGGTGGTGCAAGGACCACCACGCTTCAACGATACTCGTCTCCACTTCAAGCGCACTAAGATCTGCGCCAAGGGTAAGCATCTCCCTGACTGTCAGGCAGAGTCAGGTTATCTCATAATTGTCGTGCTGACATTTTGCAGGCATTTCACCGGAGCCCAACCAGTCGCCAGCCCCGGCACATGCTCCCTCCCAGGGTCCCGCGCTGATGAGCGCCGCCGCCTGTGCCCTGGGCCTGGTGTTGGCCGTGGGTCTTGTGGCCAGCATGATGTATGTGCGGGCACGTAAACAGTTGCGTCAGGACTCGTTGCAGTAAGTCCAGTTGATTGGGCCAGCAATTCAATTATCCGGCTGCTCATTACACTCCCCACTTGTCCATTTTCAGCACCAGCTTCACCACCGCCGGCTATGGTAGCCATCAAAATGTGTTCATTCGCCTTGATCCACTCGGACGACCTCCGAGTGCCACCGGCTCCTATGCCACCATTGCCAGCCTCAACAAATATCCAGCGGATACCAAAAAGTCCTGCAGCATTTTCGATCGTAAGTCAATGGCATCTATGTGTCTAACAAAAACACGCAAGCAACGTCAACTCTATCTCTCTCTCTCTCTCTCTGTCTGGTTCTCTGCAGGATTCCGTAGCTCGCCAACGCCCACGCCGTATGCAACAGCCTTGCTGCCAATGGGGGACCAGGCTGGCGAGACCATTTACTCGAAACCCGAGTCGGTGTGTCCCTCGAGAATATCCTACTACGCCTCCTCGCAGCTGACCCAGGTGAGTCTCAACTACAATCTCAATCTGATGCTGTGGCCACTCGATGGCACCCCAGGGGTTGATTTGGGCCACAGCAACAACAAAAGCAACAGCAGCCCCTCAGGTAAATCAAAGCCTTTGATATGTTGCGACACGTGCCGTGTGCCGTGTGGCATGTGCCATGTGCCATGTGGCAGGCTACAAATGGAAATGAATCCCGTTGATGTTCCATCTTCAATCGATGCGTTTCCATGGCCACCAGACCGGCTTCAATTCCAATTTGTGGCACTCACCATTGGGGCAGACCCATCCGATGATTGCTCCCAAGGCTATTTGCCACATCCCAATGCTCGACGCCACCTTTCCACGACGATAAAAATTAAATTCTAATTTATATTTACGAGCTGATAAAGCTCCTGCAGTGCGTTAAACTCGAAACAAGAGCCATTCATAAATATGCGACTTGGCTGCCTCGCTCCCCATCAACTTGCCACCTGCCGAGTCTGCTTGGGGTAATCGAGGTAGTCACTCCTCAGGTACTCCTCGGGTATCTCACGCAGTTGGGGCAAGTTTTGCGTGGCACTCACGTACTACCCGACGACCCACAGACCCAGAGACTAGACTTGAATTATGTAGATACGAGAGCGAGTGCGAGTGCGAGTGAGTGGCTGTAAATGTAGAGTGGAGTGTATGAATGGGAAGCGTGGAGCGTGTGAGTCTGTTTAGATAAGCAGAATGTGCTTCACAGTACCGAACACAGACAAACAGTCGAAGCAAAAACACCCATGTCTGACTGCTTCCTATCTTTATCCTTGCCGCTGGCGATTGCAAGTTCAGTTCCTACTCTGCTGCTGCTCTTGTTTCGACTCCGCCATTCAGTGGTTGCAAATTAGGAAACTAAATGTGAATGGAATCCCCCAGAGCAGACATCAAACCTCAAGCATAATCTGTGGCACATAAAGACGAATCCCTTAAATTAATGCACAACTTTCTACACATTGTTTGCTCTTTACTATCAGTTCCTCTCTCTCCCTAGAGTCTTCCCTCGGTTTTCGTTTTCTTTTGGAAAATTTAACTTTCTGGCCTTGCTAAATCTGTCGCAAATTAGAATAAATTATTTAGCAGCTTCTTTTTGTGCTGTTTTTCTTGCTAAACAGTTCATAGGGCCAGACTGGGCGACATCGTTTACATTTCTCCTAGACAACGCGAGTAATTCCTTTTCCTCACTCCCCCTCTCTCCTCTCAGCTACTGATTGTTGTGCCCATTTTCGTCACCATCTTCTAACGCAATTTCCATCGACGCATAATTAAATATTCAATTTCCATGGAGACTCCTTTTGGATTTTTATTTGATGCTTATTCCTTGACATTCTTGCGTCTCCTTTGGCCTCTTCAGTGCCTCGTCACCAGCTTTTTTGGCTTCCTTAAGCATTTTGTTTGTTTAGACTTCAATTTCATACTCATTATGGTAACGGTTTCAAAGAGGCACAAACATACGTCGAATACATACAATTCATTTAACTGAATGTGAGTATCGGAATACGAGTAAATTCAGAAGCCAGACGACAACGAATAAAATGAATATGTAGCCCCTCAAAATTGGAGTCGAGTGTTGCACATGTGTGTGTGTGTTGGTTTAGGGCAGAGTTTGGGGATGCTTGCCATAATTATTGTTGTTCTTCTGATGCGAGCCAAAGCGAGACGGAGAGACACTCATTTAGTCAAACAATTATATCCAAGTGCACACACACAAACACACACACACACACCCAGAGACTCTGATCTGCTCAGTTGTGTGGAAATATCTCATTTCGTGTGTGTGTGTGAGTGGAGCTCCCTCGCTCGAGTCTGTTTGGATTCTATTAAATCAGTCTATAAATGTTGCCCAAATTGCTTTATTGTGCAGTGAAAGTTTAACTAACGACAGCGGGGACTACAACAATTACACCAGATGGAAGAGCCGAAGGGGGAGATGGAGATGTTGGGGTGAGGGGCGGGGAGTAAATAACAATAAAAACAGTAGCGAACTGAAACCAGACTACAGCTGTTGAAACATGACTTTGTGCTTGTTTAGAAACACTTGCAAAATATTATTGCAGCAACAGCATGAAAAGGGGGAAAGGGAAAAACAACTACCGCGGTTAGCTGGACCCGGAGACCCGAGGCTGGGAAAACTAAACGCCATGTAGTGAGGCAAGGCAACAAAAGGAAAACGATGCAAACATTGAAAGGCATTAGGATATTGGATCAGAGCTAAGCTCAGACTGTGGCTGAGGCGAAAGGATAGAGCAGGGGATAAGTGATAAGGGGAGTAGGGATAAGCATCTGGAATAACTGCTGCGGTTGAGCATGTGCAACTAGCACAAAAGAAGAGCGGGAAATGGCAACGAAGGCACTCGAGAATCCAGCTAGGAAGTGGCTACAAAAGTGGGGCAAGGGTAAAAGAGCAATTGAGAAAAGCAGAGAAAAGTGAGAGAGAAAGAAATAGAGCGAGTGCAAAGCAAAGAGGATGTACATTAATGCCATGGAGCAGTGGAGCAGGCTCGGTTGGATGTATTTTATGGAGATTACTAGAGATTCGTGCAACATGAACAGGTGCTAATTAAAAATGTTGTCGTCGCCTCATTAAAGAAATTTGTAAATCAACCTGCAAATGACGCACACAGCATGAGTAAAAGTTAAGCCTATGCCCGACTGAGAGATGAATGCGACAGCCAGAAGCGGTAAGGGGGCTGGGGTGAAAAGTGTCCCCCCTTTTATTTTGGGCGGACAAAGCACGTACGCCTGTTAATGGATTTCCCAGTGTTGTTCTTTTGATTAAAACGCATTATTTACATTTGCGACACAGGGCTTTGTATCCCATGGAGAGGGCGCAAATTTAATGCGTTCAGGTTTAAAGAGTGGAAAGTGTATCCGAAGGGGGGAAAGTTGGGGGCCTTTGCTTGACAAATAACGTAGAGCTAACTCGATTTTGTGCTCGGCTTTTGCATTTGCCTTGCTCTTCAATTTTCTTTTGCTTTCATTTGCCATTTCTCCAGCCGGATAGACGGCAAACTACGGCGACTGCTTTTGTCGGCCATTATTCTATTGATTGCTTCCTTCTCAAAAGGCAACTCGCTGCAGGATGTTGCAGGATGCCGCAGTTAACTCAGCAAGGGTGCAGGCGTTGCATAGGCCTTTGCGGTTTTCACACCCGGTCACTTGGTTTCATGCCTGTTTCTCTGTTCTGATTTCATTGCGGTTAGTTACTCTAAGAGTGAGAGGAGCTGCCTTATATGCAGCAAGGATTAGAGAACTAAAAGCTGGCATCAATCGTAAGATATGATTGAAATTGCCGACAATTTTATGAAGCGAAATGCGTTTTGAAGTATAGTCTGAAATTTTTGCAGCTTTACGTAAAACTTAAATTTTCCATTTTTTAAATTTAAAAGTAAGCAAGAAGAATCATTGCGTCGACAGCAGATGAAAGTGTATTTTTTGATTTATTTTGAAATTAAGAAACTTCTAATTGACGTTGTTCATCAACTTTTACTTATCAACTGTGAAAAGGAATGCAAGAAAATAGACTTAACTATAGAAATTAGTGCAAGTTATGTTGCAAACTACTGGCAAACTTTAAAAAGCAGAAAATTTATCAATAATAAGGATAAGTGTGAAATTAAGGAAGAAGAATAAACGTGTTGTACAAACTGAAGCCCTAAAGAACTGAATTTAATACAGACCAAAAAATAAAGTTACAGTCGAGTGTACTCAACTCTGAGATACTCGCTAACTTTTTTCAATAAACGCAAATCACTACGGTTTAACTTTTAAAATGTACAAAATTAACATACAAAAATAAAAATAAAATATACCAAATGATATATTTGGTCTCGTCAATAAAAGAAAAACAGTTTTGTCTTCTTAAAATATACAAAATTAATATACCAAAATAAAACTAAGCTATGCCGATTGATATTATATATCTGGTATATCCAACTACCTGTTATAATACCCCTTTACCCTATGGAAAAACTAATGAAAACTAACATAGTTAAATCAAACAGCCTTAAAGTCAGAATCTAGTTATGAGCTTCTTCTATCAAAAATTCATAGGACTTCCATCAATTTTTAACTAAGCTCTCAAACGCAATCAAAGCAGCACTTGAATAGAAAATGAAATCGAAAAGTGTCTACAAAATGTCAACTCATCGTTATTTAATTTTGAAATAAATCAAACGTAATTAAACAATGATTAAACAATCAATCAATCACATTGAAATTATGCTTGAATGAATAGAATTCCACCGTTTGATAATAGATACATATTTGACAGCGCAAAGTAGGCGCTACGTTGTGGGCGTGGCCCGTGGCACGCAATGCTTAATTGAAAGACAATTACCTGTAATTAAATGTGCGTATAAGAGGGCGTCACATTTAATTGGACCCTTTGGCTTTTACGCTGGCTCCGACTCTGACTACGGTTCTCGCTCTGGTTCTGGCTTTTGGGCCCTTTTAATTATGCATTAGACGCTTTGGACCTGCAACTTTTTGTGTGGTGCCACAACAAAGCGGCACCCCCGAAAGTTGCCGAACTGTTATTAAATGCCGAATGGCAAAAGTCTAACGAGCACTGTCAGGATGGCTTTCGCTTTGGCTTTATGTTTGGCTTTGGGTTTGGGGTCAGAGTCTCGTCTGGGTTTTTGGCTGGCGCACAAATCGATCAGGCATAAATCAAACGAGAATTCAAATTAGTTTGCCAGCCAATTAGAAGGCAGTTCGTTCCTGGCAGCAGTGGCAGCCAAATGTGAAATTAATGAGACTCTTCTCGGTTGCGTATGGAAAAACTTGAAACTTGAAATTCCACGTGCCACAAAACCAGAGGTTTTGATTAAAGATGCAACCAAGAGGGGTGGAGGAGACAAACTTGCCTGTCAGATAAAGTGAAATATAATTGAGCCCGAAATGCAGCACAAGCTCCGCTTGTCAGTTCACTAATTTAAGTTCATTAGGCATCCGTTTGCCATGTAATGCCAAGGTGACAAGGTGCCGAGGCGTATACGTAATATTTTGTTGCAATTTTTGTTGGCGCTCGCATGCTGTATGCTGGATGCTGTATGCTGTATGCAACAGCAATCGCAAATAGCAAGCGGCAGCAACAAAAGTAGCAGCAAACACAGAATTTGCATATTTGCAACTTGTGTCAAGCTCACAGCAATTTAAAATATGCACAGTGAGGCAAAAGTAAATATGAAGACTGTGAAATTAAATCAAATTAGTGTTAATATAAAGTTATTTAATATTCACGACTTGAATTCAATTCAATTAATGTTAATCTGATATAACGAAATATTTATGTGACTACTGCATTACTTTAAACATATTTAAAAGTTAAAGAAAATAAAAATAAACTTTAATTAATACAAATGGAATTTGTAATTAGATTTAAAGAGAAAATTTCACTAACCAATATTATTTACTTTACTTAGTTAAAATATATTTACTTTTCAATGAGTTAGACAATAGTTAAGCTCGTTATGAAATTGCTTTAGTAAAAAAATTCAAATAGTCTTCCATATTTCCAACTTGTAAGCTCTGAAAGCATTGAACATAAAAAGATGTTATCAATTCTTATATCTATAATTTTTATGTGTACCTTAATAATATGTATGTCGAATATAAATCTACAATTAAACGTCAAATTTGTTGATTAAGGTTATTGGAATAAATGTGATTGATTACTTAAATTATGCTTTTAATGAAGTGACATAATTCTTTGCATAATATAACCTGCTTTTGCCCACGGTGGAGGTCACATAGTTTATAGCTGTTTTTATTGTAGTTGTTGTTGACATTGTTATTGCTGTTGCAGTTGCTGCTTGCAATGTTGTTGCTGGCATTGTTGCTGTTTGCTGCTGTTGCTTTGTTGCACGAAAGTTGGTTGCTGGTTGCTGGTGAATGCTGCCAGAATAGGAGGACATGAAACGTTGGCAAAATTGTCATCAAGCTTTTTTAATTACGAGCCAGCTGCGGGAGAAGTTAACGCTGCGGTTCTGCAGCAGTCTGCGTGAGAGAGTGTATAAGTGTAAGTATGTGTGTGTGTGTGTATGCATGTGTGTGTGTGGGCAGCTGTAGAGCTGCGAATGACATAAACAAATCAGACGCCTGTCAAGTGTGTCAGCCGAAATTTGTGTCTATGACTGGAGAAAGAGAAGGCGTGTGTATGTTTGTGAGTGTGTCAGTGTGTGTGTGTGGGTAATGCGTGTGTATGCAAGTGTCATTTGCAGGCCAGCAGCAGCTCGACTCACCCCTCAACACCACCCCTGGCCACTGACTGCTCCTGCTGCCTCTGCTGCCATGTTGTGTTGTCATTAGAAATGTCACAACAAAGCCAAACAGCTGCAAACCCAACGTCAACATTGCCAACGCTTTGAGCGACGTTGTTGTCGCTTGTCGCTCTTTGCTGCTGCTGCTGCTGTGGTTGTTGTTGTTGTTGTTGTTGCTTCTATTGCTGTTGCTTTTGGTTATGTGTTGCCAAGTGTCGCCTCGTTGGCAACACACAACATGGCCAGCTCTTTCTCCTCTATCCCACCCCTGCGCTGCATTGCCTTTAATTTTGTGCAAATTTATACTAACAAGCTGCAACCCCTGTCCCCCGCCTCCCCCTCCTCACTTTCTAACTACCACCACAGTCTATTTGGTGGCTCTTCCCATCATCCTGATCCGTATCCTGCGAGCTGCTCGCAGTGCGACTGTTGACATCAACGGATGCTTTCCAATTTTCAGTTTAAGCAATAAGAAACATCAACATGAACAACAACAACTCGAGCTTAGCAATATTGTCCATTTGACGAGCACTTTTAATACGCCACACACAAAAATAACATAGAGTGAAAGAGAGAGAGAGAGAGAGAGAGAGAGAGAAAGATAGACAACAGCAAGGCAATGCTAGAGTTTTGCCACAGTTTTTCCCCGTGGCACAAAAGAGCTGCATTTTCACATTCCACAAAAATTGGTCATCAAGCAAAGTTAGATATTTGATGTGTTTTGCCATTGGAATCGACAATCGCAATACGAAATACGAAATACGAGTTGGATGTTAGCTTCAGGGGAAATGCAAATGAAAATGGAAATGAGCTCACTCGAAAGCAATAAGACCCCAATTTTGTTTTTAATACGTAATAAATGCGAAATGAAAGTGACAAATTCTGTGACAATATTAACATATTCACACTACATAACATATAATGAACAAATCAACAATTTTGATGGAATTTCAAACAAGAGAAGCAAACAGAAGAATTACTGAATAATTTGACAAAGTAGTTAATTAACCGTCATTAGAGTGGTGTAAAAATGCTATATTAAATAGCTACAATATTTGTAGTTACTTTTAATTAGTGATGCGTAAATATGGGTCAATTTACTGAATAAGTTTGTTTGTTCATAAATTTAGTAAATGTTTGCTCTATTAGGTTCCCCATATCGTTTATTGTTGTTGTCCATGTTGTTTATTTATAAAAAAATTTAAATAACACAAATGCATTTTCACTTTTCCCATTTTTCTTGTAATGCGAAATTGTCAATATTTGACATATTTTTACACCCGCTACCCATAGCGAAAATGGGTGCCTCTTTGTATATATATACAGGGTGCGCCATTTAGACAGGACTTATTTAAATGTTTAATAACTCCGCCATTTTTCAGCCTATTTTGACAAGCCAGCCAGATTCTGAAACTTCAGCCTATGCCATTTTAGATATAAATCGACTTAAAGCAAAAAATCAGGCTGAAATTGTAGCGCTGTACATCGAAAGTAATCGTTCAATTGCAGAGCAAATTCCCGGGACGCGTTGTGTCAAAATAGGGTGATTTGGAGTGGCCTCCTCGTTCGCCGGATTTGACGGCACCGGACTTTTTTCTGTGGAGCTACTTGAAGAGTAAGGTGTATGTCAGCAAACCGAAGACTATTGAACAACTAAAAGCTAATATCAAAGCGGAAATTGCTGCTATTACGCCCGAAATGTTGTCAAATACAATGCGAAATGCCCAAAAAAGGGCATAAAATGGCATTCTATACCCTAAATGAATCTTGTTTATTTTCCAAAATGGGCTGAAAAATGGCGGAGTTATTAAACATTTAAATAGGTCCTGTCTAGATGGCGCACCCTGTATATATATTCTTGATCAGGGTCAACAGGCGAGACGATATAGATTTTCTAGATCTCAAATTTATTTCACTCCTACTTTAGTTTACAAAAATCATATAACAAGTGTAATTTTGAAGCTAGATTTTTGGTACATACAATAATAACTAACATATTTAAGATTCCTAAAAATTTGGCAACGATCAGATTAAAATTATCGATGTTATTAAAGAAATATTTTAGTATGGACAAACACACCTACTTACTAGAGGTCTGAGTTGGTTTAACTGACAATCTAATATATTTTGCACCCTATGGTGTATTTTGAATGTATAAATATATATACAATAGCATTTGGTATTTTCAGTATATAAATTTGATATATTTTAAAATGAATACCCCAGTTTTATGCTTTTATTCAAAATGGGTGGCGGGTATCTAGCAGTCGAGTACGCTTTCTTACTTTTTTAACATAATAATTTTTTAAAACATACGAATTATGAGGTTCATCTCTCCTGTACGAATGAAAATAATTTAAAAAAACGAGCAACCAAATAAAATAGAATAGTTCAATACTACTGTCCACATTTTATATGTATAGTTATGTATTGATAATTTATTAAATATAAAAATTTACATAAAAATGAAAACCAATTAGGTCAAATAATATTAGATAAAAGACATTCTTATAATTAATTTTTTTTTGTTGACTACAAAATACCAACATCAGGCATATACAGAATAGTAATTAGTTTTGGTTATTATCATAGGAATATTTTCAGCAATTTTGTTAGTTCTACCTCATAAAGTCTCTAAAATATCAGTATTTAAATTAGCGGACAGACAGGCAGACGGACCATAGTATTAAGTGAGCAGGTTAATGCTAATCGGCGACTCCGTCAACAGCTTGTGTAACGAGTTAACAAAGCTTAAAGTATACATGAATGTTGTATAGGAAAACAAAGCAGCTGTGCACGAAGCATCTTGGCAATTCAATTTGCCTGAATCCTGACTGCGATTAAGGCTAAGCCGCTTACATAAAATCTAATTACACTTGACCTGCGCTCATTAGGACAATCCCGTGCCGATAACAAAGACAAAACACAGATAACAGATAACAGAAGAACAAAACAAATAACAATAAACATACAAATTTATATGTGTGCGAAAGCATCCAAGCGAATTTCACCTAGCTGCGGGATATTGGAGTCGAGTCGAGTGGAGTCGGATCGAGTTGGGGAGCTATTAAAAGCGACGCCGGTGCAGCCCGCAGACACTTTTGTTGTTGTCCCTGTCACAGCTATCCCCAATACCGAACTACGACTCCGAGTCGGACTCGAACTCGAACTCGGACTCCAATTGCAGTGGAGGACGAGCTTTGCATGTTGTGTTGTTGTTCGTTGTTTGTTGTTGGGCGACAAGGATTTATCGCCGCTGACGAGGAAAGCGTGTTGATGAGCTTGGCCAATGCGAAAGCGAGAACAGCAGCAGCTACTATATGTAGGGAGCTTGGTAGCTTTGATGATGTAGTGCGATATTGTTGCGTTTTAATTGAATTTTCTTTGTGTGACAGCCAACAAGGACAACAACAGGACAACAACAGCGGACCAACAGACAAAGTTGGCAAATGCGACAGAGGAAAAGGGCGTGGCTCAAGCAAAGTGGCAATAAAGGCAATAATGAATGAAATTCACTAACAAAAGGCAAACAACTATTGTTTTTATTGCTGTCAATGTTCGGTGTCCTTTCTCCCCAGCTGTGTGTTGGCTGTCCTTTTGCCGCTTCCCTTTGCCTTCCACTTTGCCTTCAACTTTGCCTTCACTTTTGGCCGCTTTGTCTGTTGCTTCAACAATTTTATTGCATGCGCGCATATTGTTGGCGGGCCATGAAGCTGTTATTTTTAATAAGCGAAAATTGCTGGACAGTCTCAGGTGGACTTCACAACTGGCTTCTCTTCTTCCTGCTCTCCTCCTGCTCCCCACCTGCTGCTCTTCTGTTCCTCTTCTGCTCCTCTCCAGCACTTCTACAGCTCATCTACTTTTCCTCTTCTGCTCTACACCGTCACTTCTACTGCTCCTCACCTGCTCCTCTCTTGCTCTTCTTCTGCTCCTCTTTTGCCCCTCTCCTGCTCCTTTCCTGCTCCTCTTTTGCTCCTCGCCCGCTCCAATCCTGCTCCTCTCCCTTTGCTACTTATGAAGATTTACGCCATCAACTTGGTCAATGGCACCAAATGTGGCTTGCCACACTTGCCACATTTATGTAAATTTCCACACCAAATTAAGAAAGAAATGAAGAGATTTTTCTTGAGTTTATTAGCCCAGCGCTTTCAGATTCCCATAGTGCCGAAATCCCTCCCCTTCCCTTCCATTCCCTGCCCGCTAAGCACCCCTCACCATGAACGCTGTTCAGTAAATGATTTTCGCTGTGTGTTTTATGAAAATAAATGAGCTGCTATCCGGACTGGGAAGCTGTTCTCCTCACACTCGCTTTCTATATCTATATATTATATAGCTTGCCAACTGTTTGCCCTGCCCCTTGCCCCCTGCCTATCTTCCATTGCAACCTTGTTGGTAGTCTCAAAAAAGCTTGTTTATACAACTCAGCTCGCAATTTCCTACAGCTGCGTTCCACGTTTTCCCATTGCTGTTGTTCTTTGCTGTTGTCTGAGCTCCTCCAGGGTTTGGAGCTTGACTTACCTCCCCCGCCCGCTCTCCCCCTAGCAGCTCATCCTGCCCCCGTCTGGCAGAAGGCTATGCAAACATAATGCTCGACGAATTAAAGCTTTTTGCCAACCAATAAATTATTCATGCCGTAAGACAACTACGGTTGTCCTGACGGAAATGGCACAGCCCTAGATCCTGGCCTTCCCCCACGTTTCCCCACGCTCCCCCGCTCCCCCGCTCCCAGTGCTCTCTTCTGCCTCTCTCTAGTCGCTGTCGTAGAACACTCCCTACTTTATATACAAATTATGGCGCTGCCAGCAGAAGGCAGAAGGCAGCGAGCAAGTCTTTGACGCCGTTGGCAACGCCAACTCGAACTACAACTACTACAACAATCAAGCAGTCAGGCAGGCAGGCAGGCAGGCAGACAGTTGGCAACATCAGCAGTTCCTTCGAGCGGAAACGGAACTCAATTCATTAAAATGAATGAACGAAGCGCAGCCAAGTGCATGACTAACGGTAAACGGATGCAAACTGAAAGATGCAAATCCGGCAGCTCAAATTGCGTTTCATTTTCATTGCCCTTTTTGCTCAGTCCCCATTTCATTTGATATTAAGCTGTGTAGTTGTGCCCCAAAGGGTTTCTCTAATTTCACCTAATGAAATGCCAATTACAAACTTATCAATTGCTTCTTATTCTTATTATCTTTGCAGGCCTGCAGCATGTCGACGCCGAAGAGCAGTCGCGGCAATGGCGGCAGTGGCAGCCTCTTTGGTGGCCTCGCCACAGGCAGCACCATCACGGTGGCCAGCCATGCGCACAGTGAGAAGACCAAGGAGCGTCTTCGTCGCATTCCCAGCGTCCAGCCAGGTGCATTGACCTACGAGCAGCTGGTCAAGGAGGGCACCTTTGGTCGCATCTATGCGGGCAAGCTGGGCGAGACCTGCGATGCGCTGGTCAAGACCGTCATCGATGGCGCCTCGTTGACACAGGTCGCCTGCCTGCTGCAGGATGCCTCGCTCCTGATTGGCGTCAGTCATCAGCACATCCTGGCACCGCTGTTGGCCAACACCGAGCTGCCCGGCCCGCCAGAGATTGCATATCCCTATCCGTCCAAGGGCAATCTGAAGATGTGAGTTTACCTCAAAAGCACTGCGAATTGATTTCACAAATTAATTCGCTATTGAATTTTCACGATTGTTTTCTTTTTTTTTGTTGGCAGTTACTTGCAAAAGTCGAGGGAGTCCAGCACAGCGCTGAGCACGCGGCAGCTTGTCGAGTTTGGACTGCACATCACAAAGGCGCTGGCCTACCTGCATTCCTTGGGCATTGTGCACAAGGATCTCGCCACACGCAACTGCTAGTAAGTATTGGAGAAAGTAAATAAGAATAAGAATGAATACAAAGCAAAGGTGTTTTCAACAATTGCTTAAAATGCAAAGAACTTGAATAAAAAGAAGACAGCAAAACACTGAATTCAAGCCACAAAAATTTGACTGAGCTCAAGAAATTAAATTAAAATCCTTGGTATTTGGGTTCACTCGCATGCTTTATTTCATTTGCTTCATTCACATTCACATTTTATTATTAAGGTCACATAACAAATTCATTTCAAGTCTCATCTCAATTTTTGTTTGCTTATTTACGCAAATTATGCAAAAGTATGCTCACATATTATGTGATAATAATGTTCTGATTAAATTGCCAAAGTTTTAAATAGATATTTTAAATAATTTTTTTTGGAAGAAGAGTAAATTCAATTTTAAGAATACAGTACAATTTTCATAATATATAAATGGCTTAGTTGGTCTTTTCTAATTGAACATATTAAATTAAAGCAAAACAATTTATTTTTACGAGCAAACATTATTTCCACAAAATTCTTTAAAGCATAAGATTTTCTAGCTTTTTTATATTTTTTTTGTACATATTTTTATGTTTTGCGAGTTGGTGTTTATAATATGAGATTGGAAATGATTAATTTTTGGGTAATTATCCTGCAAATACTATGCAATCATCAGCAGCAGTGAATTACAAGCATAGACATCTCCGTAATCTATATGAATTTATCTGGCTCAACTATTTTAACAGACTGACTGTGCTGGATATTTAATAGTATAGCAAGGCTAGCGATATTGTAACATTAGCATGTAGTATAACATAAACAGAATTAAGTACTGTAAAGATATATGTAATACGATGCTAAACAAATTACCGCCCAGTCTATGCTCACGAGCTTTAACACAATTTTATATCAAATCCATTTCCTTTAAAATCTTGGACTATCTTTCACAGACTTACTTTTGTCAACCACTCATATATAGTACACAAATATAGAGAATATATTATAGACGAATATATTACCAGATGACTACCAACAGCTTACTCTGTCCACATCTTTCCGTTCTTATTGTTTGTATACAAAGTATCATTCATTTGCTTGACTGACTCACTGACTTAAATAAAATAATAGGAAAATTAGGCGGTAACAAGTTGTACTCAGAATAATAATAATAACTTCATCGTTAACCAAAGGCCGAAGCAGCAAGAGCTAGTAAATTTACGCTTGGTTATACGTTAATTTATAATCTAAACTTTCAAAATAAAAATAATTACTTCATCCCAATATTATTTGCATAGTGCTAATATGCAATACGAGACAATCTCATATGACAGTTAGTTTAAAAAGCAGTTGTAGATTTATTTAATTGGTTATTGAGTTTACCTTTCAGGAACTGCTTCCTCAAAAATTATCACTAAAAAACTTCCTTTCTTATTCCTATTTGCAGTCTGGACGAAGAAGCCTACGTGAAGATCTGCGACAGTGCGCTCTCTCGAGACTTGTTCCCGGATGACTACGATTGCCTGGGCGACAACGAGAACCGTCCTCTGAAGTGGCTGTCGCTGGAGTCGCTGCAGAAGAAGGTCTATGCCACACAGAGTGATGTGTGGTCGCTGGGCGTGCTCTACTGGGAGCTGGTCACACTTGCACAAATGCCACACGAAGAGGTGGACATCTTTGAGCTTACGAATTACTTGGCTGCCGGTTATCGTCTGGAGCAGCCCGTCAATTGTCCGGATGAATTGTAAGTACTTTCCCCGTTTGGATAACCCCTTAATTCTTATGATGACTTCATCATCATTTTGTGGT
The DNA here is from genome assembly GCA_023558455.1 of Drosophila kepulauana. NCBI lineage: Eukaryota > Metazoa > Arthropoda > Insecta > Diptera > Drosophilidae > Drosophila > Drosophila kepulauana. Next base: position 1,692,616 of record CM042369.1, read on the forward strand.
CGCAGCTTTACGGTGATGAACTGCTGCTGGCACTCGGAGCCAAAGCAACGACCAACGCCCTCGCAGCTGTTGTCGTATCTGCAGGACTTTCATGTCGATCTGGGCATGTATATCTAAAAAGGGGAGATGAACTGATAGGCGCTCCAGGCAAATGGATTAACTTCAACATTGAATAACTGAATGCATAACTAAACTAAATTAATTGAAAACTTTTGCATTTTAAATGTGAGATTTACCTGTTACGAGTAGATGTTTGATGTCTGTAAATATATAAGTGTATGGAAGGAAGGTATGAAGGAGTTCAGAGGTCGCAAGTCGCAGTATTGTGTAAGTAGACATTAAGGCGTTCAAATGGCACAAATGCTGAAACCAATTATAAATCAACAAACGTGTGTTGCAAGACAGTTGCACATTCCAAGTAATTCATAAGTAAACAACAATGACACTCAGTTGCAAGCAGAGACAGTTGCAGTTGCAAGGTGCCCCCAATCTGTTTTCGACTTCAACTTGCTTAAGATCCTTAAAAGGAAAGCGAAATGCAAGCGAAAACGTTTTTGGGAACGCTACAGTTGAACACTTTAAGTAGCTAGAAATTGAATACACATAAGATTGCAAAACAGATAAATTATATATGATTGTGAATTATTGAGAATGCATATTTTATTGAATGTGTGTGAGCAGAACCGTGAAAGTTATGCTTAGAGGGTGGAAGAGTGTAAGAATGGAAATGAAAGTGGAAGTGGAAGTGGAAGATAGAGTTGAATGTGCGACAACAAAATACAGAATCTTTTGTTCTCAAATGTTGTCCTCAATTGTTATAAAAGCGATAAATGTATTTATTTATTTACCAAACGAGCAATTTTTTATTAGACATTATTATTATTATTATTATGACAACAGTACTTAAGTATTTATAAGGCAACAACTCTCGACTGAATCTGAGTCCAAGGAGTCAAACATGAGGCACAGCAGCAGATATGAAGTTCAAATCAGCATTAGAGAACCACACAATCACAATCACAAAATTTCGAAATAAAGCAAATGTTAAATGCAACGCAAATCACACACAAAAATTGTCAATGTCACAAGCTAAACTTAAAGTTATGAACAAATTACTTAGGGGACTCACAAACACAACAAACCACATCACAACACACAAACAACAACAACTACCAAAATTCCACACTAATTTATTTATAACAACTTTAACTTCAATTTCAAATTCCACTAAAAACTTCTTTAGCTGAACTAAACCAGAGAGTTAGCATTTGAAAAGAAATCGTCGAGCTATTGTTGTCACACAGAAGTTCAGGAGTTTTAAATGAGCTTAGAGCTCTCTGCTTAGTTTGTGCCAAAAGTTGGTTTAAAGCTGCTGCTGCAAAGTATTCAAAATTTCAAGAAATGCTTTAATGCATTATACATTAAAATATTCAATTACTAAATCCAAACTTTTAACAACTTCTTAAGCTTTAAACCACATAAAAGCTTTTGTAGACTTAAAATTGGCTTAGAATGTTGGAAGAGTTGATTTAAGGCCACAGCTGTAAAATTTTCAAGCTTTCAACTTCAACGTTCATTCAACATTTTTCTTAATTGAAAAACCAAATCAAATAATAATCTAGTAAATATCTTCATAAGCTTATAAAGAGTATTGTCATGTGCTTTGATAAGCAAGCTTTCAAAGCTTTTTGCTTACTTCGTAGAAAGTTGAAAAGATTTAAATATTTCATGTAACCCTTTAATATTTATATACAATTTAAACAAGTTTATTGAAATATTCAATTACCGAATCAAATGATAAACTAACAACAACTTCCTCTTGAAGTGATAAAACTTTACATAAGCGAACTATCAAGCACTTTCAAGTGCTTTGAAAAGAGCATAACTCATGCAAGCTGCTCAATTCAATTAACTTCATGCTTAACTTTAACTTCAATTAGTAACTTTTGCAACTAAGCAGAGAAATGAACCTGAAGTTGAATCTGAATATTAATCACAATTACTAAGCAACTCTTTGGCAAAAGTTTCTCGTTACATTTTACTAAAAAAAGCTCTTCAATTGAAACTTCTTGTGAGCAAAGCTGACTGATGATAAGCTCTCTTAAGTTGTATTTTAATTTTCTGTTGTTTACCATTGATATCCTACTGCTCGTCCATGTTTCCAGCTTAGATTAAGGTATTATTATTCATATTGTTATTGTTCAAAGAGTTTCGTTTCACTTTTGCTCTATTTACGTTTCTAGTCATTGATATTATTTGCAAGTTCTGTTGGCAAAACGCAACTGAAAGTTGCCCAAGAAAACGAAAAACAAATAAAATCCAAAACTAGAGCAACAACAACAAACAATATGTTATTGTTGTGTTCTAGTTGAAAGTGCAATAAAAATGAATGCGTATCGAATTACCAAAGAAATACACATTTTAAAATAGTCATTCCTCAGAAATACCGTAAACTGCTTATTCTCTCTACTTAGTCTATAGGATATATATTCTATATATATATATACTACAATAAACAATCAAACAAAAAACAAAAAGTTATGTATATGCATTATGTGTATGTTTTATTTGATAAGCTCAAGCTAAAGCTCAAGTACTTACTTTGCACTCAAAGGTAATGGAAACACTGATCAATATGAATATGAATGTTACTAAAAACGAATACAAAATACGATACGATAACGAATACAAATTACGAGTACTCTCTCTCACCTAAAAACGAAAAGAAAATGAAAAACTTAAAACTAAGTAGAAAATACTCTGCAAATCTCTGCTGAAATTGTGTCTCAACTCTCAACTTAAATGGAAAGCAACTCAATTCGTGAATCCCTTAAAACTTGCAAGAAACTAAGTGTAAAACCATTTTAAATAGTTAATAATCACACACACACACACGCACTCATACACACACACACAAACTATGACTAACTGAATGTGTTTCAAATTTATAAATACATAAATCTTAACTTGTACTTGTATGTATGTATCCTGAATGTATGTATGTACTGTCTATGTATATTTTGTCATCAAATTGAGTACTAAAGAGTAAGCTCGAAAAGCGAAACGAAGATAAACAAATGGCAAATCCCCAAGGGATATTGCTATTTCAAATTTCCAAATACTACGAAACAGAAACAGAAACCGAAACAGCAACAGAAACAACAACACAGCAAAGCAACTCGACTACAAACTACAAACATGCATCAACTAGGTTTTCTCTCTGTATTTTTAAGGCAACACACACCAACACACACACTCACACACATACAAAAGGAAACTGTCACAGCAATCGAGCAAAACAAAAACCTAAAAATTATCATTCAGATTCTCAGCGTCTCTCACTCTTTAACACTAACCAATTTTTATATAGATGTATTCTCTGTCTCTGTCTAACTTAAGATACTATATGTACCCTAGTATATGTATATGTGTATTGGAAAATATTTGCTAAAATACCCCCACCACACACACACACACACACACACTTGCACACCAACTAAAGCTTCGAAACGGAGGCGACAGTTTTTCTTCTTCTTTTGTGTGTTTCATTTTTGGGACTGACAGACTGACTCTGTGGGTGGTGGCAACCGTAAGATAGCAAAACAGAAATTCAATTTTTGTGCAAAAGATAACAACAACAACAACAACAACATCAGCAAGAACAACAACAAAACAACTATACTAAAATGAACAAAAACAAAAGCAAATTAAATAAATGTTCCTTTTGAATCATCAACAAAACACAAAGCTCTATTATTATCTCTCTGCACATACATCAGTGCGTTTTTAGTCGCATCGCATCGCATCGCAATTCCTCAACACACACACACACACACACACACACACAGACAGACTGAGTAAGTATCTTTCCTTTGCAACGTGCCAGCTGGCCACTTGCTGCATTGATTGGTTTGACTTGGCTTACGCGACGTATGCGTGATGTCCATGCCAAGGCACGTTCTATCTAACTAGCCAGCCAATGCATTGGCACGCAGTGGCAACTGAAGCAATCGCTATTAGCTTCGCAATGCAATCAATTTATCAACAGCTAAATATGGCAGAGAACTTTGGAGTATTTACAGGTATAAGTATCTTGCAGATTGATTGATATGCTTTTGATTACGTTTGTTTTTTCTGTTTTAACTAGTTTATTAAAGAGTTTTCGTCTTTATAACTTTGGAAAAGTTAATAACTGAGATATCAGTAATAACGTTTGAAAGTGTACTTTATTGATTAATATAGTTTATCTTAGTTTGCCTGTTAGTTTTTACTTTTAACTAGTTTATTTAATAGTTTGCGCTTTTATATATATGTTTACGCGGAGAAGTGCATATTTAAATTTTCAGCTATAAGGCTTTAAGTTAAAATTTCATATTTTATTTTGTCTGTTATTCCTATCTTTAACTAGCTTAAAAATTGCTTATCGAAAGATAACATCTCAGCAAATATAAGAGATAAAGATATTGTTCAATTTCAGTGTAACATGTATGTAGACACTTCCACTCGAGTTTCACTTAAATTTCACTTGAATTTCACTTGAATTTCATTTAAATTTCACTTGAATTTCACTTTCAGGTGTCACAGACCCCTTTTTTAGTGATTTCGAAAACATTGACTATTTTGCCAGTGCTTTTGCTAAAAACAGTAATGAAAAGTGTTCAATTTGTGATTAAACTGTGTTAAAATAATAATATATCCACTTTCAGATATAGCTTGCTTTAGTAACCATTAAAATTGGTATTTCTAAATCTATTTGTATGACAATTTCAATTAATTCTTTAAATTTCATGAAAATTATAGGAATTAAGTAAATATTACGTATTTAAAAATAAATTGATTAGAAACAATATTTTTTTTTGCTTTTAATTAAATAAAATAAAAATTAAGCAATTAAACAAATATTCAAAATATAATGTAATGCATTTTGAAGGTAAGAGTCTATTCACAAAATGAGTATGTAATGATAGCACAATACTCAATAATTATAAAAATTCGAATTTAAAAAAGGTTGTAATAAATTTCTGGCATGCTGTTCGCAGAACTTCTTACGCCAATAGATTAGGAATACAAAAATGTGCAGACTAATTATATATTTTGCACTTTAATATAATATTAATAATAGTAAATGTTAGAAAAGTAAATATTTAATGGTAGTACATCATTCCTTGACCAAAGAATTCAAATCGAAATAAATTTCAAATGTATTCCTCTTGAAGTATAAAAAAGTTTAGGCTAATTAAATATTTTCCACTTAAATATACATAATATTTATGATACTATATGTATAAATTTCTTATAAAGAACATAATACAGATGTTTAAAGTTACTACAAATTCAAATCGAAATAAATTTCAGATGTATTCCTCTTGCTATTCACAGAGCTATTAAAAACTTTCGTCTTAAATACAATAATAAATAATAATTTTTTTCCTTATAAAGAATATACAGAAGATGTTTAAAGTTACTACAAATTCAAATCGAAATTCAGATGTATTCTGTTTGCTGTTCACCGCATTTCTCACTTTAAGAGACAAACGCTTGGCCACGTTCTAATTGCAAAATCAGAGTCAGTTTTGATTTGCTGTCGCTTTCGTTTTTTCTTTCGTTTGGCCAGCACATAACGGACAGAAGCGAGCATCGAGCAGCGAACAGCGAGTTTTGCTGAGCGCTGAGTGGCATGTTGCAAGTGGCAAGTTGCGAGTGGCAAAGTAAAAAGTGCCACGTTGTGTGTTTGTTCGCTGAGCTGGCAAAAACTGGAACAACGCACAACGCACAGAAGAGCAAAGCACAGCAGAGTTGACCAAAGGGCTTTGCCAGTTGCCCGTTGCCCGTTGTGAGTTTTTCCCTGCGGATGTTGGCTGTTGTGCTATTGGCCTGGCCCATCAGCGTTGTTTGCTGTGCGTGCCCAAAATCAAGTGCCACCAGCTGACACTTCCCCATCTCCTGTGATTGCTCTGTTGAAAGCTGAGTGCTGAGTGCTTAACGCGTTTTTATGCGCACTCATAATTGTTGGCACTAATGACGTGTGTTGGACCCTTTTGCAACACTCTGGACTCTGTACTTCTACTTAATGCATAGATAATGTCACGCCATTTCTATGTTTCCAGCAAAATTGGTAATGTTAAATTGGACATACAGCAAATTTAGAAAATTGCATCAAGTATACGCCCCAGTGGCAAATAGTGAAATTAACATACGTCAATTCAACACACAACATTCTGCTGAATCCAATTAAAAGCTTATCGCTAAAGTTGCCATTGAATATTATTGACAGTGACATATGCGGCAAAAGTGATTTGCATCATTTAAGAGCTGTTATAATTAATGAATCTTTGATGATTTGTATAATTTTGCATTTGCCAAATCGATTTCAATTTTCCTATCGCTGTTGCTGTCGCTGTTGCTGACATTGTTTGTTTAAACGATTAAAGCCAACGCAAATTTGTGCGCTCTTTAAACAATTTTCATTGCAATCAATTGTGATTTTATGCGAAATGCATTGTTTTCAAATGCTTTGGAAATTGTGAAGCGCCAGCGATTATAATGAATTTTGTGGTAACAAAACCAGCAGCAAATATGTTTTATCCACTCTTTTTTCTCTGTATTGTTTTTACTTTGCACTCTTTAATTAAAATGCTACAGCCTGCAAAATAAATATATTTGCATGCAATGCAATAAGATACACACAAAAAAATAAAAAAAAACAAGAACGTGCACAAAAATCCAATAGAGATTATGTTGACTGCAATTTGAGAGAGAGATACGAGCATGCACGGACAGGTATAAACAAGCAGATACTTACACACACACACATACATACGCATATGCCACATGCCACACTCGCTCTCAAGGGTGCAGCATCACGTGGCAACGTGGCGATATTATTATTACAGTTTCGGTTATTTCAACGGATTTTCCATTTGATTAAACGTAAATATTATATCAAAAAATAATATGCAACATATATTTTCACAGGCATACTCAGCGTAATATAAAACAAGTAAAAACACAAAATAGTTTAACCTATGAAATAAGTAAAACGAAACATGTAAACGCATTCATTACAGTGCCTCCAATTAGTCTGAGTTCCACAGGGAAATCCGCTTTTTCATTATGAATAGTGAGAGCTACTCAAGCGTAGCTAGAAACTCAGCTGCATCAGATGTCGATTGATATAAATCCTTTGAGGCCCGAATTAAATTTTAAGAATTGTTGAGGTTGCATTATTATGAAATGACAATATAATATACTTTACAACATGCACATAGATCAGTGACATAGATCAGTAGATTCCGGTTATAGCGACTTTCAAGGGACCGACGATTTTACGTCGTTATACCCGGAAGACGCACTAACCGAAAGGAGCAAAACAAATTTTTGTTTTAAGATAAAACAAATTAATTTTTAAACACAACAAAAAAATGTATAAATTTCATTTAATATCATCGTTTTTCCATAATAAATCGTATACCTGCATGTTCCTTAGCATAAGCTAAGGCGTCAGCTAAAACTAACAGAGAGAAGTGAGAATATAAGAACCTTCCTGTCGCTCCTTCGAACACAAGCAAGAGTGCCAATCACTTATACTTAAATTTGTTGGCATTATTTCGCTGTATCAGGTTGAATTCTGAAAAATTTCGTCGGTATAAGCGGTTAGTCGCTAAAAGCGGAGACGTTCTAAGCGGAGGCCCTTTCATATAAGTTTGTATGGGGACCAACCAAGCCATTGAGTTTTCGTCGTAATAACCGATCGGACACTATAAGCGGAGTCGTTATAACCGGATTCTACTGTATATTAGAGCTAAGATTGATTTTAGGAACTTTTTCTGTTTTACGATAAAATATATAAATTCGACCATTTTTTGGTTTGCTTATGAATTCATAACTTAAAATATGATTTGTTTAATTTTTAGTATTTTTATGGATAATTTCGTATATTTTAAGAATAATATCGCCAGATTAAATAGATTTATTATATTATTCTTTCTTAGTTGTATCGAATTGACTCTTTTTTCTTCCAAGTTGTCTCCGAGATTTGATGGATGAGTAGAGTATTAAAACTTTCTCCTTTCTTATACACCTAAAGAATTATTGCCTCCATTCCTTGACTACGCATGCAAGAGATAAATAGCTCTAACGATTCTTTTCTTTATAAGGAATTAATCGTAAGTAATATGAAGTTAAATGAGAAAAAAACATAGAATGCTTTGTCCAGAAGGGTTATAATGAAAAGACCCATGGAAATGATGGACGATAAGTTTATGATAATTTACCTATATATGAGAATTCGTTTATTTCCTATGAAACCTTTTAGAATGTTTCAGAAAACTTGTAAGATTTTCCTAATAAGTCATTAAATGAGAAGAAAAAATAGAATACTTCTTTCAAAAGGGTTACAATGAATCCAATCCAATGATGGATGATGAGTTTACTATATTTTACCTACGAGTATGTATATATGGAAAATTAGTTTTTTCTCTATATAAATTATTGCTTTCTTGAATTGCCTTTAGAATGTTTAAGAAAACTTGGTACCGAATAAACGAAGGTTTTCCTAATAAAGCATTAGATGAGAAGAAATCATAGAATGCTTCTTCCAAAAAGGGTTACAATGAAAAGACTCATGGAGATGATGGATGACAAGTTAATGAAATTGTACCTTCAACTGGGAATTATGTTACTTCCTTTCCCTATATACATTTTGTTCATTCTTAAATAAAGCATTTCAGAAAGTTTCAGAGAACTTTTTGAACTAATAAAAGTTATACACATATTCCAAAAGAAGTCGACTCTGTTAGTTGAAAAGAAGTGTTAAAATAACAAAATAATAATTCTCTCCCTTCAGTGCATGTTTAAAATGTATTCCAAAGGATAACTTGTGATTATCTTGTCTCGCAGCGTAGAAAAAGCAGCTTATGCAAAAAGCATTCTTTGTACTCTTTTTTCTTTTTTGCTGTTGAAAGTGTCTCAGAGCGATGATGGATGATGTGCAGCTGAGACATTTTCTTCAGCGTCGGATGACAGTTCAGAATGAGTTTATTATACGCCAACGATTTAATTACTTTATTTGATACAGTGAAGAAGGTAAAAAAACAGCAATCGATGAGCTGCTAATTCTGTAAGAAATACTGCGATACATACATATTTATGCCAAAGTATTTCCGTAGCCAGTGCCATTTAAAGATGCCACTGCCATCGATTGTGGCAGAAAGTGCTGCCACTTTGCTGGCGATATAAATTACTGTCTGGGAATTGCGAAATTGCAAGTGTTTTATTGTTGTGCGGTTGTTGTTAATTGCAATTTTCCGCACAAATTTCGGCGCAAGGATAACACAACAACGCGTCTATAATAATTCAAGTCGCATCGATGCCGATGTCGAGTCGACAGCAGCAATTAAACCACAATAGACAAAAAGGGCGCACAACAATAGACTTTTGTCTGCAGATGGCAAATGAATAAAAATACGAAAAATAATGTTGCATACTTTTGGGGCTGCCAAGTTGTAAGCGAAAAGTAAGCGGAAGAAGTGTTTTGTCTGCGGTCAGCTGCGAAATTTGTTTACTTTTATTGATAAGAATTGCAACATTTGGCGAAAACAGTTTATAACTTTTAGTCAGGAGGAAGATTAAGGAGCATTTGTATTTGTATTTGTGTGTTTATGTATTGTATTGTTTCTATATAGAAACGAGTTTTCGCTGTTGTCCTTCTGCTGTTTTACCCTCGCTAACCTAGGGGGCATTATGTTGACGGCCGCCTGCAGTGTTGCGATTTAATTAAAGCGCCATTAAGTCAGCAATTAACAACAACAACAGCAGCAACAACAACAATAACAACAACAAGTAAACAATGCAACAAAGCAACGGCAACAATGGCAACTGTTGGTGGCAACTCTCTAACCAACTGGCGGCGCTTTAAGTTCGCTTTGTGCTTTGGCAAAAGGCAACTTGGCGCTTTGTATGCCTTTTCCTTTTAGTCTTTCCCTCTCTCTCGCTCTCACTTTCCTCCCTCTTCCCCTCAATTCTTGTGCTTCCTGTTCTTTTAGCCTTCGCTTTGTTGTTGTCGTTTGCTGTCGCAATAAGTTTTTTTACTGCTATTTTGTTAGCAGCAGCAACTAATTCCAATTGGTTGCAAACGTCTCCCGCTCTCTAGCCCTCCCTCCCTTCGTTCCTTGCCACGCTCCTTGCCACGCTGTGGCAGCAACACCAATGCTAGAGGCAACAACGAAATGCGGCAACAAAAAACACATTAAAAACATAAAAAGCACACGCTGAGAATGAGACTTGCTGTTGCTGTAATTGTTGTTGTTGTTGTTGCTGTTGCTGCTGCTGAACCTTTTGCTTTTCTAATATTTGATTTTGTTTATGATACCCTGTACTCTTTAATAATAAAGTGGGTATGCTCGATTCAATTATTTTTATTTAATATATTAAATACATAAATTTCAAATGTTAAGAAATACTTCTGCATACTATAAATTATTTAGTATATTTATTACTAATTCTAAAAACAAATTATCATTCTTAAATACTCAATATATAATTTAATATATAACAATATATATAATATAGTATAACAAAGGATTTAAAATAAATCTTTTCATAAGAATATATATTAGAATATGCATGGATTATATATATTTTAATTAAAAACCAAGAGAGTAGAAAATTACAGAAATTAGGGATCAAATTTCTACTTATAATTAATACACACTTTTAATATAAAATGTATTTAATCCATATTTAATTGTTCTACTTTTATTCATTTTAGTGCTAAAAACATATTATTTATGGCACAAATTGTAACTATTTATACTGTCACATTTCACAAAATTGCAGCCTTTGAATCCGCTAACTTATTTAATAAAGATTATTTCTACATAATTGCCAGAATTCTAAAGAATAACTTTATATATTACACAAATATGTTATGTTTAATTTAAAGAATGACTTGATATAGTAATTATATATAGTAAATTAGCTTAATAGCTTTTATTCTTTATTTAAGTAATTACAACAAAAGTTTACTAATCAGTTATAGGATATCTATCGGAATAATAAATTAACTTAATAACTATTTTTCATTATTTAAGAATTTCCAACAAAATTTTACCATAATCAAACTGATCTATTTTCTAAAGTGCAGAGCATGTCTACTAACAAAAATAACGTTAATGCACTTCATGAAATTCACTTTCTTGGACTGTTTATGATTCTAATAATTTACAGGGTATTTAATAAACTCGCAACTTTTTGTTTTAGGTGAAATTTTATTATGGGTACGTGTCTGAATGGCAATAAGTGTGTGAGGGATGTTTTAGGGTTAAAGACGGACTTGACAGGGTTCGCCCGACAAAACGACGACGAATGTGTGTGAGTGTGTTTCGAGTGTGAATGTGAATGTGAATGTGAGTGCATGAGTATGAGTGACTGGCGAATGAACTGAAACTGTCAAAAGTGCACATTCCGCACTTGACATTTTTCCAAAGCGCATTTTGAACTCTGGCCTGACAAACGAGCAGACGCCCAAGAGGGGTTTGTTTCTCTGCCAGCTACGCAAAGGGAAGGCGTGAGGGGAGGAAGCGAAGAGAGGTGTAAGGGGTGAGGGGTGAGGGGTGCCTGCCAATTGGCATTGAAAGCGCAAATGAAAGGGAAGCGTTTGCATGTGACTCTAGCACAAATGGCACAGCAGCGGAATGCCAGTCAAACATGGGGCATGCCCCAGACAGGAGGAGGAGGAGGAGGTTGCAGGGTGGCACGCGTCGCCGCCCTCTTGTCAAATTGTTGTAAAATGAAGAAGCAGAAATACAGAAAAAAAAAAGAAAGCAACATAAAGCCAGAAATTTGCTCGTACGTTTATTGCTTTTAAATTTGGCAATTGTCGAGACTCGTTTAACACACAACTGAGTGTTGGGGGGAGGCCAAAGTGTGTGTGTGCGTGGGTGTGTGTGTGTCGCAATGAGGGTACTTTTCAGCTGCAAATTGCTTATCAGGCAGCAGTCAAAGCCCAGCACTAGCCGCCCTTAATTTGCCCAATTTAAAAATGGAAATCGATTCCCTCGAGTGACGTGCCGCATGTTCCCCCTGACACATGCCCCATGCCTCATGCCACATGCCACCCCTCCTCCCCTCGCATGTGTCAATAAAATGTGATTAACAAGTTTTGCATAAAAATGCCGATAGTCGAGACGCTGAAGCAAAACAATGCAGTTGCCTTTTCCATGACTCGCCACGACATCAATTTTCCTGCTGGCCGCAGGCATTTTTCCTTTTGTGCAAATCCCAAAGCAACTCGACTCCCTTCTCCTCCCTTCCCCCCTCTCTCTTTGTTGTTGTTGCTGCTGGCAAGCGTGGCAAATTATCCCTTTCATAAATGACAAATATGTCTGCTGGATTGCAATTGGAAGCAGCACAAACAGCACGCCCTTTACCCTCCACTATCTTACCCTCCCCCCTGCCTCTTGGTCACCCTTATCAGGATCGTGTTGCTGCTGCAAGTAATGAGATTTTATTTCAAGCCCAGCAACTTGGGTTTTGTAATTTGCAATAAATATGCAGTCAAGCAACGAGGCAGCAACGAACTCTGTCTGAGAGTCACTTCATCGTCAGCAGCTCAAGATAAGAGCAAAGAAAAAGCTGCCTGAGGAGGGGAGAATGAAGAAAAGGGAGGGGGAAGTCAGGTCGTGTGGCAACAGCTCTAGAGCACGATAAATGCAGCTGCCACATCGGAGATATCTATATCCGCACACATACATTATAAATGCCCAGTTTGCTGCTGCTTATGTATTAGTCATCAGCATTTTAATGAACCCACAAAATGCACACTTAAGCAAATCCCTGAGATACCAAACAACATTCCCCAGCATGACCTCAGGACATCATTAGTTGCGTGTTAGTTGTTGTTTAGTTATTGTGGCTAACATGGCTTAAAGCCATTTGCAGTCTGGCAATCGATATGTTATTTGCCTCTTGTTGCAATGTGTTGCAACTGCAAGTCAAAAGCTTCTAGCTACAATTCTCACTTTAACACATTATTCCTTCGGGTATCTCTAAGGATTTATTCTTAAGATACTTTCAAATAAAGTTTACTGCTAAAAGTCATCAATAAATTTCAATAAAAAATATAAAATTAAAAAAGCAAATGTACAATTTTCTATGTTTTATATCAAATTCGTGTCACAAGCATTCAACAAAAGTTAGAACTTCAATATGCTTCATATTGTCTAATATTATGTCTTCAAATGCCTCTCAAGACTTACGTACGAGCAGAAATAGAAAAGCTTATTCTTAAATTACTTTTTACACACAACAATAACTATAACTATTCTTTATGATTCCTGAGAATTTGATTGCGTTTGGATAAACATTGTAGAAGTTATTTAAGAAATACTTCTGTATGACAAATTATGCCTATTGCAAACGGGTTTTAACTGCTTTGGCTGACAATCTAGTATATTTTGAACTCAATGGTGACATACCAAATATAACCTTTGGTATTCTTTAGTATTTTATGGTATAATATTTGTTATATTTAAAAAATAATACCGCATTGTATTGCTTTTATTAACACACTCGACTGTAGCTTTCTTAATTGTTTATTAATTGATTTTTTCCTTAAACTGCGAATGTCCATTATTTAATTGTTATTAAAAGTTTAAATATCAAAGCAATTTTTAAATTTTTTTATACTTTTCATCAATTTTCTATACAACACAAAGATATTTTATAATCTATGTTAATGTGATATACTAGAAGTTATATAACAAAATTAATATATAGAAATCAGTAATCCAGCAAACGAATTGTCATCTATTTATTCATAAAATATAATTGCATTTTCGTTTCTCTAATTAAATCATATTTTTGCATATCAATGAATAAGCATAATTTGCAAAGCACTATCTATTTTTACTTCTACTTGTTTGAATGAAGTCTTAATAAGCTTACGCACATTTATCAATAGATATTTCTTAGAATTGACTGATTGTGTATTAAACATTTTTATCAATTGTGGACAAATTTCTGTTTAAAAATTAATAATAATAAAATTGTGTGAAGTTCTTTGATCTCATTTAGATGTGCAATAATCTTTAAGCATCTTTTAAAGTTATACCTAAGGAAAATTCAGCGCATTTTAGTAATCATGTAGAAGCTTTACAATTTTCAAAAGCACATTTGAGCATGCTCAGAGTAAAATATAGATTAAAAGGAATATTTCAAATGATTTAACAACTTTTTGTTATTAAAAAAAGTTTTTTTTCCTTCTTGTTAAATGATAACCTAACTTTTGATATTGCTGATATTAACTTTGTAGAAATCCTCATGTTAAGCGACATATGGATTCAGTTCAAAAAAAAGTTACTTACATCTGTTGAAAATTAACCAAAAGGTATTATGTACATCCATATACTCCTTTAATAAGTGCATAACATTCATATTTTCAAAATTCAAAGTTGGTATTGAATTCAAAAAGTTGCTTCACATAATTAATTAACAGGTTAAGCTTTATAGAAATTTAAAAATATTAAAAAGTAAGTATCATATGTTTCTATTCATATCAAATTTAAAATGCATTTAGTGACATTTATAGTTTAAGCCAGTTTGCTTCAATGTGCGTTCTCTATTGCTAAAAGAATCTGTGTAAGTGAGGGCCAACTGTATTTGATAATTGTTATAGTAAATACATGTAAGAATGATGTAATATTGTTTTATAATTATTAATAGTTTTATTTAATATAAGTACGCGGGTGGGAGTTTGTAATATAAAATACACGTTTTAGATTAAATGTATCGAATTGTTCAACTTAAATCTCAGACGACCGTTCTGCTTGCGACTTTTCTCTCTTCGCGTTCTTTCTCGACTGTGTTCTCCTCTTCGTTCTGTGTGACCGTCTTTTGCGTAGCCTTTAATACTACCTAGCTGCTGCGGTCTGGCAACACGTCTACATACTACTTTACACTCGGCCCTCCTGATCCTCATCATCCGTCTCGGATGATAACAGCTCTTCGTTCTCTGCCACGAACTTCCACAACTTCATGTTGTCGCAGCTTGTCGCTGTGATGTTTGGTCCTTCGACGTTAGTTGCTGCTTTCTTTACATCATATCGACCGTTGCGTTTCACATTTACGATCTTGTATGGACCCAGGAATTCGCTTGCCAATTTACGCCCTGCTACGAATTGTGTTCTTTTGATGGCAACGAGGTCACCAAGCTTGTAGATACTTTCCGAACGACGTTTCTTATCGTAGTTGGCCTTGTAACTTGCTTGAGCTTTCTCAATGTTGCGTTTGGCTTCGGCACGCAAATATTGACGTTCTTCGTAAGAAAGGTATTGGCTGTTGTCAGACTCAGTATCTACATCAGAACTAGAAGATTCAGCACTTACTTCAACGTTCTCATGATTCTCTGGCTTCTTTTTCTTCTTCGATTTCTTGTTAGTTTCTTCTTCTACTGGGGTTTCTTTTGTTTCATTCACATCGACATCGTCATCTTGCTTATCCTTCTTTTTCTTTTTACGCTTTGGCTGGCTTGTTTCCTCGGCTTCCTCCACTTGTTGCTCCAACTCAATGGCATCTGCTTCGGCTGCCCGCTTGGATTTCTTTTTCTTCTCCTTGGAAGTAGCTTCATCGGACGGCACAGATTTCACTCCAGGCTCGGGTTGCTGCTTCTCCTCGATTTCTTCGGCAGCTCGCTTCGACTTCTTTTTCTTTTCCTTAACAACAGCTTCAACAGACACAGCTTCCGCTTCGGACTTAGGTTGTTGCTCCACTGTAGCTGTTTCTTCGGCAGCACACTTTGACTTCTTTTTCGTCTTCTCCTTGGTAGTAGCTTCATCGGACGGAGTGGCTTCGACTGCTTCCTGAGCCTGTTCAGCGTCCTCTTCAGGTGCACGTTTCGACTTCTTCTGTCTCACCTCATTAACATCCTTTGTGTCTACTTCTAGTTTATTTGCAGCTTTTTCAGCTACATGCTTCGATTTCTTTTTCAGTGGCGGTTTCTCTTCAGTCGACTCACTCTGCTCAGAATCAAGGCTTTCGAATATGAATCCATTGGCATCAGCTGAGAGCTTGAATTTCTTGATAAAGTCATATCTCAACAGCGCACTATACTCCATCGCACTATTTGGCAGCACCAAGAATTTGTGCTCTGTGTGCAACTGGTCGATCTTTACACGCGCATTGAAAAAGCCTATTGGTGTCGTGCACTTATTGCCTAAGCCACGCAAGGTAGATGCACTTTTAAACATGTCAACATTGTTCATCTTTTCCATCACATTTTCATTTACAATAGTGACGTCAGAGCCAGTGTCAACCAGACAGTCAACACGCACATCATTTATAAGGATTGTTTTTAGACGACGCTGATCTGCAACAATGTGTACTTTGTTGTTACCTTGAGTACAATTGCGGGATATATGCCCGTTCTCATTGCAGCGGAAACACTTAACTTCGGCTTTGCATTCGTTTCGTTTGTGATCTGGTGAACCGCAATTATAACAATGCTCTTTACGTGATTTGTTTGCCGCATCTTTGCTAGTATAGCCCACTGTACTTGAGTCACTGTTCTTCTTCTCGTTACTTTTCTTTTCAGGTTCTTGTGCCAGTTCATATATTTCGTACTCTGCCTTAAGTGCCTTATATGTCATGCACCGGTACATAGCACATTTGTACTCGCTTTTTATCTGTAGGCCATTGACAATGTGACGTATCACTGCTGCCTCTTCGACATCGCCTGTACTTGCCAGCTTTTTCATTTGGAGAATATATTCATGGAACGATTCAGACTTTTTCTTTTTACGATTGCGCAACAATTGATGAATATCGGCACTGTTCCAAGTGCACTTGAACTCTTCAATTAGCTTCTCTTTCAAGTTTTTAAAGTCACACACCGATTCCGATTCCAAATACAATTTAGCCGCACCAGTCATCTTAGCCCTAGCTTGGACATATTTTTGTTTTTCCGACAGTTCATATGCATCGGCATTGCATTCGAAATTTTCAAACCATTTCAGCACTGGCACCGTTGTACCGTCAAATTCGTTGATAATTTTCTCAAAACCATTGGCCGCAATCTTGACGCGATTCTCCCTTTGCTCATCTACTTCCACTTTCAGCGCCATTAGTTGGATTAGCTGCTCCAACTTGGTAGAAACGTTTATGTCACCTTGCAACGCCATATGAAAATCCAAACTTCCTTGTGAATTTGTTGTTATTTCATGATCCCCTTCCATCTTCTCTTTTTTTAATACTTAAAATTGTGTTCTTTCCTTTTCTTTATCTTGTGTATGCTTGTGTTTCGTATTCTTCTGCAATACACACCAAACACCAACTGACAGACGAATACACACAATTGTAACGGCTTTTTCTTCTCTCTATACGCTTTGGTACGCCGTCTCTGTCTCTATTTCACCACTGCACGCAATCGAGACTTTAATGTTCTGCATATACACCGACGCGATCGTTTGACCTTGAACACTGAATTGTTTTTTCACTGTTCTATTTCAACTTTGGGCTGATTATTGTAATTTCTTAGTCTCACAACTGCACAACTTTACAACTTTACAACTTTTACTCCAAATTACCAATAATCAGCTTTTTCAACGTAGACAACTTTTCCAATCTGTTTTCAAGTCACCGATTTTTATTACACTCACGCACACCGGACCGGTTGAGCCCCCAAATGTAAGAATGATGTAATATTGTTTTATAATTATTAATAGTTTTATTTAATATAAGTACGCGGGTGGGAGTTTGTAATATAAAATACACGTTTTAGATTAAATGTATCGAATTGTTCAACTTAAATCTCAGACGACCGTTCTGCTTGCGACTTTTCTCTCTTCGCGTTCTTTCTCGACTGTGTTCTCCTCTTCGTTCTGTGTGACCGTCTTTTGCGTAGCCTTTAATACTACCTAGCTGCTGCGGTCTGGCAACACGTCTACATACTACTTTACATACATATGTAAAAGGATAATTCACTAGCGAAAATGTCCCTCCATATACCAACATATTTTTTATTTTGAATAAAGATGAATCTTATTAGCATTTTGGAACACTTGTTTATTGCTGTGAAAAAAACATTATCTGATCGTACAACGTTGTTGAATGGTTTTATGATGATTTCCCTCATGCAATCGGCATCTATGGATTTTAGTTCAATATAATTTCGTAAAGGAATATGCAGGACTCTGACTTACCTAACGCAATCCTTTAATTATATACAGTAAGGTTTCTCTTTTAGCGATTCAAGTGTTTTAACTTGCTCGACGTGATTTCCATATTCGAGGGAATGGCCATGTAGAGATCACCAAGTTGTCGTATAGTTTTGCAAGCCAGGCCTTTATCTAAGGCTTTTCTGATTACTTGATAGCATACGCTACCTGGAAAGTCGGTTTTAACAGTAACATAATTTACCAATTCATGAATAGAAGTAGCTCTTGATGTCTTTTTTAAGCCAGTTAATATAAGTTCATAAGAAGTTTTAATAGTTTTGTCGTAATATATTAAAGCCATATTATTGTAATAATAAACAATTTGACGTTCTAAGCTAGGTATTGAATGGAAAAATTTGTATGAATGGAATGGAATGATATTAATTAATAAGCACAAACTGTTTATAAAAAACCTTACTTAATTATGTATGAATAAATAATAATAATGATGTCAACGAATTTTAATATTATAATATGATTCAATGATGTTATTAATAAGCAGAAACTGTTATTTATTTAATTATGTATGAATATCAGAGGGCTTAACTTTATCTTTAAATCTTTGGCATCCAAATACACATAGAGAAGCTACACAGCAATTAAGTTTGTATAAAATATATAGATAAAGAGAGTGGAACAATTTTGGAAATATCATAAGATACCTAAAAAAAAAAAACCCAACTGACATCTAAGGAAATTCGAAAAATTCCCGCCGTAGCACAGTGGGCGATTTGGTCTCGCTAGCGGCATTTAATTCAAATTTTCAAACTTAAAAAACCGTTAATATTTTTTCACATATCAATAACAGATGCTTTGAATAGATTTTTAAATGCTTTTTAAAAGCTCTACGATAAGCTGATCATCAGCTATGAACGGACAAACACACCATATAATTTTGCAATGAGCTCTACAAAATTCTTTCTTTTTTTCGCGCATTGATTTCAAGTTCCTCGGAAATTTACAATTTTTATTGAATTTGTTAAAAGTTTGGCTTTTTATTATCTTTAAGGTATGTATTACAAAAAAAAATCAATGTTTGTGACCGGTCTATAAATGTGTAGCTCATTAAACGTAGTGGTAATTCAGTGTATTAACAACGAGTCCGGGTTACCGTACACCTGTCTTTCGTGGAGTCGAACTTACTGGATTCAAGTGGATTCAGCCTAACTCTTTTATTAGCCGAAAGTGTGAATCAGTGGCGTCCAAAATGTGTAATATGCTATTACCTGTTAGCCTTCAAACTATGGTACTTTTGAGGTACAGTGTTAGTACCAAAAAGGGATATTTTTTTAGTGTGACACTCAGAAGTCATCCCATTTTTTCCCATCATCCCATCATTTTTTATATAAAGTTTATATATGAATTTGTTAATTGAAGTTTAATAAAAATAAAAGTAAAACAAAATTGTATATTTAACCAAAATTTTTTTTTAAATTAAAAAAAAAATAATAAAAAACTTAACTAAAAAAAATCTATGACTTTTCTCTGATCAGTGAAAAAAAAACTTACTGAAGACATCTATTTTTGTATAGAAGTTATTAATTAAATACCGCTAGCGTGACCAAATCGCCCACTGTGCGTATTATGTTTTTAAAGCTACTCTCAAAAAACAGTTTATCAGTTGCGCAACAATGTGAAAATTGTTTTGCAGTCGTCGTCTAAAATTAAATCATGACAGCTGTTGTAGTTACCCTGTTAGAAGACTCAACTTAAACATAGACATAGTTAGGAGTAATCAATTAATACATATTTGAAAGAAAAGTACCAAAGCAATAAAGAGTGATAAGCAAATTGGGCGGCTTATCAAACACTTTAAAGTGGCCAAACACGTTCTAGGAACTAGATAAGATGCGATTTTCTATATAATTTTGATACTGACACTGAGATTGTTTTGTCCGATATTTCGTGAACCTCAAGTGGACGCAACGCGAGAGGTTTTCATAATAGACACATGTTTGTGGGAGAGTGCAGTCGAGTGGCCTGAGAATGAGTCAACGGAATGGCAATAATAGAGCACGAATTCAAAGTGCTTATCAGGTGTGATAACTGGTGGAACTGTGCAGATATAGACTGGAGGTTAACTGAGGAAGGGGGCGGCTCGAAAAGAGAAAGGGCAAACACCTACATACACCTGATGAACAGGCAGTTTCGCAGCCCAAGCGATAAGCCAGACAGTCTGAACAGAAAATTAATTAAAAAGTAAAAAAAATAAAAAATAAACACTCAAATGTAAACAGAGAGTCTTACTCATCAGTTGTATAAAAGCGACAATCGCTGACACTGGCAGAAACAGAAACGAACGAAGCGTCTTTCGATCACCACAATGAAATTCCTTTACTGCGCCGTCCTCATCTTGGCCGTCTTCGCCGCCAGCCACGCCTACAGCGCCAGCTGGGGCAAGAGGAACAACACCGACTATCTACTCTCCCGCCAGATTGTCGTCCGCAATCCCATCAAGAACAACTACATTAGCGTCAATGTGGACTATCCCGGCAATGTAAGTCACATCAAATTTGGGCCATTTTAAAGACTGGCTTCCTAAAGTCTAGTTAAAGAGATAGTTAACATTAACTTATCGGTCAGAAAAAAACATGATGCTTTTCCTCAATGTATCTTAAACTAACAAATCATTCAAAAGTGAAAGAGAGTTACAGTTGAAAAGTAACGTTAAAAAACGGCAAGAGAACACAGGACTAACAAGTTTATTAACTTGAGTTGTATAAACACTTAACACTTAGTTCGTTCGATTCATTCGCTCAATTTAGTTGTCAACATTCTTCTTCTTTCCATTCAGTTTATCCCTTCCATTCCGTTTATTCTTCGACTTCGCTACATTCCATTTATTGTTCGATTCCATTTATCGTTCAGCGTTCGGTTTCGTTCTTTGTTCGTTTTCGTTCAAATTTTCGGGTTTCGGGTTTCGTGTTTCGGGCTTCGACGTTCTACGGTTGGTCCCTAAAATCTGCCTTGTCTTACTGTAAAAGATTCTTGTACTACCTCGAGATCAAAGCTGAACAAGAACAAACTAAAGAACAAAGTTGAATAACAGAACAAAAAAGAATGATGTATCTTCATCTTATTCATATTACAGAATATATCTTTTTTGTTCAATAGTTTCTGAACATTTCTATTAACAGTTCAGTTCGTTCCTTTTTGTTCAATAGTTCCTAAATACTAGCAACATTATTATTTAACTAAGCCTCAAAAATTCGATCAACAACACTAACAAACTACTCTCTTTACAGGGCGTTGGCTACTACAACATCAGCTTGGTCAGTGTGATCGACAACTTCCGCAACACCTCGGGTGCCACTCCCAGCCTGTGGTCCGGAGGTCCTGGCTTCAAGTTCGCTCAGGTCAATCTGCGCAGCGTAGTCAGCCAAGGCATCAACTCCACCGTTGAGATCTATGGTCGCTAAACCCAGCACAGAACTTTCTTTAAACTCAATCACTCGCAGCAAAATTACAAAAAAAAAAAAAATAAATAAATAAATAAAATAAAATAAATAAATGAATTTAGTAAATATATATGATAAGCACTTGTCATTATCTTAGGATGTCTGAAATTTGTAGAAGATAACGCTGCTTGGTAACATTTAACGCGAAGATAACTCGAAGTTAAACGACTCTTGAAGAGCGCCATTGGGACAGCAAATTGATCATCATCATCATCAGTGGCAACATTTGCATATAGGAATAATTCTAATATTAACAAAGTTTATTGTTATCAAAACAATTTTTAAATGATTTTATGCTTTTCATCTATTCAAGACAAAGATATTTTTTAGAATTTATTTTGTTCATTAAACTGTAAACTGTAAAATGTATTAAGAATTAATTTTACATTCAAATCAAAAATTAATAATATGAAAATACAATAATATATTACGAATAAATAGATGAAAATCAGTAATTCAGCTAACTGATTTCCATTAATTATTCATAAAAAAATTATTGTATTTTCATTTCATCAATTAATACATCCATTTGCATATCAATGAATAAGCGTAATGGCCAAGCAATATCTAATTTTGATTTGTACTTTTTTAAATGAATTCTTTATAAGCTTCCACACAAAATTCTTGGAACTTGACTGATTATATATTAAACCTTTTTTAATTATGGAAAAATGTATGTTTAAAAATAAATACTGAAATTGTATGAAGTAAATCCATAACATTAATATTTTTAAAATTAAAAGTAGGTATTAAATTAAACAAGTAAGAAAGCTACAGTTGAGTGTGCTCGACTGTGAGATACCCATTTTAAATATAAGCAAATATTGCAGTATTATTCTCAAAATATACCAAAAATGCTAAAGTATATATATATATACAGTAGAATCCGGTTATAATGACTCCACTTATAGTGTCCGATCGGTTATTACGACGAAAACTCGATGGCTTGGTTAGTCCCCATATAAATTTATATGAAAGAGCCTCCGCTTAGAACGTCTCCGCTTTTAGCGACTAACCGCTTTAATTTAATTTAAGCATCAAACGACGCTGTTAGAAATGTGTGTATTTAATAGTGATCGGCACTCTTGCTTGTGTTCGTAATAGCGACAGGAAGGTTCTTAAATTCTAACTTCTCTCTGTTAGTTTTAGCTGACGCCTTAGCTTATACTAAGGAACATGCAGGTATACGATCTATTATGGAAAAACGATGATATTAAATGAAATTTATACATTTTTTTTGTTTTGTTTAAAAATTACTTTGTTTTATCTTACGAACATGGCAACCATAAAAAAACAAGTAAGAAAGTTACAGTCGAGTGTGCTCGACTGTGAGATACCCGCTACCCATTTTTAATAAAGGCAAAATATTGCGGTATCATTTCCAAAATAAACCGAAAATACTAAAAAATACTAAAAATATACCAAATGGTATGTTTTGTATATCGATATAGTACACCATTCAAAATATACCATAAACGGCACAATGTGCCAGATTGTCGGCCAAAGCAACTCAGACCCCTAGTAAGAGGCGTTTTTGCCCATACAAAAGTATTTCTTTAATAACTTCCACAATTTTTATCTGATCGCAACCAAATTTCATCAGAAATCATAACCACTACAGAAGTTATTGTATATACCAAAATTCGTAGCTCTAGCTTTAAAATTACACTTGTTATTCGAATTTTTTGATTTGCAGGGGCGGAAGTGGGCGTGGCAAAAATTTGAAACAAACTTGATCTGCGTGTCAACATAACAAATGCTGTCGAAAAAAAATTATAGCTCTATCTCTTATAGTCTCTGAGATCTAGGTGTTCATACGGACGGACGGACAGACGGGCAGACACACAGACGGACAGACGGACAGACGGACATGGCTATATCGTCTCGGCTGTTGACGCTGATCAAGAATATATATACTTTATAGGGTCGGAGATGCCTCCTTCTACCTGTTACATACATTTCCTGCCGGCGCAAAGTTATAATACCCTTCTACCCTATGAGTAGCGGGTATAAAAAGTTGCTTCATATAATTAATTAACAGGTTAAACATAATAGTAACTTAAAAATGTTAAAAAATAAGAAGATCATATGTTTCTATTTATATCAAATTTGAAAAGGATTTGGTAACATTTATAATATAAGACAGTTTGTTACAACATGTTTCCTCTTTTGGAGGATCCTTATAAAAAAAATCGTGTAAGAACGAGGTTTTAAAGCGAGGTAAGCGAGGTTCAAGTGTATTTGATAATTGTCATTGTATAAGTTATCGTGCAGAACAATACTGACGTTACAAATAGTGAGACTTGGAACACTGACTTGCCAGATGTCGAAAGTTAGGTGCATACGGAGTTTTGGCGAGCGTCGACGGCGGCCTAAATGTAATTGCCGATCTAGAGCTTGACAGCTGAGAGTGCAGAGCTTTGTGGGATTAGTTTTAGTTATGCTTTAGGAGATGGTATTAGGCGCTGGAGTTCTCAAGAGCAAGAACACATCAAATGTAACAAGTAAGAAAGCTACAGTCGAGTGGCTCGACTGTGAGATACCCGTTACCCATTTTGAAAAAAAACAAAATATTGCGGTATTATTTTCAAAATATACAGAAAATACTACAAAATATACCTAATGGTATATTTGGTATATCGATATAGTACCGCATTCAAAATATACACTAAAATTCTGTCTCTAGCTTAAAAATCACGGTTGTTGGTCGATTGCGATATTAATTTGCGGGGGCGGAAATGGGCGTGGCAAAAATTTGAAACAAACTTGATCTGCGTGTCAACATAACAAATGCTGTCGAAAAAAATTATAGCTCTATCTCTTATAGTCTCTGAGATCGAATGTTTCATACGGACGGACGGACAGACAGACAGATAGACGGACATGGCTAGATCGTCTCGGCTGTTGATGCTGATCAAGAATATATATACTCTATAGGGTCGGAGATGCCTCCTTCTACCTGCCGGCACAAAGTTATAATACCCTTCTAAGATGAATCTTATTAAAATTTGATTTTAGAACACCTGTTTATTGCTGCGTAAAAGACATTGTCTGATCGTTGAACGTTGTTTAATGGTTTTATGATGGATTCCCTTATGCAATTGGCATCTATGGATTTTAGTAATGAATATGCAGGACTTGTAAATGAATTTTCAGGACTCTGACTCACCTAACGCAATCCTTTAATTATACACAGTAAGGTTTCTCTTTTAGCGATTCAAGTGTTTTAACATGCTCGACGTGATTTCCATATTCGAGGGAATGGCCATATAGAGATCACCAAGTTGTCGTATAGTTTTGCAAGCCAAGCCTTTATCTAAGGCTTTTCTGATTACTTGATAGCATACGCTACCTGGAAAGTCGGTTTTAACAGTAACATAGTTTACCAATTCATGAATAGATGTAGCTCTTGATGTCTCTTTCAAGCCAGTTAATATAAGTTCATAAGAAGTTTTAATAGTTTTGTCGTAATATATTAAAGCCATATTATTGTAATAATAAACAATTTGACGTTCTAAGCTAAGTATTGAATGTAAAAAGCTGATGTTAGGTCAACGAATTTAAATATTTAATATGTTTCAATGATATTATTAATAAGCAGTAACTGTTTATAAAAAACCTCATTTTTTATGTGTAAATATCGCAAGTCTTAACTTTATCTTTAAATTCTTTGGCATCAAATAACAACAGTCCATGTATATATGATACATGAATGCAACATAGCTCAAAAATATATAGCAGACAGAAGCTGCTTAGCAATTGTTTGTATAAAATTTTCAAAGTATCATAAGACACCTAAAAAAAAATCGAACACACTTCTGAGAAAATTTGAAAAACCCGCCGTAGTATGTTTTTAAAGCTACTTTAAAAAACAGTTTATCAGTTGCGCAACAATGTGAAAATTGTTTTGCAGTCATCGTTCAACGTTCTAAAATTAAATTTTGACAGCTGTTGTAGTTACCCTCTTAGAAGACTCCACTTAAACATAGACATAGTTAGGAGTAATCAATTAATACATATTTGAAAGAAAAGTACCAAAGCAATAAAGTGTGATAAGCAAATTGAGCGGCTTATCAAACACTTAAAGTGGCCAAACACGTTCTAGGAACTAGATAAGATGCGATTTTCTATATAATTTTGATACTGACACTGAGATTGTTTTGTCCGATATTTCGTGAACCTGAAGTGGACGCAACGCGAGAGGTTTTCATAATAGACACATGTTTGTGGGAGAGTGCAGTCGAGTGGCCTGAGAATGAGTCAACGGAATGGCAATAATAGAGCACGAAGTCAAAGTGCTTATCAGGTGTGATAACTGGCGGAACTGTGCAGATATAGACTGGAGGTTGGATGAAGAAGAGGAAGGCGTGGAAAGGGAAAGGGCAAACACCTACATACACCTGATGAACAGACAGTTTCGCAGCCCAAGCGATAAGCCAGCCAGTCTGAACAGAAAGTTAATTAAAAAATAAAAAAAAAGAAAAAATAAACACTCAAATGTAAACAGAGAGTCTTACTCATCAGTTGTATAAAAGCGACAATCGCTGACACTGGCAGAAACAGAAACGAACGAAGCGTCTTTCAATCACCACAATGAAATTCCTTTACTGCGCCGTCCTCATCTTGGCCGTCTTCGCCGCCAGCCACGCCTACAGCGCCAGCTGGGGCAAGAGGAACAACTCGGACTATCTACTCTCCCGCCAGATTGTCGTCCGCAATCCCATCAAGAACAACTACATTAGCGTCAATGTGAACTATCCCGGCAATGTAAGTCACATCAAAATTTTAAACACTTTAAAGACTGAGTTCCTTAAATCTAGTTAACGCGAACTTTAGTTACCGAGAGAATTAATTCTTCAATCGGGTTTCTCAATATATCTTCACATAACAGATCATTCAGCTTTACTAGAACTTTGTTATGTGACAGAATGTGAACGATGAAATGTAACGTTGAGAAACCCGATTTTTTTAGCTCGTTTTATCTATGCGAAAAATGTTAACTTCAAAAAGTGAAAGCAATCCTAAGATGTTTATTAATTAGTGTTTGTATAAACACTCAATATATTTCTTCGCTCATTTTTGATCAGTGAACTAGTTCGTTAGATTCATTCACACAATTTAGTTCTCAACATTCTTCTTCGTTCCATTCAGTTTAGCTTTCCATTCCGTTTATTCTTCTACTCCGCTACATTCCATTTATTGTTCGATTCCATTTATCGATCAGAGTTCGGTTTCGTTCGTTGTTCGTTTTCGTGCAAATTTTCTGGTTTCTGGATTCGTGTTTCGGATTTTGACGTTCTACGGTTGATCCCTAAAATCTGCCTTGTCTTACTGTAAAAGATTATTGTACGACCTCAAGATCAAAGCAACTGAACAAGAACAAACTAATGAAAAACAACAGTGAAGGATATCTTATTCAGTTCGTTAATTTTACTGAACATGTAATTTTGATCAATAGTTCCTGAACACTTGTACCATTAATTAACTAAATATTTAATATTCTTTTAACTGTTCAGTCCGTTTATTTTACTGAATATATAATTCTTGTTCAATAGTTCCTGAGCACTAGAAACATTATTAATAAACTAAACCTTAAATATACTTTTAGTCCGTTCCTTTTCAGTCCGTTCCTTTTTCTGCTTTTTTGTTCAATTCTTTTTGCTCAGTTCTTTTTGTTCAATAAACTAAACCTTAAATATTCTATTAACAACACTAATGAGCAACTCTCTTTACAGGGCGTTGGCTACTACAACATCAGCTTGGTCAGTGTGATCGACAACTTCCGCAACACCTCGGGTGCCACTCCCAGCCTGTGGTCCGGAGGTCCTGGCTTCAAGTTCGCTCAGGTCAATCTGCGTAGTCAAGTCAGCCGTGGCATCAACTCCACAGTTGAGATCTATGGTCGCTAAACCCAGCATAGAACTTTCTTTAAACTCAATAAGTCACAGTAAAATTACAAAAAAAATTAAATAAATAAATAAATTTAGTAACTATATATGAAAAGCACTTGTCATTATCTTAGGATATCTGATATTTGCGGAAGATAACGCTGCTTGGTAACATTTAACGCGAAGATAACTCGCAGTTAAACGACTCTTGAAGAGCGCCATTGGGACAGCAAATTGATCATCATCATCATCATCATCATCAGTGGCAACATTTGCATACAGGAATATTTCTAATATTAACCCTCAGCTAAAGCTTTCCTTCCTCTTGCTCCCTTCCTTCGTCTTCTTCACTTTCCGTCTCGCTCGCGGCTGAAAGGACCAAAGGGAAGCGGGTAAAAACGAAAAGAAAAGAAAAAAAAGGAAACTTTTAGCCTGCAGGCAGCGTTGGCAAAGAAAAACATTCAATATTTAATAAATATGTATGCTGCGAACACATATTTTTTCTGTTAGCTATTTTGCACAAATTCTGCCAAGCCAGACTGTGTAAAGGACTCGTCCTCCACCAAAAGGGGACTTATTGGCCTTGGCTCATTTGTATTGGAAATGTTACAGTCACCCTCGCAACGCGATAAATAAAATAAAATAGAGAAGCAAAAAAAAAGATGAACTAAGAAAACGGAAAAGTCGCGGCGAACTGAACTAAAAGATACTCTGGGTAAAATTGGAATAAATTTATTTATTTCGTAATGTCGAAAGTTCAGCACAGAAATTCTATTTTATTAAATATATTTTTTTCTGAACATACATATTATATATTCTGTAATGGTTTCTAATGGTGATTTTAAGTCTCCTTAATAAATAATAATACAAAAATAAATTATTCGTTTACATTATTATATCGTATGCTCGTCTTTAAAAAGTAAACCTTAAAAAATAAATTAATTTTTAAGGTAACTTTATTATATTATTAAATATATCGTATTTATAGCATTAGCATTATTTTTATGAAGGAAATTTGTATTTAAAAGAATAAAATTAAAAATAATAAATCACTCTTTAACATAACTTGATTATATTATTATATCGTATTCAAAGCAATATCCTTATTTTATCAAGGAATGCTGTAATGAGCAATTAATATATATTTCATTTAATTTTGTCAAGCCTAAACTTTTAATTTTTCATGGTTGATTTTAAAAAGGGATTTAAATAATCATTTTTTTATTCATATTAGTAGTATAAACTTATCATATCTATATCTTAACATATAACATAAACCTCTTTTGACTAGAAATATAAATTTAGTTTACGTTTAACAAAATTGTAAGTTCGTTGCTTTAAATGACTCTGAGATAGCCATGTAAAATCTTCTTAAAAAGTTTTCTGTTAATTTATAATTGAAATTTAAGACTTTATTTCAAAAATATATATGTATATGTAAGCAGAGAGTACAAAATATAGATTGAAAACTCTTGATTTTCGTTTTTTAAAAGAACAATCTTGAAATAAGAATTTAAGGTTAAAACAATCATAAATCAATATTTGTATGCTAAATTTGCATTTTAAGATAAAAAATTTATTATTTTAAGATTCAACTCTTGATTCAAGATTGTTTTATTCTAGATTGAAAAGAAAATTGCAAATCTTAATTTAAGATTTTATTCCTGATTTTAGCATGCTTTTTCTTTCTGTGAATATTTTACCACTGTATCTGAAATAATAAATACTCGTATTTGGATTTTTTGAGTCAGAAATATATGTATTTAATCTCTGTCTGTATATTTCTTTCTGATTTATTTTATTTATTTATGTTTATTTATTATCTTAACTCAAGTATTAAATACTAAATTTAATTTACAGAAAAAAGAGACCTGGCAGGTGAGGCTTTCGATTCGAACTCAGTTATTTATTCGACTTCTTCTGACCATAAACCTTTGAGAAATCTCTCACTATTGCACCCACTTTTTAGGAAATCAATATACCCTCTATTATCTACATTTTAATGGGTGCACAGGGTGTAGGAAAAAAAATGCAAGTGATAGAAAATGAAAATGTTAAGCGATACGGTCAAAAGGATGCGGACAGAAATCCCTTTTTAGTCGAACATCGACGCATTTGCGGCGTTTTGTATCGAATTTAAATTTCAATTCAAAACGTCTTCAGGCGACAAAAGTGCCCAAAATAAAAGCCAGCTAGTAGAAAATGGTAAGTGGGAAGAGGAGAGTGGAAAGAGGAGGCGAAGGATAGATAGGGTATATGTGTGTTGGCGTGTTTGTCTTACATGTAGGTAAATATTTGCTCAGGACGCACAAATGTTTGAAAACTTGTCAACGAAATGTTTCACTTAGTTAATATGCAAAACGCGCGGCTCGCAATGCAAAGCCCAACGCCGGATATGTTTACGGATGTCGGCTACGGATACACACGGCATGTGTGAAGGGGGGGGGACACCCAGAAGGGGGTAGAGGGGGTGGGAGCGGGGGATATTGGTCGAACTGACTAACTGACTGCCAACACAACACCGACAACCAACCAGGCAAACCAAAAATAAAAATGCCAAAGAAAAGTGTAAAATCTGTAAGGAAAACTGAGCAAGCGACTGTCGAAATTCGTTTACATGGAAAGTCACGTAGAGTTGCCTACACACACACACACACAAACACACACAGACACACATATACATATGTTATGCAAGAGGGAGGACCCTAAAATACATTTATACAACTCTGGCTGAAATGCAAGTTTTACGCTCGAGAATAAATCAAATTAAACTAAAGAATCAATCGCAGAGTGTGACAGTTTTAACTTTTGTCATGGAAATGTGATTGGGCTCGTTAAAGTATCTTTCACTATAACTTCACTATATACTCAGACAGTTGCTGAGTTATTTGGTGTAATATTCCTAGATAGCAGCTGCTATGTATATCGGAGACTGGCTATTCAAGTACTCAGATAACAGCAGAATACAAACTAAATAAACTGAAAATAAAAACAATAAACAAAAGGAAATTAATATTATTTCATACACAGGAAATGCTTTTTTATTGGTGTTATAGCTCTATACATTTAACTAAATTTATTTGTAGATAATTTTACTCTTCTTTTTGGTGAAAATCTGGTATATTTTGAATTGAGGTATGGTATATTTTGAATGTACACGCATATAATTATACCAAATCTTATATTTGGTATTTCGGTTATATATCGGTATGTTTTAGTATTATTTTGGTATTCGGTACCATATTTAAAGAAAGATATCGCACATTACACCAAATATAAACTTCGGTATGTTTTCATATTATTTCAGTACTCGGTATATTAGTTTGGTATTTTTCAAGAAAAAAAAACATCGTACATTATAACAAATATCGGTATGTTTTAGTATTATTTTAGTATTCAGTATGTTAGTTTAGTATATAGTAGCGTGTTTTTTTACAATTGGCCCCACACGACTGTTGATTTTTAAATTGTTTATTAGAAAATATTTGAATTAAAATACAAGTGTACAAATGTAAAAAAATATAGAGCAATTTAATCTCTCTACTTAAATAGATCAACAAGAAAAAAAATAAAACAATGTAAGATATATGTAAAATAAATTATCATTTTTATTTTTCGAAATTACTCATTTACAACAATTTTAAAAATAAAGTAAGCCTTTGAAGATTTCAAAATAAAATTCTTTAAAAATAAGATAGTGCTCATTTCCTTTTTAAATAAATTAACAAAAATAAAGTATTGCAAATATATACAACTTATATACAAGTTTTTTTTACAAGTATGTGTGTCCAGAAATTCAATATTAAATTTCACATTGCGATTCACAAAGGATTTAAATAGATTCATCAATGAATTTTAATTTATATCTAAGACTGGATTTAAAAGTAAAATAATTTATATTTAAAAATAACACCCTTTAACACCAAATCAAACTTCTCTTTATGTGAAAAATTATTAATTTATTTTTTTAATTTCCCCCAAAAATTATTCTAAGTTCCGGAATTTATTTTATATTATAATAATTCTTTATAACATACTTAAAGTCAAAGTAAAGACCAGTATTTATAAGTTCGTTTTGTGTTTCAACTACTCCAATCTTAAAAATAAATCAAAAATTCATTCACATTCTCTAGTTAAATTAAAAATTCATAATAAATACTTATTCTGTATTTAACACTCTTAGCATTTTAAAATATTAAAAAGTCACCTAACACTTGTAACGTGTTGCAAAGTGATTTAAAAATAGAATTTCATAATTTATTTATTGAGTACATCGACAACATGAACTCTCTCTCTCTCTCTCTCTCTCTCTCTCTCTCTCTCTCTCTCTCTCTAAACATCGAGTTTAATCGATATCCACAAATTTGAACCCTTTTTCTATCATATTGCTTAAGTCACCCTCGCATGAATTGCAAGCTGCTTCAAAATTTGTTTCCGGTCGCATTTACTTGACAAATTTCTCATACGCCGCGTGAACCGCTGCTGCTAGTTGTTGTTGTTGTTGTTGTCGTTGTTGTTGCTGTGGCTATTGTTGTTGCTGTTGCTTTTGCTGTTGCTGCTGTCGTTTTGCCAAAATGCCTAACTTAAGCCGCTTGCTGGCTAAGCTGACCACCACACACATGCTTTCGCCTCTCCCTCCGCCTCCGTCTCCCCCTCCTACCTTCGAGCTGCCCCGAGTTGAACTGTGCAACAGACTGCGGCATCCTTGTGCCAATGTCCAAGGACCAAGCGACGTTGGCAACAGCTTGCAAAGCAATTACTTCAAACTACCCGGAAATGTCGCCTGGCTGACCAGCTGCCGTGTCCCCAGCTCCCCTCCCTCTGCTCCCTCTCTCTTCTCAGTCCTCGCCTCAGGCATATGTGCTGTCTGTGTGTGTGTGTCTGTGTCTGTGTGGGTGTTGCTGCAACAGTTATTGGAGCATGGCAAAAACACCGACCGCAGTGCGGACCTGGAACCTGAACCATGGAGAGACTGTCGACGTCAGCCGGTTGAACAGACACCGACACACACACACATACGCAGAGAGAGAGACGGACATGCCACATGCCACACCACACACACCGCTTGCCACATGCCACATGGCAACTCTGAGGCTGGTTAAATTGCTGATTTTGTAGCCGAGCAACATTGATTTTTAATAAATAGCAATTTGGCAAACCAAAACGGAATTGTTATTATTTCAGCAGCGCACGTTTCTGAATCAGCTTTCAACTGTTTACGTGCAGGTAACAAAAACACTGTTCAACATTCAACCACACACACGCGGGGGGACGACATCAAATGCCACTTGAAATATGCAACAAGCTGAAGCAGCAGCAACAGAAACCTGCCCAAATTAATGTCAAGCATTGCACTAATCAGCAGTAAATGCTGCGCACAGTGGTGCAAAACTAGAGAAATAGCCATCAATTAATTAGAGCAGAATTCGTTGAATTATTTCGCCGATTAAGTGAACTTTTCATTAATAACGCTTCACGCTTTTGTCGTTACACTGTGTGTGGAACAGCAGCAGCTTCCTCTTCACTTTTTTGGGGTCGTAATGAAGTATTTATGATTGCTTGATTGGCAGCGTGCAACGGCTGTTTGGCCAATCCAAGCTATTGGTAGCACAGAAGTTGCAACAACAACAACAACAACCGCAACAGTTTTGACATGTGCTGCTGGGGATTTGTGGCATAACGAATTCGTGCCGAAAATTGTAAAATAACACTGGAGTGCAAAGGTGCAACTTACAGCGTGCAACGTGCAACGCGCAACCAACATGCCACAATCAATATTGATGAGTGGCAGTGGCAACAACTTTTCGGCCCAAATGTAAATCGACCTCTAGTGGCTGGCCACAGGATCTGCTCTCTGCTCTCTGCTCTCTGCTTTCTGGTTTATGGAAACTGGTAACTGGGATAAATGCTGAATAGTTGAACTATGATGCTCTCTCTCTCTGTCTCTCTCTGCCATCGTTATTTATGGCCACATTTGGCATACTGCAGCTTATTTGCATTGGGCCAAAAGTGATTAAGTCAACTTATCTGGGCAGCAAACTACATAAAATATCGACATAAACAACATCATGACGATAAAATATACACGCATTGAGTATTATATCAATTTATGCCTCCCTACGCTCTCACTCTTTCATCGGCACTTCATCGCCTCATTCCCATAAATTTGATGGGAATCGAAAAGCAATTACTTGCAGGTAATCCTCGACATAAACTCTACAGATTACATTAATGCCTAGAAATTGAAATACAATTGCCATAAATGTGTAAATAGTGAAATACAGCATAAATTCCATTTACTCGCCTTCCCAATAAATTGAATGCCATTTAAGCTTAAGCACTTGCTCGCTCCATTGGCAGCGTGTGGGAATTCAATCATAATTATTCCAACACCTCGCAATTTAATAACCAATTATGACGTGTTCAACTAAGCTAGTTATGTACAGCAAAACGCATTTAATATCTACCAAAATTCAGTTTAGTTCATGTTGACATATGTTAGATGGAAAACTTTACTTAATTAACATTTCCATTTAAATTTAACCGGCAACTTCAAGTGCGTTAAGTGCTAAGCGCAGCCAACTTCACGTTTACAAATGTTCGTTTAGTTGGGACACAAACCTGCTTAACAACTATCCGAGACACAAATAATAGCGCCACCTAGTAGCAGAGTTTGTTATCGGCGTAGCCCACAGATGGCGTCACGCTTTAGCGAATGCAAGCACCAATAGCCGAGACTCTTCAGCAGGGTTGCATTTCGACATTTATCGAAAATGGCGCGTCTAGCTTCAAATTTATTAATTAACATATGAAAATGAAGCGAAAAATATCGAATGGCACTGCTAGTAATGATTTCTACACGCAATAAGTACAGTTACTAAATGATGCAATTTGATTTTGCTGATTCAGCCAAACGAAATGTAAACAAATTGATGTTCATACATCAGCGCTCTGCCAAATCCCCAAGTTAAACAAAACTCTCTTCATTTACATAAAGCAAACTCATAATTTGTTCAAGTACATAGACAACAGCAAACAACGCACAACATTTCTGCCTGCCGCCCACAGAGTGTTTCTTCTTACGACTTTACTGTGACAGCAACCCCGAAAAACTCTCGAGTTTCCTCGTCCAACAGATACACGCAACCACTAACACACGCACACACACAGAAATACACACACATATACATACATATAGAGTGAGCATTTTCCTTTGTTTTGTGTGTTTCCCTTCGGCTTCTTGTTTGTGCAGCGCATGGAAAAGATATCTTTCCATATGGCTGATTTTGAATGGTTAGATACTTTTTTTTCTGTCATTTTCATAATGAGTAATGAGGGAAGAGCGAGAAGTGTTTCGTTGTTTACCTCGGCATAAAAGCCAAACGACGAAATTATTACGATTGTTGGTTGAGCTGGGAATTTTGCCAGCCTGCTTGACTTTAATATGCAACGAACGTAGCAACTGTACTTGAGTATTTTAAAGCGTTCTAACTGAAAGCGCAACTTGCAGATGCAAGTACAGTTCGAAAAACCTGCTTCGGCCATTAATAACTAATCACTCTACTCCATATCAGGTATCGTTCTTTCTTTTTCTGTTTTCTGGAAATGTTTTACACCCACCATCCGAACAAGTCCATCAATCAATAACTGTGTATATACTCAAACCTCCTGCGAGTCCACAGCAAAAAAAAAAAAAAAAAAAAAACTCGCCCCTTTTAAACTCCGCCTGAGCAACCCGACAACTCGGTCGAATCGTATTGCATTGCCTTCGATGTCCAATCGCTGGTCGTTCACACACTTCGGCTTTCGTTTTCGGCTGCCCGCTGATTGGTCGTTGCTCTCGTGTAAAATCCGACAAATCGCGCTCTTTTCGTGGCTTCGGCTTTCGTTCTCGCTGTTCGGCAACCGGTTTAAGCGCTCTGCTCTCTTCATGCGGCATTTCGTGTGTCGCTCTTTGCCTTGGCAACTCACTCTCTTTCGTTACGTTCGCCAAAGAGCGAGAGAGAGCAAAGGCGAAGACGAGAGCAACTGAAGCGAAACAAACGACGCGACGTAACCGTTTGCATTGTGCTCGTATTTTGTGTCTATAACATGAAACGGGCGAAAAAAAAAACTCTTGAGTTGGCACTGAAAAAACTCATACAACTTGCAATGGGCGGCAACAAGATTGCATCTAGTTAGATTCTTGATTCTACGTAGAATGCACAAGTCGATGTTTCATTCTACTCAACAAATTGCTTTGGCCTTTGCATTTCATCGATTTTGTAGAGATTCAATACGCGGTTCTATAAATGGCTGAGCATTGTTATAAACAGCACAACAACTTTTACTGTTATAAGAATCTTTTATCAGTATCTTCCGTTTGTCTGTCCGTCCGTAAAAGTTTGCATATCTCAGAGGCCAAAAGATTTTAGTTAGAAAAATAAAAGTTTGTACTTTGCAATATATTTCACATTCCGAGAAAATCATACAAAACCATAACGAACTGTCTGGCAATAAACAGCACAGACTCTTCGAAAATATCACATTGTTTTTTAAGTTGTACTAATTTCTTAAAAATTGAAATTTCTAAACAATTTGACATATGAGCAAAGCATACAGGAAACTGACTTTAGAAGAATTTAATATATTTCGTCATTCCCTTTAGTTTATTGAATAATATTTAACGAAACAAGTCAAAATAGTGTAGAAACTTTAATTTTCTTAACTGCAGTGAAAACTTTCTAAACAGACTCTTGCATTATCTGAATATATCTTTTAACGGAAACTTTTCTGTACCGTTTAGTACAGTTTTCAGAGCAGGTTCGCCTCTTTTGGAAGGCCACTCCCTTTTAACAGTTAAAGAGAATCCTCGCTGCAACAGTATCAAAAATTACATATTTTAGAAGATTCGAGTTGGTGAGCTACTACTTTATATTCAAGTAACTCTTTCTCCAAACTATTTATTGAAAGTAAAGCGAGAGAGTAGAGAGAGTAAGAAGCTAAGAAACCCAATAGCTAACGTTTCCTCATTATAATACTACTTTCATCAAGAAGTTTGGTAAAAGATTTACTTATTTTAAAGCTAAGAAATCCAATAACTCTCCATAGCTCCAATAGCTATCCATCTCTTCTTCATTATAACACTCTACTTCCAACTATTGATCCATTTGACTTCATAGAAAAATGTATTTTCAATTACTCTCCATCATCTCTTGCTCAATTATTTAGTCATCTGCATTGTGCAACAGCTGCTGCCACATGCCACATGCCACATGCCGCTTGCCACTTGCCACTCCCGCCCTCATGCGCATCTTGGTGGCTGTGGCACGTCATAAAATGGCTTCACTACGCCCTAACTCTGCCTGCGTCTCCGCCTCTGTTCGGCAAGTGAAGTCGGAGTCTGTTTTGGGCATAGTTTATTGCACGGCGGCACTTGACTTGCCACACAAATCACCATTTTTAATGAAATGAGCTGTCAAAAGTGCCGTTACCCTTTCGTACTTATTATATTTTAACTATTTGCTTCACCAGTAGCTGCAATTTATTTTTAGTTGCACCTCTGTTTTACATTTTATTGCATTTCATTTTTTGACTGAGTTTTAAACAGTTTAGTATTGAGCGCAGCTAATAAATGGGTGAAAAGTTTGCTAAAAGTTTATTTTCCATACTAAAATATTACATTTTTAAGTAGCGAATACATAATAGAATAGGTTTCTGCATAATTACAGTGAAAAGTCCCTTATCGGACACCTTAATTACTTGGATACTCCTTTTGACGGACATGTTTATATGGTTGCATTTAGTTTTTACAGAAATTTCAATTCTTGTTAGTGGATTTTTGGACAGCTAAGAAAATTTGTACTCTAAGCTAATTTTTAGTTATATATGTACGTCAAATAAGCAATTTCATACTTTTCCAAAAAAAAATTGTAAATAAATTGTCATTTTGAAATTAAGAATCATACAAAAATGTAATTTCTATTATTTACTTTTTTCATTGAGACATAAAAAAAATATAAATAATACCCTTTTACATATTCTACATGTCAATAGCAACTTTGTTTTTTACAAAAGAAAAGTTTAAGATGTGTTACCAATTTGAAATCCATAAATTTACCTAAGGAAGTATACGTTCATGTTTGTGAATGATACTTAACGAACATTATTGTCATATTTTCACAGAAAAAAGATGATTATGATAGAGAGTAACGTTAATCTAAGTAAGGTTAATGACTATATTAGCGAAATTAGCATCAATTTGAGAAGAATTGGAAGCACTGGGTAATCCAAGGAAATTTCGTAAAGAAAGTCTTTATTAATACAGAAATAAATGCATTTTCAGTACAAGAATTCGACTACTAATTCATATTAAAGTTGATTTGGTGAACTTTTTCAAAGAATAGAAATACTTTTTTTAAGAATAATGGATCCATAACATACAGTATTAATCAATTATTACTTGGAATCAATGTTTAATATTACAATTTCAATGTATTCCCGACTCAATTTCAGTTAGTTGATATCTTCACACAGCAACTGTTCATTTCATTTCGTAGAAATATTGAGTATTTAGTGCTTCTTTTGTTATTTTCTTTCCCTTTTCGCCATTTTAGAATGGTGAATACTTCATTGAAGCTAAAAAAAAAGTGATGTCCACACTAAATAATTTAACTGAATTGGCAGCACTGCAAGTGAATATGTGGAATAATCATTTAAAAACCCAGTTCACACAATATTGTGTTGTGTTTGGATGTATAGGTGTGCTTTTATTTTCATTGCTCAGGTATAGACATTTGAGCTTTACTTGTATTTGTAGCATTTTGCCCTTCATTTATTATTTCTTGCATTTCCTCGCCATTTTGGAATGCGAATACTCTAAAAAATCTAAACAAAGTGATGCCAAACGCTACAAAAAAAAAACAACTGCATTGGCAGCACTACAAATGAATACGTAGAAAAACCAAAAACACACAGCACGACTTCTGTTTGGATGTATGTTATAGGTGTGTTTTTATGCATTTATTTCGTTGCTTAGCCACACACATTTGTGCTTTACTTGTTGTTGTTGTTTTGTTCGCAATCTGTGTCCTCTTTCGCTTTTACCGCAATCAAAACTCTCAGCCTTCGGTCACACATTTAAAATGGCGTCGCCAGCCAGAAACGTGCAGTGACGTCACGCTGTTGTTGATGATGATTTGTGTACGAGTCAAAAACACAAACTAACACACACACATATGTATTTACATATACACTAACACACACGTAGAGGAAACAAAAATCGACGAAGAGTTAATTTAATCGGCATTTTGGGAGACTAAAAACAACAAAACGAAACATCGAAATGCCAAAGCGACACGCAAAAATGCTATAATTAAATTTTTCACTTAGCGATCGGGCGCAGCAAAAAAAAAAGGCAGAAGAACATTTCGTTGAAATTATTTATAAATAAATTAGTTGCCGTTAGCTGTTGCTATTGCTGCAATGCGTTTAATGCGAAGCGAAGCGAAGGGCAAAGCAAAAGTAAAAGCAAAAACAAAAAACACAAAAGGCGGCGCCATAAACAACCGCAAGAACACATTAAAAGAAAGGCCATAAAAGATAATGGGCAGAGGCAAAAGCAAAGGCAAAAACAAAAACCAAATTGTAATTGCGGTTTTCATAGGCGACACTTTTTCATTATGAAGCAAGCGAAACGAAATACATCGATTATTGCATTTATGTTTGTATGTGTGAGTGTTGGCAAGGGGCGTGTGTGTGCCAACAAAGAGGGGACAGAGGCGAACAGAGAGACCGAGTCCAGTGTGCATAATAAAAAAGCTCATCAAATGTGCCAGCAGCGTTAACTTAATAATCGCCATAAATGGCGCCATTCGCAACGAGGCAAATCTCCCTTACAGCCTCGCCCTCGCCCTCGCCCTCGCCCTCGCCCTCGCCCTCTTCATTCAACTCTACCACTTCCAATTTCATCTCCCCCTTCCCATTCGCAGCAGCAGCGCAACACAAACTGCTGGCAACAAACAACCCACAATGACGACTGAATTTTCGCCATGCTACGTAATGATGAAGTTCGGCAACAGCGCACAACTCAAACGTAAATTATAGTAAAATGCGTTGCGTCTGTATATGAGTGTGTGTGTGTGTACGTGTTTGTGGTTGTTTTTGTTGCTGTTGTGACCTTTTTCGTGACGTTGCAATCGGCAACGCCAGCGACTGACAAGATATTCATTCGAACTCAATATTTTATTCGAATTTCGAATACGAGTGAGCGAGCCCAAGAGAGAGAGACAGAGAGAGAGAGAGAGCGAGCGAGCTGCGTAAACGAATTCGCCGCAAGAGAGTGTGAGCACGAGAGCGCACACAACGCGAACGAATCCGAAGAGCGTGCAACTGTGTGCGTGCTTGCGTGCTTGTGTGTGAGTGCGGATTTTGATTCAAAGCAGAAAAGCGCGGAAAATTTTATAAGCGGCCAACTTTTTTTTCTTCTCATTTGTTGTTTTCATTTTGTTGCTATGTTTTTAGGTTTGCTGTTCGGTTGCTTCATTTTGGCTTGTGTGAAAAGCGGCAACAGCGCGTCAGCGCATTCGGCCTCTCAATCGTGGCTCGGCGTTTGACTTCGTTTCGTTTGCTCGATGCCGATAATAATAATTGAACGAACGAACGAACAAACGCCCGTTGCCAAAAGCAAGCAAATAACAACAATAAAAAAAGCCAAGACGCAAAAACAGGCCTCTAAAATATTTGTTTTTATTTTTGTATTTTTTTGCTTCTCGCTTTTTTTTTGGCAGGCGTTTTTGCTGCTTTTATCACGTCTCTACTAATTACATACAATATTTTTGCTGGCAAGCAAACGCTTTTTGTTGTTGCTTATTATATTCGTCTTTGGGTTTTTGGCGATTTGTTTTGTTATCGTTTTCACTGCTTTACGCTGCAGCCGCATTCAATAAATTTTGTTCGTGCTGCTCATTTATCGCATCACTCGCTGCTTTAGCCCATTGTTTTCAGCTTTTTTGCGTCTGAAAAGTTGGCAACTCTTTTGTGTTTGGCCCATAAGTCACCCAAATTGGCTAGACGAATGCAATTTCCCAGCACAAAAGAGAGTCTACAATGTAGACTGTAGACAGCAGATTGCGAACAAAACAAAAAACAAAAACAATGAGAAATCTCAAGTTGAGACAAAGTCAAGTGAAGTCAACCAAATTGAAGTTGACTTTCTTCTCGTTTAGCTTTAGATTTCAACTTGTGATATCTTTGACACAATTATGAAATTCGAAACTGCAGAAAACTGTAAAAACTTTATATAAGGTTAGCTTTCATTCTCTCTACGCTTCCTTCATTCTCCATTCTCTTCTTTTTCACTTTAAGCATTGTTCAGCTCAGCTCTCTAGTTGCACAATGTTATCGATACTAGACTTTTTACTTCCGGTTTTATGAGCGCCATTTTGACGCTTACATGCTGTGAAAATTACAGTTCTTGACGCTTTTGAGTTAAGTGCACGATTAAATTGGTCAATAAAAATTATATGTAATATAATTTCAGATTCACATCTATTAAGTGTTGTTGAACTTATCGAAGAAGAAGATTGAGTAGTGTAAATAGACTTTTTCTATATTAAACTGATTAGAGTAACGTTTTAAGATTTGACTCTATAATTTAAAAGAGTACTTAATGTAACTTTGAATCTTAATTTGTAATAAAGACAACAACGAAAATATAAATCGTACAACTTAAATAATGTAACTATAATGTACTATCTAAAATTGCATTTTAATCATCTTGTCTATTAACTTCTTCAAAAAAGTTTGCCTTATTAGCGGCAAATTTGACACAGTTTTCATAAGAAGGGTATTATAATTTGATGAATATAGGAAACGTAACAAACAAATGATGGTATGACCGATCCCAATCCGATCGAGAATATATATTTTTGATCAACTTCAACATATGAAACGATATAATTATATCCGTCTGTCCGTATGAACACCGAGATGTCAAAGATTATAAGAGACGGAGTTATAATTATTGTTTGACAGCACTTCTAATTGTTATTATGTGTTTTCGATTTTTGTCATGCCTAAGCATACTTAAGTTTAAGGCTAGAGTACCGATAAGAACAATAATTACTTCATTCTTCCTAAAAATTTATGTTATTCAAGATATTCAAGGATTAATTTTAATTTCTATAGTTGATAATTGAGAATATGCTGTATTCGATGGTATATTTTAAATGTAGTAGTATGACGATATACCTAGTTCGGTATATTTTTGAAGTTTGCCGAAATAATAAGTTGGGATATTTTGGACAATAATTATACAGCTCAGTTTCGCTTCTATTGAAAATGGATAGCGGGAATATCACAGGCGAAAACTTTGGACTCTAAGTTTCTAAACTGATTTAGTTCGCTGCCTGTGATTCATTGATAATCCATTTGCAAACTATGCAGAATCATTATTACTAAACGATTCAGAAGTACAAGGTGCGTTCCAAAGTAAACAGGACTTTTAACAAAAAGACAGAACAAATAGTTTTTTCGGCAAAATCAATTTATATTATTCAAAATAGTCTCCTTCTGCTTTAATACAGCTTTTTTCACGGTCCAAAAGCAAGTCGAAGGAGTGTTTTAGCTCGTTGCCCGGTATGACCTCCAGTATGCCGGTGCAAGCCTTTTGATTGGCCTCGACGTCTGCATAACGCTTTCCTTTCATCGGCAAATGCATTTTTCCGAAAAGGTAGAAGTCCCACGGTGCAATATCAGGTGAATACGGGGAGTGGTTCATGGTTAAAATGTGATTTTTGGTCAAATAGTCGGTCCTTCGAATGTTTAATTCTGAGCAATTTTTGGACGTCAGTCAATTTGTGCAGAACAAACCGTACACACACCCAAATGTTCGGTCAAAATGCGATAAATCGATTTTTTGGAGATGTTCAATTTTTTTCCATTAATTTCAATGATGATTTCGGCTGATTTTTTATGAATTCACGCATAGTTTCGATGGAATTTTCTGTGATCACGGATTTTGGTTGGCCCACATGTTCATCGTCATTTATGTCCTCACGATCACTTTGAAAACGTTGAAACCACTCGTGCACTCTGCTACGGGATAGGCAACCATCGCCATAAACTTTTTTCATCAATTGAAACGTTTCGGTAAAAGTTTTAAAACAAAATTTAATGTTGGCTCTTTGTTCGAAGCTCATTTTCGCACCGATGACAAAAACATACTGACACTTAAAACGCAATAACTTCACTTCCAATAGATGAAATGTCATGAAATTTTCTGGAAGTCGATAAAAGATAGTAGATTCTAACGCACCAGTTGACATAAAGATGGCGCCACCAGAGGGCGCTAGATTCAAAAAGTCCTGTTTACTTTGGAACGCACCTTGTATAATAATTAGTCAACTAGATTAAAGATTCTCCTCAATTGAGTATTGTGCGAAAACTTATGAAATAAAGTGAAAGACGTTTTCTATATATGTTGGAACTATATTTCGTCATTAACAGTCCCGTCTCCAATCTAGACTAAAGTGCTAGAATTGCCCAATAGTGTATAATGGCCATAAACATTTATGCATTTATTACCATGAACTTCACCATTATGGTTTTATTGCATGCAAGAAATGCAACTTAAATAAGACATATTTCCCAAGTGGTTTAATTGGACATTATAAATACGGAAAGAGTTGCGATAGCATTTTGTGAGGCAATCATATTATAAAAAGAAATAAGAAATACCGGAAGTTGTTGCATTGTAAGAAATAACTGTACAATTACGCATTGATAAGAGTTACTTAAGAGTGTGTTTGTAATTTTGTAACGCTGAAAAATGTTATTCATATTTATATTTTTGCATTATCAAAGAGATTTATATAGTAATAAGAAGAGCAAGCAAGGAATTTTTCATTTCACCACAAATAGAAAATTGTTCTCATTCGATTATTATGACAATGACATCATAAGTTCCTCGTTTGTATTTCATCATAAGTTGATAGTGCTCTAAATGACGCTAGCAACTGAAATAATGACCTCAACTCATATTGTGTAATTGAAGTTCATGTTTCAGTTTGATGTAATCAAAGCTTTAGTCAACTTTCATATATGTATTTATGAAAAGTTGTAACATATTGATCAGAAAACATCATGAATTATTATGAAAATCAAATTTTTTGGAAGTACTTACTTTCCTTTTTTTTCACTTTGAATTTGGATCCAAATTTCATATGGATAATAATATTCAATACTCATAATATCCACCTTTGAACAATCTTTCGATGTAAACTTTATAGCACTCACATCAAAATGGGTCGATATTTAAAATGGCGACTCTTCTGTGTTGTTTTCCCATTTCACTTAAATGCTGTATAATGTGTGTCTTTCATATAATATATTTCTTCACCAGTCTCTTTCTCAAACATTTCTTGAACTACATTTTATAAACTTATATAATGAAAGTCATATAATAGAGCAGTAGATAGGCGAAACTCTATGCTTCAAATATAGTCAAAAGTAGGTGTAAAGTATATGAAAAACAAATAAATAAAATGATGCAAATGAATTGTGGCATTGTTTATGAATTTGTGGCGCAAAACAAACGTCAAAAGCAGAAAATAAACAGAAGCGAAACATCAAAAAGCTGATGTTCCAATTTAGCACAACTTTCGCTAGTTGTCGCCGTCGCAGTCGCTGGGGCCTCACTATGGCGCCAAAGGGGGTGTGGGGAGTGCTGCTGAGGTGGCGACGTGCAAAGCGCACACAGCCAGACAGAGGCGACTGAGAGACAGCAGCCACAGCAACGGCAGCAGAGCAAACGTTGTGTGTGCAAACGTCATCAACATAATTTTCATCACTCAGCGATAAACACGAAATATGCTGATGAAAGACGCCGAACAGAGCGCGCCACTGAGCAGAGCCGAACAGTCTGTCGAGTAGCCGAACGAAACACGAGCACAGCCGAAGGCCAGCGAGAGCGAGAGAGAGTGGCAAAGAGTGTGGGACTCCCAAGGGGCCAGAGGTGGAGTCATAAGGCGAGCACACGCAAAGAGAACACCCAGAAAAGGGAGAGCCACACAGCCGAAGCGAGAGAGTGAGTGCGAGTGCGAGCGCGAGAGGGAGTGGCAAAGGGAGAGGAAGAGCGAGAGCAAACGAATGTGAGCCAAGCACTAAGTAAAAACAGTCCCAGTTGCCAGTCCCCGTTGGCGAGTGGGTGTCGACTGTGCTGACTACGGCTACAAAGGCAGCGCAGTGGCAGCGGCAGCGACAGCA
Organism: Drosophila kepulauana; assembly: GCA_023558455.1. Taxonomy (NCBI): domain Eukaryota; kingdom Metazoa; phylum Arthropoda; class Insecta; order Diptera; family Drosophilidae; genus Drosophila; species Drosophila kepulauana. Next base: position 1,737,415 of record CM042369.1, read on the forward strand.
GCAGCGACAGCGTCAACGGAAGCAGCTCATTGAGACCGAGTGGAGAGTGGAGTTGGGGGACGAAGCGAAGGCGAACAAAAGCGCGCCACAAAAAATACAACAATGAGAGCGATTGTGTCTGAGTGCCGTTGGCCGTTGCTCAAGCACTCCCCTCGCATTCCCCCGCATTCATGCTCACCACATCCCCTCCCCCACCCCCCCTCATACTCCCTTGTTGCCCACTGCAGCCAGTTGTGTGCGGCAGCCGTGACACTCCATTTTTATTTTCCTTCACTTCGCTTCATCGACGCTTCGCCGTCGTCTACACAATATGCTCTTGGCACGAAACCTATGGCCAAAGTATCCAGAGCTATGGCTCCAAAACTCGCTGCACTAATTGAAGCTCATGATTAAGTAACTTTTGCAACTCACACAAAAAGCCCGCGGCAACTGTGGCAACTGAGGCAACTGCGACTTTCCGGCATTTGTCACGAAAAGGTCTCTGGAGTTGCAAGTTTTAATGGTGCACCTTCTCTTTTTTGTTTTTTCGTTTCATGTTTTTTTTGGTTCCCAGCTTTTTGGAAAATGTCAAAATATAAATCAATTAACTTTTACCAACAAGTCTGAACAAAAGTTTCGCAAACGAATTGCACATAAATTACAGTTTACGGTTTGCCATGTCGTTGCACTTACAACTCTTGCAACCAAGCTGCAGATATCGAGTATCCGCTATAGGTTTTGTAGATGTGGATATAGAGTGCTTAGTATGAGGAGATGCTACTAAACTACTTCTAATATGCTGAATATGACTCAAGTACTCTGAGTTTATTCAAACTAACGTTTAAATTTAGGGAAACATCTTTCACATTTTCCAATATTTGATCTATGATAGTTGCTATACAAGTATTAATATATTGCTCATAAGATTTGCAGAAAATACGACGAACAATAGGCAATAAAAGAGTTTCTAGGATATATAATATTTCTTTTTGAGTTTTCAGAAAGTGATTTTTACTTAAGATGTTCTTTATGAAGCTTTAAAAAATTTTTATAAAGAAGAACTTCAACCCATTTTAACCGAAAAACTATAGTTTATTCTTGGGGAAACATGGTTCATAGAAACTATGTGCTTTTTTAAGGATTATACCAAGTCTAGAAATATGTGAAACATATCTATTTAAATTAAATCTTTATTTTTACTTTATTTCGCAAATGTAAAAGTAAAAAAAAGTAAAATAAATAAGTAAAAATATGGAGCTGTACATAATAATTCCCTTTTTTAAACATCCTAACAGAAAATTGTCATTTTCTATTTAGTTTTTAGATTGTGAAAGATATCTAGAACTTCAATATTGTATTAGCTTTATAGTTGTACTGAAATTCAAATGTATGAGGCTCATCACAGTCGCCATTTTTTGATTGATGTCTAAAAAGATTATTTTTCTAACATATCTGTTAAGATTATGATTTTTTGATTGATTTTTTCATTGAAATAACGTGTCGTTTAATTTAATTTGGCTTTCATTCAATTCTGATAGATACTAAAAAGGTAAAGAAAAAGTATTTTTTTGTGCAATATGAAATGTAATTTTATATTTGTATAAAATATATTCGTATTTCACAAGTTTTTAAACCAATTTCGTAAACTTTCTGTGAACAGATCTTAATAAATTTATTTGGACAATACCAAAAAGGGAACTCAAAATATGGCGGTATAATTTTGGACAGTTTAAAAGCGGAATGTTGACACATCTCCCAATTTGGAATGAAGAAAAAGTATTGAAAATTAATCAGAGATTTCTTTGGGGTCATGATCTTTCTATGAGTTGCTTATCGGGGCTCATAATTCAAATTGGGAACTACTAAAGACACCGACTATGCGATGCGATTGGGTCACTTTCGATTATAGATAAACATTTGAACGAAACGAAAGCTCATTAACTTTAATGTCCAGCATAGAAAGTCGAACGGGTGAATGTGAGTGAATGAGTGTGAGTGTGAGTGTGAGTATGAATATGCGAGTGAGTGTATGCAAAGATGAGCGAGTATCTAATACAAAGGTCTTCATTTGCGTTATTTACAAAAACACAAGAAAGAAGCAAACAAAACAAACGAATAACTCAATAACGATCAGTGTGAGTGTGTGAATATGAGTGTGAGTGTGTGAATAAGAGTCTGGTTAGATGTGCATCTGTATAAATATAGCTAGATATGTGTGTACATATAATAAGTATCTCTTGGATACTATCTGCACAAAAAGAGCTGGCGACTTAAAATAAACAATGAAATCATTTGAATCCATTCACAACGGATGTTTACTTGAGCAGTCCAAGAAGGAAGCAGACAGCAAGAGACGGAGAGGGAAAGGGAGAGAGAAGAGATCATCATCAGTCAAAAATTGACTTAATTAAGTTTGCAGCCAAATATTGAGAAATAAACAAAATGCAATGCAAATTCAAAACTGAACAAATGATATTAATAATGATGATGATGATGATGATGATGATGAGGATGGAATTTGATGCTGTTCGATGTCGACTTAATTCAGAAACGATTAGTGCAGTTTAGTTTTGTCTGCTCTCGTCTTTATCAAGCATTTTCCATTGGCTCCTCTTTGGCCAGTTGAAATTTGATATTTTCCCCGTGAATATTTCGAATACGAATTCAGTGCTCAGTCCTGAACTCGAACTCGAACTCGAACTTCCAATTTGCCGCAGACAAACAAAGTTTCCCCCCACTCCGATTTACTCGTAAAACTCTCCGCGATTGCAGAAGGCAGCTGAAACACAGAGTTGGAGAGAATGGAGAGAGGTGGAGAGTTTGGAAGGGGGGAAACTGCATGACAGCGCCTGAATTTAGATGCCGATAAGTAAAATGTATCTGCGGCCGAGGTGCAAAATTCAATGCGAAAGCAGCCGCGACCAAGTACAACAACAACACAACAACAGCAACAACAACAACAACTGGCACAATACCAAAAGAGTCGTAGCAAGCAAAAACTACAAAAACTACAACAACAACTGCAAAGAAACTTGCATAAATGGAACCAGTTTTGTGGCTCAGTCGCCGAGACGAAGACGGAGACGAAGCCAAAGCTGAAGCTGCGACAGTGACAGCGACAGTGACAGCGACGTCGACTGAGACAGCGACTGCGACTCGACTTTAGTTAGCGACGAATAAATTTATGCAGCCTAAAGCGCGTTTTGTGACCGAACCTCAGCTTGAAGGGGGAGGGAGGTGGAAGAAAGGGAGCTGGCAAGAGTGACAGCAAAATAAGGAAGGGGGACGGTGGAAGGGGGGTGGAGAGCAAGTAAACCAAAACAGAGACAACAAACAAACTGTTTAGACAGCGAAAAGAGCAAAGGCGAGCACTCTGATGGAGAGAGGGAGAGCGAGCGAGCGAGTGTGTGAGTACGAGTGCGAGTGGGAGAGGGAGGGAAGAAGGAAGGTAAGAGCACTGAGTACGGGAATGGGTCGCAGTTTGGCGACTTCGACTGCGACAGAGGCACCTTCCCCTTTCCCCACACCTCCCCTCTCCACTTTGCCAAGCTGCTTGCGCATACCGACGAACGACATGTGAATATTAATGTTTGCCGCCACAACAAAACGGATTGGAAACGGATCGCAAACCCATACTCAAACTTAAACTCAAACCTCTACCCATACTCACACTCACACTCATACTCATACTTACACTCACTCTCACATCCAAACTCAGTCGCAGACTCGAGCGAAATCTTGTGACAATTTCCGAGTTTGCTTGTAAAGTGATTCGCACTTTGGGGACAAGATATTCGGGGGAAGAGCTGAAAGGCGACTTACCTCGTGGGTAAAACCAAAATTTAGAATATAAATGAGCCAGCAACTAAAGTTAATCCAAAAGAGTTCGACACGAAAGCAGAAATAAGCTTAATACTAATACTAAAGCAAGCTACTAAAATTTGCAATTTATTCGAATTGAGGGATTATATTAAAAGTTCCCCAACTTGTTGAAGATCTTGAAGTAGGAAAATATCAATTCTAAAAGGAAGTGAAGTAATTAAAAATGAAATTAAAAAAATCTGTTATTAGTAACTTCCATTATTAATTAATTAATTCATTCAATATCAATATTGAAAAGAATTCAAGAAATAATTATATTTTTACATATTAATACGACAAAATTTGTTTATTTAATGGTTCTGTTTAAGCTATACATTCAAGATATAATGTTTAATTTCCTCATGAATTTTGTCTCCTTCATAATTTGAACTAAATAGATAGTAGACTGACTTTAATGAGCTTAGCTTGCAAACTGATAGCTTGAATTTAATTAAATTCGTGCATCAGCAGTTAAAATTATTGAACACACTAACTACCATATTCATAAATTAAGTATACGTCTAAGCAATTCTGTATTTTAAATCCTATGAAGACTCTTGATAGAAATTAATATTACGAAATTATATATGAACTTTCTTTTCAAGTGAATGAAATGCAGTTATAAATGAAATAAAGAAACAAAAATACATTTTTAGACAGCTACAAAATAAAAACATATTTGCCTATATCTTTTTTAGTTTGAATAGTTTTTTTTTTTTGTATTTTCAATTTCTAGTGTTTTTTCTTAAGCTTTTTACATACGCTATCCATAGGGTAGAAGGGTATTATAACAGGAAATGAATATAAAGTATATACATTCTTGATCAGCATCAACAGCCGAGACGATCTAGCCATGTCCGTCTGTCTGTCTGTCTGTCCGTATGAACACCTAGATCTCAGAGACTATAAGAGATAGAGCTAAAATTTTGTATCGACAGCATTTGTTATGTTTGCACGCATATCAAGTTTGTTTCAAATTTTTGCCACGCTTTTGCTTTTATTCAAATTGGGTAGCCGGTATCTCACTTTCTTACTTGTTTCTACTATATTGTTCAACACAATCATTTAAAATAACTTATTTTACACAGTTTTTGGTATACTAAATTTCTTTACAAAAAAAAAAACTTATTCGTTATGTTTTCTAAACGGTTTTATTTAAGCTACATTAATCTAATTAGATTATTTTATCTATAAATTTAAATTCACTTGTAGATTCATTTCTTAAGTCCTTAAGTCTTGTCTGATATAAAAACAATTTTATACACAGAAAGAAAAAATGTGATAAGATCAAGAATAAAATCTTTAATCAAGATACTTTGTAGTTCCAAATTGAACCAAGAAGGTTTATTCTTAAATCAAGATCCAGATCAAGATCTATAAAAAATATCTTGATTGCCCCATCTTGAAATTCTAGATTATAATCTTGTTTAAGGACGATCTAGTCACGTCCGTCTGTCAGTCTGCCCGTCTGTGTGTCTGTCCGTCCGTTCGTCAGAGACTATATGAGCTATAATTTTTATACCCGCTATGCAGGAAATGTATGTAACAGGTAGAAGGAGGCATATCCGACCCTATAAAGTATATATATTCTTGATCAGCGTCAACAGCCGAGACGATATAGCTGTCTGTCCGTCTGTCCGTATGAGCACCTAGATCTCAGAGACTATAAGAGATAGAGCTACAATTTTTTTTCGACAGCATTTGTTATGTTTGCACGCAGATCAAGTTTGTTTCAAATTTTTGAAACGCCCCCTTCCGCCCCCGCAAATCAAAAAAATCGAATTACAAGCCTAATTTAAAAGCTAGAGTTCCCAATTTTGGTATATACTATAATTACTATAGTAGTTATGATTCCTGAAATCCTCCTGCGATCAGATAAAAATTGTGGAAGTTATTAAAGAAATACTTTTGTATGGGCAAAAACGCCTACTTACTAGGGCTCTTAGTTGCTTTGGCCGACAATCTGGTACATTTTGCCGTCTATGGTATATTTTGAATGGTGTGCTGTATCGATATACCAAACATACCATTTGGTATATTTTTAGTATTTTCGGTATATTTTGAAAATGATACCGCAATATTTTGCCTTTATTAAAAATGGGTAGCGGGTATCTCACAGTCGAGCACACTCGACTGTAACTTTCTTACTTGTTTTGGACAGCATTTGTCATGTTTGCAGATCAAGTTTGTTTGAAATTTTTGCCACGCCCACTTCCGCCCCCCGTAAATCAAAAAAATAGAATAACAAGCGTAATTTTAAAGTGATTCCTGAAAATTTGCTTGCGATCAGGTAAAAATTGTCGAAGTTATTAAAGAAATACTTTTGTATGGGCAAACACGCCTACTTACTAGGGGCAATCTGGTATATTGTGCCGTCTATGGTATATTTTGAATGCGGTACTATATCGATATACCAAATATACCATTTGGTATATTTTTAGTATTTTTGGAGTATATTCGGTATATTTTGAGAAAAATATCGCAAAATATATTTCTTTTATCCCACAGTCGAGTACACTCGAATGTAGCTTTCTTACTTGTTTCAATCTAGATTTGTTTTCTTACTAAAAATCTGATTGATTGCATTATTCTATTATCGTTATTTTAACATTCCAAAGCAAACTAATTGCATTTCAGTAATTACTCATAGTCAACAGTATATTGTATAATTTGAAATGACTTAATATATTCCACATTACGATTTGCAATGTGTGCAAATTGATGTGTTAATAATGTGTGTCAAAGTAAGTGCCAAGTGCACAGTGCACAAAAGCAATTTTCCACAAGTTTCTACAACTGTAGCGAAATGTAGTAATCCGATTTGTAAGTAGAATAATGAAAGAGCTTATTCAAAGAGCTGCCCTCGTTGAGGTGCTTATAAAATTTGTAGTTTAATTGTATTCATTTTTATTTTTTAAGCGTGCAATTCTCCGATTTCGATTGCAAATTGCAAATGCGAATGCGAATGTGAGCGAAACTGGACCAAGAGGAAACCGGAGGAGAAAGGAATGTGCCATGTGCGTGCTAAGGATCAAACGGGTTTGCTCGACATCTCTCTGTGGCAGACTCATTGTCAGTCGTACTACGCCTTGACAACTTGATAAAGATTTCATGCCTTTGATTAATATATTAAGTCGCAAACCGTCTGGTGGAATGGGAATGGTAAGGGGAATGGGAATGGGAAATGGGAAACGGGAACAGGCAACGGGAACGTAAACCGCCGGCAAAGAGCAAACACCAAACACGAAACACGCAGAGAAAACCGAAGCCAAAGTCTTTCGCTGTCGATGTCGAAGACAGAGTTAGAGTAGAAGTTGAAGTTGAAGTTGAAACTGGAGTGAAAGAGTCGCAGTTGGCTGGCTGGCTGGCTGGCTGGCAAAAAGGTGTGTGGAGTTTAGGACATGGCCATAAATCAAGTTGCTAGCTGATGCCTCCGCTGGGGAAACGTTGCAGTTCCGCCTGTCTAATGCGAGTCCGTGTCAATTAAATCGAATTGAAGTTCACTTCATATCTTTCAAGTGGATTTCCAGAGCACTATCGCCCATCGGGGAATAACGGGCAACGCAAGCAAATCGCTTCTCAATGATTTCCATTATTAATGATTTGCACCAACATCTAAAAAGAAAGGAGTAATCCATTGACTAACAATTTCATTATTCACAAGCTTGGTAATCACTCACCCAAAATTTAGTTTCATTTTAAATGGTCTTTCTTGTGTGATTCCATTTTATGGGTTATATTTCGTTACATATCCGAAACTGACATCACACACAGGAATCACAGGAAATCCCTAGTTTAGAATGTAAATTAGATTCTGACTGATTGAATAACATACAAGTATTAAAAGAGAAGTCAAAATTAACAAGTTAAAATTCTTCTTCTTAACTTTTTAGACTCGATTTGAGCGTATACAGAAACACACTTGTGGAATAACTAAAGAATATTAATACTAACATTGTAATGATGAATTTTCTAACTAAATTCGCAGGAATTAAATATGAATTTCTTTCAATAATCAAAACATTGATGTGTATTGATTATACATACCTAATTTATACAATATTAGTAAAAATGGTGGACATTTCTTGGATTCCTCATTGAAATACACTAAAAATCTGGATAAAAAATAAATTTTAATACAAATTACATACATATATTAATTTCTTATTGATCGCTAAGATTAATAATACCTAGCCAATTCACACGATTTTAGTAAATATGGTTGAAGTTTCTTAGATTCCCCTTTAAAAAACACTCTTAAAATCTTAATTACAATGATATAATAATACGATTTATACTCATTTCTTATTGATTGCTAAGAATAAGTAGTAATTGTTTTAATATTGGTACAAAAAATATTAAAAATGGAATTTTCAATATTATATGGTCATATATAACAGCATTTGTCAGTGTTTTCAGGCTCACTCCGCCCCAGCAAACTAGAGTTAATTCTTGGGTCTTAGTTTCTCTGGTAGACAATCTTCTATATTGTGTACTCTATGGTATATCTATAAGGTAATAGCATTCCGATATACCAAATATAGCCTTTAGTAAATATTTGTATTTTTCGGTAGAACAATTTGGTAAATTTTAAGAATTATACCGCCATGTTTTACTTTTATGGGAAGCGGATATCTCAAATTTGAGCACAGTCGATTGAAGCTTTCTAACTATGTAGTAAAGGGTAGAAGGGCATTATAACTGTGCCAAATATACATATTGGTATATTTTTAGTATTTTTTAGTATGATTGTGGTATATTTTTGTAATATATTTTGATAATAATACTGTCATATTTTGCTTTTATTCAAAATGGATAGCGGATATTTCTAGATTTCATACTTGTTTTTGATATAATGATGGAAATTATTTGAAATTATTCTGAAAAACAGTCAAAATTTGGTGATAAACAAAATGAAGAAGCTTTTCATGAATAGAAGAATAAAGCATAATAAAGAATATAATAAAATATGCTTAATAGATCCGACAAGAATCTGTTCACTTTACTAACACTGCAATAATATCTAAAAGAAAATATGTTACCATGGGAATTTCTCTGATAAATAATTTCTAATGAGACTGACAACGAACAGATTACTTGTTATTAACAGATTATTAGATATTTATTATGGACTTCCTCATATAGAACATTTCTTTTGAATTATTATTAACATAATATAATTACGAATATCTATAGATTTGATCTTCTCTTTACCCTCAATGATGAATGTATGTGGAAGTAATGAATGGAGAAGTAAACGAAAAAACACTTCGTTAAATTGTTGCTCTCCACGTTGGATATTTTTTCCGGCCTGAACAACCCGAACCAATCATTAAATGGCATAATTGAAGCTCTGGGGAATCATGCAGAGGCAGAAGAATGTGGCACGAGGCGAAATCAGAAAATATAATAAAATAAAAAGTGGCATGAAATGGAAATGACAAAACAAAAAGAGGGTGGCCGGAAATAAGGACATGGCATAGAATACAAGGCCCAAAAACGTCAGCCAACCCCAAATGGAAGTGCAGCAACACAAAAACAACAGAAACAACAAAAACTGTGCAATGTCTGTAATGTCCTTAGCACAAAAAGTCAAAAGCAAACACAAATTCTCAGCGTGTGTCTGTGTGTTCGTGTGTGTGTGTGTGTGTGTGTGCCTTGAGTGCAACTGTGCTTGAGAGTCTATCTTTGTATGTGTGAGCATTCGCCTCGAGCATTTGCAAGCACACAAACGAGTGTAAAGCACGCGCCAGAAACTTCAGAGAGAGAGCAAGAAGAGTGCACGAGAGAGAGGCGTTCATGATGGACCACCCACCACCCAACAACAGTGAGAGGACCGTGGAGCAGGCAATGGCAAAGGAAGAGGAAGAGTGAGAGCAGTTACAACGAGGACAGCGCATCAAAATAGAAGAAAGAAAAAAGTTTTATGCTTCAACTTTTTGGTGTGGCCCCCTCCCCCGTGCCCCCCTTTTGCTGTCGACATGCTCTGCTTTTGAGTTCTGTCTTTGCTGCTCTCACGTCACGTCACTTCACTTCACCTCGCCCTCGCACTCTGCTCAGCTCAGTTCAGTTCTCCTGGGTAAATATTTAATTTTTATAAAGCCTTCATGTCCTTTCTCTCTCTTTCGTTCTCTCTCTGGTTGCTGTAACTGTTTGTGTGTTTGTCTATGTGTGTGTTTTAGCATTTTGCCTGGGCTTTAAAAATATTAAAGGATAAACGCGGCGCGCACATAAAGCTCGCATTTTATGACTGCCAATATTGGCCGTGTTTGTGGGTTTCAGAGGGGAGTCAAAGGGGCGTCGGAGGACTTTGCGTGGGCCTGACATTGGGATGAGCCGCAGCAAAGGCAGCAACAGAAAAAAGGTAGCCAGCCAGTTCCAGTAGCAACAATGCCCCAGGGGCCACTTTTTAATTTATGTTCATGTGTGTGTGTTTGTGTGAGTGAGTGTGTGTGTAGTGTTGTGGCGCCGTGGCGCCTCAATTTGCCTTCATCAATTATTGTTGCAACTTGCCGCGTCACTGGCAGTTTGTTAATAAAATATGTATATTGAATGTGGGCCTCTCATTACACGCCTCACGTTTCAATTTCGACTCATGTCCTTGCTCCGTTCACATCCTTAGCCTTGTGCCTGTTTCTTATACTTGTTCGTGTCCACTGTCCGCTGTCCGGCAAGAAGGACACAATGTGCGTGTCCTGCGTACAGCGTATTTAATTCGTTCACCTTTATTACGACAACGCCAGGTAGCTTTCCTTTCCTCATTTTCTCCTCATTGTGCGCTTTAGGGTGACCAGGAGTAAGCACCTTGCTTTAAAGGTATTTCTAATTCTTGAAAATTTCAAAATTCTGCATAACATTTCAATTTTGAACCTCTACTATAATTACAAAATGTGGTAAGACTATCACATTAAAACTTACAATACATATATCTTATTTTATTTAATAAAAATAAGTCATGAATATGTGAATTTAAATGTTTTCAAGATTTCATAATATATCAAATATTAATCAAAATTTGTACTAACTTGAATATTTAATATTTAAAACAAGAATAAATTCAATAAAATAAATTGAAAGAATCAAATTTTATCTACACAATTTTTTTAAGATTCCAAAATATATTAAATGGTCAGCATTTTTTATAACTAAAATATTTTAAATTTAGAGCATGAATAATTTCAATTATAGGAATTGAAAGAATCAAATTTTATAAACAAAATTATGAGACACTACACAAATTTAAATTTGTGTGCTTTATTTACAGATGTTTTATGCTGAAGTACACGTGACAAGAATAAAATCTAAAGTAATATATATATACCCTATAGATAAGGATATATGGAATAAAGAGTATATTGAATAAAATATTTATGTTACGTATGTATATTAATAAAAACAAGTTTAGCAACAATCTAAAAATCACAATTTCGAGTTCAAAAATAATCTAAATTTTTATTTTTCTCCAAAATATGACAATATTAGGTAAAAAGATCAATCCCTACATTATTATTATAATATTATTAAATTATTTATCTTCTAAAAAACCCATTTTATTGAGCAAAAAATCCTTCGAGCCGGAGTCGAACCAGCGACCTGTGGATGTCTACTTAGTATCTCTACACGCTACAGTCCATCGCTCTACCAACTGAGCTATCGAAGGTTAGTAACTGAACGTCGACAAATCGCATTCCGCTGCTGCTAATCAAAAGCTTCGAAGCCGCAGCGCAACAACAACAATGTCGCTCACTAAAAATAAATTCAGCAATAAAGATAAAGATAATGGAATGCAAAATTGACACCGCAGCAACAATAACAGCAACAACAGCAACAACAACTGTAAATGCTTGAAATGAATAAGAGCGAATGTTTTGTTTTTGTTTCTGATTAGCATTGACGTCAGCTGGTCACCCTAAAGTGGCGGATACAAAATGGAGTTGCTATCGGTTGTTCGTTCCTTCCTTTTGCGAGCATAAAACTCAAAAGTGAAGAAGAAGCAGCAGCTAAAAGCAATTTCGAAAAATACTAAAAGGGTCCGCAGCAGCGACTGCGACGCCGACAGCGACTGAGGCAGCGGAAACATGTTCAATTATCGCAGTGTAGAAACGTTCTGCTTGTATTTTACCCCAATAGACTTGCACACACACGCACGCACACATATGCGCACATAGAGAGAATGGTAGAGAGAGAGAGAGAGAGCGAACATAAAGCCTAAGCAGAGGGGAGAGAAAACTGAGCTGTGCCCAAAATGGTTTGGGGTTAAGTTAAATTCATGCAATGCGGTTGAAGCTGAGGCTGAGGCTGATGTAGAGAATGAGTTTGTGTAGAGACTAAGCCTGAGACTGATGTAGAGACTGAGACTGATGTTGATGTGTTATGCCTCGCACACCCTTTACAGCACCCCCCAGTGAGTGAGGAATGCGACGTATGTTGTTAAGGTAGAAATCGGGGGGACGAAACGTAGCGAGCTGTGTAACATATGGAATTGGCGTGTCGACGCTGACGAGTTCTCGTCTTATGTGTGTGTGTGTGTGGGTGGTTGGGTGCTTGCCAGTTGAGTGCTGCCTCAACCTCAGTCTCTGCCTCAGTCTCTGTCGCTGCCTCTGCTCCAAAGGGGGCGGCGTAAAGCACTCAACTCGACAGCAGCAGCAACAACAATGGAGCTAAAGCGCCCCTGGGAATATGACGATATAATTTATTTTAAATCTCGCCCGTTTCACTCGCTTTAAATGTGTGCAAAAGCATTTTATATGCCCATTTCCACTTCACCACTGTAAAAAGCGTTGCGAAATGTTCGCATCATACATTTTGGTCAACTAATTAGCCTGCGGTTAGGGCTGCTTCTTGCCGTCTTCCCTTCTCTTCCACACTGCGTGCTTATTGACAGTTATAGTTACTGTTATTAAATAGAGCTGACTGCACGGTCAGTCTTTCCCTCTCTCCCTCACTCTCCCATTCGCATTGTGCTCTAGCTGTTTCGCTCTGTATACAACGTTCATGCGTTGTCTATGTTTATTTTGATATTGTGTAAACACATTTCGAAATTTAAAAACAAAGTCAACAAATATAGACTTCATCAAATCAATAATTACTCAAATAGTTCAAACATAATCAACAGTTTTTTATGGCATTGAAGTCTATAACAACTTATAAGTTTGAATAATGTGTACTAAATATTATATTGATAAAATTAACTTATCATTTATATTTATACATACATACATATGTTCAAATTTTGTACTATTATTACATATATTCCACATTATTAAATATTATATGGAATATATGAAATAAAAGTACAAAATTTGAACATTTTCTACATTAAAATAAGGAAACCCTATATTAATATTCTGTTAATACAAGTACGTGAAAAGTAAAAAAGTTTTAAACCTTGGTATACAAATTTATTCAAAATTATGCTAGAATTCAAGATATTCAACTTATAATAAGAGAACAAATGTGAGATTTCTGTTGGACAAAACAAATATTAGAAATGTTAACTTGTATAATAAATAGAATATAAATACTCTTATATATTTAATATATTTTTTATATAAATATTTGACGAAAAATAAAATAAAGGAAACTCAATGTAAATTGTATTATATTATATATATTTTAGAAAGAATCACAATTAAGAATATCTTAGAAAAACATCAGGGAAATAAAGAATGTACATATTATATATTTTTCAAAAAGAATCACAATTTTGAATATAATAGGAAAACATCAGGGAATGAAGCGCCCAACAAATATGTACATATCTTCTAGATTAGTTCCTTTTATTCAATTAACCAACATTCTTTTTCATTTCCGCATTTTCTCGGCTGGTAGCGCACGCTTATTGCTTTCTAGGCCTAAAGAGCGCGTCGTATAAACGCATTAGTTGAACTCAGCAGGTTGTCAGGCTCACATTGACAATGGGACGAAGGCAGCGACGCGGCGTCGACAACCCCCAGAATGATCCAATTGACATTTAACGCTGCCTTTGACCCTGTCCACTTCCCTGGCTACTCCCCCATCCAATTCCCTGTGCTCAGTTCCCAGTTGTCCGTGCTGTCGATTGTCGATGTTGGCTGTGGCGGTGGCGGTGGCGTGGCAATTAACCGCAAAGGTTTCCTTTTGTCACTTGCTTGCGCCCCGCTCTATTAACGTTTTCAACGCGGCACGAACGAACCCCCGACGAAGAGCGAGCAACGAACACGAATCCCAACTTCGAGTCCGACGAAGTCGAAGCGAATGCTTTTTATACCCGCTACCCATAGGGTAGAAGGGTATGATAACTTTGTGCCGGCAGAAAATGTATGTGACAGGTAGAAGGAGGCATCTGCGACCCCATAGTCCTTGTGGTTCCTAAATATTTGGTGGCGATCAGATAAAAATTGTCGAGGTTATTAAAGAAATACTTTTTTATGGGCAAACACTTCTACTTACTAAGAGTCTTAGTTACTTTGGCTGACAATCTGGTATATTTTTATATTATTTTAGTATATTTTGCACTCTATGGTATATATTGAGTGATGTAACATTTTAATATCCCAAATATACCATTTGATACATTTTTAGTATTTTTGTAGTATACTATTTTTGGCATATTTCGCATTCGACGGTATATTTTGAATGGGGTACTATATCGATAGACTAAATATACCATTTGGTATACCTTTAGTATTTTTGTGGTTTATTATTTTGGTATATTTTGCACTCCATATTGAATGATGTAACATTTTAATACACCAAATATACCGTTTGATACATTTTTAGTATTTTTGTAGTATACTATTTTTGGCATATTTCGCATTCGACGGTATATTTTGAATGGGGTACTATATCGATAGACTAAATATACCATTTGGTACACCTTTAGTATTTTTGTGGTTTATTATTTTGGTATATTTTGCACTCCATGGTATATATTGAATGATGTAACATATGAATATACCAAATATACAACTTGATACATTTTAAGTATTTTTGTAGTATATTATTTTTGACATATTTTGCATTCTTCGGTATATCTTGAATGGGGTACTATATCGATAGACTAAATAAATAAACCATATACCATGGTATACCTTTAGTATTTTTGTGGTTTATTATTTTTGTATATTTTAAAATCAATACCGTAGTATTTGTAGTATTTTTGGTATATTTTATTTAATATTACCGCAATATTTTGATGTTTTCAAAATGGATAGCGGGTATCTCACAGTCGAACACACTCAACTGTAATTGTTCCTACTTGTTATTGTGTTGGAGGCCCCCTCGGGTCCGCGTATAGCTTTAAGTCATGAAATAATAATAGGCCTCGGCGTAACTTTAATAGCACAGTTATTAACTTTTGTCGAATGCCCAGGAAGTGAATGGCCATCGAAGAAAATGATTGTTTCCACTGCCCAACTGCATTAATATGGTTTTCGAGTTTCGATTATCGTTATGATTGTTGTTATACGTATATTTTTTGTGCTTCCTTTGCTTGGGTTCCGTTATCGCTTAAGGCACTGCGTGTCCAAATTTTGCGTGGTCCCAAAAAAAAAAAACAAAAACCAGGAAAGCCATTCTAATTACTTTATTTCTCTTGATAAACTGTAAGAGCCGTGTAACCCTTGTCAAAGAACAGCGTGATGTTTTCCTTAGGAAGCTCGACATGTTTTTTAAGAATATTTAAAGGAAACCCTGAATAATGGATTATGTCCTCTTTCACTCTTTTTTAGGACAAATAGTAGCCTTGACCTTATCTTGTTTCAGTTTTGTCAATTGACTAATTGAACACATTAGAGTGCAATGTTAATCATATAACTAACGGTTCTTGTAATAAATATTTCAAAAGATGCATTTTTCTCCATAATTTATGTATTTTTTAATATTTAAAGTTAAGTTAAGTTGTTATGTTAAGCCATTTTATTAATTAAGTTAACGAAGTTTTGAAAATTATTTCTATTATTAACTTCGAAGCTAAACATTAGAATGTTTTTATTGAAACTTAATACCTTGTACATTTTTTCCCGACAGCACTTGTAATGTTTGCACGGATCTCAGTTGCTTTGGCTGTCAAACTAGTATATTTTGTACTCTATAGTATATTTTGAATACAGCATTTGGTATATTTTAGTATTTTTGCGGTATATTATATAAATATATTTTGGTATTTCACAGTTGACGATCATACTCGACTATAGCTTTTTTACTTGTCGAATATAATTTAAGTATCCCTTAATGTAATAAAAGTTAAATTGGGTTGTTCTGTTAAGCGAATTTATTTGTTAATTAAGCTGAAGAAGGCATGAAAATTGATGTTATTATAAGTTTTTCAGCTGAACATCAGAATGTTTATATTGGAACTTAATACCATGTCCATTTTCACCACAAATTGACTATAAAAACTTGAAATTTAAAGTTATAGTTAGAAATGTTTACAGTTTATTATAGTCACAAATTATTCAGAAAGTTTCACCATAAAAATTGCATTTCAGTTTGATCTTTTTCTATAAATTTTAATATGTATTTAGAACGATTTTATTAGAATATTAGAAAAAGATTAAAGTAAACTAAACTATATATGCTCATTTGACCTTATCGATTTAAGCTGATTCATAGAAAAGAAACATTACATTTGTATGGGAAAAAGTTTTTAGAAAACCCCTAAACTAATTGATGGTCTAATGGTCTTAGTATTGTTTAAGTAATAAATAAATATGCCAAATAGCGCAAGAAATAAAATATCTGTCGAAAATTGAAATGTCTATATAGATAAGGCTAATGATATCTCATATCACAATCGGCGATTAGATATAATTTCGTCATTGAGTGGAACTTTTATTGTCGCTAAAGTTCCATTGGTTGACCTTCGTGCGTCAAATGGAAATAAACCGAAAGAAATGATGGAATGAATAGTGAATGAAGCAATTTGTAAAAGGGAATCGAATGCCCTTCACAACGCATTCGATTGCAAATGCAAATATTCAAATTTGTAATCGAGATTTGCAATGTGATGCAATCGACACGCGATTGCAACCAAAACATATAAGTGGGGGAAGATGACGGAGGAGGCAGAGGGGCAGAGAGAGGGGCATTGCCTAATCAGTGTGTAGTAATGTGTAGTTGGTAAACAAGGCAATCGGTAATGCGCAATAATCACATTTGATATATGCCCAGTGCGATTCAGTGAGTCTGTGAATATGTTAATGTATGTGTTTATTGCTTTTATGGCCAACAACAGCAACGGCAACAACAACAACAAAATAGCAACAGCCACAGTAACAACAGCAGCAGGCGGAATGCAAAATTCGAGTCGTAAAATAAAATAAAAGAAAGTCATAAATTAAATAATTAATGCAATAAAATTTTATAAATATTGCAAATGTGTTTTTGTTGCACATACCACAGCGTGTGGTGGCAAGCAACCAGTTTATTGACTGACAAAATGAGCAAAACACAAATCACAAGTGCTTGTACAGAGCATGCTCGACTGCCAGATACCCTGCAACACACCAAACTTTCTCTTTGACTGCGATTTAAGTAAATTAAACGTACTTCCTCTTTGATCATAGTAATTGCATTTAATTTTAAATAAATTTATTTTGCTTTTTCAAAAATTTATAACATTTTGTAGAGGTTTAAAAGTAAAATATAACTAATTGTGTATATAATATCGGAGCACAGAAGATGGAACTGTATAAAGTCAGTGAACACATCTTAAAAATGGAGAAAAGTTAGACTTTTATAATACAAATTATTTTATCTGCTTTGCAATATGTGTTTATAATTTCAATAATAAAAAGTTTTGAATATATAGTACATATTTCAATTCTGTAGACTCTTTTTGTAATCTTGTAATCAAAAAAATAATACAGAACTTTGTTAGCTTAGTTATTATTTTGTTTTTTGTTAATATAAAATAATTCATGCAGAATTTTGTTGGCTTTAGTAAGGGTTTATCTGTTTTTTTTTAATATTTTGTAGGAAGCTCATTACCAAGTTTTTTTTCTGAAATTTAATAAATTTAAGAGTGTTGATAGTTTTGAAATGTTGCTATAGTAACATAACAACACCAGAAATTAGGTTCTAACTTTAAACGAAGGGAATAACAACTTTTTAAGAAACAAGAACAAAATTCTTTTTGTTTTAATCGAAAAATCTTAAATCAAGATTTGAAATCTACTTGTCAATCTAGATCAAAACATTAATGAATCAAGATTTTAATCTTAAAATAAGATGTCGTTAGTCTTAAAAGGCATATTTAGCATAAAAATCTTGATTTAAGATTGCTTCCACTTAAAAATCTTATTTCAAGATTGTTCTTTTTAAGATCGAAAATATTTTTAATCTATATATGGGTAAATAATTCAATTTTGTGGACTAATTTAAATCATTTCCACAGTAAGGTAAAATTAAATACAGACAAAAAACTAATACAAATTTTGATTGGCTTTATTTGTTATGTAGTTTTTGATATTGTAATAATGATAACCTAACCTAATAATTTTAAAATGTTACTAATTGGAGATGAAAACGAATATCGAAGGAAAAAGAAAGAAAGATACTGAATATCCACTGCGAACGTTTCGTATTCGTATTCGTATTATAAATCGTATTCTCTACTCATTACATAATAATGCTAAGTAGGAAACAACATCCTAATTTGGAATTTCCTACAGCGAATATCCTATAAGATATACAAATGATGAAACATAAAGAAAAATGATGGAGAGCACAGTAAAAATTGCAAGTATATTCTTTATAGAAAACTTTTACTTTTATCTAATTACGCAACCTAATTATACCCATTCTATATAAGCACATTTGTCATAGGGTATAGCAAAAAAATATAAAGAGGCCTTTGGGTTTATTTTTTGTTGTTTTTTGCCAGCCAGACATCGAGTACAGACGAAATTGAAATCGAAATGCAAATTAAAACGATCAATAAAAATGCGAATATGTCAATAAAAGTCAAATGCAAATTTTCGTCTCGTTTCGTTCGTGTTCTGTTCTGTGTTCTGTGTTCTGAGTTCTGTGCTCGTTTATGTTCTCGAAAATGCATTCATTCGATTCCCAAAGTGACGAACGATAAAACTCTGAAAATGGAATTGAATCAATATGAAAATTTTGTTTGTATGCTACGCAGTAGCCGCATCAGACGACGATGATTATAAAGAGGAGGTGGACAAAGAGAAGGAGAAGCAGAAGGTGGAGATAGAATTGCCAAAGGTGTGGAGGGGTGCGGTGAACTGTTTGGGGGCCGTGTGCCAAATATAGCGACGATCCAACGAGATCGAGACGATTGCTCGCTGTTGTTGTTGTTGTTGTTGTTGTTATTGTAGTTGTTGATTTTTATTTTATACCCCCATGGGTGCTAAATATCGAAAAGCGAATAAATTTTCGTGCACTTTTCGTATGCAGTGCACAGATACAGATACACAGATACATGGCCCGAGATACTCGTGCAGCCTAGAGATGAGCGCGTGACGTCTCATGATATTTGCAAATAAACAGAAAACGTGATTAGTATTTATAATTTATTTTATTCAAATAATTCTTAATTATTGATATCTAAAATAACAAGTCTTACTGACATTATAAAAAGGACGACAATATTCGTGATTTAAGTTTTCTCTAAGTCAATTCTCATTTAATTATTTTTTTGTCTTAAGTTTTCTATAAGTGTTCTCTCACTTAATTATTTTAGTTGATATATTTTTAAATTTATATTTTTATTTGTTTGGATAATAATTCATGATATATTAATAAAACCATATAAATAACATATTTTTTATTTTTTAACGTTTAATTTGAAATAATTTCGATTTAGCCAGTAGTGATATTAAAAATATGAAACATTTTAATATAAAAGACAAAATGTTTTCATAAAATACAGGAAATATGTATTATGTTTTTTGTTTCTGTTAAATCAGAATGTGTTACATAAAGTAATCTATTCCTAATGCATAACAATTTATGAAATTTTTTTTTTAAAACTGGTATATTTTATACTATACAATTTATTTCTTATATTCCGAGCACAATTTGAGCCACAGTAATTTTATTTCTTATTGAGTAGTACTTTAAACTTTATTGAATTTTGGGTAAAATTCATTTAAAAATAATGTAGTTATTAGATTTGTTCTTCTTATGAATTAAACTATGTAATTGTGATTTCTGTTGATCTGGTTGTTTTATTTGTAACTTGAACTGGCTGATGTTTTTTAAAGCACTTCTAAGAAGGGTTTTGATATCTGTTGGTTGGCTTTTGTCTTTGCTTAAATTGTGATATTTAGAATTAAGAATAAAACTTTTTATAACACTTAACTATCCAGTTCTAATAAGGGTTTTGATGTTTATTGGGTTCTCGCCTTTGCGTAAATTGTGATATTTAGAATTATGAATAAAATGTATTTTTTTTTTTTTTTTTAATTTAAAAGTTTTCTTCGTAGAACAGCTTTGATCTTTATTGATATTTCCAATGTGCAGTATAAATTTGCAGCGTGCTTTATATATAACACTTAATTACCCTCTTCTAAAAATGGGTTTTCATGTCTGTTGATTTCCCGCCATTGATATTTAGAATTCTGAATAAAATGTATTTTTATTTAACATTTATTTAATTTAAAAGTCTATTACTTAGAACAGCTTTGAACTCTGTTGATCTTTCCAATTCGCAGTTTCAATTTGCTGCGTGCTTTCTTGCGTGTTCGTGTCCATCTCTAATGCAGGCAGTGTCACGACGCGACGCCACGCCGCAGTCGGAGAGCAATCATCATCATTAGCAGCGGCGCGCGCGCGTAGGCAGCGACAGCGACAGCGACAACGTCAGCAACAGCAGCAGCAGCGACAAACGAGACAAACGACAAACAGTGGAGATCGCAGTAGCGACGAGTGGAAGCTTTTTGGTTGGGGCGGTAGATGGCGTCGCGTCGCTTGGCGTAACGTAGCGTATGTCGTCGTAGTAGTTTGCTAATTAAAAAATGCGCTCGCTACAAAATAAAACTTAATTGCGATTGCATTTGCGATATGCTTGCGAGTCCGCAAAGTAGTCGGGCATTGGCGCAGCGAGCTGGCCACCAGAGGCAGAGGCGGAGCACGGGCGCCGGCAGCAGCAGAGCGTTGACAACATACATACATACAAACATACACACATATAAGAGAAACAGCAACACAGAGCAGAGGGCCAAATTGAGCACAAGAGCCCACTCGAGTTTTGTAGCACGAAGACGACGAACGAAAAGCAGAAAAAAACAGAAAAAGAAGAAAAAAGCTGTCAGTGCAGCAGCAACAACTGCAAAGAAGTGGCGGAGAAATCTGAAGCACAGACGGGGCGCAACTTGCGGCAAGTTGCACTTTAAACAGGTTCAGGTTATTGTGATTGCTGATGTTGTTGTTGTTGCTGTGGCTGCCTGCTGCTGCTGCTGCAATTTGATTTTTTATTGCACGACGCCACTGCAGGGAACGGACGCGCTTAATAAAGATTGATTTAAGCACACAAAACTACAACAACGTAGCAAGCAAGCAAGCGAGAGAGAGAGAGGGAGACAGCTTTAATGAACTGCAAGTAATAACCGAAAATTATGGCACATAAAGCACAAAAGGCGCAATGAGAGCACAAAAGCTCAACGCTCAAAGCTCAAGTGTCGATCTCTCCCTCTCCCTCTCTCTCACTTTAACTTCGTCTCAGACTGTGGAGAAGAAGAAGAGTGCAAGAGACGCTCAAGTGCCCGAGTGATGCAAAGGGCAAAGCAGCAGTGAATACCAAGCAAACACACACACACATACACACTCATGTGTACTGCGCTGCTCCAATCAAAGTGACGTCGCTGTCGACGTCGAAGCTGGCAGCGAGCGCAATTGCCATTTATGGCCTTGATTTATGTATCTCTGCTACTGGATCTCTAATGCGAACACAGACAAACACTCAGACACACACACACACACAAACAGACAGAGACACACATGCGGAGTATATTGAATTTATTTGCAATTTATTTCATTTCCTTGGCTTGCGGCATGCGGCGAACGTCGCAACAAACAAACAGAGGAACGAACGAACGAAAGATGCATGGCAATGTCTCTTTGCAACAGCCACAGATTTGTTATTGTTGTTGTTGTTGTTGCATTCATTGTGTGAGTATCTGTTACTCGTCGAGTGGCAACAAGTACGAGTATCTGCATTGAATTTGCTGCTTGCTGTAGCCAAGGTAATAATGCCACAAGGAAAAGTGCTGACTTTTCCCAAAAGAAAGAAAAGGGTCAAGTTTCCCCATTCCCTGGAAAAAAGCTCTTCTGCAAATTGGATTCCACTTAAGTTTAGTATTTTTGTAGTTTAGCAAATATTTTCACCAAAATTGCGGTCACAAATCCCTATTAAAACGTCGAAATGGAATCAAGAATTTTATGTGCTTCATTGGTCATAACTCGAATGGATTTGCCACATCGTTTATACGTCGTTTACCCAAACCAAACCAAACCAAAGCCAAAACACATGCCACACGACCAAAAAGCAACGGCAACGGCACCAAATATCAACCCCAAAAAAGGACAATCGCTGATATCGGGAACATCCCCCGTTTTTATGGTAAAAGCCAACCAAGCAACTGATTTCGCCTCGAGACCAACAACAACAACAACAACTACAACAATGGAAATTCAATTCGAAAGTTAAGATGCAAGATATCATCGCAGACCACTCAATACTCGATATCCAAAAGAAATCCAATTCCTGATGACAGTCCACTTACTATTAGCCGCCATTGTTGGCCAAATGGTTTTGGGACAAGCATCCTTCACTTTTGGCTGGCAGTCAAGTTAGATTTTCATAACGATCCGTAACGGAAAATTCTTTTTAAGCTATGCAAATTCCTCTGATATGATGATAAAATGCCACAACTTGACAAGGAGCTATTCAATAATCCATATAAGAATTGTATTGCTAAACTACGTGATGACACTTTGATTATCTGACTGTTTAATATTATTTATGACTAGACCTCGAATTTAGCATATTTTTATTTCAATTGATATCAAACTTTGTATTTCAGCAAATGTATTTATGTCCGCTACCCATAGAGAAGAAGGTTATTATAATTTTGTGACTCCAGCAAATGTATGTAACAGAAAGAAGGAGACATCTCCGATTTTGTAAAGCATATATATTATTGATCAGCGCCAACAGCTGAAAGGAAATATCCGTTTGTCTGTCTGTCCGCATGAACACCTAGAACTCAGAGAGATAGAGCTAAAATTTGATTTGATAGCAATTGGTATTTTAGATGGAGGTCAACTTTGTTTTCGATTTTAACATCTCCAGGTAAAAATCTTCTTTTTTGTCATTCAAGCCCATTGAACTAATTCGAAATAATCACAAACAAACCAAAGCCTATATTTTGATATAGTACCATTAAGTTCAAAATATTCCATATTTTCAGGCAAAGCAACTAAGACCCGTAGTAAGTAATCGTTTTTTTCTCCATAAAATAGTATTTCTATTTATCTGATCCCAACCAAATATTTAGAAATCATTAAGTTGTTATTGTATTGCGACTCTAGCTTCAAAGTTTCGTTTGTTATTCGATCTTTATTGATTTGCGGGGGCGGAAGTGGGCGTTGCAAAAATGTAGACCATACTTGAACTGCGTGCAAACATAAATAATACTGTCTCGAAAAAATTATAGCTCTATCTCTTATAGTCTCTGAGATCTAGGTGTTCTTATATACGGACGGACAGACAGATGGACAGGCGGACAAGGCTATATCGTCTCAGCTGTGAACGCTGGGTCGTAGATGTCTTCTTCTGCCTTTTACATATATTTCCTGGAGGCACAAAGTTATAATACTCTTCTACCCTTTGGGCAGTAGGTATAAAAGCTAATGGACACAAAGTATCTCTTCCACCGTTTTTTTTAAATCTCACTCCTTTTTTTTAAATCTCACTAAAACGATTTATTTACAATCTTTTAAAAATATCACGTTTTCTCTTCCCTCGTATGTTATTTGCTTAATCCATTTATGAAATTCATAAGCTAGTCAAATATTTGTGAGTTCTAAACAGACTTGAAGAGGTAAAGTGTGCGATTGTTAAACATTCCAAGTATATTTTTGCACTATATGAGCTGATATTCGATACAAAAGAGAAATCACTGAGAAAGGATTAATAGAGTATTTTACATATTACCCTAATATGAAAATGTATTTAAAGTTTGAAGACTACTTCGACAGGCAATTATCCATATTATCACTAACTTTAAACGCTTTCAAAGTGGATAACATTTGGCAAATTAGCATAACTACTACCACAAAAACTAGACTGTGACTACTGAGAACCGAAAGCACTTGGAATCTAATGGGTTTGTTATTGTTTGCACCGTTTCGTAAAGTCAACTGCTTTTTCGAGCTAAAAATGTTCTCTTAATGAGTTCACAACGAACCACGCTACTGCTTTTCCCTCCTCTCCCCCCGCATCCCACGTTAGGAGGCCCTGAAAGTGCCAAACTTATCCGGATGGAATGGGGTAAACACATTTGTGCACATATTTGCCTATTTAAAAGCGGACAAGCGTTTGCGTTTTGAAATTTTCACATTTTAATGGAAATGAAGTTGGCAAAACTGAGAACTAAACCTAAACAACTTGAACCAGCTTAAACTTTAAGCAGCACAAAAAGGCAGCAGAGAAGAAGAAGGAAGTATTTGCAGATACATTTTTTGGTAAATAAACATTTCTTAAAATTCTGAGTAACATTTTCGCTTTGAAAGTTGTCAAATTTAATTTGGTTCATCTATGTGGCAAACAAAGTGAAGAAGCATTTAAGATACTATATTGTGCTCATATTTACTATATTTTTATGTATATACTTTAAATCATCTAAAAGGTTCTAAAAACTAGAATAAATGTTTTGAATTCAAGAAGTTTTTCTCTTCAAAACTATAATTTTACACAGAAAAGGTTCTAAAGTAAAGATTTTGGTTTTAGTACTAAGAATTTTGGGTTTGAGAATGTTTCGCAGCAGCTCTACTAATTGAGCTATAAACGAAAACACATACATAAAAACTTTATAGGCAATTTCGATAGATTATAGAATTTTGAAACCTAAATCTAGAAGATTTGCTCTTATTTTGAAAATTAGTCCTTTTTTAGATTTATATTCTTAGTTTTAAGAATTTATTCTTATTTCAAGAACACAAAATTTAAGATGAATGCTCTTGATTTCAGAATTTTTTTCTTTTTTGAGTGTGGATATAAAGAATGAATAAATTTAAATATTATTCAGTTATGGACAAATTTATGTTCTGGCCTCAATTTTGGTAATTTTTTGATTATGAAATTTTTTTATATTTAATTACTTTAGGGCTTAGCTGAAGATTTTAAGAATTACTAGTACTACTAATATTTTCTTATATTTCAGATCTATAAAGTTTTAGATTTTAAATTTCGATATTATAGTATAGACAAGAATACAAGATCTTTAAAAACTGATCATATTTCATTAAAAAAATCATATAGTACCAAAAAATAATAGATAATGTAGATTCTGAGTTGAGTTTAATTTATAAATGAAAAAAGAACAATTATCTACGAAACTGTTTCTTATTCTTTGAAGCACAAATTTGACTAAAAATGGTTGAAGTAGTTGAAGAAGATTAGAGAAAAAGCAATTAACACTCAGGAAACCAAATATCAGGTGAAATGGAAACGAAATTGTTTTGCAAGATTAGAAGGAAGTGAGAACGCGTTTTCTACGTGTAGATTGTTGTTTGTGTGTAGACTTTGGATGGATGGATAGATAGATATGTACATACACACATACATATCTATGTATATGCATACATACTTATGTATTTTCAAAATTGCGGCGAAAATTCTGCAAACTCATGGCATTTAACACACGGAACAAAGAGATTTTCTACTTTGGACAGGCCGCAACATCAAGAGTGTTTTTTTGGGGGGAGGGAGCAGAGAAGACGAAGACGAAGACGACTTTGAGGGGTCAGACAAAGATGAACAAATTGTTTCTACGCATTTTTGCGCGAAAGCAGCAACAATAAATAAATGTATGTACGTGTGAATGTAGTAGACGAAAGAAGAGACTGGCAAACAGCAGAGCTAATGCTGACGTGAGAACAATGGGAATGAAAATGCCAAAAAAAAAAAACCGAAAAACAAAAACGAAACTAAGGCAAAAACGCACAACTAAAAACAGCACAAAAACTAAGCAGCGCAGCATTAGCAGTGAGGAGCGAAAGAGAAGGGCGAACAGCAAAAGTTTTGTATAAAGCGTAAATAAGTTTTTGTACGGCTTTATGTTTATTGCATTGCAAAGCTTAAAGTTTTCAAAGTATCTTATCACTACTACGGCAAGCGACGACGCAACGTCTCAAGAGCAAAGACGCAAAAGCAACAGCAAAATCAAAAACAAAAGCAACAACTGTTGTGTAAAGCAACAACTACTGTGCAAAGCAAAAGCAACAGAGTCGAACAAAAGCATAAGCAGCAACAACAAACAGCAAGGCAAAGCAAAAGCAAAGGGAACAACAACAGTAGTTTGGCACTATTCACACTCACATGTTTTTATTTTTAGCTGTCGTCGTTACTGCCGCTGTCGCTGTCTCTGCCGCCGACGACGTCGCAGTCGCTGCTTAAGTGGTATGCCGAGCGTAAAGCCGCTAACTAGACACTCATGTGCCAAGAGCAGTCGTGGCCGAGCGGTTAAGGCGTCTGACTAGAAATCAGATTCCCTCTGGGAGCGTAGGTTCGAATCCTACCGGCTGCGAGCAAACGAGAAAGGGTTTGAGTTTGTGTTTCAGAAGTTTCTCTTCCTTACCTCTCTCTCACTCTTCTGAGTTCACTTTTTTTTTATTTTTGCACATTTCTTTTTGACGTTTTTGTTCGCCACACACATGCTTGATTTCGTTTTGAGTTTTTATTCTACTTTTATGCCGTTTAACACGTTGAAACAGAGCCCACCCACAACTGCGTCTGTCTGTCGTCCACTTTACCTGTTGTCCGTCTCTCAACATGAATACGAATATATATGTATATGAATGTATGTATGTGGGTATGAATGGAATGGACGAATGCTGTGTGCATTTCGTTATCTGCTGTCGCTGTTGACTTTGTCGGTCTGCTCGTGTGTGTTTTACCTGCGGGCAACGCGGCGGCGTTTTTATGGCATTTTTTTTTATCTTTCACAACAACAGTAAGAACTGCGGGACAGCGTTGCCACTGTGCCCGGGCACAACTTAATCGGGGCTGGTTAGCTACAATATAGCCAGCCGATTGTAGCCACAACAACTGTAGCTCTGCAACTCTCCAGTTATCCAGCTCTCCATTGCCGCCATTTTATGGTTTACGGTCGCCGACGGCATCGAGTTTTGTGTTTAAGCAAATTTTGTTATTGCCGCCTGCCGTCTGCCGTAAAAAGCTTTGACTCGGCTGCTTATTTGCCGCAGCACTGTGTGGGAGTTGAAACGTGCCGATTGCCGCTTTTTATGTGCAACCATCCAGGGACATTACCCAACAATGATAGAACTCTACTCAGATATGGAGATATAGCGACAGCGACAGCTAAATGATGGCAATTGTCAATGGAAATTCAGTTAGCCAGTTAGTATTTTGGGCTCGGGAAATATATACACAATAAAGCGATAATACGATAATACGTGTTGAGGGCCATTTTAGTATTTTGTGTAAGGTGCATTTAGCATTAAGGGAAATGGAATTATTAATAATGACAGCTCAATTAAAAATAAATAATACTAACAATATTTTTAATAAAAAAACCTATTTTTATTGTGATTTATTAAAAATAAACAACAACTTTTGAAAGAAAAGATAAAGTATGTTTTCTAATTGTTATACTTATTCAAAAATAAGATATTTTTATTGCATTTTCAGAAAAGAAACAATGATATTATTATTCTTTTCAAATTCTTGTAAGACTTTTGCCTTAATGTTTTAAGCATTATAATTATTCCACATGAATACTTCATTTTCATCACCCGAAGCGAAGCTCAAGATTTCGAAACATAGAACTAACTAACTCAAGTTTATGTTTTGACGTAAGACATATAGTACGTACATATAACAAGTAAGAAACATACAGTCAGAGTGTGCTCGACTGTGAGATACTCGCTACCCATTTTTAATAAAAGCAAAACATTACGGTATTCTTTTTAAAATATACTACAAAATATGTATACAACAGCTATATTTGGTATATTGTTATAGTACCATATTCAAAATATACGATACATTGCAAAATATACCAAAGAATATACCAAAGCAAATAAGGCCCCTTGAAAGTAGGCGTTTTTGCCCATACAAAATTATTTCGTTAATAAATTCTACAATTTTTATTTGATTGCCACTAAATTTGTAAAAATCGTGACACTAGCTTAAAAATTACGCTTGTTATTCGATTTTGATTGATTATTGAGGGGTGAAGTGGGCGTGGCAAAATTTTGAAACAAACTTGATCTGCGTGCAAATATAACAAATGCTGTCGAAAGGTCGAAAAATTATATTTATATCTCTAATAGTCTCTGAGATATAGGTATTCACACAGACGGACAGACAGACGTACAGACAGACGGACGGACAAGGCTCATCTCAGCTGTTGTTGCTGATCGAGAATATAAATACTTTATAGGATTGGAGATGCATGTTACATATTATTCGTATTAATTTTCATTTCACTGTCTACATAAATACTTTAATTTCATCACCCGAAGCAAAGTTCAAAATTTAAACACAAAGAACTAACGACCATAAATTGTAGTTGAATACGTCTAAAAACTCATGCACAATAAAATGTTCTAAATTCTTTTCAATTTCAAGTGTGAATGAATAAAAAAAAAACATGTTTATTGGCTGTTACCTAAAATTGAAAATTTTATAATTCAACATATGATTCTATTTGCAAAATTTAACAAAGTTTCACTATTATACTTTACTCAATTTAATGTTAAGTTGACGTCTTTTAAGCATTTAACTTTTAACAATTTTACCTAATTTTCATTAGTAATACAAATAAATCAATTATATTCAATTGCTTGCGCAGTTTTCAGTTTAACAAGCTCAATGAATTCACAAAGTAAGTCGCTTAAAAGCATTGTAGGTTATTTATGCATTCGCTTTAAAAGCCTTTTCAAATGTCATCAGAAGAGCTGGGAATCTTCAAAGAATGAAAGATATATGCGAAATGATTTTAATGTATCTTGATCTGTAATTGCTTGAGGTAAAAGCTTTTCAGTTTTCATTCGATTGAATCATCTCGATTTCAAACAAAATTCTACAATATCAAATGGAATTTATATATGTATATATGGCTATCTGAGCTGGTTCGCTGTATTCATTAAGTTAAGGAAGCTGTCGATTATGATCAAAGCAAATAAATTATCATCGAAATTCAGCGTATGTTGTATTAAGACTAGACTACTAATTAGCACCTCGACAAAGAGTATCTCAATATCTATCTTGATATCTAGCTAGCTATCTGACAGATATTCAAGTTCAAGTTTGTAATGAGTTCACACACACACGCCTTATACATTCATCTTGACTTATAAGGCACAGATACAAAAGTATCTATGTATCTATGGACGTACTTATTGAAGGCCTCTCCAACTTGTTGTGCTGAATATCAATTTCAGTTGAGTTCAGTTTTTTGTGTTGTTTTATGGATATTCTCGGCTGTCGCCAAATTTAATGCTTTTCAGTTTCTATATTTGTCATAACTCCAGACTTATGGGCAATAAAATATCTCAAAATGGCCGCAGCTGGTTTTCGTTTTCGTTGCGTTGCGTTTCGTTTGGTTTGCTTTGCTTTCTTGCCTTTATTTTTTATGTCGTCCACAAATGTGTATTGAACATGCTTTCGGGGGGAAGTGAATGAGTCGAATGTATTCACTCAACATTTGCCGAAATCTAATACTAACACCCCCCATCGGGTTGGTGTATTTGAAAAAAAACATTATTTCAAGTTATGAAAACATTTCCAGCTGCTTCGGTTGCAGTGAGTCTATAGCCTAACAATTTATCGAGTATTCTTAGAAAAAGAGCTTTGGTAATCGCACATAATGTAATGCAATAATTATTGTTTAAGTGTATAGTATAAACATTTTTACTGTTTGAGATATTCCACAAGTTTATTTATTTTATAATTGATCAATTTGATCAAACTTAATTTGTTTATTTTACTCATTCTGATTATTATTCCTTATAATATACAGAAAGAAAAACCGTGCTAAAATCAAGAAAAAGATCTTGAATTAAGATTGTTTTTATAACAAAGTTTAACCAAGAAAAGAAACAAGAAAACACTTTTTATATTTTATATCGAAAAAAATCTTAAATCAAGATTTGCAATTTACTTTTCACTCCAGAATAAAACATTCTTTAATCAAGATTTTAATCTCAACATAAAATGTTCTTAGCTTGAAATGCAAATTAAGCAAAAAAATCTAGAGTTAAAATTGTTTGAAACTAAAAATGTTATTTCAAGATTGTTCTTTTTAAGAGTGACAAAATCTTAAATCAATATTTCTTCATATATATATATATATATATATTTTTTTTCTCCCTGTGTAAAATAAACTTTTAAGCTGTTCACATATTAAATTTCAAATTTTCTTCAATGAAATTTAAATATTTTATACACTTTAGCTAAAAACACATAATACTTTGAAAAATTAAATAAATAACTCATCAAATTATTGACTTACTTTAAAGATCTTAATAAAAAATGAATTCCTCATGCTTCAATAGCTTCCCAATTAAATTATTACTTGAGTTCTATGAAAATTCTACTCTTCATCGAACAAAGTGACGCCTTGGGGTAGATATATATATGTTATATATCTACATATGTTGGTAGGTTAATATTTTCATACTCATAAGTAAGATATGTGTACCTTTTTTACCCTTTTGGACCTTTGAGTTATCGTTTTCCACACACTTAAAATATGCACCCCTGAAAAAAAACTCAATTATAAAATAATTGAGATGAATCCTGTAGCGTATGTGTTCCGTTACGTTACGTAGTATGTTATAATCGACTTTGAAACCAATTATGTTTTAGATTTCGCTTTTTAAGTGGGTTCTTTAGAAATGAACAAAAATAAATAAAATGGCACTGTGGTCCATTAAAAATATTTAGAATTTGCTATGGAGTACGTTTAACTATAAAGTTTAATTATAAAGCTTTTATTGTGTAGTTGCTAGATATATCATATTTTGAAAATCTCTCAATAACTTACAATATAAAATCTATGCAAAACATAAGTAAGAGGATATAGATTTTAGTTCAATTCATTGTTCGTAGTTATTTTGAGAAGAACTTTTCTAATTCTTTCTATTTTAACTCTATAATAATAATAATTTATCTTGTTATAGCTAAGCATTCACTGATTGCCTTGCAGTAAAGAAAATTATGGCGAAAGATTGCATAAAAACCTACTTTAAGAAGTTATTAAAGTATTATAAAATTGCATAGGGATTCAATGTTTATCTAATCCACTCTTTAAAATCTATAGGAAAAGAAAATATTCATAGTGTGGGTAAAAGTTTGTAATCTAAAAGCTTT
The DNA here is from genome assembly GCA_023558455.1 of Drosophila kepulauana. Classification (NCBI taxonomy): domain Eukaryota; kingdom Metazoa; phylum Arthropoda; class Insecta; order Diptera; family Drosophilidae; genus Drosophila; species Drosophila kepulauana. The sequence goes on from CM042369.1 coordinate 1,768,817, forward strand.
CTGTTTTAATACCTAATTTTATATAAATCTAATTTGATATATTTACATAATTTCTTTGGATATTCGTCGATTTAAATCTAAAGAAATTAGGTATTAAAACCGAATACCATTCAATTTAATAGATACGATTACAAATAAATATGTTATGGAAACCTTAAGGAAACGTAACGTTGAGATTCACAATGTTGAGTATGAAAATAAATATTATACTATATTATAAAGCGCGCACCTTGAGAATTCCATCAGATCCAATGAGATTAAATTTGGACTCATCTGAAAATAGCACTCTTGACCAATCAGAAGCAGTCCAATTTGAAGGAAGAATTGGGCATTAAGTCCTTAGATTGGCCAGGAAACAGCCCAGACCTTAATCCAATCGAGAATGTTGGGGCCTATATGGGTGCCAAAATAAGAAAGCGAAAGCCCAAAACTATGGAGAAGCTAAAACATATTATATAAAAAGTATGGATACACGATATAACGCAGAAATATTTGTGTTCCATTTACGATTCTATGCCCAATAGGGTAAAATCTGTAATAAAGGCCAAAGGCGGCATTTCTAAGTATTAAGCTAAATTAAAAAAATATGTCTAATGTTAAATTGCCTAGATTTAAATTTTTTTTATAGTTAGTAAGGTGTTCAATTGGAAAAAAATAGTTTTTGTTGAATTTTTTCATTATTATAACTTTGATGATTTTTTTACCTTAAGTTTACCATAATAGTGAAAAGTCGTTAAAACTAGGGTGAAACCAAAAACAATATTTTTTGAATATTAAAAACAAATTTAAAATAAAAATTGGTATGCACTTTTATTTAACATACCATCAGTTAACTTGTTAAAAAAAAGTTGGGCGAATCCGCAATCATATACGAGGGTGATAAATAGTCGGCATAACAAAGACAAAATTTTTTTAATTAGTAAATATTTTATTCGATTAGTGTTTTCTATTAGCTGATTACTGTGAAAGTTTCATGCGGTTTTATCAACACTGGTAATTTTGGCGGGACTTTTAGCACATTCACTTTTGCATTGTCGTCAACATGAATAAAATCGAATATCGGGCTGTCATAAGATTTCTGTTTTTAAAAGAGAAATCCAACGACGATATTAAAAATGAGTTAGACAAAGTTTATAAGGATTCAGCTCCATCGTTTTCAACAATAAAATATTGGACTGCTGAATTTAAACGCGGGCGGACAAGCATTTTTGACGATGAGAGGTGACAACACCAGAAATTGTGGATAAAGTCCATGGAATGATATTGGATGATCGCCGAATCAAGCTGCGAGAGATTGCAAATGCTCTAAACATTTCTCGGGAACGCGTTGGAAACATTTTACACGAATTTTTACATATGAGAAAGCTTTCGTCAAGATGGGTGCCGCGATTGCTCACAATGGAAAATAAGCGCAACCCATGTCGCCATGTCGAAATTGTGTGAATTGCACTACGAAATTCTACCCCATCCACCCTATTCTCCAGATTTAGCACCCTGTGACTATTATATATTTCCAAACTTAAAAAAATGGCTTGGGGGTAAGAAATTTCATTCAAATGAACAGGTAATCTGTGAAAAAACGCCTATTTTGAGGACCTGGACAAATCCTATTTTATGGAAGGTATTGGGAAACTGGAGGATCGGTGGTCCAAGTGCATACGTCTAAAAAGAGATTATGTTGAGAAATAAAAAAGCAAAATTTAAAAAAAAACGTATTTTCTTTGCAAGGCCGACTATTTATCAGCCCACCCTCGTAATGAAACCACAGGCCCTGAAAGTTACAAATTCGTAAACCTTAAAAGTGCGGCTTTTTTTGTGGCGCTGACTGTATTTAAAGAGTACAAGCTACAACCATAATTAAACGGTAATAGTTATCCGTTAAATGTTGTATACTTAGGATAACAAATAAATATAACATATACTCTATGTTATGTACATACATATGTATGCTGTTTGATCAGATGCGATTGTACTTCATATTGGCCGCGGTGCAATGGTTTCTTCTCTGTCTGTATCTACACTCTCTCTCTCTCTCTCTTTCTGTCTGCCTGTCTCACTCTCAACTTCCATTTGAAAAAACATCGTATCACAGATGCAGTCTTAGTCTCAAACAATAGTACATTATTTGTTATGACTGCAAGCCGCCAAAGTCCTTGTGATATCGACTTAATAAATCTGAGCTCGAGGCAACTGCTATGGACGATGTCTTTGCTTTGAGTCGCAAATTGGCATCGTTGGTGAGCAGCGTCAATTTGGGCACTTGAGCGCTTAGCTGGACGCAGCAATTCACAACGCTATCATCTCCACCATCAACCTCAATCAGGTGCTCTGCATCCTCCACCGCAGATTGACCTAAATGAAAGAACAAAATGATAAAGATCATTTACTTGATATCTATGTATAACTGAGCTATATATACCCTGAATTCTTAGGCTTTTGTCAAACTTATCGTTGAGATAACGTATAGCTTTTCTGGCAGCCGAACGCTTGCTTGCGTCATCCTCGCTACGTCTATCCTTGATCCCGTCCAGCTCCTTAATGACAACATAGGGTATAAAGAGCATGCTGCCTTTGCTATCGCCCAACGCCAAATGACTGAGATCGTCGACAAACGATAGATTCTCCATGAGTATATTAGTGTCCAGCACGTAATACATGTGATCAACCATTCGCTTGGGCAGCTCTTCACTAGCTATCTTGTCCACATCATCCGCAACTGCATTATCCAGTTTGGGTTTCTAAAGTGTCAAAAATAGAGTGATTAGTTAAGTGGTAAAATCGAGGAAAGGAAGCTAGTTAAATCTAACCTCATCATTGGCTGACTGTTCCTCCTCCGGGTCTGGGTCTATATCCATGGGTTCAATTTCCATGGGTTCATCATCATCAGTCATTGCGTTATTTGGCAGCACATTGTTATTATTATTGTCGTTATCGTTATCGTTGCGTTGCGTCTCCTGTAGCGATGATTGTAACAAAGCTAGACGGCAGTTGGCTGTGGCATAAGAATACACAAAAAACAATTGTTAGCTAGTTAAGGTGATAATTCTGAGAGCTCGAAAATATTATGGTGAAGAAAATATTCAAAAAATGAGCAGCATATCTAAGACTGTTAAGAATACATTAACATTAGTCCAAAACTTTTTTAATTTCTTAACCGATTGCAAGAACATTTTCAGAATTACTATTATCGCTAATAAGATCTTAATTTCTAAAAAGAAAATTTAACTATGAGCAAATTTAAAAAGACTGCCATGGCTATAGGGACTTGTAATCTTATTTTTCCCTTAGTGAATGTATTTGATTATTAAATCGGGTATTTACCGCTTATCAGAGGACGATTGTGGTGCAGCCTATTGCTGGCATCAATCAGCGCTTTAGGCTTGGCCCATGCACTTCTTAGTTGCTGTTTGTTGCTCTCAGTTGACTTGGCAAATGGATTCGTGCTTGGGGAAGGAGAAGGTGAAGCAGCAACATCGCATTGCATGCTTTCGCTTAACAATAAATTCCGCAGCGATGAACTGGACTTGCCAATATTGCGTTCCACGTGGTTGCTGGATCCGAAGCTTGTGGCGCTTCTTGTGGGTCTTTTGGGGACATGTTTCTCCTTGGTGATGCGACCACTTATGAGCTTCAACTGCAGACGCTCGAGACGTTCCTGAGCTGGTGCTTGGAAGCCACGTGCTACAAACATGATGTTTAACTAATGGAATAGATTGTTTTCTTAATGACTTCACTTACATTGACGTTGACGCATATTGTTGACTATAAGATTTTGAATTTTATCATCATCACTGGCTTTATCTGATGTTCTTTTCACGTCATTAGCGTTAGCTTGTAATTTTCTTTCCATTGTTCCAATTTAAAGCGTTTCCTCTTGCGTCTCATAGAACCGAAAACTATATTAATGAACAACGGTAAAATTTCGGATAAATAAACACTGCCAATTAGAGGTGGAGAACTATCGATGGCACTATCGACGCTATCGATGGTTTGGCGCTATCGCACCGCCATCGATGGCAGCCCTGCACTATCGATAGTTTTGCACTCGGCGTCTCACATCACAAAGAAAGAATATAGCTGAAAGTGGACATCAAAAATATAGTGCAAAGCAAAAATATAGTGGAAAGCCAATATATTGTTGAAAGTGAAGAGTAAAAATAAGTTATAGCATGGAGAAGTTCCTAACAATTGTCGAAAAAGGTAAGTGCAAGTGTATTTGTATTAAGTGAAATTCAGTAAATTCAGATGAACGAAACGGATCTGGAACTTATAAATACCGTAATTTTAAAATTTTTGTGCCTACCCGTCACATCAGTGGAGTCCGAGCCAGTGTTGCCAGAATCTCTGGAGCAAAAATTGCTGGATTTCAGAAAAAAAATTGCTAAAAATTGCTAAAATTATACAAAAAATAGCCAACAAAATTGCTAAATATTTTAAATGACATTATTCATCAAGTATGTACATTTTTAATTCATTTAAGAATAAAATCTTGAAATTAAAAAAAAAAAAAACAGGATTAACAAATATTACAGTGAACTCAAGTAGCTCATATAATCGAAAAACTTGGTTAAATACAAGCCCCGATTTCATTGCAAACTGTTAATCGCAATTTTTGCAGTGAATGACAAAAGGAATACATAATAAAAAGGATTTAAGTAAAATAGCCAAAAGAGAAATAAAAAGTTGCTATATTTGTAGCTAATAGCATTTTTAAGTTTAAAAGTTGCAAATTATCTAAAGCAACTAAATTGCTAAACTGGCAGCACTGCTTCACAGTTTCACAATTTGTATTTAGCTAATGAGTGAACGAACTAAGTTTGCACATGAACTATAAACAGAATCGAACTATAATGCAAATTTTAGTGAGTAAACCTCAAAATACATCCTATCGGTAAAAGAGCTATCGGAACTTTTTAAAAAGTGCCAAAAGTAGCCGAAGCTTTGAAAAAAATGCTAGATTTCTAGCTAATAGCATTTCACAAAATCTTATAGCTTTTGCAGTTTCAAAATAGCTAGATCTAGCAATAAATTAGCTAAAATGGCAACACTGGTCCGAGCGCATGTTTAGCAAGGCCGGACAAATAGTCTCCGATCGCCGAACTCGACTGAAGGAGGAAAACATTAACATGTTATTGTTCCTCAATAAGAACAAATGGCTCTACGAAGAAGCTAAATGAAAATGTTTATTAATTAAATGAAATGATTTATTAATTTGTATAACACAAAAGAGTTAAGAATGTAATAAAGTTTTGTTTAAATTTCATATTATAGCTTTTTTTACATTTAACAATTAAAAAGCATGACACTATCGATGACACTATCGACACTATCGATGGTTTGAGAGAAAAATCGCTCGCTCGCTCGATAGTTCTCCACCTCTACTGCGAATAGGATCAATTCACAGCTGTTTACTGCAGCCAGTGTGACCGCATGCATAATTTTAAATTTATATGTAAAAATATACTAAAGTCAGCTACTGTCATAATTTGCTTTGAGCGGTCGTTATCTTAAAAATAAATATTAATATTAATAAAATGAAAATAAAGTCTAGGGTATCTTGTAGTCTTGATATCAGTGTGAAGAATGTGAAAAGAGAAGAGAAAATGAGACATGAGTGAAACTACATGAATATTCTCTAACAACAAATGGCGTAATTGAATTTCCTGCTTGATGCTGAAGTTGCAACTGTAGCTGAAGTTGATGTTGATGTTGATGCTGATGCGGATGCAAAATCGAGCAACTGTTGTTGTTGTTGTTGCCTTTGTTACTGTGGCTGCTGCTGCTGCTGTGAATGCCAATCAAATTGGCGCACCTCGCGCCACATGGCGTCGACGTCGACGTCGACGTTGACGTCGCTGCTGCTGTCGTTATTGTCGGAGACGAAGTCATCAAATGACTGTCAGGGACGTCGACTGGGGACAAGGACTTTTCAGTGTGTGTGTGTGTGTGCGTGTTGGTGTTATGACGCCATTTTAAAATCAATCAACGCGTTTATGACTTTAAGAACTTTTGACGTCAGCACTTTAAATTGCGAGATAATTATGAATTGCTCAAGGCACGTGGCCACTAATTAGATTAACACTCAAAGCTGTTCGTTTTGGCTTTTAGCAAATGCTACTTAACACAATATGCAAATAAAACGCGAGGCGAGAAAAAAGTTTAATCAAATTTCATCCAGAGACCGACCAACTTTCTATTGAGCGCAGCCAGCAGCAAAATAAAAAAATATGAAAGAAAAAATTGCACGAAATTTCACGAATATAATTAAAACGATTTTCCATGAAATTTAAAATGAAATTTTGTCGGAAAGTTTTGCAGCGAGAAGAGCCAGAGAGAGCGGAGAGGAAGAGGCAGAGAGAATAAAGCAAAGTCCGTAAACCGTTGGACTCAGAGCGAACTTTGTACAGCGCACACAAACACACAAGCACACATATACACACACACATTGTAGAAGCTTTAGGCAAGGCGACGTACTCTCCACTCCACGCTCCACTCTTCACTCTCCACTCCGCTCCACAAAAACACACACAAACAACCAACGAACTGCACGCGAACCAGGCGAAAAAGCTAGCTAGAAAATTGCAAAGCAAAGTGACGGCAAACAACCAAGTAGAGAGCAAAGCAGCGGGTGGGGTGGGAAGGGAAGGGGACAGTCGACAACGACAGTGGGTCGAGAGTTGTGTGTGGGGAGTGGAAGGGGAGAGGAGGAGGCGCGCTTTTTGGTGCCAAGGGAATGTAGTTGAAAAAGTAGCAGAAACAGTTGAAGAAGAAGAAGCCGAGAATAAGCAAAAACTTTTTGCTGCGTTCATTTGTATGCGTATGCGAATATGTGTGTGTGTGTGTGTGTGTAAGTGAATGCTTGTGTGTTGTGTGAAGATTACGGGCAGCTATTGTGGGTGGACGGGGGGGAAGTAGAGAACATCAGGTTGCAGGACCGAATGGCAAGGAATAGAAATAAGAGAAAGATAGCAAAGGCAAAGCAAGTTAAGCAACTGCTTGATGAATGAGGCAAATGGGCGGTAGCAGCAAAACAACAGTCGGATGGTTGGGGGAGGGGGGCGGCAGAGAGCAAATAAAAACAAGGAACGTCGCCGCCACAGTCGACACATGACAAATGGCGCACTAGTCGAAGTCGACGTCGACGTTGACGTCGACAGCGGCAGCGAAACTTTTGTAGCGCGCGACAGAACAGAAAAGAAAGAGCAAAAATAAAATGTCTGCATGCAAGGGTGAGCTTCGTGTGTGTGTGTGTGTGTGTGTGTGTGTTAGAAAGGCATGCAGACACATACATACAAACATATGTGTGTGCGTAAGTATGTGTATGCAAAGCAAACCTTGAGCTGTGAACAGTCGAAAACTGTATAAAAAATGTGCTCCATTTTTGGCGTCGCGCAGTGCAATTTAAAATTGCTGTCAGCCAGTCAGTCATGAAATGAAATACGCCAGCGAAAAGCAGCAGCAACAACAACAACAACAAAGACAACAACAGCAATGACAATAACAACAATGCGAGCAACTACAAGTAGCAATAGCAACAACAACAACAACGACAGCGCGCATTCAATTTGTTCAAACGAATTTATCGCTTCTCGGCAGACTAGAAAGGAGCGAGACAGAGAGAGAGAGAGATAGAGTGGGGAAAAGTGGGAGAGCAAATGCTGTGGAATTTCAAAACGAATCTTCTACAATATTTTATTTGTGTAAAAAGCAGTGTTGCCAAAGTTTGTTGAGAAATTAAAGCTGTTTTTGACGGGAAGAACGATGCAAAAAAGCTGAAAAATTAGAAAAAAAGGCTATAAAAAAAGCTAATTTTTCAATTCATTGGATTCTCTATATTTTTCACAGGGTGAGCTTACAAAATCGGTTATATTGAAACATATATATAGAATTTGTACAGCAGCTGCTCTAATATTTACAATATTTAGAGAATTTCAGTAAAACTATCCTCATTCTTCTCATTTTTATTGTCATATGCTCATCCAGTTTTTCTATCATTTTTAGGAATTTATTAATAAGGTTATATATTTGTCAAGTCTACGCAAGCCATAATTGAAAATGCATAATATAGAATAAAATGAATTTCATTTTAAGTAGAAAACAACGAGTAGAAAAACAAATAGCGCTGTTGTCTTCAAATTATTTAACAACTAGGTTTCCTAAATGATCCAATTGAGCCAACAATGTATGCTCAGCCACAAAAAGACATAGCACTGCTTCTTGCTCCATCGTCTTGACCATCAAAGTTACAAAATCTATTTGGTTTGTTTGCATAAAGCCGTCCCTAGCACTTTTATTTTTTTTGGTTAAAACATTGGCGCGCAAATCAGAGAGTTTTGGTGTGATTGTAGATTTGCAGTAACTGTCACCCGTGTCGTCCCGATATTTTTGTTTAAAGTCTTTTGACATTTTTTTTAAAACAATCAAAACACAGTGAACTGAAGGTCAATTCACTTTTGTCTTTAGAGACGCTACGACTTATCGCCAATTCTTAAATTGGCGTGTTCTTTGGCATTGCTTAACAACACTATACAATCGATTTATCACTAAAAATGTTGGCAAGCATCGACAGAACAGCTACAGCAAATATTGTTCCATAATTTTAGGCAAATAAAGAAAATGTAAAAAAAGCATTTAAGTAAAAAAAAAGCCAGAATTCCCGCTGCCCGCTGTTTGCAATTTTTTCTAGCAAATGGCATTTGAAAAAAGCCAGTTTTGACGGGAAAAAAGCGACTCTGGCAACACTGGTAAAAAGCATCAAAATGAATGTTTCGTTGGCGCTTTTCAAATGTGTTGCTCTTCTCACAAGCAGCCAGAACAATTTTCAAAATTTATTGTTTATTTATGATGCCCTTGTCGACACTAAATTGCAAGTTCAATCTCTTTGCTGTGCCCCCAGCACACATACACATACATATACTACACAAACATACACATTTGTAGTATGAACATTTTTATAAATATTTGGGTTATACGAGTACATCAACACTTTATAGAATCTATAATATAAATGGTCGAATGTTTTCGGTTTATATAATTTACTTATTATCTTTAGATAGATAGATTGTAAATAAATAAAGAAAAAAAAAAAAAAAAAGAATGTTTTCGGTTTGTTATTAAAATGTGCTGAATTATTGTAGAATCAATATTCATTGATTATCAGCCATTAAGATGATATAAATGAGTAATACTAGCAAGTTAAAACTATTTTGTTTTTAAGATAATTGTAATATCGAAATATTTTAAGTTTATATTCGAAAATTTTATTGAAAGATTTACTGTATTAATAAAAACTTACTTATATATAGATAATAGATATATTTTACGTGAATTCAATTCTAATTTCTAAACGATTTTAATTTTAGATAAATCTACTTTCTCAACTTCTACTCTACCTATTAAAAATAAGCTGAAATTGTATATTGTTTTTATGTAGACTCATAGTGCATTAGTTATTTATTTAGTCCCAGTTCTTATATACGATATTATATCATATTTTGCCAGTCTCTCATCTATATTACATTCTTTTCATCAGAATAATTGCATCCTTCTCACCAATTATGAATGCAATCAACTCAAAATTTGTCATAAAAATGTCTTAATACTATAAAAATAGTGTGTTTAACTATAATTTTAAAATACACGCCCATTTTCCAGGAGTTTCATTAGAGAAATGTAAGAAATTGTGGAATACTTATATAAAACTAACTTGTCGAACATAGAGAAACTTATTAATACCTAATTTTTGACATAAAAACTACACAAAGTGAAATAATTTAATATGTGAGCAACATTTACTTAATTTTTTTAAGCCATCAACATAAACATAAACCAGAGTCAACGACTTTCTTTCATTTCAGCCTTCATAAAGAGAGTCCAAGTTTGATAAGCAAGTTCGTATATATTCAAAGAAAAACACAGCAAAGCACAAGAATGCAATACTGATTAAGACGTTTGAATACAATTATTTAGTAATTTTAAAAAACAACTTCTTAGCAACTTCTCTCTTAAAAGCGGAAGCTGAAATATATACTACAAATACAATACAAACAGTAAATAACAACACAAAGAAGTTAAATATGAGTTTGATAACTAAATCTCATAAGTTCTACAATTTTTGTGTTTCCAATATATAAAATCAATATTGAAAACTCAAAGGTCATAGGCATGATAGGTTAAATTCACATAATCAATCATTCATGTGTGAAAAATTGTAAGTTTCATATTAAGTAAAGAATATGGTTTATTTTCTCAAAGGGGTGCGGAAATATTTACAATCAGAAAGCTTTTCCGCTTCATGCGGATCTGATTTTGAGATAATTTAAGGAATCTGCAACTTTATTTTTTGAATTATTCAATAATAATGAAAGCTTTTACAATAAAAACGATAATTGCATACATAGAAAGTATTTCAAGATAGTAGAGAAATACGGAAAAAGTGATATATTTTTCAACATCTGCAGATATTTCAGAACAATTCAATGTAATTTTTAAGTTAAAATTATAGTAAAAAGGCCATAGTTTCTCTGTTTACTTAGTTACTTAGTTTCCATGAACTATAGGAACGATAGTTTTGACCGGAAAAGAGAGTTTTTACTGTAGAAATGTAGAACATTGGACATTTCAAAATATCTACAGATATCAGGCGGTATTTTTGTCAATATTTCATTTAAATTCTATTCTTGAAATTACAAAATTCTTCTAAAGTAACTTACTCGCTATCTAGTAATATATTATTTATTACATTTTATTATTATTTTTATTCTCCATTGATAATGAATTACTCTGAACTATAGAGGAAACAATCAGAATTCTTAATCCATCAAAATTCTGGTGATAGACGTAACATATATTTAATTTTTATTGTACTAAATAGAATTTGTTTAAGCGTACTTACTTATTTACTTATGTGAAAAAGAAAAATAAGAAAAAAATATTTTCTGAGTTAAGATTTCAATTCTACATATACTTTACGGAATTTCTTATTTAATACTTTCCGACACATGTTAATAAAAATGCTCATTACTATGGACATTCTATAAATTATTGCTTTTTCAACAAATGATATTATTATTCCCTCGCAATGTGTTGTCAGAATCATTTGCTCTAATCTTTTAAAGCACATTTCTGAACTTAATTATTGTAATTTATTATTTTTTCATAGCAAATATGGGCGAGTTGAATTCTTCCGATAGAGTCAAGTAATATTTATATGTAAATGTGGCATCTGTGGATCGCAAGGGGTTAAATACGAATCTGATCACTTGAAATTGAAATTGACGAGAAATCGAAAGCGAAATCGAAGAGGAGGCAATTGAGAGCAATTCCGATTCAATTAGAAATGAATTTGAAGAACTCAAAGAATCGCTTTCAAGTAGCACCGCAAATGCAGCGTTCGTTTTGTTCTTCAATTGATGATGGGCAACGCCGGCGAACAGCGGCACAAAAGGGAAGCGAAGGAAGTTCCAAGATGTGTTTTCTCACGCATAAAGCGCCGTCGCTGTCTACGTCGCTGTCGACGTCGCCGCGCACTTCACAAATGAGTGCACATCATTTTGATGGGCTCCACAAGCTGCCCCTCCCCCTCCCCCTCCTTCCATCTGCTCTATTGTGCTCTTCACGTTGAGGCGAGCGCAAAGAAGAGAAGAGGTAATAAAAACTGTGTGTGTGTGCTGAAAGTCCAAAAAAGTAAAGTAAAGGAGTACAGAAAACAAGACGCAAAACATAACAAGGCGAGAAGCGAACAAGTCGCTGCGGCGAGAGGCGAAATCAAGAGATGGGGAGACGCGGCGAAAGACGGCGAGAGGCGGCGAAGCTATCATCTTCCATTCCAGTGAAGCAAAGTCTGATATTTTGAAAAACACGCCAATTGGTCATGTCTCGACCTCGGCTGCGGAGACTGCAGCTTGTTCTCTATGTGTGTGTGTGTGTGTAAGTGTATGTGTGTGTGTGTTGCGCGCGCTTATTATTCGATTAACTCGATTCCCCCTGCAGCGGCAATATAACTTTTATTTGAGTTCCGCCTACAGTCTGCTCAGCGACATGCCACTGACAGCCACAACAACAACAAAGAGCAGAGTGCAAACAAAAGCAAAAAAAAGTATGAACAAGAGCGCAAATTAAAGAAAGAACAGCAACAAGAAGAGCACAGACAACAGCAACAACAACAAAGAGAGCGCAAATAAGAGCAAATACGATAGCAACAAGAACGCAAAGAATACCAAAAACAACAACACAGACGAAAACGGCAACAACAAGACTAATGCAAAAACAACAAGAAAAAGAAGAAGAAGAAAATCACAGACAAGAACCAAAAAAGCAGCAATCACAATAGCAAAAAGAAACTCAACAACAGCAACAAGAACAACATTAGCAAAAAATCAAAAGCAACATCAGCAAAGACAAGCAGAAGAGTAAAACGCAGAATCAGCAGAGAGAGAGAGCAAAGACAGCACAGGTGCAGCGCGACAACAACAAGAAGACAGCTAAGCACACACACACGTATGGAATCACCCACACGCATACGCATACATACAAACGCACAGACAGTCACTCACTCACACTCACGCGCTCATCACAGCTGCAGCCGGCGAACAGAATCCAAATCAGAGTCAGCAACAGCAACAGCAGCAACTCGACTGTAGCCCAAAGGCAAAAGGCAGTCATCTGCTATGTGCTCTTCTCCTCCCCCCCTCCGCATCATTCCCATAACCGAAACTCTACCCTTCATGCAATGCAGTGTTTCCACTGCGCCTGCCTTTGGCATCGGCATCCAATGAAGCCGCAAAATTGTGGCTCTGTCGCTGGCTCCTACGTTGTACGTTGTTCAAAATGGCAAATTGCCATGCTAGCACACACACACACACACACACACACACACACACACAATACTCGAGTCGCCGGGGGTGAGTGCGACGGCAAAGAGAGAGAGAACCGCAGCAACACCAAGCAGCAGCAGCAGCAACAATAACAACGAAATCGAATTCGCTTTGCGTGTTTTCGCATATCGTGTGTGCGGGGTCCCTGGGGCCAGGGACGCGCACCTTGAACACCCGCGACTTCCACACAAAAACGTGCCGAGGATTCGCTTGGTTAACGCTCATTTTGTTGTTTTTACTCGTCTCTCCCTTTTGCCTCAATCTCTCTTTCGCTCTCGCTCTCACTCACTCTGCACTGGGCTGCTCCATCCCTGTTGCGCTTTGAGTGTTTCTGACCTTTTTCATTAGTTTTAATCGTAACAAAATACATTTTGCTCGAATTGCAATTCCCAATACCGACGGCAAAAACTGGAGTTCAAAGTTGAAGCATGCAACGCGAACGTGATTCGGCAGCGGGATTAGCTTGCAACTCGAGTTGCTTTCAGAGTTACCGCTCGTTACTGCTAATGGAAATTCGTTGCCATTTTCATTTCGTTGACTTGTTTTTTCCCCGCTTCTATCTCGACTGCAGATCACAGTTTGAATTTTTCTCAAAACTGCCCGCAGATAGCGCCACAAAACAGTAATTGCGAAAGTAAGTGGAAAAACAACAAAAAAAATACCAACAACAATTGCAAATGCAGATAAGAATTTGACTTGACCTCCATAAGGAAGCCGCTTTATAGCCTCAATGAAACTAATGCGTTGCAAATACTATATACACTTGATTTATAGCATTCAATTCCAGTTAAATCACCCAAACTAATCGCAATCTATCGTCCAAGTAGATCGCTACGTGCTTGCAGCTGGAAATTCTAGATTTCCGTTACGTAAAGCAAGTCTCACATTTCTCCAGCGTAATATTCATTTCTACTTCTCTTGCTTTGTAATTCTGCTACAAGTTGATAACAAATTACTGCTAAGTCTCAGCAATTGAATATGTTTTGTGCGTCTTCTTGTATCAAGTATACTTAGTTCTACATTATATTTAATCGTATAATAACAGCGTGTACTTAACTTTTCTGATTAGGTATTTCTCCTCGAATCATTATTCGCACACTTCAAAAAAGAAACATATTAATTTTAAATCAAGTGTTTTTTTTACAAAATTATACTTATCTAAAACTAGATCTTTTCAAAAATGAGTGTTTTCTTTTTTTAAAATATAATATAATATATAAATTTGATGTATAAAGTTGAAAAAATTCTCGTTACATATATTGGAATGGATTCTTTAGTATTCTTTAGTTATTTTATTTACGAAAAACATTGTAAAATACAAATTTATTTTATAAGTAAGTTTTCTGCACTTGCTTTTTATTTATAGGAATTAAAAATTAGGTATTCCTTAAAAGCAAAGTCGTTTTAATTGGGTTTACGGTACTGTGAGATATATATAAATACCAAATAAATAAATACTGTATACTATAAGTACTGAAATCTATTCCAGTAAAATCTTAAATTCCAGTTTCTTTATAATAAGATTGGAATTTCATTCTATGCAAGATTATAATCTTAATTTTCAAGATTATGCAATCTATATTTGTTGTAGATTTTCGATTTTAATTTAAAAATAAACCTTTTTGGTTCAATTTTGACGTAAAAACAATCTTAATTCAATATTTTATTCTTAATTTTAACAAGTTTTTTCTTTCTCTGTACAATTTATAGTCCACTTTTACAATCAACTATTTAGCAATATCTACATATGTATGTGTATATTCAATATATATCTATATTTGTATGCTTCAAAAACGTAAAAATCATAAAATTTAAGAAGCTGTTAGGGTATTTTATTTCAAAATGTGCAAATCAACACAGTTAGTTGTTGATAAGCAAAGTCCAACAGGCTTTAACTTCAAATTATAGTTCCTTATTGTCAAAGTCTGCATAAACTAATGGACCACTAAAAAATACTTGAGTGTACTTCATGAATAACAAAAAAACTCCATCGCTTATTCAGCCCGTTTTTTTAATAAAGCAACAAAGGAAAAGGTTAGCATAACACAAAAAAGTAACTGGCAATAAAGGTAAAATAGTCGAAAATAACTTTGTGTTTAACTTTAAATAAGTTTACTTGACTAACTTTGCTTCAGCAAATATTGTGGCTTTGTTCATGGCTGAGTAAATAGGAATTTCTTTCCGTTGCAGAAGGACAGCAAAAAAGTGTGTGAGAAAAGCAGTTTTACTTCCGGATAGAATAACAAAGAGGTCAAAAGGAACTTTGCTAATAAGATAGAAGAACACATATGCAGAGAACTATGCGAACATTAAATTTAGTCGGACTTTAAAGTGAGGTTCATTTATTTCACTATAAATGTCCATATATTTATAAGGAATGTATGTATAAAGAATTTCACAGAAAACATTTCAATTTAAAAAGGTTAATCTAAAAGAAACTCTTAAATTTGAATCACTTTTTATTTAACATTAATTCATTTTAAACTTCTCACATTAACTGCAATAAAAAGACTTCAATCTTGAGCATCCTTTCATTCATTTTTGTTTACCTTAGAGGGAAAGTACGTGAATGCAACCAAGAAAAAAATTGTAATTAATGAGCGCCATTTTCTCAGCTTAATAAGGAAAGAAAGCGTCTAAATTGATTTTGCTGGGCTAGGTGCTTAGGAAAAAGCGTAATCAATTTCACTTGAAATTAATTGAAAAGTTTTCTTTACTATTACTTTTTACAGGAAGCTTCTACATTGTCTTTCTCTTCTTTTTGGCAAGATAAATTTCAGTTAATAAATAAATCTTAACCGTTATGGTAGAGGTAGAAAAAGTACTTCTTGTTTGTGAAGGTTTGGATATTTTTTATCAATTTGGATTTGTGCAAAGGTAAATCGGTTGTAATGGGTTGAAGAAGACATTTTCACTTATATAAAGAATGTATTTATGTGTCTCTTTGAGCTTTATTAAAAATTACTTAGCTATGCTCGTCTGTCTGATCGGCTATTTATGGGTTCTTCCATTTAAGATCGTAGATCTCATAGACTACTTTAAAAGTTAGATACTTAACATTGTTTATGAATGTGCCTGCTTTCATTGAGAAGACCAAATTGCTTTACGATTGCAAAATTCACGCTTAGTCTCACTTCCATGTCCTGTATAATCCTTGAAATAATAAAAAAATAATAGTATAGCTGTATTGAAAGAAATTACTGGTTCAAAGTGATTCAATTAAAGTTGATCTCAATTATAACCAAATTAATTAATCTACAATGTTTTTCCATTTCAATAAAACTTCAGTTTTAAGTTTTAATATGAAATTATAGTTATTTAGTATTAAAAGTATTTGCAAATGAGCATAAGTAAAGAAATCTTGATTTAATTTTCTTCTCAGATGATAAAGCAAATAGATAACTTAGAGAAGAATACTCCATACTAAAGTTGTCCTAGTTTTTCAATTTTCAATACACAGAATAAAAAGACCAATTTCACCTAGTTTTTATCTAGATTTGAATGTTTTCGTGTATAGCTCAGTTAAAAACAAGTAAGAAAGTTACAGTCGAGTGTGCTCGACTGTGAGATACACGCTACCCATTTTTAATAAAGTCAAAATATTGCGGTATCATTTTCAAAATATACCGAAAATACTAAAAAATGCTACAAATATACCAAATGGTATGTTTGGTATATCGATACCATATGGACACCATTCAAAATATACCATAGACGGCACAATGTACCAGATTGTCAGCCAAAACAACTAAGACCCCAAGTAAGTAGACGTTTTTGCCCATACAAAAGTATTTCTTTAATAACTTCGACAATTTTTATCTGATTGCAACCAAATTTTCAGGAATCGTAACTGATACAGTAATTATTGTATATACCAAAACTCTCTAGCTTTTAAATTAGGCTTGACATTCGATTTTTATGATTTGAGAGGGCGGAAGTGGGCGTGACAAAAATTTGAAACAAACTTGATCTGCGTGCAAACATAACAAATGCTGTCGAGAAAAAATTATAGCTTTATCTCTTATAGTCTCTGAGATTCAGTGTTTCATACGGACGGACGGACAGACACACAGACGGACATGGCTATATCGTCTCGGCTGTTGACGCTGATCAAAAATATATATACTTTATAGGGTCGGAGATGCCTCCTTTTACCTGTTACATACATTTCCTGCCGGCACAAAGTTATAATACCCTTCTACCCTATGGGTAGCGGGTATAAAAAGTAAATAGATAACATAGAGAAGAATACTTCCTACTAAGGTTGTCCCAGTTTTTCAATTTTCAATACACAGAATAAAAAACCATGTTCAAGAACATTCGTCTTATAAATTATGTTCTTAAAACTCTTAAAACTAAGAACGTTAGTCTAAACAATTACAAATTTTTAAATTGCTATAAAGTTCTTATGTGTTTTCGTTTATAGCTCAGTTAGTCGAGCTGTCGGGAAACATTCTTCATTGCATTCTAAGATAGGAGGTTTCAAATTCTGCGCGAATCGATGATAAATAATATCGTAAGTAAAGTGATTAACATAAAACTGAATGCGCTAATGAAATCTTCAAACTAAAATTTTGATTTTTTTTTAACTTAATTTCTGCGTAGCTACAAAATTATGAAGATGTGCTTTTACTATTTTAGTCAATTTTAAGCAAAGCTAAACATTGAAGACAAAAGAAATTGGATCAACTTTCTATATGGATAAACCACTGAGCAATGCAGGATATATGATTATTTCAAGAAAATTGTACTTAAAAAGTTATCTAAAATAAATTCTTAGCTTCCACTGAGCAGTTAAAAGTTTGTGTTCTTATATATATAATAGTTAAGTTGTGAAATTTTTATACAATTCATCGTAGAGTTCCATTCTAAAGAAGACGTTTTGCAGAATATATGTACATCATGACACTGTTATTTCAAAGTTGTTCATAAAGAACCCATTTCCGTTTGTTATTATCCAATTTCGTTTAAATATTGAATTAGCTAAATTGAAAAAAGTGTTTAATTCTTCCAAATTAAATACATTATGCTATTACAACTAAATGTTAACTGTAAGTTGTGTGCATAACAGTATTTTTCAATTTTAAACGCAAAGGTCGCTAGCACTGCTATTTCAAAGTTCACATCCAAATACTTTTGGAATATTAAGTATACGACAAAAGCTGAAATTTGCAATTCAAAACAAAGTTACAATAAATCGTTTTAAAATATTCCTTAAATTAAAATTGATAAAGTACTGAGTACTTTTTGAAAATATGTATTTAACAACTCTCTTTAAATTGCGAGTTCATCACAAAGAGAGTTTTGTGGTTTCTTCGAATGTCAACTGAATTAGTTTGATTAATTGTGCAATGCAACACTGTCAAGAGGCTTTGCAAATGTACTAAAAATAACTGTACCATATCCGCTATAAAGTAATGCGACAACAAAAAGATCCATCAATTTGAAGTGGAAATGATTGATGCAATTTTAATAACCACATAGATAACTGGAGCTTCCAATCAGAAAGGGAAACGTTGAGCACGTCAAATGATTGTTGCATAATTAACTTGCGAATGCAAAGAACGCACGGCAGGTGGCGCTAGTGGAGGAATGGGGAGGGGAAGAACAGTTATGACAGCTACATAGATCAGGCGTATAATGTCGATAATAAATCATAATGGTTAAGTGTTTTCAATTACCCAATTTACCAATCGCAAATCGCAAAGCTCAGCACGTTCCAATGCCAGCAACAACAACAATAACAATAACTACTATAATAACGACAGCAGCAGCGACAAACGGCGAGAAATGTTAAATGCTATTTATCAGCAGCAACAAAGCTGTCTGGGAATGGAGGGAGGGAGGGGGAATGGGTGTGGCTGCAAGCGACGGCAAACGACAGACCGAAGGCCGGATGAAGCGACAGCCGCAGTCTCAGTCGCAGTCGCAGTCGACGTCGCAGTCGCTAAGCTCTCAGCAACAAAAAGCTGATAAGCATGCGGAGTTGTGATGAGCGAGATAGGGGGAAGGGGGACGCTGCGGGGCTCTGCCTGCAGTCACTGTATATATGTGTGTGTGTGTGTGCAGTAAAGTGCGACATTTTGCTGCTGATTAAGTAGCGTTCGTTTTTAATAAAAGTACGACAAACAAATAAAGCACAACAAGTAGCTACACACACACACACACACACACACAGAGACACTCACTCCGTCACACTCACTCACTCACTCACACACACATGGATAGCACAGCTAACGGCACCCACAAGTCGCTTCGGCCTTGCTCTCGCCTCTCGCCTTGCCTTCGCTTTCGCCTTGCTTTTGCCAACACTTTGCCTCGCCTCGCCACGCCTCAGCACGCCTCGCCATCGTCCTCGTCCTCGTCATCGTGTTCGTTCGCTCTCTCCCCACTTTTTGCATTTTTCGCTGCCTCCCTGCGTTTGTCATTGCCTTGAAGGTTATGGCACGGGCTCGGGCACGTGCCAGTTGTTACGTATTTGTGGCTGTGGCTTTGCCATTGTGTGTGTGTGTGTGTCGACGTCGACTTTGGTTTTAGCGTGCCGCCATATGTTTCCGGCAAGTGTCCTGCCCTTTCCCCCCTACCCCACCCATCATCTGACAACTGACAACAGCAAAGTCCATGAAAAGCGTTGAAATCTGCAATGCCAACAAGTAAAGCAATGAGAGCACCCTGTGCTGTGTGTGTGACACCCTGTACCGACTCAGGACATTGCCTTGACACTTGGTGTGCAATTTTCTATGCGGGGGTTGGAATTTCAAATGAAAAACTGACAGCGGCCCACTGTCGCTTCACTCTTTTGCTTCCTCTTTCCGTCTCCTTCTCCGTCTCACACTCTAACACTTCCATTCTCATACTCCATCTAACGCTACCCACGCCTTTCACCTTGATAGCATTTGGCGAAAACATACGCAAGAGATGCACGCGTGTCACGAAAGTGACACGAAAATTAGGCAAAGACTTAAATGAGTATTATGAAAAGTGAGAGAATTTACTTAAATGTTGATTTCGAATTTGTATTTCGTTTAAGAAAACTTTTAGCTAATGCTTTAGAGTTGGAATCCTTAATGTGATATCGTTTCCAATGTTCAATTTTACTATAAAGTACTGGTTTTATATGTAATTAACGTGAAATTTTGAATGTAGGGAAATAACATACTCAAATTTAAGTATGCCAAATTTCAAGAGGATACATTCATCTTTTCGGTAGTCTTAATATAATAATGACGGTGTTAATTTCATATTGAAAATATGTTTTATACTATTAAAGGGTTTTCAATATGAATGTGAAAACCGGAGCTCCGCTGTAAAATGAGTTTTACTTAGTTTTGGATTTCGAATTATTATTTTGTTTAAAAAAATCTTTTAACTAATGCTTTAGAGTTAAAATCCATAATGCGATTTTGTTTCAAATGTTTAATTTTACCATAACGTACTGGTTTTTTATGCTATTGATGTGAAATTTGGAATGTAGGGAAATAATATACTCAAGTTTAAGTAAGCCAAATTTCAAGAGAATGCATTTATTTTTTCGATGCTTTTTATATAATAATATTTTGTCTAACTTTCATAGTGAAAAGATGTTTTGTATTAGTAAAGGGTTAAATACAACCCAAATAAAAAACATTGCAGTAACTTCATAATGTCGATAATACAATAATTTTAATACAATCTAAGGAGTGTACATTGGTGTTACTCCAATTGTAATGCTTACAGCTTCCAAAATTCAAAAGAAAGACACATAATATGAAATGGTTATCGCATTATTCTCATATTTTCTCTGTTGATGGCTGAAAGAGACTTCAAAACAACAATCAAGTTGAGTCGTGCGTGAAGAAACACGAACTCACATGGGCCCCAGCTCTAATCCGAATTGAGCCCAAGCAGAGCTGTAACTGTGACTGTAACTTGATACGAGTTGAGTACTCGTATGGGAGTTGCGAGTACTTCGTAATATCGCATCTTCCTGGCCACATAACGACACCTTCTGTCGTCAACGTTGTCGTTGTCGTTGTTGTTGTTGTTTGTGCTTTCATATCCGACCCAGCTGCCAGATTTATCAGTGCCCATTAAAGTAGAAAACACATTTGTCAATTTGTGAGTGTATTTGCTTTTTTTTCCTTTTTATGTTTTATTTTATTTGAAAATCTGCTAATTTATTGTTTAACTTATGTGGATTACATGTGATTTGATTTCTCTTTCGGTTTTTTTTTTTTCGTTTTTTCTTTTTGCCAAAAATGTTTCTAACAATAATATGTATCTAATTGTAATTGTTAATGCATTATTTGTTAGTATGTGCACACATTAAGATATTTTATATATAATAATTAAATATAGTGTGTATAATTTTGTTAATTGTTGAAACATTTCTCACGGAACAAACATTAATATCATCATCAGCTTACAAATAATATAATTAGAATTATAGTTTTTGCACGATTTCTCCATATACATACATACTACATATATAGCCGGGAATTTAAATTAGGTAAATCTACAAATACAAAATTTCTTCAACAAAATTTCGAGCCCCAAAATGAAAAGTTGTCTACGTTTTGTCGCCGTTTTTCCATGGTTACAGATACTATATCTGCGATGGGGTAGCGAACGATTTTTCCTATGTCAATTTTACGCCCCGTAAGGTGGTGGGCAACAAAGGGTTGATTTTTCTTCCCCCTTAATGTCTACGCGGATGTTTTCGATAACACGCGATGTTTTTTTATATATTATACAATTTAAAATTGATCAAATATTTACACATAATTAATAACAAATAAAAGTTTGTGTACACAAAATGCAATTTAACAACGGAAAGCGAAACGTGACAACGAAATAAAATACAAAAAAGTAATAGGAAGAGAGCGCACATAAAGCTTTATATAATATCGATAGTTATCGATATGTACGATACGATATACTTAGGTAACTAATTTGCTGCGATTACATATAGAACATTCCTCACTATAATTAAGTTTGTTTTTTATTATTTGTTTTTTGTTTTTGGTCAAAGCTTTAAGTTTGAAAAAATACATACAGATAAATATATAATATATTATTATTGTGTGCATTTGTTGTTTTTTGTATTTGTTTTTGAGTTGTCGCTTCGATTTGAATTTATGTACAAAGTTCGTGCTGCAATTGAACGTAACTAATACCGAAAAGTATCTACAAGATATTTATAAGTATCTATAGGTAGGTATATAAATGTGTATATATATTTGTATATAATCATCTTGCTGTTGTTTTCTCATTTGTTGTGGTTGTTGTTGTCGCTTGTATCTTTATGCTCGACACGCTCAGCTCAAACGGCGCAAATCGTTAAAATTTTATCGCCTCAACGAACGTGCGTGTGCCGCTCTTCGACTTGTGTGTTGGGTGTACTTCTCTGTGTTTGTATGTGTGTGTGTGTTGGCTACTGTTCACACACCACCACCAAAAAAAAATAAAACTAAAAATCTAAAATCCAAATAACGAACTCGACTCGCATCGCGTCGCGTCTCATTTCATCAACAACAACAACAACAACCTGCGCCAAGTGCGCGTTTCACACTTGGACACACTTCCGATTAACTCACAACTCGCAGTTCGTACGATTCACAACTCACAACTCTCCATTCACCATTCACCACTCAGCAGCATTCAGTATTCACGATTCACAACACTCATTATATTCATCATAATTTATGCATTCCTTATGCGATTTGAGTTCATAATGTTATCAGCTCTTTTGGCCTCTTCTTCAACAAATACCCTGCTAAAGACCTGCTTCCGAAACGGGTAGTTACATCTGCTAATCTGCTTTCAAATATAACATTCTCACTAATTGAGATTTTAGCCCTGATATTGCACTTGAGTAAGGTAATAAACTGTTTGGATGATGATGATGGATAGAAGAGATTTTATTACAATGTTTTATTTCAAAATGTTGCTTTTGTCTTCATTATATTGTAAAGCCATCTTTTAATATTCCCTGTTTTGTTAAAAAACTTGATCTGGTTGTTTTCGTAATTCAGAAGCTCGTCTGTTTTTATGGCTCTTAAAACTTTCTAGTTTTACAGCTTGTTGAACATAGAATTTTTAAGGTTTTTATTTTCTATGATCTATCCCAGCCTCTATTAACTGTTGAATTGATAATGAAAATTTTCATTCACCAGTTAAATGTACATCTTTCTAATACCCTAGAAATTTTATTCAATTTCCTGCATATCGAAATAGTTTCGTTTAAACCGATATTTCTTTATATTATACTAAAACTTTACATTTCATATAGCGTAAATTCGATTTCGATTATGAAGCTTTCAGTTTATAATAGTCTAATGCGAGTGCTGTGACGGTCTGTTTCTGATAAAGTTTTATCTTTATGATACCCTGGCTTGTGACGTCTGATTGGCGTAGTAGCGTCAGACATATAAATTCAGCTCATATAGATTTTAAAATTGATAAGAATTTTGCTTTTTGTGATACCCTAGACAACGAAATGGGAGCATTAGGATTTTGTTGTCTATTGCTATTGCTATAAAAGTTTTAGAAATTGAACTTTAAAATATATAAAAGATAGTAAACAGATTTCATTGAGGATGACTTTTCTATAATTTTCAGATTTTTTTTTTTATCAAATATTGAATTTTTTATATCGTATTTAAAGCATATAAATTTTTACAATATTAACTAATTTGTTTGCTTTAAATATGATGTAAGTAATTCGCTAATAGGGTATCTAAAAGTCGTTACATTTTGAAAAGTGAGCGTCCACTGAATGCGCCAGTTGAGGAGGCGATTGTTGAGCTGTTTTTCGCGCAGTGTAATCATGTAAAAACTTAATCTAATGCATTTTCTTTAAATATAATGTAATAAATTCATTAGTAGGGTATCTAAAAGTCGGCATATTTTGAGAAGTGAATGCGCCATTTGAGGAGGAGTTTGTCGAGCTGTTTTTCGCGCAGTGTAATCGAGACGTACTACGAGTTGGCGATTCAACGATTCGGCGAGACTCGAATGTTGTCGGCTTGTGTGTGTGTGTGTGTGTGTGTGTGTGTGATTGTTGTTTAGCTGTTGTTGTTGTTGTTGCTGTATTTGTTATTTGCTGATATTTTATAATTAATTTTCGTTCGCATTTTTGCTATGCCAAACAGCAACAACAACAACAACAAGAACAGCAATAACGACAACAACAGACGTCGCTGCTGTGCTTATTTTATTTATATTTTCGCATTTTTTGTGTCAGCTTTTTTTTCTCTGTGTTGTTGTTGTTGTTCGTCGCTTAGCAGACATATTTCCATTACGTTTTTAATTTATTTCGACGCGTACTAATTCCAGCGCAAATATTTGCACAATTATTTGCATCTGTGCGCGAATTTTGTATCTGTATCTGAGCACAAGTTCACAAGTATACGTCGAGTATCTTGTATCTTATTGCAGCTGTATCTGGTATAAGCTAGCTTTTAGGTGCGAATCATTTGTATATTGCTTTCTAATGAAGGTATTTATGTTCACCGTGGTTCACCGCTCTCGACGCTCCTCTTACCGCCACCTTTTGTGTGCTAATTGATGAGCTGGAAACCTGGGAGCTGCTCCTACAACTGGAAGGCGTTTGCAGACGTTATCAATTGGCATTCTGGTTGCTGCTGCTTTGCAGACTCTCCAGTGGCGCCACCAGATACATTTGCGAGCCGCACATCCAAAGGAACGCTGCAAATGAAAAGAAAAAGATGCAATTTAAAATTAAATTTCAACGGTGGTACATCTTAAAAAATATATTTCAATTTTGCATTTTAATTTGAGAGGCTCTTAAACTTAACAATTCAAACAAATTTCTTCTGCTTGAAGATCTTAAAACATATTTTATGTCTTCAATGCGGAAAAAACAATGAATTTAATTGAATATATGTACGGACAGAGAGGCTGAAGGTAAAAGACTATGAAAGTTTGTATTGGTAAATGTGTAATTTGTATTTTTTCATAAAAAACTTATTAAATTTAAAAGAATTTAGTTTTTCTTGTACTCAAGAATTTATTAAAATATATTTTATATCATCAACTAATTTGGAATGACAGAATAATGTAATCTAATTGGCAAATGTACGGATAAGAAGGCTGGTGATGAAAATAATGCAAATTTGCTTTAAATATTGACTTGAAAATTAAAAATTAAATATAACATGGTTTCATTTGTGAATTCTCTAATAGAATATATTTTATATGCTCAACTCTTATATAAGAAGAACGAATGAATCAGGCAAAGGTACGGATATATTATAATATGTTGAGCTCTTATATAATAATGGACAAGATAAATGTAATCGGCCGAAGGTACGGAAAGATAAAACCGATAAAACAACGCAAGTTTGACTCGAATATTGATTTTTGAAAATAATATATAATATCTAACTATATAATATTAAAGCAACAAAATATTCCCTCATATGTTGGCAGTATAGGCGTGGCTTTCCAAATTTCGAGCCAAATTTGTGTGTATATAACTTTCAGAAAGCCACATGCCAAATTAGGAGTTTCTAGCTCTCGTAGTTGCTGACATCGAAGTGTTTTTACAGACGGACGGACAGACAGACAGCCAGACAGAATGAATTAAATCAACTTTATAGACTACACAAATCTCATACAATAAGCTGCACAGCGAAACGTGGCAAGACTAATGAAAATTGTTATTCATGGATGAAAATACGAAATGATGTAATGGCCAAGAGAATGAGAAAATGAGCGAATGACCGGCGCTAGAGAGACACGAGAGACGCAATCAGGGCAGAGAAATAGAGAAACGAAGAGACTGCTGCTGCTGTTCATTAAAAAAAAAAAGTCCAGCGAAATACTGCATAAAAAGTTCCGAGTTGTTGTTGCTGTTGTCGTTATAACGGCAAAAATAAAGCAGTGCTCGCTGAGGAATGAATGACCGACCCAACGAACCACCAAATGAACGAGAAAGGCCAGAGAGAGGGAGAGCGAGAGCGAGATTAAACGAGTGAATGAAATGAAAGAGCGACAGAGAGAGAGAGTGAGCGAGTGAGTGAGAGCGGGGACGAAACAGAGACGAGGGCAGAGGCTAACGTGGAAGACACACGTTGACGAGCAGTGGCCGCTAAATTTGTGTATAATGACTACTTGAGAAAAGCCAAAGAGGAGGAAAAAAAACAACACAACACAACACAGCAACAACAACAACAACAGACAATAACAACAACAACTCAAGCACACACGAAATGTAATTTGTATAATTTGAGTCGCTTTTTTCTTGCTTTGCGTCGTCGACTGTGGGAAACGCGCCAAAAAAAAAAAAAAACGAAAAAAAACCGAACTAAACATAGAAGTTAAGCAGCAACAAAAAAAACCACGCGCAACTAACAAACAACTGACAACAACACAAGCAACAAAAAAAAAAGACAAAAAAAAAATAATATCCATTCAAGTTGGAAGACGACACCAAGTGGATGGATATTGTACTTAAGCTCGCTTCGAGAATTTCACCAATCAAACAATAATTCAAGGCAACTAACAAACTAATGCTGACAAATCGACGATTAAATACCCTTTGAAAATCAACTTTCTATTGTGGTTAATTTGATGAGATAATAAGATAATGAATATAATATAATACAATATAACTTAATGGGTAAAGTTAACAAATTATAGATTTTCCTGATACAATAAAATTTTATAAGAACTCAAACTGAGTGCATATAGAATTTTAAGTTAATTACTTTTTCACTATTTCGAAACAGTTTTCTGTATTCCATCAAACTTGACGTAAAATAGAAGTAATAAAAATAAAACATAGAATACAGAATACAGAAGTCTTTTAAATTCGAGGAAATGAAAAATGGATTCAAAGTCCTAAATCAAGCAATAATACTTTATACCGCAAAAACCTTTTAATACCAAAAATAGTAAACAGCAAATTCTACAAAGTGTTGGTGAACTATTCCGATTGTAAGAGCTTCACTACTTTATACCGCAAAAACCTTTTAATACCAAAAATAGTAAAAAGTAAATTCTACTAATTGTTGGTGAACTATTCCGATTGTAAGAGCTTCACAAATATATATAAGAACAAGTGATAACATTACAATTCAATGATAAGCAAAGCAATTCGCAAAAAGTAGAATAAAATTAGTAATATAGCAAAATAGTAAAAGATACAATTACAATAACTGATATATGTACATACAACGAACTGTTCTGCATTCTGGAATTAGTAACATTCCAAGGAATACAAGTATGTAAACTAATCTGATGTGAAGTAAATCGATGTTATAATAATTATACTTTTATCCAATTTGAATATAATAATAAACTGTAAAATAAGCAAGTTACAGACACATATGTAATTCCAATTATGGAAACTCTTACAGATAACGCAAACAGTTCTGAACGTATGTACTAACTAATACTATTTTAAATATTAAGTATCATATCTTCCATTTAAAACTTATATACATTTATACTCTCTAAGGAATGCAAAAGGATATCCTAAATCTCAGCTGAATAGCATAAATGTCTTCGCAGTTGTTATAAATACTAAGTAAAAAATTTATAAATAAAAAAAATTGATACTATAAAAGTATACATAAATTCTGTGTGCAATTTAGATTCTTCATTTTGCATTCTTTAATTAAGAATTCATTAATTCAATTCGTGAATTGAGAACAATCCTTCTTCGAAATGCAAAGCAATCTTATCTTAAAATAGCCAATCTAAAATTCTATAATTTTGTCTTTCTTTAAATTTTCTTAATTTTAGAATTTTTCATTAACTGAATGAATAAGATCCAGATATTTTAAAGTTTTCTTGAGACAAACGTCATACAATTTATATTCTCTAATAAACGAATGGCCTTTCAATTGAATTATGTTATATTTGTCAGATAGCCATAAACATATGATATTTGATATTAGATTATAGTCAACTGATAACTATGATTCAAGCGACTTAAAATTTAATGCAAATTAAGGTTCTCAATGAGAACTTCTCATCGGTTTAAGATGGATAATAATAATAATAATCATATATGTATTTGTGGAGAGACTCACCTTGTGACTAAGCGGAACTTGCCACCGGGACCGGAGTGTCGGTAGCGGAGATTTGAACGGGCGGCTTCGAGAGCGTCTCGCTGCTGACGCTGCCAGCGTTTGTGGTTGCTGTTGCTGTTGCCGTGGGCAGCGCCAAGGGAAGTGCGGCGGGTGTTGCAGGTGTGCTGGCAACAGCAACTGTTGTTGTGGTTGTTGGTGTCGGAGTTACAGTAGCTGCTGCTGTTGCTGCAGTAGCTGTGACTGTTGCTGTCGCTGTTGCCGTGGCATCCGTTTTGGTTGCCTTCTCCGATTCGGGAGTTTTGGCAGCAGCAACACTAGCCACACTGGCTGGTGGCGCCTCCTCGGCGAGGGCGGCAGCTTTTGCCTCAGCGCGTATGTTCAAATTGGCAGCAACTTGATCGATGGTTGTTGCCTTTTTCGTGGCACGCGGCGATGTGGCAGCATTGCAATTGTTGTTATTGTTGTTGTTGCTGCTGTTGTTGTTATTATTGTTGTTGCTGTTGCTGTTAGGGCTAAGCAACATTGTGGCTGAGCTTAATTTGGGCTTCTCATCGGCTTTCACAGTCAACGGCTTGGCTGCTGCAATTGTTGTAGTCGATGTTGCTGTTGATGTGTTGCTGCTGCTGCTGTTGCTAGTCAAGAGCGTGGCCTGATTGCGAAAGGCCAACGCCGATGGATTGGGTATGCTGCGCACTGAGGCATTCTGTGGTCGCACCACCGCATTCTTTGGCTTATTCTCGTAGATGTTGCTGTTGCTCGCAGTGTTGTTGCTGTTGCTGCTGTTGTTAGCAGTAGTGTTGTTGTTGTTGTTGTTGTTGCCAGCCTTTATCGAGATCTTTTCGCGCGCTGTTGCCGACTCGGAGAGCATATGCAGATTCTGTAGATCATCGCCAGCAGCAACCGAAGCAACTGAAGCAACAACATTGCTGCAATTGCTGTTGGCGGAAATGTTTTGCTTGATTTTATTCAGCGCAGCCTCCAGACTGTTGCTGCTGCCGCTGTTGTTGCTGCTGCTGTTGCCCACGGGTGGCGACGTGGGCGCCAATTTGGTGCTGTTGCGTCCTGTGCCCTGTGCTGATAAATCAAGTATGTCGGCATCCTTAGTCGTTGCTGTGGTTGTTGTTGAGCTTGTTGCTGCTGTTGCTGCTGCTGCTGTTGTTGTTGTTGTTGTTGTTGTTGGTGGTGGCCGAAAATCACGCAAACTCGTTTTCGACTTGTCCAACAAAGCAGCAGCAGCCGCTGTGCCATTGGTTTTGCTTCCAGTCGAAGTCAAAGTTGTTGCTGCTCCCGCTGCGGCAACTGTTGCGGATTTCTTTGAATTAAGCTCGGCTTTGGCTGCCGCTGCTGCTGCTGTTGCTGACTTTGATGGAAACGAGACTGGAACGGTGTTGCGCAGATTTATTAATGCAGGCGGCGATGTGCGATAAGCAGCATTGTTGCTGTTGTTGCTGTGGTTGTTGCCTCGTTGCGCACTCAGCGCAACTGACAACGGCGGCGACTTGACAGTCGCTGGCATCGACATCGACATCGACATTGGCAACGGCAGCGGCAGCGGCATGGGGAGGGGCAAAGGGAGTGGCAACGGCAACGGCGACGGCATGGCCACAGCACGTTTCGCTGGCTGCTTCGGTGGTCCCATCAAACGTGCACTGGTTGCTGCCGCCGCAGCGGCTGCTGCTCCAAGGCGCATAATCTCCAATGCTGGCAAATTGCTCAGCGAACTCTCGCCATAGCCATAGCTAAGGTTGCCCCCAGCTGCAGTTGGTCTTGGAGCTTGTGTTGCTGCCGCTGCTTTGGCTGCTGTTGCATTTGCCATGGTTGCTCGCGGTTGTGTGTTGCGTGGTCGCGGCGTTATTGTCACCGAACCGCTGGGCGGTAAATTCAAGCTCGAGAGCATCGGCATGCTGGTTGGCTTGGCCAACTCCGGACCGTAAAGACGCAGCTGAGCGCTTGCTTGTTGCTTCAGCTTGGCTGCTGCTGCAGCATACTTGACACCCACTTGCTGTTGTTGCTGCTGTTGCTGTTGCTGATAGTCGAGACGCGGATGCTTGGCCAAGCTAGAAGCTGGAGCGGATTCATCCAGCGACAGTGAACGCTTTGGCTGCTTGTTGGCTGCACTCGCTATGGAACTGGGCGTGGAGAGATAGCGCAGCATTTGATGCGGCGCCTGACGCAGCGGCGCTTGTGGCACGGCAAAGTGCGGCGCAGGCTGTGGCAAGGGCGTCAAAGTGGGTTGCCTTTTGTTGTTATTGTTATTAGTTGTTGTTGGTATGGGTTTCAGTTGCTTGGGAGCGGGCACAAGCTTCGACTTGGTTGTGGTTGCTGTCAGAGTGTTTGCTGCTGTTGTAGCCGGAGTGGTTGCTGCTGCTAGAGGTGGTGTTGCTGCCTTGGGCAACGGACTGCCAGCGGGTGAAAAGCTTTTGAACAAACTTGGCGGCAAAGGCGGCGATGCAGGCAACTGCGGCTTCTCCACTGAAGTTGCCATCGAAGTTGTTCCCGAAGTTGCCATCGAAGTTGCCATCGAAGTTGTTCCTGAAGTTGTCATCGAAGTTGTCATCGAAGTTGTCGCTGAAGTCGTCGCCATCAGGTTGCTGATGCTGCGCGATTCTTCACCTAAAGTGCGATTCAAATCATTGGCTTTCTGCAGCGCATTTAATTCGCCGCCAGCCAACGAATGCGAACGCTTGAGATCGAGCTTGTGCGCTTTGTGATTATGCGGTGTTGTTGTGATTTTCATTTTCATTTTTCCATCGGTTTGTGAACTGATTTCCGCATGCAACTTCTTGCGTTTGCCATTCGCATCCTTTGGCTCCTTGGAGTGCTTCTTTTTGCGCTTGCGATGCGACGACGATGATGACGTGGAGTTCGTCGAGGATGAAGTTGAGGTTGAGGTTGAGGCATCCGCGGTGCCATTGGAGCCATTGGTGGATGAGGAACACGAGGACATGGGCGAGGCATTCGGACTGTACTTCAAAGCATCGCTTGTACCGGGTGTTGTTGGCTGTTCAATGGGTTTGAGGCCAATGTTCTTGGCATACGTTTCCAAATCCAATTGATTATGTTGCCCCGCATCTTCGAGACGTGCATCCGCTGACTTGGGCAGCGTCAGTTTCGCCTTCATGCTGTTCAGCTCGATCTTGAGTTTGGGCAAATTGCGCACAGCTGCATTCGAGGACTTTTTGTTGGCCGTCTTCAGCTCGAAACCTTCCTCATCCGCATAGGCAGCGGATTTACTCAGCTGCGATTGCGGTATGCTCACCACAATGTTCATATTGGACACACCCAGGCTAGACTGTTCCTCCGGTTCCGGTTCGCTCTTCACGCGCAACAACGGAGCCGCCGTGGGTGCAACACCGTAATCACTGTACCGCATATCGTTGCTGCGTAAGCTCTTGAAGTTGCTCACAGCCTGAGAGGCATCTTCATGGGATTCATTTGCCGTCTGACTTAATGGTGTTCGCTTGTTGCCCTTGCTGACCTTTGAGTTGGATTTGGCGCGCGTTTTGCTCGCGGGCGCTGCATGTGGGCGAGGGGGATTATTATTGGGTTGCGTTTCCAGCTCATCGGCAAAGGTCACGGACTTGGCACTCTTTGTTGTTGTTGTTGTTGTTGTGGTTGTCACCACAGCAGCAGCAGAAGCAGCGGGTCTTGACTCAATATCCTGATTAACCTTTGACAAATTGTTTTCATCGTTTTTTATGCACTCGTTCTCATAGAGCAGTATCCTGTACTGAAAGGACATCGGCGCATGCTGCACAACGGGAGAGGGGGAAAAGAAGAGAGCAAAACAAGGGAACGATTGTAGAATTGACCTTAAACGGACGATACAATTGGATTTGCCAGTCGAATTGCCTTTCCAAATAAGAAAGCTACAGTCGAGGGTGCTCGACTGTGATATACCCGCTACCCATTTTGGAAAAAAACAAAATATTGAGGCATTGTTCTTAAAATATACGGAAATTATACTGCAAGAATACTAAGAATATGCCAAATGGTGTTATTGGTATATTAATATATTACTTTATTTTAAATATACCGAATAACGCAGAATATACCAAATTATCAGCTAAAACTACTATTACCTTTAGTATCTAGACTTTTTGCATAAAAAAAAATAATTCTTAAATAACTTCAACAATTTTTAACTGTTTGCAACCAAATTTTTAGGAATCACAAAGACTGTAGTTATTGAATATACCAAAATTCGCGACTCTAGCTTTAAAATTACGCTTTTTATTCGATTTTTGTTAAATTTCGGGGGCGGAAGTGGGCGTGGCAAAAATTTGAAACAAACTTGATATGCGTGCAAATATAAGAAATGCTGTCGAAAAAAATTATAGCTCTATCTCATATAATCTCGGAGATCTAGGAGATCATACAGACGGACGGACAGACAGACAAACAGACGGACATTGCAATATCGTCTCGACTGTTGACGCTGATCAAGAATATATATATGTACTTTACAGAATATCTATACTGTTACATACATTTCCTGCCGGCACAAAGTCATAATACCACTCTATCCCATATAAACTAGTTGGGTATAAAAACTAGTTGGGGAAACTCACCCGATCCCAGTGGTAGCAATAGCCAATGTCCATTAGCGTCAAGCTTGGCTGCAGCACCTCATCCTCATAGGTGACCTCGACCTCGACTTGTTTGTTCTGCGCATCGATGTCGTATTTGGAGCAGAGAAACTGCTTCAGATGCGCAATCCGCAGACCAGCGGGACACTGAAGATAGCAGACGGGCGGCTTATCCGATGCCCTGCAGTGTTTCAGCATTGCTGGATGATATTCTAGGGATAAACTGCGGGAGAAACGAGAAGCGAGAAAGAAAAGTTAAATATAAACGCAAGAGAAGCCGGAAGGAAATTAAACAAAATTCTGTAAAAGTCTGTGTAGATTATTAAACAAGACTAGAAACATGCCTAAGACTTATTATACAATAAGAAAATTTAGGTTTGAAGAATAAAGAACACAACTCTTAAATTTAAGATATTTCGAAGTAAGCATAAAAGCAAAACAGTGCGTTACTATTCAAAAAATATACCAAATTAATATAGCGCGAAAGTACTGAAACATGACGAGGGCTAGATTTGGTATATCTATATAATACAACATTGAAAATATACCATAGAGTGCTATAAAAAAAAACAAGATTGTCAATCAAAGCTATTAAGACCCGTAGGAAGTAGTCTACTATAGTTTTTGAAATCTGAGATCTGTTAACGTTGATCAAGAATATATATACTTCAAAGGGTCGGAGATGTCTTTTTCTGCATACATTTCTTGCAGGCAGAAAGTTATAATACTAATCTGGGCTGTGGTTATATATATTAAAGAAAGACATTAATCTTAAAAAACAGCAGCTAACAAAAGTTCTATGGTATTCATATGTCAAAGGTATAATTTAAAAAGGGAAAAACTTGTGGTTTTGAATTCCATATTCATTCTTACCATTTTTACAAAATTCCACTAAAAATGTTAGAATATAACGAAGTATATTTCGTTTCCCACTACAAGCCATCTTATTTCAATAATATAATAAAGAAATATTCTAGAATTCTGCTCGCATTTTCAAAATGTATTTTGTGTTTTATATTTTGAATTGTTTAGAACTTGATTCAAGAGGTTATTCTTCGTTATAGAACGTTTTTTTTTCTCTGTGTATTTTATATTTCTGAAATCCCATAGTTAATCACAGTACCCTACAGTATTATTATTAGGCACATAGTTAGTTGGAAATTTGAGCGCCCAAATAATGCCCAGTGTGAGTTCAATTAGGCTGATGAAGTTAAGAGAATGTCGACGGAAATTGCTACAAAAATATAGTACTGCTGATGAGGAAAACATTTTGCTGTTGAGGGTTGAATAGTGAACGAACTCTGAAGATAAAAACAGTGGAAATTGTACATTCTATTCTGTTTGTTGAGTTTAATTAAAGTGACGAGTCGAGGGATGAACAAAGCCGAAACTGGGAAAGTTTCTAATCAAAATTCTTAGTGACTGAAAAGGTTTACTCTTTGAAAAGAAAAAATAAAAAACATTTTTTATAATTTCTAAACAATGCGAAGTTTGCTCCCAATAAAAGTGGAACTGAGGAATTCCTTCCGAAAGACATAAAGTTATTAGTCCTAAGGAAAACTCAAGGAAACACCTTAAAAAAACTTTTAGATTTTAATTCTAAAATCGAAAATAAAACTAAGAATAAGTATCTAAAACAAATAAATTATAAGAAGTAATAAAAAGTCTACAAAATATGTAAGAAGAAGCAAATTAAATTGAATTAAATTATTATAAGTAGCAAAAAAGATTATAAAATTTATCTATATCTATTCCACATAAAGAAGTTATTATATCAAAGTAATTATAGACCCACCTTATAGGCTCTGTTGGCGTAAAGAACTCCTGTTCCTTTTCGGCTTGCAGCACATCGTCGAGGTCGGAATCGAGGTCCTTGTGCTGTTCCTCGAACTCAACGAGTCGCTCGCACTCACGCTGATAGAGTCCAGGAACCATTTTATAGATGAGGGCACGCAATGTGTCATCGGATCTGCAACGAATAGGCGATGAACTCATGAGTAATGCATGAAGTGGAATGATAGAGAAGAGTAGCTAAGGTGCTGAGGGGAAATATGAAGAGATCTCTTTTGTAGCACCTACCTTAGGTTATCCTCATTGATCTGCTTGCCGCCGCTGGCCTTGCACTGGGGACAGTAAACATCGCGCAGCAAATGCTTCAAAATGCAGCTGCGGCAATCTGAAAGCACAATTCAAGTTCGAATTCAAGTTGAAGTTGATGCTGAAGTTGAAGTTGGAACTGAAGTGGCGTCCCAAGTGGTTTCGAGCTGGACTTACATGTGTGATAGCAATAATCCACTGTGGTGGGGTCTATCATATAGCCCAGGCAGATGCGACAGCTCAACTGTTCATTGAAGTCGCCCATCTGTCGACGATTTGCGACTGCTTTCTCCATCTTGGTGTGCATTCTAAGCTGTTATTTCTTTGTATTAGCCTCTGTTGATTTGAACTGAATTTGTTTCAAACGAATGTCATGTCCTGTGAAAGGATTGCGAAAGGAAAGAGATTGCGACTTAGCTATGGAAACGAAACTGTAAAGTAAAGTCAATTTAAAGCAGCTTAACTAACTGAGATCAGAAAATTATAAAACAAGGCAATAATATGTTATAAATATACAACATGGAGTAATATATCTTTCAATAAGTCGTGTGACTTAAGCCGAGATAACACGAGTTTTGATAATACATTGCGATTCTAAAGAAGTGCGATTCTTCAGATGATTTTTGTAAGTTTTATGACATTTCGATAGTTGGGAAACACAAAACAAGTGCATGTCCTTTTCTCTGTTTTAAAGAAAATGTATTCAACGTAAATTCAGGTGTTAATTTATCACAGTTTTTTCATAGTTTTCATATTCTTTGTATTTTTTATAAATATGTATAAATTAAATGAGATTCATTCTAATTTATATGAAAAAGAACTTGACTTTTTGGCTATATTAGTGTTCAGTAATTAAGATACATATGTGAAATGCAGTTCCGGAACATTTCATTCGAAAAATATATTTATTGTTTGTTCGTTTACTTTGCACTATAGTAAAGAAACATTTCCAATCGAAATAAGCCTACTTTATGAATAACTTGTGAGTTGGTCACATTTCAAATTATTTTAATTCTTCTTACATGAGCGTAGAATATCGAAAAGGGGCGTGGAATAGTAAAAAACAAGCAAATATGATAGGAGATTACTGTTCTTAAATTTCGTTGATATAGTGTTCATAGTTTTTGAAATCTGATCTTCTAAAGACGCAGACAGACAGCCAGACGGCCAACTCAATTACTGCTACTGATCAACTGTGTATTAACAGTGTTGAAAACGAACATTTTAATCATTTTGTGATTGTCACCAACTTAGAATGCCCTTACAATCCACAAATACCAAGTATGGGTAGTAAAAAGCTAACTGTGAGAAAAAACATAAAGCAAAATCCCATCATCAAGCAGACAAGACCATCATCAGCCATCAGCCAAGAGCCATGAAATATCATTGTGGTTGTCGCTGTCGTCAGAGAGGAGCTTCAAAAACACACAACAAAAGCCGCACATAGCTCTCGCATATAGCAAAGATTGTATATGTATCTGTAGAGTATCTTTGTATCTCTATCTATGTAGCTGTAGCTGTCGTTGTCGTTGTCGATGTCGTTGTAGGCACAAGACCTCAAAACTTTAGACTAGTAAGTCAGCCATCCATGAATCGGAACAATGCCGAAAACAAAAATACGAATATGAGCATACAACAAAAGAAGAAGAGGAAGTGGCACAGAGAGAAGAATACAACAAAAAAAAATAGAAAAAAAAGTAATTCATACGCGCGGGTCAGCTAAAAAAAGGAAGAGCTCAAAGAGCGAAGACTGAGTTGGGGGGGCTACTCAAAAGCGACGCCCTTCGTGTCACACAGAGGGCACCCTACACAAAGCACACATACACACACGCACACTAATACACACACACACACACACACTAATACACTTCACACAGCGGCAACGATTGTGCACTCGACGTGTGTACTTGAATCTAGTTTTAGGTTTTGCCTCGTCGTCGGCGTCGTGCAAACGAATAAAGTACGAAAATTACGCTCTTGTGCCCTACACACACACACACACACACATAGAGCAACTCTTTGACTTGCTGTTGATAATAATAATGATGATTATTATGTATGTACATATGTGGGCAGCGAGTTGTGGATCAACAGCGGCAGCAGGTTGGAGCGCCGCTTACCACAAGAATCTATGCCACATTCGAAGCGTTGCCAACCATAATGACAACGATGATTATGATGATGATGACGATGATGACGATGATGGCGATGACGATGACGATGACTGTAACGTTGACGATGAAGAGATTTGTATGAAACAAAGGCTGCAAATGTCATGATGTCAATCTATTATGTACTGTACATTGTCACATGGGATACAAGAGCACAACGATAATAGTTTGTGTGTGTGTCTCTGACTGTCTGTGTGTGGGCCTGGGAAAGAATTGGAATACAAAGTAGCCGAAGGCGCCATATCCTAACATTTCACTGGGTTTAACAATCTTCAAAAAGTGTACATAAAAACGATTTGCTTTAAATATTATAGTATGTTTAGTATCTTTAAAAACTGAATAGAAAAACTATTTGCTGTTAAAATTTTAGTATTTTTATTTTCTTTAAAAACTGAATAGAAAAACTATTTGCTGTTAAAATTTTAGTATTTTTATTTTCTTTAAAAACTGAATAGAAAAACTATTTGCTGTTAAAATTTTAGTATTTTTATTTTCTTTAAAAACTGAATAGAAAAACTATTTGCTGTTAAAATTTTAGTATTTTTATTTTCTTTAAAAACTGAATAGAAAAACTATTTGCTGTTAAAATTTTAGTATTTTTATTTTCTTTAAAAACTGAATAGAAAAACTATTTGCTGTTAAAATTTTAGTATTTTTATTTTCTTTAAAAACTGAATAGAAAAACTATTTGCTGTTAAAATTTTAGTATTTTTATTTTCTTTAAAAACTGAATAGAAAAACTATTTGCTGTTAAAATTTTAGTATTTTTATTTTCTTTAAAAACTGAATAGAAAAACTTTTTGCTATAAATATTATAGTACTTTAGTAAGTACTCTACTTTTTAAATCAAAATAAATAATAACAATTATTCAAAATTTGAAGGATTTTCGATGTAATATTGTTAACATTGTTTCCAAATTAGAAAATAAGAACATAAAAATGAAGTTAGAGGAAATATGATAATTAGTCCACCAAACTAAAGAAAAATGTACTTAGGTATCTTGCTTATAATCGAAGATGTTTATAGAGTCTAGTCCTAGATTGAAAAGGAAAGATCCTCTATACTACAGTAATCATATTCTTCCTAAAAATAGCAACTTTTGGCCACACCTTAGATCAATTTCTTTTCTTATAATGAGACTCACAAAACATTGAATCATCTTTCTACAATTACAATAAATTAGACACCGAACAGGCGAATGTAATGAATGTTATCTATTTATATGGAACCGCAAAATATTTCATCTAAGCTAAAATCACCTTTTTTCCAATATTTATAGTAATTACCAAATGAAATGAACTGCGAAAAGATCTGGATCTGGATAAAAAACATTAAAAATATGTTGAGCTATATTTTTCGAACTATGTGAATTATTGGTAACAATCCGTAAAGATGTCTAGAGATATGTTGAGTGTTTTAGATTGACAACTGTGACTCCAATTTGATATTATTATTGTGATATATTTTATAATATAGAGTAGTATAGTAAAGTATAGAGACTATAGT
The DNA here is from genome assembly GCA_023558455.1 of Drosophila kepulauana. Classification (NCBI taxonomy): domain Eukaryota; kingdom Metazoa; phylum Arthropoda; class Insecta; order Diptera; family Drosophilidae; genus Drosophila; species Drosophila kepulauana. Next base: position 1,807,097 of record CM042369.1, read on the forward strand.
ATGGGATCTACAAAATATAGATGTTTTATTATAGGGTCTAAGATAGTAAACTACAATCATTGCGTTTACGCTCAACTCTAGATCGATTGTTAATATGAAATCAATGTTGTAAACTCTGCAATTGCTTTTCAATCTGTGCCTCAATTGGAAAACTTGCAACATTAGCAAGCAACTTCTAGCCTGCCTCGCTCGAAAGCAAAGTGTAGGGCAAATAAAAGTCGCCTTGAAGTGCGACGAGTAGAGCGAAGTCAAGTCGCATTCAGTTGCTGCCCACTTTTGCCCCGTTTGCCTTTGACATGCTTCGCTTTTGTACGTCGCACACGCTCACGCGAAACTGGCACGAAAGCAGCTGGCAAAAGGGAAGACGAAATAGGCGGCCGAAGTGACAACACAAAAGCAAGACGACGACGACGAAGGCGAAGACGAAGACGACGTCAAAGCTGCGATGCTGGCAAGCAAAACACAAAAAGCGAGAAGCGAGCAAGGCGAACAAAAACAAAAGCAGAAAAAGTGGCAGCAAAACTAAGCCAACATGCAAAGTGGGCGCAAGGATGAGGCGGCAAAGAGACAGAGAAAGAGAGAGAGAGCGAGAAAATGATGTAGATTGTAGTTGATGCTGCAGTGGGGAGGAAGACAGTGGGGTGTGTGTGTGTGTGTGGGAGTTGAACTGGGTGGACACTGTAGTTGCCAAAGTGCTCTAGGCAATCTAGAATGAGGATAATGAGGCGAATGTGCAGCCTAAGCAAACAGCGAAATCATTCATCAAGGCGCCCACTGACATCCACGCCCACTTGATGAAAATGTCCCACTGTGCGGGGTTTCGTTGGGTGCCAAAGGATTCAACGGACGAACGAACGAACGAACGAACGAACGTCAATAGACAATGTTGATGACGTCTTCAATGTCGCTGACGTTAAAGTCTCTCATACACACACGCAGACAGTGACGAAATGGCCACAGCTTACAATAAAAAAAATGGAAAGAGGCTTGCCGCGCTCTTATCGCTATCGAAACGAAACAATAATAACAATAACAGCAGCAGCAACAACAACTTGCGCCGGCACGAGCGAAGTTTACAAAACCGACCCGCAGGGTGGTTGTTACACACACACACACGCACACTTACGTACACGCAGATAGACACGAGACGACACGACACGGCACGAAGCGCACGCAACAAGCTTTGCCGAGAGACGAACACACACACATACACACACGCGCAAAGCGAGAAATGTTGTTACATCGAAAAACAAAACTTGGTGAACGAAATACTTTTGCTATAAGCTTGCTTGCGTTGTGTCCACAACAGCAGCCGCTGAAAATACAACTGAAAGCAATGCACGAAATTCAAATGCTACGCTACGTTCGTAACTATCTATGTGTGTGCGTAAGTATGTGTGTGTGTGTGTGTGTATTCGTACTCGCACTCGCACTCGTACTCGCCGCGCAATTGAGGCGAAACGAGCACACGACGGCACAACGAAGCAGCGACGACACAAATTTGTATCTATTCGCCGCAATAAACTGTGAGAGAGAGCCAACGCTGCTTCGCCTGACCGCCCCAGTGGGTTGCTTTGATGTTTGTGTGTTTGCGTGTGTGTGTGGGGAGAGCGCACGAGAAAAAAAAGCAAAACAAAACTGGCAAAAGCCAAAACAAAACTTTCTACAATTTTGCGCGCGCGTTTTTCGCCTTTTCGCCGCACAATTTTAGTTTTCGGCTCGCTTCGAAATCGCCGCCTGCGTCGAAAATTCCAATACGACGCACACACACCATCGCACGCAGTCACGTGTATGTGTGTGTTTACAAAATTTTCACACACACAACTACCACATCGGCATGGGCATAATTTGTATATGTTTTTTTTTTCGTTACATTTCGCCGCACTCGCCGCGCAATCAAAAAGCAAAGTGAAATTTTCTTATTAGAAATGTACACAAAACACAGGCGCGCTTTTCCATTACGACGCAAATTGCTGCAAACTATTGCACACGTCTTACAATTACAGTCGCTTGCCGCCAGTGGCTGCTGCACTGTGGTTTTTCATAGCTATTTTGACGCACGCAAAAAAAGCATAAATCGATTCAAAGCAATTGATGGATTTCTCTACTGCTTCTTCTTCTTCTACTGCTTACTTTATAACACTTGACGACGACACATACACATCAGGCACACCAACACTAATCCATGTGTGTGTTGTTGTTGTGTGCGTGTGATTGTGTGTGTGCGCGCTTCTTTCACTTCAGCTGCTGCTGCTGCTCTTATCGATTTCTCATACACGTTTTTATTATCACCGAACAGCCGCTGAGATTTTGTAGCGCTTTTACTCTCTCACTCTGGCTATCTCACACACTCACTCGCATTTGCACTCGCACTATCTCTGTCACTCGCTCTGTGGTGTTCAGTGAACGGCGAGTTTGAAAAATTTTTTGTACTTTTCTCCGTCCACAAAGTGCACGGCACGAAAACTGTTCAAAGACTGATTCTGATTAGACCTGCCAACGGCTTCGGCACCGTGGCGCTGTCGCTGTTCGTCGCGTCTGCGCCTGAGAGTTCGTCGCGAGAGCGAGAGCTAGCGCAAGCGAGACAAAGAGACGCGCTGTTGCCGTTTCACGCCATTGCTGTACCGCCCACCCTGCGGCTGTCGTGAGGCTTGATTGGCTGCGAGTGCCATGTTCGGCACGTTCGGCTCCCATGCCCGAACACTTCGTCTCTGCACGAAGTGTGTGCGTTGCGAACGTATGCGATGCACGAAGTGTGTGTACGCGAGTGTGTGCGCTTCGCTGCTGAGCTGCCTTTACCTTTTTTGGGGTGGCTGTGCGTTGCGTTTGCCTTGCTTTGTGCGTGCGTGTGTTTGTGTGTTGGTGTTGATGTCTGTTTGTTTGTTTGTATGTGGGTGCTGCTTTTTAATTGAATTCGACTGTCAAATGAGAGATTAACGTCGCTTCAGCATTGACGTTGGCATCGACTGAGAGAGCGAGAGCGAGAGAGAGGCAAGCGCACAGAGTAGCGCAGGCAGCGCTGTCAACAGTTGAGTGCCAGCTACGTATTGGCCTTGGCGTTTATTTTAATTATCGCGAATTCTCGTTTGGTCGCTGCCACTACACATTGTTGCAGTTGTTGTTGTTGTTCTTGTCCCTCATACTCGCTCTCCCAGTTCGTTGGGCATTTTGTGTAAATTATGAATATGCCATATGCAAAACGTATCATCCTCTCCCTTACGTGCATGTGTATTAGTGTATGTGTGTGCTTGTATCTCTTTATCCGTTTTGATGCCTGTCACTGACACCTCTTGACACATGAAGCCTACTTCATTTTACATTCGATGTTTTGCCGTAGGGGGAAATTCGTGAGAGGGGGAAATGCGAATTTTCTGCTCACATTTTTGATTCAATTCAATTGAAAGCGACTTCAGCGCTTGTCGAAATTTGCATTTCAAAGGTTTGTGGCAACATCGACGACGACAAGTGCAAAATAAAAATGTCCTTGAAGATTCTGCACGTTCCGTCGTTGATTTCAAGGCCCGTTAGGCATTAATATGCATAGCAATTGCTTCACTGAAACTAAGGAAAAAACACACACACACGAAAATATCAAGGGGCATTGAGTTTGATAAATGATGCACATACGCATCGCGAATTTCCAAGCGTTTCTATCGCTTCCCTTATCATATTTCAATGGGGAATTCTCTCATGTTCCTCGTGCCACGCCCCTGCTCCGACTTCATTTTCCTTTTTCATTGAACTCTTCTCAATTTCCGTTTTATCCGAACGTGCATAATTCATTTATCTTTATTTGTTGGCGTTTGCTTTATTTATTGTATTTTCTTAATATTAGAATTGTTGCAACTTCACACAAGAAATATATACACATGTTATATAGCACATCGTCTTATCCTAAATATACACACCGTTTGAATATGATGCAAAATACTTACCTTTTGGATAAACAAAATGTGCCTATTAATTAACAACATTTTCGCTATATTTATAACCAAGTATAAAATATATAAATATATATCCTTTCAGTTTTGCATAGTGACAGTATTTTTAATCTTAGCAATAACATGATTAAAATCATTCTAATAATGATGATTTTAATTCTGTACAAAACAACAATTAAGCAATATCTGTAATATATAAAATAAACGTGACAATTCGAACACAATTTAATAAATTTCATGAAAGCTGTGTATAAAAAAGGTATTTCCTTAATATAGCTGCTACTATTACCTTATAAATATATGACAATACTCATTGCGATGAAAATCAATGAAATTCATAAATGCTAATTATCTACACTCTATCAAGTTCACTATTTTATCAACTCATTAAACAAATTGTATAGATTTGAAATCCCCAAAAATAACAACTGAAAAATAATTTCATAGCTTTGCCATCGGTTACTTCGGGTTCCCCTACAGTATGGAAAATATCATTAGAATCACGCAATATAATAATGTGATAACGCTTCAGTTACTCAAAAGTGTATTCGACAAATATTTTATTAAAATTCAACTTTGCTTTTCAAGAACTAAAGTCTCTTTCATTGAATTAAAATATGTTAATTCGGTGTTTTCTTAGGAAAGTTCAGTTGAATTGCATTAGGAATATTGTTGTTGTAATGTAAATTATCTTTTTCGACTTAAAAATAAGAATTCTTATTTTAAGAAAATATTTTAGGTCCCCGCATTCCGTAGAGTTATCCCAATAACAGCCTTTTCTACTTTTTATCACATGACATTTAGAATTAGGTTTTTTTTGTTTACAATGAAACAGTATTTCCGAAGAAACTATCTAAAATCTGACATGTTTTGTAATGATTTAATTAAATTCTATATTTCAGAGCACATACAAGGAACAATTCGTTTGGTAATCTGAAATCAACACGAAGTTGAGACAAATCCTAACATTTTTTATACATATTGACATCATTTGTGTACAAAAATTTCCAACAATTAAGTAAATAAGGTAATATCTGAAGAGATATTTACATAATTTGTGTAGAAAAATTTCCAGTTTATTCAGTAAGTAAGGTAACATTCGAAAACATGTAGGAAAATACCTGGCTTAACACCATTAAATGGGAATGGAAAAAAAGTAGGCTGCTAAATGAAAAGACAACACACTACTTACATTTTATTTACTTTCATTTTTAAGTGTGACTGTTAAGAGAGAAAAATATGCCACTAAGCTATATTAAAGCAGATTTATAGTGTGTTTTGGGTGTAAGCTTGTGATACTTTAATTTTCTATGTTTAAACTTTTCACACGTTCGTTCTAATGTGAATCTTTGTGTGTTTTACAATTTGCTTAATTTAAAAATGTTGTGGCTGCAAGTAATTTTCAAACATTAAATAATTGCATTAATTTTTAACGAAAAAGAGAATACAGAATGTCGATTTCTACTTCTAAATTAATATACAACAAAAATGTAAATAAATATATTTTCAATATAATTTTTTTAATGCACGCTTTCTAACATGTGATATACAATATTTTTAATGCCTAATGATAAATGCAACAACTGTATTCGAGTTTTTCGTGTTTCTTTTTATAAAATAACATATGCAACTACTTTGCACCTACCTGAAATTTGTACCTAATGAATATAAGATCAATTATGTAGACTATAAAAATTATATGACAATCATAACATAATTTTCTGATGATGATGAAGATTTTTATCTTCAGTATGCAATTAAACATATATGCAATTAAGCAATTGCTTTGCACTTAACTGCAATTTATAGCCAATGAACAAATAATAATGTAGAACATAAAAACTACATGACAATCACAACATCATTTTATACAACTATTATCGACATGCAATTAAACGTAAATAGAGTTTAGAAATTCCTTTGCATTTAACTGAAATTTATAGCCAATGAATTTCACATCAAAGATGTGGAACATAAGAAATACATGACAATCATAAGATAATTGTGCAACTATTTTAAATATGCAATTAAATGTAAATGCTGTTATCCAATTGCTTTGCACCTAACTGAACTTTATAGCCAAAGAATAAGATCTAAGAAGTATTAAACTTAAAAACCACATGACAATCATAACATCATTTTATGCAACTATCTTAAACATAAATGCTGCTCCGAAATAGCTTTGCATTTAACTGAAATTTATGGTCAATGAATTTAAGATCAAAGATGTGGAACATAAGAACTACATGACAATCATAAGATAATTGTGCAACTATTTTAAATATGCAATTAAATGTAAATGCTGTTATCCAATTGCTTTGCACCTAACTGAACTTTATACCCAAGGAATAAGATCTAAGATGTATTAAACTTAAAAACCACATGACAATCATAACATCATTTTATGCAACTATCTTAAACATAAATGCTGCTCCGAAATAGCTTTGCATTTAACTGAAATTTATGGTCAATGAATTTAAGATCAATGATGTGGAACATAAGAAATACATGACAATCATAAGATAATTGTGCAACTATTTTAAATATGCAATTAAATGTAAATGCTGTTATCCAATTGCTTTGCACCTAACTGAACTTTATACCCAAGGAATAAGATCTAAGATGTATTAAACTTAAAAACCACATGACAATCATAACATCATTTTATGCAACTATCTTAAACATAAATGCTGCTCCGAAATAGCTTTGCATTTAACTGAAATTTATGGTCAATGATTTTAAGATCAAAGATGTGGAACATAAGAACTACATGACAATCATAAGATAATTGTGCAACTATTTTAAATATGCAATTAAATGTAAATGCTGTTATCCAATTGCTTTGCACCTAACTGAACTTTATAGCCAAAGAATAAGATCTAAGATGAATTAAACTTAAAAACCACATAACAATCATAACATTATTTTATGCAACTATCTTAAACATAAATGCTGTTCCGAAATAGCTTTGCATTTAACTGAAATTTATGGTCAATGAATTTAAGATCAAAGATAATTTTATTCAACAATTATTGATATGCACTTAAACGTAAATTCAGTTATCAATACTCTAAAAATAAATTAAAATTACGAAGAAAAAAACAATTTGAACGAGTTTTAACTACTCAAGCTGAACAAATTTGGCTTAATCCATTTGACTACTGACTAATTTATATGATGGAAATGCAGGAATAAATCAGTTGCTGATTAAATTGCTGCAGAGGAGCAACGGTGATTTGACTGCCAGGAGTCAAGCATTATTCATGAACTGATTTGGCTTGCAGTGAGTTGGCAAAAAACCACTGCAGAGTCGTTGTCGACTGCATCCAAACGTAATTATGCCCCATGCCAAGAGGCAGGCTCCATAAACGGGGATCCCATGTGGCAGAGATAGGAGAAGCCTTAGGCGTGTGTGTGTGTGTATGTGTGTGAGTCCTTGCAACCCAGTTGGATATATGAATCCTGCTGGCCAAGTGAATAATTAATGTGTGTGTAGCAACTGGTTGTGGTTTTGTCTATGCGGTTAAGAGCAGACTCAACAAACATAGATGCCCAATAGATTTATGTCCGTCTGTGAAGTTGGATTCGCAATGTTTGCCAAGTTGCATCCGGTTAAAGGTGGCGTTGCAATCGAAATCCAGACTCCTTTCAAATACATTTCTCTTTCAACTTCCCTCTCTCTCTCTCTCTCTTTCTCTCTTTCATCGCCCTCGCAACTGTGAAATATGAAAATAATTTGGACAGGTGCACTTATTACATATCTTTTATGGCAATTAATGTCTCTGTTCATGCTCTGGCCACAATTAGGCTGAATGTACTTTCCAATGTGACATTTATCAAAAAGGGCGCATAATTTATTAGAAAAGTACACACATACAGGGATTATAGAAATGCGCAAGAGAGCAAGAGAGAGACAGAGAGGTAACGAGGGCAGCATACAACAAAATAATATGCAGGGCATGCAATAAAAATACACGAAAAAAAAGTGAAATGAGAAAAATTAAGGGTATAAACAAGCGAGTAAACATGAAAGATTTGCGAAAGAAATCTCTGTAGTATCTGTTCGTATTAACCCTCAAAAAATACCTGCGTCTGTGTGTGTGTGTGTGTGTGAATTCGAATACGTAATGAGCACTTGTGGTACACGTAAATGCGGCACTACGTCTACAGCTGAATGCCAGCTACAAAGCAACAAAGCAACAACACGAACAGCAGCAGCAGCAGCCGTCGGCAGCGGCAGCGGCTGCTCACTCACCACTATGCCAGAGCCACAGACAGCACCAACAACCACACACACACACATACATACATACTTACATACACTACGCTTTCTTGCTATTGCTTTTGACTCGTCGTTCATCGTTCCCATTTAGCATTGTGCACACAACCCAGTGCCCAATATAGTCAGCTATGTTTGCATATTAACTATTAATGTTTATTAAGCGTATACGCTTTGATATTTATTTTTAATGGTTTGTGCTGTTTAATTACATTTAATAACATTGCTTTTTACATTTTATAAATAGTGGATAACTGCTTAATAGTCGTTTTAGTATATGACTATGCCATTTTCTACTAGGTCATTTGTTTTGCGTGCTCAGGGCTCTGGCATACAAAATTTTGCTGCTGACGTTGGCAGCAGCAACAACAGCAGCAGCTGCAGCAGCAGCAAGTTTCACGTCGTGCGCAAACATGGCGATGGCGTTGCGTTGCTTTGCGTTGCTCTGCCTTGCGTTTGCATTTGCTTTTTCGCATTTGGCATAGCATGATGTTTGTTTGTATGTATGCATGTACGTATGTATGTGCAATATTTACTTTTAAATTGCAGGCAAGCAGCAGCGGTCGACTCGTCGTCCAGCCCCAGAGTGCAAACCCGCACCCCTCATACATACACACTTAGGCAATACAACCCACCACTTGGCCGCAGCAGCAGCAGCAGCTACATTGGCGTCGGCATCGACTGCGGCATATTTACATTTTGATTGGGAAACTGTTGAGGCGCATTTTGACGCCGCATTCGTGGGTGTAGTTTAAAATGCTGTCGCTGTCGCAGTCGCTGCTGCTGCTGCTGTTGTTGTTGTTATTGTTGCCTTTTTCGTTTCATTTCGTTTTCAAGCACAAGCCACGCACGCACACAGGCACGCACACACGCATGCATACTCTGAAGCTTTTTGTGTTTGTGCTTTTGTTGTTGTTGTCGCTGCCGCTGCTGCTTTTTGCTTTGTCCAATTATAATTTGTTTCGATTTATCACACGACATTATTGAGACAAGCAGCACACGGTAAGGAGAACGGCAAAAATGATTAATTGATCAATCGACCAAATCTCTAATCTCCAAACAATCGCTATACTATTTGTCATATAATTTCAATGTCCGCATGATTTTATTCATATTTCGCTATTTTTAATACTGAAAGTATTTTGTTTTTTAGGTATTTCTTTCGTGTCGCATAATTGAAATGGCAAAGTGATTTTTCATCATTATTACGTAATGTTTCAGCGACCTGCGGGATCTGTCGCCCCACTCCACCTCCTAACACGACTTTTGAATTTACGCCACTAATTAGTTTATGAATGTTGTGCGACGTCAACGCTGGCAGCGACGCCAACGCTGCAGTAAACGACAAAAATTCACCACCTTCCCACCAGGGATGGGGTGAAAAATTCCAATTTGCTGACATCCCGTGTGGTTGAGGGGTGCAAAGCAACGGGTGCAAGCGGGTGACTCTTCTCTCTTCTCTCCTCTGTCTGTTGGCTGATGCTTGATGCCCGTTTTCCCCTAGGATGTCGCGAAATGTGCAATTTAAGAGATTAATTTGTTGCCGCATTGTTGCTTTCACTCTTCTCTTGTTATTGTTGCTGTTGTTGTTGTTGTTTAATCTGTGACGCAGTTACGTAACTTTAAAATCCCAATTAAAGTGGATTTAAATTGCTTGGAATGAGTTCAAGACCCTTTTTTGCCACTCGCCGCAAGCAACGGAAATTTGCATAATAATTTCAAAAATATTTGCCAAACCCAAAAATTTGCAGTCATTATTTATGAATATATAATATTATTATTATTAATTTCAATTATACAATTTTGTTTCTTCAAAGAGCCTTACAATTCTTCAAGGGGGCGGTGTATTCCGTTATAATGACATTGTAATCTGCACATATCTGGTAAAACAGGTTGTCTGTATACAAAAAGATTGCTTAGACTGTTAGAATTAAGGCATTCTTTAGGTGATGGATATAGCCTGGAATGAAATACTAAAAATTTATAGACGGCAAATGGGGACTCAGGTGACTTGTTAATATTGGCTTTTCAAATGTGAGTTGAGGATTAGAGAACATTCCAGCAATAACCTAACAAAGAAGTATATATACGGGATGTTTTTTAGTTACAATCTCTCTTTCGATCTTCTTATTTTACATAAATAACATATAATATATAAAAAGACAGTAATAGATTGTACTACCCAAGGTCCCTATGGCTACCCTGATTCCTAACCTAATATGGCGCCCTTAGCAATCTGCGCTAGGTAAAAATGTTAAAGAAACTCAATATTTGATTGTGAATACCATATGTCCATATAGGTTTTTGTAAAGTAGAACATTATCTATAGCTGAACAAGATCTAAAGCTGAACAACCGCTTCACTGCTGGATTTTCAAATTAAGCTGTTTTTCTTCACTTAAAAGTGTTCTGCTTTGGTAAGATAAGGTATTTAACATGTTTTAAAGAATGTTACGAGTAATGTTAAAACTAGAATCAAATTGATTCCATTGGTTCAAATAGAAAATGGGGTAACTATTGATTTAAAAGTGTTTCGTTAACTATTAAAAACTTCGACAAACGTTTGAAAAAAATAAAGGGAACAAATAAAACAAGCACTAGAATATTTGGATCTAAAACTGTGACTATAGTGTACATTTTTAGGAATGCTTTTTATTGTAATGTCCGCTCTCATTCTGTTCATTCTGCACATGAAGAAAAGAAAGAATACAGAAGGAAGCTTCTCCTCACCTATAAGGAATATTATTATATATATATTGATTAAGCGTATCCATCTGTTTAACTACCTGTCCGCTTAAGTACATGTTTGTAGTTGGTTGACTCTCCAAATTTGACGTATAGGCTTGTTTATTAATTAGGCGTGTGTAATAATTTTTACAATTTTGAATGCCTCGACAAAGTAGTTTAATTTATTGTGAATACATTGCTTATACCTTAAGAACTTCATGGCATAAAGATGCACAAATAATTAAGGAAAAATTCTTTAAAATTCCCAATCATTTCGGGAGATATTGGTTAGCTGAATAAGAGATATTTATAGTAATACTATTTTGAACTATCTGCACGCTTAAGTGCTTGTTTGTAGTTGGTTGACCCTCCAAATTTGATGTATAGGGATTTCCATATGATTATATGATTAAGCTGGTGTTTGAGATTAAGAAAGGTGTTGTGATTACAATCAATGAACATGGAAGCTTCTATTCAAGTACTCTAGGAAAAAACATTTTAAAGAGTTTTCTTAAGGAGAGAATAAGAAATTTCTCCCACATAATTTTAGGGTGGAAAGTTGTAAGATTTCTCTGAATATTTCTAAAAGCTTTATTATAGGTTTTCCATATTCCAATATGAAATCAAAAGACATTTTTAGTGGACAAAAAGAATATTTTCTTTCATCTCGAAATTGTTTGCTCGCACTTCGAATGAATTAAATTAGTTATAGTCTAAAACAGTTGCTTTAAATCTCGATTGGAAATTCCCTAGTGATAATATCGTTAAACATTGGCAAGACAATTGATATTGAATTCGGTAAAATTCAGCCGTGGAAACTTTTAAAGACAACTGACTAGATGGAAGAATAAGGGTTTGTAAAATATGAGTAAAACATAAATTGTCCATAAAGTATTCTAATTTAAGACAAACACATAATTGATGTAGTCGACAAATTGATAATGACATAGACATATTCATATATGACCAATCAATCTGGTAATCTAATCTTAATATGTTTAAAATACCCTTCATAAGGGTGTTAAACTTCAAACAATAATATTTCAGTCCTTCATTTCATACACACGACTATAAATTCAAAGTAAACAGGATAAGATAAGTTACCTGGCAACTGATTAATTTTACTTAGGGGATGGACTGAGAAAGAACATCTACCAATAACACGCACATGAAAATGATGTATTATGGACAGATGCAAATTACCTGGTAAGTTTCTCTAACCAGCAGAAGGGTTTAATAACAATAGAAGAACGAGTTTGTAGAAGCTCTTCATCAGCTTTAAAACGTTACTGAGTATTTCTAAGTATTTTTATACCCTTCTACCCTATCGGTATAACTTTGTGCCTCCATGAAAAGCAGAAGGAGACAATTCCGGCCCTATAAAGTATATATATTCTTGATCTGTGTCAAGAAATGTCTGTCTGTCCGACCGTCTGTTTGAACTCCTATATCTTAGGCACTATGAGAGAAAAATAATGTCTATAATAAAAATAGAATAACAAGCGTAATTTTAAAGCTAGAGTCTCGAATCTCGGTACATAATAATAACTATAGTTTTTATGATTTCTGGTTATAGAAGTTATATAAGAAATACTTTCGTATGGGCAAACACGGCTATTTTTAAGAGTTGCTTTGGATACCAATCTGGTATATTTTGCACTCTATGGTATATTTTGAATGCTGTACTATTACAATATACCAATATACCGTTTGGTATATTTTTGTGGTATATTAATTTGGTAATAATGGGTAACCGTTAATAAACTTGTTTCATTCACTTGTTCGAATGTAATACTATATTAATATACCAAATATAGCCTTCGGCATATTTTAGTATTCTTGCGGTATATTTTAAGAATTGTACCTCACTGTTTTGCTCTTATCCAAAATGGGGTCTATCAGTACCCTCGACTGTAGCTTGCTTTGGAAGCAAGTGTTGGAAAGTCTCTAGTTGTCATTTTTGAAAATAATAGGGACAAGCCCTTGGTCTTCTAATAAAATAGCGTCGAAATGCATGCCAATAACTTTAATAAACGGCTGTTAGAATTATATTTCTAATTGCCCAATATCTTTATAAAAATAGTAAATAATTAGAAGTGCAATATTGAGTGGTTTGGTAAGCTTAAACAACCACTTAAAATAGACTGGGTAATCGAAAAGTTTCATTTGAAGAAAGTATCTAATCGATGCGATAATAAGAGATTAATTTAAGATAACCTTAATATTAAGAACAACAATTTAAATTGTATGTCCAACTGCAGATTGCAAAATTCTAGAAATACAAAAGAATGGTTAATTAAAAAATGCTTGACATTAATCTTATAATAGCAAAATATCTTTGATAGTTTTTAGGCTGAGTTTAAATTGCTGAGATAAACATTCTTGAATTTGTTTTCCTAAAATTTCAGAGCAATGAAATTGTTGAAGAAGAAAAGGAATAACTTTATGATCAATAAGTTAACTGAAATGTTGTTGTTTTTATTTTTACATATCCCTCGATTAAACTTTTAAGTTTAAGCACATTTTATTACTTCTAAATCAAAAAAAGTAATACTACGCCTTTCTGATTTTAAATATTCTCAGATTTGAAAACAGGATTGAAATTTTACTTACCATAAATATCGCATATTTTAAATACTTAAATACTCTTCAAATGAAATGAAGGTCATAGAATTCCCCTCTCTAAATTCCTAAATGTCGATAACAATAACAACATTCCCAATTTTTCAAAGTTTTCAAGTCTTCGCCTAAACGGATGTATAGTAAAACGAACACGCCTACATGAGCTCATTCAAATGCCCAGATATCCAAAAAGTTGTTTGACAGGGTTTGAGCTACTTCCGAAGTCTACAAAATTCTACACGTTGTCGTCAAGTTATTTTCCGTTTAAAATTACTAGTTAGCAATTAAGAGTATTCTTAAGTTACTTCATAAAAAGAGTAAGTTAAATGATGAAGTTATTAATATTCATCAAATACATTGCCAAAATATACCATTTATCTATAAAATTTAAGTCTGAGCTACTTCCGAAATCAACAAATTCTACACGTTATCGTCAAGTTATTTTCCGTTTAAGATTACTAGCTATTAAGAGTATTTTTTAATTACTTCAAAAAAAGAGAAAGTTAAATGGTGAAATTAATTAAAATCATCAAATACATTGCCAAAATATACCGTTCATCTTTATAATTACAAGTCTGAGCTACTTCCGAAATCAACAAATTCTACACGTTATCGTCGAGTTATTTTCCGTTTAAAATGACTAGCTAGCAATTAAGAGTATTTTAAAGTTACTTCATAAAAAGAGTAAGTTAAATGATGAAATTAATCATATTCATCAAATACATTGCCAAAATATACCATTTATCTATATAATTATAAGTCTGAGCTACTTCCGAAATCAACAAATTCTACACGTTATCGTCAAGTTATTTTCCGTTTAAAATTACTAGTTAGCAATTAAGAGTATTCTTAAGTTACTTCATAAAAAGAGTAAGTTAAATGATGAAATTAATAATATTCATCAAATACATTGCCAAAATATACCATTTTTCTATATAATTATAAGTCTGAGCTACTTCCGAAATGGACAAATTCTACACATTGCAATTAAGAGTAATTTTAAGTTACTTCATAAAAAGAGTAAGTCAAATGATGAAATTAATCATATTCATCAAATACATTGGCATTCATCTTTATAATTATAAGCCGAGAACTCTAATTGATTTCCCAAGCAATGAAATACATTCATCTTCTCCGAAGCCTTAGGTTTCGTGTCACGAGCAGATACGAGAGGTGTCAAACTTAAGAGGCTTATCTCAATTAAGCCCTCGATACGAGAATTGCTTTCTCATTGTGGAATATCACACAAAATGGGGGAGTTTATTGAGTATTTACCGGGGGTGTATAGACAATGCGATGCTACCTTTCACAAGAGGTCCAGTTGATGACTTGTATTTTTTTTTGGGTATTTCTTTTTTACAAAATGTCGGCTTGCCGAATTACAAATGAGATCTTGATTTGAACTTAAGGCAGTAACGTATTTATTAAAGCTTTAACAACAATAGAAAGAATATTATATTTCGATTTGTGATATAAGTGATTTTAATAATAATGTTCTAATATTTAATACTTTATATCCTCTGGTGCCATTCTTAAATACACGTATTTAAGGGATATTGAATTATGTTTATTCAAATTTTACGTTATCTAACTCATCATATCTCAACAAACATGTGTAAAGAGTGCATAGAAATTCTATGTTTGATATGAAATGCTATAATACTGTAAAGACTAGTATTCTTAGCTTTTAAGTATACAAAAACAATGGTTTTAATATGAAATAAACCAAATTTAAAATATAGTCTTTTATTTTTGAGTAAAAGAATATTAAATGTGAAATGTATTCTTGTGAATTTGGTTGAGGTTAAAGCTACTGCACAGAAAATATCGTAAAATCAGAGTAAATAATTTATGAAACTTTTAATGCAGCATGGACAATAAAATTCCGATAATTCTATGGATACTAAGAGTGATAAAGTAGAAATATGGCCATAATAATTTGATTAAAGTACACATTCGAGATGAATTTCATAGATATTCAAACACATCTTTAAGCTAACCATTAAAGCGTTATTCAAGAGATTTAAGTGATCAAACGAGGAAGGTGGTATTTTCATAAGCATTAAAGTAAAGGTGCCCTTAAGCTGTCTTTCTCGATGCCCCAAAGCCCAGTTATCAAAAGATGATGCAGTTAAGTAAAATGAAAATTAATTTCAGATCTTTGAAGCCATCTCGAGTATGTGAATACTGAAAGTTGTATAGTGAATAGTGAATGGTTGCTTGACCTTTTTCGGCAGACTTGTGGGTGGGCTCTGGAACACCTTAATATTATTGAATACTTTATCCCCTTGGCTGTCAGAGTTTGATCCGCTGCCGGATTTGCTTTCCTTACAACATCCTCTTCAGTTATTGCCTTCTGTCCTCCGTCTGTCTGTCGATTGGACAACTGAGCATAAAATTGGCGTGAACATAAAAAAGTTGTACGCGACTTAGTCGAACTTTTGCAGCAGTTTACTTCTCAACCTCTCCCTCTCTCTCTCAGTCTGTGTTGCTTTGCTCGTTCTGTCTCATTCGTAATCTGTAGCTTAAGTTTTTGGACAACTTTTGCCTTTCTTTTGCTCAAAAGTTCTGATTGTGACCTTTGGCCTATAACAACTTTTTGCATACAAATTTCAACAGTAATTTGACAGCATGTAAAACTTCCAAAGGTGTTTAAACGTGTATTGCATATGTGTGTGTGCGTATTATTTTTGTGGGTCTGCTAGCGAGAGTGTGTGAGAAGGCAGCTTTAATCAAATAATTTATTATCGGGCTGCTACGTACACGTTTACGTTTAATTGAAACTAAAATATTTTTGATTAATTATAAGGCGTCGGTAGCGCAGAGCAACACCAGCAGCAACAACAGCAGCAGCAGCCAGCCAGAGCAGCAGCAGCGCCAACCTTTTGTTTTCATACAATCTAGTGGGTACAATCCGACGCTTCGTTTCGGTTCGTGTCGGCAACACGAGCGCCGAACTCGGCACGACAAGCTGAGCGCTCTCTCAAGGCTGTGGGCATTCGGTATTCGGTATCATGCTGAGTGCAGTCGACGTCGCTGCCAACTTTGTTGTCGTCGTCGTCGTTGTCGTTGTCTTCATTGCCCAACCTTTTGGCCCCCCTGCGCTAGCGTTTGTCACAAGATATACACACACACAAACATATACACACAAGCCAATTTATGTACAACAAGCATGAGTTCGGTTTGGGTCTGCGTTATGTATTCGTGTTTACGCTTTATCTTGCTCATTCGCAGCGCACACAGTTTCGTCAATTGCCTTTCGCTTCTCTAGCTGCTGTTGCTGTTGTGCTCTCAGCGACCCTCACGTACATACACACACACACACACACCCATATGCACAAGCAACGTATTTCTTTTGCTTTGCCTTTTGCTTATGTTGTTATTTTCGCTTCGCATCGCTTCGCTTCGCTTAATGTTTTTCGTCGTTGGCTTGGCTTGGGCTGCTGCTGCTGTTGCTGTTGCTGTCGCTGCATATGGCTTCGCTGCCGGCGTCGCTGCTTGAGTTGTCAGTTGTTTTCCCTACTCCATTCCACACATCTTCGCTACTGCTGCTGTCGCTGTCACTGGCAACCAGTTTGCCATGCTCTCTGCTCTGTCCTCTGTCTCTGCTTCTTCTCGGTATCACGATAGTCAGCAGCAGCAGCCTAACTTATCAAGCCAGCATATTATTTCTTTTTATTTATCTTACTCTGTTTTATTTTTTTTTTTTTTTCGTTTTGCCTACCCCCGACGACTGTCAATTTGTCATGTCTGTATGTGTGCGTGTGTGTGTGTTGTGTTGTGTGGAAAACAGCCCGAAACTATATGGAAAATGAGGAAGAGGCGTACAGTGAGAAAACTCATTATTATGCTCTGCGCGGCAGCAGAATGTTCAGCGTTGGACGTTCGACGCTCAGCCCACAGTCTGTGTGGCTCTGTGCACGCGTAGATAATAAAGCAACACACTTCACCAGGGTTGTCGAGAGTGTTCAATTTATGTGCACTGAATAAAAAAAATTATATAAACTGCAGAAATAATTATTTTTTTTGTATTATATATTTAAATTAATTTCTCAGATTTTTTTAATTCAAGTATTTTTCTTTACAAATATTTTATGACAACTCCTGGCAACCCTGAGGCGCCTGTGGCTGCATGCCACGACCGCCAGCAACAGCTTAGGCAAGCAAATACACACATACACACACGATTGCAGCTCTTCATACACACACACACCCTGACAGTGGGCCACATAAACATCTGCTGCTGACGCTGACGTTGACGTAGACGTCGCTGGTAATTGGGAATGAGGCATGTGGCATGCTCTGCTGTGCTGTGCTGTGAGGCATAAGTATGGTTATGATGATGCTAAATGATGTGGATGTGCTAGCTTGTGACGTCACAACAATGCGTATTGGGAAAATCTACTGGCAGACACTCACATAGACAGTAAATGCTGCTCTATGTGTAAGTGCGTGTGTGTGTGTGTGTGAGTGTGAGTGTGTGGTGCTCGGCATGCGCTCTGAATACAACACAATAACTGAATCGGAGTTTCGAGCTGTTTGGTCGGTCATTGCTTGCGGGATTTGTCGATGCGCAGAGTAGGCAAGGAGACAGAGATGGAGCAGCAGCAACAGCAGCAGCAGCGAATGAGAAAGAGAAAGAAAGAAAAAACGCGACGTCGGCACAACACAAATTAAACTTAAATGCCCCCCATTCACTTGCAAGGCTGCTACTGGAGTTGCCGTCGTCGTCGTTGTCGTTGTCGTTATCGTTTCTTCTTCTTCTTCTTAGTTTGCCTCTCGTTGCTGCTGCGATTGCTAAAGTCGTGGCCAGTGGCACGACGATTCCCAGCAGCAGCAGCAACAGCAACTGCAACTACAGCAGCCAGCAGCAAGCAACGTCATCGTCATCCATCTGGGCACATTATTAGTTTCTGTTGTTGTTGTTGTGGCGCTTTATCGCATTTATTGCTGCATGGGGTCTCAATTAAGCTGTTAAGACCAGTTGAGGCCAATCTATCGGCGGAATTAAAGCCAATCAATAATTTACGATGAGCCCCAGACACCGAACCTGAAACCGAATCCAAAGTCTCTTGCAACCGTCTCCAGCCGACAGGATGAGCTCAATCAATGTTGCAAGCACAAGCGGCAACAAAGCCAGAGACAAGCTGACACATCACTTAAAATGGCGTTCCTCGTTTCTCTTGCTGTTTTTAAGCCACAGTCTTCAATCAACAGCACACTTTGATTAACAATTGCAGCTTAAGAAATAATCATTTAGACTTTCTAGAATTCCTTAAGTATAAACAACAAATTCTACTTATTGAATAAACTAACTGCATGGTGGAATCTTCTGGAAATCTTTCAAAATGACATTCAAGAATAATTTGAAATATAGTTTTCTATATTTAGGATCGAAGAAGCACTTAAAATAACAATTGCTGAATAAAAAAACCAAATAATCAATTGAACTTTCTAAAATTTCAAAGGAATAAATAATATGGCGGAATTTTCTGGAAATCTTCAAAATATCTATCGACAATATTTTGAAATAGGATGTTTGACATTTAAGATTGAAGAGAAGCTGAGAAATATTGGATATTCAAGACTGCTAGACAAAAAAAAATAAACTTAAAATTTCTTCAACTCCTAAAGCTAAACAAACTTTAATATTTTACGTATTTACTTTTTTTTTAATTCTTGTCACCACAGAGTTGAAATTCAATTATAATATAATTTAGTTAAATTAAATTTTAAATAATTATAGAAATTTTGATAGTATACTTTAAATTTGAATTTATAATCCGTCAATCCTAAATTGTTGGTGATTGTATCAAAATAATTTGTAAATTAAATCCAGCTTCACCGAGGAAACCACAAAAACCTCAATCAAATTAGTTGATAGGTTATTAATTCGTTATTTCATTTGCGCCACACAAATCTTGCTAAAAAGTAATAAATTATTGTGTTTAATGCAAACCCTGTGGAATATTTTGTAATTAACAAATCTAAAAAAAAGTTAACGTATAGAGTAGTTTAATACACATTCTTTACAAAGGTGTAAATAAACTAACCTGGACAGAAGTTGTGTGGGTAATCAAATTACTAGGAATATAACTTTAAGCATACTGCGAGGATATTTTGACTGTGGAAGTATAATTACTAGAAATCTATACCAGCCAATAGGATAGATTTCATTTATACAGAGTTTATAACAAGTTTAATGGAAACCAAAAATGAAAGTCGATTCCTTTGATGAACTAGTTTAAGAAACTCTAGTATCTTTTTTAACCTTATGGAAATATGAAATGAAAATATGATTATCGAACTTCAGTCTATAATCATAGAGCTCTTATACATCATTTACCACTTTCAACCTATTTTAAAAGCAATTTCTTAAATTTAAAACGAACAGGTCAATAAAAGAATTCCAAAACATTTCAAATTATTGACTTTTTTAGTTATTTAAAAATACGTACATAAGAAAGATTGATATAAGTAAATGTTCTTTTTATCTTTCCAAACTATATAGTTTTATATAAAGGTATTACAAATAATCAAGGAATTTCAAATTAAACATCTAAGAAAACTACAGTGGATTGTGCTCGACTACGAGCTACCCGATACCCAGTTTCAATATACGCAAAACAGTGTGGTATTATTCTAAAAATATACCGAAATTATATACCGAGAAATATACTAAAATATACGGAAGACTATATTTGGTTTATTGATATACTATTACGTTTAAAAAATATACCAGATTGTCAACAAACTACGACTACGAAGATCGTTTTCCCCAAATAAATTAATTTTTTAAATAAATTCTACAATTTTAACAAGTTTTGAGGAATGACAAATACCGTACTGAAATCAAGTGTTTCATACCATATGGACATGACTTTATCGTCTCGGTTGCTAAGGTTGATCAAGAAGATATATACTTTATGGTTTCGGAGATGTCTCCTTCTGACTGCTAAAACTTATAATACTACTTAACCCTACGGGTAGCGGGTATATTAATTTGCATTAATTTATTCTACTTCCGATGACTGATTATATCTATCTTTCAATTTGGCTAAACTTACAAAAATAAAAACTGTTATTTCGCTAATTGATTGCGAGGAAAACAAATATAGGAATCCTAATTTGTTCCTTTAAATTTAAGTCATACTTACTAAATTTAAGATATTGGTAGACATAAACGGACAAGGAGAAATTTTCAACCGTCCCGCTATATCTGCAAACTACACCAAACGTCATAAAAAATTGTCCGCACAAAAAGTATCCGCTAAGAGACCTGATACGAATAATAAGAAAACAATCAGTATATTTTCTTAAGTTTCATTTTGATACATTAAATACAAAAATGAAATTATATTAATAATGCCTCTTTTGAGGTAACCGCAGAAGTTGTATTTAGAATACCTGCACATATTTTTATGCATTTATAAGAAACCACAATGAATCACGAATCAAAAGTTTGACACTCGAAATGAGTCAACCATCCGCACTCAAGTTTACTAATATGTTCCATAAGAAACGGGTTCATATATCAATATTATTCTATGCTATTAAAAAGCCTTAAATGTTCCTATTTATACCCGCTACCCATAGGGTAGAAGGGTATTATAACTTTGTGCCGGCAGGAAATGTATGTAACAGGTAGAAGGAGGCATCTCCGACCCTATAAAGTATATATATTCTTGATCAGCGTCAACAGCCGAGACGATCTAGCCATGTCCGTCTGTCCGTCTGTGTGTCTGTCCGTCCGTCCGTATGAACACCTAGATCTCAGAGACTATAAGAGATAGAGCTATAATTTTCGACAGCATTTGTTATGTTTGCACGCAGATCAAGTTTGTTTCAAATTTTTGCCACGCCCACTTCCGCCCCTGCAAATCAAAAAAATCGAATAATAAGTGTAATTTTAAAGCTAGAGCTACAAATTTTGGTATATACAATAACTACTGTAATAGTTATGATTCCTGAAAATTTGGTTGCGATCAGATAAAAATTGTGGAAGTTATTAAGGAAATACTTTTGTATGGGAAAAACGCCTACTTACTAGGGGTCTGAGTTGCTTTGGCCGACAATCTGGCACATTGCGATGTTTATGGTATATTTTGAATGGTGTACTATATCGATATACCAAATATACCATTTGGTATATTTTTAGTATTTTTTTTAGTATTTTCGGTATATTTTGAAAATGATACCGCAATATTTTGCCTTTATTAAAAATGGGTAGCGGGTATCTCACAGTCGAGCACACTCGACTGTAACTTTCTTACTTGTTTTATATTTTCTTAATGAAATTAGAGAACCATAATAAACATATAATAATATCGGCATAATTAAAAAAGGAATATTAACATCCATATGGTTCCCGCAAAAGAAACAAGCACAAGCGAAAGGCGAAATCATGATAATGCGAAGTTCCCCCATAACATGCTCTTAACTTCATAAAGACAAAGAAGTTGTAAAGGTGCCAGGTTAGAGAAAAGAGTATTATTAATGATAGATGGAGCAGTAATAACTCTCTAAAGCGAACGCCCAGCAGCAAAGTAAAGTCATCCATTAGAAGAACTGTTTTTAAATGTTTGTGCTTAGTTTATTAAAGTTGTACGTACGTATTTACCCGTATGTAAATGTCAATATTATATAATTTCTTATAGTTCTTCAAGAATTAAATTGTTTTTGAATAGAATTATTCATTTCTGCAATATATTTGTGGTTAAAATTTTCTTAGAAATAGCAGAAATAGGAAGCTGCTGATAAATGAAATTGTTGATACAACATATTCTTGGTTATTTAAGACTATAGCTTTAAGTTCTCGGTCTGCACAAAATATGCTATTTTCTACAAAGAAAAAAATATGGAAACGAAATGGGAAAATCATAGATGAAAACAGATTTAATGTGCTTGTGTTTTCTGCCCCATCAACATAACATTAATAATGATCTTTCTCGCACCTTCCGGCGTAATCAACGCCACTTTTGCGAAACTCATTAGAACAAGAGAAGAATAATAATAACAACAAAAGAGCCAGAGAAATGGAAAAAAATCGTTTGATGAATGAATGTGCAATGTGCAAACGTCGACTGATTGGAGAGCTTTTTGCCAGTCTTTATAGAGAAGGAAAATAAACACAGAAAACAAATGCTGATTGTTGCTTGTTGATTCACATGGGTAAAAAGCACACACACACACACACTCTCCCATACAAACAGTTGTACATTCTTTATCTCCATCTGTGGACTACACGTGTGTGTACTCGAAAGTGTGTGAATGTATGTGTGTGTGTGAATGTGTGTGTGTGTATTGCACGCCTACGTGCAAAAATGCAATTTCAGTGTACGGAAACAAACGAATTACGAAGTGGGAAGATTTCGGTTGAAGTACAAAAACAATAAAAGCATTCCAACTGTACTATTACTTATTAAAGTCGCTGTATTTATGGTATACCAACCTGTATTCCTATTGAAATAAACCAAGTGCAATGTATTGTCTTTAAACCACACGATATTACGTAATATCTATTATTATAACATTCCCAAGTTTAACTAAGAAGATTTGTTTTTACACGTTACTATTGAATTTTGTTAGGTTAATAATCTTTCGGATGTTTAGTATAAACATGAATTACGAAAAGCTAAATTCACTTTGAAAATTTTTTGAAAATGTAGTTAAATTGGTAATTATAACAACTTATATGCTGAAAGAAGAGGTTTTCATATCAGTATTTGACCATTACAGATTATCGGTTCCATATGTAAAACGTCAAAGTAGAAAAAAAAACCTATAGGCGTTTAAATCTTTTCTGATTTTTTTCAAATTAACGATATGTTAGCTATGTTGTTTTCGTGTTTTTTGTTAAATATAATATAGTTCATCTTCTAATTTTTAAACTATCCCAATTTCTTAATTTTCTCCTTAAAAATTTAGGTTTTTTGTTATTTATCAAACTATTGTTATCGGCACACTTGAAACATTAATTAATTTATACAAATCATATTAGTGGAAATGATGAGAAGGGAATTTAAATCATATTAAGACATTTTTGCGATACCATACCATACTGACAATAACAAAAATTAAATGAATTTATATTTCTCGCATTAAATTTTATATGATAATCTTAAGTATTTTAATAAATAAACATAAAAACAGTTTTCTAATACTCTGCACATCACTTTGTTTATTCTGAATGTTCTCAATCTTCGGGATTGTTGAGATTTTTCTAATGAAATGAGTGTTTCAAATGTCTTATCCTAAGATCCGGAAAAACTTAAATGTTGTTACTTGTGCTATGCTACGATTAATTAATTTTAATCGGACTAACATAATCTTCAAAACAAACTGACTCATCAGCAATATTTCTATGTTCTTTATAATTAATGATAAAATTGCAAATCCCTTATCTTCTTTCGTTACAAAAAAAAAATGCTTCTCCCTGTAATGTTCTATGTACAAATTCGAAAAGAGGCATAGAATTACGTTATGTACTTTCCACATTTCCTGAGTCGTCTAATTGGCGGTTTTTTGAGACACACATGAGAAGGAGAAGCCGAATAAATCCTGCAAATTATGAGGGGTAACACTGGCAACAACACAAGGAGAGTTGTTCCTTGAACATAAGCACCTGGGATTAATACGAGTTCCTTTTTTTTGTCTTCTTATGTGTATATGCAATAAATGTAGCATGTGAGTATGTACGAAGCCACCCTCGTTTTTATTTATTTACTTCGATATCAGCAACTCGAACCATATATTCACTTTATATACAGATCAAAGGTGTTTACTCATGTATCACATCCACACACGAAAGCTGAAGGGAGCCCCATACCAATTCAATTAAGTAAATACATAAAAACATACATACATACACGCATATGTATCTTTCCTACACTTTTAGTACATAAGCCAACCGACAGCCCTTCCTTTCACACAAATGCATGGAACGATAGCAAACAGCAACAGCAACTGCGGCTGCGGCAGCGACAGAGCGTCGAAGAAGCAACAAAGAAACAGCAGGCACAGCCAAAGAGCCAAAAGGCAACGACGGCAAACGCCAGACATCGCATGATATGTGCGTTTAGTGCAAAAGCAACTTCGAACGAGAGCGGTTCGTTACTCGGTCTGTCAGCGGCGAATGAGAAATACAAGTTGCCGTCGCGCCAAACACAACGCGTCGAGAGAGAGACCAACGCAAATAAAACACAGCGGCAGCAGTCGAACGAACCGAGCGAGCGAGCGTGCGTGTGTGTGTGTGTATGTATGCGAGAGCGAGTGCGCAGCATTTGCACGCCCAGTGAGAGTTTATGTGCGAGAGAGACGGCATTGTGGCAGCCACTGAGCGCGCAGTAGTGAAAAAGGAAAACGACAAAACTGGCAGCAGAGGGCAGGCAGTTGGCCGCCGTCCATGTAAATAGGCGTGTGCATATATGTGTGTGCAAGTAAATAAGAAGCAACGTCGTTTGCCCAAGCAGAGACGTCGACGTAGCAGAAGCAGCATGAGCGGCGCTTGCTTCAGTTGTACGTGAAACGTTGAGGCGAACGGATGTGCACGCATTGTTTTGCTAGAATTTTAAAGTGATACAACTTAAGTAACGCAGTACATGGATTAAGTGTAATAATTAAACAATAAATTAATTAAAATACATATACATAAATATCGTGTATAAAAGAAAAGTAAAAATTGAGCAACAAATTGTATATTTTGTATGCTAGAAATTTCCTTTGTGTCTCGTGTGACAAATGCCGAAACAACAACAACAGCGATAGAAGAAGAAGCAGTAGCAGTGAACAGGCTGCGCTTTATATACACAACGCGTCGTCTATGTAAACGTCGCAGTCGCTGCGTGCGTTAGCGTCAGCAGAGCGAGTGAGCGAGCGAACGAGAGTGTGTGTGTGCAGAAAACATAAAGCAAAGCATAATACACAATAAAGGTGCTCACGAAAGCAAATAACCAAAAGTGACAGCAGCAGCAGCGCTCGAGTTTCTATACATGTGTATGTGTGTGTGAGTGAAATGTGTTCGTGTTTGTGTTTATTGGGAAACATCGCAGGCAAAAGCAAAGCGATGATGAAGAAGTAGAGGAGAAGTGGAGTAAAATAAAACGAAGCAAAGCAAACAGCTGAAACTGAAGCTGAAGCGCTAAAGAAAGAAAAGCAAAAAGAGAAAAATTGTTGAAAATCTAATTAAACCAAGCGAAGAATACACATGTGTGCGAGAGTGTATTGAAATTGAGAAAGTGTGCGTGAAAATATGCCAATAACTGCACTTTGGATTACAACAACAACTGCATCGCGTTTTGGATTACGTTTATCACATGCAGCAATTGGATTAAAACAATAACATCACAAAATGCCGCGCATTTATTTGGATTAGCAGCAGCCAAAGAGAGAAAGAGAGGTAAGAAAGATGAGACACAAACAACAACAGGAATAAATTTAATTTCAATTTCGAATGCATTTCGGTGAATTGCTCTCTTTTATGTGATTTTCCAACACTGTCACAGCCGGCGTCGACAGCGCACAGCTGTTGCGCGCTGCCGCGGCCCCCAAGAAAAGGGCCCTCTCTCTTCCCACACACACATGAAAACATACAAACAACAGTTGTGCTTGCAGGAAATCTAAGAAAAAGAAAACAAAAGCACGACAACAGAGTGAGTGGCAGCAACAGATTTATGCGCAGTGTAGATTGCGATTGGCAAAACGAACATTGCTCTCTCATGGAAAAAATATATAGTATATACATTGGTATATACTAAGTAAATGTATTTATGTATGTCTAGCGCAAAATACCAAGCATATTTGCAATTATATAAATGCACCGTTATCTCTCTCTTTCTCTTGCTCTGCTTTTACTCAATGAAAGCAGTGGCAGTCTATGCGTGTACATGTGTGTGTGTGTGTGATATTGGAGATAAAAACCGCGTCACTCTCTCACTCACCCTACACTTTTGCTACGCTGCATTCTTTCTTCCTACCTTTTTGGCCCTCGAGTAGCGCATTTCTACAGTCGCGCATGCCGCGCTTTGTTCACGTGAAATTCCGTTGCTTGCTTCACTGTTTTTTTTTTTTTCTTTTCTTTTCATTTCATTTTTTTTATTATCCTTTTCATGTTTCGTACTCACTGTGTGTATGTGTTTTTTTTTTATTATTTGCGCGCTACTTCTTTACCCTCCGGTTTACCCTGTTCACCTCACCATAGCCCAGAATGCGTTTGGGCATGGGAAAGGGTTAAGTTTGGGTTCGCTGGGGCCTCGCAAATTGTGTGAGTGTGTGTGTGTGTGTATGTGTGCGTCCTCACTTAAATTTTATGTAAAAAGGATTTTAAAGCATTATTCGCTTGCTCCTGCATACATTTCATATTCATTCATATTTCCATTTTCTGCTGTGAGAGAACGAGATAGGTAGGTGGAGAGAAAGGGACACCGAGAGAGTTCTCGTTGTTGTTGCCGTTGGTCTAAAAAGTTTTGCCTAAAAGTTTTTTGTGTCGACTTTTTACTGGCGCGTTGATGCAAAAACAACTTGAAAATGTTTTCAAATACATTTCACATTCCATTCACACAGAGCCCTCACTCTCAACGGCATTTTCATTTGCTCGAGCGTACATAACCCAACTTATCTGGCTGTTAAACAATGGTTCCCATCCCATCCCATCCCATCCCCCAACTTCAGCTTCCATCTCTAACTTCAGCCAGTCCCCAGAGTGTTGTCTCGCAGTCGTTCACATTCCCATGGCAACTATACTGAGGTACTTTTCGGTGGGGAGGCTTCAAGCATCCATTAACCATCGACAGATTGTGTATATATGCTCTATATGTATTTATTTAGTAGCCTCCCCCCATATATACAATATTATTGTTATGGTCCTGAACAATTTGACTTTCAATTGACGTCCCATTATATGGAATTATGAATATTACATGAGTTAGTGAAAGTCCAGTAAATGTTGTTATAGCACATAACGATGGTAGTTACTTATAATGATGCACTCTTAATGTATTTAATCAGCTTTTCTGCTAACAAATTAAAAAGTCCAAAATCAGCAGTTTCTGAAAGGCCAAAGACTTTTCCCAGAATTTTCGAGTTTTCATTGTGAGTTCCCTCGAAAAGAGTTCGAGTTTCTCAAGTGGAAATTGAAGATGTGTGTCGGAACTTGAGCTGAATTCATTGTGTCTTTGTGTGTTTGCATATTGTATGAATTCAGGATCAAACTCTGTAGAAGAGCAAGAGCGAGAGACGCAGACAAAAGAATTCGATTGGCGCAGTGCTTTTGCTGCTATTTGCTCAACACTCTGTAGAGCTTAGCTGTGTTATGTCCAACAAATTGCAGAACCGAACGGTGCTTATTCATACCCTATACACGGAGATGGTTGAAGGGCATATACGATTTACTGTGGGGAGATACAAAAGTTTTTAGAAACTAATTTTTAGTATTTTTTGTAAAAATAATACAAGTGATGTTATCATAATGAGCATACTTTGCAGATTAGAAAATAATGTCTAGTATTTTTAGCAAAAATACTGTAAGTTATTGTATCATGTTTCTAGTCCTATATTTTCGTTTTAAGAGATTCAAAATTTTATAATCAAAGTTTTTAAATTATTGTAATTAACATATATTGCAGACATATATTTTTACTAAAAATACTGCGAGTTACTTTATCATCCTTCCGTATTGCAATACACGGTATCTTCTAGTCGTATACACACACTTGTTTTAATATTTTTCGTTTAGGGAGATCAAAAATTTGACTTTCAAAGAAATTAGTAAACAATGTACACTAGAATATAGTCTTTAGTAATTTTTTTTGTAAAAATACTGCAAGTTATCTTATCACAATAATCAGGTTCTATCTAGTTAAGCATACTTTGTCGATTATAAAATAATCTTTAGTATTTTTTGTAAAAATACTGCAAGTTATCTTATCACAATAATCAGGTTCTATCTAGTTAAGCATACTTTGCGGATTACAAAATAATCTTTAGTATTTTTAGTAAAAATACTGCAAGTTATGTTATCATAATTAGCATACTTTACAGATTAGAAAATAATCCTTAGTATTTTTGTAAAAATACTGCAAGTTATGGTATCATCTAGTTTTAACATTTTTCATTGTAGGAGATAACAAATTTTAAAAAGTTTTTAAATTATTGTAATTATCATATATTGCAGATTATAAAATAATCTTTAGTATTTTTAGTAAAAATACTGCAAATTATGTTATCATCTCTCCGTATTGCACTACACGGTATCTGCTAGTCGTATATTCTCACTTGTTTTAACACTTCTCGTTTGCATATTTAATGTTAACAATTTTTTCTTTGTTTCATTCGGTTTTTTGCAGAAATAAAAGCGAATTTAATGCGGCGTCTGTGACTGCTAGGTACTAGTATTATAATTATTATTATGATGACGCCAGAGTCGAAGACAACAACAACAACGAAAGCAACACCAGCAGCAGCAGCGGCAGCAGCAACAACAACGCCCAATACAATGGCGCATACACAAAAGCCAGCAGCGACGTCAGCGTCGACTGCGCTGCAATTGTCAACGCTGGCAGCGGCTGCGAATGGGCAGACGGCTAAAACGAAGTCGGCTAAAAGCTTTGTCAGCAATGTGAATAACAACAACAACAACAACAATAATATAAATAATAATAATAACAACAACACAAGTAGCAAAAAGCAGGCGACAAATGTTGATAAAATGCAAATGCAAAAGCAGCTACAAAATGTGACGACAAACGGCGTTAAAGTAAAAAGTGAAAACACAACAAAAACAGCAGTGGCAACAACTGTTGCAAATGCAACTAATGCATTTACAACAACAACAACAACAACAACAGCAGTGACAGCAAAGGCCTTGCTGGAGAAAAAATGCATAAAGAAAGAATCAACACCTCCAGCAGCAACAACAACGGCAACAACAATATCGGCAGCCGAGGGCAACAGTTCATCATCAGCCTCGTCATGTTCATCGACATCGTCATCGTCATCGGCATGGTCGACAACCAACTCGGAGGATGCATGCAGCAGCAACGGTGGCGCCTCAGCGGATGAAGAGCCCACAACCGCAGAAGAGGCGCCGGCAACAACAACAACAACGTCGACGACGACGACGACGACGTCGCTGATGATGACAACGCCACGCCCCGTGCTTCTAACTGCCGTCAATCCGCATATAATCTGCCACTTGTGCCAGGGGTATCTGATCAATGCGACGACCATCGTGGAATGTTTGCACTCGTGTAAGTACAGCCTACAGAATCCCTCCTTTCCCTCTCCCTTTTTCCTTGGTTGTTCCCCAACTTGCCACTCAGCACTTGCCTCGCGACTAATTAGAAAACTGGCAAAAGTGCCACCGCCCCTCACTCCCTCTCTGCCTGGTCTGCAGATGCTGCCTGGCGATAAGTTAAT
This sequence comes from Drosophila kepulauana, assembly GCA_023558455.1. Classification (NCBI taxonomy): domain Eukaryota; kingdom Metazoa; phylum Arthropoda; class Insecta; order Diptera; family Drosophilidae; genus Drosophila; species Drosophila kepulauana. The sequence goes on from CM042369.1 coordinate 1,837,078, forward strand.
GGCCAACATTAATGAGCCTTTGCCTTCGCTTTTGCCTTTGCCGTTGCCTTTTGCATATGCCCCATCAACCGAGCAGAGATGAGCAGCATCAGAGCGAGACAGCGACAGTTAGCGAAGAGGAGGAGGAGGAGGGGGGAGAGAATGACAAGAGATATATGGTACATATGTCAGACTAAATAATTACAAATGGTTTCTGCTAGGGGATACAGGTTAATAACTACTGAACCATAAATCAAACAACATTTTCACGTCGAACCCGAACCCGAACTTGCAACAAGTCTCTCCTGGTCATGCCACGACTCTCTATCCCTCCCCCCCCCATTCTTCTCTCTCTAGTCGCAATGGGAGAAAAGCGAAAACCCAAACTAGAATGTTGAAAAACATTGCGAAGCTTTCACAGAAATTCGCTACTTCAATTTCCGGTGTATTTCGTTTAGTTTTTAGCACACAGCATAAAATACAAAATCTCTGAGTCTCTGCAGGCGCAGCCAACTTAATGCGGCATGAAAAACCTCTTTAGGGTTGCCAGGTTGCTGCAAGTTTGAAAAAAGCCATAAATCGCGAGTACGTGAAGTTTTTCTTTAAAATAGTATTTTATCCCACTCTTGAATTAATTTATAATAACTAAATGGCTAAAGAAAAATGCAATTTGAACACTTAAGCTTTTCATTTGCGACATTTTGCCACATTGCTGCTGCTGTTGACAGTTGGTCTGAATGGAGGAAAAACCACTAGAAATCAGCAATTAGTCAAAGCTTTCCTTTGATTCTGTGGCCAATTCGCAAATTAGAGAGCATTTCCAATCGATTGTGATGGCTAATCACAGCCCCAGGCGTCAGACAGACACAAAATGAGACACAGAGAGAGAGAGGAGGACGGAAAGACGGACGCATAGAGAAATAGACGCCGCCATTAGCTGAAATGGGGCAGTTGGAGTCGAGTTGAGTCGAGTAAATCTGGAAAGCAATGTGTCGATGACATTCATTTGGTTCGAGCCTCATTTAAATCTGTTGTCAGACCGACATATCACTTGTTCCCATGCTCCAATCCTGGCCAGAGTCCGCCTGGGAGTTGTATTCGTTCATCTGTAAATCGTGAATTGGAATTGGAACGAGAAAAAGAGTCAGAGAGGGGGAGAGAGGGAGAGCGGAGAGTTGATGGCGTCAGCAGAACTCGTAAATGGATGGCAGCAACAGCTGTTGGATTCGGTTCAGTTGCGTACTTTGTTGCATACTCGAGGCCATTTGGCCAACAGCTCGCCCATCATCCAACATCACAGCATCCCACTAGCAGGCTACCACCAGCTCTCTGCTCCGCCACCCCCCTCCAGCAACCCAAACCACCCAACCAAGCAGCCAACCACACACCCAGCATACGCTCCAGTTGGTTCTGCGTTCGGGATGTTGTCCCTGGTCCCTGCTCCCTGTTCCCTGTTTTGCCCTGCTTTCCTCTCCCTTCCTTTTTTTTTGTATTTTTTTTTTCTCTGCTTTCCTGACAGACAAGCGTAACAGGCGAACCGAATGCGATTCCCCCCGGCGTATCCCGGCTCTGAGTCTAGTCTGGGTTGCCCGTTGCGGAGTCCGTCCATGTTCCTGTCGCCTGGCTTGACAGTTGCACAGGACGGGACAGCAACCAGACACTGGCATTGACATTAAAGTCAAAACAACTTTTTTCCTTCTTCTTCTCGTGTTTTTGGAGCATTTTCGTTTTGGCCCGTGGGTGGTTTCTGCTCTGAATTCAATGTGTCTCTTCTTTTTCGCTTTTCGGAAAGTCAGAGGGCGGAGGAATAAGCCCTGTTGTTGCATTTGTAAAAGAGAGTCTGTATGAGTTTTGGGATTGGCATGCGTTTCGCTTGGGGAATTATTTTTCAGGGTTTTACATAAATTTGAATCATATCAATTTGTGAGGTGGCAAAAAGGGGTAAACAAAAAAGAAAAAGAACATACAAGTTGTATACAAATCTGAGCTACGTCTCGTCTCCTCTCTCTATCGATACGTTTTTCCCAAAAGGTATTTGCACATTTTATAACCGAATTTCGCAATCTCTTTATCGTTTGCAGTTTGCCACAGTTGCCTCATCAATCACCTGCGGAAGGAGCGCTATTGTCCACGCTGCGAGATGGTCATCAACAACGCCAAGCCGAACATCAAGTAAGTAAATCGCAAATATTCGAGTAGAAATAGAAAAAGAGGGTCGCAGATGAAGCGACAGCTCAAGTCAAGGAAAGACTGTCACTGACAACTGCAATTAGGATTTGATATTAGACACTGTGGAGCACTTGAGGTCTTGAGATGAGGATTCCTTGTCATTTGTCAGTTGAGTGAATGGCAAAAAAAAAAACGCCCCTCATACGGTTACGCATCATTTTCCCTGACAACTTGTCTAGCAATTGATGCAAAGTTGTTACATAAACTTGTTGTGCGGAGATAATTCTCTTGCTTGGCTAAATAAAGTGTTCCATTCCACGTTCCTATGGGATGTGTGAAGTAAGTGCTTTGGCTTGCTTAGACCAGTGGTTAGTTAATTGTAAGTTATTGTAGAAACTTGCAATTAGGCTTGCGCCGCTCGTTAATTAAATTGAGTGTTTCATTCCAAACGTTCCTCTATGTTATTTCTGAATTACATTGCTTAGTCAGTATAATACTATATTAGTTTGCTGTCAAATTTATATAATTTGACTAAGTGTTTCATTCCAAACGTTCCTGGCTTCAGATAGCCATTTATTGAAGAGCCTGTTTCATTCCCTAATTCCATTCCATTATCATCTTAATTCTATATTAGTGTATTTTACATTTTAAATAATTGTGTTTCATTCCAATGTTCCTCCTGTTTCATTCCCAAATTCCTCTAGCAAGTTACATTGCTTTATCATCTTAATTATACATTAGTTTGTCGAAAAATTTATACAATTTGACTAAGTGTTCCATTCCAAACGTTCCTGCCTCTCGTCTGAATCATAGTGCTTAGTCAGTATAGTTCTGCATTAGTTTGTTGTACATTTTCAATAATTTCACTAAATGTTTCATTCCAATGTTCCTATCGGTTTCATTTCCAAATTCCTCTAGCAAGTCACATTGGTTTATCAGCTCAATTATACATTTGGTTGTTGTAAAATTTACATATTTTTACAGAATGTTTCATTCCAATTCAGAAACCTTGCTTGGTCATCCCAATTCTAATTTTTTGTTTGCTAAATTTACATATTTTAATTGAAAGTATCATTTCCAAAAATAATTAAATGTGTTTATACAAGACGGTGTTTGTTTCTAAAATTCTTTCTTATTAGTATTCATAAATATGCTTTTAAAAAAAGAGTTGGTCTGGCTTCAAAGCAAGTGACTTAAGTAAATATTTTGTTTCACTCGCAAGTTCCACTTCCATGCATTTCGTATGACACTTTAAAATGCGCATAAACATTAAGCATATTGAAACTGTTTTGATGTTGACAAGCTGGCCAATTGACACTTTCAACCAAAGACGACAGTTGACGACCCTTTTTAGCCCAACAAGTAAGCAAACAAGTTAACTTGTGTCCAAAGCGGGAACTTCCATTTTTGGCTGCTTCCAAAGTTGTTGTTGCTGCTGTCTTTTACGCATTTGCCAAGTTGTGTTCGCTAAAAATTTCAGCGAGTCGCGATGTCCAAAAAACTCTCTACCCACAAAAGGTGAGACACACTCTCAGTAAAAGGGTCTCTGATTGTCTCTCTGTGTGTGTAAGTGTGTGTGTGTGTGTGCCTGGCTTTTGTGAAGTGTTTCCAGCTGCTGTTGCTGCTGTCTGTTGTCAGTTGCCGGTTGCTGGTTGCCGGTTTGCTGATTGCCGTCGGCGAAACTGAGCACAAGACCCGCCCGTTAATTATCTCTGGCGTTTTTCGATTTGCTTTTCTTGGAACTGCGTTTGCAAAGTTTCCGTTTTTATTTCGTTGTTTTTTTTTTTTGTTTTGTTTTCTTTATTTTAGCAGTTTATCAGTTGGCTGTTCACCACAATGAGATATTAAAACATGGCCGGCGACAAGTCCAGTTTTGAGTTCTCTTTTTTTATGCAACGAAAATCGGTCATAAAAGAAAATGAATAAATAAACAGAGTGCTGTCTCGTCTTTTGTTAACAATTTTCGGTTTCCTTCTTGTTTTTTTGGGGTTTAACAATAAACTTTTGCAATAAATTTAATTGGAGACGAGACCGGGAATTCAACTCGACTCTTGTGTCTGTCTGCCACGTACAAAAAGCACTTGTCTCTCTCGTCGCACTTCGCATAGTTCTTCTGCTGACTTCACACCAATTGCCCTCGCGGCTTTAGCTTTGGCCCCCCACGAAAAAGGTTCATTCATTGCAGGTCGCCTGTTGTGTGTGTGTGTGTGTGTGTGTGTGTGTGTGTGTGTGTGTGTGTGTGTGTGTGTGTGTGTGTGTGTGTGTGTGTGTGTGTGTGTGTGTGTGTGTGTGTGTGTGTGTGTGTGTGTGTCTGACTGTCTTTTGCTATCACTGAATTTGTAGTCGGATTCATTATCTTTTTGTGTGCAGCCAACGAGATTACAACCTGACTCGCAGCAGCATCAACAATTTGGACGTGGTGTGGGTCTAACGATTTGTATAATAGCACGACAGCAGGGGGTGGCAACCCTGGCAGCGGGTGGTTGCTGTGTCGCTGAGCGAAAAGTGCTGCAAGTGCCATTAAAGCTGTACCTTAAATTGATTCGTCTTTGCTCGTTCGTTCATTCGTTCGCTCGTCACGAACGTGTTTTTCATTAGAGACGTGCGTCAGATAAATAGACAGCAAAACAGCGTAACACCCGGATAGGCAGGGCCACAAAAGTTTGGGAGACACACGAACATAAAAAAAGTGGCCAAATATTTGGCAGGCATCAAATAAAGTTCACCACAGACGTCAGCATCCAACTTCAATTCAAGGTGCGTTTCTCCCTTCTCCATTCCAGTCTCCTTTCGCAATTGATGCCCCAAAACATTTAGCCAAGTTTTCAGCCTTCTGCCTAACCACAATTACCACACTGTGAAACTTCTGCGGCTGCTTCACTGCGCACACGGACGTCGAAGTCCTGCCAAAAATCTATCCCAACTAAACTTGCTAAAGTTAACAGTTTTCCCCAAACCACCGAGGGTTGGGCAAAGAGATAACTAGGAAACTCCTCTAACGTGACGGGGGGAAACAATCACAGAACCAATTCGACGAAAATAACGTTGGGTTCATTCAACCTCTGACATTGCTCTGATTTTGCTTTAATCTAAACTTCTCTTAAATGATGCCGTCTGTCCACTTGCAATTCAATTTCGCTAAGCTTCTATACAAATATTAACAATTTGTTGTGTTGCCAATTACGGCTGCAAATAGAGCTTTGAAAGTGACAATAATTGCTGAAAACGAGCCGCAGATCTTTAATTTTACTTAAAAGTATTTACTGCAAAGTGATTTTCTTTTAGTAAATTAAATTTTGTTGAGATAATAATGTTGTAAAGTCATTTTCCATAAGTGAAATATGATATTTCATAAGATAATAATGTTTTAAAATCATTTTCAATTAATCAAACATGTTATTTCATTTTAATGTTAATGAAATATTTGCCGAATACCGATTTTCATTTCTAAATTTGAGTTTCATTGAGAAAATACATTTTTGTTTGAGATATTAAACATTGTATGTCATTTTCTACAACTTAACTATGCATTTTAATTTAAAATTTTGTAGAAACATCAAGAATTGATTTACTTTGAGAAACTTGAAAAAATTTGGAAATTGTTTAAAATATTTTGTAAATGAAATCTCAAGAAATTGCTTGAATCCAACAATAATTTATTTTCTTTTGTTGTACTATGTTAGTTATTTTCTTATTTTAATGATTTGTTATAATCTCTTAATTGTAATTTCCTTAAGTAAAATATACATTTTATTTTGGAATATTGTAAAAACAGCAATTCGGAAAGTTTAAAAGCTATTTTTATAAATTAATTCTCAATATATTTTGTGAATCCAACAATAATTTTTTGTTCTTATTTCCTAATAGTAATTTTCATAACTAAATTATACATTTAAAATTTAATTTTGTCTAAACATAAACTAAAACATTTTCTGAGGTATTTTTAAAAAATTTTGAAATTGTGATTACAAAAAGCCTTAATTTATTTATGTTATTCAATGAATTGCGTCTTTGTTTTGCTTTGTAAGACTGCACTTCAGCCTAGTTGTTGATACGAGATTGTAAATATGATAACTTTGCTTGAAGAGCATGCGAAATTTTAATCCAATCAAGATCACCACAATGATTGAAATGCTTTAAAAAATGTTTTTCTGCTCTGAACTCTTTCGTTTGCTGTTGTTGTTGGGTAGGAAATTGATGTCTCGCTCGCTGGCTGCCTCCTTCATCTTTCTCATCTGCGCGACTTCTTTTTTTTTTCGCTATTCCTTTTGCTTTTCTTTTCTTTTGTTCTCTCTGTTCAATTCTTTTCAATTCTCTTCGAAATGATTGAAGCGAGGCGGCTGCGTCTGTAAATTTCTGTGAAATGCGACTTAATGCGAGTTCCTGTACCGAACAGCGAACAGTGAACAGCAAAGCAACCACTAAATTTAAGGGGCAGCAACAGCTCAGCGCATGCCACACATTTGCTGTCGTTGTTGCGTCTTTGGCGTTTGTTGCGTGCCATTCAAGCAATTGCATCTGCCGTCTAATTTGTACTTTTTTTTCTACACCCAAAGTGTGTGTGTGCGTGTAGTGTGTGTGTGTGTGTGTGTCTCTGTGTGTGTGTGTATCTTTTGTGGGTCGTTGTGCGCTCATTTCCGCGCCAAGGAAGTGACTGTCCCTTCTAGCTGCTGACTTCTTATTTTGACTAATTTTCCCGCTTTCCAGTACTACACACAACAAAAAAAAAAAACATGCTCAAGACAATGTGACAGCCGTCTCCCTATGTCTGTGTGTGTGTCTTTTCCATTTCACTGAGCACACACATGTCTCTTGTCTCATGTTTTATACGTCTCCCTCAGGCTACAGCGTATTATGCAACACCTCAACTAACCGATCTCCCTCTCTCTTTTCCTCTCTAGATCGGATACCACATTGCAGGCTATTGTGTATAAACTCGTGCCAGGTCTCTACGAACGGGAGCTAATGCGCAAACGCGCCTTCTACAAGGATCGTCCACAGGAGGCGGCCTTGGCCACGCCCGAACAACGAGGCGATGACACCGAGCATCTAATCTTCAGTCCCTCCGATGATATGTCGCTGTCGCTTGAATTTGCCGAACTTGGGTAAGTCTCTATGAATCTTAGAAGAATTTACTAGAAATTAAGTACAGCAAATTTAGGAAAAGTAATAAAAGGAAACAAGATAATATACAAAATAATAAAAATATAATGTAAAAAGTATAAAAAATAAAAAATATAATATAGGAAGTATAAAAAATAATACAAATAACAATAATATAATATAAAAAGCCTAAATAATAATAGAAATAATAATAATATAATATAGAAAGTACAAAAAATAATTATGATATAATATAGAACCTATAAAAAATAATAAAATAATTTATAAAATTTAAAAAATAAGAATAATATAAATAAAAAGAAAAAAAATCTATAAAAAATAATAACAAGCAATACATAATGATAATAAGTCATAAAAATGTCAAAAGAGAACCAATTAAACAATAGGTAGAAAATTAAACAGCGATTTATCATAGAAGAAACACATATGAAATAGGGAAATTATTATAGAACAATAATACTTTATCAATATGTAAGGGTTAGAAGCGTAAGTTTCATCTGAAATTTGTTCTATATACTAGAAAATTAGTTAATAATAATAATATAATATAAAGAGTATAAATAATAAAAGTAATAATAAAAAACAATACATCATGATAAAAAGACATTAAAATATCAAAAAATAGGTAGAAAATTAAAGAGCGATTTATCATAAAAAAAACATACATAGGGAAACAACATAGGAAAATTATTATAGGACAATAATACTTTATCAATTTTTAAGGGTTAGAAGAGTAAGTTCTCTCTGAAATTTGTTATATATACAAAAAAATCAGTAAATATTTCCAAAAAATTCGAAATGCCAGCTAAAATCGAAATCATAAAGGACGGAAGCGGAGAGGGGTTAAAATTACGTAAATTTATGAAACACTCTACAACCAAATTCAATTGAAAGCAAAGCTAAAATAGACTTTAAAAGGAAGCTGGCATTAAGCCATGGTAAAATCTGGTTAGTTGTTAAACGCATAAATTATGATTTTTCCCATAAGCTAAAGAGGGTTGTAAAATATTCAAATGAACAGGGAAACGTCTATGAATGATGTCAAATGCATGTAAAAACCGGTTTAATTGGAAATTTGGTGTGCACAATATGGAAATAAATATGAAGTGTTCTTAAAGCTTTTGAATAAGTTGTAAAAATGGAGGAAAGAACTTCTATTGTAACAACGTTTAATGTTAAATTTCTTCCTTTACTTTCAGCGAATTGAATGCCGAATCCGAATTGGAATTCGGGGACACGCTCCGTCCACGTTATTTGCAGTGTCCGGCGATGTGTCGAGTGAGTCACCTGAAGAAGTTCGTCTACGACAAGTTCGAGATTGATGCGCAACGCTTCAGCATCGATCTGATGTACAAAGTGAAGACAATTGTGCTGTTGGATTATTACACGCTCATGGATATCGCTTACATTTACACGTGGAAGCGGGATGCACCGATGCGCTTCTATTTCCGCGTCTACGAATCACCGCAACCGCTGGTTAAGCCACAGCCACCCATGAAACCCCAAGTTGCAGCAGCTCCAAATGCAACTCCAGTTGTTGTTCCAGTTGCTGCCCCGTTGCCTGCAGTGCCACTGAAGCAGGAAGCAGCGCCAATAACTCCCGCAGCAACTCCCGCTCCCATTCTACCCGCCATCAAAGCTCCTTCGCCACCCGCTCCGCGCATCAAGTTGGAACAACTCTCAATGCCTTCGCAGCCTCAGGAGGAATTCCGTGTGACACCCAAGCTGAGTTCCCCCACAGAACCTTCTCTTAAGCTGGTCATCAATCGTAATGTGCTGGAGAAGCACGAGAAAACGCATCATTCCCCTACCACCAAGAGCAGCGCCAAGAGTTTGCCCTCGCCCACGGCCAACAAGGAGGAGCCCAACATCAAGTTAAAGATCGATCTGTCCAAGCAGAACAGCGTGACCATCATCAACATGTCCGATCCGGATCGCAAAGAGATTGTCAAGCCGCTAAAACCCGAGAAGGAATCCCGGTCCAAGAGCAAAAAGGACAAGGACGGCAGTCCGAAGTCCTCGAGCAGCGAACGCAAGCGCAAGAGTCCCAGTCCACTGACAGTGCCTCCTCTGACCATCCGCACCGAGCGCATACTCAGTCCCAATGGCATGGGAACTGTGCTGAGTCCGCGAGTCACGAGCGGCGCCTGTGTTGAGGATCCCAAGTCGGAGTTCCTCAAATCGTTTGCTTTGACTCCCATCAAGGTCAAGGTGGAATCCCCCGAGAAGAGCGCCACACTCAATGGCAGCAACGGAACACAACCCGCCAGCAACAACAACAAGTCAAAGAGTCACCTGGACGACAGCATGCTCATGAAGCCGCCCAGTGCGATGCCACCCAAGTCGATAGCCTCCTCGAAGCGCAAGAGCAAAGAGCCCATCAAGGCGGTCTCGAAGAAGCCAAAACTTTCCCCGCCACTGCCACGCGAGGACTTCAAGATACGCCTGCCCATGCCAGCTGGTAATTCACCTTCGCCAGCTGCCGACAAACCGCTGATGCCGCCACCAACTGCCAAGGCTCCGATTGCTGCAGCACGCCACAAGGCGCAACAACAACAGCAGCAGCAACAGTCGCCAGTGTTGCCTCAGTTCACGCCGCCAGCGCCGTTGCATCATCAGGGACTACAGATGGCGGCTCCGGGTAATCGAACGCCGATTGCCAAACGCTATCAGCCCATTCTGCCAAAGGCAGCACGTCCCAATCCGTTTGCCAACATTCCCAGCGATGTGAATCGGCTGCTCAAGGATGCGGGCACCGAGATCAAGAGCATTGGCGGCGGCGCAACCTCGCAACCGAAACCTCATGTCTACGGTCCGAAGATGTCGCAGGAACATAAGATGGGTCCCCCAGCGTTGCCCCCAACAGCTCCCAATGCAGCCAAGACCAACAGCAACCATAACAACAACAATCACAGCAGCAACAACAACTCGACGCACAACGGCAACAACAACAACAAGTCAAACAACTATTTGAATCTAGCTCTGTTCAATGCCAGCAAGTCGAAGGGCAAGGAGGCGCCACCGGGTTGCCGCACGCCCATGTACACGCCCAACTCGCCCATCTATTCGCCCAGCTCGCCGCAGTACGTGCCCAACTACAACATACCCACGATGCCCACCTACAAGTACACGCCCAAGCCAAGCTCCACAACAGCAGCGTCGAATGCCAGCAACTATTTGCAGAGCATGCTGAATGGCTCAGCATCGGTTGGTGGCGGTGGCGGTGGCGGAGGTCTTTTCCCCACGCCACCCACCAAATCAGATCAGAACATAAATCCTGCCAAGCCAACACAGCAACAGCAACGTAGTGCAAGTCCTTGCGGTGGCGAAGATGCGCCCGAGAAGCAACAGGTGAAGGTGAAGTCGCTGCTCAACTCGTGCAACATCAATATTCCCTCCTCGCTGTCCATCACCATTTCGCGTGACAATGGCGACGCCTCGTCACCCAACAGCGGTGTGCACTCCAAGCACAAGAGTCCGGTGAACAATTACATTGAGATTGTTAAGCTGCCCGATCAGCCAGCGCCCGCTGCCGAAGCGAAACAAGAGATGGGAAAGCCGGTTAAGCTGCCGGCGCCGCCCAGCAAGACGATACCATCGCCACAGCATTTATTGGCACGTATGACACCGCCACAGCAATTACCAGCAGCTGTCGCTGCCGCCACCGCTGCTGCTGCTGTGCCACGTGTCATCACGCCGCCCAAGACGTCGCCCGGTGCTGGTGCGCCAGTTAATCCGCCATTGAAACCCGTGTTGCAGCCACAGCAGGCGGACAAGAAAACGCCCAGTCCGGAGAAACGCAGTGCGGGTGTCGCTCAAGGCAGCCACTCGCCCAACTCCAGCGAGAACAAGTCACCGAAATCAGCTCAAGCTGGTGCAGGAGTTGGACCAGCTGCTGGTGCACTCGGTGATCCCGCAGCCAAAAAGTTTCGTCCCATCCTGCCGCGTCAGAATGCCGCCAACGAACTGGCACCGAAGCTACCCAACGTGTTGCCTCCCGCCTACAACTTTGCGCCCAATCTGGCAGCCAGCAAGAAGGTGCCCGCTAGCAAAAAGTCACCCACTGGAGGTAATCAAGCAGCCGCCAAGCTCAGCAATGGCAATCAGGCGCTGTCTAAGATGACTTCACCTCCAAAAGTGTCGCCAGGTGGCAAGAAGCAGGCGAACAACAGCAACAAGCAGCCAACACCGCCACCGCAATCAGTTGTGCCGAGCTCAAAAATGGGTCCGCCTGCCCCGCATCCGCATCTCTCGGCACCGCTGAGCATTGCCTCGAGTGCCGCTGTGGCCGCTGCGGCCAATCAGCTGGACCTGAGCAACTTCCTCAAGGAGAATCTAATACGCGCCCAGGTGGCTCAAGCACAAGCTCAGGCGCAGGCACAAGCTCAGGCTCAGGCTCAAGCTCAAGCCCAGGCACAGGTGGCACAGCTGTACAACTTGGCATCGTCGCCCATGTACAACTATCAGCAGGCGATGTTCATGGAGCAGCTGTCGCGCATTCAACGCGCTGGCAACGAGGTCTTCAACGATTATCTGCAGAAGCTGAAGAGTGCCGCGGCCGGTGGCGAGGCGTCGGGTGGGGAGCACAAACCCGTGATGCCCATGCTGCCCACCGTCACGCTGCCCAGTCCCGGCGGTCCCGTTGCCCCCGTCGCAGTGGCCGCAAGTCCAAAGACCTCGCCGCTAGCCGGTGGCAAACTGACGCCAGCCGCCACTCCGGGCGCGTTGACCAAAAACAATGCGAGTCCGAGGCCACAGGCGGCTGCCACGACAAATGGACTGCCCCTGGCCAAAAGCAAGTGAACTGCGGCACCCAAACCAACAACCCAACCACCCACCAGTTATCAACCCGAGCCACCCTTAAGCTTAGCGAAGTGAATGCGTCGCGGCTTCAAAGCGAAGGCCGTGCTCTAAAGGCACTAATTAATATTTAAAGACCTTCTTTTTGTTCGTTCTGCTTCGTTACTCGTTTTTCTCGTTTTGTACAAAAAACTTTAACACAAAAATTAAGGCATTCAAAAGCTGTACATATAAATGTATTATTAAATTATACACAAAAATATTCATAGATATTTTATATACATAGTCGATATATGAAGACAACGATTCAGAATCAATATGCTTAAGTATTTGTATACCAACAATGTAATTTGTAATTTCACACAACTGCTAAGCACATTAAAATTGCATTGCAATGAAAGCTCCAGCTGTAGCACGTAAATACGTAAAAAGATAATAAATTGAAGAGCTTTGAAAGCACATGCACAAAGCTCTTCTCCATTTGAATTAAGTTAGTAATTAAGCTATCGATTAAGTTGATTACATACGAGTGTAAGTGTAAAAAGCGTTTTTCTACCACATAAACGAAAATAATCGATAAATAAAATTATTTATATTCAATGTAAACATTTGAAAATTGGCTTACTTTAATTCTTAGCAGGGAAAAGTCAATGCCAATCAATGCCGGCCAATCGACCAGCTGGCCATCGAGGGGTCACAAGGTCAATGCATCACATCGCATCGCATCGAAGGTCGTCCCTTTTTTTTTTGTGACGTCCCTAATCCCGCTGAGCGACCCTTTGTGGTGTCGCGCTGCTCATTGTCGCGTCTGGGCAGAAATGAAAAATGCCCAAGACAAAAAGCAAATAAAAGATTACGGGACTCTCGGAGGAATCTTCATCGGTATTCGGTATTCAGTTTTCAGTTTTCCGTTTGGTTTCGCTTCGGTTTTTCGCCTGACTGACATCTTTTGGGTTCGAAATTCAATGAAAATCATTGCAAATCCATTGCCTTTTATCCTTTGGCCATTCTTTTCCTTGTTTTTCCTTTTTCTTTTCCTTTTTTTTTTCTTATGCTTTACGCTATCGAAAATTGGCAATTTTCGCAAAAGGAATGAGTCCCAAAAGACAACGCAGGCAGGCACACACAGACAGAGAGATACTTCTAATGAGCTGCTGTTCGTCCAGCCCTCGGAAAAGTGGATAGAAGTAAACGAAGAGTATCTTGATAGGCGTAGTGTTTGAGGGGTGGATTAGGTGCGAATTGCTTTAACGGCGCTGCAGATTTCGCAAGTAGATTTATGGCCTAACCAATAACTATTAGTGTTCGAAGAAGATAATGTTGGCTGGACTTTAAAATACCCTGTGCTTTTGAATTCATTTATTTGTTGCCCAATGGGAATATATTCTTTTAAATTTGAATAATAATGATAATACATTTCCTGAATGAATTGAGAAAGGATTGTACTTTAGCAATCATTCGCTTTTTTGTTGTTTCACACCCTGAACCTGTTTGAAAACCACGAAAAAACCCTTATCACAAAACTTTTTAATACACATATGTATTCGGGGTTAGAGTAACATAATTCAATTGCACACTGGAGACTTTGAGATACGGCTTTAAATTTACAATGTTCAGGGTGGTAAAGTTTAGAAAAATGATTTTGTAAATATTTATACAGGGTATGGATATGTATTGTAACAAATATCAAGTTGGACTTTATACATTTAAGTAAATAGACATTTTCATATCCTTTTCAAGGCCTTTGTAAATGGTGTTGAGTTTCGAGCTGTCTGCTTGATATATTTATGGAAACTCCAACTTGGGGTGCGTTTTTCTTAGATGCCAACCAAGTGAAAATTTTAATCAGCTGATCGGAGTTTACATTTTTGTTTACTTTTCAAAAGGAAATAAATAAAAAGCTAACATAGGAAGAGTAGCAAAAAAAAAAAAACAAGTAAACAAGTAATCAACAGTCGAGTATGCTCGGCTGTGAGATACTCGCTAACCATTTTGAATGAAATCAAAACAGTGCGGTATTTTAAAATATACATAGTTATTATGCCGGAAAAATACTGAAAATATGCCTAAGACTATATTTGGTCTATTGACAGTACTTTCTCCCTATGGGTAGCGAGTATAACAAGCAAGAAAGCTAGTCGAGTGTGCTTAACTGTGAGATACTCGCTTCGTAGTTTCAATCATAGCAAAAGAGTGCATTGTTATTCTTAAAATAAAGAAAATTAATATACCAAGACTGCATTATTTATCTTAAAATAAAGTTAATTTATATACCAAAAATACTGAAATATACTATTACATTTCAAATATACCATAGCGTATAAAATATACCGAGTTATCACCAAGAAAATTTAAACTCGATAGCTGGATCGACTTTCTAGCAAATAAATCTATTTCTTAATTATTTCTTTTACAATTTTTATCTGATTGCAACCAATTTTCAGGCTGCATTTGTTATTGTACGTACCGAAAATTGATATTCGAGTTTTATTCGATTTGCCAGGGCTTGATCTTGATCTGCGCGTAATAATATCAAGCATTGTCAATCAAATTTTGAACTCTATTTTGTTGTTCATATGGATATCGGTTGATGCTGATGAACAAATAAACTATATAGGATCGGAGATACCTCATTCTGTCACAAACGTTTCCTTCTACTCTATAAAACTAGCTGGTTATAATAAGAACTGTAAAAATATAAATAATATTGATTGACTTTAGCTCCAAGATTTCTAAAAATGAATTTTAAGCTTCAAATGTTTAAATTTAGAACTGTTTTTTAATGAAATTTTAAAGAGTACTCCAATCTTTTAAAATATGCATAAAAGGTGTGAAAATGAAAGACGAGTTTAGAATCCTTGATAACCGAATGCCTGAATATGTTAAAATATATAAAAAATACAACACACTATTCTATCGGTAGCGGATATTACAATTAAAACTAGCTGATTATACTAAGAACTGTAATAAAATAAATATTATAATTTTAATTCAAATTTGCTTAAAGATTTTTAAGAATGAATTTCATATTTTAAGTGTTTAAATCTAGAACTGTTTTTTTTATGAAATTTTTAAGTGTACTCCAATCTCTTAAAATATGCATAAAGGGTGTGAAATTGAAAGACGAGTTTTGAATCCTTGAAGACTGAATGTCTGAATATATTAAACTATATAAAAAATACATCACACTATTCTATGGGTAGCGTTATATTACAATTAAAACTAGCTGATTATATTAAGAACTGTAATAAAATAAATAATATTGATTGACTTTAGCTTAATGATTTTTAAAAATGTATTTTAAGCTTCAAATATTTAAATTTAGAACTGCTTTTTTATGAAATTTTTAAGAGAACTCCAATCTCTTAAAATATGCATAAAGGGTGTGAAATTGAAAGACGAGTTTTGAATCCTTGAAGGCCGAATGTCTGAATATGTTAAAATATATAAAACACAACACACTCTGTTAGCATAAGCATAATAAGTTAAACAGTTGCTTTGGCGCATCGCCTTAAATGTGGCAATAATTTAAAATGCAAAATTCATTCATAAAGTTTTACCAAAATTGCCTCTTTTGGCGCAGCCGCAGCTGAATAATTTATGAAGTTGTGTGTGGTGTTTGAGCCAAAACTCCAATTACAATAATTAAGCCGACTCGCGTTGCTTCGCTGCCCCTGTCCCCCGACCCCGCACCACCGCAGCTGCAGGCGGCGAATACTCTTATGAGTATTCACAAGTATCTCTAGCGGGGCACATGTTAATACGAATACGAGAGCGAGACCGAGTATTGGGCACATCTGAAAAACAAGTTTAATGCGCTTGGCTTTTAACGCATTAATTTAGCATTTATAAATCATTTGTGTAAGCACAAGACAACAGCACACACATTCGAACACTCATACTCATACTGACACTGGCACTCACGTTCACACTCACAATTGTATCTGAGAGATACAGGCGTACCTACAGATACTCATTCAGGTAATTCGAAATGTAAAACTGCACTTACAAACACACACACACTTATTTCGTTTCATAACAGGCTTGCGGGTACTCGTGCAAATACTCAAACTCACACTCATACACACACATTCACACTCACATCACTCAGTCTCTCTCTCTTTGGGCCATCAACAGCTGGTCCACATGGCACGAGTTACTACTGTGTGGCTGATCTAGCCTTTCACCACGCTTAAAGACTTCCGCATCATAAATATATGAGTACTACTTTCATCTCAATTTATGATGCGTCCACATCCAAGATCGTTAGCACGCGCGAAAGTGCCACAAAAACGAGTCAACTCGACTTTGCTGCTACTCTGCAGCCAACATTGCAATGCAATGCAGCTTCGATGCTCATCTGACGCTTTTATTTTTAATTGCGCAATTAATAAAAACAATATTTATTGCAGAATTAAAATTAATTTTTTGTAAGTTTTATTTAATATTTGTTTACTCAATCTTATATTATTCTAAATCTTATATTTTACTTAAATGCTTAATTACAATCTTAGTTTTTATATATATATTATATTATATATGTATATATAGATTATATGTATATAGATTCTAGTGGAGAATCCAATATCCTAAATAACAAAGTTTTGAATCTCACACATAACCCAAAGCTTTCTATTAAGAACTTAATCTGTGCTCTTTGTTCCTTGTTAAGTTTATTTTTCTATGTTATCATCCCCAACCTTAAAAAGTATATATGTACATACAATACATACATTCTTGCGACAAAGGGCGCGATGATATATGTAGATATGTATGCCTGTCTGTCTGTCCGTCCATCCGTATGAACACCTAGATCTCAGAGAATATAAGAGATAGAGCTATAATATTTTGGTGAATAGAATAATGACTATAGTATTTATGATTTTTGATTTTTGGTTACAATCACATAAAAATTGTGGAAGTTTTTTTAAGAAATACTTTTGTATGACAAATAACGACTGCTATGGTACAATCGGATTTTGGCTGCTTCGACTTAAAATCTTACACTCTATGCTATATTTTAAATATAGTATTATATCAATATACCAAGTATTCCCTTCAGTTTATTTAAAAACATTATTGGAGTTCGAATTTCCATAATTAAATTATCTCTTTGGATCAATTCCTTGTGCTTTTCAACAAGATAATGATCTTATTCATAACGCTCGATTAGTAAAATCGTTTAATTCAAGTCAAAACATTAATATTATGACCTGGCTACTATATACTCCAGATCTTAACGTAATCAAAAATGCTTGGGCTGCGTAAAACAGAAGATACACGAAAGTGGAAAGCGATGCGAATATAAGAAATCATGAACTATTAAACGTACTTAGATCATTCTATGAAGGACCGGATACATAAAATGATTACTAACACTCAGTACTCATTACTAAAATTATTTTACTTATAAGAAATCAAATATTAACACCTACGAAAAAAGTAAATTACAAAATAATTCGTTTTCTTATAAGTATAAAAAGCATAAGCGCGTCTATTCTAATGTCCCTTATTTTGACTTTAAAAAATGTTTGAAAAACACAATTTTGTTAAATTTTAATAATCATTGGAATATTATATTTAAAGTATCATTAAATACCAAATGTTTTTGCATATCAATTTATTTTCAATCATCACTGAAATAGTAAATATTAAACAAATTTGAATGCAAGTAAACGTGCTTCTAACCTAAGACCAAAAGGTATCAATAACTGCCTTCTAAGCTTTTAATGACTTGTTTTACAGTGCAGAATGTAACTTAATGACAATACTCTGAGAATGTGGAATTTACAATCATGTTGTTTTGGAATTACAGCCGAAGGGCAGTTGTAAAAATTGTGCGATAAACTCGAAAGCTGCAGTTGCAGTTTAAACTTTAATGTGCCAACATAACACTTATTGTTGTACTCGAAAATTGCAAAACTAAGCAAACCACACTCAGGTCAAAGGCAGCCAAGCTGTGGCTATCAGATGACCAGGCCATAATGGCCAAAAAGTTGGCAAACTGCAGTTGCCAAGGAGTAAAACATCATTTGAATGAGAAATGTTGTTTTTGTTGGTTGTATGTTTAGCTTTGTTTATGCTCGTGTAATTGTAATTAATGGAATCATATTGAGTTACACCTAACCAACAACAGTTCCATGTGTGTGAGTGTGTGGCACAAACAGTTGCCACACTGCCACAGCAGCCGAATTCAACTCGCAGCAAAAGTTGCCACGAGGTGAGCGAAGTGCGAATTTAATTGAATTGGGAGCAAAAGTTTCGATGTGTGTGTGTGTGCGATGTGCGATGCCTCTTGTGGCTGCCACAAAAGTTTTCCCAGCGACGTCCTCTAATTGCAATTTGTTAGTGCTTTTCCCTTCCGCCACTAATCTTATGTTAGTTGTCCCCCCTTCTTACCTTGCGCTGGCAATCTTAGGCACACAACTTGGCGCTTAAATAACGATTTATGTGCTTAGCATTTGCGCTATACGAATATAATAATAATGGGACAGAAATTAGTTATCGACTTTAGCTACGCTTAACTCGAGAAATTCAATTAGCCTTCTTATGGTTGTCATCGCATTAGACGACATTGATTCCCTCTCGGTTCAACTATTCGCAGCAAATCTCGAGAATAATAATTGCTGGGATTAACGTGAATTATAGTTTTAGAAATGTGAGAGAAATGAATTATTGCACTTGGTTTAGTTTTAGATTCAAATGATCCTTAGAACATGGATAATGACAGCTGTATAATGTATCTTATAAATGCATAAAATATAGTTGAACACTATATTAGAATATTTCTTATGAGCGTACGTGTTTACAGAGGAAATTTGGTCTTTTCTACCTAAACAAACTAACTTAAACATAAAACAAATAGGAAAGCTACAGTCGCGTGTTGTTGACTGTGATATAAAAGCAAAACAGTGCCTCAAAAATACTAACATATACTAAAGGCTATAATTGGTATATTGATATAGTACTACATTATATAGTATATCGACTGTGAGATACCCTGTGTATAAAAGCAAAACAGTGCCTCAAAAATACTAAAGGCTATAATTGGTATATTGATACAGTACTACATTCATAATATACCATAAAGTGAAAAATATACCGGATTGTCAGCCAAAGCTAAAACCCGTATTATGTAGTCGTTGTTCCCCATATACAAGAATTACTTAAATAACTTTTACAAACAACAGTGCAAAGAACATAATATGAAATTTATGGATCAAAGAAATGCTTTTATTTTAGACAATTTCATATCAAATCTAGTTTAAATATAATTTGTAAATCATCGCTTAATCTGAAATTTGTAGAGCAAAAAAATGTTTTTATTTCAGACAATTTTATATCATATCGAGTTCTAAATATAATTTGTAAATTATCGCTTGCTTATCTCAAGGCTATTACATATACTTTTGCTTTCATATTTTTTAATTAGTTTTTTGTAAAGTGTTTATTTAAGCTGAATATCAATCTATATTTTCATATGATAATATGATGCATGTTGAGTTCCTTGTCTGATTATAAACCTTATTATTCGAGAAGACATATTAAAGGAATTATTTTGTATACTTAATGTAGTAAAACTATAAATTAAGATTTCTTCTGATTTGACCTTAAATAAAATACAATTTGCAATATGAATAAGAATTGATTTCACAAATTTTGTAGTTTAAGTTAATTCTTTGCTAGTTATTTTTACACTTCATTTTTAACTGGTTTGCCTTGATTTGCTGGTTTATTATTTTGTGATACTATTTTATTGATAGATATAAGTATTTATTTATTTATTTCTTAGCACTATAAGCTAAAGTATTAATAACATTCTAATTATTGTTTAATGTGCCAAGGACTTAAGCTGTAGTAAAATTATAAATTAAGATTTCTTCTATTTTGACCTAAAATAAAACACAATGTGGAATCAGAAATGATTTCACAAATTTTTATAGTTTAAGTTATTTGTTTGAAAAAATGTTATAAATATTTTCAAAGACAACTTGCAGAGCAGATGATTTAAGCAAGATTTAATCCAATTTTAGGGAACTTAAAACAGGGTCTTCAATTTAATTAGCTTAAAAAGTGTAAAAGAAATATTTATTAAGCTTTGTAAAGTTTTTCCAACTTCCTTCCCCCATTTTAGCTGCTTGGCAACCGAGATTAGCTGTGGCCTATTTTTGACAGCTATCCGTGAGCTTGCTACAACATTTTATTACAAGCAAAGAAATGTTGTCTGTCTGTCAAATGAAAGCAGCGTGCAAAAGAAAGTGATATAATTTTGCCAACACTTTCCGTGATTTGATGTCAATGTAATTTTATTCAACAGGCATAATTGAGTCATGTAATGAAATCCCCGCATTAAGATCCAATTAGAGCGCCATTATTAATATGCATTGATGAATATGACGACGACGACGACGACAGCGAGTTGAGCAGACTTCCAAGAGCAAGACCCAAAGTGCCGCCGTCGTCGTCGTCGTCGCGTCCCAAATTATGGGCTCGCTTCCTTCGCACGCTGTCTCTTTCTAGCTGCCGTGCATTCAATTTTTTTTTTTGCATCATCAAAAAAATGCGAAACCCAAAAAAAAGTATCAATTTACAGAGCAGTCAGGGTGCAGAGGCAGCCAAGGAGACAGAGACGCAATCGCATTCTCATTCCAGTTCTTGTTCCTGGGACAGAGACGAAATCAGACGAAAGTCCTGAACCGGAAACAAGAATAATAACTGCATGGGATTGCTAAAAAGAAGAAGAAGAAGCAGAGGCGACATTAAAGCAACCGATAGCGATACCGATACCGATAACGCAACACTGAACTTTGGCTTCGCTCTCTTTACCTTTTGGCTCTCACACTCTCTTGCTCTCTATTTCGCTCTCTATGCTGTTTCAGTTTGATTGATTTGAGTGGCGCGCTTGAGCTTTTAAGAGCTACTCAATTGACTTTAATGATGTGCTGCTCATGATGACCATGAAGGCAGCAGGTGGAGTGTAAAGAGGGGGCGCTTAAGCTTCAAAGTCATTTCGACAAGATAAATTGTGCGCTGGCACAACGGGTGGTGGGGTGCTAAGCGAGGGTGAGACTGAGAAGGAAAAGGAGAATGGGAGTAAAGGCAGCTTAGATGGTGGCAGGCCTAGGCGGCTGTTGTAATTAGTTGATTACACAAGACACACTCACGACTTGCGCTCACTCTCTTCTCTTTCGCATTTCTCTCGCATACACTTCGCTTCACTCAGTTGTTACTGCGTTTGCATTGCAAATGAAGTTGTGACGTTGGGTGGCAGTCCACTTTTGGAGTTCATTCAAGTGGCCGGAGAAGAGGAGAGTTGTCGTCGTAGACTTACTTGATGATGCTGCTGCTGCTGCCGCTGCTGCTGATGTTGAGTAAGAGCAAACAGTTGCGGTCCCTTGCAGCTGCATGACGTAGCGAGTTTGTTGCTGGCTGAGTGAGTTTTACATAACGCTCAAGTGTCTGTAATGAGTGCAAACAAAAAAAAATCTATATAAAGCAGAGCAAATATGTAGTACATAAATTTGCACATAAGTGTGTGTCACTCATTGCCAATTTGCAGCGCTACAAAAAATAATCGCATTTTTTTTTACAGCTTATTGAATTATCAACATGCCACAACTTGAACAGCAGTGGTTGTGTAGACGGGTTGACAGTACATATTTCATATTATATACACCACTCAAAATATACCTTTGCTGCTATATATAAAACACACACACACACACACACTCATAACCGCAATGACGGCGTCAAAGAGACGGCGACAGTGCAGCCAAGCAACCGGGCAGCCAGTGAGCCGTGCGGTTTACACATAGTCGATAAGAGCTCATGCACACACACACACACACACACACACGTGCATAAACTTGCACAGCCCACTTGACGCAGCAACAACAAATACAACGACAAAGGAAAAGAGGGTGCTTTTGGCAAAAGCTACTGAAGCAGCAGCGTCGACGTCGACGTCGACAGCAGCGACAGCCGTTCGCTCTGGCAAATGAACCTAATTTAATAGAAGACAGAACAGCAACAACAAGAACAGCAGCAACTACGTCAAAGACATGCAGCGAAAGCGAGAGGGAGAGAAAGAGAGTGAACAGCGAATGGAAAAGAAAAAAACACAAACTCTGAAATGTAACATATCGAGTTGGCATTGCATTGGGAAGCAATAACACAAAAACAAAAGCAACAAAAAAAAAAATATATGTATAAGCGGAACAACAACACGCAGAACAGTAGCGCTCATTAAATACTCTATCTTTGAGAGTTTGTCGTGTTGAATCAGTTTGTCCGTCCGCCTGTCGCGCTGTCTGTCGATTTTATTCCTTACCGGCTCTTTTGCTACGTGCGGGCATTGGATGGGAATTTAAATTGGTAATGCGACGGACAACGACGACGACGACGACGACGACGACGAGGCCCAACTCGTGGTCGACATCGTTGTTGTTGTATTTGCTGTTGCTGTAGTTGTTGTTATTCGTTGCTATCGCTGGGCCGCACACTTGAATACACACACACACACACACAAACACACGCTAGCGAGCATAGAGAGCGGTGCTATACATGCATGCCGTGTTTCTGCTTGTGGTTGTATGTACAGCAAGATTGAAGATATAAGACAGCGGCGTAGCTTGCTATGCTACCACAGGGGTTGTTCTGTTTATGAACATTATGTATGTATGTAATTACAAATAGCAGATTGTTACAATTTTTAACTAAATAAAATAATAGACTCGCTACTTTTTAAGATTTGTTAAATGCTTTACCAGACAGAATTAAAAGTATACATATTTTCAAATATCTTTAACGTTATTTAAATTTTTTTTTTTTAAATTTAATTTTAAAGTATACTTTTAAAATAATATAATATTTAGTGAGCATAGTTAAATATAAGTTAGTTGTCCAGCTGTTATTCAAGAATTGAAAATTTCTTTGACTGGTCTATCACATTGTAAATGACTTTGTAACTCCACATTTGAAGCCTTTGGCAACCCTGCTGAGTGAGCCACTGCTCGTTAAGTGTTCCAGTCGCCGTCGCATGCTCGTGTTGAAATATTTTCGAGGCAAGCTGCGCACATAAGCCCCTCTCCACACTCCGCTCACTGTCCATATCCATAGCCCCTTCCACTTCGACCCCTCAGCCAGTGCTGGCGTCTCTGCTATCGTTGCTGCTCTCCTCCTCTGACTGTGAACTGTGGACTGCTGCTGTTGTTGTTGTTGTTGTTGCTGTTGTTGCTGTTACCTCGCTCGCTATTTTTATGTACAAAATACATGGCACATAAATTGTTTCAGGCCGCCAGAGCCGAGGCCGTATTCTGATTGTGATTCTGTTCCTGTGCCACACACACACACACATAGCGTAGAGAAACAGGGTTGCATGCAACTGCCCGTTGTGTGTACTGCACTTTGGGCATGGCGTTTTGGGTTTTCTGTTTTTGGCTGCGGCTGCGGCTGCTGGGAAAGAGTATTTTGTGTTCAATTCTCTTTCTGCTGCTGTTTCCGCTTGCATTTTGTTGTTGCAGTCGCTGCTGCAGTCGACGTAGCTGCTGCTATTGTTGTTTTTGTTTTCGTTGCTGCAGCGTTAGAGTGCCTGCTGTTTTTGTTGTTGCTGCTGCTGCTGCTGCTTGATTCACACATTCCTAATTGAATTATCACGCATAAGCGACAACCAAATACAGATGAGAGATGCGCCTGAAATGAGTTTGGGGATGCTTGGAGGCTGTGTTCACTGCCAAGTGAAGCAGATCGAACTGCCTTCACAGCTCCCCCCCCCATCCACCACCTTCTGCTGTATGCATATTTATGTTTGTGTAGTATTGCTTTATTTTTAGATTTCAACATAAAAACTAATTAGCGTAGTGAGAGTGAGTGCAATGCAATGCATTTGAATGTTTATGTTTTTCTGAATCGAGCTGAAAACTCATTTGTGGTGGGGCGGCGATAATTTATGCATTTATCGATCGCAATTAATCGATGCGATGCGGCTTGGTGTGGTTGCGGTGAGCCAGCAGCATAGCTAGCAATGGCTGCCAACGATTTCAATTAATTATGCTTGCGGTGGTGCCTTTTTATTGATTGCAGTCGGAGTTGGCAAATTGGCAAAAAAAGGGCAGCGCATATAAAACGTTAATATCGCTTACTTTTATCGTGTCACGCGCTCATTTCTAGGTAGTTGAAATCTTGGGCTTTTGGTTGCCTGGTTTTGACCTACCAGCTCACGTTAGTGCCGGCCTCAGTCACAAGGCAACCAGCATGCAATAAACAGTAAACAGTATATAAATACACACACATACACATTCACATCATACTCAAGCATGCTTTTCGGCTTTACATTTTTATGTACTCCACGCCCATCGACCGCCCTGACGAGGGTTATTCAATGCGTAGCCGGCTGTTCACATCGCATCGTTCGCATTTCAAATTTTATGTACAAAATTTTTCATTTTACGCTTTGCTCTATGGCTTCGTATTTCTTTACATATTTTCTTTTGCATTTCCATTTCGCTTCATTCGCGCGCGCACACACACACACTCTCACTCGCACACATACATAGTTGCTCATTTATAGTGAGTGTGATTTTTGGTTATTGTTTGCAGTTGAAGCATCCGATGAGACACGTTTCGAATGTTTGGTTCAAGTCCAAGCGCAACCCTATTTGCTTTTGCTGTACCCATCTCCCATCTCCCACTCCACACTCCACACTCCATCCCTATGCCAAAGTCGTTGCCTTTTCCGTTGCCGTCGCCGTTAGCAGCCAACGCAGCCAACAACAAAAACCCTCCACACTTAACTCACACCACAGGCTCTTTGCTCAGCACTCACTCACCACTTACTCACTCTCTCGCATGCTCACACACACATGCACACATACACTCGCCCTCACACAGCTAGTCAAATCTGTTGCCAGCGCTTATTGTTTCATTCTTTTCGGCTCTTGTCGCCACTAATTGTAACTGCACGCACACAAACACATTGACACACACTAAATGAGTGCTGTACATACGCACACACACACACATACATTGTATGTAAGGATTTGTATATAAGACAGCTTCCATTCATTCGCAGCACATAGCTCATCAGCACATTTGCTCTGCCTCCCTTTCGCTGCTCTTCATATATACAAGATTTCCTCTCGTTTTGCTGCCTTCATTCGCTGCCTGTCGCTTGCGTTCAACGCACTTCCTTCTACTACAGTTTGTCTGTCTTTCTGTCTGTCTCTGTCTCTACTTGTGTATGTGTGTGTGTTCTAGCGACACAGCTACAGCCCCACAGGCCAAATTTTGTCATTCGTTTCATTCCTTTGCCTTTTCCTTTGCCGCTGCTCTGCTGCTGCTGCGGCTGTTATTGCTGAAGAAGAAACTGATATTCCAAAGCTACCATGTTATTGCTGTTGCTGTTTGCTCTGGGCAAGAATTTCGAGCATTCCTCGAAAGTTATTCGAGGGATGTCGCGCGGCGTTTGGCTCTGTGTCTCTGTGTTGTTGCTCCGCTCTGCTTCGCTGCGTCTGTCTGGGAAGCTTCAATGGATGGATAGCCCCTTTGCCTGAGATAGCATCTGAGTTACTTTTTAATACATTTTAGCTAAATGGATATTGAAGCTGATATGACAGAGTCGCTGTCGTAGCAACAACATCAGGGACAATGCCATCATGCCCGACTCCATTTCTTTGTAGCTTTTAAAATTAATCGAAATTACAAGAATTTATATTGCCTACAGCGACTGAGGCAGTTTAATATAGTATCCAAGTTTTTAAGCTGGAAGAAAAGCTGCTCACATGACTGTTGTCTGCTAAGAAACAGGAAATAGAAAACTCCTACGCATCTTCTCTACAAAAGACATGTTGCTTCCGTTGCCGTCGGCGAGTGGAGAGTCTCGGCAGCTTGTTGTTGATTCTACTAAGTATACGACATTTTTATTTCTATCCCTTCTGTGAGTTTGTCTCTTTTGAAATCATGCTACCTAACTGATTGAACAACAAAAATATCTTTACCTTCAAATGTCTACAACGCTCCTTGTCTTTCAAAGAAATCTATTGGAAGCTTTACCGTTTCCCTTCAGTTTTTGAAGATGATATCAATTCCAAGTTGACATTTCCAATATTTTTGATTTTCTACGCCTCTTTTCTTCACTTTTGTAAGTTTTCTAAAGATGAATTAAAACAAAATGCATGTGGTATTTCTTTTCTTTATTTATTTTGCTTTATTTTCGCTTACAATGATAGTTTCTTTAACGTTTATGGTATACAATTATTCTTTATACAGAAGTTAGTAATAACATTGCCTCCAATATTTCAGTTATCATTCTGCATTCAACACTTATCTAATTAGATTTCTCACCATACGTTTTTATAGTTAGAAAGAAGTTAAATCCTAAATGTATTTCAATTCATAAAGATCTTAAGATATTTTACTATGCAATTCTAATAATATGACTACAAATGTTGTTAGGAAGCTTCTTTGACTCTTTATAAATACATAGATACTTTTTTTTGATAAAGATATTCTCGTATACCTCATTTTAAGGTATTCCAAAGTTTAATTTGTTTATTTCGATCAGAATCAGTTACGTAGGAATCTGTCAGTCTTTAATTTCAAGGTTTTTAAAAAAAAGTAGATTTTTAATAGATTCGCCTGTTGTACTCAGATATTTACTGCACTTTTATATAAACATATGTTTATATATTTTTTTAACTCTTCACTTCCAAAACCTAAGAAAAATGTAATTTTCGCTTCAAAATTATTCCAAAAGTTCTTTATAACGAAGAGAGAAACTAAAGCCTCAAATCTAATACTAATTTTGCCAGAAACCCACCAAGAAAACTGGAATTTCTTTTATGCAAACGTTATAAGACCCAGAATTGAAATACCCAATAAAGAACCAACTTAATAACAATATTGTCAGACAAGAAACTGTTCGCTGCTGTTGTTTGTGCCACAAATGCAGCACGTTCAATGGTTGTTGTCAAAGCGACGGCATTTCCAACGACGAGCTGAAAATGAGGTCCATAAAAACCAGTTTACTCAGCATGCAGCACCTTGGCCAACAAACCGAGTAAAGAATAAAGAAGAGAATACAAAAAAAAAAGAATAAGCGAACACACCTGGACGGTGGATATAAATAAAAGATGATGAGATACTAATTAACATTTCATATAAATATTAGCCGACTTTCGACTCGTTGTCGACTCGTTGTCGCCGTCCGCTTCGAGTCGAGTCGAGTGAACGCCCTAGACTCGCTGCACAGCACGCCGCCAATCGAAATGGTCGCAGTTCGGTTCGTTGGCCAATCACGTTGCAGCACGCACGACGACGAATGAGAGCGCACTTTTGTAGCGCAGCTGGTGTAGAGCTCGTGTACGATGTGAGAGATGACCAACTCTACAACTCTACACGACTGCGAAAGCGCACCAAAAGCTCTGCGAAAGCTCACACTGCGTTTGCACGCAAGCAAATGGAAAAGTCAAAAAGAAGTGTAAAACGATTTTTAATGATTTATGTTCATACTGAAAACATAATGTATTATCTTTGTAGAGTTTCGCATCAGGGAAAACCGAGTGTGAGTGAATAACCAATGATGTGTGAAAATGCTGGAGGAGTGTGAGTAAAGCTTACAACAGTTTTGTACGCTGCATTTTGTGTACATTTTGTGTAGCATACTTTTGGGTTGATGCCTTAAAAGTTTTGAATGAGGCAAAAAAAATTCGTTACTCGCATTTTGGCTGAATATAAATGAACAAATGATTGTTTTATTTGCTACTCGATTCTATAAGAAATTTATACTTTAGTCTTTGCTAAATTAAGTAATAAATTATATAAGAAGCATTTCTATTGAAATATATTCAGTTTGTAATAAAAGTGTAGACTTTAATTCCCCCATCTCTCCAAAACCTAACCTTAAGTGATTAGACGCAGTAAATACAAATGTATCTAAGCTTTATTTTAATATCGTATCAAATAACTGCATAACTGATTAAGTGATAGATGAAAGACGAATAATTTAATTGATTTTTGGTGTTGTTGGAAATGTTTTGACAGCATTAATGAGGAAGGCAGGAGGACTGAACCGAATTAGTTCTACCGGAGAGGATTACAGTCAGTCGAATCAGTCAGTTTAGGACCTCACGAGCACCTCGTAGTGATCCAGACGCACCTCCTGGCCACCGAAGGGAATGTACAGACAGCGATGCGACTGATGGATCTTGCCGGGCGTGAAGCTGCCGTTGTAATGTCCACGGCCAATGTAGAGAGCTTCGCCTTCGCTGGTGCGGCCACACACGACGGCGCCACCGGGCACATTGCCAAAGGAGTCGGGCACCCAACCGTAGCCGTAGCCAGCGAGCAGCTCAAAGTCATACTTGACATGCTCGTGACCACCATAAGGCACGTAGGCGCAGCCCTTGTTGGGAATGACCTGACAGGGTGATAAAAAAGATTAATCATCAAATAAAACAAGGGATTTTTATTTGAAACTCACCTTGGCGGGCAGCAGATCGCCCTCGTGGTAGGCACGACCCACGTAGATTGGATCGCCATCGGAATCGTTGCCGGCCAAAATGGTGCCGGGCACAATGTTGCTGCCCGACGAATTCACCCAGGTCTCTGGCTGCACGAGCACCTCGTACGCCTCCAGACGCTCCTCGGCACCGCCATAGGGAATGTACAGACAGCCATGGGAGGGATGCACCTTGCCGGGCGTCAGACTGCCGGCAAAGTAGCCACGTCCCACATACAAAGGCTCGCCATCGGAGGTTTGACCGACGCGCAGAGCATGGGGAGGCACCTCACCGCCGCTGGCGGGGATCCAGCAGTAGTGGTGACCAGTCAGGATCTCAAAGTCATGCTTGTTGATCTCCTCACCGCCCCAGGCGACGTAAGCCTGTTGCTTGTTGGGAATGTACTTGGCGGGCAGCATGTCGCCATTGTGATAGGCGCGACCCACATAGATGGGATCGTTGTCGGAATCGTGGCCGGCGACGATGGCGAATGGCGGCAGAGGATCGTAGACGTTGCGGGCAATCCAGGTGTGATCTGCAAAGGGAACGAGTAAAATACAAATTTATTAAATGCAAAAAGCAAAGCTTGTTTTAAAGTTTATTTTTAAGGAAAAGGGTTTTAAAGGTAAACGAGATAAATGTAGACTGTGTAAATACAGCTGAAGCTCATAAAATAAAATTTGTCGAAGCTCGAATCTTCTGGAAGTTACAATTAGTAATTGAAGTGATTCATTATACGGTTAAGCAATTCGATTTATTTTTATACCTTACACTGTTAAGTGGAAAAGGGATGGATTAAGTTTTGCTAGTTAGTTTTTTTGATTTTTAAAAGACCCTTTAAATAAAAAAAAAAATTCCAAATTTCTCAGAAATTAAATTCTAATTTAAAATACTTTTCTTTTTGATTTTTAAAGGTAATTTTGACTTTACTTTTATATCAATTTATTTTAGTCTAGTCTGAGCTTTTTTAGAGCGTGGCTTATAAGAGCAAGAAATCTAAATTTAAGGTTTGAATGCGAAACTGAAGATAAAAACCATGCTAGTAAATAGAACAACTTCCTGTTGAGGACTTAGTCGACAAACTCTACACAGTTGCGCCTGCAGGCAAAAGTGAAAACTCTACACCAAGGAGAGAAGGGCTGCTCACATTTCGATCGATATGCGTGTGTGTGTGTGTGTGAAGTTAGATAAGGCTGAGGGACGACGACAGGTAGACGGTGGACGGTAGACAGTTATCTATAAGTGCACGAAATCGTGGCACTCTTCAGCATTATTCACACGAATTTCAAGTCTTATCTGCATGAATGACATGGAAAGCACATAAGTTGGGCTGGCTTTGAGTTGTCGCCTAATGAAACCATACTTTTGATATATGGAATGTGCTTATATTGAACATATTGAACTGTACTAATCGAGTCCAAATATCTAGCAGATAGTTGTGTGTTCAAAAATAGAACGATTGCCTAAGCGCTGTGCACTCGACAAGACGACGAAACGGAAGATCGATAATCGATAATCGATAACACGACTCGTTGTAGTTGTTAATCCTTTGGCGAGTATATTCCACAATTTTCCAAATTTCGAGCACTCTGCTTACCCATAATGTGTGTGAGTTTTGTGTTTTTCTCTAGTTTTACAGCGAATGTGACTGAGTGATGAGCTCTCAGCGTGGTTAATATCTGACTGACTGGCGTGGCCCGTTAGCTGTTGTGTTATAAAGCTCCCGACTCTGTTATCGGTTGAAATTTGTTGTTGACTGTGTTGTTTGCCATTGTCGCTAGCCCGGCACAACGATAAGATATCGTATCGGAGCCTGTGGCGTATTTCCAAGTAAACATGTGTGGACAAGTATATAGAGCATATAGTATATAGTATTTAGTATATAGGAGGAGCGAAGTATGGCACTTCGTCACCCCACGAACAGAAGGCCCTGGGGCCCTGGGGATTGGACCAACAGTCGAGGTGTGAAGTCAGCACTAAGACCACACTAAGAACAAATAACAATGACAAAACATGCGGCAACTATCAAATGTATACATATTACACTTAGCCGGCCTTAAAAGTCAATAGTTTATAACACTCGTCAGCTCGGGGATTAAGAGAGTGTGAACTTGTTGTGAGCCAAAAAGAAAGTGTAGACTTTGTAGAATAATTTATGTGCACATCCGTCTGCCTGTCTGTCTGCGCTCTTCAACAGCTATTACTCATAAAGTATGGCAGATAAAGTTATAAAATTTGTAATGTATATTTCATTCTTGTTCACTCAGGTGTAGGTTCTTGTGGAACAAAGTTAAAAAGAAGTTTGACTTAAAAAAACAATTAAAAACAATCATAAAGAAAATTGTTAAGAACTCGAGAAAAAAGGATATTAAAGTGGATATATTGAATATTTAAAAAAAAATAAAATTACACTTTGAAAATTATAATGCAAGGTAAATATTAACTACAGATTATCAGTCGGGAATTTAAGTTTAAAATTGATGTTAACATCAGCTTATGAAACAATCTTGAGACTATTGGGATTATTTATTAATATATTATATATTGTTAGTTTAAAAGTATTGTGTAAGCATATGTATATATTAATTATCGAATTTCCATAACTACACGAACTTTTTAAAGCCCGGATTTTGACACATTTCATCTGAACAACAAACTCTATTTCACGTGTTTTACTGTCGAGGTCGCTCGACTACAGCTTATACACTTGTTTGCTTAGACGCAGCCGTTAAGACTTTGGTTATCTTTGAGCGATTGCATCGATTAGACCTTATCGCGATGGCCCAAAATACATTTAATCAATCGGCTCATTAATATATGTCATATACGAAATAAAACACGTATCCTTGATCGAAACAGTAAACTCTTCTATAGCAAAAATAAAATACTTTGCACATTGCTCACCGAATCTACTCATTTTGATTGCGATTTGAGGAGAACTTTTCACCACTTGCAGTACTTGCAGATTGCATTAAAGCATTGCGAATGCCTCGCTTTTTATGCCTTCGTCGCCGGACTAGTTGATTAAGAAGCTCTTTGTTCGATACAACCGCAAACCGGAGAGTACTTTGAAACCCGTAGTTTAGCGAACTGATAAACTGAAAGCCACAGCAGCTGTTTTTGTTTTGGGTTTTCAGCTCGAATTGGAGTTCAACCTCAGCCTCAGCCTCAACCTCATAGAGTTACTCAAAACTCGATGTGACTCAGTTGACAAGTGAAAAAGTTTCATTTAAACAGCAGGAACAAAACCTACTAAATAACTGCAAATAGAATTTATGATTCACACATTTTTGTTGTATTTTTTTTTCATGTTTTCTTCTTTTTGTTTGTGTGTTTTCAAATAATGTGTTTGCCATATCTTCGAAAATATGTTCTCAATTATTGCGAGTATTTCTTTTACACACAGTCAAACTTTTAAAGTTCTATTACCTTATTAGAAATTATTTTTATTCTGTTTACGGGGTTGCTGTACTTTGCCCCTACCACATATTCCATATTTATTCTTTACTCATTTCCTGGGGTTATTATGGTTTTGTTAGC
Organism: Drosophila kepulauana; assembly: GCA_023558455.1. Taxonomy (NCBI): domain Eukaryota; kingdom Metazoa; phylum Arthropoda; class Insecta; order Diptera; family Drosophilidae; genus Drosophila; species Drosophila kepulauana. The sequence goes on from CM042369.1 coordinate 1,869,186, forward strand.
GGTGGGGTAAACGAGATTTGTGTAGAGATTTTTACTACCCTTAAGCATATATTAAATGCGTATTGATTCGATGTTCATACATATGTGAAAATGAAATTCCTTTTTCTAAGTAGATCTTTGTTCATGTGAGTTCATAATGTCAGTCTTTCGAATGTTTGTTAAAAATATTAATATGAAATATACAAATATATATAATTTGAAATTTAAATGCACTTTTAAAAGATATATCTTATATATATATATCTGTTCTCTCTACATATTAATATTAAATATGCAAATACATATAATTTGGAATTAAAATGCATTTTTAAAAGATATCTCTTTATATTATAAGATTACTATTTATATTTTATAAAATTATTTATTTCTGTTACTTATAAATATTAGTATAAAATATGCAAATAAATATAATTTGGAATTTTAATGCACTTATTATTATATCTTTATATAATAACATTACTATTTAGATTTTATAAGATTATTTAGTTCTTAACACATTTTACTTAATATAATTCTTTTAAATTAATATTATTCATTAGAATAATCAAGTGCAGCCAATATTTAAATATTTGTTCTTATTTATCACGACATTTTTATAATAAATATAATATATAGAGTATTCAGTATACACTAATCACATATTTAAAATGATGTTGAATAATGCAAAATATTATAATAATAAATTCTATATTATATACTAAGCTATACAGGGAATTAATCATTTGCAAAACCAATCTAAAGCTTTTTTCGCCTTGAACTTAAAAATAAATTATGTTGAATAATGCAAAATATTATAAATATACAGTGGCGTGCAAGTGTGAGTACATGTTTGCAACTACTGACTTTGGGTTCGCATAAAAACGTTATTAGTAAAGTAAATGAGTCCAAATTTTTTGTGTTTATTCTTTGAATATTTATTAACAAAATCTTATACAAAATATATCAAAAAAATCTTTTTGGTTTATTTACGAAATAAAAAACAAAAAAAACTCGCATGTACTCAGTTATGCTCATTTTTAACACTTTTCAACAAACGTTTTTTTTTTAATACTTGGTCCAAAGACCGATATTTTTTAATTGTGATATTTATTCATTCTGGTATATTTTCTACCAAATTTGGTATTATTTCTTTTAGAATAGCGCTCCATTCTTGCTGGACTCGGCGCTGCATCTCGCGCTAACTTGCTGGTACTGATTCGTAGAGTCCCAATCGGTTTTTCATTATCGACCAAAAATTTTCGATCGGATTAGGATCAGGACTCTGTGCTGGCCACTCCTTTAACTTAAAATGTTGTTTTGCGATCCATTCCTTGAAGATTTTGGACGTGAGTTTTGGACCTCCATCTTGATGAAATGTGATGTCTCTCCCCTTATATGCCCATTTGTCAACAAAATCGCAAATATGGGTTTGCAAAATATCTAGAAAGTCTTCCTTTTGCATAGTATCATCTATTTTCATAATTGGTCCAACGCTCCACCAAGTGGAACAGCTCCAGGACATGACATTTCCACCTCAGTGTTTCGCAGTTCCTTGTACGTGGCCTATCTGCAACGACTCTTCTGGCTTCTTCCATAAAACTTGGGAATTGGACGACTGGAAAATAGTTATATGGTCTTATGAAACGAAATTCAATCGATTCCAGTCGGATTGTAAACAATATTGTTGGAAGAAGCCAGAAGAGTCGTTGCAGATAGGCCACGTACAAGGAACTGCGAAACACTGAGGTGGAAATGTCATGTCCTGGAGCTGTTCCACTTGGTGGAGCGTTGGACCAATTATGAAAATAGATGATACTATGCAAAAGGAAGACTTTCTAGATATTTTGCAAACCCATATTTGCGATTTTGTTGACAAATGGGCATATAAGGGGAGAGACATCACATTTCATCAAGATGGAGGTCCAAAACTCACGTCCAAAATCTTCAAGGAATGGATCGCAAAACAACATTTTAAGTTAAAGGAGTGGCCAGCACAGAGTCCTGATCCTAATCCGATCGAAAATTTTTGGTCGATAATGAAAAACCGATTGGGACTCTACGAATCAGTACCAGCAAGGTAGCGCGAGATGCAGCGCCGAGTCCAGCAAGAATGGAGCGCTATTCTAAAAGAAATAATACCAAATTTGGTTGAAAATATACCAGAATGAATAAATATCACAATTAAAAAATATCGGTCTTTGGACCAAGTATTAAAAAAAAAACGTTTGTTGAAAAGTGTTAAAAATGAGCATAACTGAGTACATGCGAGTTTTTTTTGTTTTTTATTTCGTAAATAAACCAAAAAGATTTTTTTGATATATTTTGTATAAGATTTTGTTAATAAATATTCAAAGAATAAACACAAAAAATTTGGACTCATTTACTTTACTAATAACGTTTTTGTGCGAACCCAAAGTCAGTAGTTGCAAACATGTACTCACACTTGCACGCCACTGTAGATTCTGCAAACATATGCACTAAATACTCATTATGTTTATTTTTAAAATTAGTGGTTTGTTATTAGTGTTATTCTGGGAGATTCTTAAGAATGTCATAAATCGATATTGATGTTAATTTTTATGATGATGTTGATTGCGATACAAAGGGAATTCACACAAAGTAATTTAAGTGAAACTATTAATAAATGCGTAATCCATTTTGACATTTATTTCCTCCCAAAAATTGCACAACAAAAGTGCTTGAACTATGAATAGAGTTGGGTGACCAGCTGAACCAATGATGCGTACCTTTTCAATTCGAAGTAAGGGGAAACATCAGAAAATTCCCCCTCGATGTTCAATGGATGACTCATGAAACAATTGATAAGCGAGCTTTTGTCGAACAAGTGGAATTGGAGAAATTGATAATATTGTGCGATATCACCAATGTGACAATGAGCAAAACAAATAACTCAGCTATGGCAAAAAGTGATTGACTATGAAATATCTGTCGTTGTTAAATAAGCAGTAGTACTTTTAATGAAATTTTCAGAAATTTTTGGGAATTTGGGTATCAAAACATTTTTGTAAATTTGAGACACTATATTTGTTTTTGAAATCTTGGGTGAATGTTTGGAGTTCGGTTTTTATACATATGTTACATATGTATTTGTTAGAAAATATACCGTTTGAGTTTTGTTTTTGAAATTTTCAAAATATATTTAGAATGTGGGTATTTTTATATGTTATCAAATTAAAAACTCTAACTTAATTTTTTCATATTTTCCGAAAATACTTATTTATTGGTTGAGTTATTATTTTATGGTTTTAAAAATAAAACTAACGATTTTCTTTTGAAATTTTCAGAATATTTTTGGAACTTATTTTGTTATTGAATTGTGTTTTTAAAATTTGTATGTTTATAGTTTAGTTATTATACATATTTGTTAGAAAAAAGAACGCTTGAGTTTTGTTTTTGAAATTTTCAGAATATATTTAGAATACGATTATTATTATTACCAGTTTAAAGACTCCAAATTTGTATTTTAATATTTTCAATGGAAGATTTAGAATTCAGTTATTATTTTGAGATTTCAACATTGAGACGCACGATTTTCTTTTGAAATTTTCAGAATATGTTTAAATTGAATTTTATTATTGATATGTGTTTAAAAATTTGAGACTCTCACTTTTTTTTGAAAATTTTCAGAAATTATTTAGAATTTGGTTTTTATTATGTTTTCAAAGGGAAGACGCATTCGATTATTTTTTGTAATTATCAGAACATGTTTAGCATTCGGCTCTTATTATGAGTTTTTAAAGGAAATACTCTAGCTTTGCTTTTGAAATTATGAGAGTTTGTTTAGCGCTCGGTTTGAAAAATTAAAACTCTAATATTGTTTTTTCTAGACTAGGGAGATATTAAATTGCAATGGAACAGAAAAATATTGCCACGAAACTAAGCAACTGTAGTTGTTTAAGTTTTTAAGATAATATTTAAAAGAGTAAATTTGAATAACTTGTTAATATTAAGAATGGCATAACAATTTAGGAGGTTATTAGAGAGGAAGATTGAGGATTCACCACAATGGATTATTGGTCCCAACTTATGAGGGCGTGACTTCTTAAAGTCTATAAGTTTGAGGTAAACACTGAAATTATTGTTACTGATTGCAAATATGTGCGCTTCGGCTCTCTGTGCTCTCAATGATACTATATACCCAACTTCCCTTATCGCTGTCGGGTATTAAAAGCTCCGCGATAAGGCGAAAGCACCAGCTGGCAATGGATTGACTGCAATGAATGCGTTGTTCTTAAGCGGTTTTCATTGCCGTTGGCACGCTTAGTCAGTTAACAAACAGCAAAGTGGACAGTTGTCGTGCCACGAGGAGCAGAAACAAGTGCAAAGTCTATATCAATTAATCTATACAGGAGAGATAATACACAGACACACACACATCGAAGTATTTAAGGCGATACATACAAAACACAGTGAATCATGGGTAAGTTTTAGAGTGCGAATCGTAGTTATTAGATTAGAGATGCTTTGCTATCCATTTGCCGAGTCCGTGTGCATTGCAGAGCTGATCTCTTTGCACTCTTGCAGGTGCAGTTCAGCCAGGAGCAGTTGTGAGCATTGGTAGGCGAGTGAATCCCAAGTGAAGTTCCCGTGGAGTTCTCAAATCGAATTTCCACAGCGCAATCACATTATCTTATCGCCGTCGCTATCGTTATCGTTATCGAATTATCGCTAATCGTGACCCGCTCGGTTCGTCCGCTTCTCTCGTTGCAGAACACACCTGGGTGCACTCGACTCCATATGCCGCACTGCCTCCCTATGCCGTTGTCGGCGGCCACGACTCCGACGGCACACCGATCTATGTGGGTCGCTCGTTCCACGAGGGCGAGAATCTGCCCGCTAAGGTGATACCGAGCAAGGGTTGCGCCTATGTCGCCTACGGCGGCACCGAGCACCAGAAGACCCACTACGAGATTCTCGTCGGCCAGGGTTTCGCCTGGGTGGGCAGCGCCAGCGGTGGCGTGCCCCAGAATGCGGTGCGCAGTGGCAACACACGCACCGGGGAGCCGTTGTATGTGGGACGCGGTCACTACGCGAACTCGTTGTGCGTGGGCAAAGTGCATCCATCGCACGGTTGTCTCTACATTCCCTTTGGTGGGCAGGAGGTGCGCATCAACACCTACGAGGTGCTCATCCATCAGCAGCAGGATGTCTGGGTGCCCGCATCGCCAGCCTACACCCCACCGGGAGCTGTCATCGCTGGTCACGATTCGGACAGGACGCCCATCTATGCGGGACGTGCCATGCATGAGGGTGAGATGCTGCCCGCTAAGGTTGTGCCCAGCAAGGGCACAGCCTACGTCTGCTTCGGTGGCTACGAGTTCCAGAAGCCTACCTACGAGGTCTTGACTGGTTACGGATATGTCTGGATCAGACCGGGATTCCACGGCATGCCACCGAATGCGGTGAGCACGGGACGTGCCCGGAATGGCGAACCCATCTATTATGGACGTGGTCATCATCAGGGCAGCTTGACACCCGGTCTCATCTCTGCCCGCCAACGTTGTTTGTACATTCCTTACGGTGGTCGCGAGATTCGCGTCGATTCCTATGAAGTGCTCTGCAGACAATGAGCAGGAACTCCTTTCTTTACTCTTTAATCCTCCCATACTATATAGACTTTAAGCCGTGCCATTGTTAAACGCCATACTGATCTTAAAATAATCCTAATAAAGGTGCGACTTATTTTACAACACAATTACTTATTGCACATTTACTATTCTAAAGACATTTTTCTTGCCTTTGTGTCTTTACAAATTCCTCAACATTTTTATTTATAATTATAATTATAATTATCTATTTTTGCCGATAAGATATCACTTTAAATATTCTATGACAAAATCGGTAACATCATTGTCATATGGCGAATAATTCTTTGCACACTTCTATTTCACTAAAAGGAAATATATATTCTATATCTAGACACTTGACTCAACATAAAAATCCATTCATAGTATATATGGGCATTTCTCAAAGTCGCGAACGTACGTTCGTACGAGATAAATTAAAAAAATAAAATCGAAAACAAACGTTTCCTGAAACTTTTTTTTTACTCTTCGATAGCATTTGTTTAGCTCTTTTGTTAGTGTAAATTATGGGGCTTATCGATTTTTATACCCGCTACCCATAGGGTAGAAGGGTATTATAACTTTGTGCCGGCAGGAAATGTATGTAACAGGTAGAAGGAGGCATCTCCGACCCTATAAAGTATATATATTCTTGATCAGCGTCAACAGCCGAGACGATATAGCCATGTCCGTCTGTCCGTCTGTGTGTCTGTCCGTCTGTCCGTCTGTGTGTCTGTCCGTCTGTCCGTATGAACACCTAGATCTCAGAGACTATAAGAGATAGAGCTATAATTTTTTTTCGACAGCATTTGTTATGTTTGCACGCAGATCAAGTTTGTTTCAAATTTTTGCCACGCCCACTTCCGCCCCCGCAAATCAAAAAAATCGAATAACAAGCGTAATTTTAAAGCTAGAATTGCGAATTTTGGTATATACAATATTTACTATAGTAGTTATGATTCCTGAAAATTTGGTTGCGATCAGATAAAAATTGTCGAAGTTATTAAAGAAATACTTTTGTATGGGCAAAAACGCCTACTTACTAGGGGTCTGAGTTGCTTTTGGTGACAATCTGGTATATTGTGCCGTCTATGGTATATTTTGAATGCGGTACTATGTCGATATACCAAATATACCATTTGGTATATTTTTAGTATTTTTGCAGTATATTCCGTATATTTTGAGAAAATACCGCAAAATATGTTTCTTTTATTCAAAATGGGTAGCGGGTATCTCACAGTCGAGTACACTCGACTGTAGCTTTCTTACTTGTTAATTTTCATAATATTGTCAAAAAACATGCGGTCGCGAACGTACGCAAAATGGAAGTCGACTTTGGCTTAATACAGTAAAATGCAAAACTCTGCGAATTGAGACGGAATATTTTAAAGAAATAACTTTACTTTTAAAATAGAATCATGTAGCTTTCTATTAAGTCTACTCCCAAGAAAATATCTCCATTTATTTATTTTTAATTTAATTAAGTTCCGGTCGCGAACGTACGGTCGCGAACGTACGATTTTTCCATGTTGTTTTATTTATTAAATTTTTATTTTTACCACAACTTTTTTTTATTAATGACTTGATATTTCATAAAAACAAACGGATTTAACTCAATTTAATGTGTCTAATAACATTTAAAAGCAAAAAAAATAAATTTTTATTAAATATGAAATATGTACTGAAATTTATTAATAGCAAGAAAAATATGTAATAAATAATAAGTAATAACTAACAAGTAATAAGTAACTGCAAACGACATAGTTTTCAAAAACAAAAACAAAAAAATTTTTGCTTATAGGTAAGGTCGCGAACGTACGCTACTTTGACAATCAATAAAAAAAGATTGGTTTGAGTAACTCCAACGATTTTTTATATTTAAAATATATATACCAAAATAACTTAACACGCGAAGTTTCATTCACCTGCTTGCACTTAATGCGAAGCAATTACAATAAAATGATGTTTTCGGTCGCGAACGTACTATTTGAACATAGATAAGATGCAAAATAAAAATAAACAGTTAATTGAACATTTTTTCGCTCACTTTGCATTTTTTATCTTATTATTGGATTGCTATTAAGAGATTTGGTAGAAAAAGAGCAAACATATCATATGTTTTCTTTGTGAAATAATAAAACATAAAAATGCATACAAAAGGAGCTAAAAGTGAAAAAATTACATTTTTTCAGTTTGCAGGCAAATTTTTTTTATAAAAACAACGGAGATATGCTACGGATCCATTGTATTATGAAAATTTGGATATTTCTTTATGACATTATACAAAAAAATACGATGAATGTGAAGATTTTTTTTTTCGGTCGTGGTTTACCATTTTTTGAGAATTGCCCATATCCTATTTACCAAAAGAAAGACAATGTTTAATATTTCTTAGCAAAGTGAGTCAGATGTGACTTTTCTTTTTATCACAGGCAATATTCATTTCTGATATAACAAAGAAAGATAAGCCTTCATAACAAGACATAAAATGTAGTACTAAAAATATAATAATGCATCATAAAGCTGCACCATTGTAACCCAAAGTCTCCTGATCGTAATAAAACCAATCTTATATTTTTGCAAATTCACGGATGGGTTAACCACAGGCATTAAATCATGGGCTAAGCTTAAATGACTTGCAATTAAAAATAGAGAAATTCTCAAGAGCAATATTGCTAAACATTTGCTATATTATGCATAAAATATTTATAATATATAGTATATCTTTACGCAGCTCAGATTTGTATTACAAAGAGTTTTCCATTGTAAACTTTTATTCCATAATTAGTTAAAATTACCCAAAGTATGTTAGTTATACGAGTATTGTATTATTTCATTGTTTTCTCGGAGACATTATGTCCAAAGCTAAAGCTTTGCTTCACAAATGTGTAATCTAAAAAGTGCAATCCTGTTTTGATTGTTTAAAAATTTATTTATTTATTCTTCATTTATTTAAAAACAAAAGCGAAAACATTTCTGAATCAATAATTAACAAGTAAGAAAGCTACAGTCGAATGTACTCGACTGTGAGATACCCGCTACCCATTTTGAATAAAAGCAATATATTTTGCGGTATTATTCTCAAAATATACCGAATATACTGCAAAAAATACTAAAAATATACCAAATTGTATATGTGGTATATCGATATAGTACCGCATTCAAAATATACCATAGACGGCACAATATACCAGATTGTCGGCCAAAGCAACTCAGACCCCTAGTAAGTAGGCGTTTTTGCCCATACAAAAGTATTTCTTTAATAACTTCCACAATTTTTGTCTGACCGCAACCAAATTTTCAGGGATCATAACTACTATAGTTATTACTGTATATACTAAAATTCGCAACTCTAGCTTGAAATTTACGCTTGTTATTCGATTTTTTTGATTTACGGGGGCGGAAGTGGGCGTGGCCAAAATTTGAAACAAACTTGATCTGCGTGCAAACATAACGAATGCTGTCGAAAAAAATTATAGCTCTATCTCTTATAGTCTCTGAGATCTAGGTGTTCATACGGACAGACGGACAGACGGACGGACGGACAGACGGACAGACGGACATGGCTATATCGTCTCGGCTGTTGACGCTGATCAAGAATATATATACTTTATAGGGTCGGAGATGCCTCCTTCTACCTGTTACATACATTTCCTGCCGGCACAAAGTTATAATACCCTTCTACCCTATGGGTAGCGGGTATAAAAATATTAAACAAGTAAGAAAGTTACAGTCGAGTGTGCTCGACTGTGAGATACCCGCTACCCATTTTTAATAAAGGCAAAATATTGCGGTATCATTTTCAAAATATACCGAAAATACTAAAAAAATACCAAAAATATACTAAATGATATGTTTGGTATATCGATATAGTACACCATTCAAAATATACCATAGATGGCATAATATACCAGATTGTCAGGCAAAGCAACTAACAGTCCTAGTAAGTAGGCGTTTTTGCCCATACAAAAGTATTTCTTTAATAACTTCCACAATTTTTATCTGATCGCAACTAAATTTTCAGGAATCATAACTACTATAGTAATTATTGTATATACCAAAATTCGCAACTCTAGCTTGAAATTTACGCTTGTTATTCGATTTTTTTGATTTACGGGGGCGGAAGTGGGCGTGGCCAAAATTTGAAACAAACTTGATCTGCGTGCAAACATAACGAATGCTGTCGAAAAAAAATTATAGCTCTATCTCTTATAGTCTCTGAGATCTAGGTGTTCATACGGACAGACGGACAGACGGACAGACACACAGACGGACAGACGGACATGGCTATATCGTCTCGGCTGTTGACGCTGATCAAGAATATATATACTTTATAGGGTCGGAGATGCCTCGTTCTACCTGTTACATACATTTCCTGCCGGCACAAAGTTATAATACCCTTCTACCCTATGGGTAGCGGGTATAATTAGGATCATGATGATCTAAGAATTTTAAATATGTGGCTTGTTATAAGTGTTATTTTGAAAGATTTTAAGAATGCCATAAATCGATATTGGTGTTCATTTTTATTGTACCGCGAGCACCTCGTACTCCTTCAGACATTGGTTATTAGAGAAGAAGATTCTAAATAATACTGAATTCCTCACAATGGACTATTGGTCCCAACTTATGAGGGCTTGACTTCATAAAGTCTATAAGTTTGAGGTAAACACTGAAATCATTGTTACTGATTGCAAATATGTGCGCTTCGGCTTTCTGTGCTCTCAATACTACTATATACCCGCGATAAGGCGAAAGCACCAGCTGGCAATGGATTGACTGCAATGAATGCGTTGTTCTTAAGTGGTTTCCATTGCCGTTGGCACGCTTAGTCAGTTAACAAACAGCAAAGTGGACAGTTGTCGTGCCACGAGGAGCAGAAACAAGTGCAAAGGCTATATCAATTAATCTATACAGGAGAGATAATACACAGACACACACACATCGAAGTATTTAAGGCGATACATACAAAACACAGTGAATCATGGGTAAGTTTTAGAGTGCGAATCGTAGTTATTAGATTAGAGATGCTTTGCTTTCCATTTGCCGAGTCCGTGTGCATTGCAGAGCTGATCTCTTTGCACTCTTGCAGGTGCAGTTCAGCCAGGAGCAGTTGTGAGCATTGGTAGGCGAGTGAATCCCAAGTGAAGTTCCCTGGAAGTTCTCAAATCGAATTTCCACAGCGCAATCACATTATCTTATCGCCGTCGCTATCGTTATCGCTATCGAATTATCGCTAATCGTGACCCGCTCGGTTCGTCCGCTTCTCTCGTTGCAGAACACACCTGGGTGCACTCGACTCCATATGCCGCACTGCCTCCCTATGCCGTTGTCGGCGGCCACGACTCCGACGGCACTCCGATCTATGTGGGTCGCTCGTTCCACGAGGGCGAGAATCTGCCCGCTAAGGTGATACCGAGCAAGGGTTGCGCCTATGTCGCCTACGGCGGCACCGAGCACCAGAAGACCCACTACGAGGTGCTCGTCGGCCAGGGCTTCGCCTGGGTGGGCAGCGCCAGCGGTGGCGTGCCCCAGAATGCGGTGCGCAGTGGCAACACACGCACCGGGGAGCCGTTGTATGTGGGACGCGGTCACTACGCGAACTCGTTGTGCGTGGGCAAAGTGCATCCATCGCACGGTTGTCTCTACATTCCCTTCGGTGGCCAGGAGGTGCGCATCAACACCTACGAGGTGCTCATCCATCAGCAGCAGGATGTCTGGGTGCCCGCATCGCCAGCCTACACCCCACCGGGAGCTGTCATCGCTGGTCACGATTCGGACAGGACGCCCATCTATGCGGGACGTGCTATGCATGAGGGTGAGATGCTGCCCGCTAAGGTTGTGCCCAGCAAGGGCACAGCCTACGTCTGCTTCGGTGGCTACGAATTCCAGAAGCCCACCTACGAGGTCTTGACTGGTTACGGATATGTCTGGATCAGACCGGGATTCCACGGCATGCCACCGAATGCGGTGAGCACGGGACGTGCCCGGAACGGCGAACCCATCTATTATGGACGTGGTCATCATCAGGGCAGCTTGACACCCGGTCTAATCTCTGCCCGCCAACGTTGTTTGTACATTCCTTACGGTGGACGCGAGATTCGCGTCGATTCCTATGAAGTCCTCTGCAGACAATAAGCAGGAACTGCCTTCATTACTCTTTAATCTTCACATACTTTATAGACTTTAAGCCGTGCCATTGTTAAACGCCATACTGATCTTAAAATAATCCTAATAAAGGTGCGACTTATTTTACAACACAATTACTTATTGCACATTTACTATTCTAAAGACATTTTTCTTGCCTTTGTGTCTTTACAAATTCCTCAACATTTTTATTTATAATTATAATTATAATTATCTATTTTTGCCGATAAGATATCACTTTAAATATTCTATGACAAAATCGGTAACATCATTGTCATATGGCGAATAATTCTTTGCACACTTCTATTTCACTAAAAGGAAATATATATTCTATATCTAGACACTTGACTCAACATAAAAATCCATTCATAGTATATATCCTATTTACCAAAAGAAAGACAATGTTTAATATTTCGTAGCAAAGTGAGTCAGTTTGTGACTTTTCTTTTTATCACAGGCAATATTCATTTCTGATATAACAAAGAAAGAAAGCTGCACCATTGTAACCCAAAGTCTCCCGATCGTAATAAAACCAATCTTATATTTTTGCAAATTAACGGTTGGGTTAACCACAGGCATTAAATCATGGGCTACACTTAAATAACTTGAATTTAAAAATAGAGAAAATCTCAAGAGCAATATTGCTAAACATTTGCTATATTATTATTATTATTTTTAACCTAGCTCAGATTTGTATTACCATTTCCATTTGTTTTCCATTGTAATCTTTTATTCCATAATTAGTTAAAATGACCCAACGTTGTTGTGTTGTATTATTTCATTGTTTTCTCGGAGACATTATGTCCAAAGCTAAAGCTTTGTTTCACAAATGTGTAATCTAAAAAGTTGAATCCTGTTTTGATTGTTTGAAAATTTATTTATTTATTCTTCATTTATTTAAAAACAAAAGCGAAAACATTTCTGAATCAATAATTAAAAATATTAAATTGGGATCATGATGATCAAAGAATTTAAAATATGCGGCTTGTTATAAGTGTTATTCTGGAAGATTTTAAGAATGCCATAAATCGATATTGGTGTTCATTTTTATGGTACCGCGAGCACCTCGTACTCCTTCAGACACTGCTCACCGCCGCCATACGAAACGTACATACAGCCCTTAGAGGGATGCACCTTGCCGGGCGTCAGACTGCCAGCAAAAGAGGCACGTCCCACATACAACGGCTCGCCATCGGCGGTATGGCCGGCGCGCAGAGCACCGGGTGGCACCTTACCGTCCTTGGTGGGGACCCAGCTGTGCTCGTGACCGGTCAGGATCTCAAAGTCATTCTTGGTGATCTCCTTACCGGCCCAGGAGATGAAGGCCAGTTTCTTGTTGGGAATGAACTTGGCAGGCAGCACTTCGCCATTGTGACTGGCGCGAGCCACATAGATGGGATCCCTGTTAGAATCGTAGCCGGCGACGATGGCGAATGGCGGCAGAGGATCATTGACATTGCGGGCAATCCATTTGGGACCTGCAAAAGGAACGAGTAAAATAAAATTGATTAAACGTAAACCGAGCTAATTTTTTTAAAATTTATTTCAAGGAAAATGGTCTTAAAGGATAGCGAGATAAATTAAAATTGTGTAAATACAGCTGAATCAGTTACAATTGAATCTTTTAAAGTAGTTTAAATGAATCATTATATGTTACAGTTAACAAGATTGATTCGATTTAAGAACATTTTCTCAATTTTCTATCCATTTGAGTTTACAGAAATGATGTGAAAAAGATATGAATTATTTGTAGGTCCTTAACATAAAAGAAAAGTAATAATATTATATTATGTTGGGTTTCTATATTTCCCATTTATAGACGCTTTAAATTAAAACAAGTAAGAAAGTTACAGTCGACTGTGCTCGACTGTGAGATACCCGTTACCCATTTTTAGTAAAGGCAAAATATTGCAAAATGCTAAAAATACTAAAAATATACCAAATGGTATGTTTGGTATATCGATATAGTACACCATTCAAAATATACCATACCCACGGCACAATGAACCAGATTGCCGGCCAAAGCAACTAAGACCCCTAGTAAGTAGGCGTTTTTCTCCATTCAAAAGTATTTCTTTAATAACTTCCACAATATTTAACTGAATGATGTGCTCTCACCGTGGTTAAAATATGACTGACTGCCGTGGACAGTAAGCTGTCGTTTTATAAGGCTCCAGACTCAGTTGTCGATTGGAATTTGTTGACTGCGTTGTTTGCTATTGTCGCAACGATAAGATATCGATCGTATCGGAGCCTGGGGCGTATTTCCAAGTAAACATAGGAGGAGCTGCGTGGCAGATCAACACCCCACGAACAGAAGCCCTGGGAATTGGACCAGCAGTTTAGGTGTGAAGATAGAGTTAAATGCCTCACTAAGAATAAATAACAATGACAAAACATGCGGCAGCAACATGTGCTCGACTGTAAGATACCCGCTACCCATTTTGATGAAAAACAAAATATTGCGGTATTATTTTCAAAATATATCAATATAATATACCACAAAAGTACGAAAAACGGTATATTTGGTTTATTTGTATGATGCTACATTAAAGATACCAGATTGTCAACCAAAGCAACTAAGACCCCTAGAAAGTAGGGGTTTCTGCCCATACAAATAATTTGTTTAATAACATCGACAATTTTTACCTGATCGCAACAAAATTCAGGGATCACAAAAACTATAGTTATTATTGTATATACCAAAATTCGCGACTCTAGCTTAAAAATATTTCCATTTTTTTCGACTTGCGGGGGCGGAAGTGGGCGTGGCAAAAGTAGAAACAAACTTAATTTTTTTGAAAGCATACAAAATGCTGTCGAAACTAAATTATATGTAGTCCTATCTCTTAAAGCCTTTGAAATCTGGGTGTTCTTACGGACAGACGGACAGACAGACGGACGGACACGGCTAGACCGTCTCGGCTTTTGACGCTGATTAAGAATATATATACTTTATGGGGTCGGAGATGCCTCCTTCCACATGTTACATACATTTCCTGCCGGCACAAAGTTATAATACTGTTCTGCCCTATGGATAGTGGGTATAAAAACTTAAATTCAATATGCATCAATTTTTATTAGATTTATTATTATTTTTATATTTCTATATTTAACAAGTCGTTTGTTTGAATTGGACAAGAATTAGTAATTTAGCCATGCAAAATAATACCATCTACTTTATGTATAAGGAATACATTCTTTTATAAATTTCTCACATGTTTGAATAAATGATAAAAGGAGGGTTTGTTACTTTGCAATAAGTAAGAATGATATTGCATTGTAATATTTTAATCAACATGAATAAATGTAGTACTGTTGGTATACAATATATGTTTGTATGTATAAACTATATGCACATTGATATTGTAAATTAATGTTTATAAAAGCAATCTTCATCACACTGGGGAAGACCACAAACCAATGCTGATAAGATAAAGCGCTTGGGGCTTTGTGTAATATACGATTTAAGTTCGATGACAAACCGATAAACTAACCTATCGATTATAAATTGTATCGTTTCAGCCTACAAATGGGTGCAGTCATCGGCCTACGCCTCGGTGCCGCCAAACGCAGTTGTGGGCGGCAATGACGAAGACGGCGCCATGATCTATGTGGGCAGGGCGGAGCACGAGGGCGACATGCTCGTCTGCAAGGTTGTGCCCTCCAAGCAGATCGGCTTCATCTCGCAGCGTGGCGAGGCACTGCCCAAGGACATCTTCGAGATGCTGTGCGGCGACAATCTGGCCTGGATCAAGTGCTACGATCACGTGATACCCGAAAATGCGGTTCTGTGTGGACGCACCTCGCTGGAGCAGCCGGTTTACATTGGACGCGGACACTACGAGGGACATCTGATCATTGGAAAGATCTCGTCGGTGCATCGAGCACTCTTCATTGCGTATCGTGGCGCTGAGAGACGTTTGGATTCCTATGAGATTCTGGTGGAGGAACAGCGTCAAGTGCCGGGCTGGCAGTTGCCGCCACCGCCACCGCTATCCCCGCAGCTGGAGAAGTGTCCCCTGACACCGCCGCCACCGCCACCGCCAGCAGCAGTCGCAGCAGCAGCTCCACCACCAATCGGACTGAAGCCTTATCCCTATCCCCCAGCCTACGACGCACCTCCACTTTCTCTTCACGATCGTCCACCTCAGTACACGCCCACTCCCATGGCCCAGGCCATGGGAATGCCCATGCCCACTCCACTGGCCAGCACGGATCCCTATCCACCGCCTACGCCTTCCATACTGCCCTCCTATCAACAGCCAGTGGGCGAAGCACTTCCGCTGCCTCCCAAGCCAGCGCTGCCGCCTTCCTACGCTCCAGCGGAGACTGCTGGCCCCGCCTACAGCTCCTCCTCGTCGTCCTCTTCGTCGTGCTCCTCCTTGGGTGCTGCTGGTTATATGCCCGCAGATACCTACAAGCCACCAATGGGCGCCTATGCACCCGCCGATACCTACAAGCCACCACTCGATCCCTATGGACCCAGTTGCTCCAGTTACACGCCGGCCCAAGTGGCGCCAGCTGCCAACTATGGCGCTGGCTCAACGCATGGCCAACTCTACGATGTCTGGATGCCCGCAAGTCCCGGCTACACGCCTCCGGATGCGGTGCATGGTGGCCACGACAGCGACATGACTTCGTTGCTGGTTTGTCGCGGATACTTTGATGGTCGACACATTCCGGGCAAGGCGGCGCCAAGTCGCGGCTGTGCTTACATCACGGATGCGGGTCGCGAACTCATCGAGTCCAACTATGAGGTGCTCGTGGGTCAAGGCAAATACCATTGGGTGCATCGGGCTGAGGGAAGCATTGCTCCTGGAGCTGTGGAGGCGGGACGTGCCTTTAACGGGGAGCCTCTGTTCGTGGGCAGAGCTCGCTATTGTGGCAGCCTGACGCCGGGCAAGGTGCAGCAATCGCATCGCTGCATTCACATTCCGTATGGCGGACAGGAGGTGGGCATCAGCAGCTATGAGATTTTGGTGCGCAGTGAGATCTTCCATCGTCAGCAGGCCATCAACCTCTCGTACTAGAAGCAAGGGGAAGGTCATCTTTGGTTAACTGAGCAGCTCCATAACTACCTCTTATACACGTTGTACCTATGCCTAAGACGCACATACTGATTTATATGTTATTATTCATTTATGTATTCACTTTTATTCACTAACAAAATATACTCGTATTTATTCAAACGTTCACGCAATGGGGAAGTTCTTCGCATGATTCACGGGCTACGTCACGAACGTAAACCCAAGCTAATGTCTTCCACTTTTTAGAACCCATAATTCTAGTCTAGCTTCCTATCTGTGTGTGTTTATTAAACCAGAACCGTGCGTTCTATTCAGTTGAGGTTCAGCCTTGGGGGCGTCAGGTTTAGTGACCCCCTTTCACAGTTCTCAGTCAACAACTCGGTTGTAGTTATAGATAAATTGCAGCATTGTCAGCATCTTGCTGGGGAAAACATACAAATTGTTAGTCAGACGTCATATCGTAGCTTTCTTTATAACCAAACACACTTGGAAACCAATTTTGAACTCTATTTAAACAAATTGTTAGCAACGTTGTTTACATTTTATTTCAAATTATGATGAATGAATATATGACTGGGAATATAGAAAGGAATGAGTTTAACTCACCTTCTATAAGATAATAGCTGAATAGGTTTCACAGTAGTTATGAACAGACTCCATAGTGGAATCATCGAAGCATCGAACTTTCTTAGGACTCCATATCTACAAATTGTGTATTCTCTTTATAATTGTTAATCTTAACTACTGCTCTTATTATCTTTGCCATGAGCTAGATATGAATATGAAGCTAGCAAATAGATGCTTCAATACTTATCTAAGCTTCCTCTCTCATTGTAAAGATACATTTTTGTTATAAAGCAGTTCTTTAATAGTTATTGTCAGCATGATGCATTGTTTATGCACTTCAGATGGAAACTGCGATAGTTTTATAGTTTAAATTGCTGAGAAATAACAAATAAAGTATGTTAACATTTAACTATATACTTTAATAGGTTAAATGGTATTATTTTTTAAATGATTACTTAGAACACTTAAATTGAAAAAAATTAAAAGTAATCGTAATTAGACATATTTAAAAAAAAAATACAGTTTTTTATAAATTACATTTACAGAAAAACAATATAATAATAAAGTATAAGAGAAAATAATGTGAAGACATTTTCAATATTAATAATATTATATTTCATTATTAATATTTCACATTATATTATTTATTATTTATACAAATTTATTCCATCCTGCAATGATTGTGATACATAGCGAATTGGCGAATGAAATTTCATTCATTAATTTTCGCACAACGATCAAATGGGTAAATCACATTTTACGACAACAACGAATTTATAATATTATGTTAATTTAGTATTTCGTAAATACAACAAATTGTAAACAAACAAATGAAATGAAAACAATATAAATTTTTTTGTTAATTTAATTTAAATTCAAACCTACTAATGATGCAAATCTTAAATCAAGATTTTCGATGCTGAGAAATTTGCATTCCAAACACGAATTACTGAAGCGAGCTCAAACATCGCAATGAATCATCAACAACAAAAAGTATTTTTCGCAGATTTCTTATAATGAAAAATAAACACTGATTTTATTATTGTAATATTTAATGCAATGGATGATGAAGAAATGGATTATTATTGCAGCAACCGGTTTTTAATTGACTTTATAATAAATTCTTTGATTTTCTAAGTGTTAATCTGATCAATATAAAATGCTACTTTATGTTTTATTCAAGACTGTTGAATGCATAATGTTTGCGCAAACTTTCTTATATATTTGTAATTATTTTTGTGACCGTTTTATAAGATAGATTTCGTTTATCAATCCCTCAAACATTTTTGTATCTCTTTCTAACGAAGGCATCCCACACGTGTTTGCCTTAAATAAGAATACTCATAAATCAAATTTCAAATTCATTCATCGGAAATCAGATCATCTTCACACATTGTGGCCTTGCCATTTAATGTTGTGGCATTAAAAAGTTTTACAAGCCACACTTGTACGTGTGCAGACCTATGTAGTTCCGCTCTGGTTATCATTATAAGCTTAACATATGTCCCAGACACGCATAATTCTACGATAGAAAACAATTATAGGGGAATTATTCTTTTTCTTAAAACGCACTGTGAATTTCAATTGAAGTTCAGGGTGAGATAGATTTCAGCTTGAATTGTCTAAAACACTTCAATAAGAGATAATTTATCCAGTATATGTTATGAAGTATCTTAAATATAATTATTTGATATTTTACATAAATATGCCTAATGTTATTATAACGTAAAATTTCTTATGAAAGGCATTTACCAATTTTGTGTATGTAAAAATATATGAATAGTGTTTAAAAATGTCACTCACTTTTTACTACAAATACTACCAAAAAAATTACAAATTACTTCCATAAATTAAAAGATGACTTACTAATCAATTAATAGATAAATTAAATTGCAATTCCTATTGCAAATACGCTCAATAATTGAAGTACAAATATTCCCATTAAATTACAAATTCCTAAATAAGATTTTAATGATGCTAATCTTATGAAAATTTCAATAATTTCTTAATAAGACTTTAATGATGCTAATTTAATAGAAAAAAGTAAAGATGTATATAGTTCACACCAGTTAATTTGATGTAGAAATATAGCTTGATCTATAGATCCTTATTAAATCGAACCTATGAGATAATAAGTATGTAAATTACTGTTGTACTCACAGTTATCGCAGAGAATGTCAACTAATGACGTCTAGAGCGGACTCCGCTTTGACCTGACCAAGTCAATTTATTAATGTATGCATTCGGTGTACAGGTCTGAATAATGCCAGTTGCGTCCGCTGATGTAACTCTCGAGTGGTTCTCAGATAGATGTCGGGTTCGGGGACTATAAATGTAGGCGCTTCTCGCCAGTGCAGCGCAGTTCGATAATGTTTGTTCGGCCGTTCGGTGATTAATCGCAATCGGCATAGAACCTACGAGATACAAAACTAGTACGAACCTATATTAGTATTTCATTATTATTCAATCACAAGAGCAGCACACCTGGTAAGTGACTGAAGGTGTCGTCTGGCATACTATCAATCTAGTCGATTCGGTTTTAGCAGCACAGTTTGAGGGCATAACATTTTGGTAAATATTTACACTAATAAACGTAATTTTGCAAACCTAATCTTGATGGTTTGTTTATAGCGGTGTTGTAAATTGTCGTATTCCTCTCATAAAGGTATGCGGGCACTTCAAATAGATAAGTGTCAATGGTTCCCAAACACTTGGCAACACATTTTAGGATATTGCTTTAACTGAATTACATCAGGTTGTGAAATTCGGAGATTCAAAACATATCTAATCCATTTCTTTCATTCATTACGATAGCTTGATAAAATTTATTGAATCCAATCTCAGTTATTATCGATGGTGTAAAATTTTAGGGGAAATACATGTGTTTTAAAACTAACCTATAAATTTTGTATTTCTCTTGACGCATTTATTGAATACAAGTGTAAAATTTTTGGGGGAAATACTTTAAAAGTAAACTCAACATTTTTGTTTTGCTTGTAGCGAAATGTTGTAGGGTAGTGTAAGGTATTAATAGAGGTTACATAAGTGTGAGTTTGATCTTGGGATATTTGCTCAGTTACCCGAAGTTGGTGATGATAGGAATAATGTGCCCAAAACAAGATCTATTGTGTGCTTAAATGCCAATTCGGAAAATTGCATGTTGTTTAATAACGCTTGAATATCACCGCCTAACACTACGCCAATTTGATAATATGAAGTCAGTATAACTTTATTGTATAGTGTAAACGCATTGCTGGATATTTGTTTTATTCTAGCGGAAAATTACTTTACATATTTTGTTCTTTAGTACAAGTGCTCTGTAAATATTAATTCTTTGCTTCTCCATTATTAAATGAAAAACTTGAAAATTTTACTACTATACAATTCAAAATACTTAAAATTGAATACTATATGGTGTAGTGTAAATTCTGTTTTCATTCCAAACAAGTTCCTAAAAAAGTTTCTTCCACAACTAAAAAATAAACACACTATTTCTAGTACCCAATCCACGTAGACTAGTGTAAACAATTGAAAGTAATTTCCTAATTTTCTGAATCAAAACTTAAGAAGTCGTGTAAAAGTACAAAAATATAAAAATATTTCGTACGCCCAAAAACCTTGTAGTGTAGTGTAAGTGCAGAACACTTCATTGCTGCACATGCGCCCACAGATTACGCCTAGACTCCGCTGAAGTACGCAAATAGCAATGCGCATTTCACAAACTGATAACTTTTATTTATAAATATAAATTTGTTGTTTTGTTTTTTTTTGGAAAATCATCCCTCTTTCGAATGTTCGTCTATGATTAGATGTTTGCACCAATTTGTCTGGCTCCACAAATACTATATATACCTATATAAAGATCTCAGGTACAAACCCATACTTGTATACTTATAGATAGGGTAATGGAGGGTAGACATCATATAGATTAAAGGCAAATGCTTGTGGCTCTGACTGTGGCTGTGGCTCTGACTGTTGCCGTTGCCAAAGATAGAAACCCGTATTATGCTTCGAGAAGTGAACAAGAATTTCACAATGTGGATGGGAAGCGATTTCAGGTTTTTTTTTATTTTTTTGCAGTTTCCAAGGAATTTACAGAAGGCAACCACCGAGCCAGCAGAGTATCCACGTCAAGCGCACTTTGGTAATTCCCCCAGCTTAGTCTCTGCAGTTTTGCCTTTTGAGTGCGTGATCTGTATTAGTAATACATCTTGGTACAGCAGGGAAATATCATTTTGGCGGGCGCAAAGTGCAGTGAAAGCTTGAATTGATCTCTCAGAATTGTTGACGAGTCATGAAGCCAGTTTTCTGTTTTGTGACTTTTCGGCACGGGGGGAGCACACAGATTGACGTGAATAATGCGATGGGGCGTAGTGGGCGTGGCTGCACGAGAGTGCTACGCTTGATAAAAACAAAAACAAAACCAAAAAAAAAAAAACAACTATCAGTTTGCTGATTTGTTTACCACCAGATGTTAAACTTTTGTTTGTGTTTGCTTGTGCTTTTTGTTTTTGGTTTTTTTTTTGACCAGCCGAGATATCATTTAATTGCCGCCTCTTGCCGATTAAATTTATACGATCGTGTTTATTATTGCCATTCAACCGAGTTCGGTTTTTTTTTTTGTTGTTTTTGCCATGTCTCGTTTCTCGCAACGTTCTTATAGCAAGTTGTGTGACGAAGACACACAAGACTGGACGGCAACCGAGGTGTTGTCGTCGGCTCCAAACACGCTGGTCCAATCAGTTCCAATTCCGCACGCGAGCTGTCGAGATGCAATGTGTTTTGGTGTCCGCAAAGATCGTTCTTAGCCGCGAATTCAAACCGTAAACGCGAATAACGCGCAAATATCAAATTAATCAACGAATCGAAAACGAACGGACAAAAATTACAGCTTGTGCTTATCAATAATATAGTCAAGAAATTGAATTCTCCTATTTTTGTCGATTCAATTATTGAAGCGTGATAATAAATCTACATACATAAATTGGTAATAATAAAATATGAAATTGATTGAGCTTCAGCACAGAGCTGAGCAGAGCAGAGCAGATTACAATTGAATTGTGTCGCCTGTCGCCTTTCAAACAATAATCGATCACAAAGATATTTCACTTGTAATTTATTCATTTATGGATGCTTTTCCAGTTTTTTCAATTGCCACAAGTGTGCAATCATCATCATCATTTCAATTTATCAAGCTGCATCTGTTTCAAATTGTCTTGGGAAATCATTTGTTTTCGTGTTTCAACTTTTGTTTTTTGTCTGTTAGTGCACTTCTCGTTTATATAAATTGCTGTAACAGCAGAGAATACGTTAATTATTTGATGTCTGCTCTAAATTGAAATGAAAACCGCATCCCAATTGAGCGCATCGACAATTTAAATGCATACGAAATACCAAAGTAGATTAAACTCGTTCCCTTCACCAACTTTATGTTACTTACAGCAGCAACGCAGTCGATCTCAGAATGCCCAGCGAAGAGCACTCCAAAAAGGGCAGCGCCAAGCTGCCCGGACTGGGCGATTTTCAAGTACAAAAGGCAACCGATGCCAACACTCAAGCAGAGCGTAAATACACCTACTTTGACCTGGTAAGTCGCAAGGATCATTGTTGTAAATGAAATTCGCCTCCTTACTGAGTTTTTCTTGTATTAGTTTCGGTATTCCACATGTGGGGAGCGTTTTCTGCTCGCACTTAGCATGATTGTGGCCACATTGGCCTCCATATTCATACCATATTTCATCCTGATCTACGGAGAATTTACATCGTTGCTCATCGATCGGACTGTCGGAAATGGCACCTCCTCGCCCACATTTATACTCGCCCTTTTTGGTGGCGGACAACGACTGTAAGTAAAGGATTTCTCAATTAAGGATTATATAATCTGATGTCTGATTGCCTTGTGTAGCACCGATGCCAGCGAGGAGGAGAACAAGCAGGCCATCATTGATGACTCAATTGCCTTTGGCATTGGCAGTTTGGTTGGGTCTGTGATTATGTTTATACTCATCATCATTGCCATCGATGTCTCCAATCGCGTGGCGCTTAATCAAATCAATCGCATACGCAAACTCTTTCTGGAGGCCATCCTGCGACAGGACATGTCTTGGTATGACACCTCTTCCGGCACCAACTTTGCTAGCAAAATGACAGAGTAAGTGAAAACATTAGAGACTAACTAAGGGAGCTTGAATTAATCAATTACATTCTACGCTCTACAGAGATCTTGATAAGGTCAAAGAAGGCATCGGTGAAAAGGTTTGTATATGTTAATCACTATTATCCTTTGCAGCTAAATAATCCTTTGTGCTTTCAGGTGGCGATTGTGACTTTCCTGATCATGACTTTCATCATGGGAGTTATAGCATCGTTTATCTATGGCTGGAAACTCACACTCGTTGTGCTAAGCTGCAGTCCCTTCATCATGGTAGCCACCGCCATGGTGGCCAAGATCCAGAGTTCGCTGGCCGAGAAGGAGCTCAAAGCCTACTCCGATGCTGGAGGTGTGGCTGAGGAGGTCTTCAGTGGTATTCGCACAGTGCTCGCTTTCAGTGGCGAACGCAAAGAGAACGAACGATTTGCCAAGCTCCTCGTTCCCGCTGAGGTCACGGGTACAAAGAAGGGTCTCTACTCGGGTATCGGAGCTGGCGTAATGTGGCTGCTCATCTACATCTGTATGGCCATTGCCATTTGGTATGGCGTCGACTTGATCCTCGATGATCGCGACCTGGATGACCGTCAGTATACTCCGGCCGTCTTGGTCATTGTCCTGTTTGCCATCATTATGGGAGCTCAGAACTTGGGCTTCTCCTCACCCCATGTGGACTCTTTTGGCGTGGCTTTAGGCGCTGCACGCAATCTCTTTAAAATCATCGATCGCGTGTCTGACATTGATCCCATGTCTGACGTTGGCAGCAAGCCAGACAGCATCACGGGACGTCTGCGCTTCGAGGACATACACTTCCGATATCCTTCTCGTCCGGATATTGAGATCCTTAAGGGTCTCACTGTGGATGTGGAACCTGGACAAACGGTCGCCTTTGTTGGTGCCTCCGGCTGCGGCAAGAGCACCGTCATTCAGTTGATGCAACGCTTCTATGATCCCGAACAAGGTCAGGTTAAGTTGGATGGTCGCGATCTGCGTTCGCTCAACGTTGCCTGGCTGCGTTCCCAGATCGGTGTTGTTGGTCAGGAGCCCGTCTTGTTTGCCACAACCATTGGTGAGAACATACGCTATGGTAATCCCCAGGCCACCCAACAGGATATCGAACGTGCTGCACGAAATGCCAATTGCCATGAGTTCATAAGCAAACTGCCCAAGGGCTACGATACCAAAGTGGGCGAAAGGGGTGCCCAGATGTCGGGGGGACAGAAACAGCGCATTGCCATTGCCCGGGCTTTGGTACGTAATCCGAAGATCCTGCTGCTGGACGAGGCGACATCCGCATTGGACCCCACCTCCGAGAAACGAGTGCAAGACGCACTGGAGCTGGCCAGCCAGGGACCAACTACCCTTGTGGTTGCACACCGTCTATCGACTGTGACTAATGCCGATAAAATTGTGTTTGTCAAGGACGGCGTCGTGGCTGAGCAGGGCACCCATGACGAGCTGATGGACAAGGGTGGTTTATACTGCGAGCTAGTGAACATCACCAAGCGCAAGGAGGCCACCGAGGGTGCGGACGAGGACGGTGCTGCTGGCAAGTTGGCACTATCAAAGCGCAACGAGCAGGATATTGTGAATGCGCAAGACGATGAGACCGACGAGGATGGTGATGAGGATGACGAAGACGACGATGGGGTGAATCCAGCATATACGGCAAGCGACAGCAAGGATGACGTGTTCAGCGTGAGCTCACGTGGCAAACGTAAGTGCCTCCTTTTGTATTCATACCTTACCTTACCTTAAACCTAGAGAGAGGGGGTTGTTACTCTTTACCTACCTCATTTGCAGTCTACCCTCCTTTTGGTTACAAGTCTATCATCATTTCTCTCTATTCCTTTTACTACCTTATATATATTCATAAGTAAGGTTTAACTAATCTCGAAAGAAGGCTTCATCATCCTTTTTTTTTCCTTTCCCTGTTACCTTTATGAACTTTTCCTGCTTTAATTAAATCTTTATCGACCTTGTTCCGTTCAACTGACAGTCTTTCGATTTTGTTCCCATTCATACCGAATAATTTTTTCGATTATCTTTTTTTTATATTTGCATCTATTATAATTCTTATCTACGACCATTTGCTAATCGTTGAAAAAAATTCCATATCAACTTTGCTAATCTATCGTATGATATCAAACAGTAAAATTTCTGTTTCTTTTTGTTCCCCATTTTAACCACCCTACCCTACTTTTCTTTTATTTCTAATCATTTTCCCCAAGTGTATAGCTCATTCTAACTTTTAGAATCATAATTGGTGACTAACAATTAGTTTATAATCTTAAGAGATAATTGTTGTAGAGCAATTAACAAAGTGCCTTATTATAAAACCAAATGATAAGGTAAATTTGTCGTCTTTTTCTTCTCTATTCACTTGTCTTCGAATAAATAATAATCAGAAAACATTGTGGAACTCCGTTGGCTTAACCCCACCTCTTTTTTTCTCCTCCACAGGCCGCTCACAGCGTCGTAAGAAGAAGAACAAGGTGGAGGAGCCTACGATCACTTTTATGCAGCTCATGAAACTGAATGCACCCGAATGGCGCTACATTGTCTGGGGCTGCATTGCAGCTGCTATGCACGGCATAACTTTCCCCCTCTGGGGTCTCTTCTTCGGTGACTTCTTCGGCACACTGTCAAATGGCGATCCGGATGTTGTACGTCACGAGGGAAACAACATCTCGTACATCTTCATTGGCATCGGATTGATGGCTGGACTGGGAACCATGCTGCAGAGCTATTTGTTTACCACGGCGGGCGTGAAGATGACAAGTCGTTTGCGGCAGACGGCATTCAAGACCATTATGTCCCAGGAGATTGCCTTCTTTGATGATGACAAGAATTCCGTTGGTGCGCTCTGCGCTCGTCTCGCTGGCGATTGCTCTAATGTTCAAGGGGTAAGTTCAGCAGCTTAATTACTTATTACTCTTCCGACCTAACTAATATTGCTGCGTCATTTCAAAAACAGGCAACCGGTGCTCGTGTGGGCATCATGCTGCAGGCCGTGGTCACCCTTTTGGTGGGCATGATTGTGGGTTTCGTCTTCTCGTGGCAGCAAACACTGCTGACCATTGTCACACTGCCGTTCCTCTGTCTTTCCGTGTATCTGGAGGGTCGTTTTATTGCTAAGAGCGTGCAGTGGTCGAAGAAGGCTATTGAGGATGCCTCCCAGGTGGCTGTCGAGGCCATCTCCAACATCCGCACTGTGAACGGCCTGGGACTGGAGGAACAAGTGTTGGAGCGTTACACAAAGCAGATCGATCAGGTTGATCTCGCCTGTCGCAAGAAGGTGCGCTTCCGTGGTCTGGTCTTTGCTCTCGGACAGACGGCGCCGTTCCTTGCCTACGGCGTGTCGCTTTACTATGGTGGCATGCTCATTGCCAACGATGGTCTGCCCTACGAGGATGTCATCAAGGTGGCCGAGGCGCTCATTTTTGGCTCCTGGATGTTGGGTCAGGCCTTGGCCTATGCGCCCAATGTCAACGATGCCATTATCTCGGCTGGACGTCTAATGAAACTGTTCGAGAAGACGCCGACGCAATCTAATCCACCTCTCAATCCTTACAACACCGCAGAAGTAAGTATCAGTATAAAACGGAATATAGCTATTGCTGACAAAGTTCTAGGGATTACAAAAGCTGGAACTATCTCTTTCAAAATGCAAAACAATTTTGTTTTAAAGTTTGAACAAAAAAAAAAAAGGATTTTCTAAGCTCAAATGGGGATAACGTATTAACTTTAGACTTTTCGAACAAAATGATCAGAAACTTGAAAACTTTCCACTTCTTCTTGCTCTTTCTAAATATGGGTCTGCTGTCATGTGGCCAAAAGCATCTACAAGTTATCTGAACTGATTCAATCTCTTATTGCAGAAATCCGAGGGAGACATTGTCTACGAGAACGTTAAATTTGAGTATCCGACGCGCAAGGATACACCTATCCTGCACGGCCTGAATCTCACGATCAAGAAGAACACCACTGTGGCTCTGGTGGGTCCCTCTGGCTCTGGAAAATCCACTTGCATACAGCTGCTGCTGCGTTACTACGATCCTGTGTCTGGTTCGGTTAATTTGAGTGGCGTACCCAGCACGGACTTCCCGCTGGACACGATACGCTCCAAGTTGGGATTAGTGTCTCAAGAGCCGGTGCTCTTCGATCGCACTATTGCCGAGAATATTGCGTATGGCAACAATTTCCGCGATGATGTGCCCATGCAGGAGATCATCGAGGCGGCCAAGAAGGCCAACATTCACAACTTTGTCAGCTCCCTACCACAGGGCTACGAGACACGTCTGGGCAAAACGTCCCAGCTGTCGGGAGGCCAAAAGCAGCGCATTGCCATTGCACGAGCGTTGGTGCGCAATCCCAAAATTCTGATACTGGATGAGGCGACATCGGCGCTGGATTTGGAGAGCGAGAAGGTGGTGCAACAGGCACTCGACGAGGCGCGCGCTGGACGCACATGTGTCACGATTGCACATCGCCTCAGCACTGTGCGAGATGCAGATCTGATATGTGTGCTGAAGAGGGGCGTTGTGGTGGAGCAGGGCACACATGATCATCTGATGGCACTGAATGGCATCTATGCCAATCTCTATATGATGCAACAGGTTGCCAGTTAGGCTCTATGTTGTTTAACTTAATTAGTTTGTAGTTCTATTTGTTGTACATCGATTAAAGCTCTATTTTATAATGATTCAACTACAGTCTACTGTCGACCATGGGTCCGGGATTAGCGAGAGCATTTCGTCGTTCCTGTATCGCAAAGGTCAGCTTGCGAAAGGGTCCCAGGGGTAAACCTAGACTCTTCAAATCTGCCTCTGTGAGCAGCATCAGTGTCTCCAAATCAATTTGCTGCTTCTGAAAACTACAAGGGAAATGGTTGAATTAATTGTTCCAAAAGAGTTTCTTGCATTGCACTCACACTGGTAGGTACTCATCCAATGCCCAGACGGTGAGGAATCGCTGCAGCGCACTTGCCGTTACCTCCTGATCCTCGTCTTCGTCGCTATAAATGTCATCGCCATCGCCTTCCGAGTCCGATTCATCGGACAGATTCAAATACAAACGCGCCTTGTTGCCGCCATTTCGCGACTTATTATTGTTATTATTACTATTGCTGTTGGCAGCATTTCGCATTGTGGAACCGGACATACTGTCCACGCAATCTGTTTGCAATTGCAGCTGACTCAACGCTGCCGTCACCGAGCGTCTAAATGCAATGCTGCCCAGCATTGTGGGGCGATCAAAGAGACCCACTGGACGCTGCAGCACCAACTCCTCGTTGAGTTCTTGCGTCAGTTGTGTATCGCCAAGTATATCCGGCTGGGAAAAGCTGCGCGACAACGCGGTGCTATAACCCAATCGACTGGTTTCGCGCTCCATTGTGCCATCGTCCACTTCAAAGACATCAGCGATCTTGCCACGCTTGCCAATACTCTCTTCCGTCGAACTAAATGTGCCTACATAGAGCACCTCCGAATCTCGTTGCAGACCCGTCAGCGATGTGATTGTTCTTTTGCCATCCGGCTCAAGTTCGCGCACCTTGAAGCCACCATCATTAGCTGCCGCCGCATGTGGACAAGCGCTGGAGTGTTGGTGGCTCTTGGCTGCTGGCTGTAGTAGTGAAGGCTTCTTTTGAACTGTGCCCATGCGACTGGCAATTGTAGAGCCGCCGCTGCTGCTGCTGCCACTGCCCACAAGATCACTGAACTTGGCTCCACTGCGTGGCGGCTGCGGAGGCGCAACAGCAGCTGCTGCTGGCTGTTCCTTGGTGGTTTTATTCAGATTGCCCTGACTGGACCAGATCTTTTGCTTTAGTGTCGAAAGCATATTGCTTGACTTGCTGCTCGTTAACGTTTGAGCACTGCTCGGCTTTGGATCGCTGTAATCGCCGTGTCCCTGACGCTGCTGCTGCTGTCGCTTCATGTATTCTTTCACACGCTTTTCGCACTCCTTTTCAGCCAGCTCCTTTAGCGCCTTGGCCTTTTTTCTGCAAATGCGGAATAGTTAATAAATTGATCCATTAACAGTTTGTTTATTTTGAAAGTTCAACCGTCATTTTGGTAGCGATTAGCTTTTGAGGGACTTATCGTTTATCGTTATCGCTGCCAGTTTGCAGGCTTTTGGCACACTAAACGCACTAAACTATCGAAAGCTCTGACCATCGCTATCACTCACTTTTCATTAGTTTCGAAGTTGGCCGCGGCACCGTCCAAATAGCGCAAGATCTCATCCCGATTGTTGATGGCCGCCAGATCCTTGGCATTGTGCCGATCAATGTCCAGGGCATAAATGTTGACACCAAACTTGATCAGAAAATCGACGCAGTGCAAATGACCCTTGGCAGCGGCCAAGTGCAGTGCCGTATTGCCAAACTGATCACACTTATCGGGATCCCCACTGCAAGCAATATACAACATAGTAATAATAATAGTAGGTAAGTGCAATCGCTAATGCTATTTGTGTGTGATTCATATTGATCACGGTTGACTAACCCTCTGCCACACAGTAAGCGAAGAGCGTCGAGGCGTCCCTCGAATGCCGCCCACATCACGGGAGTCATTGAATCATCGTCCTTGGCATTGGCATCCTTGCGTGTCGCCTCCTTCAGCACATCGATCAGTCCATCCTTGGCCGCTCTGCCAGGCAAAGAACAAAACAATTAACGAAATATTCGTGTTCCAGTACAGATAAGATAGGACAGCGAGGGAGCATTATTAATTGCATGTTCTCAACTCACTTGTGAAATCGATCTGAAGACATTCTATTTTTGTTGTTGCTTCTTTTGACGTAACTATCTCTTAGTTATTTCCATAGACAATTATGAAGAGCAATGCGGAAGTACCTGAAAATTGCAGTAAGAACAAATTAATATTTGACCACAATACGAGTTATCGACATAGGACTCGACATAAGTCTAGTAAGCTGAATATCACTCATACATAAATACAAATAATATATTTACTTTTTCTAGCTCTGACGACACCCACAGCAAATTCTTTGTAAAGTCATTCTCCACTAAAAAACGAAACCCAAAAGATACCATGTTTGAGGATAGTGATCAGGAACTGGCCTGCATGCTTAACCAAGCGAACGTTTTACCATCTAATCTGACCCCCAAAAAATGTATTCCATCTCAAGAAATCACTTCGAATCCATTATATATATCATATGAAGCCACCGATCTCAGCCTGTGGGAAAAGCGATCTGGGCGTGTAAAGAAGCGCACTCTACTGACAAAACCAATATTGCATCAACTGAAGAATAAGACCAATTTAAAGGGAAAAGACTGGTTGGAATCTAACTTGACTGAAGTGGCAAACGTCACCACATGGACTCGACGAAATGTCGCAGAAAAGAAAGCAATAAAACCCAACTACAACATGAATGAGATGTTAAACGAGTGCGACAATGTCATGTGTGAAATAGACGAATCTGCATCGGGATCCTCAGCGAATCAATTCTCCGAGCTGATATCATATTTTGATGACATCCTTTACATGCCCAAGAAAATGTCTGAAATGGCTGAAACCATGTATAGTTAAGTTCGTTAAACTGGGTTCAAATTTGTTGTACCAGAACAACATCAACATTAAGAAACAAAAAAAAAGAAATCGAGCCTAATCTAGAAGGTACAATATAGTACAAGAAAAAAAAACACATTCACACGCTATAAATCTACACTTTTATTAAGACTCTTCATGAGCTGTACTCTACATGACACTTTCAGTGAAGTGAAAAGGAAAAGCTCGGACTACGTTCCGGTTGGAGTTCACACACACACATAGGCGAGCATCTGCAATGCATGTGTGCACACACACACACATTCTTGCGTACATAGCGACGAACGGTCACGAAGTGACTTACAAACATATGTTTATTGGGTACATACCTAGCAGCAAGTTCAGTCAACCTTGTTGGTGTCTCTTGAATTGCCCAAAAACCAACGAAGTTTCGTTTCGAAGCACTCAACCATTTACATCAAATGAAAATAACACTTGCAATGGGATGGCTTTATTATTTGTCTTTTTTGGCAAAGTTCACATACGAAATGTTTTCCAACAACTTGACACTTTTTCTATGCCAGCTGAAACGAGAGTTTTCTTTTCTCTCATACGCGATCAGTTGAGCTGACGGAGTGTAATTCACTTTTGGCCGCGTCGAGTGTTTGTTGGTAACTGAAATTGAAGTTGGCTTAAAACCGGGAGCGCAAGCAAGCGAGAGCGCGCAATTGGAACTTAGAGTTGCCACGTTACAGATGCGCATGTTGAGTTTTCTGTTCTAAAATTTGAATTATAAAAATGTTCATTGACTTAAAATTGAAACAAATTATGCTAAAATTCATAAAAATAAATTAAATATTAAAAAAAAATAAAACTTATAAACAATGTGCAGCCCTGTGAAGTGGTATCGTATTCCGCAGCCCTGCTCTGCCAAAAGCATATCGATACTTTTGTAGCGATACTTATTTAGGGCCAACAAAAAAAAAAAAGAACTGCAGAAAAAAGCGCAGCAGCCTCGTGAAAAAAACTACAAAAGCAAATTGATAAATTATTTGCAAATATGATAAATAATAAGAAGAGTGCCGTGGGAAACGCAAGTAAAATGTGAAAACCAGTGGAATTGATGAATTCACGCACATTTGTGGTGGTTGCTGACTACTACAATTGTATATGTATGTATACACATACACAAATACATACACATGAGTTTGCGTAGGAGGCATCAAAATAACAACAGCAGCAGCAGCAATAGCAGTAGCAGTCGAAGAACCAACAAAGAAGAAGTCAAAGTCTTCACCATATGTTCGATGCATCTATGGTGTGTCCGCGTGCATCGTCAGCTCGGTAACGTTCCATGGAAATTCCAGTGCCAATGTCAAGCAGTCAAAGTCAAAGCGAGCTAACGCTAGCTTAGTGATTATTATCAATATATATCATTCAATAGTTGCCGCCCCTCCCCGCCCTCGTTACCTATTGCTTCGCTTAAATTCTCATTATCATTACCAATACAATTACCCGGGATACCTCCTCACTGTACATCAGTTAGAAACAAGTGTCAACTCTACAAAAACAACAACAACAACACATACATACATAAACATAGAGTAAGTCAGAGCAGGCAACAAAATATAATTGGAACCCCAAAAGGGCTCGCTGGAGAGCGTGCAACGCACTATGGGCAATTGCCTGAAATGCTTCCAGTCCTCGTCTGCCGCACCAACGTTGCCAACAACCACAACAACAACAACAACAACCAGCTGCTCATCTCCAAACGCATTGCACACAAACGCCAATAGCTGCCAAGCGGCCACCAGCATTGGCAACTGCTACGAAATTGTTGGGCCCAATTCAAATGAACGTTACGCCCTTTACAACGACAGGCCACGCGGTAAGTGATGATGATGAATACCCTTCCCTCCCTTCCCCACCTCAGTAAAATTCATACACACTCATATATTCAATGTGTCATCATGGCCTTTGTGCTTTGTGTTTTTTTGGTTTTGTTTTTGTTACAGAAACCGATGAATTGCTCTCTTCTCGAACTCCACTCAAGCCAGCAAACAATTGTGATACTAAGCGTAATAGTTTTAAGTCCTTAGGCTTGCTTAATGGAAGTGCGCCCACCATGAGCGAAATTATAACAACTGGTATGTACGACAAAATATTTGCACTATCTATAAATAGATATATATGTATGTAGAAAGAATGTTCACCTTGCAACACAAAACAAAACAAAAATAAAACCTTGCGAGAGTCAATCAAGTCACCTGATCGCGTGCTTGCATTGCGTGCCTCTGATTAACATTGCTTAATTAAATACATGAATACATTTGTTACATTATTATTATTATTATGTTTGTTTGTTCGTTTATTTGTTTGTGCAGCGGTCAAGGAATCAATGGAGGTGTCACATCAAACGCTTAACAAACTCTTTGATGTCTACAAAGATCCTGACGATGAAGATATGATACTCACTGATGGCATTGAGCGTTTGTGCAACGATCTTAACTATCAGCCCGATGAGTTTGCAATACTTGTGCTTGCCTGGTGCCTGGATGCCTCACAGATGTGCCGCTTTACCAAAACCGAATTCATTGAAGGACTGCACAAAATGCGGGCGGACACAATTGCCAACATACGCCTGAGACTTGAACAGACTATTGAGATGCTGAAGGTGGATGCGGAAATGTTCAAGCAGCTCTATCGTTTTACCTTTCGGTAAGACTTTAATTTTGATAGTTAAATGAATGAAACTACTTTATTGTCATGTTGTTACAGATTTGGCTTGGAGCCCGATCAGCGGGTCTTGTCGCTGGAAATGGCAATCGATTTGTGGAAACTTGTGTTCACTGTACAAACACCTGATCTCTTTTCAAACTGGGTAAACTTCCTCGAAAAGCATCCGAACATACGCCGCATACCCAAGGATACATGGAACATGTACCTCAACTTTACCGAACAATGTGATATAGACAATTACGATGATACCGAAGCGTGGCCAAGTCTCTTCGATGACTTTGTCGACTATGAGAAGAATCGTAAGCTGGAAGTGGCCGTGCACGATGATGACAACAACAATGACGATCCATTACAGAGCCATGTCAAATCCGGCTGCGAAACAACGCGTCACGTGTCATAGTTGTAAGAAGCAGCCAGTAGTAGCCAAACACACATACACACACGACACACACACTCTTATATACACTATATATATATATATAACCGTCTAGGGCCAAGCAACCAACAACGTTCAACTCGCCAATAGTAATTTAATGCTGTATATTTAAAACTCGATATAATGATTTGCTCTCTTTAACTTTAACCAAGTATCAATCAATCACGCTGCTCTCTAGCAAACGCTTAATTGTGTTTACACCTCTATTAGTCAGTTTCTTTGGCCAACCTTTGGTCATAGATCTACGATGCGGTGCTGGCGCTGCTTGATGATGATTCACAACAATTAAACCAACACCAGCAAATACCACAATCAGCAAACAAAACAAAAAAAAAGAAAAGCGAAGAAGTAGAACAAATGCATAGTGTTAACAAAACCAGCCAGTGAGCCATTGAGCCAGCTAGATGATAATTTAACTTGCAAGCAACAAAAAGAAAACAAATTGAAAGTGCGCGTAGTGACACAAGACACTTGAAAAAAGGGCAACGGACGCATTTGTTTATAAATTAAAGACTTATCAACAAGAATTTTAAAAAATGAAAAGCTCAATCATACGAAACCACATGTGTATATACTAACTTGACTTGATTAAGTAGAAGAGCAAACATCTTTTCAATGTGTGCAAATCGTATATTATACAATATATAGATATATATATATATATAAAACGAAGAAAAAAAAACAAAAACAATATATATACAAACATACATATAGCAATTAACGGATGTATTATTTTAAATTGAAAAGATTGCAACATTTTATGGCACGTAACTATTGAATTGCATATAAATTACATACTTAGCTCTTAAGTAGTGGATGTGAATTAAATAAACATAAACTAAACTAATTGATGCCTCCTCCCCTCTATGTATTATATTAATAATTTAGCTTAAATAAATTAATTTGAATCCTACATTCAAATTGTAATACCCCTGAAGAACAGTTAAACGAAGTAATTCAATTTAATATAAAGGGTTTGTTTTCTTCGTTCTTTTATTTTCTCAAATGTAAACTCATTTTGAATAAAAGTAAAACAAATAAAATCCAATTGCTACTGTAAGCCCAATTAAAAAGCTCAGATTTTGTTCTCTATAATTTTACTATTTTGATTTTTTTCTTTTCAAACTAAATTTTGTTTGGATTATTCGTCTTAATTTTCAAATTATAACAGACGTGACGGTATCGACGCTTTTTATGCTGCCCTGGCGTAAATATGAATCAGCTGTGTGGAGTTACTCAGCCCTGAGTAAACACAGTCTCGCTCATTTTGTCTAAAACTGTTTTTATTGCGAAATTGAATTCTTGCGTGAGTCAACATTCTTTAAAAAATACGTTTATAAATAATGTCGTTAGTTCATAACGAAATTGTTGCAATCGTTATTTGAACAGTTTGAAATTCCTTGTAATTCAATAAAAGAGCAAATTTTTGTGAAAAAACGACATAGTGATTATAAAAAGGAAATTTAATGCAACTGAATTTGGAGGATTTTATTACTAGCAAATTATTCTGTCGTCAGCAAAATATTTTGAAACGAGGGCTGAACAACACAGTGACAATTGAGTGTGAACAAGTTCACTAGTTCACTCGCAATTGTACATACACATAAACACACTCATACACACGTACGTGCATATGTAAGACGCACGTACTTACTGGCTGGCTGCATATATTTTTATTTGATAAAAAAAAGTGTAAAATCATATTGTTGCTAATGTTATAGTTCCTTCGCGTCGCGGTGAGTAATAGCACATTGATAAACGATATCAGCACGCAATAAGTGCGACACCAAACAGCTGTAAACTGAGGAGGATTTAGTGAATTGATTCACGATTTGACATTGAAAAACAAATGCCATGCTGTTGGGGTGGTTGTGGTGGAAGAAGTAGAGCGACGAAGGGCAAGGATAAAGCACAACAACGGTCGATCGAAAGGAGAGCATAGAAATTGCGAAAAGAATCACAAGATGCCCTGCGAGAGCTGTGGCGTTGAATTCACGGTATTTCGCCGCAAACGCAGCTGCTTCGATTGCAGGTAACTTGATATCTCACATCAATCAAAAAACAAGTTCCACACACAATTAAATTGAGCAAAATAATTTGAATAGGCGATATTACTGCAACAACTGTTTGACTGTGACGACAACACGACGCTGCCAACGATGTGCAATATTTGCTCAGCGGCCGCTGCTGCGAACCGATCTGCTGAAACTGAAGCCAAAAGATTTGATATTCTATTTGCAATCCAAACACATTTCCACTGAAGGCTGCCTGGGTGAGTCACAGCTGTAGATTTGCCTATCTCAAATTGTCGCTGAACTCTTATACTCTTATAGAGAAGGAGGAGCTGGTCGGTCTGGTGCTGGCGCATGTCGCACAAACGGATCGTGCTGGACGAGCGCCGCCCAATCATAGTCCGGGGCGTGGCCAAGCCAATCCCATGGATAGTCTGAAGCAAACGTGCCAAAATTTCTTCACCAATCTGAGTGACAATATCAGTGATTCCTTTGCCTCCTTCGACACAAAGTCCAGTGCGAAATCCACAGCGAACAACAGTCGCGCCAACAGTCGGCATGCCTCCCACGACAATGGTGACTATGCGCCCTCGGCTCCACCGCCGCCGCCCACGCACATCTTTGAGCAGCCACGCGTCTCAACCCGTGAGTTGCCCACGTACGCGAGTACAGCGAACGCACGAACGCAAGCGACGGCAACACGAAGCAGCTCGGTGGAGACGGCGCATGTCCATGTGAGTCCATCGACCTCATCGACTCGCACAACAACATCGCCAACGGCAACGGAGGAGCGTCGATCGGCGCCGGTGCCCGCCACATT
Source organism: Drosophila kepulauana (assembly GCA_023558455.1). Taxonomy (NCBI): domain Eukaryota; kingdom Metazoa; phylum Arthropoda; class Insecta; order Diptera; family Drosophilidae; genus Drosophila; species Drosophila kepulauana. The sequence goes on from CM042369.1 coordinate 1,906,163, forward strand.
GCCAGTTAGGTCAATTAACAATAATAGTGCTGCCCATGCCGCCGATGATTCCGAGTGCGAGTGCTCCGATGATGAGATTATGCAAACGTTCAGCGAGCGTGCATCGAATAAGAACAGCGAGAATAGCAGTCGTCCATTGGACACAGATGCCGAGATGACGACGGGCGGCTCTGCGGGATTGGGTGCGACAATAGCGGCTGCAACGCCAGCCACAACGAACACCAGTCCGGGTTACTCCAAGCAGGGATCGCTTAGCTCCAAAGTCGATGCATGTGGTGCGGAGTCTTCGCAGTCCAGCTTCGAGGAACTGGGCGCCATTGGGGGCATCTCGGACGAGAGCAAGGCAGCAACGGATACGAACAGCAGCAACTTGGATCAATGGCAGCTACTCGAGCAAATTGCTCCCAATGGCAGCAGTCAACTGCCACAGCCTCCTGCTGCAGCTGTAGCTGCTGCCGATGCTGCTGCAGCCACCGAGGAGATTCTGGAGGTGACGTTGCGCAATGAGCCGGGCGAGACACCAAATATTGAGCAGCGTACGGTCACGACGATGCCACCGCAGTTGCCGCAGCGCGTGAAAAAGGTAACCAGACGACGTTCGGAGGGTTATCTGAATCGACGACATCATTCGAGCGATGATGAATCACCCGTGGGGTCCAATGCTCCAGTGCTGAGCACATTGAGTGAGCAACCGGAGCCAGGTCCTGCCTCCAGCAGTTGTTCGCGTTGTGGCAAGAATAAGACCAATATACGCAGGCATGTGGAGAAGATGCGACGCCATCTGGAGAACTCACAAATGTCCGAGGAGGATATCAAGCGGGAGCTGAAAGAGTTTCTCACGTATCTGGAGCAGCGCACCAAGTCCTTGGATTGCTCCGAGGCCGATAGTCATGTCGTTTCACCGCTGAGCGGTGCCGAAGCGGGCAGCATTGCTGCTGGTGGTCGAGGCTCTGGAATGCCCATCACACCGACCATTGAGTTCTCACCGACGCAGGACGACGATGGGCCTTGGGACGATGATGAAGGTATTCATGTGTATGCCGCGCCACTTGGCTATGAGCCAGCCAATGGCATTGATTCACGCTTCGTAAACTTGGAAGACTTTGAGGACCTGTAAGTTTATGATATACTTTATAATAGGCTATTTATGAATGCATTCTTTTATTGCATCCACAGAAAAGACTTGGAAAACTTAACGGTAAAACAATTAAAGGAAGTACTGATGTTGCATCGTGTTGACTTCAAAGGCTGCTGCGAGAAGCACGAGCTGCTCGATCGCGTCGAAAGGCTGTGGAAAACAATGCGCACTGCTCCAGGTAAGGATCGATAGAGTACCAAAGATTTCTATATTAATGGGATTTCCCTTTCTCCGTAGCTGTTGAGAAACTTGCCACTGATGAGCTGTGTAAGATATGCATGGATGCTCCGATTGAATGCGTGTTCTTGGAATGCGGACATATGGCGACATGCACCAACTGTGGAAAAGTGCTACCCGAGTGCCCGATTTGCCGACAATACATTGTACGAGTTGTAAGATTCTTTAGGGCGTAAATTGTAAATGGCAGCCCCATTAGCTTTGCTTATTGGTTTTAGGAATAGGTATACTATATACATACACATCTATCTATATGCAGACAGACAGATATATACTAAGATTTGTGTATATAGCTGGTCAAGTGATTTGCTATTCTGTGCACGTACATACATTTTATGTATCAAAAGATAATGCAAAATTTAATGCACAGATACGGTTTGGATTGTGTGCTATTTATATATTGTGTCGTTAATGAGTCTTATATATTGAACGCTCAGCAGTAACTCTCCGATGATAATAATACATTATTATTGTTTCCTTATTACTATATACAGACAAATTGTGTTTAAAGAGAAAAGCCAGCTAGTAGTAAGCGATACAACTTGAAAAGTGTGTCTTTACTCTGTAATTTGTGAATTAGTTTTGCTATTTATAATTTTTATTCTTCCTGTTGTTTCGAGTGTGGAATGAACGTGTCGTAGTCTTAGATAAGCTAACATTCCTATGAATTGTAAATGACGGAATCTAATATTAAATTACTGTTGTAAAATCTCGTCTAGACACGCATTTACATCAATAAATCCAGTATTTTATTTTGAATCTAGTGTCTGCAATGAAAATGTTCAAATCGAGCGAATTGTATTTAGTGTTGGAAAGCACTAATTTATTGCTTCGATAACATGACTTCGATAAGTGTATCGATAATCGACTTACGCTGGCACATATTACGTTCTTTGCAGCACTTTTGTTACGCGGTAAATTCAAATAAAATAATTGACAGCATAAAACAAATTCGATTATTTTCATCGTTTTTTTTTTATTACACATAGAATTTGTCATTTATAACAATTTCAACAAATAATGGGGAAAATTCTGTTAGGTGAATTGTAATTACATTTCGAGATACAATTTCGTCGGTTTAATAATAATGCGCTTTAAATTTATCTTAAGCATAAAAACATAGAGTACATATATTGAATATTTTAGACGTTATTAAGGCTAAAAACAAAGCGATAAACATTTTTATTTTTCAACAAATAAAAATTGTACAATTGGAAATTGTGCGGCTTTCGCTTGGCTAAATCTAAGTGGATTGTGGGCTCGTTTTCAATCGAATACAATTCGTTTGGAATACATTGATTGTGTGAATGAGACGAATTCGAATACGAATACGAATGTGAATGTGAATGCGATTGCAAAGCATCTGCGGTACAATAGACACATATATAGTACACACACACAACAACAAAGGTTTTCGTAGTCCGCTGCTGACTCCATTTAGAAGTCATACGAGTTGGCCTCATCGTCGCCCTTGCGCACCTTGAAGATGAACTTGTAGATGATGGCGGCCACAATACCGCCGGCAAGGGGACCCACCCAGTAGACCCAGTGATTGGCCCAAATGCCCTGGACAACAGCTGGTCCAAAGGAGCGAGCAGGATTCATGCTGGCACCGCTGAGTTTAATCTGCAAATGGTGAAGAACACGTTAAAGTCTCTCCATTTGGAATTAGTTGTGTATTGTCACCTACCGCACACAAATGTCCAGCGGCAATTGAGAGACCAACAGCCAGGGGAGCCGATCCCTTGATGTCCTGGCGGCCAGGATCCGACACAGCCTTGACCACAAACACCAGAATGAAGGTGATCAGAGCCTCGATCAACACCACCTGACCAGCATCCAGAGACTCATTATACGAAGAGACACCCAGTCCACTGGTCACAATTCCACTGAGTGCTGCCCGGATGACAGCAGCTCCAGCAATGGCGCCCACACATTGAACGATAATGTAGAAGGCTGCCTTGAGGATGCTCATCTCGCCGACGATCAGAAAGCCAATGGTTACAGCCGGATTGATGTGACAGCCGCTGATGTGGCCAAGACCCTGGAAAAAGTGGTAAATAATAATTGCAATGAGTATCTTTGAGTCAGCATTGCATGTGGGAAAAAAAATATTTGCAATTGCAGATTTCAAGAGCAATTTGTCAATTTGTAATCTGTTCATTTCGATCTAAGTTATATCGTAAAGTCATTCTTATTGTGTTATAGCTGGCAATAAAGCTGCGCTCATAAATTCTTCGTTTTATTAACTCGTTAAGTGAGTATTTCGAGTGTAACGACAAATGTGACATTAATTTTATAAACAATGCGATTACGTGATGAGAGAAATTCTTACGAAAAGACTAGAAGACGAAATAAATTTCACACTTCAGTTATAGCCACATATTTTTGCTTTTTGTTTATGAACAAAGGAAAATCTTTTTAAGAAACTTGCTTAGCAACATTATAGAAATCTATGTAAACGCTTGAAAATGAAATGTATTTCCCATTAAACAAATGAATTTCCTCATTAAAACAATAAATATTAAACAAACTTTAACGTGAGTAAGCGTGCGTCAAACCAAAGAACAGCAGTGTAAAGAAGTAAACAAAACTTTGTAAATTCAAAGATAAAAATATTTAAAATGACTTTTCACAATGCCAATTCACAGAATGTAATATAAGATATTATTTTCAGCATATAATATGATTTTTCATGAACTACAATTGAAATAGAGCGCCCTACCACAAATAGATGTGGCTAGATGGCTAATATATACGTATACGTAATATATGATATTTGGCATTAAAGATTCTCAGAAATTCTGAATTATACTTTTCTTTAGTGCTGATACAATTCTTAGATACATTTAGCATTTAGTAATTATGGAACAAGGTTTTGCCCAGTTTAGACTACTTTTTCATATTAATTTAATTGAAACGTATACTTAATATTTGCAGAATACATTTAAATATTCCCATGAGCTCCGAATATAATTTTAATACTTATTTACTTTCTTGCTTTGCACTATAGCAGAGAATATAGTGAAAAGAAAAGTAATAAAACTTAAATTTCAAGAATAGTTGAATAAAGTTGGCTGACTTTGCTTAGCTTTGCTTCCTTTTTCATATTTAAATGAAACGTATACTTAATATTTACTGAGTACCCCTCAACGTTTCCTGATTCCCTCTTGTTTCACCTCCTTTTAGTTGCCACTTCCACTTGCATTTGAATGACTGCAAATGTCAAGTTGACACTTAAAGTCAGTGACGTTTTGGCAATGACGATGGGTTGGGTAATGTTTACCCTTTGCCACGGAGTCTGCATTTTGGTCATTACGCAACAGAGTTAAACGCAGTTGTAGATGCAGACCAAAAAACAAGCCGAGAGTGTCAATGAGCTGCCAACGGATACAAGCAATTTTATCTGACATGGAAACGCACTGAACTTCCAAGCCAAAGACAGAGAGAAGTGCCAAAGCTGGAGCTACAGTTAGAGCCAAAGTTAATGCCATGTTGAGTGCAATTCCCATTTGGCAGATCGAAAGTAAAAGTGAATCGCTTCGCTTTGCTTGTTTGTGTTGAATCATCGTAACTCAAGTGCCCATCGTCGCTTCACTTAGAATTCAAACACAACAAATTGCCACTCGAGCTGTATGAGTGAGTATACTCAAACTCAAATTCACATTCACACTCACACTTATAGTCACACTTGCATTCGCAATCGTATTATGAATGAAAACGCATTGGTCCAAGGTCGATGTGCAGGCTTCTATGTAACTCCATATCATTTGGCGATTTGATTTTTCGTATCGGATTTGGATTTTATACCCGATGGAGGTAGTTGAAATGGTTAGGATAGTGTTGTGGTAATTGAAAGTAGTATTGAAAGTGAAGTTGGATATTTAAAAATGTATGAATATTCTTTATGATAAAGAAAAATAAATATACTTGAATATATTTTTAGTTGTCTCTATGCTTTTCCATGTATTTAAATAACAAACTTCGCTGACAAACACTAAGAGAATTATGGCTATTAAATTTAGGCATATTTATCTTTAAGTTACTTAGTTGAAATTGGATTTAAAATTAATTCCTACCCCTTATACATAAAATTTGAACATCTTATATAACAATCTTAGTTTGCAATGTTATTTATATTCTTTATATACTATAAATGCAAACATATTTCTTCATTTCACTACCCAAGTTTTATTCTCAAAGCAAAATACTTTCCAAATGAAGGTCTCAGTTGTTTTAACCATATATTAAATAATCTAAGGTTATTCTATATAACCAACACTACATATATTACTTATAAAACAAACTTTTAATCTTAAAATTTAAAATCGATATCTTGTTTGATGAATTTATTTAATCTTAAGTTCTTATAAATTTTCTTTGAGTTCTTAAAGATCTCAAACACAAGATTTGTTTTTTAATTTCAAAAACATAATTTTTCTCTCTGTTTACAATTTTATTCTAAGCTAAAAATATGAATACACAAATAAATATGTTCACTCTGTATGAGGATTTGCAAATGTCTTTTCTTCAACTCTCATTGTTTTATTGTTCGTTGTGTTTCTATTAAGGAGAAATTGATCTGTATTGAAGAACACTTTTTTTGTTGATATAGAAAAAGCGAAATTGAATGAAATCTTTTTAAAAAAGTTTAAGATTTATAATTTTCCATTGTTTGCTAAAGTTTAATCAATGAAGATTAATATAATTTCAATTTAATCATTCGTAATCTTAACTGAGTACCAAGTATTTCAAAGTCGAGCAGAGTTCAGAGCAACTCTCTGACTTGTTAGATATCGATTTGGATTTGGATTTCAAGTTGGATTTGGATTTGGCTGTGGCATGCAACGGTCGCAGCTTCAAGTGCACACATGGCCAATGTCGGCGCTGTCTGCGTGTGTTTAATTAATAAATGCGCAAGCCACAAAGCCCGAGGGGATGGCCGGCAGCTGGAGGGGAATAGAGGCGTTGCTGGTCGTTGATCGCAGGCCATTTGCTGCTCCACAGTGCTGCTAATTACAGTGCGAGTTAAGAGCAAGTTCAGACCGGGCCAGGCGAAGCAAAGACCTGTCGAGGCGGCTAAAAGTTGCCGCGAATTTACGCCCGGCAACGGGTTGCAAGTGTGTGCGTGTGTGTGTGCAACAACAATAGCGGCTGTGGCAACTTGACATTTGGCATACGCACGCATATTGCAATTTTTTGTGTACGCCATCGAATTATCATTCGACTTGTAGTAAAATGCACTTTTGAAATCATCAAGATCAGGCAAGCAGTCAGGCAGTCAGGCAGCCAGACAGACACTCTCAAGTGTTGAGGCTGAGTCAGCTCTTTGCCACATCGATCAGAGATCGGGCTTTTGTTAGCGCTTTGCGCTGTGATTGTGTTGGCTGCGCACTTTTTAATTGCGCACTTGAGGCAGGCAGCATCGCGCCACCATTTGATATTAATCAAATTTTGTGGCAAGCACTCGATGGGGCACGCAGAACCCATCATTAACTTATGCCGAGTGGCATGCCACAAGTGCGTGAGAATGCGGCCACGTGATTCATTCATGTAGCATGTTAGATACTATGACTTTTATTACACCATATACGAACTTTAAGTAAAAATATTTCAGTTTATGAAAGTTTCATTTGCTTATGAAATATAATTGTAGAAAAAGTGTTGAAATTTTAAAAATTTACGAAAATTATGAAATCATAGTTTATAATTTTAAAGTAACTAAAATTAAAATATACGTTTCTTCTCTTTTGTTTTATTTACTTTCCACTTGACTGTTTAGTTAGACCCTTCACTTAAAAATAAATTAAAAAGAGTCTATTAAGCTCACCAAAATTGAAACACGCGCAGTTTAAATTCAGAATTGAGGATTTTGGTTATCGCTGAAGCTTATCTTCTTATGCGTTAATGAATCGGAAATTAATTATTAAGAACATTTTTAAGGTGACGAATAAAAATTGAGGGGGTATTATAGCCAAGTTTTCGCAGTCAATTTCATTATACGTATTATTCATTATTTACTATATGTATGTATATTCGTGTAGAAGCTAAAACTGGAATATTAAAAGATGGTCGTGAAAGTTCGACAATTTTTTGAACCCGGATCATAACAAACTATATGATAAGAACTCATGAAAATACAATTTAATGATGAGTTTGTTTAATGAACAACTCAGTTCGTATTTGACGCTACTAAGAACAACTTACTCATTTATTAATAAACAACAAACTATGTTAAGAATGAAATTCACTGTACTTTTGTTGATGTTGGTTGCTGGTGGCGTTCACTCCAATCCAAGAAGAAAAATACCAGTCTTTAATAAAAGTAAGTAAAGTTCAAATATAGCGGTAAAATATTTATTTCGAATACTGGTATAATTTTAGTATATTTAGTGTTATTCATTCGAAGTATACCGTAAAAATATCTAAACTTTGCATTAATTATTAATTGAATCTATAAATATTGTGCTTATTTAAATGCGAATCTATCTATATATCTATAGCAGAATTACCGAACAACAACGAAGAACTGAATATTGATCCATCGCAAATAGTGTTTCAATTGGTCTACAATCCGGAAAAAAAGGATTGTGACTTATATGGCGACTTCAATTTGAAAGTAACGAATGACTTTACATCCCCCAAGATGTGCATTGACACATGTCTGAAGTTAAAAAACGATCCTAGTAAACAATCATCTTATGACTATAAATGTCGCAGAATAATTCCTTAAAAATATTGAGCAAATTTTTTGTCAAATGATTTCTTAAAGCAATTTGGATTCTTAGAAAATATTTCATTGATTCGTAAAATTAGTTTTGTATTCATCTTTAGCCATTTCTTACATTTAATTTACAATTCTTTTTAACTATTGTATTAATATCTTAAATGTCGATATTATATAGGATAATTGATTAAATATTGAAAAAGTGTTGTAATTTTGAATATATTAATTTTACAAATATGATAAAGGGATAAGAAAATTATGGAATCCTTGTTAATAAATAAAAAGTAACTAAAATTAAAATATATATAAGCGTTTCTCCTCTTTTTTTGCTTTATTTACTTTCCACTTTACTGTTTAGTTACACCCTTCACATACAAATAAATTAAAATGAGTCGATTAAGTTTACCGAAATTGGACAGCTGAAATTAAGAATTGCGAACTTGAATCAAGAATTTTGGCTCTGAAAACTTATTTTCAAATTTCTTCTTATTTTTATTGTGACTAATAAAAATTGACTAATTATAGTTAAATTTTCATGGTCAACTTCTTAATACTTATTATTCATTATTTACTATACATACATGTTCGTAATAGGTAAGAAATTTAAGCGGCATAAATAAAATTCTACTAAATATACTACAAATATATAAATATATATATATATATATATATATATATATAATATATATATAGTATATTTTCATACTAAATTTATATAAGTTTAACTATAGAATTTTGTACATCAAACAAGAATTTTTGGTACCTTTAAATCTTCGTAAGTTCTTTAAGTTTCTCTCTTATCTTCGCTTAAGGGTCTATTATAGTGAAAACTTCACAGTAGGTTTCTTAATAGGTGTTAATAAGTATAATTCAATATTCAAATATGTTTTGTTGTTTGCTTAGAAGCAAAATCAGGAATATCAACAACTGGTCATGAAAGTTCTAAGAATAATAAGAAGCCGTATCTAGTATATTATGAAATCATTTAAAATACACAATTGTTTAATGAACAGCTCAGTTCGTATTTGACACTTCAAAGAACAACTTTAAGTAGAAAAAGTGAGCATCTAAATAATCACTTATTAATAATCAACAAACTAAGAATGAAATTCGCTGTACTTTTGTTGATGTTGGTTGCTGGTGCTGTACATTCCAGCCCATTAGGTAAGAAATAAAAGCGGTATAAATAAAATAATACTAAATATACATGCAAATATACCAGTATAATATAGTTTTGGTATGAAAAAATACCATTTCACATGTTATAAATATTAAAATTATATCAGTACATCTAATTGGTATGAAAAAATACCGTTTTGCATTTTAAACCTAGTATATCTGTATATTTTTAGTATATTTAGTCTTATTTATTCGATGGATACCATAAAAAGAACTAACTTTGCATTAATTTTTAATCGAATCTATAAATATTGTGAATATTTAAATGCGGATCCATGTGGAAAACCAGAATTTAGAAACAACAACGAAGAACCAAAATCTGATGCGCCAGCTCTAATGTATCAATATAAATACAATTCGACAACCAATGAATGCTATTTAGTTCAAGTAAATGGCAAAGTAACGAATGACTTTCCTATCTACGAGGTGTGCATTGACACTTGTATGAGGTTAAAAAACCGTCATAGCATTTTATATTACATAAAATGTTAATCTCACAATTGATTAAAAATATTGAACAACTTCTATGTCAAATGATTTTTTACAAAAATTTGGTTTCTTAGAAAATATTTTGTTGATTCTTGTGGTGAGTTTTGTATTCATCTTTAGACATTTCTTATTTTTTTTTTAATTCTTTCCTTTTCTACTACAGTTAGTGTCATTAACTTGGTCAAATTGATTAGTCATTGGCCAGCCTAAGGCGTCAGTCGGCATGATGTCAACACTCGCAACTGAATTGCGTCGCTGTCAAAGAGTCTGTGGAGTAATTGAATATGTGGCAGAGGGTCGATTGGGCTATAACAAAAATACAATGTATATAGAGAGAGAGACAACAATGTGGCTGAACTGTCTGGCAGATTTTTAGCACCAACTGTTTTAACTTTGACATACACATGAAAAGATTGTGACCTTGCAACGCGTCTAATTTTAATGGCTTTGAATTTGCGTTAAGGTATGAGCTAAAGACTGGTTAACTGCGTGTGAGACTGACTAAGTGTCTGTCTGTCCGTCTGTCTGTCTGTCTGGCTGTCGCTTTGACTGTCAGTTACCCATGGAAGATATGAGTGTATAGTATATAGAGATATCGATCGCTGGGATCGAGGCTTACGCATGCGCAGCGTCGGCGCACAAATGTCTGCGTTGTTGTCCAAGTTGTTGTTGTCCAAGTTGTTGTTGTCCAAGTATGTTGTTGTTGTTGTTGCTAATGTTGTTGTTGTCCAAGTTGTTGTGCGACATTTGCGCTTAAATCATATTTTATAGCTTTTTGTTAAATTGAATGTTAACTTGTTTATTTCGTTCTGCTTTTCTGCAACTGCCCGCTGCGCATGTTGTTGTTGTTGTCGTTGCTGGTTGCTAGTTGTTGTTGCTAGTTGGTGGTGATTGTTGCTGTGTAACGTTTCAAGTTCGCTTTGAGCCATTGGCCCAAACCGTCAAGCCTGACTTTGCCATTTACGCTGATTTCGGGCCGTTTGATTTCAACTTTTGTGAATGGCGCACGCACAATTTTGCGTTGCCAATGTTGCAGTTGTGTTGTTGTTGTTATTGTCGTTGTTGTTGCCGTTGATTTGGGCTTTTATTGATCTTGCATGTTGCACCTTGATTGCTGCTGGAGGTTTGATTCTAGCGACTTTGACTCCATTTGCAAGAGATGTTTTCGAGGCGTATTTCACATTGGCCTTTTCATAATTTTGCGAGTAGTATTCATGGATCATCTGCCCATTAATCAATGGGCCCAACCCCCAAAATATATTTGCCAGCCACTGTGGCTGATTTCAAAAGTCTGATTCGATTGCCGGCAACTGCACACACAATTTATGACTTCAAGTGCTTCTTGGCATTCTTCATTCATTCATTCATTCACACATTCACACATTCACTCATGTGATTCGTTTGGGACCCGCATCAAAAGCAATGCTGGAATTTTCCCCAACGATTCGTTTGCCAAGATAAAACAAGTAAGAAAGCTACAGGTGAGTGTGCTCGACTGTGAGATACCCGATACACATTTTGAATAAAAACAAAATATTGCGGTATTAATATACCAAAATGTACAAAATTAATACAGCACAAATATACCAAAACAATATACCACAAAATACTAAAAATATGGCAAATGGTATAATTGGTATATTTTTAGATGTTACTACATTAAAAATATACCAGATAGGTAGGCATTTTTGCCCATACAATAGTATTCATTAAATAACTTCTACAATTTTTAAGTGATTGCAACCAGATTTTCAAGGACTATAGTTATTATTGTATATAGCAAAATTCTAGTTTTCAAATTACGCTTGTTATTCGATTTTTGGTGATTTGCGGGGGCGGAAATGGGCATAGCAAAAATTTGAAACAAACTTGATCTGCGAGCAAGCAAAACAAATGCTGTCGAAAAAAGATTATAGCTGTATCTTTTATAGTCTCTGAGATCTATGTGTTCATAAGGACAGACGGACAGACAGACAGACGGACATGGCTAGATCGCCTTGGCCAAGAATATATGTATATCAAGATCAAGAATATATGTATATACTTTATAGGAAGATGCCTCCATATGCCTGTTACATACATTTCCTGCCGGCACAAAGTTAGAATACCCTTCTACCCTATGGGTAGCGGGTATAAAAAGCGTTTGCCTATTGCCATTTGCATTGTTATTTGCATTTTCGTTGTGCTCTTTGCTGTGCGCCACTTCCTTTTGGCCAAGCTGTCAAAGCGAACGTCTCCACATCAAACGAGCCAAACTTGCAAACTGCATACAAATGGAGCGATTTGTTTTTGATGGGAGGGAAAGCGAGTGTAGAGCGGGGAAAGCGAATACTATGAGATACATTTGCAGCTGGGATCAGTGCTCAACTCATGCATAACATTTGTGTTGTTGACTGCCTTAAAAGTCGCATCTAGATACGAGTTGATACTTTGATACTTTGACGAGTGGGCGGCACATTTAACAGATCACAATTAAGATAGTCCTTAACCACTTAAGTCTTATGAAAAGGTTCAGATTGTGTTAAGAACAGATTAACAGCTTATGTCGACGTTTGAGACTGAGTTTCAGTTAAAACATAATTAACTATATTTAAGTTTAGTTAATTTGAAAACTTCGCTTATAAATTCAGTTTCAGCTTACACAAAATTAACTATATTTAAGTTTAATTTAGTTAAAACTTAAAAATTCTTGAATTTGTTTCTTTTTATTTTAACTATTTTGCTTTTAAGAACTACAGTCTTGAATTCAATAATGTTAACTATAAGATTCTTTAAAGTTTTTTTTATATTATTTAATTTATAATTTAAAAAAATAATTTTTTCTAGTCGGCTGTTCATAATCGGCATTAAATAGATACATAAACAAATCCTAATTACTACCTTACTCACTAGCCAACTATTTACAAGTCAATTACTAAAACAAGTTATTGAGTAATAATATACAGTTAAGGATTGGATCTAGTTTCTATGATCTCTTATTATAGTCGAACTCAAAACAAAATTAGTTCGCAGAGATTCCAAGTTTAAATGTCTTCAAATTGTTTTTTATTTTAAGAAAAGATATAACAAGTTTTGCTTCAATTATAAAAAGAGGAACAATTTGAATTTAATGTTTTAATGTTTATTTTGGTTTTTTTTTTATTTTAACAGATTTTTTATAAAAAATCCTAATTTAATTTAACAACTTGAATTTAATTTGTTTAATTTAGCTTTTCCCTTTTTTATAGACTCTGTTTTAAAAGATCTCTAATTTGCATTTTTTTGCTTAGTTTAAAAATACTTAGAACTTAGTTTCAATATCATATTTTTCGCATTAATTTCCTACTTATATATGTACATAGTATATCTTCTTATATGTTTCCTTCCCCCCTCAACAAAAATCTCAACAAAATCTACATTCCAGTCGCAATCTTCTCCGGTTTCAATTTCCATATAAGTCTTAATTTTGTGTGTGTGTGAGTGTTGAGCATTAAATTTCAGTTAATTGTCACGTTTTTCATTTGTTACACTTCATTGACTGGGCGATTGGAGAATTGTGAATTGTGAACAGTGAATAACGAAAAACGAATAACGAATAGAGAGAATGGGGAATCGTCGTCAGCTTGGAGCTAAAGGCAATTGTCGTCACATTGTCTGGTCACGGATCGAGTTCAGTTAACCCAAATGAATGTCCACACTCGGACCACGTCTCGTGGCACACGTCATTGCAGCTGCAGCTGCAACTGCCACAACAACAACAACCACAACTGCAACTAAAACTGCCACTGCAACTAATCGCTGAAATATTGCTCGGTTTTCATAAACAACAACAACAAACACACTCGTGACTATCTTTCACCTGTCGCGGACATTTGGCAATCGTATCGAATCTGTTACCAATTGGCGAAAGTGTGGAAAACCCAGCTGGAGATGCATCGATGGATATTACTCAATTTGTGCTACGTTCAATATTTCACTTTGGGGGCACACGTGTGCAACTTGCAACTTGCAACTTGCAGCTTATCGCGATATCTCGCGGAACGTGAAAGCTTTACAACTTTTACCATTTTAACACATTATCAAATAGTTGAGAGCGGGAAAAGTAACGACCATGCTAATAAGTAAACCATCTAAGCATAAATGTTATAGATCAGATTAAATTCTCTATACTTCACCTTAAGAGTATATTTTTTCTTTTTAAAAATATCGAAACTATATGTATCTATTAATGGAAAAAAGTGGACTTACATCGACTGCCAAAGTTTACTTTTTACAGAGAATAATAACTGCAGTTTTTTATAATTCCTGATAATTTGATAACGATCGGATATACAAGTAAGTGACCGAAGTTAAGTTTAAGAAATAAACGTTGTATGGAAATAAATGCCTATTGTAATCGGGTCTTAATTACTTTGGCTGACAATCTGATATATTTTGTGTTATTATATGGTATATTTTGAATGTAGTACGATGCTGAAATACCAAAAGTAGTCTTCGGTATATTCTAGAATCTTTTGTCATGTATATTTGGTATATTTTAAGAATAATATCGCACTGTTGTTATTGAAAATGGATAGCGGGTATCTCACAGTCGAGCACACCCGATTGTAGCTTTCATACAGGTTTCTTTATAAAAATCTCTTAACCATATAAATGTAATAATTGAAAAAACTGATTTTATATCAGCTGAGAAATTAAGAATAGCACTATTATTCATTTTAAACTTTTTTGGTGATCAAAAACATATTTTAGTATCGCGGAACGTAATAAAAGTTAAATTGGAATATTGTACTGAGCCGTTTTTGCTATGAATACTTCTTGAAAGAGGCTCTATTTTTATTTCCTTTAAATTCTCTTCTATTGTTGATGTTGTTATTTGACTTATGTAAATGTAATTAACTGAATTAATAATAAAATATTACACATTTCTAAAATACGTGTGAGCTGTAAGAAATCTATCTGTTTCTACTTCAACAACTTATTAGTGTTCCTCATTAATTATTAATATTATTGTTATCAAATTTGAGCTAATACGCATGTCTAATGACATTATTATTTACATAAAAGTGAAGCTATTATTTTTTAACTAACAACAAATAATCTTTATTGTTATGCCTAGTTTTTTAAGCTATGGCGTGAGCGTTCGTTTTGAATTTTAGAGTTACATTTATTGGGTAATTAATCAGCATTCTCGGAGTTATACAAAGACATTCTCCAGTCTATAAGTAGCGATAATTATTAGATATGATCTAAATGTCAGCTATAAGTCTCAATTAGTTGTGCTTGGGATGCCAAAGTGTTGTCATCAATGCAAATTTCGAGTGCTTAAAATGCGCGAAACAAACAACGAGAGCAACAACAACAACAACAACGAACACACATCAAAGGCATAACGTAATTAAACGCATAATAATCTAATTGCATATTTTGCGTTTTGATTAATGTTAATTGCAGCCGCAGCCGCCGCAGCAGCAGCGAGTACGCATTTATTATTCACATTCGCATTCGCATTCACATTCACATTCACAGTATTCGCATTTTGTATGCAACAACATTGTGCGTTACTCATACGCAGCGTGCGCAGCGCTAATGATCATGATCAGAGCTACAGCTTTGTATCTTAAACTGTATTAGTATTTGTATTTGTATCTGCAACTGTATTAGTATTTATATTTGTATCTGTATCTCAAACTGTATTTGTATCTGTATCTGCAAGTGTATTTGTATCTGTATCTTTGTGCGTCTGTAAATCTATCTGTCAATTTTGTAAATTACATTCGCGCGCGGCCAACGCGTCGTCGATTGGCGTCGATTTTGTTATTTTTTATGCGTTTGTTTGTTCGCTCGTCGTCGTTGTCTTAAATGCCAATGTCTTGCCCAAAATGCGACTGCATTCGTAGCGCTTGTGAATGAGTTTTTCAGCCGAACCAAGCTGAAAGTGTAACGCGGCGGTGGCGTGTCCTTGAACGCATGATTTTGTTTTGCTTGTTATTCGAGCAAAGCGATCGAGCTTTGACAGCAAATTGGCAATGGCTATTGGCCCAAAATAAAACTTTCGATGGCAATCTTAAGTCTTAACTTACCTGAGCCAATGTGGCTACGGTTAAGCCAAAGGTGAATGCGATCTGTGGCACTGTTGCACTTCCGTTCGCCGTGCTGCCAACGCCGATGAAAACCAAGAAAAATGTTCCAACCAGCTCACCGAGAAGCATGCGCCAGATTTTCTTGTTCTCCGTGATATCGGCAACGCCTACGAATTTCGACATGTCTAAAAGAGAGCGAGAAAACGAGACAGAGACAGAGAGAGAGAGAGATAAATAAAAGCAATTCGTTATGAATTAATATTCATTAGGAGCAACACGTTTTGATTAAGAACTCGCCCAACGCATGCCAAAATACTAATTAATTATTATGTGAGACTCGACTATCGATCTGCAATCGATTTGAAAAGGAAATGTGGGCTGTGCTTTTGGGATTTAACACGATCTTATTGATTCTGAATAGAGGTCAGTCGATAAGCGCAGCTCAAAAAAAAATGATATATTTTATTGCGAAAACATTTATTTTTGCGCTATTCGAGTTTGTCTTGGCTCGTAAAATTTAGTCACATTCAATAAACAAATCAATAAACGATATACAAGTTTTTATAACCATTATTGTATTAAATATTTAATAATCTTATTTAAAGTGGGAATTCCAATCTATATTTAGTGCTGTTAATTATCAATTCAGATAGTAAACATGAAGTTTTTGACCATTATTATTGCATAATAAAGTACATATCTTATAAGAATTTTAATATATTTTAACACTTTTAAACATAATTACAATTTTAGTCAATATTATCTTGAAATATAATATTACTTAAATTGCTTAACAAATTTCGATGAAATAGTTTTATTAGTCTTTAATGCAATTATTTAAATTAGCAACACAATTTATAAATTGAAATTTATTTCAAAATAAATCTCTCGAAAATATGCATAATTTGAAAAAGAAGAAGTAAGAAATCTACTGTCGGGTCTGCTCGACTTTGCGACACCCGCTAACCGTCTCTAATAAAACCATATTCTACACATATACTAAAAATATACACTAAAAATACTAAAAATACCATCTGCTTTATTTGGTATATTTATATAGCACTACTTTGAAAACATATCATAGAGTACCAAATTCTCAGCCAAATCAAATAAGACCCGATTGCAGTAGAGGTTTTTTAACATAAAGTATTTCTTAAGTAAATTGTTCAATTTTCATCTGATCGCAATCAAATATTGCAGTTATTATTGTATGTACCAAAAAGACGCTTCTCTAACTTAAAAATTTGGTTTTGTTTTTAATTTTTTCGATTTCCGAGGTCGAAAGAGGGAAACAAGGAAATATTGCATGCAACAAGTGCTATCGATTGGTAGTGCTCTATCTCTTATAGTCTGTAAGGTCCAGTGTTTTATACGGACATACAGACAGGCAGACAGACAGAAGGACGTTTATATGAGGTCGGAGATGCCTCCTTCTGCCGCTTATATGCATTTCCTGCCGGCATAAAGCTTCCCTTCTACTCTATTGTTTACGGGTATAAAAAACAATCGACTAACGAGCTTATCTAACTACCAACTACCATATTCATAAACTATATAATTGGGGCATAAAGCCTAAAAAAGGTGCGAAAGTTACACAGTAGAAGAATTAAAGCCATAATTTTGATATTTGTTGTACAATTACATTATTTATAATTTGTTTGCAGGTAATTATTGCACAACGTTCTTTAATCTCTGAACAAATTCGCATAGTCTAGTTAAAGTAATAAACTTGCAAAATATTATGAGCTGTTGATAAACTGGTATTCGTATTCGTAATTGCATTTGCATTTGCGTTCGCAATTTCACATTGTTTGATTAATTAATTTGTTTAATCGCACTCTGCACTCTTCGCTTCCTCCCACAATTTGTTTAGTTAGCGGCAATTTGTTGTGGTTGTTTTTTGCTGTTTACCTTAGCTGAATGCAAAAAAACAAAGCGGGTGTTAATTAATTTGTTTAAACAAATAATAACGTTAATGCTGTCGTAATATTAGCGACTCATTTGCAATCCCCTCAATACCTGCGATTATTTGTATTAATAATGCAAACGTTTATTTGAATCTATATTAAACAAGCGAATAAATCAAATATTGAAGGTATCTCTTAACAATTCAATAATGAGCAATAATATTATTGATTTATTAGCTGCCTTGGAAGTGCTAATTGTTTAGCTAATTCCCCGACGTGTTTTGGCATAAATATCTCAATTATTCCAAGTGCCGTTTTACTCGAACACACACATTTCAATTAGCGCTATTTATGACTTTCTTTTAAACCAAATGCACAAGTCTTTATGTTATACCCTATAAAAGTAAGGTAGAATGTAAGAAATGTTAGCAAATCGCATTGTTCATATTTTAAATTTAGTGCTGTATTACAATAAAGTTCTCTTTAGCTTGCAGTAGAGTCTTATTGAATTGTATAATATTATTAGATATTCAAATATTTTATTATTATTTAATTGACACAATAGTTGCATTGAGATTTTTGCATTCTTGAAACAAGATTATTATCTCGATTTTAAATATTAGCCAATCCAGATTTATGTTAGAACTTCGATCTTGATTTACGAATAAAACTTCTTGATTAAATTGTGTCATTAAACAATTTTGATTCTTGAATTTGGCACGTTTTTTCTTTCTTATTATATCAATATACCAAAACTACTTTTCAGTATATTTATTCGGTATATTTTAACGAATTTGGTATATTTTACCGAATATACTTTTCGGTATATCAATTTTGAATATTTTAGAAAATATACTTTTCGGTATTTGGATTTGGTACACTTTACCAAATATACTTTTTGGTATATTATTTCGGTATATTTTACCAAATATGCTTTTCAGCATGCAATTTGGTATATTTTATCAAATATACTTTTTGGTATATTAATTTGGTATATTTAAATAATAATTCTGCAGTTTTTTGCCTTTATTGAGAGTGGAGTAGTGAGTATCTCACAGTCGACCACACTCGACAGTGGCATTATAACTTGTTGGTTTTATTAAAAAAGGTAAGCTGAGTATCATGAAGTATTTTCTATTCCATTAATACTTTTCTTAAAGGTGAACTTTTAAAGGTTAAATTATAAAATAAAAGCTACTAAAATTACCTCTGATAACTCTGTGTTACTAATGGAAATTAAAGTTCTTTTGCAGCAGAAATAATGTCATTCGGTATTAATCTTAAAATAAGAATGTTTTTTTTTCTAAAAAGCTGAATTTAACTAATGTTTTAAGTTTATTAACTAAACTATTATTTTAAGTTTTGAATTCAGTAATTTACAATTACTTGGCATTTAGTTTTGCATATCTGAACTTCTGCTGACAAGTTGATAATAAATGCATTCTCTTCTTCCATACACGTGCAGAGTATCAAAATCACTGTTAAGTATTGCATTATATTCCAGACTATTGATTATAAGTGACGTTGTCAATAATAGCCACTTGTAACTGGAATATTTACGAGTATTGTCGCGGCTTCTCTCCAAAGTCTCTTGACTTTTTTGGGGTTCTTAGAAAAGGATTTGCTGGGCAGACGGTCATAAAATGGGTCATAAAGCTGCATGTAATCCGCTTGTAAATAGATACCGAAGTGCCGTTGTGAATGGCAGCGTGTCAACGCATCAAAAGTGCTCCCCAAAGTTGCCCCCGCGTTGTCTCCCGCCCCCTGGCTGGTTGGTTGCTGATAAGCCACGTTATCAGTGAGGTGCGCATACTTCACTTAATACGCCAATTATCTTGCATGTTGCTCACGCCTCCTCACTTGACGACATTGTTGTCATTTTGGCCACAGTCCCATGACACGTTGATAAGAGGGAGAGACACAGACTGTGACTGTGACTGAAACATAGCGCCAGTTATTTGGCTTGGTGCAAATAGTTTAACCAGAAATAACAGTTAACTCCACACAGTCGTAAAACAACCACTTGACTAGCATTTTAGATTCAGATTCATTGGGCATACACAGAGAACACATATCGTGTTACAATCGTCGTTGTGCAATCGCCACACCAAACAAAATGCATTCAATCGTGCTCAGCATGCGACTTGACTTGATTTGATTGATGTGTTGTGTTGTGATGTTGAAAATCGTCAGGAAATTGAGAGGAAAAATTCTATATGCGAGAGCTTATGACAGGCAGCGGCATCCAGTGAATTCTTCAAAAGACTGCGACTACTGTACTACTTACTATTTATAGTAGAGTTATTTGCACGAGCACGAATAAAATAATCAATCAAAGTCAATCATTGCGATAAAACACACATTTCGAACAATTTACACTTGAAACGCTTGACAAAGTATAAACAATCTCGGCATATATTATCGCAACACAAATTGTTCATAGCTGAGAAATAGCTAGCGAGAAAGTTTAACTTTACTCGGTAGCTAATAGCTAGAGATAAAGAATTTCGCAAAAGTCATAATAAAGCTATTAACAAATTAATCGATTGAGGCTAGTACAATAATAAATTGCAAGAAAAGTGAAGAACTAATTGCTTCTGTCATGTTATTGAAAAGCATAACAAATCTTTATAATATAATATATTAACAGGCAAGTAAGAAGATTAAAGTCGAGGATGGTCGACTGTGAGATGCTTGCTAAATATGTATGTATATTCTAAAAATGCTAAGCAGTGTGTTATTACGTACGCTATATTTGGTATATTGACATACTACTACATTCAAAATATACCATTTAGCACAAAATATACCAGATTGTCAACCAATGAAATTAAAATCAATTTAAAACAAGTAAAAAATCTTCTTCCGCATAAATACTAAAAATATACCAACAGCTAATTTAGGTATATTCATACAGTACTACATTCAAAATATACCATATAACACAAAATATACCAGATTGTCAACCAAAGAAATGAAAATAAATTTAAAACAAGTAAAAATCTTCCAAGTTAACATACCGCATAAATACTAAAAATATACCAAAAGCTTTTATATTGATACAGTACTACATAAAAAAATCACATAGAGTGTAAAATGTACCAGATTCCCAGCCAAAGCAACTAAAATCACTAGTAAGTAGACGTTTTTGCCCATACAAAAATATTTCTTTAATAATTTCTACCAATAAACTTCTATAAATCTCTTCTACTCTATGGGTAGTAGATATAAAAAGTTCTAGCTCTACCGATTAAGCGGTCGGAGAAGGTTCCTTATGCCCGGCACAAAATTATTAAATTCTTTTACTCTATGATTCTTTATTCTTTATCTCTAAAAGTAATACTCTCCACAACCTTGAGCATTAACAGCTCAAAATGTTAAGATAGAAAATGTATGTTATAGAAATTGTGGATTATTAGATTAGAATTACTATTCTATTAGAATTATTTGCTACACTTTTAATCTTATCAGATTGTGTAGCAAGTGTTTCACATTATACTTTAATCTCTGCGAATGTTATTATTAAACACTACACTTTTAATATTTCGAACAAGTTAACATGTTAAGCGATTGGAATTTAAAGAATAGATACAAAGCTTTCAGCCAATAAATTCTAAATTTACCATCTAATTGAAATTCATCAAGTCGCAGCAATTTGACAGATCAAAGGCGACCCACAAATGTCAGCGTTCTTTTATGCCAAAGTCTTGCGTCTGATGGCAACACCCACAGATGATGGTAGAGATTGAAAGATTTCGAATTGAAAATGAAATAATCATAAATAAATCTCGACGAAACGAGATCAGCTTGTTGACAACATCCGCGCACCGACTGCGATTGAAAAACTGAGACTGAAAGCGACAAACGGCAAAGGCAATTAGCATAAGCCAAAATTTATGGTTTATTTGCATTGGACATTTGTTTAACGCATTGTGCGCTCAATTTGTTTATGCAAATGCTGCAAGCTGTGCTTGCAACCAGTAGTTGGTTGCTGGTTGCAGTTGTGGCAGCAATAACAATAATAGCAGCAGCAACAGGTGAATGAAGGCTGTAAAATGTCAAGCCTGTAATTACATTGAATGGGTGATTGCAACAAGCGATGCTAATGTGTGCGACAATCAATCAATCAGTCAGTTAGCCAGCCAGTTTAGTCTAGCCAGCCCGCCAGCCGGCAATCAATCAATCTATCAATCAAGCAATAATTGCAATGCTGCTCATCATTAATACGCTCTATCCATAACGGTCAACAACTACGAGTATATTAATCATTCGACTCGAGGCAAATCGCAACTCGCAACTCGCAATTCGTAATTCGCAATTCAAGTTCAATGAAACCAGCAAAGTATTAGCTTTTCTTGGCTGTGGCTTTCAACTTGAAATGCAGTGTCATCTGGAAATGGGCAATTGAAATTGCAACTGCTTAAATTTTATTGAAAATTCAAATGATTTATGGCAACGGTCTTGAGTCAAACGAGGTGTTAACTTCGCCCTTGTCACACACACAAGCGTCGTAAATGAATAAATGTTCACTAGCAAATATAAATATTTCCCTTTTTGATTAGCACTTGAATTAGTCGCTATGAACAGCCAGCCACTAGTTCTATTTTAAGAGCAAATAAAACTATTTGTCAACTGGCTTAGGCCGCTTTTTTGTTGATAGGCTCGTTCAAATTGTACAATATACTTATAGTGCTTTATACTTTATGCCATATACATAGATTCCATAAGCTATTAGCCCGAACCGACTTCGACTCCGACTGACTGACTCACGGGTTACGGGTGCGAGTATAATTGATGGGTTTCACCTTGCCAATGGCCAAATGGGAATGGGGTAACACACTAAACACATACTCAGACTTGTATTCGTATTCGTATTCATACTTGTATAGATATTTATGTTTGATAAGCAAACACAAGTGAAACTCCAATACTCTAACTAAGCATCTATTTGCTGACTGACTGAACTATGCTCGCAAGCGTGCGACTCTGAAAGATCAAGGCATGAACTCAAAGTAACATAAATAATACTTGTTGAAGTGGAAGAATGCAAAAGATATAAAGTTATCTCTATTGATTTGAGAAATTGCCAAACATCAAAGCACTCTTCTTCAGTAATCCTAGCTTAGCTTAGCCTAGACATGAACCTTTGTGACTTATTGTATGATAAAAAAGAAACAGTTGAGTCAGAGGTCCTAGCAGCCAGTACTCTCTTTTTGCTCTAAAATTAAGTAAAGTGTTTAATACTTGATTTTATATAAAAACCAAATACAAAAGAAAGCAAGCTATTTAAAGACATTAACTGTCTTTATACATAAGATACTAAAATAGATTTCATATACATATCATAGCACATGTCAGCTTAAAAAGTATTTGTTCCATATTTAAACATTTCTTTCTGGAAGCGTGGCCAATAAATCAAAAATATATCTATGGAATTCCTCAGATTAGAAAGTATTAGCACGTGCTCGTCACATTCAATGCAAAAGTATCTGTTAGATACTTAAACGTGTGCAGCGAACAGAATATACAAAAAAAAAAGAAAATGTAAAGCACAAAATAAGTGTTTATGTATTAGAAGAAAATGACAACTGATCAATATAAGTAAATTTGTTAACAAGTTAAGTTTGAAATATTAAACATGAAGTAAACACAATAAGTATATCGTAAGATATGGTGAAAAAATTAAGTAATGTGTCAAGCTTCATTTTAATTGAGTAAGAAACTAAAGCACGTTTTTTAGTTTTGTATTATTACTAATATAAAACTAATGGTTAACTACATAAGTTTATATCTTAAGGCGCAGAAAACAACGAAAAAAAAAATGAAATTAAAGTCATTTAATTAGGTTTATAAGAAATGAAAGTATCTGCATGATTATTATTTGTATGTTCTATTATGCCACATTCACTTATTTCACAGCTGTTAGTTACCACAAATTTGATAATTAATTTGAACACTTTTCAATTGAAACTTTTCCAGCTGTCATCACTCGCTTTCAAGCCAATCCAAAATTATTTACCTGGAATAGCTCTCGGCTCTTGCTTGTTCTCCAAGTGAAAATAAGATTGAGACTGAGTCGAAATGGCAGCAAAAATCAGTTGAGGCTATAGAGATATAGTAGCTGGAGAGTCAAGAGTGTAAGGCAAGTGAAATCCAGATAAGATTCTCTTTTATTTAACGAGCTAAACTGAGGAATTGGAATTAGGAATAGGAACAGAAACAGAAATAAGCTCACAAGCTGCTGTTTACCATAAGCAGCATTTATTCAGTTGCTCGCAGTGTAAATATAAATAGTAGTGTGTGAGTTTTTATGGCATTAAACTTGTGGCTGGCTACTGCTCGGATAATGCTCGTAAAGATAGCAACAATTTGGCAAATAGTTAGTAGAGTTGGCTTATCAGCTAAGTCACAAGTCGCACAAAGTTGAGTAGCAAAAATCAGAAATCAGAAGTCCACTTCTGTGGATTTGGACGAATCTTATCAATCTGGTGGCCAGAGCATAATCAACCCGTAAATAACTCAGCGAATTTCTCTAGGTTTATGGCCCCACTTATTCACGAGTACTCGCTTGCTTAGATGTCACGGTGTCATGGATGCCAAAATGGATGAATGGATGGATTCGCTTCAACATTCTTCAATGTCAGGGCGTGCCGTGTGCAGATGAAATTTATTATTATTATTGTTTCTACAATATACTATATTTATTAGACATCCTTGGACTAGAGTTGTAGATGAGTATCTCTGATCTTGAGTTTGAAAATGGGTCTAAGAAAATGGCCAAAAGGCAAACAAATGAATTGCGATTGCGATTGTTTTGGGCACATTAATAATTGTTGCCAGCGAAACAATCAAATCAAATTTACACATAAACACACAAAAAGGCAGCAACAAATGAAAGGCGATTATTGTTATTATTATGATTATTATTTTTGCTTGTGAGGGCGTGACGACAAGACATTGAATGGACTTAAAAGCCCCCTCAACAAACAAACAGAAAACAGACAAGAGATAAATAAAAACAAACGAAAATACAATATATAAATATAAATAACATCGAGCAAGGCTACAAATGTCTCGGATCGTGTATCTGATGGAAACACACGAAATCTGCGCAAATAAATTAAAGAGTATTGTTTTAATGGCATCTAATTGAATCAATTAACAAATTAAAGGCTTTCTTTTCCGAACCATTTAATCGCAGCACGAGTCGAGTCGAATCGAGTCGAGGCCAAAGACAAGCGTTCAATAGAAATTAATTAGTGAGTGCGCATCCGAGTACAACGAATACAACGACGAGTACTCGAAAACAACCTGTTATCAAATACAAATAACATTGATTTTTAATTGAGAGATGTCAGGCAGGAGAAAAGCGCCACCTATCGACCGTTAGCTGACATTCCAGTGGCATGTGTAATGAGATGACAGTCGGAAGAAAGACGCCACCTATCGGCAGTTGGGTGACATTCCAGAGGCATGTGTAAGGAGATGTAAAGCGACAGAAAGACGCCACCTAGCGGCGGTTGGAGGATATTACAGTGGCATGTGTAATGCGATCCGCCTTCAACGCTTAACGGAATTCTGGAGCGAGGAAAGTGGCACAGCCAAGAACAAAACACATTCAAACAGCCAGCTAACAGGTAATAGTTGTTAACCCATTTGCGAGTTGGCGTGAATAACGAGCGATGCGCGAATAATGCGCAAATGAATGCCACACTCGAAACGGCGAGTACTCGCGAAATTGTTATGCAAAACAGGTAGAAGCACAGTTTCGAGCTCGCTTTTTGCCTCCGGACTCTGCACTGAACTCTTCCGCATTTGGCTTGCAAAGATTATAATCTTTCGCTGCTGTTGCTGCCGTTGCTTCTGCCGTTGATGTCGTTTCAGTTGTTGTTTATAAATAAAATACATATGTTGAATTACTAACAAACACACTACACACAGCTCGTACAATTCAGTTCTAATGTCAAGGTCGAGTACTCATGCAAATACTCACACTCACACTCACACTCACTCTCACACTCACTCTCGAACTCGAACTCCAACTTATGCAAGCTACTTTCGCTATCATCTGAGTGCCATCAATGGGTTTGTTTTGCCTCTGATTCTTGGCCGCTTTGACTAGCGGTAAATCTTTAAGCCACTCGGGAAATTTCAGGCAACTTTAAGAAAACTTAGCGAGGGTTGCTAGAGCAGTTGCGAAATCATGAAATTATATTTTTTTTATAAAAGAATTTTTTAAGATTTAAGCAAGAAATTGTAAATTAATCTCACAAAATAAATTATGGAAATTGGTGATTGTTTCTTATTTATTTTAATAAGAATGGTTTATATTATATATTGTGCACATTTGTTGTTTGAATTAAAATTGGAATATGAATATGATTTAAGTAACATATAAGAAAAAGTACAATTTAAATCAAATATTATCTAATAGAATAGGAATACGGAAAAAAATGTTTAAATAAAATATTATATTTTAAAACCTTATGTGCGTTGCTATTTTCTATTCCAATGCAGCTTAGTATTTAATATATATTAATATATTTATTTGCTGCAAAAATTATTCTCAGTAATTTATTGATTTACTCCAAATATTATTAGAATCGACAACTATACTCTTTAAAGTACTTTGCGCTGTTCTATTTTGCGGTTATATTTTACTTAAAAGTTTATACAAATTTAATATGATCATTTATGGACAATGATTTTTCTATTTAAAATTTAAGAAATTTAAATTGATGATTTACTGACACTGATTTTTCCATTTAAAATTAAAGAAATAAATATTGTTGTATTTTCAATCTGAATGGTTTCAATTGTTTATTGATTACAACATTTTCGTGCAATTTCCGGCTGAACTTTAAAAATGAAATAATTTTATGTGCAATAATAATTTTTCTTAGTAATTTATTTAAGATGCTATATAATCACTAAATTGACAGGCTTTTCACAACTATTATGACATATTTTTAATGAATTTTCCAACCAAATTGCTGAAATTATATTTTATATTTATATTTGCAATTTACAACTGAAATTTTCATTGAATGATTTATTTCATGTATTTCATAATTTCTTTGTTTTTTTATTGTCAAACTAAAAGTAGTTATATTAGTTGAGTAATTTAATTATGAGTTATTTACTACAAATAATGTAATAATGTAAAATAATGTAACTATAATTTATTTCTTTTTTATATTTATAATTTACAATTGTAATTTTCTGCCGTTCACTGAATGAATTATTTCATGTATTCCATAATTTCTTATTTTAAATTCTTAAACTAAAAGTAGTTATATTAGTTGACTAATGAAATTCTTATTTATTTCTTTACTAAAAATAAACTAGTTGACTAATTGTTTTTCTATTTAATTTTTATTAATAATAATTATAATTTTTTTCTCTATTCTCTACTAAAAATAAACTAGTTGACTAATTGTTTTTCTATATAATTTTTATTAATAATATTAATAATTTTTATTATTGGGGAAATTTCATGTCCAGAGCCGTCAACTTGAACTTGCGCCCTCGAAAGTGGGCATGGCTCAGTGGCATTCATATTGCGGTACTCGCATTGTTCGGTGAGTGCCTCAGATACGATCTTCGGTGTCCGCCTTTTATGTGCTCCGACGAGTGTCGAGCAATTTACGAGCATTAGAAATGTGTGCAGACTGATAAGATAAAAGCGAATGACGAGGCCAGACAGAATGCTAGTGAATACTATTCACGAGTGTGAGAGGGTGAATGGGTGAGTGTGAGTTGTCTGCTCAGATGAGTTGAGTTGCTTCATTATTATATGTTTGCCACAATTATCACAGACTTGACCTAGACTTGTTTTTTGGGGTCACGCGATGTGCACGAAAAATGGCTGAGAAATTTATGTGCGCTGCATTTTGTAGTTTGCAGTCGACTTCCGACTTCCGACTTTTGGGGCACATCCTGAACATGGCAAAAAGGATGTTGTGTCAGTGGCAAGGTGCAGCAAGTTTCGTTGTGGCAGCCTTGACCGGAAGGCGTGGCATGCCACACGTGCCACACCAGCAGTCAAAGGCTTGGCTGTGTGACACACCTGAATCCTGCCTTAAGAAATCACTAGCGATGAGTGAGGGGCGTGGCATTGAATGATGAACGCACCACGCTGCGTATGAGCAATGTCACTGACAGCTCTGATAGCTGCTGCTCCTGCTGCCAACTTGATTATGCCAAATGGCAAAATAGCAAAATGCTAAATGGCAAATGGCGAATGCTGAATAAGTTCAAAGAACAAGCGACTCATTTATGAGCTGCAAACACGCGAATCGTACATAACTTGGCTAATTTACGTATATTCACCTCATATGCGAGCATATGTTTGGTTAATGTTTTATTACGTTTTTTCGCTTTTTCGCTTTTTTCTTTTTTTTGTATCTTCGAGCAACACACATCAATTTTTGTTAGTAGCCTTTGTCTCGCTTCCTTGGCCATAATTACAAAAAGTCACAAAGTCGCAGAAACAAAGCCAAAAAACTGAAGACAAAAGGCGCGTGTTTTTCCAACTTTATCATCATCCCACGACAATAATTAATCAATTTAATGCGATTATTTGGATTTCTATCTCTTTTTAATTTTCTTCTCAGCACTTGTCTCGCTTAGGTGATGATTTTATTGAAACATCCAAAACCAAAACATAAACAAAACAAAACGAATCGAATCACAGTTCTTCATAAATGCTAAACTTGTTTTTTTGCTCGGTCATAAATTTCGTTATAAATTTATTAATTAGTCAACTCTCGGTCTCTGGTCTCCATTCAATTTGTATGCGGGAGGTGTGTTTTATGGCCTGCTAATTTATGCTTTTAAGCTGACTCGATTACAGAATCGATAAATCAGCGCCAATTCTCTCTACTCCCATAACCTAATAGACACTATTTTTTGTATCTATTGTGAATTTGGATGATCGCAGCAACAACAAAAATAACAAAAAATTGGCGAATCGTTTGCGAATGATTAAATTCACATTAACTGATCGTTTGCTGATTTGATTCACAATATTTTTTACACGCATTTCGGTGTTTTCGGTTCAAAGATCTTTTCGCTTTACGAGATCAATCTACAGATCTGCAAATATTTCAAATTTGTATTGCTTACTTTTCAATTTAATTGTGGTTTTTATCAAGAGAATTTTAAATGTAATTTATATTGAACAGTATTTAAGATGTATTACATTGCAAATGAAGCTAAATAATATGTCACATGAAATAATGTTGTCAATAATAAGTACTTTAAAATTGATGAAATAAAGATAACATATTTTTGTATACTTAAAGGTCGATATTCTTAAAAAAAATACTGTAAAAATTATAGACATTCTTATACTTAGGCGAATATTTCAATAAATTAATGATATTAAAGTTAGTATATTTGTAATACTGAGAGAACAATATTTTTACAAAATAAAACACTTTAGTTATTCGTTTTCATCATTAAACTTTAATATTTAGCAAGTATTTAAATAAGTTAAAGAAGTAAAGTTAGTATTTTTTTAATACTGAGAGATCAATATTCTTACAACTTCAATATTTTTGCAAACTTTAATATTTAGATAGTATTTCAATAAATTATTGAAATAAAGTTAGTATGTATTTAATACTGAATGATCAATATTCTTATAACATGCTACATTTTAGGTTTTAGTTTTTATCATTAAACTGTATTTAATATTGAGCAAGTATTTCAATAAATCAATGAAATAATGTTCGGTATTTTTTTAATACTGAGAGATTAATATTCCTACAAAATAACAAGCAATTATATTAATAAATTAATTAAATAAAGTTAGTATTTTTTAAATACAAAATACTACATTAAAGTTATTTGTTTTCATCATTAATCTGATATAAAAGAGTTTTTTTTCCATTAATCAAGACAATTTCTTAATTATGATTTTTTTGCCTTAACTTTTAATTGTGTCGATTCGATAAGCTCGTTAGCTTTCCTAATTCGATTATCTACGGATTAAACTTATCCCAAGTGATCAAGAGATCAACTGCTTCCGGCGATCGCATGCCAATTGCATCACAATAGAGTTGAAAAATCTTTATTTTCTTTATCGAAATATAATATTTTATGTGTGTAACTAATAATGACTTTGTTTGTTTACGAAAAACTTTCCATGGGAAGATTTAAGCATGAAACTTTTGTTAAATCCCAGAGAACGGCAGCTTATTAACTTAATTATAAGTTGTGTTCATTAATAACACGTTGCTACGCCTATTCCACATTTAAGCTCAATCTCCGTTTCAATTCCAATCTCAGTTCCCAATCCCAACAGAACTGGCGCCTAAAAGTATCTTCAACTCGAATTGATACGATGCGATTAATGAGTATTATTTGTGATTAAATCGTTCTGTGTGCGAATGCGAATTTCACCGTGATGTCATGACTGTCAATTGTCAACTGGCGATTAAAAGCAAAATAGTTGGGACTCACAATTTTTGTGAGTTTTATTATCAACAACAATAACATCAGAAATGTTTAAAGCCGCGACGCGTCTCGACTTCCGATTGCCAACAATTTCACGAGCAGGTGAAATTAGAGACACGTTTTTATCCAAAGTTAAGACTTAGAGACGGAAAAACTCCAAGACCAAGGTCAGAGCCATGTAAATTGTGACTTTGTGAGAATTTAAATAAAAATATTGACTGTGTGTAAATAATAACAAAGAAAATATGGGCTGACATTAATTAGAGAACTCTACGCAAATCGCTGGGTAAATTAATTAGCCCCAGCAAATATTTTCGACGCAAGTTGGAAAGCAAATAGCCGGAGACAAATAATGGGCCATAAGACTTTGTTGTGTACTCAATAGCCAGATGCTGCTCGATACTAGATTCTGGCCATTTCAGTTCATTCACTTGCGCTCTTAACTGTTATTTCATTTTTATTGTTTTTACGATCCGCTTTCGTCGAGGAAGTCATCATCATCTCTCTCTCTTTCTCTCTCTATCTGAGGTGGAGTTGTGTCATGCAACTTTCAGCTCTCGAATCTAATTATCGAACAGCAACTGGCACGGAAGCTGAAGCTGAAGCTAAAGCTGAAGCTGTTGCCACAAAAGTCAGCAGTTAATTTGCCGTCATGTTTGCCGCCATGCCACGCGGTGAAAATATTGAAAGGCAATCATCTTGTTATTGATAAACAACAAAAAAACTACAACAGCAAGCACAACAACAACATCAACAACAACACCAATCACAAAGAAAGATATTAAAAAACATTTGCAATCTTTAGCATGCATGTTTTGATTAAACGTGCGCCAATGATTTTACACTTTTTGTTAAATGATTAATGTGGCATCTTACAACACTTAGCGTTATGTTAACTTCTTATATGCAAATGCATAAAGAAAGCTCCCGAAGAAGAACTGAAAAGATTTCCCTGACAATTGTCTTTTAACTCAACTCAACTCGTAATCCCTTCATAAAGAAAGCTTCCGAAGAACTGAAAAATTATCTTTTAAAAATAAACCTCTTTTAATCTTTTCTCGAAGAAATGAAAAATTGAAAGTCTTATAAATATTCTTTTTAAAAATACAACTCTTTTAATCTGGGTTTATTTTTAAACTTCTTTTGTTCAGCTGTGTCAAATTTATGCTCAACGTTGTAGCTAAAAACAGATGTTGAACCTCGAACTGATAAATTGCCTCATATTTTATATAACACAGTTTGTCGTACAACTTCTGTGTTTATTATCCGATCATTAGGAAATTATCAGATTAGATAAATAGCGCAATATATTTTTGAGTGCAACAAAGTCCAATATTATATCGGCATTTTTATTGTTAAATAAATTGGATCGCATGATATTTAGCGTATCCATTGTTGCTGAACCGTAAAATGTTATGCATATAAATTTCAGAATAGAACATTTAACACTTTTATTCATAAATTATTTGGTGTTTGTTTTAATTTAAAATATTTTTCTAACAATACAATTCTATTCATAATGTATTTCTATTTTCTAAGAATTGTGGCGTTCGAATTTAATCAATATTTTAATTATTTTCCTTTTCATTTTCTTATCTCATGTAGATAGAAGCAACTTTAGATAAATATTTCATTATTTACTATCACAATTTCATTCTTATGTTTATTTAAGATTTTTTTTCTTGAGAATTTTTGCACAAGTTGTCAATAGAATTTGTTTATCTTTTAAGAAGTGTTTTAAAGAATAAAAATTAAGAAGAACATCATTTAAAATTAAATTATTACAATACAGATTTTTTATTAAAAATTAAGGTAACTGAAGTTTTATAAAAATAACAATATAAAAGTTTTTAAATGAATGTAACTGAAGTTTTACCAAAATAATATAAAAGTTTTTAAAGGAAAATAACTGAAATTTTATAAAAATAATAATATTCAAGTTTTTAAATAAATATATATATATAAAAAAATAATAGTCATATATCTAATATAAATAATTTTTTTTTATCAAACATTAAATAAATGAAATAATATGCTTTCAAAGCGTCAAGTTGTTTCTGGTTCCATTAAGTTTATCTATTCTCACATACCATTAGTTTTTATAGTAGTAATATTTTTATGAAGAAGCAAAGTAAACAAAGTCAAGTGAGAGTTATTTGCTCATCAAATTTTATTGCTTGCTTACAAACAAGTCGAGTTTCTTTTCTTTGCCATAATAGAACATGCAGGAACAACATGGAATGTGAAGATTGCCAACAGCAAGTTATTGAATTCAATTGTGCTGAATTTCGATTATCCATGTTTTCACAATTGAGATAGTCAAATAATTATTATAGAGGGGGGAGTACTCGGCAATTAAAACTATTCAAAATTTCCCACTCGTGGCGCATGAAATCATTAACCTTCATTTGTAATTTCCCCAAAAACTCATTCAACCGCACTCCATTCCATTCACTCTGCTCAATGTGTTCGATCTTCACTTGCACTCAAACTCACCTGTTTTCTCAACCATTTTGCACTGTTTCTTCTTCTTTGTCTTTGGCTGCTGCTTCTGCTATTGCTGTCGGAGTTGTTGTTGTTGTTGCCACTAGAGTTTAGCGTTCGCCGCGTGGGTTCGTTGAGTTGTGTTTTTGTTGTTTTGCTTTCGTTGTCTATTTCGCAGTGGTAAAAGTGCGTTCGTGTTGTTGTTGTTGATACCGTTGTTTGATATTTTGGCGCACTTGAATGAAATTATTGTGCCAAATGTCTTATTGCCAAATAATAGTAATAATAATTGTTAAGGTTAAGTGGCTGCTGGCTGCGTTGCACAATTGCCACTTGACCATAAAAATTCAATTCGAAATTCAATTTGAAATTGAAATTGAAATTCGAAATTGAAAAGCGCCTGTTTTGAACGAGTTGCAATTGCGCAAACGCCCAACACACAAAAATGATTTAAGAGTGTTTTTTTTGTTTTTTTTTTTTTGTGATGATTTGCCAACTTTTGTCAATTTCACTTGACAACAATTTATTACCACTTCTCGTATTTTCTTTGCAGATCTTTCCACAATATTTTATTTTTAGTTGAGTCTTAATTGACTTGAAACGAAAGCGCGTAACTCGATTACAACAATCAACAATAACAATAACAATTTTGCACAAATTTAATTCAAATTTAAATTAAATTATTATTGTTAACACTCGACGAACTCTGATTTATTATTTCGATTTGATTTGATTTAATTCAAAACGATTCGCTTCGCTTTGATTCGATTCGATTCGCACTTGATTTTGCTTGTCTTTGCTTTTGCTTTTTGCCGTTGCCTTTGGCTTTGCTGTTTGTCTTTGCTTTATGCTTTTGCTTTTGCTTGCTGCCACGTTCGCTGCTCGAGCGCAAATAAACGTTGCTGGCGCTGTGTCTGTAACTGATATACTCTCAGTCGACCATGCGCCGACTGCGACTGCGACTGCGACGTCAGCAGCGAAGTTGACGTTGACGTTTGCTGCCAAACCTGCGACAGCAGCAGAGCGCAGCCGTTAGAGTTTGTTGTTGTTGTTGCTTTTGTTGTTTTTGTTTTTTGGGCTTGCCGTTTGCTTTCAGTTTTCAGTGGAGTTTGATTGTCGTTAAAGGATTGGATTGGGCTCGGGGTTGCCCTTATGACTTAATTAGCAAATTTAATAATGGTTCTGCATACAGGTTGCATACCCTGTAAGTTTCTGCTTGCAACGGGAGTATTTGCGGGAGCGCATTAAAATGTTTCTTCTTTAATTTGATACTTATTTAGTTGGGAATTGCCTTTTTTATTTATTTGGTAATGTCATGTATACCAAGCATACCCTCTAAAAATGTGTAAAGCACGCATTTTCGTGTGCCTAGTATTTTTGCTGAATTATTCATATGGGATTCCGACTTTGCCAACTTATTAATTACTTTTCAACATGTTAACTAGCATGTCAAGGAAACACACTATTTTCCTAACGGATAACGTTTGTTAATTCAAGATATACTGTTTAAGATCGTAGTGTATAACAGTATACCAGTAGTATAACAGTTTGTATTAAGTGTGGTAATATTCTTCTTACTTGTCATATCCCCATATGATCATAGTGTATAACAGTATACCAGTAGTATAACAGTTTGTATTAAGTGTGGTAATATTCTTCTTACTGGTCATATCCCCATATGATCATAGTGTATAACAGTATAACAGTAGTATAACAGTTTGTGTTAAGTATGGTAATATTCTTCTAACATTATATATCTCCTCTCCTAGTGTATACCAGTATAACAGTATATGATTACCATAGTATAACAGCTTGCAGAATTGTTTCTGATTTTCTATTTTGAAGACGTGTCTTTTATGATCACAATAATATAAGAGTTTAGAGAAATGTTTTTCTTTTTCGAGATCTAATCTCTGTCAAACAATTTGCTTGCAGCAAGTTTGTAATCAATCACATATAGTAAGTATGCATGATCTGCACTTATGTACATACCTTTTTTAATAACGTCACTAGACTACATTTTTTGCACTCCAGAAATAATACGACATGTGGCCCAGGTAGATTAACTTGCTCAAGGGGAAAACCTTATCGTTGTGAAGAACTTAATCCGTCCAGACTGATTACGGAACAGTTATCCAAGCACGACCTCCACCCAGAGACTGGGCAATACATCCATATCAGATATTTTCAATTTCGTTTTCATTTTCATTTCCAGTTTCATTTTTATTTTTATTGCTGTTCATTTAAAAGGTATGCAGCACATTAGGGTTTTTTTTTTTGCCAGTCGCTAATGGGTTATGGTTGAAAGAATTTGCGCTTATCACTTTTCATATTTCACTTTTTCGAGCAATTTCCCCTCGTTTAGGTTCGGCTTTGGATTCAGTTCCGCTTTAATATTGATTATTATTGCACATTACAGACTGTTTTTTTCCCCCATTTTTTTGCTTGTCTTAGTTAATGGATGGAACTGTCTCTGTAGAGAGGGCGCGTAACCTCTTCGTGAACCTTGTCATATTTATTTCAGGCCCAAGCAACAGTTGCAAACTTATTGACAAAACAAATGACAGACAACAACGAAAACAATCATAGTTTTTTTTTTGCTTCATTCATTTCATTCATTTTTTCGTTATTTGATAAGCAATCATAAGTAATGCGCGCTCAGACAGATTTTTCTATTTATGAGTGGGGCGGACCGAAAGTTAAAGAAACCGACTGAACGATTTGAGCAATTATTACCAGTAAGTGCTTAAAGACACACAGACGCTCATTAAACTGCCACGAACGAATTATTCAAATGTGAATATGAATATTTATACTTTTGGTCAACGCAACAATCGGTGTTGTGCTTCGACTAATCAGATGCTCAGAGAATTCTACAATATAACATCTCATTACATTATCTAATCACATTGAACAATTGGACAACTTCGCCAAATTATTATTACTTCTACATACTTCTATAGTATACAATTTTAATTACTTTCATTAGATCTCTAGTACAGACTTTAAAGTTTTGCCGTCGACTCATTCCAGTGACGCAATCTTTTGGTAAGTTTCCATTCTCATCTTCAGTCGTAAATCTACAAATTTAGTATCCCAATTTCCCAGCAAATTAAACTTTGATTAACTTTATAGCTTTCTTTCGTTTTTTCTTTGCTTATATAACTTTAGAATTCATTGTAGATACCCTACGATCATTAGATGTTGCTAATTGGTTTTAGAATTGTCCTATATTATTTTCTTTTTCTTTATTTGTATTCCTCTTATGTTAAACTAACAAAATATTTCCACTAAGAACCTCTAAAAAAATTTTATATATTTCTTAATCACTGTATGCGATTTTGCTCTTTTTTTAGTATAAAATATATTATTATAATATACACATATATTTTTAATTCTTCTTGTAACACTTAACAAACTCAGCATACCCTTCGTACATAACTTTGCATGGTATTTATGGCAAATATGGCCAAAAATTGTGTATAATTTGTTCAATTACCTTTTTGGTTTACATAAATAAAATAGGAGTGCAACAATTTCAAATGCATTACTGACCTGATACCCTATAAATATCATAACAAGCGTACTAAACTAAACTAAAAGCTTATGTTAAAAGTATGCTGGTTGCTTCTTGTCAAATTCAACATTTCCTTCACAAGCAGGATTTATACTTTTATACTGTACTATTAGATAGAATTATAACAAACTTTAAGCAGGCAATACCCTGTAAATTAGAGAAGAGTTAACCTAGTCTTTTCTCTCTCCATCTATCATGATTTTTTTAGAATGGATTATATTAAAAATCACTTTTATGGTTATGTTCTGATTTTAATAGTATATCGATCTACCAAATATAACCTTCGGTATATTAATTTGGTATATTTTAAGAATAATACAGCACTTCTTAGCTTTTATTAACAATATATAGTAACTTCACCTCTTTAGCTTGTTTAGGTTAACTGTTTACTTGTTTATGTTAACTGCATAACCGCAATACCCATTTGGTGTCTGCAAAGTACAGGGTATATCAAAATAACTCCAACTTGCGGCCTGTTTATTGTTCGCACAATGAAAACAATTTTTCAAATATCATTCAATAGCTGCCGCTGACTGTATGTGACTCCCCCTCTAGCCTCTCGATCCGCCCACCTGCCACCCACTATGTGGAGCTGGCGTCGCCAATCGATGGCGACATTGAAGCAGCTTTGCGAGCTTTCAAGCCCCGCAAAGAAATCAAATAAAATAAAAGTATCTGTAAGTGCCGACGAGCTTCCAGGCAAGAAATTGCCGCTCCAAATGGAATCCAGTCGCGATGTGCGATCGAGTCGCAATGTTGTTGGCCGCAATGATTTACAGTTATTGCCGACGCTAATCACGAGACGAAATGAATTTGTGTGTGTGTGTAGGCAAAAGCCTAACAGCCAGCAATAAACGCCCATGAGTCAGTACAAAACGGGCCATGAAATTATCAAACTAACAAAACTTTGATTTAACATTTGCGCCAAAAATTGGTTCACTTCACTTTTGGGGGTGCAATTGTTGTCAGTCCGAAATGATCGTTAACTTGGCCTAAACACGCACACACACGCACACACACGCACACCCGCACACCCGCACACCCTGAGCGAATAAAGGTCAATGTCGTCGGCTCAATGCTGGTTTTGTGGCTGCAGCTTTGACACTTCAGAGCGCAGCTTCAGATTCATCCATCAATCTTGCGAGTGTTTTTGAACCTCTACCCGTGCTTGTACTTGTCGCTGTATCTCTTACTATATATGTATATATATATATATACCTGTTCCCTGTATTTATGTACTAATAATGCCCGCCTAATGCAAATTTTTGTAAGCGCCATCGCCTGCTTTTTTGCCTCAATAATTCACAATTCAGTCGCCGCTTGTCATCAGCTTTCAGTCTTTTTTTTTTTTACTTGTTACTTTTTGTTCTCGCATCTTTGCTTTTGGTTTTTGCCATGACTTCGGCGAACCGTTTGTTATTGTTGGCCACACAATTGCTCTAAGCTCCATTGACAACATTTTGACACACGCAGATCGTGGGAAATTCTCCTTCAAGTGCGTTGCGTGGGCGTTTCGCCAAATGCCTCAACAATGTTGTCGTCGTCGTACTCCAGTTTGGAATGTACTCACAATTTTGCCCATTGAATCTCGCTCGAATCTGCTATGCAGAACTGGTATAATCTACGCATTAATCCGCCTTACAAGCTCCATCAATGAACAGCTCGCCAATGAGTGCCAATCTTAATACTCGAAGAGTAAGAAGAGTAAGTATAATATTATTACACAACAGTGATCTGAAGGAGCTAATTTCAGTTTGCTCGACTTGAAAATACTCTGATTTAATAAAGTGAAAAGAAGAAGTGAAGAAGTTCATAAGAAAAAAAAGTAAGAAAGCGACATGACTGTGTGATATCTTCTACCAATTTTGAATAAAAGCGGTATTACCATTAAAATATACCAAATGAATATACTGCAAAAATACTACAAATTATACTATTTTAGGTATATTGATATTGTGATACATTCAAAATATACCATAGAGTGCAAAATATACCGAATTAATATACCAGAGAATAATACGAAACATACCAAATGCTATTTTAGGTATATTGATATAATACTACATTTACAATATACCATAGAGTGCACAATATACCAGATAAATATACAACAACAATAATAAAAATATACCAATTGCTATTTTAGGTATATAGTACTACATTCAAAATATACCACAGAGTTCAAAATATACCATATTGTCAGCCAAAGCACCTTAGACCCATAGTAAGTAGGCATTTTGTCCATATAAAAATATATCTTTAATAACTTTCACAAGTTTCAGGAGTCTTAAATACTATAGTTATTATTGTATGCACCAAAAATGTTTTAGTATGCTAAATTTAGCGTTAAAATAGAATACTTAACTTGCATACTCAGAATGTGGGCAATAAATGGTATACATATCTCATATTTCCCAATTAGAAAATATCCCTTTAGCAAGTGCTCAAAGCACGAAGTTCTTTGGTGAAGAAACTTGATCAATTGACTGCGCATCATAAATTGCTTAATGGGAAGCTGTAGACATCATAAAACTAATGATAAATATGCTACACTAATGAAACTTTCAGAACATTTACATAAAATAAAAAAGTATACGACTGCAGCTTAAGATTCTCGTAAAGATAAACCTAAGCATAACTAGAGAATCTAAGAGGAGTATACTATCAAATCGTCAAATAAATGTTTTACTAAACTTTAGCTTAATGTAAAGTGAACCCTA
Organism: Drosophila kepulauana; assembly: GCA_023558455.1. Taxonomy (NCBI): domain Eukaryota; kingdom Metazoa; phylum Arthropoda; class Insecta; order Diptera; family Drosophilidae; genus Drosophila; species Drosophila kepulauana. Next base: position 1,945,145 of record CM042369.1, read on the forward strand.
GTTAAATCACATTTCAAGTGCTATAAATACACCTCGGAAGAGTACAAAGAATCGGCGAGATCAAGATGAGATCGGTTGAGTTGAGTTGAGTTAAGTTGAGTTGCGTTGAGATCTCTGACAAATGAGGCGTCGTCATCTTGAGGCACTTCCTGCCAACGCGACGCGTGCGCAGCCAGAAATTGCAGGCAATTAAAAAATTGTGGTTTTGGGTTTTTAGTTTGTTATTTTTTCGATTTGGATGGAGTTTTTGTTTAGCCTCATGCTGGCAACACTTGAGTTTGAATTAAAAAAGTACACAAATGAAAATAAAAACAAAACGAATCGAAATCGAATTGATTGACACACTGAAGTGCGTGTGTTGGAGCTTTTGTGTGTTCTGTTCGCCAATGGCCAATGGCCAATAGTCATTTGCCATTTACCATTTGTGTTTATTTAATTGTTGTATAAAAACATACTTGTATTTGCTCAGTCTGACTCGAACACCGAGAACAGTATTTCAATTTTAGCTACTTTTTTTTTGTTCTTTATTTATTATTGTTTTTTAACGCTTCTTTCGATATACATACACATACATATATTGTTTTGAACTTTTTATTCAGGCTGCATTTGTTGTTGGCGTTTTTGTAGCTTGGGCACGGCAGTTGTGTTATATCTGGTACGTGTTGTGTTCGAGAGCCATTAGCATGGAAATCGGAATGGGAATCGACATGAGAATCGAAATGGGAATGAGCATATGTTTGCTTTGCTTACCCCAACCTCAGCTAGTCAGCTAGCTGATAAGCCGAAGATTCGCTAATCTTTGCGCATTAAGCGGTTTTCGCTAAATAGCCGCAAATCTGTGAGTTGCATGTGATTTGAAGCTAAACTTCCGCGCTTTATATAAGTCATAGCTGTGTGTGTTGTGTGTACTTGTAGTTGGCGTTTAATTTGCTTAATTGACTGACCCTCTGCTTAATATCCGGCCTTTCATTTGTCATTGTCCCGTTCCGTTCAGCAAGTCATTCACATCCTGCTCCAAACCCAATATCATAACTTACTCTATAATGCCTTATGTGTATGTGCCACCCAGGGGATTAAGAGGACTACGGACTAAGGACTCGCAACTAGGCATGCAAAATAACACTCGCAGTGCCTTGTCATGCTGCGCCTCAAAGTTCAAGGACAATGGTCCCCCTCCCCTCCCCTCCCTCACACACAATGTTGGGCGTCAACCACGCCAAAACGTCAAATGTAAATTTGAATAATGAAATGTCAGCGTGGGCTTGGAATGATGTGTGTTTGAGTGAGATTTGCTTATCGATATATGCAAATGGTCAGTAGGACTTTGTGGCCACACAATTCCTAGATTTGTGATATTTGATCATTGCAAAATATAGCCAAATTAATTCATAGACTTTGCACTTAGTTCGTGCACGAACGAAATAAAACTTCTAGTTAGATTCAAGGTCACGACAACTGCCCTAAAATTTACCTATACTTGAGTATATCACGTTTTTTATATAACAGTTTTCAAAAAAACATTTCAAAATTATAAATTTCAAGCCACAGTCAACATAAGCGGAGACACAAACCAATTCCATTTTATGACACCTCATAAAAGTATGCATCATTTCGTTTATTGACTTTGGGATATTTTATTTGAACTTGGAGGGAAATTAAAAAGGACATTTAAGGTAGAAAACATTTAAATAACAAAACAGTTGAACTTGGCCTTGATTGCGGTATTCTGTGATTTGTGGTTTTGAAACTTTCGAATATTCATAATGTAATATGAGTAGAAAACCATAAGTGCTTACCTATTCACTTGAATCACTCGCAATTAACTAATAATATTCAATACCCACAATTTGTCGTACTTAATGTCAGAGACTTGACAGAATGAAATCGGATCCCATTGAAAGCACCCACACTCATGATCAGCGTCACGATGATGATGGTGATGTTGTTATTGTCGTCGTCTTTGTTGGTAGTAAAGTCAATTTGATGATCGTCACATCGTTTATAATATGTCATGGCAAATAAATGACAATTTATGGCAGTTGGCGCGATGGAAAAGTTCGAGATGCACTAAATTAATTAAAATCAAAACATTTCACAAAATTGCTTGGCCTTTGTCTTTGTGATAAGCGCCTATGAAAATTGCACTACATTAATTCAGGCGGCGCTGTGGAAATTTTTTTGCAAACGTCACGCCAAAGCATGGGATGGGGTGGGCGTTGTACCAATTTCATATTTGCACCAATAAATGTTTAAATAAGTAATTAAACACATCATAAAACAATTCGCATTGCTGATTGCACAACTTTGTTTGCTCAAGAAGTGCGCATGACGTCACAATTGACGTTTCGATTCCGAGTGTCTTCCATATCATCCTTCCCCCTCGACCTCCCCTTCTCTTCACTCTCAACTCAAGAGCTCCATTTGATAAGCATTACAGCATTCAACGGTAACACCCAACAACAACGACTAGAACATGTCTCCTTGCTTATGATTAACCTCGCAACGTTGCGCGCGCGCTCTCTTGGTCTTGTTTTGTGTCTTGCTTTTGCTCTTGCTCTGTCTCGCAGCTGTCGCACACAAGTGGCTCTCTCTTTGTGGTCGTCCCGCTTCCACCTTCTGCAGCACCTAGACTTCACATTTTTAACGATTGTTTTTAGCTCTCTGCTAATTGCGTCGTACGTCGTCGCAGCGCACAGTGACGCATTTAATTCGCTGCTAAGAAAATACTATACAGAGGAATGTTTATTGTATTGTATTGTATTTAATAAATGTGGTTAATTTTAGAAAAAAAAATAATATGTAAATATCTGACAATTTTGGTTGATACAAATTTTTTTTTTTTATTATATTATATCCAGTATTTAATATTACATTTAAGAGTAAAAGAGTACTGATTGCTGGGGCCTTCGATGTTACAATTATTCAAGAGTTTTATTTATTAAACAAACAATTTTATAAACCAAAATTAGAGATGTTTACAAATTTTTACAAACATTTTTTAGGCAATAAATAAATTTGCTTAAAATATTTTAAAATATGTAATATATTTCTTAAATTTTTGGGGCAAAAAATAAATTTGTTTCGAATATTTTAAAATAATTTATTTCTTATGTAACAAAATAATATTTGTTTTTACATTTTTTATAAAATAAAATAATATTATTATTAAAAATTATTAATATATTTTAAAAGTATGTATATATTTCGTAAATTAAGAAACAATAATAAAATAAGCGAATACCAGTGACAACAATAACAAAAAAAATATATAAATGTGTGCATTTGTAGTCATGTAACTGCATAATTTTCCATTCTTACTTCACAACTTTAACGTAGGTGTTCACAAGTAATGTGCTGATAATATTTAACTATCTTCTGATTCACTATTAACGATTCATTTTTTTTAACACTTATTTTTGCAAATTGCCAATAAAAAAAACCTGTGAATGGTAATTATTTTATATTAATCACTTGCAATTAGTTGTAAAATATTGTAATGATCAGTTTCACACCGACATTTCCCACTGTGCGACGCACTGCGCTTGGCGCTTTGCTTTTTTTTCACCGTCTTCGAGCGTTTCGATTTTCGCGGTGCGCACAGTATTTGTTGTTGAGTCAAAGTGCGCGGATCGCTTAGAAGAGAGGAAGAGGAACTCCTGAAAGCGTGTCGCTAAAAGTTAATAAGTGTCGTTAAGTGAACTCAGTGTTTCAGTTAGTTGTTATTGCAAACACCTTTTTGCATATTACTTAAAAAGGTGGCATTTATTGCATTTCCAAAAGGTGTCAAAAAGCTGTCGAGCTTATCAAAGTTAATTATTAAATAAGGTAAATACTTCGCATAACTCACTAGATTTACGATCTATGTAGGCTCCTCTGCCTTCCGCTGTACCTTATATTTATTTCTCTTTGACCTTGTGCCTCACCTTCGTTACCTTTTGTTACATTTTTTCTTTGTTATTCTTTTGCTCTTTAACTACCGAAATCCAAAAGATGATCTCAACAAAACATACAAATTTTAAGTCCAAAACACACGTGTTCACAAAACATTAAATATAACGAAAAAACATAATATATTTTCTACTTTTGTGAGTCAAAAAAAAAATGAGACGAAAAATAAAATAAACCACAAACGATTCTGAGAAATTACAGCTATTCTTTTATAGCGATGTGTTCTGCGTTGCAGATAAAAAGATATATGCTTTGATTTAAAAATGATGCAGAGCTGCCAAAAAATATTAAAATAAAGACATATTCACTGCAAGTACAGTGAAGACTCAATTTTGAGGAAACGCTTTTAGCAATGTGAATGAACTTATGAAAGAAAATATAAAAAAAGTAATAATAATGATAAAAATTTAGATGATTTATTAATTTATGTCTAATTAAATATTTATATTTTGTTTTATTTGGTTTACTTTGAATTGAAAGATAAAAAATTAATAGAGACTAATTGTTTCCCCCTGTCATATATATTCTAATTATTCAGTTAGCTTTAGACAGCTTCCCCTGTCTAGGCGGCGATGCGTGAAATGATGCGAACATCTATTGTACAAAAATGCTCGTAGAATTTAAAGGGTACACAAAACTAAATATATTTACACAAAGTAGAGCTAATGAGCGAAGCAGAACATAGCGTGCATAAATCTGTTTAATAATTTTGTAAGTAATTATAGTTACTACAATTATTTGGCTCTGGCTTTAGCGCACTTTATACTTATTATATGTTATAGTATCTCATTCGTCCAACAGAGTGTGTCTCCACTTTCGAAGGCCTTTGCCACGATTATGTGTTGAGTATGATCGATTACGCCAGATATAGAGCTCTACTTTTAGTTGGACAACATTCGGTGCTGCATACAAATTTCAATTTAAAGTGAACTTTATGTCTTTTTAAGTGATAAAGTTGCGCTAGAGAAATGCGGCGATGATATCAAAGCATGTCATCAGGCTGACGATCGACGACGACATGTCTGCGACAGATCTGCGCGCGTATAACAGTTGTGTATAACACTTGCTAAATTGATCTAATCCCGCAGAAATTGCATCAGCACTTGCAAATTTAAATGACACCTACATTGTGTCGTTATTATTTCCAATGAAAACTCTTTTATTTCCCATTTTCTCACACAATTGAGTGTAAATTTCGTAGAGTGCATCTAATGAAATTCATTCGCAATTAATTTAGCCACATTAATTGTCTAATGCCTTTAATTACTTTAGAAAACAAAACAATCTCGTTTCATTTGCGACTTTGTTTGATTAATTTTATTTTTATTGTTATTATTCAGCTTGAGATTAATGTCGCCGCTAGTCTGGTTTATGACTTGACAAGTTCATGAACTTGGGATTGCGGTTTTGTTGTTGTGTTAATTTAAAATTCAAGATTCATTGCTTGGGAGGAGTGGAAGCACACATTTGATATCATTAAAATTAGATCATTATGTCAACGCAATGTTTACTTTCCTTAAAAGTTTATTTTCGTATTTTAAATTGACGTTGTTTAAGTAGATAAGGTTATAAGTTAAAGATTATTTAATAAACTAGATAGAGAAAGTGTTAAGATGTACAATTTTAGTTGAAAATATTTTGAGGATCACCCAGAAAATATCCAAGCTATTATTGAAGTGATGAGAACAACAGCAACAGATCTAATTAGTAATTACTACCTACTACTAATTAGTACACTAATTAACAAGCTATAATCCCAGGCTTTAATTACGAGTTAAAAAGGCATTCATCAGTTATATCTGAGGTGTTTTTTTTAAATATTTCCATTTTTTTTTTTTGTTAATTGGAATTTATTCGATCAGCTTGTGCTGCTTGGAAGGTGTCAGAATGCATTGAACAATCGTGTGTGTAATAATGTTATATGCAAATGCGAACGAATATTGTTATTAATATGTTACTTATTATTAAATGGAGCGGCGTCTTTTGTTGCATTGTGTGCAAGAATTCAGTTAATTTGTGTGCTTCACTCAGAGCGTTTGCGTTAATTTGTCGAACAAACATTTCAATTTGACGTGGGCGATCGGATTTTATGGCAAATATCACGCACGAATGCAAGACGACGAGTATTACGGAATTGACTATTCGTATTCGTATTCATATTCATATTCACTCTTCTGCACTCTCTGCTTGCTGCCGTAATAAAAATGGGATCATACGCTATCAAATAACGCGTTTAATCAGCTCAGCCTGCGTCGATTTCATTATTTGCCAAAAACGAATCATTATCAGATAAGCTGCATCTGATTAATTACACGCTATCATCCATGTGCCAGTTATTTGTGCTACCACTTGACTTCACTTCAATTGGCAAAACATGGCTATACTTGGTTCGAATCATATAGTATGTTATATGGTGTACTAGCTATCTACAGGTGTTTTTATATCCGTTACCCACAGGGTAGAAGGTTGTTATAAATGTGTGTAACCAGCTCAATCTGGGAGATTTTGTATTATGAAGTATCTTTTGAAAGTATTAGTATATCAATATACCACATGTAGTCTTCGTATAATTCAGTATTATAAATACATTGATGAATGTATTAATATACTAAACTAATAAATATAATAGTCTTCCGTATATTTGAGTATTTTTTTAAAGACTTCAAGAATAATCGTTAGTTGAAAATCTGGTATATTTAGTATATTTTAATGGAATTTGTATATCAATATACTAAATGCAGTATTTCAGTATTTTTGTAGTATATTTCAAGAATAAGACCAAAATTTGTTGCTTTTATGGAAATGCATTAATTCAAAATCTAGTATATTTTGTACTAGATAGTTTATTTTGAAAGTTTTAGTATAGCGATATACTAAATATAGTCTTCGGGATATATCAGTATTTTTTCGAATATTTTCAAGAAAATGTATTGCTCTTATTGAAATGCTTTACTCGGCAATCTTGTATATTTATATATAGCATATTTTGAAAATAATAGTATATAGATGTAGTCTTTGGTATAATTTGGTATATTTTTATAGTTTAACACTACATTGCTTTGATTTCATTAAAAGCCGATAACGGGTATCTCACAGTCGACTGTAGCTTTCTCACTTGGTTTTTGTTTTGGAATGCCGTTAGCTTGTTCCATGACTTTTCATTGGGGAAATCTCGTTAAATGTGTAGTTCTATACATTGTAATTAATTTAATCACCTTTTCGAGAATTTAGGTGATTAATACTCTGAGTATTCATGACAAATGCGAGTCGAGAATTTTCCAGCCAAACTCGTTTGGTACTTTCAAGATCGAACGACATTTCTGAAGATTTATATGTTGTGCTCTTCTATCGGATTACGATGACATCAGAGTTGAACCTAAACACAAGCTGAAATTTACATTTAAGTGAAGCGATCCCAACTTATCTATCGAGACAAAAAGCATTCAATGTTTTTCGGGTGCGCCTGCTGTCAATTAAATTACAAAATATTTATCAATTTCTCAGTTGAATTTATGGCGAACCTCAAACAAGATGTCACCCCTTCAACGACCCCTTTCAGCCCCAATTGCCCAATAAAAGTGGCCACTGTCAATTAAAACGATGTGCGGCATAGGTTTCGATATCAAAAGAGAAGAGCACTTGAAATCATTTGTCTGATATTGATATATAGCCCACAAGCACACTCAAGAGAGGCGTGAAAGACAACGACTATCAGATACCCTGGAGTGTTTAAAGTTTTTATAAGAAAACACAAAAAGAAAAAACGTGCTGAAATCGAGAATAAAATCTTGAATCAAGATTGTTTAATGTCAAAATTGAAGAAAATTTATTCTTAAATAAAGATTGAAATTTTTCAAAATATCTATATTACCCAATCTTGAAATCTTATAAAATCCAATAAGGCAAAATTTTAAATTCAACATTTTAAGACACAAGAACAAAATCTTTTTTTTTTGTTGTTCAAAAAGTTCTTAAATCAAAATTTGCAGTTTTCTTTTCAATCTAGAATAAACCATTCTTGAATCAAGATTTTAATATTAAAATAAGTTGTTTATCTTAAAATGCAAATTTAACATGAAAAGCTTTTCGATCTAAAAATCTAGTTTCAAGATTTTTTTTAATCTCGACTTTTTTCTCTCTGTGTAGATTTAAAAATAGATTTAAGTCGTGAAAGTATTTTATTGCCCTAATCATTTTGATGTAGATTGTTGATATCCTTTAACTGTCATTGGAAATTTAATGAAATTAAACACAAAACGGTGTGAAAGTCATAATCAACACTTTTAGATAATAATATGTGATGTAGCATGTCATATTTTTTTGCAAATATTCAATGTTAAAGCAAATATTTATATCAAACTAGTTATACCAGTATTTGTTTTGTCACATATAGGAATTACTTTTAGAATGATAAGAAAAAGCTTAATATGTGCTTATAAACAAAAAGTAATGCCCAACATTAATCTATTATATTCGCTTAGTATTAAGGCCTTTAATAACAATAAATCAAATTTTTGATTAACAAATTAGTCATATCTTTGCGAAACTATTAAATTTTGAACTTGAATTGTAAATGACAAAATAATTATGTTAGTTATTAGTGAAGTGCTGTCTACCCTTTCTCTATAGTACTTAATAATATAGGGTATTCAAATAGGAACAACTCGATATACTTGTTAGCGAAGCAAGTCTAAAGTTTTCATTTGTAATACATCATTGCGTAATAGCTGATTGATATTAATGGCTAAAACATTAAATTCAGAATGCATAGATCATCTGTAGACTGTTGTTGTTGTTGCCTCAGTTGATGTTGCCTCACTTGTTGTTGTTGTTGTTATTGTAAGCTGTGTGTGGGGGCATGGCCAACCACTTGTAACCCATTTTGGGGACTGGCAAACTGATCTTGACCGCGTTGCGTCCAACACTTGCGCCAAATATGTAGAGAGTTGTGTCGAATCTTGCCACAGTTGTAGCCATATCATGAGTAGGCCTTTTGCCTTGGCCAACTATCCAAAGTGGCCAACAGTGCTAATCCCCCCGGCGTGTGCGATGAGGCTGCGGCTTAAAGTAGTTGTTGATGTTGCCAATAAAATTTGGTGGTTAAATATTTGCACAGATTTTATGACTTGTTGCCAATTAAATGTGGTTTCCACTTGCGGGAGAAAGCCTTATGTGCACTGTGAGAACTCACTTGAAATGATAAGATAAAGCTTTGATTACAACAATTGGATAATGCCTTAGACAATGCAGTTAATTGTTTAAAGAGCTGCGGATAGAAGCCAAGTTGAGTCAACTAAGGCGATGACAAAACTTTTACAAGCTGCAATAAACATAAAACCTAATTGTGTAGTAGCTAAGATAACAGTGCGAAAATAAGAATAATAATTGTATTGACGTTTAGCTTAGTTTAAGTAATTAAAGAATGCGAGATAGATGCTTTCACCAGCAAGATTTCATATGTCTAAAATTATCACTGATAAGTGAAAGAACAAGTCGAAGTAAGAATATGACATTTTTATACCGCTTACTCATAGGGTAGAAGGGTATTATAACATTGTGCCTGCAGGAAGTGTATGTAATAAGCAGAAGGAGGCATCTCCGACTCTATTAAGTATATATATTCTTGAGATGATGAGAGAGCTGATCTAGCCATGTCTGTCTGTCTGTCCGACTGTATGAAACACTGGATCTCAGATACTATAAGAGATATAGCTTTAATTTTCGACAGAATTTGTTATGTTTGCAGACCAAGTTTCTTTCAAATTTTTGCCACTCCCACTTCCGCCCCCTCAAATCGATAATAATCGAATAAGAAGCGTAATTTTGAAGCCAGAAGCTTGGAACTCGAAGTCTCGATTTTTGGTACAGATAATAATTTCTATGAATTTTTAATTGCAATCGGATAAAAATTCAAGAAGGTGTTAAGTAAATACTTTTGTATGGAGGAAAACTTCACTTACTACGGGCCTTAGTTGCTTTGTGTGATAATTTGGTATATTTTGAATGTAGAATGCAGTATATCAGTATACCAATTATAGTATTTGGCATAGTTGTAGTATTTTGGTGGTCTATGAATTCGATATATTTTAAAATTATGTGTTGATTTCATTATAAATGGGTAGCAGGTATCTCACAGTCGAGCACACTCAACTGTAGCTTTCTTAGTTGTTTTGATTTATTTATTTACTCTTTACCCTTCAAAGATTAAGAACTCAGTAAAGGCATGTTTATTTAAGGACCAATTATATATGAAGTATTTATATGACTTTATTTGCTGTAGAACTTTTGATTTGTAATGGTTCTATATCAATAATATAACCATTAGTCATAAATTACATTTCTTAAGTGAAAGAAAGTCTAAAAGTTGCTATAAATATTTCATATAAACGATATTTTATAAAAGAAAAGATATTCCAATAAACGATGAGCTAAAAAGGAAAAGAATTAAGTATAACACTAATAACAATAAAATAAGCACTTGTTGAGCATCCGTTTAGTAATTAAACACAATCCAGAGCTATTAATAGAGTGCATTCCGAATGAAGTAGTCTGGAGGTGTTTGATGAGCCAATTGGGTGTCAAGTCAGCGAAGTGGCTGTCAACTAACGGAAGTGGTTGTCACAAGTGTCTCGCCTCCTCTCTAATTGTCCATCGTGTCCACTCCATATTAATGTATGTTATCATATGTAGTACAGACCATTGCGACTAGTTTAGTCATGCCCCTATTAAGCGTTGCATTTGAATGCGGTCAGCGATCACTTAGAGACAACGATGACGACGTCGACGATTCGTGTTGAACAATTGTTCACTTCCAAGTCGACAGCATAATTAACAGCCTGACTTTTCTTTTCACCTTGCAGTGCATCATTGTTGAGCCAAACCGCAACCGAAGAAGATGGGCAAATTCGAGTACTCGCTGGGCCTCAATGAGTTCAAGTCAAAGGAGCTGCGACTGTGGCAAGCGCTCATTGGTGAATTCGTTGGCAATCTGATACTGAACTTCTTTGCCTGCGGCGCCTGCACACAACCCGAGGATGGCACCTTCAAGGCTCTGGCCTTTGGCCTGGGTGTCTTCATGGCCATCACAGTGAGTGCAAAAATAAATTACCTCATTAATTGTGTACTTAATGAAAGTGTTTGCTCCGCAGATTGTGGGCCATCTCAGTGGTGGCCACGTGAATCCCGCTGTTACCGTTGCCATGTTGGTAGCAGGTCGGATCAGCGTTCTCCGCGCCGTCTTCTACATCATCTTCCAGTGCCTGGGCGCCATTGCAGGCACTGCAGCAGTCAAGGTGAGAGTCTGCGCTTCATAGTGTTTGTCTTCGCTAGCTGAACTCTACACTCTCCTTCCCTTTGTAGATTTTACTCGATGTGGACTATCACAATGGTTTGGGTCACACTAGTCTGGCTCAGAACATCACCGAGCTGCAGGGTTTGGGTATTGAATTCTTCCTCGGACTCGTTCTGGTGCTGACCGTGTTTGGTGCCTGCGATGCCAACAAACCGGATTCCCGCTACACAGCTCCTTTGGCCATTGGCATGGCTGTTACCCTGGGTCACTTGGGCACCATTCGTTATACGGGCGCCAGCATGAACCCAGCTCGCACAGTGGGTACTGCTTTTGCCACCGATAACTGGAGTGCTCATTGGGTCTATTGGGCTGGTCCAGTGCTGGGCGGTGTGGCGGCTGCTCTGCTCTACACTCAGGTGCTGGAGGCCAAAGAGTTGCCCAAGAACAACGAAGCAGCTGAAAAATATCGCACACACGCTGACGAACGTGAGGTGAGAGCTTTTGCGGCTTGGCATGATAAGAGTTTCTACTGAAACCCAACACATACACATTACACCCACACACACACACAGACACTCAGAAAACAATGATTGTAAATACTGCATTGATAAATGTTACTTTAGCGTATTTCCCATTTCGATTAATCGCAATCTTTTCTATTTCCATCCACAGCTGCGCAAGTTGGAAGGAACTCGCGACTACGCTTAAGGATCTATTATCCACCTCTACCTGTCATCACTTCAAATGCTCATTCACCTGCATTAAATGGAATACAAGTTCGAGTAGAAATGCATTAAGCTCACATTCTCGACTCTATTTCGTTTTCGTCTTGAATAATTCTGCGTATACGTGTTAATTATTGTTTGTACGAGTATTTATGTATTTATTTATGCGAGTTCATTGTTTAAACTAATACCTGTTTATATTTAAGATGTGCTTAACACAACCAAAAACAAGTTATTTATGTATATTTACATCATGAGTTCATAATAATAAAAAAATCAAAACTCACTCCGAAAATACTTTTCAATTTATTTTTTAAGAATGGGAAGTTACAAATAAGTACCACAACAATTCCGAAAACAGAATTCGTACTGAAAGTGATGTGTTGCCTACTTTTGGGAGTCAAATGAAAATTGAAGAAATGAATATCCGAAGAGATACAAATACTTTGGAGTAAAATTTTTGTTGCAGACTTTCGGGCTGGCATGAATATAATTTATTTATTTATTTATTTTTTTTTTTTTTTTCGTTTAATTTTTATTTACAATCTGTCTTAAGACAATAAGAAAATTTTATGACTAATATTTACATAACAGGAATAGCAGATTTCCAGTGAAACCTGCTATTAAATATAACTTCTTGTTTACTTAAAATTTACCTATCAAGGAGATTAATAATGTGAAATCTTTTAAGTCTTCTAACAGTTGAGCTATTGTATAAAAGAGCTAGGGCTAAATTATTTTTGTTGCAGACTTTCGGGCTGGCATGAATATAATTTATTGAGGGAATTTTTTATAGCACAACAAAAAGATTTTTACGAGTTGCACATCAGTGAGAAAATATGTTATAAATTATAGAATAATTAACACATAATAAAAAACAAGAAATACATATTTAACAATTAGTTTTTTTAGACAATTATCATGAGGAGATAATTTGATTGATTAAGGCGATTTATTTTATGCACCTGAAAAGTATGCTACAAAAATGATTAAATATTCATTACTCAGCAACAAATGGTAAACAGCAAACTAAATTCGTTGCATACTTTTCGCCACCTAAATAAATGTAATAAAATGAGTCCTAGGCAATCATATTGGATATTCAAATAACCGGGCAATAGCTTAGAGCTTTAGACATTGTTAGTCAACACTAAAACGCATTGGCGCCAAAAAGCTCTGATTGTGCAGGGGAGAGAGCACATGAGTGTGTGAAACAGTGTTTGAAAATAGCCCCAAAGCGACATGCGCCAAACTCACGAGGAACACAAGGAAAATCGGAAAATTCGGCGCACAGCCTCAGTTGACGTCGTTGCGTGTTGGCTGCCAGCGTAAAAGACACAACCTTCACGTCCGTTGCGAAGAAAGTCAATAAAAAACGAAATTAACATAACTTGTGTCCAAATTAAATATGTGAAAAACGCAAAACGGAGTGAATTAAAATTACATTCAGCTAATGCTGAAAGCCATGTGAATTGTCGCTTGAAGGTGACGAATGGAAGTATTGATGAATGTCAAGTGAAGAAAATCCAATCAATACAAATTCAGTGTCAAGCTTGTTAAAAGCCAACAAGGCCTGTGTCGCCCACAACACACGGCTAAAAGGAAAAACGGAGACGGCAACGACAAAACGTCAAACGGCAAAGCGAAAGAAAAAATAAAACGGCCAAAATAGACGCATTCTGTGTGTGCGTGAGTGTGTTAGTGTGTGTGTAAGTGTGTTGTGGCATGCTCGAGTTTAAATTTGCATTAGGTGTTGGTTTTGGTTTTGGCCCACTTTAGCTGCCAAATCGATTTCTACTTAAATATTATGAAACACCTGCGCGACAACCACTGTGACCTCTGAAGCTGCCCTCAGGACAGTGTTAACGTTAACGGCATTTGCAATACCAGTGTTAATCAATAGAACCAGCTGCAGCCGAGCATAAGGTAAACCAAAGTTTCATTCAATAAACCAACGCAACCCAAAATGCAGTTTCTTCTCGCCTTTTTTTAAGTGCTGTGCAATAACAACAACAATTCTATGCGTGAACTCATTGTGACTGCGACGACGACTGCGACAGCGACGTCGACAGTAGTTGCAAGTGAGTGTGAGAGCTGAAAGGGAGAGCACGCAGCCAGCCAGCGGAGAGAGCAACTGAGAGTGAGAGTGTCATAGCTTCAAGAGAGAGCGAACGCATTGCAATTGCCGTGCGTGCTCGTTTCGGTGTGTGTGTGTGTGTGTGAGTGTGAGTTGTTTACATTGCGCCTTGCTCTGTTTTTTTTCGCCTGGTTCACATCTCAGCTGTGTGTGAGCTGTGAACCGTAAGCTGTAATAACCAACCGACCGACCGGCATCAATAACAAAAGACAACCGGGGATTAAGCATTTATTTAACTGCAGCAAATAATTAAAGCATTTGGCTAATCACACACTCTCTCTCGACCATGTGATAACCGCTAATTATCTAAGCAAAGTACACACACTTCTTTGCATACTTAAATCGAACACTGTCCAAAAGAGAACCTTTCAAAAATAAGACATAAAACACACATATTTCTGATGCAAGTTTTTTGCCAACGAAAAACTAAGAAAAATGACTATGATAAACAGTTTTTTTCGCTTGTCAAATATGCAATACTCTTAGATATAGTTCCTATAGTATTAATCTGTATTTATGGGAAGCAACAGCTGATTTAATTTATTACGTATCCGTTAATTCGTAGTTTAGGCTCTTGCCTAATACCAAAAATTAATTATAATTATTTATGAGAAATAAGAAAATTAATTATAATTATTATTGAGAAATAAGAAATAATAATAATTATTTTAAAGAAATAATAACATTTTACAGAATAAATTATTGATTAACATATACATACATAATGTAATATCTCAAAATCAGAAGGGAATAATTTCCTTTTTTTACCAAAATACCAAATTTTAATTTTTTCTTCCATTTTATTGATATTGATATATTTATTTCAATAGTATTTACTATGCAGATATTCGTCATATTTTATAAAAATTGATTATATCGCTAAGAAATTAAATAAATTATATTTAGGAAAAGTTGTAATATTCAGATTCCAATTTCCATTTAGTTTTTAGATTCAAAAATTTAATAGTATTTACTTTGCAGATATTAGTTATATTTTAACGAAAATTGTATTACTTAGAATCTAATATCCATTTAGTTTTTTAAGCAATTTAACCATAACAGCATCGTAGTACCATTACAACACATTATAGGGCAACTTATTCAGGCCAAACCTCAAGCTCAATCTACATAAAATCTCTATGGTTTGTGGGTTACAACTTCTTTTTACTTTTCGGACATTATGCCAAAGTATAATGTCCGAAAAGTATGCTACGCTATATATAATAGTATGCTTTCTCTTCCACTCTTCGCAAGAGTATTCAAAACCTTAACCTGAAAAAAAGAAACTATCAATAAATAAATGTGCGACATTCTTCTGCAGTTGCGACGCACAGTGTCCCACATAAAATAAATAAATAAAACAAAAACGCTTTGCTGCTGTAGTTGATGATGTTGTGGTATTGGCGCATTTCTTGACACTTTGCCAAAGTTCATTGTAGTAAATATGCGAATCAAACAACGTGAATCTCTCGACAATCTCGACAGATTAAAATGTAGTATACAAATAAGCAAATCAAAGTGGGAAGCAATCTTTGATGACCAATGACAATATTAACTGCATATATACTGATTTGTGTGGATTATATATAGAGTGGATGAGTTCAATGTTCACATCGCTGCGGTCGCATTGAATTGTTTCACACACTCGATTGACATCAACAGTAGCCATGACTTGGTCTTCTTCTTTCTCTCGGGTCTCACACATTGACCTAGAACACTTATTAGAGGTTATGCGTTCGCTATTATTAGTGTATATGTATAAAAAACATATATGTCCATATACTATATATGTGTGTATGAATATCTTCTATATATAAACAATGCTAGATATTGACGTACGCATCGAAGAGTGAGGCCAGTGAGGTGGAAATTTGATAATCAACACCGCGATTTCAGCTTCACTCGAGCCCAATTTATGTCTCGTAAATGTGTCATATTAACTGCTTGCCATGAAATATGCTTAAATTACTCAGCTACAGCCTCCAATGTATCATATTGGTTTATATGTATCAAGAGTACATAAAGTCTGCTGAGTTGTAGAGTCGACAGAAGCTGAAAGATTAATTTACAATCCCTCGGAATCAACTTTTTATGGCACCCTTTATTTTTGGATGCTGTTCTTGGATTTCTTTTCTGAAATTTAAATACTGCAATGGGATCTAGCAACAATTTAACTATTCGAATTCTCAGTGTATGCTGGAACTCAAGCATACATTTTTATTTAATTAGAATAAGATATATTTTCACTTTTATACCCGCTACCCGTAGGGTAGAAGGGTATTATTACGGGCAGAAGGAGGCATCTCAAGCCCAATAAAGTGATATAGATAGCTATGTCAGTCTGTCTGTCTGTCCGTCCTTATGAACACTTATATCTCAGAGACTATAAGAGATAGAGATATACTTTTTGTCCATAGCACTTGTTATGTTTGCACGCAGTTCAAGTTTGCTTAAAATTGTTTGCCATGCCCATTTCCGCCCCTGCAAATCGGCAAAAATCGAAAAACAAGCGTAATTTTGATGCTTGAGTTTTGGTACAGACAATATAACAATAGTTGTTAAGATTTCTGAATATTTGGTTACGATCGCATTCAAATTACAATTGTTATGGTATGAGAAATACTTTTGTAGTTGCCTTGGGTGACAATTTGGTTATACTCGATGGTATATTATGAATATAGTGATATAGTATAATAGTATAAAATATAATAATATAGTATATCTATATACCAAACATAGTCGTATATGTATTTTTAGTACTTTTGCAGTATTAGTATACCGATATAGGTATATACCGCATTATTATTATTAATATTATTAATTTGGTATATTTTAAAATTAATACCGCACTGCTTTTCTTTTACTCAAAATGGGCAACGGGTATCTCACAGTCGAGCACACTCAATTGTATATTTCTTACTTGTTTAAATTTAGCAACAACTTAACTCAGTGGTTGCGGGAACTCAACCATAAATATTTAATATTAAAGATATATATATTCATTTTAATATAGAACTCTTAACTATATTCTAAATTTAATTTAACTATATAGTAATTTTAAATACTTAATATATATTCTCATGTGTCTTTTCAGTGACAATGACGTTATGATCAGGCATTCGCTATGAGGTTGAGACGCTGCAGAACTTAGCGCATCTATGCCGAATCGGCCCTAAAACCATTCACAATTTCAAGCCATATCGTATTGGAGTACCAGGTCTGTGATTCCCCTTAATAAGTGTTACACATTCAGTTAGACAATGTATCGTTTGCAGAGAAGAGGTAGAAGAGGAGGAGCGAAGCTTTAAAGCAAAATGTGGACTAGAGAAAACGCAGCCAGCAAGTGGCTGCTGGCCTTGGCAGGTAATCACTACAGTGAAACACTCGACATAACGAACTGCGTAATGCATAATTAAGGCCACTTTCGCCTTATGGGCCATCAAGTTTTATTAGCTCTAACGAAGGGTGTACTTCAAAGCCAAAGCGTGAGATTGTTTACGATTTCCGAAGAAAACTAAAACAAGAAAAAAAAAAAAAGAAAACCAATAATCAAATTGTACCACTTGGCAGATGGACTTTTATTTTTACAATAATCGTGGACCAATATAGAACGTGTGCAGTGTATAAATAGCTCAGCGCCCCGAAGAGGGTCGTCTTCATAGACTCACAATCTCGCATTCACATTCACATTCGTATTCACATTCGTATTCTCATTCACATTTAGATTCACACTTGAGATTTCGCGATCGCGGCTGGCCAACGGGCCGTATCAGCGATGTGTGATATGAGTGATGATGTGACAAGCAAATTTAAACAATAAAGAAAATAACAATATTGAGTATTGTGGGACAAGAGACTTTATTTTGATAATCGTACTTTACTTAAACATTTCTCACACTTTATTGGCTTACAAATTAATTTACAAATTTCATTTCACATATTTTCCATCGACGTATGTATAAAATAAATTGTACAAATAAAAGTTATTTTGGCATTGGCAAAATTCGGTACGGCTGATAATTGTTTTCCAAGTAAGTTTTACTTTCCGTTTCCAAAATTAAGCCGTTCGTTTTGTTTTCACTTTTCCGTTTACCTTTCCCATTTTCCTTTTCAACTTTTGCGTTCGTACTAAGCTACTATTTGTGCATATTTCTTTTGAGTTTGTTCCGTATTCGTACTAAAAAAATAAAACAAAAATAAAGAAACCTTAATACGTATAAGTTTGTCTGGCGTGACAAAGGTTTCAGCAACCTTGCAGTTAAATTGGCGACGGAGTGTTCTGCAAATCACAATTATTATATTTCAAAGTTTATTAACATTAAAGAATAACTCTAAAATATTTAAATTTATAAAGATTTATTTGAAATTGCAGCAAAATGTTAAAAATATAATAATTACTAATAAGATAATCAGAGTTAAACAACGTTTTAAAACTAGATACATTGAATAATTATGAGGTTTCCACCACTACTGATCTTTAATATTTATCGATAACTTGAAAATATAAAAATTATTAATAAGAAATAAGATAATCAGACTTAAACACAGATTTAAAACTATATTCATTGAAGAATTCATACTTTTGCAACACTAATGGCCAATATTTATCGATAACATGAAAATGTAATAATTACTACAAAAATAATATGATAATGATGCTTAAGCAACGATTAAAAACTAGAATTGAATTAAATACTTAATGGTTTTCAAGGACTAATGTTGGCCAATATTTATCGATAACTTGAAAATAAAATAATTGCTAATTAAAAATATGACAGCAAGTCTTAAACTCCGATTTAAAACTAAATACATTGAATATTTCTTGCTTCTCCAAAACTAATGATCGTCAATATTTATCGATAACTTTAAAAGGTTATAATTACTAAAAAGAAATGTGATAATGAGACTAAAACAACGATTCGAAAATAGATTCATTGAATAATTGTTACTTTTCCAACACTGCTGATCGAAAATATTTATCGATAACTTGAAAATATAAAAATTACTAATAAGAAATGAGATAATCAGACTAAAACAATGATTTAAAACTAGAATTTAATTGAATACTTAATAGTTTTCGAACACTACTGATCGCCAATATTTATCGATAACTTGAAAATATAATAATTACTAATAAGAAATAAGATATTCAGAGTAAAACAATGATTTAAAACTAGAATTTAATTGAATACTTAATAATTTTCCAACACTACTGATCGCCAATATTTATCGATAACTTGAAAATATAATAATTGCTAATTAAAAATATGACAGCAAGTCTTAAACACCGATTTAAAACTAAGTACATGGAATATTTCTTGCTTCTCCAAAACTAATGATCGTCAATATTTATCGATAATTTGAAAATATAATAATTAGTAATAAGAAATGAGATAATCAGACTAAAACAACGATTTAAAACTAGAATTGAATTGAATACTTAATAGTTTTCAAGCACTAATGTTGGCCAATATTTATCGATAACTTGAAAATGTAATAATTACTAATAAGAAATGTGAAAATGAGACTAAAACAACGATTTGAAAATAGATTCATTGAATATTTCCTGCTCTTCTAACACTACTGATCGCCAATATTTATCGATAACTTGAAAATGTTATAATTACTAAAAAGAAATGTGATAATGAGACTTAAACAATGATTTAAAACTAGAATTGAATTGAATACCTAATAGTGTTCGAACACTACTGATCGCCAATATTTATCGATAACTGCAAGCTTGCTGTGCGCCTTGTTATCGCCAGTGTTGACACCTTGTAAAATAAACGTTAATCGTAAGTGCCACCATCAGTTGCGTTTGCGTTCGACTCTGTTACGTTTCGTACCGTTCCGTTCCGTTTCGTTCTAATCCATTACGTTCCGTTCCGTTCCGTTTGGTTCGATTTAGTTTGGTACGATTACTGATACTCGTAAATACTCGTAGCAGTCTCGTGTCCTGTACACACGTGTTCTGTTCTGTTCCGCATCTCAAAGTGCGTTGGATCACAACTGTGTCGTGCTTGTACTCGTACTTGTAACTTGTCTTGCAACAAAAACAATATTCAAAAACAATCATTACACCTTGTAAAATGAAGGACGTCTCGTTTGAAACACTGTATAAATGCATTGCCAACAACTATGTATAGCATTACTTATAAGCGTAACTGTATCACAAACAAACAAAAAAACCAAAAAATCGATACCTCCCCATCCTCGAGAGCTGCTCTACCACTTTACACTCGCTACTTAACTACAGTTTACTTCAGTTAACTCGTAGGTGAGGTTAAATATCTTATCTAAACTTGACTGTTTCTGTGTGTGGCGCGCATCCCCAGAGTTTGTATTCCCCCCAAGTCCAAAAGTCCCCTCGGCAAACAGAGTCCTCAATCATTGGAGTGATCAAGGAAATTTCAATAAATAATTTTTTGTTTCTATTTGAATTATTTCAAAAAGATTTTCTTTACCCAATTTCCTCATCATTTCCAATACAATTATGGATTTTATTCATTACAGAATTGTTAAATACGCATTATAAAAATTTATAAATAATCCTAACCTCTTTGATCGCTCTCCATTGATTGACGCCGCGTGCCGAGGTTTTCTTTGTAAATGTCTGTAACTTCCACCTTTTTTCCAACGCAACTTTTGAACTTCATTTTCATTTTCCTGTCTTCTACTTTTGCTCTTCCTTTCATTGTTTATTTGCAGCCATCTTTGGATTTCTAACATTCGTATGGATTCCATCTGCCTCAGCCGAATGTCAAAGTATGAATCCATTGATCCTTTGCCTATATTAAACTGCTTAAATATACTACTATTACATAATAACTTTTTTGCAAAAATACCAAAAAACAAAAAAAAAACAATTACCAAATACAAAATAACAATTATACAAAAAGTCATGCATAAGTATATGTATTCTAATTGTAACATTTTTTAAAAACAAAAATTGGTTAACTCTCAAATTAATCGAAAAACGAGACTTTTATATTTACAAAACAAAAAAAAAAAAAAAAAACAAAAACCAAAAGGCTCTGTGAATACGCAACAAACAAATTTGACTATAAATGTTTTTTGATAACGAACTTACTTAATTGATTTCTCCTCTCGGCCCCCGGCCATATCTTTTGATTTACATATATCTCTATTTATATGCGCAAAGCAATTATTTCAAAAGAATCCCTGCAAAAGATTAAGCTAACGCTTTCCTCAATTCGAACTGCATTTCCATTACAATTATCTCGAGCTATTATCATTTCTTTCATGGCATAAACCTGCCAGCATATGTTCAACTGCAACCACAATCTTAATCGCAATCTCAATCGCAATCGCAATTCTTAGACCTCATGACGCCATCCTTATCCTCAACTATTCTTTACCTTTCTCTTATCTGACTTATCTTTATTTGTGAATGTATGTGTGTGTGAGTGTGCTGTGTGTTTTTTATTGTGTGTGTGTTTGCATGTTTGAGGCACTCCCAAGCAGCATCCTTTATCCTTTACACTGTGTGTCCTTCAAAGTGATACTTTGCATGCAGACATTTGTTCATTTATTTAAAGCACTTGAATTTTGCACTCAATTACAATTGAATTGAGCACTGAGCTCTGCAAAATGTTTATTGAATGCAGCATGTTTGATTTCAGTTACTTTTATTATAAGCAAACTGTATTTCTTTTTTATAAAAAATATTTATTTAATGAATAAATTAGGCATTAATTTTGTGTAGCATAAAATATATACATATATGTAGATTCCATTAGGAGTCAACAAAAAATACCCATCTTCACTTTTAGGATCGCTTTTCTACAACATTTGTTTTAATATTTATATTTCAGAATACAGCTAAAATAATTTTAATTCTCAGAAAGTTTTAGCATCCAATTAGATTGACATTTTTTTTTTTTAAATATTTCTGAAATGAAACTTACATACGATTTTTTTGCGAAGAATATCAGAAGTTAAAACTCTTTCAATCTAAAAATTTCAGTTTTTAAATTTGAAATATGAATTTCAACTTTTTCTGAAGTAAACTTTCAAAAAATTCAGAAGTTGAAATTCTCTAAAATGCAATCTCTAAAAACATTTTTTATATATTTACATTATTTTGTTTAATATACTTATAAACGATTTTCTGAAGATGATTTTAAATTTATTATTCTCTTTTTTGAAATGAAATTTCTAAAAGTAATTAAGTTCAATATAATTAAACATTTCTTTTATCATTTATAGAACGCATTCAACGAACGCATTTCATGCAAGAGTTCGATTTCAATTTTTACACATTGTTGAAAGCTTTTTTGCTTGATCTCCACGCACTTTTTAGCGCCTGCCTTTGTTTGATTTGTATTACCACACCCGTGTTACTTGTAGATCATTTAGAAATGTACAAATACCTATTAAATAGGTTTCCAGCCTTTGACTGAACAAAGCGGCAAATCAAATTGATTGATGAACTTATTGGATCATGATAATAATACAGATCTGTGCTTTATACTGCAGCGCGTTCGATTTACTGTTACGAGTGTGATTCCTGGACGGATGCACGCTGCAAGGATCCCTTCAACTACACCGCCCTGCCCCGCGATCAGCCGCCTTTGATGACCTGCAACGGCTGCTGTGTGAAAATGGTGCGGCATCAGAGATCACGTAAGTGTTCTGAGAAATAATTCAGCATCTGAATGAGTTGAAGTGTGTTTTGGATCTAATTATACACATGGGACAATATTTGTGATTCCTATGCTAAAATATATATAAACCTAAAATCTTTTTAAAATTGTATTCCTTTTCTTTATTAAAATGAATTTACTTCTGTCTGGCCGTCCGTCCGTGTGTTTAAACTTGCTATTATCAAAGAAAATGGGAGCTAGCATATTCAAAATTTCAGTGAAAGCAAAGAGTTTCATATAGAGAGATTTTCATATTATAAGATTTTTAAGTCGCTTCCCATTTTATGAGTAAAAAATTCATCGCAATGCTTTAGACAAGAAAAAGTACGAAATCTCGAGGAATTAAAATTGACAACAAAATTGATCCAAAATTTTGAAGTATTTAACAGGTATTTATGTTCAAAATCAGATCTTTTGAAAATGGATTCAATCATAAGAATAATATTGTTTAAAATAATGAGTATAGAGATACTTTATATTTTCATCGAGTTGTAGCGTATATAGTATATCATACTGCCTATACTTTATATCTCTAAATTTTACAAATACAGCTGTGAACTTTGAAATAGCAGTGCTTACGACTTACGCGTTTATATCCAAAATATTATTATAAACGCAACTTAGAGACAAAATTTAGTTATAACATTTTAATATATTCATTTTTAAATAATTCAAAAATTGTTTCATTATTGGAAACTCAATATTTTTAAGAATATGGATAACAAAAGAACAAGGCTGCATTTTGAAGTACATTAAAATAACAGTGTTTAAAGAAAAATATAAAAATATAAATAACTTAATCCTACTAATTTACGAGTTGAACAGGATCTTATATTTTATTGCATAGAACTTATTGGCTATTTGAGCTTCACATCAAAACATCAGTTTAGTTTCTTTCTCTGACGCCCTGCTATTTCAAAGTTCACAACAGAAAGTAAAACATTTACAAATAATGAGTATAGGGATACTTGATTTCTACAGTCATCGAGTTATAAAGTATATCACTGCCTATATTTTATATCTCTAAAGTTTACAAATACAGCTGTGAACTTTGAAATTTAGTTTTTTTGGGTATTCAAAGTTCACACCTGTAAGTATTCTATTTAAAACATAAATGTGAGTTAGGAACTCAAGTGTTGTTATCAAGAGACGTCGCGCAGAGTATTTGACAGTCGAGCAGACTCGACTAGAGTATTCTTCGGTGCAGATGTAACGGATCTTCTCGCTTCTTGTCCTTGCAGCGTACGAGGTGGTGCGACGCATGTGTACGTCACAGTTACAAATCAATTTATTCATGGTCGATCACGTGTGCATGATGGAAAGTTCAGGCAATGGACATATGTGCTTTTGTGAGGAAGATATGTGCAATTCTAGTCAAAGTTTCAAGTCATTCGCAAGCCACGGTTACCAGCATTACCTCATGATCATCACAGTGCCATGGCTAATACATCGACTGGTAGAACAGTTTGTGCACAGTTAGACAGAATACAGAACATGACAAAAGAAAACCAACAAAAAAGAAAAGAAAAAGAAAAGACTAGTTAATCGGGACAGAACACAACAAGAGACAAATTCATGAACAGAACAAATGTTGAAACAGAACAAGAATGAAAGAAAGAAGCATTGAAAAGAACATAGAGTTACCACACACCTTACACACACATATATGACATCATACACACACTCTTACATATATGACACACTATACACCTACACACACACACACATCTATCTATAGATCATAACATCTACTCGTAACTTTCAACTTGATTTGTAGCCAACTTCTGATTATTTAAGTTTCGTTCTGCAAGCACAGTTCTCTAATCGAATCTTCAACGAGTAGATCCGCACATATTGAAAATGATATATATATCTACATATATTCAGTATAAAATAATAACAATAATGAGACGATGACGATGCATACGAAACTTCTACAGAATGAAGAAACTGCATAATACACAGAGTCTTCTTGCTCTTCTTCCTGCTACTCTGTTTAGTTAAACAACAAATACAATATATACTACTATATATGTATAGTATATAATGAAATATCCAAAGATTTGAGAAGTACTCGTATGCGCGCTTGTTGCACTTGCCACATAGAACATAACTCGTAATACTTGGAATGTTTGCTACACACACACACACGTAACGTTGAGATCGAATACGATTTGGAAATTTGCAATTTGAAATTTTGACATTTGACATTTTGAAATTGAATTGAATTGAATTTGAAATGCATGTTGTTAATGCTATAGCATGTAGCGCTTAAGTAGGTACTCGTATCTTGTAGTTACATTTCATTCACTTTTGTTACTTACATTTATAGAAAGCCCAACAACAAAAACCAATATGAAAATCAGTTAAACATTATTATCAAAAAAAATAACCGAAATGAACCTACTCTATAAGTAAGCTTCTAGGATATTTACTTTAACTAAGCAAATGTATAAATTTGTTTTGTATATATGTTATACATACTATATATTTACTTATATATACTGTATCTGTAGTATATCTGTGTGTCCACCCACATCGGGAATCGATTCGAAAGCGGAAAACGAATGGAAAGGAATCTAAGTATTGTGCAATGTCAATTGCCGCATTAACTCAAATGAAATTTGCTCATCCAAGTTTATTCCAAAGTCACAGAACTTCACAGAATACGAACAATTAAAACCAAAATCTAAACACACAAAACTAAAAAAACAGACACATCAAATGTTACTCCAACTCGTACTTCTTAATACTCCTTATAATTACTTATTATTATTATTATCAATACTTATCTCTAGTCTCTAGTTTAAGCTAAGCTCTTTGTCCAATCATATCATCAACGAGTACTTCGAACTCCAGGAGTTACCAAGCTACGAGTTAAACACATCAAATTTTAATAATAATTTCTATGTCCAACTACTGTATAAAGTATGCTTTCGGTTCATTCAAATTCAAATTCACAGTCCCTTGATTTTGACCCACAACAAGTGATAATTAGCCAGTAAGCAGTCCATAACAAAGAAAACTACCCCATTTGCATAGGCTCTCGGAGACCCTTTTTGCGTCCGATTAAAGAACTATCGATATCATTCAATTGTCACGAGTAGCGCTGTGTACCGGGTATCTTGAGGTCGGGCAGCTCGATCATACTGATGGTCCTCATGTTTGTTATTCATGCTAGTGATAGTCTTAAAGATCGATTCATCAATTTGTACTTAAACATACGATTATAATGTAGCTTTTGATTTGATTTTTAATCATTCGATTATTCGATTACTCTTCAATTGTATTTTAGGCATATTATATACAATTTTGATTTATGTAATTGAAAACAAATTGGCTAATTGGCAGAAATAAACATTTTTACTACAATACTACTAAATACATTGTAATACTATCTCATCTCGACATTTGTATTTGTACTTGCTTTGTATACTTTGTATTTTCTCAACTTTCACTCACTTTTCTCCTCTCTCTCTCTCTCTGTTTCGCTCTCCACCTGCACTATCCATCTGTAATATAATTCTAATTATCAACTTAGTATCGGCTTTTAGTTACTAACTATTTGCTCAACTAATTAATTACTCTTGTATAAATAACAACAACAATATAACAAACAACAATATAACAATCAGCAACCCTAGGACATGCTTAATATATAAAATACTTGTATCAAAACTCATCTCCGTCCAAGCGTGACGCATGTTCTCTCGTATCTCAATAGTCCCCGATAACCGATAGCCGATAACGATCATCGATTACCGATAACCGATAACTGATCGTTCGCCCAGTCGTGCTCTTTCATCATCTATCGAAAGGTAAGTTCAACGGGCCTTTCTCCTCTGCACCATATTCTTCTCATTTCGATTTCGATTTCGATTACGATTACGATTACGATTTCGTTGCCCCTGGCTCAAGCGATGATACCTGGCCTACATATAAACATAAATATATATACAATACTTGTAGTTGTTACTAAGTACATGCACTACTCCATTACACCCCAGAGATTTGTATAACTCTTTACACTTGGCAACCCTGTTATTCCCCCGATATATATTCGTTTCGTTTCTAGTATTGTTCAGTTTTCGTTTGAGTTGAGTTTGTGTTTGAGTTACTTTCTGGTATGTTGGTTAATTTGACTCTATCATATATATACTAACATTAACATATATATCAATATATATACTATATAAATAACCAATTTCGGTTTGTGAATGTGGACAATATTCTTATAACCAGTATTTGATTGAAAGTTAATGCGTTTTCCAGTTTCTATCAAAAAAAAACAAAACAAAACAAAAACAAAATACCAAATTTAATGCAATCACCACACACAGATTTGTAGTGCAAAAAAATGAAAAATATCATTTTAGTTTAGTACTTTTTGTAGTTAAAAAAAAAAAACAAAACCATCTCTCTCTCTATCTCTGATCTATTTCTCTTTCTATCTCTTTCTCTACAACTCTTTATCTATTTATCTTTATCTGTATACATATTTCTATCTCTCTCTATAAATATTTACTTTACAAATTCTTTTTCTTTTCTAATATATTTTCCACAAACAAATATAAAACATAGAACTAGACACTTCTTCTTCCGTAGTAACCACACAACAAAACAAGCCACACTTTCCATAATTGGGATATGCACTCGTGACTCTGAGATTGGGATATCACATCAAAACAAGGGATGTACATACATACATACAATATAGTTTCTTGAGTCAGCATGAAAGGACCATTCTATAGACCACAAAATGTATATACATATATTCATGGGCTTGGCAGACAGTTTGATCCGCTTCTTTAGTTTCAAGTGCATATCCAACCACTCAAAAAAACGAAACGAAAAATAAAACAAAACAAATACAAAAACCGAACCACTTTTAACTGATCTACAAGAAGCACAAAACCAACTCTCAATTTCCATAAAATCGTGACTACTGTTATACAATACAATAGCAGGATGCGAGTGTTAGGCGAGTTCAGACCCATTTTGGAGCCACATCCATAGATTCCTCACAATACAAAAAGCACTAAATTAATATCAAAGACTTTACCAATATAACAGTTAATATTTCAATGATATTGGTATTGGTTGATGAATATTGCAAAACAAAAAAAAAAAAGAAAACCAACAAAACAAACAAAAACAAAAAAGACGAAAAAAAAAAACAAAAACGAACTCAAGAAAAACCAACATTTCCTTTTATTTTGTTTTCTTAGTTGAGTTCATTCAGAAGCGCCTAAGTACGAGTATTATGTCCAAGTCCCTCTTCGCCCGCCCCCCCTTAAGCCACAAACGCAGAGCGCGCAGCTTTCGTTGGATCATGATTTCTTGTATGATTTGTATGATTTTTGATAAAGCACAATCTCTCAACTACTCGGCACAGCAGCAAAAACAACAACAACAACAACAATAACAGCAACATCTCACGCACATATGCATAAACACACTAATACTACCATATTGTATATCCCGTATAGTATAACAAAGGCCTGCGTTCAGTTTGCTCAACCAAAACAGTCGCTTTCCGTCTCTCTCTCTCTCTCCATCCCTCGGTCAGTGGGTCAGTATAACAACAGCTGCACAGGCGCTGCAGTCGAAATGTCAAAAAGCTCTCTCGCAGCTGCTGCCTTCTACTCTCTCTCTCTCTCTCTCTCTCTTTGTCTCTGTCACCTCCCACTCCTTTGCGCTGTAGCCCACTCACGCGAAAGGCGCTTCCATTACAATTACAAAAACAACAAATTATATACGCTAATGGTGCTTTTTCACATACGCCACCACTGTCTGACTTAAATTTTTTCATCATGTACGCCATCGCATACCATGACAGTAGCCGCAATGGCGCGACAGCTGCTCCACAATCGATTGCCAAACCGATTGTCACCCGATTGTGGACATAACTGCGCGCGCCCATTTCCGAGCAACTGAGTCCAGTCGGCACGGCCCTGTGCCCGTGTGTGCGTGTCAAATGTGTGTCGTCTGTCATGCTATCAATAGTGCGAGGCAAGCGCACTCGGCCACAGGGCCAGCCTTCGAGTTACTGTATAAATGTGTACGTCTTTGCCGTAACCGCCAACACCAACAGCAGCAGCATCATCATCAGCAGCAACAACAACAGCAGCAGCAGCAACAACATCGTCGCAGCATCAGCAGCAACAACAACAGCAGCAAACTTGGCAGGAAACGGCGATGGAAACAAATGCTAACCGGCAAATAGATCAACAAGTGAAGACAAAGCTTTGAGGCTTATTTTAAATGTGCTTTTCGAGGGCTATTTAACAATAAAGCTTTCCAATTTATTTCTTCCAATAAGCAATTACACACATACAACATATACAATATACATATTTTAGTACGAGCATAAATATGCTTTCATTTTTTTTTTTTTTTTTTGATTTCATATTGCTCAGCTTTTCGTTTAAGCCAGCCTTAAATCTTCCGAAAAAATTTGCGATACCCTTAATTAAGTTATTGATTAGTATTAAACATTATAAATGTAATCAATTAAATTACACATCAAGAAATAACTTTTAAATTCTTAATACTTTTTAAGACAATACCCGAAACTGAAACAGCAATTACAATTACACTATTCTATAAGTGTTCCTCAAGACATTATTTAGCATTATTATCAGGTCACTCTTTGAGCACTATATTAATCTAAACGCACTAGATTTATTCTACTTCTTGGATGTATAAAGTTCAATTACTGTACCTAATTATACGCGGCAAGATTATAAATAAATAATATGAGAAATATAATATCACCAAATATAATTTAAAACTATTATTAGCAAAATTGTTGGAAATTAAGATAATTACCAAACAACTTTCATCATTTACAAATAAAGCACATTAAATGTAAATTTCGTTGTTGTTATTGTAGATGCTTAAGCAGATTACTCAAATACCGTCAACACAAAATTGGAAATTCAAATTTAACGTCTATCAAATAAACTGTACATTTATCGTACCTGTTTATCGTTATCGAGTCGGCACTCCTGTTTTGCAAAATGTTAACTAGCAGATTCGATATTCCCATGGTGAAAATCGATAGACAGTTTACAAAAAATAACCGCAATAAAGTCAAAATATCAAAAGAATTATTTTTTAAAATCTCAAATTAATTAATTTTTTACCCGCAATTTATAATTTTTGTGGAGAAACCAAAATATGTTTCTGTGGCGTTGTGCCATTAACATTTGGAGACGACAAACTGCGTTAACAGTAGATTACTATGCATATTTATTTAGGACAGCTGTTTTATAAATCCGATGACATTAAAAAATAAAATATATGTGTTTTTATTTGTATCTCGATTAAATTAAAAAAATAAATAAATTAAGTAGTAACGGACATGTTCACGAATTAATTATTAATCGCTGTTAATTAACAGAAATTTTATATTGCTATCGCTGTTTGACGTACAGCAACATTATGTTATTGTTGTTGTTGCCATATCGTACGCTTGTTATTACACGCTGGCAAGGTATTGGTGTTGGTAATAACAATTTAAACAATTCCAGCCGAATGTGTTTATGTTCCCATTGTATGCATTAATTTTAGAATTATTTTCTACAAATTTTAGCAAAAACCCCATTCGAATTCATCAAATGCAACGCAATTTGAGCGACCCAAAATAATTTCCACAGCATTACGACGAGCGTTCAACTCCGAAAACACTTTAGTATCAATTCGTGATGGCCGCCCGCCATTAAGTAAAAACGTGTCCGCAGAAGAAAAACAATTTTAAACGTTTTTGTTGACGAAACTGTCAAAATATTGCTAATATCGCTGCGGAAAACGAAAATACAGTGAAAGCACATGATTTCCACCCAATTCTGACGTGATAAAGTCAAATTTAGTGCAAAAGAATGTGCGTGAAAAATGTAAATCGATTTTCTTGTTTGTGAAAAAAACTTTTCGGTGCGTTTGCAACTCGTTCGTGTGCAGCTCGCAAGAGGGCGACACTGGTGCACGCTTCGGAGTCGCAGAGTTCTATGCCGTGTTAATCTTAATTGACGCCGTTGCGCACTATACCGATATTTATTGTTTTTATATGCGCAACGCGCTTAATTAACATAAATAATTAATTTGTAGAGCTTAAATAATTTTTTAGCATGCATTATTTGTTTTATTAGTCACTGTGTAAATAAAATTTATGTTTGTAGTTTCGAAGCCGTTGCTCTCAGCGCCGACGACAATGACAAACAATTCGCGGCCTAGGAGTGCTGGGCGTCGTCGTTAGTCTTCGGCTGTGGCCGCCATTACTGCTTCCAGCAAAACCACGCTATACGCAAAATTCGTGAAATTTGTGTAAATTTTTCATCGAATTATCAACAAAATTGTGCGTGCAGGTTTGTGAAAAGCGCGGTAAATTGTGTTAAAAATTAATTGAAACGCTATCAAATATATCGCTGCTAACGAAAAGCCCTGCTCTCGCCAATAAATGTAAAAAACAAAACTCACATGAACGAGTGCTACGTTTTTTCATCGTATTTTGCGCATAGGCTTCGTGTTTTTTTTCTTCGGTCATTTCGCCGCGTTTGTTTGGGCGAAATCGCCGCGTGTGTGTTTGTTTATGCCGCCTTTTTTACGCTCGCATCGGCGGCGCGGCTTTTCTGCTTCTACCTTTTCTACACTCGCCTATCCTATGATTATGCATTTTTTTGTGATATGTGTGGTGTTGTCGTTCTATGCACAATAATGGATACAAAAAAAACAACTACAAGTATATCTGATTTAATCGCAACGCATTGTGAATTAATTCCAAGCTAAAAAAGAGTGAAAATGATTCATCATCATCATAGCGCGCAACATCGAAATCGCGATCATACGTTGTTGAAACCAGCCGAAGAAGACAAAAACAAAAATAATGGGTGTGAGAGTGTGTGCGTATATGTGGGAGATTCTGTGTGTTCGGTTATATGCGTGTGTATAGTTGCGATTCAAAATTTCAGAGCAAAACATTTTTCCCGCGCGCGCATTTTATTTTTATCAGTTGTCGGTGCCTGTGCATGTGTGTGAACGTAGAGTGAACGTTTACGTGAGTGTGAGTGGGATTTGTTTACTTACTTGTTTTTGTTGTTGTCTTGCAGATAATTATCAGCTGCAGCAACTAAAAGTACAGGAAACCCAAGAAGAAGAGCAACAACAACAACAATAATTTAGGAATAACAATAAAAGGAATAGTAAAGAAACAAGGAAAAAACAAAAAAAAAACAACATTAATAAGGAATAAAGATGAACTGAAATGTGCAAATTTGATCAACGTAATTATGCCAATTCACATAATTTTTTCGATTTCAACGTGAAAAATGTCGTCGACACAATTGCTGCGATCGTTATTGTTGTTGCTACCACTGCGTTGTCGTCGTAATTGCAATAAACTAATCTCTTTGGCCCTGTTGTTGCTCTCAGCGCTGTTCGCATACAACGTGCAACGACAGCACCAGCAGCAGCAGCAGCAGCAGACGACGGCAGAAGCAGAGGCAGCGGCGGACGACGACAGCAACAGCAGCAGCAGCAGCAGCAGCGGCGGCAGCAGAAGAAGTAGCAACAACAACAGTTCAAGTGAGGCAGCGTCAACAGCAAGTACTGCATTGGACGCAACTTTATACACAGCAGTTGCAACTGCAGTTGTCACTAAAAAAAAGAAGAAGAAGCTAAGCAGCAGCAAAAGCAGCAAGAGCGGCAATAAACGGAGCCAGGACGTGGGTACGGAAAGGGCAACGGGCACAGGGGCTGCGTTTATTAGCTGGCAGAGCAGCCATTGCCACCGCAGCCCCGGTGCTCAGTCGGAGGCGCAGGTAGAGCAGCAAGTGCTGCAACCCAACAAAAGCAGCAACAACAACCACACAGCAACACCAACAACAAATAAGACTCGTACGGCGTTAACGTTGACGCCGTTGCATACGCTTAAAAGCAGCATATCTCCTCCATCCAGAAGCGCTTCAAACGCGAGGCTAGCAACAACACCCACAACAAGCACAGCAGCAGCAGTCACTACAACAAGAACAACGAAACTGTTGACGAGCTCAGTGTGTTTAGCCAAAGCGACAACAGGAGCAACGCGAGTCGAAGCAGTTAGTTGCAGCAGAAGCAGCAAGAATCCGCCGTTGCAAGTGGCATTTGTTGGCAGTTGCCGCTGCATAGCGAAACTAGCAACTTAGAAGTAGCAGCAGCCACAAAAACTAATCACCAACAATAACACCCACAACAAACAACAAACAACAAACGAACAGCAACCAACAAGAAGAATAGCAACATCAACAACAAAACACTACAGCTACATTAACAACAACAAATAATTCCACATATTTATCAGCAAAACGTTCCATTACAACAACAACAACAACAACAACAAATAAAACACCCCAAAAAACCAAAACACAAACAAAAAACAGCCACAAAATGTCGAAACTATCGTTCAGAGCACGTCACCTGGATCCGTCCAAGCAGATGCCCATCTACTTGGCGGAGGAGCTGCCCGATCTGCCCGAGTATTCGGCCATCAATCGCGCTGTGCCCCAAATGCCAAGTGGCATGGAGAAAGAGGAAGAGTCGGTGAGTTGCTAAAGTCGGTGAATCAATTACCTTAAACCTAAAACACTAACAAACAACTATAGCCAAAAGTAAAGTATGTATGTAATTTCAATGAAAGAATTTCTTAACTGAAATTATCATGTTGTAGTTTAAAGTAACACAAATGTAGTATAATAAGAGATCTATTCCATACTTGTTTCCAATATGTTTTTCAAGTAATACAGAATAGTACAAACCTATATTCATATTTGATGTGTAACATATTTCTAAATTATTATTATATTTCTTTTCTTTCCCGTAATTAGGAGCATCACTTGCAACGCGCCATTTGCACTGGTCTAATCATCCCCACGCCCGAAGTGCTGCAGACGGATCAGCCCTTCTACGATGCCTACTATCCGCCCGACTACAAGATGCCGCGCCAAATGATCCACATGCAACGTAAGTTGAACCCCGCGATAATATAGAGATCTGTGAACTAAAACTTTACTCTTTGTGCAGCTCTGGGCTTAGATACAGAAGTGCCGGATTATGATATGGACAGGGCGGATATGGAATGGCTGGAGCAGCAGCAACGTCTGCAGTTGACGGAGCTGCGTTTCGAGCAGATGATGGATCGATTGGAGAAGAGCTCGGGCCAAACGGTTGTTACGCTTAACGAGGCCAGAACGCTGCTCAATCAGGACGACGAGACGAGCATATCGGTGTACGATTACTGGCTAAACAAGCGCCTCAAGATGGTAAGCGAAACTGAACTGAATATTCTTAAAGTTCGACTGATTAAACTCTTTTACTTGTTTGCCACACAGCAACATCCGCTGATACTTACGGTGAAGACGGAAAGTCGACCTGGTGCCAGCTCTAATAATCCCTATTTGGCATTTCGACGGCGCACCGAGAAAATGCAAACACGCAAGAATCGCAAGAACGATGAAGCCTCCTACGAGAAGATGCTCAAGTTGCGGTAAGTGGACAAAAATTATTCAACTAAATTGTATACTAATCATCGTTGAATTCATTACAGACGCGATCTGCAGCGTGCCACAACAATGCTGGAGATGGTGCGACGACGCGAGGATGCGAAGCGTGATCATCTCAAGACGACTATAGAGATCTTTGAGAAACGCGTCGAGATGCGTGACTTTAATGGTGCCGTCTACTCTGAGCTCAATGCGCAATACAAGAGCTCAAGGTGCGTATTTATATAAATGGAGTAATTTTATTGTGAATATGAATTTAATACTAAATTGTTTCATTTGCAGACCTGTGTACAATTCATTGTATACGAATCAATACTCACAAGGCGCCACAGCAGGCGGACAACCAGGCACAGCTGCTCTTCTGGCCGCCGGTGGAGTTCTTCCACCGGGTGTTTTGGCCGCTGGCGGTGTTGGCAACACGTCCGTCTATGCGCAGGCGTCGCAGTACCTGAACACATCGAGTATGACAATGGGTAAGTCCACGAAGCAGGTAGCTCAACTGCTAGTAATCCTGGAAATGTGCAAAATTGATTTTTGTGTGCGGAATTTACAACAGTTGCTAGCTAAAGAATTCCCAGAATGAAGTTATAATCTATTCAAAATAATTATTCTTGAAGTGTCACATTTAATTATATTTAAATCTGTTGAAACAGAGCATATTATGTTTAGCTATTAATGAGAGTTTCAGTTGTTTTAAATTAGAGAATTAATTGAACACTTATTCGATTCATTCTCCATTTGCAAGTTTTCCCATTTTTTATTTGTAATTTACAATAACTGCTAGCTAAAGAATTCTCAGAACGATGTTATAATCTATTCAAAACAATTATTCTTGAAATGTCACATCTAGATGATTTGATTCACATATTTAAATCGGTTAAGACGGAGCACATTTGTTTTGCTATGAATGAGAGTTTTATATGTTTTCTATTAGAGAATTAGTTAAATACTTATTCGATTCATTCTTTACTTATATAAATTAGCGAGTTTTATCATTTGCTTCGACTAAAATTTCCTTTCAACTGTGATTCAGTATTTGCCTCGTATTTGTAATTTACAATAGTTGCTAGCTAACAAATTCCCAGAAGTTATAATCTATTCAAAACCGTCATTTTTGAAATGTCACATTTAATTATCATATTTAAATTGGTTGAAACGGAGCGCATTTGTTTAGCTATCAATGAGAGTGTTAGTTGTTTTCTATTGGAGAATGAGTTAAATACTTATTCGATTCATTCTTTACTTATATCAATTTGCAAGTTTTCCTATTTGGTTCGACTTAAATTTCCTTTCAACTGTGATTCAGTATTTGCCTCGTTTACAATTGAATTGAATGGTAAACCATAAAGATCATGTAGTTAATCAGGATAAAGCAAGTTTATAAAGAAATACTTTTGCTTCTTTCTAGGTGTCATATACAATACCAAATTGATTTTGCATTATCATTTATTTATTTGTATCTATATGCTAATCTTGTTGGTATCTTCCTTTGTTGCAGATGGCATCAGCGCAGGCAGCGGCAATGGAAGCAGCAGTCGGAAAGAGAAGCGTCCGTATCGGAAGCGCAAGCATAAATTGCCACGCGAAAAGCAACAGCAGCAGCAGCAACACCAAGCGCAGCAACACCCACAACACCAGCAGCACCAACAGCATCAGCAGCAACAGCAACAACAGTATTTGCCGGGTCTTGGCCTGGCCACATCGGCATCAGGTGTTTCGCCGGCGCATTTGTCCCATTTGCATCACCTGCATCGCCAGAGCGCTTCGCCAGCGGCCGTCGAGTCGAATGTGGACAGCGAGGAGGACGATTATCTCGGTGGGGGCGCACAGAATGGCAACAAGCTGGGCTCCGAGAGTGAAGAGGAGGCGCCGTTTGCATTTAGACGCAAAGTCAGCTGTAACTACCTGCGGGTAAGCAATGAAAAGAGAATGGAATTGGTTTTGATTTAGTTTCTTTAATGAAATGTCATTTATTCATGCAGATGCGTGGAGATCGAGCTGGGCGCTGGCCCTGGGAGTCGCCAGATGAGACCGAAGAGCAGGAGGATGAGCTGCCGCCCGGTGCGGCGGCCATTGGACCTGATGCCAAGTATCGCTATACGCTCACCTCGATCAACTATCCCAGGTGCGTCTCTCCCCCTCTCTCTGCTCTGTTGCAGCCTTTAAATTTACTTGTTGCTCTCCCACAGACCTCGCTGCATTGGCTTTGCGCGTCGTCGTCTTGGACGTGGCGGTCGTGTGCTGTTGGATCGTGCCACCAGTCGATTCGATGACCTGTGGTCCCACTTTGATTACACGGTGCTCGAGAGTGTGGTGAAGGCTGGCAAGCCGCTCAAGAGCAATGGCCAACAACAGTTGTTGCTGGCAAAGCCCAGCTCCCCGCCCACCGTCGTGGATTTGCCCACGAGCAAAGCGACCACAGCGGATGGCGCTGCGATAAGCAACGAGCCCGTTGTCAAAGTGGAGCCGCTCTGCGAGAAGGAACAACAACAACAACAGCTGCCGGTGCCGTTGGCGCCCGAGGAGGAGGCGGACGATGACGATGAGAACGAGGATGACGCCGAGTACGATCTGTGGTCGGAAGATGAGAATATCTCGCGGCTGGGCGCTTACTGTTCAGCGGTGACGTTACAGCACAATTCGCAGGAAGTGCGCCTGAAGCGTCGTCGACTGAGGCGCAAGAAGCAGCAGCTGCGTGAACTGAATGCTGTGAAGCGTCTGAAGAGCGCGGCCATCGAGAGCGAAGAAGGTGGCATGGCAACGGATGAAGGTGCTGCCCCGCCTCCACTGCGACCATTGCCACGCGCCTACTTGCATCGTTTGACTCTGGCGCTGCAGGCGACGACGGCGCAGAAGGTGCCAGCGGAGGAGCAGTCCAAGGCTACAGAGCTGCAACAACAGCAGCAGCAGGAGCACATGCAGCAGTTGGAGTTGCAATCGCAGCCACAGCAGCAGCAGCAGCAATCGGAGCTGGAAGTGAAGCAGGAGATGAGTTGCGATGAGTTAGTAGAGCAGTCACGTCACGCCAATCATCAGCACCACCGTTCCAACAACAGTAATAGTAACAACAACAACAACAACAACACCGTGTTTAATAACAACAATAACAGCAGCAACAACAACAACAATAGTAATAGTAGTAGTAGTAATATGAATAAGAATGTTAGCATTAGCGAAAAATTCAATGTGATAAAAGTGGAGGAAGCGGACGCGAATGCCACTGCGAATGTGAATCCAAATGCGAATGCTGTGACTGCAGATAACCACGATGACGACGACAATGGCTCAACTCGCGATGAGCAGCCGGTGGCATCCACATCGGCAGCAGCGGCCGCCGCACGTGCCGCCGAAGCGGCAGCAGCAGCTACAACAACAACCGGAGCAGCAGCAATTGCCGCTGCCGGAGCTGGAGCAACGCTGGAGGAGGTGGCCAAGACGATAAAGCGTGAGCTAATCGATGCCGATGATTCCAATGAGCCGCTGAGCAGCATCCAGCGCACAGCGGCGTCCATGCAGAGTCAGCCCGAGTTGATGGACGACGACGAGGCGGAGGATGATGTGAATCTGGCTCAATTGAGCAGCATCATACGCCACACGGCGGTCAAGAAGGAGTTGCAGGCGCAGCAGCAGCAACAGCAGCGGCGACAACAGCAGGAGGAGAAGCTGGATCAGCAGCGTTGCTTCAACCAAATGCCCGACGTGATTCGGCTGCACAACAAACAGTTGCACATTGATGCTATTGGCGCTGGAGGCGCTTCGCCGGCTGTGACGGAGGACGATTATGATGCCTACGATTACATGGGCGGACTGTCGCCAACCTCAAGTCAGCGGCTGGACATTTGCAACGAGCTGCTGTCGGAGATTCGCCGTGATTGGCTGCACTTTCGACCCAAGACGCCCACGGATGAGTTGTCGGACAGCAATCTGGAGCTGGAGGAGACGGGCAAATTGTGCGGCGATGGCGCCTTGGTCGATTGGACACAGGACACACCGATTAGCATAGAGCTGAGTCGACTGGGCAAGTGCCTGGACGATGATGGCGACGATGCACAGTTCATGAGCAGCGCTTTCAAGTACACGGATCTCGATGCGGATGCACAGCTGCTGCAGACCGCCTACGCGCTGGATTACGCACGTGGCAGCAGCAATCGCAGTCCCGACAATGCCAACGGCAACTGCTCCGACACGGGCTCGGCCTTGGGCTCCGGCTCGGCATTGGAATTCAATCTCAGTGGCGGCGATTCGCTTAATGACATTAACAATCTGCTGGGCGACGATCACATGCTGGTCAACATACTGCAAGAGTGCAGCATGGATGATCCCAAGGCGCTCAATCAGGCCACCAGCTTCTGGAACGGCATTCTCGATGGCGAGGCGGCCGTCGATGAGGTGGAGAATGCCGACAACCTGCTCGACTGCAAACCGAACAATGCCAGCGACCTGAAGCGCAGTTCACGCAGTCGCGGACACTTGCGAGGCACTTCGACGCCACTGGGCAGCTCCAGCTTTACGGTGGCCGAACGTCCAGCGGCGTTCTTTAGTCAAACGCCACCGGTGAAGGAGGAGCCAGCCGAGACATCATTGCCCATCATTGCTGCCGCAGTGCCGGAAGTGAAGCTGGAAACGCTGGAGACACCAATGGCAACAGCAACCACAACTGCAACGACAGCAACTGCATCAGCAACAGCGATGGCACGACTTGCCACCCCACCGCCAGTCAATGTGGCAGCCACACCGCCAGTGGCAGTTGCTGCCCCAATCCCCGTGGCTACTCCGATTGCTGTGGCAGTCACTGTGGCAGCCCCAGTGCCAGTTGCAGCATCCACGCCGCTGATTGCCAGCCATGCAACAGTGGCTGCTGCTGCACAGCCGCAACTGCTCAGCATTCCCGCCCAGATCACAACTCAGCAGCAACAACAACAACAGCAGCAGCAGCAGCATCAACAACACCAACAGCAACAGCAATTGCTGCCGCAGAAGCCGCAACAAGTGCAAGTGTCGCAGCAGCTGCTGAATCAGTTTGCCACAATTGCAGCGCCCAACACAACGCAGCTGATTGCTCGCACTGAGTTTGTGAGCAGCGGCGCAGCTGTGGGCGACATTGTGACCATCACTCCGCACACGGGCAGCAGTCCGTTGCCCACGTTGCCAACACTGACGCCACAGCAACAGCAGCTGCAACACCAACTGGCGCAGGCGCAACTGCGCAACGTGACGGTGCAACAGCGACAGGCGACACCACAGCAACAACAACAGCAGCAGCAGCAATCACAACAGCAGCAGCAGCAACAACAACAACAGCAGCCGCAGCAACAGTTGCTCTTCCAAATGCCACGCGAATTGGGCGGCTCTCCAGCAGTCATCTCATCGCAGAGCATTGTGACGACGCGCAGTGGCAACCATATGATCTACACGACGAGCAGCGGCGAGATAATGACTGCTGCCGGCCAGGTGAGCGGTCAAAAGGTGACCTATGCCATACAGAAGAGCGCCAGCGGTGGCAGCACCTCCCTCGGACCCAACACGGTCATCACGCTGTCGAATGTGAAGCTGCAGAACGACGACAGCAACTCGCAATCATCGACGCCGTCGAGCGTGAACATCATCAACACCGCGAGCGGACAACAGTTGGCGGTGCACAGCATCTCGGGGCTGCAGCAGCAACAGCAGCAGCAGCAACAACAGCAGCTGCAACAGCAACAGCAGACAACCACAAGCACCCCCTTGATATTGACCACCTCGGCCCGGAATAATGTGTGGCGTCAAGTGAGCGGCACCAATACGGCAGTCGCTACCACAGCGGTGCTCTCCAGCACCACATCGGACTCGGCGACTGCGGTGGGCAACAAGATTCTCTGGGCGGGACGTCCCACACAGAAGCGACAGCTGAATGGACCCGAAAACACAGGTGAGTCAGCGTCTTCATCGCTTTCAAATTATAGCAAATTGTTGAAACACTTTTCAAGCATTTTAGCAATGAGTGTTGATAGATGATGAGAGGAAAGATGAGAGAATTGAGAAGAGAAGTGGAAGAAAGTGAAATGGACAGACAGAAGAGGAATGAGTGAAGAGTGAAGAAGAAGGCTAAGCAAAGTGGTCAGAGTGGTCAGTCAGTCTTCCTAAGTGAATTCTACAGTTAAGATAATGCGTATCAGTCAATGCAAATATTACATTTGAAAAGGAATTCGAGGTGTTAATTGTTATTTGATTTTGAAATTATCTCTTCGGCATTCTAAACGAATGCTGCATCGATTTTAGATATTGAGAGTATCATAAAAATACATATTTGTATACTCGCTACAAAGGACAGAAACGTATTTTGACTTTGTGCCGGCAGGAAATGTATTCAGCAGCTTTTTTTTTTCAAAATGGGTAGCACTAAAGCTTGTTTATATTCAATCCAGTATAAGGAACATAACAAAGGTGCTTCATCCTATAGCTTAGCTAACCAGCTCATATTTTTAGTGATTCCTATATAAATTGTCTTTAGTATTTAAATATACCATAGCATACTTTTAGGGAGAGTGCAATTAAATACCTCACTCAATCACAAATCTTTTCCATGTAGCCTTTTCACTTTAATGCAACAAAATTGATAAATTACAATACGCCACAAAATTGCAGTCGATGCTTAGACCTTCTCCTCGATGAGACCGTGCTTAAAGAACATAAAGACGGGCAGAGTTTCGTCGCCAATCTCGCGATATTCGCACATGGCAACCATTCCCTCGATGTCCATTGATTCACCAGTGAAGAATTGCAATTCATTGAAACGTCCCAGAATACCCTTCATTGTTGTGTTCATGTTATTCTTGAAGACATCAACCTGATCCGGAGAAGATTCCTGCAGCAATTCAAGCACCTTCTTCATGTAGCCCTTTAGGTGCAGTGTAAGGGATTTCTTGTCGGCAAAGGCAAAAGATTCCTGCAGACGATGATTCAATACGATATCAACGCCAGTCTCTATGCTCTCATCGTTGCCCTCCTCATCAGCCTCGGCTGAGGGATTGGCACCCGACAACACAATGTTGTCCTGATTGCGACTGATCAGGGTGCCTTGCACCTCGTAGATCACATCGTCCACCAGCTTCATTTTGTAGGTGTCGGTGAACATCTCATCGCCAGTGATAATGTCCTTAAAGATCTTCATTATGTTTATGGCTCTTGACTGTCTTTATTCGGTAATTGTGATAGTAGCGAGGGAAAGCAATTATTTGTTGATTTTATGAATAAGCTGCAAAATGTAAATATTTTGAATTGGTGGAAATATTGGGGAGATTATAAGGCGTTTTTAATTTAGTGACTAAAATTACAAAGTGAACTAGAAAGTGTTGAGAATTTGCTTTGGAAATATACTGCTAAATGAAAATTTGTAAAAATATATCAAAGGCTAAAATTGGTATATTGAAATCCAAAAAGTGCGATATTAATTTAAAAATATACCAAATTGATATACCACAAATATACTAAAAATGCACATATTATATTTGGTATATTCGCTGGCAAAGTGTGGTATTAAATTTTAAATAGCACATTGTCATAGCACAAAAATGCTAAAAATATACCAACGCTATATTTGCTATATTAGAAACAGTGCGGTATTAATTATAAAATTAGCATACCAAAAACATACTATAAGTATACCAAATCTTATATATGGTATATTGATATAATACAGCATGCAAAGTATACCAGATTGTCAGCCAAAGCACCTAAGTGGACACAAAGTTATAATACCCTTCTACGCTATGGATAGCGGGTATAAAAAGAGACCAGGTGACATCGGCAAATATCAAGAAAGTAACTTAGATGCGTGCTGTATTTATCGACGAAATTAGCACGCTCTTAGTGACGCACGGATTAACTAAAAGGGGTTAAAATCGACACATTTGATAATGCTGATTACATTTGTATATTTTTGCCATTTAAGTAGAAGTAGCTGGCGAAATTCTAAGAAATGTCGTGAAATATTTTCAACAGCAAGTCAATCCTAATGCCTTTATGGCTGACATAGCAGATAATATCCCAGGCAGCTGCTGCAACTACCTAGCTGCAGCTAATCACTTCAGCTTCAGCTTCAGCTGCTGCCTTGGCAATTTCGCGGGTATTTCAGAATTCCGAGCAGCCACACAGCTTAGGATGGGCTGAGGGTTGGCTTAGCAGGTAGCTGCAGGACGAGTTCTGCGGAAAGTGAGAGTGTGCTGAAAAGGTTTCCCTTCTAATGAGCAAAGGCAACTGTACTCTGAGAATAAACTGTTATTTACAACTTTTCCCATTCTGTTTTTTTACAGACATCAATAAGCTGCTGCTGAATCGCAAGTTCTCGCAGCGCAAAGTGGGCCAACAGGCGGTGGCCCAGCAACAGATTCAGCTGACGAAGCAGCAGCTGCAGCAACTAGTGTTGCACGAGGATGAACTGGTGGCAACCAGCGGAGGTGGTGAACAACTGACGCTGCAGGATGGCGGCGATGCCATGCAACAACAGCAGCAGCAACAACAACAACAGCAGCAGCAGCAACAGTTGCCCAAGTTCAGCAAGGTGATTAAAATGGCACAGTTTCCGCTGCTCGTCTCCGATTTGAATCTGCAACAGCAGGCGGGGCAACAGCAGCAACAACAGCAGCAGCAACAGAAGCCCAATTCGGCGGCAGCCATTGCCGCCAATCACAACTACAGTCTGCAGCCAGCGACAGCGATCATAACGTCGCAGGCGGCACCACAGCAGGCCAACAAGATCTTCTTGACGAGCAGCAACAGCAGCGGAGCCGGTGGCGGCAACTTTACGATTGCCACGGCCAGCGAGCTGCAGGCAGCGGTGGCAGCCAGCAATGCGGCAGGCCAGCAAAAGTTGCACTACAAGGAGCTGCCCAATGCCAATCTCAAGCTGAACTTTGTGAGCAGCGCCGGTGCTGTGAGCACAGCCGAAGCACAGCTCGTCTCCCAAGCATCGCAGCAGTTGGGCGCCACCACCGTGGTGCTGAACAAGACGGGCACAACGCTGCAGCAGCAGCAACAGCAGCAACAACAGCAGCAGCAGCAACAGCACCAGAAGCTGAAGACAAGCGGTGGCCAGGCGGTGCAAGTTCCCGTCTCGGCGGGCGACAAGCGAGTGCTCTACACGAGTCTGTTGAACGTGAAGCCGCTGCAGAAGAACAACAGCGGACAGATGCAGATGCAACTGGGCGCTGGACTGCAGCAGGTGCTGCGTGGACGTCTCAACAACTCGGCGATTCTCACACGCACTCTGCCCCTGGGCACCACGGTGAACAGCACGGGCGGCGGAGGCGGTGGCACGGCCACAACCATAAGGCAATTGGTCACCAGCAATGCGAACAATGTGTCGTCGGCTGGCGAGGTGGTGACAACGACGGGGCCCAAGGATGTGGGCAAAGCGCAGCTGACGGTGGAGCACGTCATAGCGACGGCGAACAATGGAGGCGTGGTGTTGCCCACTAGCAACAACAACAACAGCAGCAACAGCAACAATAATAACAACAACAACAATAATAATGCGAACAGCAGCAATAACAACAACAACGGCAGTGGAGCAACAGTAACAAACGCTGGAGGAGGAGGAGGAGGAGGCAGTGGCGGTGCGGGAGGAGGAGGAGGAGGTGGAGGTGTAACTGCGACGACGAGTCAAGTGAATGCGACACCGGCGATCAACAGATGAGACACGGAAGGTAGCTAACAGCCAAAGGCGATGGCATGTGCAGCAAAGTGTTGCACACTCAATCTGCCCAGCGGCACCTCGCTCAGTCTGGCCTCCACAGCGACAGCGACGCCACCCACATCGGTGTCATCGTCCTCATCATCGTCGTCGTCGTCGTCGTCATCCTCCTCGTCAACGTCTTCGTCCTCTTCAACGTCATCGTCTGCGAGATCGAGTCCGCTAATGCTGGCATTGGGGCAGTGCTGCTGTGCGCTCTGCCTGGTGAAGCTCGGCAAGCAGGCGTCTGCCTAGATGGCAATCTATATAGAACCGATATATATAGATATAGCATTTATTCCACAGTATAGCTAAGCCTGCCTGTCTGTTGCTCCCCACACAATCCTCGGTAGATTTTCTTTGCAAAATTCTTGTCTGCTGGCTGGATTTGACGCTGGCGGCAAGCGAGAGCTGAGCGTGATGATTTAGTAACTCTTATGATTATTAATGTATATTGTACTTTGTAGATTTGTTTGCTAAACACAGCAGATCCACATCGCCAGAGAGAAAGAGAGAAAGAGGAGTGTGTATAAACGAAAAGAGAGAAAAGCCACCAATAACAAAGTTCGCTTAATTTTAGATATGTGTGTGTAACGATTTAGGTCTTATTTTCAAGATCGCCTAACCCCTAACTACAACTTAAAGCATAAAAACCCAATAATTATTATTATTATCGTATATAATAATAATAATAATAATAATAATATCGCGC
Source organism: Drosophila kepulauana (assembly GCA_023558455.1). Taxonomy (NCBI): domain Eukaryota; kingdom Metazoa; phylum Arthropoda; class Insecta; order Diptera; family Drosophilidae; genus Drosophila; species Drosophila kepulauana. Next base: position 1,989,867 of record CM042369.1, read on the forward strand.
TCAGCTCTTGCATTATCCTCCAATCGAAACGCTATGCGAGCCAGCAAGCAACTAAATTATTTTCAATTAAATTAATTTACAACAAAAGCAAAAGTGAGAAAAACTACAAAACCTAAAAAAAAACAACAGAAAACAGAAGAAGAAAACTCAAGTGTTAAATAGCAAACTGTACATATTTGATAATAATTTGAAATGCTAATGATAATGATAATGCTAATAAATATGTTTAGTACTGCGAATCCAGCAAAAAGCAAAAATGTAATTCAACAACACACACATATACCTAATACACACACACACATACACAGAGAACACTTGGCATTGTTGGCTTTTTGAGCTGTTTTGCCGTTTCAGAACCACGCGCTTTAGCATCGACTGCCACGCCCATTCGAATGGCGTAGGCAGCGTGCGTTAACGAAGATGAAGAAAAAAAAAACAAAATATAAAGAGAAGAAAAAAAACAAAAACAAATTATATATAATAATAATAGTAATAATATTGTAATAATAATAATGATAGGAAGACCGAGAGAGAGGGCGAAAACATTTTTCAATGTACGTAAATTAAATTAACTTATGTTGTAAACAACAACAACAAACAAAAACAAAACAACAAAAAAACATTAAACTACATTTAGTTATTTTAACTATGGAGGAGAACACGCAACACAAAATGAAAGAACGAGGCGACAACATCGATCATGATCACTCTCTTCTGATCATCGATCGTGTGTTGCATCGATACATACACACCCATACATGCATACAACACACACAAACACATACACTATTAATGTAAAGCGCTATTATTAATATTATTATTATTATTTTTATACAAGGTAATACTTTTAATTGTAACTGTAAATGCGAAGAAGCGACTTTCGCAACAGCGAACATATTTTAAATCCAAAACAAAATGCAAAAACAAAAACAATTAATTATACACCTATAAATACACGTATATATATAGATATATATATATACACAAATATATACATAAATATGTATGTAACGATAAGTTAATGCATAATAAAGTATGATTAATATACGTAGCTGTACTTTCTTTAGTCTGTAACTTAGCTTCGTAAGAGCAAGCGATAATAAAACTGGAAACAAAAATGCAACTTAAACAACAAATTAATAAAAAAAAAAACAACAACAACTAGAAGAACAACAGCAAACAGCAAGAAATTTAAACAAACAACAAAAAATTTTAAGCATAATTCAAGTAAATGAAAATCGAGGAGAAATTAAGAAAAAAAACAAAACACAATATTGATTTGTTTGTTATTATTATTCTCATTATTATTTTTTGTGTTTTTGAAACTTTTTCAGTTGAGAACAATATTTGAACTCGAACGAAGGCATTTGTGAAAAAGCTTTATACACTGAGAGAAAAATAAATGAACCCCAGACTTCCGCTATAGCAAACCAATGTCTCTTTGTCTATACACAAACACACACACACACATACACTCTAAAATACATTTGTAGTTAGTCGTATGCGAATGATGATTGAATGCATGTTTGTATATTGTACCTTACCTTACATACTACTGTACTTAATATACATCAAATACATAGTACACACATACCTAGCGATTATATAGTATGTATGTATTTATGTAGTATATCGACGACCCTTTAAGGAATTATAATACTCTAATCAGACACACACACACACATTCATACCACATGCATTATCTATTGGGTTCCATCTGTTCGATTATCTCCTGCTCCATTGATGAACATTGTGATGTGTACTCTTTTGATTTGAAATTTGCAACTACAATTACGGGTATAAAACAACAAACAACACGATAACAAAAATGAAAAAAAACAAAATCTATTCAACATTGCGTATACTTAACCTTAACACCTACACACACACACATTCATACACAGACTGTTTAAAAATTCAATTGAAGAAAAACAAAAAAAAAAATAAAAATTATAAATAAATAAATAATACGAAAAAAGCAAAACTAAATAATATATTAGATTTGAACTCTCTCGTTGTTGCATGGTTTGTTTTCTCCGATTACTTTCAGCATTCAGCAAATTGTATAATCGATAGTCGATAGTCGATAGCCGTTAGTTATGTAAGTCGATAAATAGCTTTCACTAGCCGCTCGTCGGGGGATCGATCGAAGCGTAACTCTAGCTCTTAAATGTACATATGTATTGAATGGCAAGAATAATGTAATATTTTTTATATGTACTTAACAGTTTTTAACTTTTTCTTCTTCTTTTGCATGAAGAAATCAGCAAAAACAAAAAACCGATACACAGTCAAAGAAAAAAAGAGAAATCAATACGATTACAATAACAATATCGATATCGATACAGCCATTTTGCGTATTTGTATTCAATCGGTATCGATAACCGTAGCGATAACGTTACGATCAATTTACACATTGTTTACAGCGAAATACTCTCACACACACACACACATTAACACTCATACAGTTGCAATTTCTTAACCCATTCCCAGATCCCAAAACTCTCTCACTCCCCAAAAATACACACACACACACATTAGAGCTCTCTCTAACTAAACGGATAAACGGATATGTAAAATTTACCAAACGAGTATTAATAGCTTAAACTTATGCATATAGTCTCTCTGTATAAAAATCTTCAACTATTGACCATTTCATATATAGAATATATATATATATACTTGTAATGTATAGGCAGACAGACGTTCTCAGCTGCGAAATCGCGACTCGAAATCTCTCACCAATAAACATACTACAACTTTCCGACTGTCGAACAGTTCTTCTGCTCGGTTCTTCTGCACTCAGAAGACCAAGTCTCTACACAGAGTATGCTATTGGAATCTGCAGAACGCGTCTGTATTATAAGTATACATAAAAATATATATATAACAAAGTATATATATATATAGTTATTGTTAATAAATTAAATAAGAAAACTGGAAACGCTTGTTGTGGTAATTAAGAAACAAATCGAAAACGAAAAAACTGAAGAAGAAAACATAAGAAATTACAATTAATATGGAAAATAAAAATAAAATGGAAACACAGAAAGAAAATAAAAGAAAATATCTCATATGATAATCTATATTATAGAGACGACATAAACTTGGAACACTGTAAAAAAAAAAAAAAACAAAAGAAAATGAAAAAAAACTAAAGCACAACATTATTATACATAGTACATATAAATCGTATGTGAAATGAAAATAAATTAATGTTTATAACAATAACGAATGGCGGATAAGGCGATTTTAACTGTTTCCCCTAAAAACGCAACAAGAACAAGAACAAGAAATACATCTATTGAAATATATATAGTATCATTAATACTCCTAATATAGTCAATAGTTCATATAGATATACGTTAGATGTCTATATACGTTTCGTAATTAAGGATTCGACTTCGATCAAGGCGCGTTCATTTCATCGACAGCGATCGAAAGCGCTAAATTAAAACAATCTTCAGCATGCGAAATAAATCTATGAAACTGACTTGGTCTACATAGTTCTACTATATATAGCTGGGATCGTATTCATATAAGTTCATTTAGTGGGGAAGATTTTGAAGGATCAATAAAGATTCAATTCAAAAGAACTTTGGAATATATCTTGATGGGAAGATTGTGTGACTTGACTATTCTGAAATTTTCAAATGTGGAAAATAATATATTTAAAAAAAAAAAAAGAAGCGGTATGGAGAAACTTCCTAAAATACTCTGTCGGTCCTCTTTTCTATGAAAATTTCGCCACTTCTGCTTTTCGATGCGTTTAACGGTAATTTTCCATTGCCAGATTAGTCGTCGTCTAACGAAGTTGCAACTGTTCACAGTTTTTGGCGCTGACAAATTAAAATTTCAAACAGTCTTTGGCACAGCAGCGATCAATTAACTCGTCGCGGGAGGGAGGGAGACAGCACGAAAGGCGTAGACGGAGCTGCCAACCTGTTTGTTTACTTAGCGCCTCGTTAAAGCGCCAAAATCAATTAAGGCAATGTGAAAAACATTAACAAAACCCCAAAAAAAAAAAAACCGAAACCGAATCTGAAACTGAGACAACGAATGCGAATGTGAATAAGTCTCAACTGTGAATAAATGAATGCCAAAGTGTCGAGTTGAGTCGAAATCAAAATGAGAAAAAAAAGAAACGCAGGCGCTTTGCATGCCCCAAGCTGCGGCTTTAACTTGGACTCCATCTCCAGTTTGGAGTGTTGTCCAGCTGCCTGAATGTCTGACTCTCTGTCCGCCTCTGTTTTTTGTTTCGGGTGTGAAAATTGTTCGTTTTCGCACTCGCTGTTCAATTCGACAAAATGGGTGTGATAAATTAGTGACAAGTTATAAGAAAAGGCCGAAGGAAGAGACATTAAATGAATGCTTTTGAATACTCAATTTTTAAATCAGGCTGACCAACTTCCTTGTAAAGCTACCAAAAATTAAAAAAAGAGTTCTATAGCATATTCAGACAAGAAATATTTTCATACATATTTACACATTTGTATGTAGCTGTATTTTATTCCAATACGAAAGCAACAGAAAACAAGTAAGAAAGTTACAGTCGAGTGTGCTCGACTTTAATTTTAATAAATATTTTCAAAATATACCGAAAATACTAAAAAATACTAAAAATATACCAAATGATATGTTTGGTATATCGATACTGTACACCATTCCAAATATACCATAGACGGCACAGATTATCGGCCAAAGCAACTAAGACCCCTTGTAAGTAGGCGTTTTTGCCCATACAAAAGTATTTCTTTAATAACTTCCACAATTTGTATCTGATCGCAACCAAATCATCATAACTACTATAGTTATTACTGTATATACCGAAATTCGTAACTCTAGCTTTAAAATTACGCTTGTTATTCGATTTTTTTTTATTTGCGGGGGCGGAAGTGGGCGTGGCAAAAATTTGAAACAAACTTGATCTGCGTGCAAACATAACAAATGCTGTCGAAAAAAAATTATAGCTCTATCTCTTATAGTCTCTGAGATCTAGTGTTTCACACGGACGGACGGACAGACGGACAGACACACAGACGGACAGACGGACATGGCTATATCGTCTCGGCTGTTGACGCTGATCAAGAATATATATACTTTATAGGGTCGGAGATGCCTCATTTTACCTGTTACATACATTTCCTGCCGGCACAAAGTTATAATACCCTTCTACCCTTTGGGTAGCGGGTATAAAAATACACAAGCAATAAGAGATATTAACATTGCGACAGTATAGTATCATTCTCTACTTTAGATATTTATTTATACAATCAGTTCTTAAGTAAAAACTAAGTACTTAGCAGTCGAGCAGACTCGTGTGCAAAGTTTTGGGCCTAACATCGATTTTGATTTCGCATGCATTTGGTGCGTTTGAAGGCCCAAAACGCATTGGAACCGGCCCAAACTAATGGCTCTCTGGCTCAGCGTGTAGTGTTAACTATTTGAAAGCAACTTCGTTGCAGTTGTCTGTCATAGATGTTGTTGTTTTCTTTGTTGCTGTTGTTGTTGCGATCGCAAAAAGGCAACAGAAGCTCATTTTGTTGTCATGTCGAGGTGTCATGTTGCCAATGTTCCAGCTGCCGGTTGCTAGTTGCTGCCTGCTGGTTGCTAGTTGCTGGTTGTTGGTTGCTGGTTGCCATTGCCAGTTTCCAGTTGCCAATTGCTAGTTGCCAGTTGGCCAAAAGGAAAAGCCATCAGCCATAAAATGAAATTCGTTAACGGTACGTTGACACTCTCATATCAAGATGTGTTCCCCTTTTCCCCATATTCTCCCCTCTCTCTCTCTCTCTCTCTCTCTTCACCCATTAGATGTAGCACATGTAAATCCGAATGACCTTTGAACGCAACCTGATTAGCATATGGCCCACAATCCACAATTGAAATCTCATGCACTGATTAGGTCGCATTAGGTCGCAATTAAGTAGATGCTCAAGCACATATGCTGAGTGACGGGCACTTGCGAGGGCAGCTACGAAAGTAAGCGAAGAATATTTATACTCTTAATTCTCTATTCAAACAAATCTATCTTTTTTTGAAGCATCGATTTAAAGTCAACATTTAGTATATTTGGGAATTTAAGTGAAGAGAATTTTGTCGCTTTATTCTTTAATTAGAGAAATCTATCATTGCTTTTAAAGTAAAACAAGTAAGAAAGTTACAGTCGAGTGTGCTCGACTGTGAGATACCCGCTACCCATTTTTAATAAAGGCAACATATTGCGGTATCATTTTCAAAATATACCGAAAATACTAAAAATATACCAAATGGTATGTTTGGTATATCGATATAGTACACCATTCAAAGTATACCATAGACGGCACAATATGCCAGATTGTCGGCCAAAGCAACTAAGAGCCCTAGTAAGTAGGCGCTTTTGCCCATACAAAAGTATTTCTTTAATAACTTCCACAATTTTTATCTGATCACAACCAAATTTTCAGGAATCATAACTACTAACTAGTAATTATTGTATATACCAAAATTCGAAACTTTAGCTTTAAATTTACGCTTGTTATTCGATTTTTTTGATTTGCGGGGGCGGAAGTGGGCGTGGCAAAAATTTGAAACAAACTTGATCTGCGTGCAAACATAACAAATGCTGTCGAAAATTATAGTTCTATCTCTTATAGTCTCTGAGATCTATGTGTTCATACGGACAGACGGACGGACGGACAGACGGACATGGCTATATCGTCTCGGCTGTTGACGCTGATCAAGAATATATATACTTTATAGGGTCGGAGATGCCTCCTTCTACCTGTTACATACATTTTCTGCCGGCACAAAGTTATAGTACCCTTCTACCCTATGGGTAGCGGGTATAATTAGGCATTTCCTAAATTGTCTTCCTAAGTTTCCTAAATTCCATTTCCATTTTCACATATTTTTTTTTAAATGTTTGACTCTTTAATTTTAAGAGCTGTCACTTTATTTTATTATTTTTGTGCCCGCTACTTGACAACATTGAAACAGGAAATCAGGCTTCGTTTTAACTAGTTCTAACTTGCATTGTTTTCACGATATAGTTATGCTTTTGAGTGGACAGTAGGACGAATTTATTGAGCAGATAACGGGCTCAAAATAATGGGTTAAGCAGGTAGATACGTGATAGTCAAAAGAATAATCAGATATTGAAAGTCCCCCATTCGATTGACAAAAATTAAGACTTTAAGTCTGGTCACATTTTTATATTGTCTCCCTGAGTGTGGTAAAGTGTTTCGGAATAAAACATAGAAACATTATTATATAAATCATAAAACAATAATCCGAGGGTATTATTAATAAACTTTCCATATGAGCTCTACAACATCATGCATGCCTTTTGCATGCTGAAACATAAGGCCAGATACTGATCAGTAAAAAGTACATCTAGACTCTGTCTTAAGTTAGAATATGTTCTTCTCCCCTTTCTTCATTCTATCTATTCTATATAATCTGGATCATTTTATATAAAGTCCTCTCTCATTCAGAAGTTTTCTTCATTCTATCTATTCTTTATAATCTTGATATCTTTATATACACTTCCCTCTCATTCAGCTTTCATTTGCAGCAACTTAATTAGCAACCCTCGCGCACATCCTCGACAGTCACTCTCGCTCTGGGTCACAGCTGGAGAAGCACACAATGGCGCTGCGAGCTGGGAGCTCCAAGCTTCAGTCTTCGGGGGGAGGACAAGGGGAGGAAAGGGGAGGAACGGAGCCTTGCCTAATTTGATTGCGAGCCATAGATTTGTGTCTGGCTTTTTGGCAAACGTGACTTGAAGTTGGCCCTGGGCCGAAAAGTAAACGATTTGCTTGTCTCCTGCTTGCCTGCCTGACTATCCCAGCTTCAGCTTCAGCTTCAGCTACAGTTTTAGCTGCAGCTTCAGCTTTAGCTCCTGTTCCCCACATTCTGCCTTTCGCTCCTGCTCCTTTCGGGTGCATCTCGAGTGCTTGCCACAATTTTCGCTTGTCGTATTTCGCTTTTAATTGGCTACATGACGTGCCAACTGCGCCTAGGACGCCAACTAACATGGATTCCACAATGCAAAGACATGCTGCAGTCTCTCCTCCTCACCTCTCCTCTCCCCTCCATCTTCGTTTCCGTCTCCTCGATGTGTGTTTTTGGTTTGGTTCGACTCTGCGCCATATTTTGCACTCAATTCCAGATTCAACTTGAGCTCCTCCTCCTTCTTCTTCTGCTGCTGTCTCTCCTCCTCCTCTCAATCTCATGCCTGCAACTCCTTTTGCTGGGAAGAAGAAGAAGAAGAAGGTGTTGCTGCTGCCCCGATTTTCCCTAGTTTGTTTTGTTTGTTAAGCAACGCTGATTCTCCTGCTTCTCATGTCTTTGTTGTTGTTGTTGCTGTTTGCTGACTGCTTCGTTAGCGTTGTCATGAGTTGATTTAAGCCACTTTTGTTAGCCATTTTTTCAGCTCCTCTTAACTATGCTTTAGTCGTAGTTCAGCTCGACGAGTTCATGATATTTCCCAGCTTAATTTATTAGTCGCCTTCACATAGCGCACAAAACAAGTGTTAACATAACTAACTTGGCTGCTCCAAATCTAATGCTTCACATAATCTTGGGTAAAGAATATCTTTATTTGAGTTGGAATTATTTTTTAGGTTGCCTACTAATGTTAAGATTATAAATATTATTTTTTCCGTGGATCATATTCTTGATACTTCTCTAAAATTAAAGACCATTAGAGCCTGGTTCCTAAGTTTCATTCCACCTCTTACAAATTCCTTAAAAGGAAAAAAAAAATGTACAATTTTGTAATCAAAACTAAACTTAATTTATGATACGCAAAGATATTATTTTCTGGTCGTAGGGCCCCAGCAGTCAGTACTCTCTTTTCACTAAAAATTAAATGCAGTATTAAATACTATTACACATTTAATATAATAAATAATTTAAATTTTTCATAGCGACAACAAAGCCATTTTCTTCTATCTGTCCGTGTAAACCTAGCCTTGATTTTAGAGACCCTAAACGTATGAAAAGTATGATATTTGACAGCTTTTGTTATATAAATATATCAGATATACATTACGGTACATTACAGCATCTTTTGGTATATTAATTAGGCATATTTAATTAATAATACCGCAATGTTTTGCTTGTATTTGAAGTGAGTTGACTTATAAGTTATAACCAAGAAATGGTTTGCTTCTTTTGATTTGTTGCATTTTATTTTGTTTTGTTTGAATAGATAATATTTTCTTTGATTTCTTGAATAATCAATCTGTTGGCTTACATTTTGACAACATTTCATTAAGATGAACGATGTTATCTTGATTTTAATTCCTTTTCTTTGTTATGTGTCATAATCTCAAGCTAATTTTAAGCTAATCCAAAACTTTAGTATTTTGGGGGGAAAGCAGTTTTAACAATGCAATTTATTATATAATATGCAAAATATTTAATTTCTAATTTCCATCGTGATCCTCAATACTTTTACTTTCTTTCTTCAAACAATCGAAATTCCATTGAAATGTTTTCCCACATCGTTTTTCCAACTGACAAGGAAACAATTCCGCTTTTTATGTGCAGAGCTCAATCCCAGCCAATTAATGCCAATGGCATTGTAAGTTAAAGTTAAACAAAGAAAATTAGCTCAATAAAAATTTCAGTGTTGTAAAGCGAACTAATGAAAACACCTCAGGTTTTAGTATATGCGCATACCAAAAGTTCCCTTCACTGCGATTTGGATACTAAATACTTTATATTGTGCATAAAAAATCATTCAGTAATTAACTAACTAATTGATTGCAATGGAAAGCAGGTATCATAAACAGTTGACGATTTTATGAAAGGCGAAAGGTATCTATCAGATACTAATCAAGGACATAATTAAAATACAAATAAAGCGAAGACTTTACAATTTTACATAATTAAAAAACAAATAAAGCGAAAGTATTTACAACTTTACATAATTAAAATACAAATAAAGCGGATTAAACACATTTAACATTTAACGCAAATTTATCGACTTGACAGATTTATCGATTGGCAGCGCAATTTGAGCAGCTGTCAGTATGCATCGAATCGTCGACTTGTCATCGAGTTGTCATCACGAATTAGTTCTATGCAAACAGCAATAGAATGCCGATTGTGTTGGTTTCTTTCTGCTTTGTTGACATCTTTTGGCCAGGACAGCAGCAAAGGCAAAAGTTAAATGAGCTTTGGCCCGAAGTTTGATCGATTTGCACGTCGAAACCTCCATTTTGTGCCCCTTAGCTGATGCTTTTAATGAGGCTCAACTGCAACTTCAACTTCGAACCCGAGTTTAACCCTAATTTCCAATTCCATTCCATTCCGTTTCGTTCCGTTTATACAATTAACCGCTTCGGAGTTAACCGTTAACCGTTAACTCTTTGTTGGCCATTAAGTGTGGAGCAACATTTCGCTTAATTGCAAATCGGAGTCGCTTTCATCGTTGGCATTTCGCGCTTAACTTTTCACATTTCTCATTTCTTCGCATTTCGCATTTTGTTATGCAGCTGAAGCCGAGGGCCAAACGCTTTGTTATCTTGCTACACTGTGAGAAATTTTAGAAGATGTTACTTCAATAAGTAATCCTTTCTAGTTCTTAAATTACATTAAACTGCATTTTAGAAAGATATTCAGTTACCTCAGCATTATAAAATATATAAAAGGGCTGAATTATTAAAGGATTCTCAGAAAAAGTGCATGAAATTTGTTAATTTTAAACTTTTGGGAACTTTTCAGGGGTGTTTTTGATTACAACCTATGGGAATTATCTATAAGGAAAGATAAAATTGGCATTTTAAGAACAAGAATCAATATCTTTGAGTTTGAGAACTTCGCAATGTAATAATCTAAAATATTCAAATTTGACTTGTCTGGGAATATTTTATGGGTTTTTATACCCGCTACCCATAGGGTAGAAGGGTATTATAACTTTGTGCTGACAGGAAATGTATGTAACAGGAAGAACGAGGCATCTCCGACCCTATAAAGTATATATATTCTTGATCAGCGTCAACAGCCGACACGATCTAGCCATGTCCGTCTGTCCGTCTGTGTGTCTGTCCGTCTGTCCGTATGAAACACTGGATCTCAGAGACTATAAGAGATAGAGCTATAATTTTCTTTCGACAGCATTTGTTATGTTTGCACGCAGATCAAGTTTGTTTCAAATTTTTACCACGCCCCCTTCCGCCCCCGCAAATCAAAAAAATTGAATAACAAGCGTAATTTTAAAGCTAGAGCTCGGCTTTTGGTATATACAAAAATAACTATAGTTGTTATGATTCCTGAAAGTTTGGTTGCGATCAGATAAAAATTGTGAAAGTTGCTTTGGCCGATAATCTGGTCCATTGTGCCGTCTAAGTTATATTTTGAATGCAGTATTACACCGATATACCACATATACCATTTAGTATATTTTTAGTATTTTTGCAGTATATACGATATATTTTGAGAATAATACCGCAAAATATATTGCTTTTATTTAAAATGGGTAGCGGTTATCTCACAGTCGAGTACACTCGACTGTAGCTTTCTTACTTGTTTTTATACCCGCTACCCATAGGGTAGAAGGGTATTATAACTTTGTGCCGGCAGGAAATGTATGTAACAGGCAGAAGGAGGCATCTCCGACCCTATAAAGTATATATATTCTTGATCAGCGTCAACAGCCGAGACGATCTAGCCATGTCCGTCTGTCCGTCTGTCCGTATGAACACCTAGATCTCAGAGACTATAAGAGATAGAGCTATAATTTTTTTTCGACAGCAATTGTTATATTTGCACGCAGATCAAATTTGTTTCAAATTTTTACCACGCCCACTTCCGCCCCCGCAAATCAAAAAAATTGAATAGCAAGCGTAATTTTAAAGCTAGAGTTCGGCTTTTGGTATATACAAAAATAACTATAGTTGTTATGATTCCTGAAAATTTGGTTGCGATCAGATAAAAATTGTGAAAGTTATTAAAGAAATACTTTAGTATGGGCAAAAACGCCTACTTACTAGGGCTCTTAGTTGCTTTGGCCGTCAATCTGGTATATTATGCCGTCTAAGTTATATTTTGAATGCAGTATTACACCGATATACCACATATACCATTTAGTATATTTTTAGTATTTTTGCAGTATATTCGGTATATTTTGAGAATTGCTTTTATTTAAAATGGGTAGCGGTTATCTCACAGTCGAGTACACTCGACTGTAGCTTTCTTACTTGTTTTTTTTTTATCATTTTATAAAGGAATATATTGGGAATCAAATCAGTATCACTTTTTGCAAACATATTAGGCGAGAACTCTTTTTGCCATAAAGTTAAGAGAGGCTTTTGAACTGTTATAGAGCAGATTTCGAGCAGACTTCGAGAACACTTTCCTTGGATACGTTTTGATAACAGTTTTCTGGAAGCATGTTTTGAAAACACTTTCACGAATATCACAACCAGAACTTAAATTTATTTTGGGCAAAAGTGTTTCTAGTTAATGTGTCATTTCATGCATCTTATCGAAGGCTTTTAAATTACTTTCAATAAAGTTTTAATTACATTTGCTCGGTAGTATTTGTGTTTTAATTTACTTTATAATCTTACATTGATTCCTAAATTCTGCACAATTCAATGTTTATAATTTTGTTAAACATACATAGAATTGTGCAGAATTTAGGAATTCAGAATTTAGGCAAATCTATGTAAGATTATAAAGCAAGTAAGCATATAATTATGATATACAAAGAATTGTACAGAATTTAGTGAATGCTTTTCCAATGCAAAATTTGTGACTAGTAATGAGATTAATGTAAGATTATTTACAATTTTATAACTAAATACAAAAATACATTCATATACTTATATGTATTTTAAAATAATAAATATTTATTTTCATATTGGTTGCCAATTTTCGCTGAGTGTTTAACAAGCTCACAGATCATCAGTTGCCTTCTGTCCACATCCGCATCAGCATTTCCATTTCCATTTGCATTTGCATTTGCATCAGCATCTGCATCAGCATCTGCATTTATTTGTGCATAACCTCAAAAATGAGTTCGTCATGAACAAATCAATTTTGGTGCGCGTTGAACCTTTTGTTTTTTTTTTGCTGTTTGCCTCAAAGACCGTTAAATGTGCTAAAAATGCAAATTTCCTGCTTATGGCAACGACTTGTCCCTGTCCCTGTCTCTGCTCCTCTCACAGTTCCTGCAACTGCAACTGCAACAACAGCGACCGAGTCTGACCTTTGCTTTTTCCGATGGCGATGAATGAAAACAGTTGTTGTTGTTGTTGCTGCCCTGGGGGGCTGTAAGAGTCGAAGCAGGTGGAAAGATCATCACCATCGCTGCGCCGCAACGTTGCAATTGTGTGGCGTTAATAGTTTTGTTGCTGTTGTTGTAACTGGCATATTTCCATGCTGATGATTAAATTGCGATAAATTTTGAGCAAATTGCAATTCGTGTACAACAAATTGCAAAGGCGTCAGGATCTGGCCAGATGTGTCGAAAAAGATTGCCAGATCGCGTGGGCGTCTCACAGCACAGTACAGACTGAGTGCGGGTGCGAGAGTGGGACGGCAATAGATGCTGCTTAGACTAGGTGAAAGCTCACTGCAGGCAGAGAGAGGCAAAGCTTCAAAGCGAGACGAGATGAGACGAGACGGAGCTAGATTTATCAGCGATAAATCAAACATTTGCATGCTGCAGGCCACGACAGCAATTGACACATGAGACAGGCGAGGCAGACAGACATGCAGAGGGGGGAGGGAGAGACAGAAGGCAGCGAAAGGAGCTGGAGGAGGGGCATGCGATTGAAATTGAATGGTTTAAATGGTCATTTCAATGGCTGCAATTTAACAAGCCATAATTAGTTGATTGCTGTTCACAAAGCAAATAAACAAGCAGCAGCAACAGCAACAACAACAACAACAACAACAACTACGACGAGTTTGTTATAAACGCCAACTGACAATTGACATTTGCATAGGCCGCGCCGCGACGTCGGTTAAATTGAAAGGACTCCCGAGGCCAGTACAAATACAAATACAAATACAATTCTACATGCATAAATAAGCAGGCGTTACAAACTGTTCACACACACACATACACACAGTCACTCTGACAATAACAGAAATGCACGCAAGCAGCGCAGCCATCACACACATGTCCATGTCACATGGGCGCTCATTCTGCCACTGTCGCTGTTGCTGCCTGTGACGCTGCTGCTGCGCTGCGCTGCTGTCAGCGCATTCTGTTTGGTTTGTCGGCCATATTGCGCTTCACTCTCTCTCGCACTGCTTGCTTGCTGCGCCTCTCTCTTAAAAGCTTAACCGCATGCAGTGTTACTGTTGTTGCCTGTGGTTCCTCTTCTGCTTCTCATTGTTGTTGCTGCTGTTATGTGTGCTATTTATTAACCTTTAATTTAATGCTATTTGCTTAGGCAACAACACAACAAAAAGCGAAGCAACCAACTGACGACAGGCCATCGCCTTGCAATTACCCTTTCCCAAGCTTGAGGTTGCAAAGCTCATTCTCTCTCTCTCTCTATCTCTCTCTCTCTCTTTCTCGTTCTGTCTGTCTTAATATGTAATTAGTTGATTGTCTGCCCGGTTCAAATGTCGCGTTTGTTTGTTTGCCATTCGCGTGTGCGCTACGCTCTTTTGTTGCTTACATATTTACATGCACGCATGTGTGTGTGTGCGAGTGTGTGTGTGAGTACAATGGAAATGACATTGGAATTGGGAACTGGGAACTGGGAATGGGAATTCGAAATGGAAATGGAGCGTCTGAGTGATCGTTAAGGCGGAGCGACAACTTGCAACTAATGACAGTTGATTGCAGCCTTTGATTGAATGTAAACTGTATGAATAAATATGTTATGTACACTCAGTCTCAGTCTCTCATTTTGATTCAATTTCAGGGTGCATATTGTGACATTTATCATTTATTTACCCCTATCATTTTCCCCTACACTAGTCAAACTGATTATATTGCGTATGCCTCGATTTGCTATAGTGTGATTTACAATTAGCTAATGAACAGATCAAAAGCTTCAGATGCCATCATTAATTTAACAATAGATTACTTTTGGCATTTCAACTGTCATACAACTTTATTAGTTCTTAAAAAAAAAGACTTAGAATAATTAAATAAATATTATTTTTTGTAAGAAATTCATAAATGTTTAAGAATGAAATACAAATTAAAGTAAGTATTTTAAATTCTGCTAAGTTTCTGTCTATTTAAATATATAATATTCGATTTATGTATATATTTTCGATTTGTAATATTTTTAAATATTATAATATAATCAATTAAAGCGTGTCTCTAGATTTTAACTTTTGTTTTAACTATTTTGAGCCCATTACAATGATTTGTTTCACTTATGTTGTAATCATTAATATAAAATATTTTCAAAAGTTGTTCATAAAATCAAATAAATACTTAAAAGAAATAAATTTTAATAAGCCTTTACTCACAATTGCATATTTGTCTTACTTATTTTGTAAACAGATATTATTTAAACGTATTAAAGAATTTGTTCAATATAATCGATTATGATTAATTTCCACATATGCCAATTGGAATTTTAGTCCACTCTTTGAGTACATATCCCAATAAGATTCAAGTATACAATTGTTTGTCTCATTTTTATAAACATTTTTGTAATACATCTATTAAGGATATTTTTGATTAATAAAAGTTTAAGAATGAAAAAAAATATTAATGTAAGTATTTTAAATTTTGCAAAGTTTCTTTCTATTTAAATTCATTAGATTGATATATATTTTTTTTTGTAATATTAAATACTTTAAACAATTATATTATAAATAAAAACTGTCTTTACATTTAAAATAAAAATTTACTTTCAAACACGCTTTTGTTTCAATTATTTGTATATATTTTTTTAATTGTATTGTGTTTTGAATTACCTTATTTTATAGTATTATTGTGAAATCATTTTTATTTACCCCATTAATAAATCAATTTCATCGATATTATCTAAATTTTCCATTCCCTTTGTTTGATTGATAAATTGAACAAATCAAAACTCATCTAAAATCTGTTTAAGGTGTATTATTAAGTTTTTAATTAATTTAATATTACAAAACTAGTGTAGTTTACTGTATATTTAAATTAGTTGCACTCCCCCTTTTAGAACGTACGTTTGTTTAATTGTCAGTTGCACAGTCCAATCAGAGACAACCGAGTGAACGAGTCCCACTCCATGTCCAATTAGAATCAATTTGCATGGCAAGTGGAAAATCGTTTAGCTGTCAATTAAATACAATTTCCACATGGCTGTTATTGATTTTTTGTTGACGGCTAAAACGAAAACGAACCACGTTTGGTTTTTGAGAGAGGGAAGAAGAGAAGAGAGATAGAGAGAGAGGGTGGGAGAGGGAGAGGAGAAGTGAGGAGCTCAATCGTTGGTTGCGTTGGAGGGCAATCGACGGCTTTCATCATGTGTTAATTGCAATTAGAGCAGCACGCAGCCATGTTTGTTAAACAGTTGTATGTGTGTATGTATGTGTGTGTGTGTGTGTGTGTGTATTGGTCTATTAGGTATTCAAATAACGAGACGTTAGCATATTTTGTTGTTTGCCTGTCAATGGACTAGACAAACATAAATTGAGACAAGAAATTAAATCAGTTAATGGGTGAAGGAAAGAATGAGGAGGGGGAGGAGGAGGGGGAAGGGGTTGGCATTGCGCAACTGAAATTATTAATTTGCGCAACAGTTGTAGCCATTTTGTAAAGCTGACTTATGACATAGTCATGTCCATTGTTTGCTAAACGACATTAGACAAACCACAAGCAACAAACGACAAACGACAAACGACAATCGACAACAATCGGCCACAATCGCAATAATAAATGCTACGATTCGATTAAAAGATCACAGCGCAAACGAGAAGCATACGAACAACAACAACAACAGTAACATCGACGAAAAATCGCATGCAATTCCAATAAGATTGACAATGAGCGCGGCAGCCTAACGAGCCTGCCATCAAGGCGACTGCGACTGCGACAGCATGTGCTAGAGCGAGCAAGCAATAGTTCAGCCTGGACTACAGTTGAAGCTGAGCTTGCTCTCTTTATGTTGCTTGTTTGTAAGCTACATACATTTTTGCGCGTCAACTCGCGCTCTCCCTTTGTCGCGCTCTCTCTTTTGGTGTATTGTGTGTCTGTTTGTATTGGTGTGTGTGTGTGTATGCGAGGGGATCCATAGACTGCGCTGCGCTTTGTTTAAATAAAAGCCTCTTTAAGTTTATCTATTGGGTCGCATCTAAATTGTGTGGGGAGCCCGTCGCCGGTCGCCTCGCTTTGCGATTATGCTATTTGTTGCTGCTGTGACTTTGCTGCCCGCTGCCCGCAGTCGGCAGTCGGCAGCGGCAGCGGCAGCGCAGCAACTGCGATTCTCTTGTAATGTTTTGCCGGCGCGCTTTTATTTTTGCTGTTGCTTTTGCTTTGGGTCTCTTTGACTTGGTTTCTGTTTCTGTTGCTGCTGCTGCTGTTGTTGTTTTCGTTATTGTTGTTGTTGCTGCTGCTGTTGTCGTTACTTATTGCTTGTGTTGTACGCTTCATGTTTTGATTGTATTTATTTTAGTTTGAGTAACTTTACTTTTTGCTGCCGTGTCCATTTCTGATGAAGATTTTCTGCGCGATTAACTGGCGAGATCGCCTTACGCGGCGCCTTTTATGTGAAAAGCGTTTCGTGCGCAGCTTTAATCATGTCTCTTTTCATGGAACGCATGAGCACTGAGAGCGGGTGGTTGGTGCGGGGGGTGCGGTAGGGGGGTAATGGAGTATAACATAATGGGGCAAAACATTTGCGATTGCGATTCGCATTGCGCAGACATTTGAGCAATTGCGTTTAATTTTATTCATAATTCGTGTCTAGGGTTTCTCGACCGCTTTTAATCGCTGTATAATTGTAGCTACCTTCCCTCCCCCCGCTCCTCCCGCTCCCCCTCCTCAAGCTCACTTGCTGTGCTGTGATCGGAGCTGAAATTAAGCTTGATTAATTTGTTGGCTGCGTTATCGACGCGTCGGCATCAGTAACAGAGGCCGCGACCTGGGCACCAAACCAAAAAAAAAAAACAAAAATGTACATAAATTGTATATAAAGGGGCAACAAAGTTATTAAACTGGATTGGGTGTGCAATTGGGGCGTGGCACTGCGGCCACAGATAATAAAGCGTGGACAGAAAGAAATAAAAGCACTGGAATTTCTATTTTATGGCCAACGGATGTTGTCTAAAAACGAGCTAAAAGCAATGTTTTAATGGCCCATTTTGAGAGATCGATGTGGATAAGATAAATGCGGCTTATTAATTAGCTGCCCTACGCATTGCTATTCCACTGGAATATACTGGAATATATACTGGAACACACACACACCCAACACTCAAAGTGCAGCAGCCAAAGTGCAAACCTAACCTCACTTTTCCACGCACAGTTCGGCGGCCAATTAGACAAGCTCACACACACACGCACACGCACACACATGTGTGTAGTGAGTGTTGATGTGTGTAGCAAAAAAGGCATCAAAAACAATTATGAAATCACAGCAGATGTTGGAAACAAAATTGTGGTGGTGATTTATAAAGCGCAACAGCAACAGCAACAGAAACAGCAACAACAAAAAACAACAACAATGACATCAAAAAGCGAAACAATTTCACTTCTTTTTTGTTTTGTATTTTATTGAATAAGCAAAAAGCAAAAGACACGAAGAGGAGCAGCATGTGTTACACAAACACACACAAGTATACGTGTACGTGTGTGTGTGTTTGTGTTTGTGTGTGAGAAGAGGATGGAGGATGCCACTAAAAGGACTGCAGATGCGCAGCCACAAGCCAGAAACTTATGTACGCTGGAGATTTACGACTTAAATGCTGCAGCGCATAATCAAAAAGACAAGCGCACTAGGAGCAGGCGACGTTGGCAGCGGCAGCGGCAGAAGGAACAACACCGAAGGCAGCGACGCTGGCAGTGCACTTAATTAACAAATATACAAACACTTAACATAACCTCAACTGACAGGCTGACCGCGGCAGCGAAGACTGAGTGAGTGAGTGTGCTGTGCTCGCGAGAGCGAGACAACGCTAGTGTGCCAGCCAAATGCCTCACACCCTCACTCGCAAACACAAACACACACACTCACACACACAAGCGAAGCGCAACGCAGCTCGTTGCTTATTGGATGTTCGAAATGCGAGAGAGCGCAGTGAGAGAGAGAGAGAGACAACTGTGTGTATGTGTGAGTGTGTTGTTCTTATTGCCGTTCCGGTTTTTAGGCCCTGCGAGTGAAGCGACTGCTCGCTCTTTTGGTTTTGCTCATTTCTGCCGTCTCGTTTAGTTGCAAGTTCGCGGGAGCTTCAGTTGGTTCAGCTGACTGGCAGAGCGCACGTAGCGGAAACCCGGGCGAGACACTTTTTATTGTTTTTCTCCACAAACCGTCGTCGAGCGCTTTTTAATAGTTTTTATTATCTACTAGTATATCTATACACCGCTTTTCGCCGCTCGCCTATATAGAAAACTTGAAAGCAGCGAACGCCACCTAGCGGCGAGCAGCCAGCAACTGTGCGCGTGTGCTTGCGTGCGTACGTGTGTGTGTGTGCGTGTGTGTGTGCGTGCGTGTGTGCGTGTTCAATTTGTGTGTGAAAATGCCGACGGCTTTGCAAGCGGGCAAATCAGACTGCAGCCAGGGCTAGCGAGCTAAATTGATCCCCGTCCCCCTAACCCCCTCCTCGAACCCCCTCACCAGCGTGCCCTAGAACAAAACTGCATACAGTGGCTGCTGCACTTATGTCCACGCTGGCCAGCAGTCGCCATCCGACGCTGAATCTGACCCTCAAGCGCAGCCTCAGCAGCAGCAGCAGCAACAACAACAACAGCAACGAACTCCAGCCGCAGTTGGAGTCGCCTGCCACAGCCACAGCGGATGCAATGCATCCGGATTGCCTGCCCCTGCCCCTGCCCCTCCCGCTGCACGGCAGCCGCAGTCCACAGCTGCGGCCGCCCGACGATGGCGACATGGAGGACGCCAGTTCCGCCTGCGATGAGCACATGGTCAACATCCTGGATGATCCGCCGGATGAGGACGAGGCCGATGCAGAGGAGGAGGAGCTCGATGATGCCGCCAGCTGTTGCAGCGAGAACAGCGTGCTGAGCGTCGGACAGGAGCAATCGCATGTGGCTGCCGCTCAAGCGCGACAGCGGCTGCTGATGAGCCAGCTCTATCGACCGTCGGCATTCAGCAGCGTGACCACGCCCCATTCGCCCAGCGAGGCAGAGGAGGCAGCCGGTCAGATGGCGGCTCCAGCTGCAAGTTTTCAGGAGGAATTCCTCCGTAAATCCCAACTCTACGCCGAGGAGCTGATGAAGCAGCAAATGCAGCTGATGGCAGCGGCTCGAGTGAATGCTTTAACAGCGGCCGTGATGCCATTGGGTGGCTTAAGGGGTCCCAAGGTGTCGCAGCAACTGCAGATGGCTGCAGCAGCAGCGGCAGCGGCAGCCATGCGACCCACAACGGGGCAGGATGCGTTGGCGCAGCTGACGGCCACGGCGTTGGGCATTGGAAGTGCAACGCATCCGCATCAGCTGCTGATGCAGCAACAGTTGCAGCCGCTTTCGTACCAGCAGCAACAGCAACAGCAGCAACAACAGCAACAGTTGCAGCAACAACACTACAACAACAACAACAACATACAGCATCACAACAACAACAATGTGCGCGAAGTCAAATTCAGCATCGACAACATACTGAAAGCGGACTTTGGCTCCCGCCTGCAACAACGTTTGGCTGCAGTTCCAGGAGCAGCCGCAGCGGCTGCAACTGTTGCAGCTGCAACGCCAGCAGCAGCGTTGAGCCTGAAGGCGCCTCGGAAGTCAGCGAAGCCGCTGAACTTGGCGCCCGTTCAGCTGCAATCGCAACCGAGTCTGAGCTTCTCCAGCAGCCTGGCGAACATCTGCAGCAACAGCAACGATTCGAATAGCACGGCAACCAGCAGCAGCACAGCGAACAATGCGCCAGCCATTGATCTGGTCAAGTCGCCCAATGCCACGTCGCCAGCACCCGCCAAGAGTGTCGAGGAGGCAGCCACAGCATCAGCAGCAGGGGGAGCAACGGGAACAGCATCAACGACAACAACGGGAAACAGTTCCACGCCCATCGTGTGGCCAGCGTGGGTTTATTGCACCCGCTACAGCGATCGTCCCAGTTCAGGTGAGTTCAAGTAGTTGATAAAGAAAAGATAATTCATCAAGTTGTAGAAATTTCTAAAGTTGTATTTCATACTTTATTGAATGAAAAATTCAAACAAGCAAAAGTTATAATATCTTAACTTCGAAGGCACCTTGTGAAAACTTTTGTGAGGAGAAAAAATAAATAAATTACCTTGTGATCTATTTTAATAATTTACACCCTCCGAAGATACCCTTTGAGGTCTTTAGGGAGGAGAAATAATAATATAATTAGATTAGAAGGAAACCTATTGCATCGAAAATTGTTGACATTGCATTTCTATTGAAAATATTCGGATATATTAGAATGAAAATTGGATAAATAGTAAACATATTAATAGGTTAATAATCTACAAGCTTCGAAGACACCTTATGAGCACTTTAGTGATGAGAAATGATAATATTCTTAGATTAGAAGGAAACCTATTGAATCCGAAATTTCAGAAATTGCATTTCTTTTGAAAATATTCGGATATATTAGAATGAAAATTGGATAAATAGTTACTAAGTTAATAATCTACAAGCTTCGAAGACACCTCATGAGCACTTTAGTGATGAGAAATGATAATATTATTAAATTTTAAGGAAACCTATTGAATCCGAAATTCCAAAAATTGCATTTTTATTGAAAATATTCGGATAAATTAGGATGAAAATTGGATAAATAGTAAACATATTAATAGGTTAATAATCTACAAGCTTCGAAGACACCTCATGAGCACTTTAGTGATGAGAAATGATAATATTATTAGATTAGAAGAAAATCTATTGAATCCGAAATTCCAGAAATTGCATTTTTATTGAAAATATTCGGATATATTAGGATAAAATTTGGATAAATAGTTAATAAATTAATAATCTACAAGCTTCGAAGACACCTCATGAGCACTTTAGTGATGTCAAATAATATGTTAATATAATTAGATTAGAAGGAAACCTATTGCATCCAAAATTGTTGACATTGCATTCCTATTGAAAATATTCGGATAAATTAGAATGAAAATTGGATAAATAGTAAACATATTAATAGGTTAATAATCTATAAGCTTCGAAGACACCTTATGAGCACTTTAGTGATCAGAAATGATAATCTGATTAGCTATGCACAACTTACAAAGGAAATAGTTCTGTGTTTAATGAGGTGAAAACCTATCGCATTAAAAATTTCAGAAATTACATTTCTATTGAATATATCCAAATAAATTTAAATGAAAATTAAATAAATAGTGAATATTTTAAAAAGAACGCAACTTGAAAAGGATTACTAATCATATTCTATTTCTACATATAGAAAAGTGTGATTTATTTTGGTGAAAAGTTCCTTTAAAGGGAACTTTAAATCCTAGGACAAATTAAGAAGAAACCTAAGAATAGTTAGAGTTATGACGGAAAAAGTAATCACAAGACAGGACAGAAAAGAATTTAAAAGTCCGATAAGGAAAGTTCTCATACAAAACTCAATTACAGAACAGTAAATCCATCGCAATTGAGATAGAAAGGAAGATATTTCTTCAGACAGGGATAGAAAAGTAAGAACTACATCGAAATAAGACCAACAAATTGCAGAAATCTAACCAAATGAAACACATAAGTAAGAGAAAGAAAGTCCTTATACAATAAACTCTTAAGAAGTCAATTCTTCTCAAATAAACATAGAAGTAAAACATTTCATAGGAAATAAAACAGAAATAGAAAAGTCCTCATACAAAACTGAATTCCTGAGCAGTCAATTTTTCTCAAGGAAAAATATATGAGGGACAGAAAAGTAAGAACTACATCAGAAAAGACCAGTAAAGTGAGGAAATCAAACCAAATGTATGAGAAAGAAAGTCCTTATAGTCCCAATAAACAAGTCTCTTAAGAAGTCAGTTCTTCTCAATTAAATATAAGCATTAGCATTTTATAGGGTTAAACCATATTCTTAAGAAACACAAGGAAATAAAACAGGAACAGAAAAGTCCGAAAAATGTCTCAACAAAGTGCGGAAATCAAAGCAAATGTGAGACACCTGACAAGGCTGCTGACAACTGCGCTAAGCTCAACTCAACTGAACTGAACTCAACTACTCATAGAGTGTTAGTGTATTGGATGTGTGGAGTGGCTTGAGTGGCTCGTAAACAGTTGAGCAAACAAAGTGGCAACCACAGAAGAGAGAACTCGCTGACGCCCTGACGTCCGTCTGCCTTTTGCCTTTGCCTTTTGTCGTGGCGTCAATCTGCAGCTCATTAGTTTGCAACCACCAAAAAAAGGGACGCACACGCTCACTCCACACACACACACACACACACACACACACACACACACATAAATACAGCACATACTGAGCACCCTCACTCCAGTGTGTAGTCTAACCCCACAATGCTATGCCTCCTCCCTCTTCCTCTTCCTATCCCTCCATCCATTTCAACCACATCCACAGGCACTTACTCGGGTCTCATGAAGTGTCTGCTCGAGTGGTTTTTATGTCCTTATGGCTTATGTAACATAACTTAAGCTCATTATGCGCCCTGACTCTCTCCCTCCCTCTTCCTCTCTTCCATCGCTCTCCCTCTCTCTCTTGCTGACAATCATGGCACTCATGAATTTAGTTTATGCCACCGCAGAGAATTTTCGAGTAATCGTTTGCCTAATAATTTGATGTGGCAACATTATCCTTGCCCTTGCCACCACCCTCCACTTCCACTTCCAGTTGCAGTTGCAGAGTCACTTTTGACTTGTCATTAGCCAACACTGCCCCACAAACCATATGTCTGCCATTAAGTAGTAAATCAAAGTGGATAAAAGCCGATTGTGACTATAATATGGAAGTACTTGAGTTAAGTGTATGATTGGAAAACAGTCTATTGCTTCCAATAAAACGCTGAAATATGGCATTCATTTAAACGCTTATAAATACTTAATCAATTTGTTGATTAGATGATAAACATGTTAATAAGGGGATACAAAAACAATTCTATTTCCATTTGAAAATTGCTTTTAAACTTTGATATATGTTATGATATAAAATTAAAGCATTGATGAAAATTTCGGAAATTACTAAACGGATTCATTTAAAGGTTACAAAATGTTTATTTCATTTGAGAAATAATATTTTAAAAATATTTATCATTAATAAAACTTAAGTGAAATTCAATATGTTGCTAAGGTGACTCCAAAGATGTTTCTATTTCTATTCAAAAATTGCTTGATACTAAATGAAATATTTGTCTTAAAAATGTTTATGATCAGGTAAAAGTCAGATGTATCTAATAAAATGCTGGAATAGAAAGAATTTGTAAATTATCAATTTTTGTGATTACATAGATATTAAAAACTTAATCATAATCTATCATAATATATATACATATATTAAAAACTAAATCAAATCATTTAATACTTAATAAATATTGGAAGTTTTTATGTGTTGTAATTTTATTTTCAAAATATTTACATATATTTCACAAGTAGACGAAAGTTTATATTGTAGAAAAGACCAATTTGACTTTTTGTACAAAAAGAGTTTGAAAATCAAATAAATATTTTATAAAGAACGAATGAATTGTAAAAATCATTCCAACAGTCCATTAAAAATCATCCTAAAATGAAATTGCAATCTTTTTGTTAGATTGAATATATATAATAAAAACATTCAATTTTTGTTGAATTAAATTCATGTTCAGATAACGAAATTCTCCAAAGATTTCAAATAATTCCCTTCCAATATGGAAGTTGGAAGGGAACCTGAAAGGAAGTTGATATCTAATGAAGTATATACTTAATTACCAGAACTTTTCCAGGTACTCATTAGGTAATCATTTTGCTAAATGATCTATTGATTCATTGTCGCTAGTTATAAGCGAATACTTATGAGTGTACTTGCGAGTGTACTCATACGATTTGTTCCGGCAATTTGCTCATTACACTGATTAATGTCACAGGCATCCATTTGAGTAATTGCGGGCACTCAGTTGTCAACCGAGTCGTAGCCCCATCTATCCTCATACTCGCACTCATACTCACATACTCATATTCGTATTCATATTCGTTGTCGTATTCGTATTCGTATTCATTCCAATCCCGAGAGTTGAGTGCATAAATCTACGCTTTTAGGTGGGTTTGTCGCGTTCGCTAATTAACCACAAAAACGAAACGAAACCAAACGAAACGAAGCGTTTTTCTCCCTCCCTCCCTCTCTCTCTCTCTCACTCTCACTCTGTGTTGTTGCTATCTCTCTCTCTGTTTTTTTGAGGTGTGTTTATTGTAAGTATTATGCAGTTCTTTGTTGTTGCTGTTGTTGTGTTTATAAATTTAGCGTGACTAAAACGAGATCTCGATCGCATTTGCGGTTCCATAATTTGAATGAATGTTGTAGGCGATGGCGTCGACTCCAACTCCAACTCCAACTTCGACTTCGACTTGAAACTTCGCCTGAGTTGGAGTTGGAGCTGCAAACAATGATTTAGCGTGAGATTTGAACAACAACAATAACTGCAAACAAAAAATGGGACAGCAAAAAAAAGTATCATTGAAATGCACACACAAAATTCCAAAATAAAACTCATAAATCTGACGCTTTTGAAAAATTGCCACGGCCAAGCGACACGAAATATTATTAAATATTATTAAAAGGTGTTAATTTGACAAATTAATGCGACGTGACGTAAGATTTGATAAAGCCAAGATAATTTAATTCCTAGCAAGCACATGGAACTAGATTGAGAACTAACATTTAAAGCTTTGACTGGAAACTCGACTCTAGTCTTTAGCAAAGAATAAATATTTGTTGGTATTTTAAGACATGCATGCACATCAGATTCAGGAAAACATATAGTTAAATATTTGTACCAAAGCAAATTATACTAAATTTATTATAAACTTGAAGTAGCTTATTAAACTAGTCTGATTACTATTAAATTGATAGCTTCCTTATTGATTATAATAAACTTTAAGCAACTTATTTATTTAATCAAATAATTATGAAATTAACAGCTTTCTTATGGATTCGAAAATCATTAAAAGCACATTAATATTAATAACTTCATTAATTGGCTTTAAAAACATTATTAAAACTGAAAACTTTTCAGCGAAAGCATAATCGAAAGCACATTAAAACTTAAGCTTGCAATTGAAAGTGGCTGTACAATATTTATATTTGAAAGCCCATTAAAATTTATCTTTTTATGTTTGTCTTTAAAACATTATTTAAAGCTTATCGACGAAAGCATAATCGAAAGCACATTAAAACGTAAGCTTACATGAAGAATGCAATTGAAAGTGTCTTAAAAACAGTTGTAGTTATGTTTAAGGAAAGGAAAACTTTTATTGTTTCTGTCAGCTGGGAAAATCGTGCAGCTAAAAATCGTTAAAAGCACTATTAAAGTTAAACTTTACATGCAATAGTTGTACAAACAAGATGTAAAGCTATTACAGCATTGTTAAAGCACAATAAATATAAATGACTTAATAATCTACTTCAAAACGAAAGTTGTTTGCCTATTGTTGTCAGTTCAAAAATTACTTAAAAGCACATTAAAGTTGTATGTACATGATAATAACAATATTCCTAAACTGTTGACTTCAAACAAAATATTTTACGAGATAGCAGCATGTTCGAAAAGCACCTTGAATGCTAGTTGAAGTCGATTATTAAATAGTTTGTTAAAGTAACATTATGTTGGCTTGCCTTCAAAAGCTCATAAATGGTTTGGATTGCTTGTAAAGTTCACTGTAAAGTTGTTAGAGTATTGTTAAGGTTTATTATTGATTTTGTCATTGGAGTATAGCGATGTTTTCAAAGTTTTGTGAACAAAAGTGTTCTCGAAAGCTTCTTAAAATATGGCATAAAATTTCTATAAAATTTGTTATAGTTCTATTTAATGATTATTCATTGTAATAATAGTTTGTATCGAACATATCGAAAACATATGAAAATAAAAATGTTATTAAATATGTTAGTTTTTGTAAACATGCTTAAACATTTGGGATACTTCAATGATTATTGAATGTGTTACAAGAAAAATATGTATTTCTTTAATGTTGTGAGCAAAAGTTTCTTTTAAAGCTTTAGAGAACATGTCATCAACATTTGTATAACATTCTATTCTATTTTGTTATAAGAACAAATAAATGTCTTGAAGAAAATTCGAAACCTGGCAGCAAATGAAATTGTAATTAAATTTGTTACAGTTCTATTAACTTGTTCGTTATATTTTATCAAAATTTGATATATATTTATCTAGTTGAAGTATTGTCAAGTATTATTATTACTAACTTTAGTACATGGCTTTAAATTTGTCGGTTGTTTGAAATTTGAATGGAACTTTTCAGTGGAATCCATTAACTCTTTGCACTTTAAACATTGCTGTAAGCTTTAAATTGTTTGTTTTCATGTAGAGTCTTTATTTTATTAAAATGGCAATGTTAACACTTTGGGGGATAAAGGCGCTTTAACAGCGATTTGCTGGGCTGCCAATTATGTTAGAGAGAGATAGCTAACAAAACTCGATAAACTCTTGGCTAACTTCTGGCTGCCAATTTTCGCATTTGTCCAGCACTTGGCGCTCATTTAACAGTAGCCTCAGAGGCAGCAGCAGCAGCAACAACAGCGATCGCCACTGAACCATTAAGTAATTTTCAATTTGCCCAGAACGAGCAACAACAGCAACAACAACAATGCAAACGGGCAACAAACGATGCGAGGCGATGCGGCAAGCGGCATGAGGCATGAGGCATGAAGTGGAGTGCGGTGTGGCATGGCGGCTGCTGCTGCTGTGGCTGCTGCTGTGGCTGCCACAACAATGACAACGTAAACAAACGAATTTCAATTACCCATCAGCCAGCCTGCAATTACCTAGAGTTCTTCTCTTCTCTTCTCCTCCCTCCCTTCCTCAGCAGCAGCAGCGGCAAAAGAATTTTCCGCGCTGGAAATTGACTTGGAAAAAGTTTTTGCGCTCAATGGAAAATGTGCTTAGAAAATTGGCCACAGCCATTTGCCATTTGCCAGATGCAAAACCAGAACATTAACAAGAAGAAGAAGATGCACAAATTCTCTTCTCTCTTAGCTTCTTCGTTGAAAGCATTTCTCTCCGCAT
Source organism: Drosophila kepulauana (assembly GCA_023558455.1). Classification (NCBI taxonomy): domain Eukaryota; kingdom Metazoa; phylum Arthropoda; class Insecta; order Diptera; family Drosophilidae; genus Drosophila; species Drosophila kepulauana. The sequence continues at coordinate 2,018,148 of CM042369.1, forward strand.
TTCTCAGCCACTTTCGCCCATTAAACTGCGCAGTTTATCACAATCTTTGCAATTGAAACTACAGCAAAATAATTTAGTATTCTGCAGCATAATTGTGATTAAGTGGGCCGCCCATCCATTGATGTTCCTTGCCACTTCAACCTCAAATCATCTTTAGGTTCATCATCATCTTCATTCTCAATCTCAGCCACCCAGTTGGGCGTTGTTTTTGGAATCAATACTTGCCACAGGCGACCTACTTGCCACAGACATGTGTTGCATGCGTTGCATGTGTGACTGCTGTGGCAACTAGTCAGCTTTAGCTGGCCAAAGTGTCTAAGCACTTTAGCTGACCATTTGCTTTGTTGGCCATGAAATTCAAATACAACTCTATTATGTAATTCGTGCTGAAATCGAAATAGCTAAAACAGCACATGAATGATAATAATATTATATTAAAAATGTTATACTCAAAATTGAATTCGATGATAATTATATGATAAAAATAAGTTACAAAATAGAAAAGTCGATAAAATAAATATATTTAATAATCCCTTTCTGTTTGAATTGATGAAGTTGTACTAAAAATTATATGAAGAAATACATTATGCTAATACTATACGACACTTTTACAATACTAAAATTCAGACAATAGAACAACTGATTAAATATAGAACATGCGTAAAGATAAAATCAAAAATAACAAAATATCAAGCAATAAATTGCGACTCGATTTTTTTTTGTATAGTATTGTAACAACCATAATGCTAATTGTATCTTGTTAATAAATTATATAAATAATGAAAATGAAATCGAATATAAAAAATGTGAAATACAAATGTGGAATCCTAATTTCTATAAATATTAAAAACTTTTTATGACTACATTCATTAATCAGAGTTAAAATTATAAATAAAATAAATAATAAAAGAAGACATTTCTAGCCATAGGTTTATTAAAGTATTTAAAATAAATCAATAAATAAATCAAATAATTAAATAGTGATTATTTAAGCAAGAAAATTTCAATTTAGCCTTAAAAGAAAATCTGAATAAGTATTTACAAATATATGTTAAGCAAGCGAAGAAAAACAACTTTTTCATTTTTAGGGAAAAATATTTTCAAAAACGTAAAAAAGTTTTTTGTTTAATATAAATGTTGAATATAAATAAATGTTATGAAGTGGATATAGAAAAAAGTGCGGCAATATTCTTAAAATGTACCGAATTACTATACCACACAAATACTAGAATATACAGAAGACTATATGTATTTGGTATAATGATATGGTACTACTTTCAAAATATACTTTAAGTATAAAATATACCAGACCCGATTGCAATAGGCGTTTTTTGGCTATTCAAAAGTATTTCTTAACTTCTTCAATTTTTGTCTAATCGCATACAAATTCAGTAATCATAAATACTGTACTACAAAAAGTTTTGAAAAAGAAAATGATTGCAATTAATAAATTACGGTTATTATATTAATTATTCACTATAATGCAGCGCTATTAATAAGCAATGTAATGAACGTTGTTATTAACTTTTCAAAGACAATATGCACTTTTTAAAGGCTGTAATCAATTATTGATTGCCTTAAGAATTGCTTTAAGAGCGCCTTCGCTCGCTTTGTAGTACTAGGACAATTTCTTTAAGCCCACTTCATGACGATAAAAGTAAAGACCAATAACAAAAACAAAAGCAAAAACAATGCAGACTGAAATGGGCCTTTAACATGGACATGCTTTATGACCCAAATGCATTCATAACTACGCATATGTGAAGCTGTCACGTCATATGATAATCACGATATGGGCAATAGACGCAGTGGGAATACTTTTCACTCCCCACTCCCCGCTCTCTCCTCTCTATTCTCCTCTTACTTGGCAGTCTTGGCCTTAGAAGGCAAATTGAGCCATTGAAGCGAGGCAACAAACTTGTCTAACAATTTGCTGTGTTCGTTGTTGTCGCTGTTGTGCGTGTTTCTTTGAGGAGAGAATGTTTTGCTTTTCGCTGGAGTTATGCTCAGCTCTCGGGTTTTGGGTCAAAAGCAGCATAACTCAACGCCTCAGAGTCAGAGGCATGGCAATCAGCTCGAGGCGCGATTTATGAAGTGACAAAAATTAATTTCAACTGTTAAGTTATCGCCAACTGCAAGCTGCAGCAAGCTGCAAGTTGCAACTGCAACAAAACTGTAACTGGTAGTGCCTTTTAAGGCACAACTGCTGCTGCTGCAACAACAGCAACAACAATAACAACAACAACTGTCGTTGCTGCTATGCGCCTCGCACTGGCAATAAAACTGTCCACTCTGGGCCTGGCCAAGAGTTCCCGGTCCAAAACGAGACCATATCAGCCAGCAAAAATGTCGTTTAAACTGTGCTGCTGACCGCATTTGGTTAATGTGATCTGCTATTGCTTTTGTTGCTGCTGTTGCTGCTGTAGTTTGTCACAGTTGTTGCTGCTGCTGGTGTTGGGCCTGTCGTAGATATGGTCTCAAATTGTTGAGGTTGAGGCAAATGCTGTTAATTGTACTGTACCCAGTAATCGGTAATCAGCAACGACTCGACAAGACTGCTGTATACTAGTTAATATTATTATGCATTTATTAGACAACTGTTTTATATTTGCGTATACTATATATTTTTATTTTAATCATTATTTATTTATAATACTTTACTAGAAAGGAGGGGAATAAATATATGAAAAAAATATATTGCATAACAGAATAAATCACGACTTTATTTATCTTTATGATTTATTTCCTAATATAACTCAAATATAATTATTGCCGCTCAAATTATTTTATATCTTAAATGTAGAATAACATCGTAGCAGACTCTGTAATTATTTCTTTATTTTATGTTAACCAATACTATGAAAATTTTATCAAGAAATCGATTGAATGTTAAGCATCACTGTAAAAAAAATTAAATGTAGGAACACGAAGTTTTTTAAGCTCTCATCTCCCCCTCAAATATATAAAATTTAAATAAAGACAGTTCATGAAATTAATATGTTATTCAAATACAAGAAGCGTTTGTGTTTTAGAACTCTAAAAAATAGTGTCGCCTTCTTGCATCAACAATATAGTATTACATATATAGTATTTAAGTCTATTGCGTGTTTTCTTTGATGTCCAACCTTTACATGTTGAGATTTTAATAATCGCATCCAGCACCTTCTACTCCATTAAGCACTTTAAATCCATTTCTCGCATACTTAATGAAATGTCTAAATTTCAGTTTTCTCATCATTATAATTTTAACGAGTTCAAAATTTGTAGCACACTTTAATGATGTTTTTATTCTAAACTATCGTTGAGTGATGCTTCATATATTAAATTAGAAAACCTTTTGTTAGTACATATTTTCAAACAAACAATAAAAGTGAATAAATTCATTATTATGTTATATATAAAAATTCATATTGATGCAATACAAACCCAAGAAGACATTGCTCAGATTGTCATCTATGTTTCAACAATATGAAAATGATACGTTTAGCTATTGAATTGATTAAAATCATCTTGATCACTTATTTTTGTTATTCAATGTTTATATATAACATGGCATCAAATACAAACTTTGCTTAAAGCAGACTGTTCTCTATGAAATTAAATTCATTTAATTAAATAAACCTTTTTGTTTAGCTCATTAAATTGAATCATATTTCTAATGCTTCTCATGTTTTGTAGAAAAGTATTTTAAATTGTAACGCAGGGTATCATTGAGTCAAATCCACTTCCCTATAGCACACTCGACTATTTTTGGTTGATCTTGAAATATGATATTCATACATAAAACGTAGCTTTCGCATGATTACAACAAGTTGTTTTTTTTTGTAAGAAACCGGTTAAGCTAGGGCTGAGAATCAGTTCAAGTTCGTAAAATTCACTCGTCAGTTTGCAGGGTATGTGCTAGTCGGTTGACCAACTGCTGTGACTGTTCTGGTTGTGTGGGGAGGCCAACGACATGCCGAAATTGCGGAATGTATTGACGTTTCACAGTGTTTCACTGTGCGTATACGTAACACAGTCGCTGCCAAAGACAAAGCTTGAGCTCGCTTCAGCGGTGCCCCGGGGACCACCCAGATAGTGGACCACAGCAAAGCAAAGCTGAGATCGAGACAAGTTTCCGCATTTGGTTTCAACATTCAACATTCGACATCAATTCAGATGAATCAAAGCATTTGCTGGCATATAAAAATCATTTTTATAACTTCATTTGTGTTAATTTGAAAACGAGACAAGGCGAGGCGAGACGCTGAGCCAAAAGCCGCAGCGGAATGTTTTACCGCTTGCCGTCAATATTTACAGCTGTCAAAATATTTCTCTACAAGCAAATGACTTCATTCATCAGCATACCCGATGCCGAGAGCCTGAGTATCGCCCCCCTGAAAATGTGGGCTGGGCAGGTATTTCATATTTCTCTCCGTATGTCTGTCTGTCTGTCTGTATCTTTCGTATTTATTTCTTATGACACGGCAACAAATGCGATCAATCTTTGGCACGAGGTGACTGCCAGTCAGTCAGTCCGTCAGTCCGTCATTCAGTCCGTCAGTCAGCCAATTGCTCAGTCAGCCAGTCAATCAGAGGGCATAAACATGCATTAAAAGCCAAGCGGGCAACACAAATAAACAAATAATCAAAATAAGCCTCATTATGACTCTGCAGACAGTTGTTGCAACAACAACGACAACGACAGTCACTACAACAACAACATCAACAACAACCTGAACAGCAACCACAACAACAACAACCAGAACAACAACTTGAACAAGTCGACAAAGAATTTATTGAAAACTAATTAAACCTGACGGCAGCCACAATTCATTTGTTAGAGCTCTTTTTAATCGATTATTTATTGCTCTCAGTCTGAAATGTGTCTGATATAGAATTGTATCTATATCTATATCTATATCTATATCTATATCTATATCTATATCTATATCTATATCTATATCTATATCTATATCTATATCTATATCTATATCTATATCTATATCTATATCTATATCTATATCTATATCTATATCTATATCTATATCTATATCTATATCTATATCTATATCTATATCTATATCTATATCTATATCTATATCTATATCTATATCTATATCTATATCTATATCTATATCTATATCTATATCTATATCTATATCTATATCTATATCTATATCTATATCTATATCTATATCTATATCTATATCTATATCTATATCTATATCTATATCTATATCTATATCTATATCTATATCTATATCTATATCTATATCTATATCTATATCTATATCTATATCTATATCTATATCTATATCTATATCTATATCTATATCTATATCTATATCTATATCTATATCTATATCTATATCTATATCTATATCTATATCTATATCTATATCTATATCTATATCTATATCTATATCTATATCTATATCTATATCTATATCTATATCTATATCTATATCTATATCTATATCTATATCTATATCTATATCTATATCTATATCTATATCTATATCTATATCTATATCTATATCTATATCTATATCTATATCTATATCTATATCTATATCTATATCTATATCTATATCTATATCTATATCTATATCTATATCTATATCTATATCTATATCTATATCTATATCTATATCTATATCTATATCTATATCTATATCTATATCTATATCTATATCTATATCTATATCTATATCTATATCTATATCTATATCTATATCTATATCTATATCTATATCTATATCTATATCTATATCTATATCTATATCTATATCTATATCTATATCTATATCTATATCTATATCTATATCTATATCTATATCTATATCTATATCTATATCTATATCTATATCTTTCTTCTCAAAAATTGATTTGTCGATCCCCGTTTGAAAGATTTGTTTAACTAACAACTAATTTGTTAGCGCATAATTGAATTGCAGTTCAACATTGTCGCTGACACCTGCAAATTCGAATCTGGTTCACAAATGCGAATATCACATTCGCTGTGCAATCAAATTGAGATGCCATAATGACAAATCGCTTGTATCTTGCAGATACATTTACTTTGATTGCTCCAAACTGCTCCACTTAATTCAATGAACATCAAAACGAATATATTAAGTAAAAGTTTAAAGATTGCCAACTTCAGATTAAACAACTTTTTGTTGAGAATAACTTTAACTTTGTGGCTTCACATGTAATTTAATACTTTCTACTGCTTTCGGAGCAGATTTCACCTTAAATATATGAAATGTGATTTTATTAGCGCTGTTTGTGGTACTTAGATAAAGTTATTGATAACATTCGGGCGCCAGTTGAACTTTCGTTTGGTTTGGTTAACTTTAATATTATTATTACAAATCGTAAAAACAATGAGTGACTTAGTCAGCAAAGTTGCATCTAATTGTTTTAGTTTAAAGCAGTTGAATGAATCGGTTTTAATATGCATTACCAATAATAATAGGATAGAAGTAGGTTGCCATATCAGAATCTAAAATAGAATGATTATTTTGAAGATATCTTTGATATTTATGGTGATTGTCTTTAGCTACTGATTTAAAAATCTCACTCATAGTCAAAGATCCTCAATCTAAATTATCTTTTAATAAGTTAGCAAAATCAAAATAGAAATTAATATACTAGTACATACAGCATTTAGACAAAATGTCATAAAATTTGGTAGCTCTAGCTATGACAGTCTCCGAAATATAAACTTTCATATGAATGGACAGACAGACAGACAGACAGACAGACGGAGATAAGGTAATGTAGTTTAAGCAATTGATACTTAAAAAGGAATACTTTGTGGGATCATAAATTTGTCGTCTTTTATTACTTTTGTTTGCCGTGTTCCTAGCACACTTTTTATACCCTTTATATTTCACATAGAATCAGCTTTGTTGATCTGAATCTGAACATCAGTCATGTTTCGGTAGGTCACACTGTAGGCGAGTTTTACGGCTGCTTTTTGGCGTTAATTGAGGCACATAACTAACGCCCTTTCGGATCATTGCCTGAGGGTCTAGTGAAGAGACTGCTGGCAGGAATTTGTTGGGGCAGAAGATGATGATATTGAGTTGGGTTGTGGTTGATGCTGTCGTTGTTGATGCTGCTGTTGCTGATGCTGTGACTGTTGCTGATGTGGTTGTCATACAGTTGACATGTCTGTCGTCTGCTGGATGGGGGAGCTTTGATTATTTTATGCCAGTGAGTGACGGGCAGGCATCTTGCCTTGGTCACGACAGCAGGGCCCAAAAACTGATATGCACTTGGCCGCAGTCTTGCTCTCTCTTTCTTCTCCTCTCTCATTCTGAGTCTCATTCTGTGAGCAATGCTCGCTGCTTGATGCGTGTGTGTGGTCAACCGCATTTGTCAAGTTTAATTGGGAAGCGAGCTGGGCTTTTGGTTGCCTTATATTTTTTTTTTTTCAACTGTGGTTTCACTTTTGCTGCCGCTTTGCATAGCCCCCGCTCCCCCATGTCTCTCTCTCTCTTCTTTTGAGACATATGTTGGCGTCGGCGTCTTGGCTTGCTTATTGTTTGTTTATTACTTGTTTCGCTTTAATTACTTGTTCGTGATGATCAACATGAGGATGAGTTGTTCTCCGCAGTCGTGCGGCCCGCAGTAAAACCGATAGTCACACTTATTGGAATTACTGCTTCATTATCATGTGAAACGATTTCCCAGTCCAATCAGAGCAGACTCCATCTCCAGCTCCATCTCCAGCTCCATCTCCAGCTCCATCTCCATCTCCAGCGATTGCGACTTCAACTCGCTCGCTTGGAGTTGGCCAACTCATAATCTCTTGACACTTGAGTGCCATTCAAAGGTCTTCAAAGCTGTGTGGCCAGCCAGCAAATTCAAATCAGCTGAGATTAGTGAGAAACAAAAAAACAAAAAGTTCGTGGTGCGTTTGCGTGTAAAGTCGGAAACCCACATAAACGGGTTTAACACAACAACAAAAAAACACTGAAAACGTAAAAATGCTGAAGCTGTCGCTCTGCCTGTCGCTCTTTACTAGAGACTGACTGTAGCTGATCTCAAACTCGGCTCAAACTCAACGCAACGCAACGCAACGCAACGCAACTCAACTCGATACGACGCACGAAAAAAAACTGTGGCACAAACCGTGTTGCCATCAGGCCTCGAGTGCTCTGTAAATATTCAGTTTGCAGCGCAACGATAATTGAGAGATTCTAAGTCTTCTTCTCGGAAATAATGAGACGCAAGTGCTGCAAAGTGCCGCAAAGGGGCGCCAGAGACTATCACAGACTATCCGACTACTATCTGGCAAACAGTTCGATTTGATCTACTTTAAAAAAGAATGAGAAGTTTGTTCAAGGTATAGAAGCTTAAACGATAATGCTAAAGTCTTTAGACTAGAAGTATTGCCTTCACTGCTTATTTGAAATATTCTATTGAATAATGTCACATTATTTAGAAAAATGTCGAAAGATGAGTGAACAAATAGGAGACAAGTTATATTGAAAACTTAGATGAAAACAAGAGAAAGATCAGCAAAAGAATTTGTAATTAAATAAAGAAATATTTTGGAAGAAAAAGTGCTGAAAGATGTGTGGAGTCCACACTGTGGACAAGGAAAAATACTAGAGCAAATAATGCTTTAAAATAACTGGAAAAATTCGCGAAAAACAGCCTGAAAAAAATATTAATCTGATAATGGAGTGGATTTTGAAAATACATAAATTGAATAGAATATTTGTGGATAGAAATTTTCTAGGTTAAGAAAACTAGATAAAATTGCAAAGAATATTCAGGTCAGCTTTAGAAAAGTGTGACAAACTGTTAGGAAAACTTGGATAAAACAAGAAGAAACTGAAGAGAAGAATATGGAATTAAATAAGGAGATATTTTGGAAGGAAAAGTGTCAAGAGAAGGTTTAACCTAATAGGAGGCAAGTTATATGAAAAACTCAGATAAAAGCAAGGGAAAGTTGAGGAAAAGAATAAACGAATTATTCATTCTAAAATAAAACTATATTTGGAAGAGTAAAGCGCTGAAAGATGTGTAGACAAATTGGAAGCTAACTATAAGGCAAAATTTAAAACCACCTAAAACCAAGAGAAAACTGTGGTATTAAATAAGGAAATATTTGAAAAGAAAAAGTGCTCAAAAGATATGTTGACAAATTGGAAGGAAAATATAAGAAAAAATCGTATAAAATCAAGAGGAAGGGAAATTCTTAATTGAATATACTAAATAAGGAATCATGCGAATAGAAAACTAAGGAGTCAACAACAGTGGAAAACGGGGGCGACTCAATTGAAGGGGCATGCGTGGAAGTCTCATAATGTCAGCGAGCGATAATGGCGAGTCTGATGACTCAAGCAAGCGCTTGGAGCCCACAAGGCTATCAGCTATTGTCTAACGCAGATCTACGAGTATGTGTGCTCCCAAGCCAAAAGCCCAATGCCCACTCATACTGCATGCTGCATGCCCTTGCCTCATGCAACTGCAACTGCAACGGCGACTCACAGAGTTGTGGCGCATAATAAAATTAAGTCGATTCTCGGCTCCAGGCAAAAGTTGCGCAAGTTGCAGCCTCTGGTCTCTGGTCTCGGGTCTTGGGTCTCTTTGCCATACAGATTCGCGCTCTTCTCGTCGCTGCTGTTGTTGTTCTTGTTGTTGCTGCTGCTGTTGTTATTGCTGTTGTGGCTGCCACTGGACTGAGACCACCCAAGTTGACAGCGAACACGAACAGCGCTTAAGCTTGTCCTGCTGCTTGGACTTGGGCTCTGCGACTGCGACTCTGATCGAGAAGCAGACACAGACTGCAATCGAGGGGGAGATAAAGAGAGGGAAGAGGGGGCAGTGGAGGAGAAGGGAATGGCTGTTGGAGAGCCGTCGAGGAGCCAGCTCTAATAAAGCTCGAATGTTCAGCTGCGAGAGCATACAAATAAATTGTATTAAGCAGTTAGAAACGAACGATCTTGAAATGCAGTTTATGGCACAGTGATAACTGCGTATGATGAACTCACGCAGCTGTCTGTCAGTGAGAGCAGCAATGCAGCGTGACTTAGGGATACCCTGCAAAATGTACTAAATAAGGCAAGTGTTATGTTTAGTAATGAAAAGAAATGTAAAATATAATGAATACATGTTTTTTTTTTATTATTTTATTTAAAGTCGAATATTTACTGCCGATATAGAGCAAATTACTCTATAAATTATTATATAATAACAACTTTAAACAATCTTAATGCTGAGCATGCTGTAAATAGTATGAAATATTAATTAGAATTAACATTAAAGGTCCTAAGAATTTAAAATTGGTACGAATTCTGAAAAAAAACTGTTAATAAAATAAATATATAATATATTTGGTATTTATTTTCATATTATATGAACATTACCAATATATTCTGTTTGGGAAGAGTTCTATAAAGAACTTACGAAAAGTCTCCCATTAAATATTTACTGGACTTTTGTATTAGAGTAACATAAATGCTTATAAAACAAAGAAGAAAGATACAGGCGAGTGGTCTAAATTTTGAGATACAAGCCCCTCATTAAAAAAAGGAAGGAAACGTATTCTAAAAATATACCAAAAATAAACCACAAAAATACTAAAATATACTGAATGCCATATTTGGTAAATCGATATTGTACTGCAATCAACAGACACTTTAGAGTATAAAATATACCAGATTGTCACTCAAAGCATCTTTATTGCAGTATAATTAATTATAATAAACTATAGTAAAAATTAAATTTCTAAAAGAGAAATTTAGCAATTTTTAATTGCTGAAGATTGCATCTATAATACTGCTATCGTATGGAAAGAGGGAGATTATTTTACTTGCTTATTCATACTTCTTATATTTATTCTTCTTCGTTGTTGCAAACTTTAACGGAAAGTCAATATACTTTATACTACAGGGTATTAATAGTAAGAAAGACTTGCAAGATATAGAGATAGAGAGAGCAATACTCGTATATGCAATGTTTATTTTCCTGCCCGTTTCAATAATGTTGATATATAAGTACGCAACGTCTCAGTCGTGAGCGTCCATCATTGAAGGTCATCATCGTTATCAGCGAGCTCATCATCAGCTGCATCATCAACATCATTATCATCGGGAGATCATTACGGCTTCATTGCGATTTATGTGCGTAATAATTGTGACAAACAGAATGACTGGAAAGTCCAACCCGACCTCGAGTCGGGAGTGGAAATGGAATTGCGACTGCGACTGCGACTGCAACTGAGAGTGGAACTGCAGTTGACATCTGTTGACAATCACGCAATGATCAAGATGATCAAGATGATAATGATGTTGATGCGACTGCAACTGCAGTAATTAAATTGCAAGCTCCATTCGATTCGATTCGATTCGATTCCATTTCATTCGAGTGCGATGCGATGCGAATGGCATCCAAACAAATCTATAGATATCGTATCGTTGGGCTTCAATTGAGGGCCGATCGCAGCGTTGAGCTCAAATTATGTAAATCAATTGACTAAAATGAATGATGAATGACGTATTTATTATTCAGAAATAATATCGCATCAACTCGAACTCGAACTCGGAGACTTGAGACCTCCCACATCTTCACATCTTCAAAGATCTCGTTGAGTTATGCAGAAATTTCGAGTCTTGTGAAAGTGTTGTCACTATAATTGTGTAAACATCGATTTATAATCAATCATGTCGATTCAGCTGCAGAAAACCCAAATTGATCTCAGGTATTGGAAATGATTTTATTTCGGAATTTCACACTCAACTTTTTAATGGGGGTTAGCAAAAAATTATAATTTAGATTAGAGATTGTTAGAAAAAGATATTTTTCTGTAAAAAAATATTAAGGTAATACATCATTTTTAAAAGAATACTGACTCTATAACTCTAATAAAAGATGACACGAGCTTTAAGTTCAAAAACTGAGAGACAAAAGAACCTAATTGACAAATTTTAAATATGTTGATTTTAAAAGATTTTACTAAAATGTAAACTAAAAACATTTCTTTAACATACAAATACTATTTGAAGTTAAAATACAAAAAAAAAACACATGATTATATACTGATTGGTAAAAATTTATGTTGAATTAATATTAAATTTAGAAATATTTTTCAAAAACTATAAAAAAAGAGTTTACTTTAAGGTATAGTATATTTTAACAACAAAAATTTAAATTAATTAAATAAAAATTACATTGATATTGCGTCGTAGAATTTGTATTAATACAAGTCAAATTAGAATATCGTATGGTTATAATTCATATAATTTTATTAAACAAATTGTAGCAATGAATTAGTTTTTATGCAATTGTAAAGAGGAACAACAAGAGACTAGAAGTGTTTCATCTCTTACATATCAAAGTATTACATTTTATAAGTCTAAACTATTCTGCGGGAATTGTTCCATGAAAATCTAAGAGATGGCAATTTAAAAATCGAAATATATTAAAATATATTGCTTATATTAAAGAAGAGTTTATTTTAAAAAATATATTGAAAGACTAATTTTGAAATTCCTTTAAGTATTACATATAACTTACAAATAAGATATTGATTAAAAGTAGTAATTAGTTAATTTTGATATAGTAGAGAAGAAGTAAAAGTAAATAGCAACTAGCAGTCTCTCGTATGAGAAAGTATTGCTAATGGGAACTCTACGTTGCACAAATCAGATCTATTAGATAGGAAATTAAAACACATAAAAGATACTAAGAGATAGAGGTTAAGTTTATTTTAATAATCAATAATAAATCAATACTATTATTACATGTCAATTATATGATGGAAATTTCAATTTAAGGATTATACTAAATAGTTAATTTTTAATAATATATGTTAGGATATTATTTGCAATCTTTCGTATAACAAAGTATTTCTAGTTGCCACTGTGCGTTGCACTAATCAGGTTTATTAGATAACAAATTAAAACACAAATGATACTAAAACATACAGGTGAAGTTAATTTTAATAATTAAATTAAATAACTTCCAAAATCATTTCTATTATTACATATCACTTATATGATGCAATTTTCAATTTAAAGATTATAGTAAAAAGTTAAATTTAAATTATATAACTAACAAGCGATTTGCCATCTCTCGTATAACAAAGTATTGTCAGTTGCCACACTGCATTGCACTAATCAGTTCAGCAGGATTTGTGCAAATAAAGATCTATTAGCTGGCAACTTGCAATCAGCGCGATTTCAATTTGAAGTCACGCCTGCTCGACAGCTCGCTGGAGTCTAGACTCTTATGTCTTTGCATTGAATGTGCCGCGGGGCAGTCGCAAGATGAAGCTGAATTTTGGTTTTGTTTTCGGCCTGAAAACGGTGTCAATAAGATTGATGGCTGGAAGCCAGCTTCAGAGCTAGAGTCAGAGTCAGAGTCAGAGCCACAGCGAAGTCGAAGTCGAAGTACTTGTGCTTCAAGCTCAAAGATATGCAGAGAACACATAGAGGCAAAGTTGCATTTGAAACTGGATTGAACACACAAAGTGGATGACTCGTGTGTGCAAGTGTATGTGTGTGTGTGTGAGTGTGTGCCACTTAACTTTGGTGTCAGTCAGTTTGTGGAGCTGGAGCTGGAATCGAGGCTGGATGATGACGATGTGGACCACACAGGCGGCAAATGTTGATTGCCGACTTGACCGACACTTTTTGATAAGTTGATTAAAATGTTTTTCACTCGGCGGCGAGTCTCGAGTGCATTGACATTGAGCTGATTTGATTGACTGCATGACAGACTGAAAGACAGACAAAAAGTCTGCTCCTAGTGCAATGTCTTGAGATCAGAATCCAATGCGTTTACTTCCCGGAATGAAGAGAAGGGTTCAATTAGCGCGTACTTAACGCTAAAAGCGATTAAATTCGATTCCTTTTTCAAGCCGCTGTTGCTTGTATCTGTATCTGTATCTGTATCCGATTTCGAATTGCTTAATTAGAAACTAATGTTGCAGGTGCCGCGAGTTTTACTCGCATTTGTTTATATATTGCCGCTGGTCATTAATTCGACTTCTGTTTTTGTTTTTTCTGTATCTTTGCAGGTAATTGGCGTTTATTTATTTATTTATTTAATTGTTTGCTTGCTGCCGATGTTGATGTTGATGTTGATGTTGTCGCTGAGCCTTCAACTTCAATTAATTGTACAACTTGCAGTCAGACAATTTATGTGCACAACAACTTCGATACCAATTCCAATTCCTATTCGTAAGTATCTGTATCTGTGTATCTGTATAGAGAGCTATGTATCTGAGCTGAGCTGCGTTGAGCTGCGCTGAGCAATTGTGTTTTGCTGCCGCAAACGATTTAATTGCCTTTTTAAAGGTTAAATTATTTTGTAGTTTATGTTTATATTTGGTATTGATTAATTGCAATTGACTCTACCTCCCAAAATTGGCCAATCACTGAAATTTTGGAATTTATTTTTTACGTTTTCCGTTTCTTTTTTGTTTTGTTTTGTTTTTGTGTTCCTTTTTTTTTGCTATAATGTTTTCAACATGTCTATAAAAAAGCGGCTTGTCGTGCACAATCGCCGCAATCAAATCGTTTAACCACAAAACTCTCGCAAAAAAAAATTATACTATATAAAAAACTAAATAGAAATACGATTGCGATTGTGAATACGCATGTGAGTGCGAGTATGAGTGTGAGTACTTTGAGTGGCAAAAAGAAGATGACGAAATTCTTGTGACAGTTATCCAAAATCTGTTCTAATTGATGAGGTTGCACGAGTACAGTGAAGCCGCACTATGAGGGAAAATATTAAGCATTTCAATACGCAAATTAAGAAAGCTCAAGGTAGAAAAACAAATTTAAATACAACTGATTTTAAATGAATAACAACATAAAAATCAAACAAAATATGAAATAAATAATGATAAATTAAAAATTACTATGATTAAATCTAATGAAAGAAAGAGAGGAAGGAAAAAGAGGATCATAAAAATAAATAAATATTAGTAAATTTGTTAAAAATATAAACAATTAATTAAAATAAAAGAATATGATTAAAACTTTAAGAAAAGGAAAAAATCATAAATTAGGAATACATAATGTGTTAAGAAGTATAAGAGAAAGAAAAAATAATAAATCAAGAAATAATAAAATGATTATGAGCAAAAATATAACAAAATACATATAAGTACAAAAAAAATAATCAAATTAATTATAAAAATTAAAGCTATATAAGACTCTTCATTGTTTACTTGTTAAATGAATACAAAATAACAAAAAAAAAAAAAAATAGTCATTTCATCATTTCACTTATCTTATGAAACATTCATTTAAAATTGGTTTTTCCCCTACAATGATCTGTACTTTTATATTATAACATATGAGTAATATACGTAATCTGTAATTAATTAAGATGGGAAATACTCAAATTCAATATTGGTTAATTTACCGCCATCCTTTTAAATTTCAAAGAATTTTTTGTCTCGTAAATTATAAAGAATATTTTCCATAGCTTATTCAACCACCTTACTTGTGCACTTACTGTCAATACTCACTGTACTTCATGCTTGGCAAATTATGCAAGAACATCTTGTTGACAAGACTCTGATTGTTCAATTAATACGAATATGATCGGAGAGAGAAAAAAGGAGCCACATGATTGAGGAGAAACCCCAGCTGAGTGAAATGAGTTGAGTTGAGATGAGCTAAGGAATGTTTTCTGTCCATTAACAAGTTGTCCCCAGAGTCAATCATTTGGGTTACGGTTTGTGTATGATGATCCTGACTGCAATTGGCAATTGTCATGGTTTTGTGAAACATCTGCCTGAGATGAAGCTGGAAAGATGGGAAGAGAATGTAAAGGGAAAGGGAATGGGAGTCAGGACTAACAGCTTCCTGCTGTGCGCATTTGCATTTATACATCGTAATCATATTTTTATTATTCGCAGTTAGTTTTTCAGTTCATGTTGCCAGGTTGGGGCCTCAATTTAAATGATTTAACTGCCTTTGATTGAAACATTTCATTATGAGACGAGACGGCACAAGATGAGAGTACTCAGGCTTCCTTTTGTTTCCTGCTGATGGGTCTCAGTTTTTTTTTTTCGGGGATTTAAATAATTGGATATGCGTGTGGTAGCTCAGAATGATGTAGTCAGACCCACATCTGCATTTAGTTGACGTTCTCCAGAGTGTTCTCTCTCTCTCTCTCTCTGTTTCTTGTGGCGCCTTTTAAGATGCAGCTGCAGCTTTAAACTGGCGCCTGCCTTAAACTTGATTCGCATTCGGATCTTTTCGCTTGCGGTTTATCGCATCCCCATTTGTGGGAAGCAACTGTTTTAGTTGTACGATTTGTGGTTTTACCCTTGGGGGCAAACTTATTGCCGCATTCCATTCTCAACGCTCAACTCTCGATTCTCAACTCTCGATTCTCGACTCTTGACTCTCGACTGGACTCCACATAGTTTTGATTTGCAATTCAAATTGCGGTTTCACACACTAATTGCAGTTTCGTTTCTCTTTGATCTGCTTTCAATCACTTCACATCACATTTAAGCCAATTTATTTAATTTCAAAATTAATCAAAATTAAACTACAACTTAATCAAGAACTATTCAGTTTTCATTGTTTGCAAATTGCTCTTTAAATTAACTTGCAAGTTATTTTTGAAAGTTGTTCAGCTGATGCAATTTTATGTGAGATCTTTTTACTATTAATTGTGCCGATTCTAAGAATAAACTTTACGATTTTTACGCAATTTTTAATTTTCTAAAATTTAAAGAAAGCTTTAATGTAGTTGTTAAGATAAAGCTCTTATGATAATCCCAGCTTAATCAAACAATTTTAGCTTTCGGCTTCCATTAAAAGACAACAAACAAACATAGTTTCTTTAGCACATTCGCCTTCTGGGTGGTCTTAAGTATTTAGTTGGAACAACTCGAAAGTTGGCTTGAAACACGTGTTAGAAATGTACGACAACTCTTTTTAACACTTTTAATTTCTTTTCCAATGTAAATGTACAAATTTAAATACTTTTAAAGTGTTACGCGCCTTAGCAATTATATGTTTACGTGTTAGATGGAAATTGGCTTAAGGGTTGGTAAAAACGAGAGAACTTAGAAAACGTTGCAGAGAAGAAACTTGGAAGTTAGGAAAACAAATTTGAGGATAAGATTGATTAAAACTGAAGTACATTTTAGAATGTTTATTACTATTTATTTTATGCAGCAAAGTTCTGTAAAATTTATTGACTGAAATCTTAAGCTCTAAGAATCCACATCGGGCTTTGGATTTCATTTTGTTTTGTTCACCAATTTGGAAAACTTCTGAAGTGTTGATTTAAACTTATTCATTGATTTGGTATTCTAAGTATTGCTGAAGCCTAATATTAAGCTTATTTAAGAGCTTACTTAACTATTGAATATATTCTCGAATTTATGATATATTATATTTTAACTCAGTTGCTGAAATTCTTTTCATGAGATATAACCGCTACCCATAGAGTAGAAGGCTATTAAAACTTTGTGCCCCGATTTAGCGATGTCAGTTTGTCTGTATGAACACCTAGATCTAAATTGTTGAAGAAATATTTTTCTATGGGCAAAAAATTCTACAAACTACGGATCAACTAAGAAAACAACTAAGCTTTGCCTGACAATCTGGAATATTTGGCACTCTATGTCGTATTTTGAATGTAGGTTTCTTACTTGTTTTTAAACATGTTTTTTTAAAAATTAATATAGAATATAAAAAATATAGAAATATAAGAAATTCTTAAATCTTTATTTAAACATATGAAGTTGCTTCATTTTTTAATTATTCTTAAAGCACAAAGTGAAGCTAACTCAAGTGTCACTTAAATTTAGTTACTGAGAATCGTTTTTTAAACAAATAACATGATCTTATTCATTTCGTCATATTCTATATGTTTTTCAGAAATTCAATTATTTATTACTAGTGTTTATTTAAGACAAATTTGTGTTCTTGGGGTTAAAGAATAATTCATCACATTTTAAAATTTAAATAAAAGAAGAAGAATGAGAATGAAAGTAACTCAATTTGCTGGTGCATTTTGTCTTATATTGCAGAATTATAGATTACTTAGAAAAAACCTTCGCTTAAATAATATTTGCTCAACATACATATAAAAATAGCTAAACTCAATGCAAATTATATGTGTTATACTTGAATACATATGTCTTTTTATGGTGTTTTTGCATCGTTTTAATTGCATTGTATTTGTCTTTTTATTTTCCATATGAAAATGTATTTATGTTTTCCTGTATTTTCACGTTTTATTTATTTCTGACTGTCTGTTGGCAATGTTTTAAACTTAATGATGTTGTTGCAAGTATGTAAAGTTGTTGCTGTTATTGTTGTTGTTGTTGTGTCGTGTGTCGTGAGTCGAGTCGAGCAGCAGTTGAAGAACATTTTCCAGTCGCCATCTCCCAACTTCAACTTCAACTTCAACTACAGCAACAACTTTAGCTACAACTACAACATCGACTTCAGCTCTCCATCTCCATCTCCATCCCCAGTTGCCAGTTCCCAGGTGTTGAGCCAGTTACTGCAGGTGTGCGTGTGTGTGTGTGTGTGTGTTGTAGCTGTGTTTTGACAAACGCGTTTGTTGGCCATGTTTTGTGCCATTGGAGCAATTATTATTTATTATTGTTGTCGCTGCCGTTTCGCAGCCAGAGACAGGTGTTAATTGTTCACGTTGCAAGAACCTCAAACTCAAACTCCAATTCCAACTCCAACTCCAGTTTCGAATTGAAGACCTGAAGAGTTGGCCATCACTCAAATGTTAAAATGTATGTGCCACACATTTCTTTTGGCTTACACATGTAATTACCACATTCGACTGTGATTCGAAAATGGAGGTTGAAGTCACTCGTTTTCTGTGTTTTTTTTGTCGCCATAATTATTGTTGCATCAATCATCAACACGGCAACAAAAACAACAACTATAACTACAATAAATCAGCTGCTAAATGACTCAATTCATTTTATTAATCACTCATAATTAATGTGATTAAAACAATCGAGCAATTATAATAGAACCTTGATCACAAATGACTCGACTTGGCTAAAGTAACAGCTAAAATTGGTTTGCCAATTAATTGGCTTTTTTATACTCGTTAATCAAAGCGGAAAATAGTTTGAAATTGTGGTAAACAGAAATATGAGAGGAAGTGAAGTGCATTCTACATATTTTTCTATATTATATAGCCATGTTCATCTGTCCTGTTCATAAGGATCTCAAAAACTATAAGAGATTTAGCTGTAATTGTTTTTAAAGCACTTGCTATATATAAAATATATATTTTGGATATCTAAGTATTTTTTCTGTATAGTTATTTATTTATTTAAATAGGTTAGATATAATTAAAATTAACACTAACTTATTTTTCAAGCTTCGGCTTGTTTTTGGTATATTAATTTGGTATATTTATATATAATACCGCACTGTTTTGCTTTTATTGAGAACGGGTAAAGGTTTTTCACTCTCGTCTGTATCTTTCTAAATTGCTTTTAATATATTTTTAGGAACACCGTTGCCTATAAAAAACTTATCGTTATAATGAATAAATCTAAGTATCAATTGTATTATTTAAAATCTTTAAAATTGGTTTTCTTCTTTCTAAGTTTTTTGTGTTTAGTTAGTGGTTTTTTTTGCCTGTCTTGTAGCATTGATAAAGTGTTGGATAGTATTCAATTTAAAGGGTTAAAATAATTATAAAGCACTCGACAAAGGTCTGTCTTTTAGTCTGTGTGAATACTTAAACATATTCACCTTATATAGTATTTGAGTCAAAGTTTTATTTATTTATTTATATATGTATGTTTCTATATTAATTGCCTCAAATTCTTTAGCATTTTCCTAATAAATTCCATTACGTTTCCACACCAAAGTATTTCACTATCGAAATAGCTCAACTTTAGCTTTAATTCTACTTTAAATTGCGGCGCAATTAATTAACAAAACATTTCGTATAAACTGCAGTTCTTTGGAAATTTGAAATGGGCATTTTGGTAAGTTTCAACTTGGCCAACAGCTGAATTTGACCTTCCCATTCAATTAACTTGAACGTAAACACAATTTGTGGTGTGTGAGCTATGTGAGAGTGTGTGTGTGTGTGAGTTTGCATGTGTGTATGTGTGCAATGTAAAATCCATCAGCGGCTAAACGGCGAGCTGACAGTTTGTTTGTGTGTCTAAGCGGCACATTCCCGTGGCCAATGGCTCAAAGAGCGACGAGTCGATTTATCTAGAGGGGTCAGTTGGGGAAGGGGGGGGAGGAAAGGAGGAAGGCAGTTTGATGGGTTGAACAAGTGCAGGCAAATACAGAAGAAGAAGAAGAAAAGCAACGTTGAAGACGCAGCAGAGAAGAAGAAGTGCAACAACAACTGTGCCTGTGGCATGTGGCAAACGAGGCACGTTCGTAGTGCAACGAGTAAACGATTTAACGCAAAGTTGGTAGACTAGAAAATTCTCTTTAATAACATACATATTTAGGTTATAACAGATAGTTAAGATTTTAAAATGCATAAGACAATTAAAAGTTTTAAATAGTTGAGTTAAAAATTGGGTTATAGACAAGAGATATAAGAATAAAATAATTATATATAAATTAAATAGAATATTGGGGCCAATATTAAATATTTATGCAGTATTCAGCTTTATTGGGAGTATTTACTGATTGGCTAGGAGATATCCTGTAATTTCCAAATTTTTGTTGTCGAGTTTAGAAATCTTTAATGTAAAAGTTGAATCAGCTTCTATGATTATCTATCAAAGTTTTTAATAGTTTACCATAAAAACCTGTTAAATGGGCTTACATTTTAACTTTTCTTTTACTACAATATTAGTAATTCAAAATCTGTCTAAATTAATAAATATGTTATTTGCTAAGCAAAATGGTAAAAATGTTCACATATACTTGAAAGTAAGTAAAAAAGCTACATTCGAGTGTGCTCGACTGTGAAATATTTGCTACGCATTTTATGCATAACCATATTCATGATATACACCAAAATAATATACCGCAAAAATACTGAAATATACAAAAGGCTTCTGTAGTTATATCGATATAGTACTACATTAAAAATATTCCATGGAGTACATAATATATGTACCTGAAATATAACCTGTGGTATATATTTTAGTATTTTTCTGTAAACAATTTCGGTAAATTTTGCCGCTTTTTTAAATGATAACGGTATATTTTTTTATTTTTTCGCTATATAAATTTGGTATGTTCTTCCATGTTGGTTTGTTTTCAACATTGCTATCGGGTATCTCAAAGTCGAAGACATTTGTCTGTAGCTTTCTGACACATTTTTTCTTTTATTTTTTTTACAATATTTGTTGTTGCTCTAAATTATTAAAGATTATTGTCATGATATTGTTTAAAGCAAGAATTTCTATGATAGAAAATAATTTTCTTATTTATTTAAAGCTATTTATACCCGCTACCCATAGGGTAGAAGGGTATTATAACTTTGTGCCGACAGGAAATGTATGTAACAGGTCGAAGGAGGCACCTCCGTCCATATAAAGTATATATATTCTTGATCAGCGTCAACAGCCGAGACGATCTAGCCATGTCCGTCTGACTGTCTGTCCGTCTGTCCGTATGAACACCTAGATCTCAGAGACTATAAGAGATAGAGCTATAATTTTTTTTCGACAGCATTTGTTATGTTTGCACGCAGATCAAGTTTGTTTCAAATTTTTGCCACGCCCCCTTTCGCCCCCGCAAATCAAAAAAATCGAATAACACGCGTAATTGTAAAGCTAGAATTGCGAATTTTGGTATATACAATAATAACTATAGTATTAGTAGTAGTTATGATTCCTGAGAATTTGGTTGCGATCAGATAAAAATTTTGGAAGTTATTAAAGAAATACTTTTGTATGGGTAAAAACGCCCATTTACTAGAGGTCTTAGTTGCTTTAGCCGATAATCTGGTATATTGTACCGTCTAAGGTATATTTTGAATGCGGTACTACGCCCATATACCACATATATTTTTAGTATTTTTTGCAGTATATCTGGTATATTTTGAGAATAATACCGCAAAATATATTGCTTTTATTTAAAATGGGTAGCGGGTATCTCACAGTCGAGTACATTCGACTGTAGCTTTCTTACTTGTTTCTTTTAATTTTTTTACAATATTTGTTGTTGCTCTAAATTATTAAAGATTATTGTCATGATATTGTTTAAAGCAAGAATTTATATGATAGTAAATAATTTTCTTATTTATTTAAAGCTATTTGTCTTTTATAGCCAAGAAACTAAGCAGAAAAGCGCCTTAAGATTCCTTAATTACAGGGTATGTGGGACAACTTAAATGCCTGCTCAGGCAGATAAATGTAAAACGCTTTTTATGCGCAACTGACAAACGGCAAGCGAATAAACAACGCTTGAGAACGCAGGCAAGTGGAACCGGGTCGACTGAACTCCACTCAACGCAAACGCAAACGCATCATTCCCGTTCTCATTCGCATTTCCATTTCCCCACTCTCTCCCCCAACTACGCCCCAAGGTGGACAACTCGTCGACAATGATAGTGACTAAATTGTGGGCGGCAAATGTTGTGCGTAACAAAATTGTCGTCAATTTGTTGACATTCAATGGAGGAGACTAAACTGGAATTGGGGGAGCAGAGAACTGGGCGAGTTTGGTTTATGATTATATGATTACATGGCTGTTGATTAAGAGAGAGAGAAGGAGACATTAATGTGAGGACCACACGTAAAATGAGTTATTCTTCACTTTGGGCCAACTGGCGGGCAGCGAATGTGGCCAAATGTTTGTCATTAAAAATCCATTAAACCGGCAACGCCCGCAACTGTCGTCAAAGAAGCTTGTGGCAAGCTGAAGTAGAAGAAGAAGAAGAAGAAGAAGAAGAAGAAAGACGACAGCTTGGGTCAAGGCCCAAAACTGAGAAACTATTAAACAGAGTGAAAGAGTGTGGTCAGCTGACTCACGCAAAGAATTCCCTAACTATACACTCGAGGGGACACAAAAAGTGCAAGTGAAGCCCGCAGTCGACCACCAAATGAGTTCCAATTGAGTTCCACTTTCGTAGTAAGCCATTAAAAACGTTTTTCAAAGAGTGCTGCCAGCTATATCCATATCCAACTCCAACTCTGCATTTCTATGTTCCTCTTCCTTCGTCTCGATTTCTTTTTTGCATTGACTCCCACTCTCAGTGCTCTTTGAGGAGGCCACCCACAACGCTGCTTTGGGGACTGAATGTCTTCAAAGCAGACCGCGCAGAGATTTGCAAAAGTATTTCACAACATGAGAAATGTGACGCAAAAGATGTCACAAAATGCAGAAAACACTTAAAGCCCAACGATGAATGGGGATTGAAAACAGTCTGAAGATTGCAGACTGTGTGTGTGTGTGTGTGTGGGGGAGACAAGACGCAGATAAATCAAGCTGTTACAGTTGCAGTGGACGGACAGACGGCCAGACTCATCTGTGTCTAGATAGATAGTTAGGGAGACGAACAGAAAAACGTATATCCGAAGAAAGGGCAACGGACAGACAGACCGACGGAGGTGGAGAGAGATGAAGGAGCAGTTGAATAGATCTAGATCTTTTTCATGAAGTGACACTGCTCTAGAATATGCATATAGTATTTACTATATGTTACTTAAAACTTCAACAGTGCACTATAGGCAAATACGAGTAGTGTCATTTTTATACCCGCTACCCATAGGGTAGAAGGGTATTATAACTTTGTGCCGGCAGGAAATGTATGTAACAGGTAGAAGGAGGCATCTCCGACCCTATAAAGTATATATATTCTTGATCAGCGTCAACAGCCGAGACGATATAGCCATGTCCGTCTGTGTGTCTGTCCGTCCGTCCGTATGAAACACTGGATCTCAGAGACTATAAGAGATAGAGCTATAATTTTTTCGACAGCATTTGTTATGTTTGCACGCAGATCAAGTTTGTTTCAAATTTTTTCCACGCCCACTTCCGCCCCCGCAAATCAAAAAAATCGAATAACAAGCGTAATTTTAAAGCTAGAGTTCCGAATTTTGGTATATATAATAACTACTATAGTAGTTATGATTTCTGAAAATTCGGTTGCGATCAGATAAAAATTGTGGAAGTTATTAAAGAAATACTTTTGTATGGGCAAAAACGCCTACTTACTAGGGGTCTTAGTTGCTTTGGCTGACAATCTGGTATATTGTGCCGTCTATGGTATATTTTGAATACGGTACTATGTCGATATACCAAATATACCATTTGGTATATTTTTAGTATTTTTGCAGTATATTCAGTATATTTTGAGAAAATACCGCAAAATATATTGCTTTTATTCAAAATGGGTAGCGGGTATCTCACAGTCGAGTACACTCGACTGTAGCTTTCTTACTTGTTAAATATTGTTTGTTGTTCCATATTATCAAATTGAACTTTTTTACTGAATTAGAATTCTTGAAGAGCTCTAAAACATATTTTTAAATATTTTTGGACTTCGTTAGTATTTTGTTATTTATCAAAATTTAAAGCCTATCTATCATAAAGAACCTCTAAAAAAAAAATTGGCGCAATATCTTGTGAACTTTTCTGTGAGTTTTACCTTGAAATGGTAAATAAACACTGCAGTGTGAGCTGAAAAGTAATTCCAATTCTTATTTTATATTGACTTTTCATATTTTTTATTATTTTTCAGCACATATTGTATTTTGATGAATATATTGTTTAACAACGTTTTAAAACAAATGTTTTTTTTAAACTCAACAAATGCATATAAAAGAAATATGCAGAATTTTACATTTCCACAAGAAGTATTAGAAAGTAAGAACTTTTATATAGAATAGAAGTTGCTATAATATTAGAGTAGTATACGACAATTACTCTTTGAGGAAAGGGAAAGATTGAAGATATGGTAAAATCAGCGTACAGAGCTGAATATACCTTTTGAAATTGCATTTAAAATATGTTTTACTGCCATCAAAATGATTTCTGGATATCATCTTATTTGAGTCAAAAGTTTTGTTCAGTATCTCAAGAAATTCATAATAAAAAAATTATTTGATTTTATGATTTATGATTACAATTAAGAATAAATCCTATTATTATAGAATACTGACTACTATCTATTATCTAGAATACCGAAAGCCATATTTATATATACTTTTTATTATATAAAATACTATTTAATGAATTAATTAATAATAATTGTCAAAGGTTTTCATTACTTCCTTTTACAAATATGTGAATGTGAATATATTATACTCTACTCGTAGTTTATTGCACTCTTACCCTAAGAGAACAGCGTATTCAGAGACTGCAAGGGAACTAGGGAAATATGCCACACGCATATAAATCAGGTTGTTGCAGTTGCAGTTGCAGTTGCAGTGGCAGTTGTCTCCAATTAACTAGGCAAAAGACTCGCTCTACTGTTGCACGCCTTGCGCGCTGTGGCAGCCACTGTGTGTGCCTCAAATCAATCGAAATCGATGCCACAACAACAGCAGAAGCAGCAGCAGTGGCAACAACATTGAGAACGAGCAACAACAACATCAACAACAACAACAACAACAACAATGCACAAGAGTGAGGCGCCAGAGCGACTTAATTAAGTCATCAAGCAGAAGGCAGGCTAATTGGAGATCTGTGCCGCGATCCCAGTCCAAGTTTCCCTACGTTGTCCCTTCCCCATCCCCATCCCCATGCCCATCCCCCGCTCTCTATCCCTTTCCCTGATGCTGTCTCTTTGTGCCTTTTGCCACAGCTACTCGTCGTCTCAATGACCAAAAGACGCACCCGCAACACAACACAACACAACACAGCACAACATAATAATGAAGATAAGCGAGCGCATCATCGGACTGCTGATGATCATCGCTTGCTTTGTTGCCCTCGATGATTCAGTACGTCAGCGCGGACCACACACATGTCCACACACAGAGAAGAAGTAGAGGAAGAAGAACAGTAACCAGCAGATCCATGTCCATGGCCCAAGCTAGGAGTTCCCTCTCTGCATCGCCAGCGTGTGACTCACTCGGGAGCCCAAAGACAAACCGGACTCGGGAGCTGTTGGCGTCAAAGTTTTGGCAAATCCCCCAACAATGGGAGCAGCCAACTGAGCTCAGTTCCACTCTCAGTCTCAGTCGCAGTCGCAGTCGGAGTTGCAGTCGCGATCTCAGTCTCAGGACCACCAAGGAAGCTCTGCACTCTGGCAAGCTGAGCATCAGCCTGCTTTAGGGGTGGTCCAAGCTCTGCTTCTGCTTCCTCTTCTCCATCTTCTCCTTCTTCGTCTTGTTGCTGATGTTGTTGTTGTAGTTGTTGTTCGCTGCTCGACTGGCGGCTGTAAATGAAGGCCGCAAACGATAGTCACAAAACACTGTGCGACACAAAAACTATTGTAATATACTTTGAGCCGTGTTTTTTGTTGTCGTTGTTGTTTGTCTTGTGTTCGCTACGTGTAACCATTTACTGATGACCAGATTAGCGATCTACACTGTCCAACAGATATTCAAAATTGAATATTAATTTACATACGCCTTGTGGGAAAGATTTGAAAGACAATCTTAGGGAATGTCGAAAATTAAATTTAACTTTTTTGAGAAAGATTAAGTAAAGCATAAACTTAACAAATATAGAAGTTTAAGTTTTAAATTAAATATTTTTAATTTATTTAATACTTAATTTCAATACTTAATTTATTCTTCTAAAATATCGGCATATTAGGTAAAATTAAATTGTTTAGAGAGCATTGAACATAAAAGCCAAATTTCCTTCATCTTTCATGGAATTACTTAGACAAAAAGGTACATTTTGGAGTCGTTTCCTAATTGGAAAATTTGAATACATTAAAAATACTAAATTTAATATTAAATCCATATAATTATGAGGTAAAACATATTTGTTGAGAAATTTCCTTTAACCCATCATTACAACAATGCCAATTTTTAAAACGTTTTCTAATTGTGTAATTTGAATATATTGAAAATACTGCAATTTAGTATTGAATCCATAGAATTATGAGACAGTCATAAAATTGAAATTCCAAATTATTGGCATTAAAATAAATTGGGGTAAATTAAGAGCTGAAAGGAAAAACTATCCTGAATCTAATTTAAAATTCCCTAAGAATTTGTATACACAATTTTAAAATCGAAGATACTAACTGAACTAAAAGTATCATATTTTTTTATCCCAATTCACTCTGCATATTCAACAGATTTGTTTAAACGAAACATTTCTATGGCAGCGCAGTGTAATTCACCTGATATAGATAGTTGCTGGAGCTGCTTCTGTTTTTTGCTGTTTTGTCATTCTCGATTGATTGCGGATTAGCTGCTGTTGCTTTTGCTGTTGATGTTGTTGCTTGTTTTTGTGCCCGAGTTTGTTTTTTTTTCTTTTTTGCGTGCTCTTCTTGTTGCATTTGCATAATACCATTTGCGGTTGACATTTTTATTAACTGGTGGGCGCCATGGAAGTAAGCTTACGAAATGTTACGTTATCGTTAACCCCCTTTACTAGTGTTGAGGTGGAAAAGAGAAGGGGAGAGTGATGGCGAGCGCGATGGCGAGAAAACTGGTGAGAGGGGGGGAGAACTAACCATGCCTGACCACACGCAAGCAGCGGCCATAAATATTTACCCTCAATTGTAATTACAAAACACCGATAGGCATCTCGCTCTCGCTCCTGCTCTCCACTCTCCGCTCTCCAGTGTGTGCGTTCGCTCTTCGCAACTTGTGGGGGTTGCATTCGCAACAATTTGCATTTCTGCGCGCTTTGGGGAATTAAACAACAACGCAAAACTCCTCACAGTGCAGCGCTGCTAACCATTCCTTTGTCCCCTTTGGCCCCTTTGGTCGCATATAATTAAGCGCAGCCTTTTAAATTGCAAAGCATGCAAAGGGCAGCGAGCTATAAGACGCTGCAGTCGTCGCAGCAGCAACAAAAGCAGCGACAGCGGCAGCTGCAACTTGGGTGGTCTTCTCGTTGTCAAAATGTGTGGTCTTTATTAATAACAGCAAGAGCGCGACAGCGAACGGCGGGGAGATAGCGGGCGCTGTCGCCAATACAAAACGGATGTGCACTCCCAACAGCAACAACGCAGCAAGGAGAACAACAACAACAACAACTACAATACATATGCGCGTAATCTGCACGCTCTCTTGCACTCATTCGCTGGGCTTCGAACATGTTCAAGGCGCATGTTCGACAGAGGAGAGCGCGCTTTAACGATCAACTCAATTTGACGATTGCCGTTCTCGCTCCCCCCTTTTTGTTGTGGTGTAGTTGTTGTGCTTGTATGTAGCTGCTGCTCTGCTTGCCTTGGCTGTAGTTACTGTAGTTGTCTTGTCTTGTGTTGCTTTGTGTTGTTGGTTTTTGGGGCTGCCGCGGCATTTACGCCTTTGATTTTTTCCGCTCAAATGGGCAGAAGCTGCAAATTAAAACATTTTTTTTTGCGCTCAACGTTGTAGATGTTGTTGTCGCTCTTGGTTGGTTTGTATTGCTGTTGCTGTTGCTGTTGTTGTTGCTGATCCCCTTTTTACAGTTGTTATTATTTTGTCTTGTTGTCCGCCTGTCGTTTTGTTTGTTTTTGCGCCTTGATTCTTTGTTTGCTCTGCTGATGACGATCATTTCGCATTAAGTTTAATTTAAGTTGAAATTAGTTCGCTAATGAACTCATCAGCAGCAGCAGCCACGCACTATCTGTCTGTCCCTCTCGCACTCGCCTCAAGGCATACTCTACACATCAAGCTTATGGCCTTGTCGCTGCATTTTGTGCACTTCAACTTGTGAGCTGCCAAATGTTAAATGTTAATGTGTTAATTAAGCATGTCACAAACAGCTTTGCTGTAGGTCGCTCACAAGAAGAAGCAGGAGAAGGAAAAGGGCAACAAGCACAATTTGAGATTTCGTATTAAAGTGCAGCACATGCAGATGTGACAACAACTCAACCGAAAACCTTCAACATATGTCCCAGAATCTGATAAATTAAAAGAGAGCATAGGCGACTTTCAGTTGCTCTTTACGGTAAAAACTTTGAGTATTGAATGAAGCTAAATTATTAAATTCCTTATATTATTCCTTACTATTCATATAGGGCTTGGAATATTTTAAAATTGTTTTTCTTACCCCTTTTTTTTACCAATTATCCATTTCTATATAAATGTTTTGCTCTTAGTGAAGTTAGTGTAGTTTTTATTCCTTCATTATTACAACAAATTATATTTGGAAATTATTAAATTTTTGATCGAAGAAAAGTTGATGTTTTTAGCTGTAAATAAAGAATACAAAAATTTACTTTAAAATAAGAAAAACGTCGTTTTTCATTATTTAATTTAACGAACGTAACTGAAATAATCTTAAAAATGTACTGAAAAAAATTAAACTCTTTTTTTTAGAAAATGCAAAGCTTAGAGAACTGGAATTCGTGAACTTTCTTCTGAACTCATATTAATTTTTATTTCTTATATTATCAATTTTATTTCATTAACTTATATATTTTTGCTCATTCAAATAAATTTTAAAAATAACATATTCTCTTTAAGTATATGGTTTATATATCGCTGTTTATAACGTTATCCTTTTCTATAAATTTCTAAGTTTCTCATACACATTTAACCTTTCCATTTCGTATCTTAGCAACTCGAAACTTTTTAACCTCTTGTCCTTGGCAATATGCCCAAGCCAGTGTAGGGTATTCAAGTGCGAGGAGGAAGCTTTAGCCGTGCTGCAGCTGCCACTTGCCAGTCTCTCTGTCTCAGTCTCAGTCTCTGCCAGGGCTAAGTGAGACGTCTTCGTCTGCAGAAGACCAAGACCCAGACCCAGTCTGTAGTCTCTGTTCGCAGTACAAGTGTCGCCGAGGCCAAGAGGGAAGAAGGGAGGTGAGGTGGCAAGAAGAGTGGATAGTGTGGAGTAGGGGATAGGGGGCAGGGGCAAGGCGACAGCCGTCTGCTCATATAAATTTCTAGCACGCGTGCAAGTAATTAAGCCCAAAGATGAGACATCTTTTTGTGTCTTTGGCTTACACGGATCGCACACACACACACACAGACAGACACTGAGATACTCGCACACACACACTTACACACCGTCATGTAGAGCGAGATGTATCTGATATCTTATCGAACATGTTCATCGCCGGCCTGAGAAAATGCAGCGCCCCCCTTTAAGAATTATTGTTATGACGATGCACACATAATTAGTTGGGATCAGCCAAAGACAGAGAGAGAATGAGAGTTTTGGGGAGGGGGGGAAGAATGTGGAGAAAGTATGTGGCAGTGGTATGCGGTATGCGGCATGCGACATGTGGCAGTCATGTCTTAGTTGATCCATTAATGAAATGCTAATGACAATTGAACTCCATGCGATAAGCAAAGTGCATTCAGCCATTGAAAATCAAATTGAATTGAACTCTAAAGATCTAACAGAGATTCCTATAAAGTTAGTTGAGTTTAATTGAACAGGCTTAAACAAATTGATACTTTAGTATATCATTTTTAAGGTGCTATTGATTTTAACTTATGGTCAATAATAATACAGATATCAGTTGCAGGTATTTCCATGCCACACACAGTCTAAATTTGTTTTAACATTTTGGGTCAAAGTATATTAAAGTACAATCAAGTAAGAAAGTTAAAGTCGAGTGTGCTCAATTGCGAATTGTGAATAAAAGCAATTAAATTTAAAATATACCGAATTAATATACCGGAAAAAATACTAAAAATATACCATATGCTCTAGTTGTTATATTAACATATTCATTACTATATAGTATACGACATTCAAAATATATCATTGAGTGAAAAATATACCAGATTGTCAGCTAAAGAAAGTAAGACGCCATTGCAATTAGATTTTTTCCCCATATTAAACTAAAACAATTGTGTTCAGCTGTGACTATTTTTGAAATGAGAGCAAAACAGCTAAATTAATAAACCGAAAAATACTGAAATATACCAAAGGCTAAATATGGTATATTTATATACTAATACATTCAAAATATACTAAAATACAAGTACAAATTCAACCAAAGCAACAAAAACCCGACTGAAGCATTAATTTTATGCCATATCAGAATATTTCCCAAATAAATTCCTAGAATTTTATCTGATCGCCACCAAAGAGCTCTGGAGTTTTAACGACTAAAGGTAAAGAAATCATTAGGACTATTGTATACGAGATTTTTCCTGTAGGCACAAAGTTATGTGAAATTCTCTTTTACCCAAGAGTATTGAGAATGTATAAATTAGAAAAATGTATAAAAAATCAGCAGATTTGGTCTTCAATTTCGAGGATAGGCAATAAAATAAACACTAACGAATATTGAACAATTTTAAAAATTGTGATTTTTTGTCCTTTGATTGTAACTATTATTTTGCAATATTACAAAATCTTTTTGAATGTGCTTCCAATATATTTTTGCTGCTCTTCCCCACACTTCACATAAATCAAATAACTCAAAAGCAGTTTTTGCTACTCTTCAATTTGAAAAACTTTCGCATTTTACAGGAAACATAAAAAGATTTAACAAAGTCGTAAAAAATTAAATTAATTTGCCATCATTCCGATCTAGTTCAAAGTGCTTTATTCGAATGCTGACGATGCACTCTCGTTTGTCTCCCATGCATTTTGCTTGATTAATGCGATTGAATATTGCATGGATTTTCCAATTTTCCAATTTTCCGGCTGATGTGGCCCACAAACGTGGCGAGGGTTATAAATTGCCAGACAGAGACAGACTGAGAGAGCGAGACGGAGAGGCATATAACATTTACTTTCTATGCGGAATTCCCGACATATTTTATGGCGCTAATTTCTTTATTCATGGCGCCATCAACATCAAGAGGCAAGTTGCAAGCTTGCAAAAGTTGCAACAAACGCCTCGAAGTTCATTTCGCTTTGGCTGCCTCTTAATGAGTGTGGCAGGTTGCACATTGTGGATGCAGCACATGCAGCAGCCAAAGACAAATTTACTTGCATGCCACAAAGTCCTTCGTGTGGCACCCCGAGACTCTCCTCTCCCTCTCTCTCTCTCTATCTCTCTCTTTCTGTCTTAGTCTTAATTGCGTGCATAAATTGTTTCAATTTCAATAAAAATGTTGCACAACTGCCCAGATCGTTCAGCATCAATCAATGTGAGAAACTCAGCCTGAGCCTCAGACTCGATTCGAATTGAATCGAATTGAGTTCGAGTATTGTAATTAATATTCTGTGGCCGTGCAGTCT
The DNA here is from genome assembly GCA_023558455.1 of Drosophila kepulauana. Lineage (NCBI taxonomy): Eukaryota > Metazoa > Arthropoda > Insecta > Diptera > Drosophilidae > Drosophila > Drosophila kepulauana. The sequence goes on from CM042369.1 coordinate 2,050,310, forward strand.
ACTCGGCAACTCAGATACTTGGTCGAGAAACAGCTGCAGATACAGATACATTTCAGCTACAGATACATTTGTGTGTAGCAAGCACATTTAGCGTGTTAACAAGCCTTTCAGTGGCAGCAACAAAAACAGCAACAAAAATAACATGTGACAATTGCCAACTTTGAATAATGAATGGCTTCCGAATAGAAACAAGTAGCAACAAAAGCTGATCACGAGCTTGATCGACACAAAGATACTTGCTAAATAAATTGTTATGAATATTTAAATCTTTCTTTTATATATTTATTTGTTTGTTTTATATTTATTTGTTTCTTAAATAATTTGAAGCAATATAAAATATAAATATGTATTTTCTTTAAAAACTGTTTAGGTCTTCAATTCAATGTTTATTGTTTCAAGTTATAATATTTTACTTTGAATAATAACTGAATAAGTCTTCCTAAAGGATTTAATTTTACCTAAATATTTATAGGATTTTTGTATTAATTATATATTTTGTATTATATTATATAACATATTTTACTACTATGTCAAAATGATATATTACATTTTTCTATTACGTCAAAAATAGTCTTAAGATAGATTTAACAACTTAATTTTAATTTGACAAAAATAATCTGTTAAATCGCCAAAACGAAATTTGAGCTGTGTAAATGTTAGCCACAAAGAATTTAATCTTAATTTTGAAATATATTCTTTCCAATAGTTAAAAAGATTTAGGAATCTGAAAGAACAGGCGGACAAAAAGATTACGAAACAAATTTTACTTTCATCATTTCCTTTATTAACACAAAAGATGTATTTCAAACATTTTATACTTCTTTCCCAACATTGCCACCAATTTATCATACACTTTTACCCTGTGAATAACGAGTGCAAAACAGTAGCATGCACGACTACTCACACTCGTATTCACACTTTGATTCACATTCACATTTTGCACTCGTATTTCATGTCAACTTTTTGACTTTTCGTTCGACTAATTGATATGTAATTGCTGTCTTTTGTTTTGCGATTTACGATTTACGATTTACGGTTTAGTTGAGCAACAGTTTTTTTAATTGAATGTCTAAATGTTTGTTTCGCATATTGCGCATACGCAGTGTTGCACAATGGCGCATTCTATTTGAACTCATCACGCACACGAGGGTTGCTGCAATGATTGCGCATTCTAATCAAAAATTAAATAAACAACAGAAGCAAAAAAAAAAAAAAACGTAACAAATGAAAACAATTTCATTTTGTTGTCAGTTGAAAAGTTTGTTCTTTCCCTCATCTCTCAGAACGTGACAAAGCACAACGAATGATTGAGCGGGGTTAAGCGTGTGATAAGGGTGGAGGGGGACAGCTGGAATTACGAATGTGAAATGTGATGCTTGGCAGCTGGTGAATTGATGAGCGACCATTTATAAGCGATACATTTGCTCAACAAGTTGCTCAAGTTGCCAAATTTAATTAATTTCACTTCGACAATCAATGCAAATTAAACAAGAGACGCGAGTTTCCTTTACCGAAAATGCCGAAAAAAAGGAAATGAGTGAGAGAGAGAGAGTGAGAAAGAAAAAAATTTAAAAAGAGAGTGAGCCAGCTCTTTAACTCTGCTTTAATGTTTTGTTTTTACTAGTTGTATCTTTAATTGAGAGAAAGTTGTTGGCTGTTATCGATTAATGGCTTTAAAAAGTTTTGTATGTAGGATTATAAAATATCGCACTTCAACAGAGCAATAAGAGACGAACAACACTTAAATTTGATTAGTATTGAAGGACTCAATTTTCACATGTCTTAATTTTGAAAGTAAATGATAATAGTCAACTCTTTCAGAAATGTTATATTATTGGTATTTTTATATCCGCTATCCTTAGGATAAAAAGATGTTGTAACTTTTGCCTCCAGGAAATGTTTGTATTACAAACTTTGTGACATAACGATGAGAACAGATGAGACATACATACATATGTATATTCTTATTTCCACGTCAACAGCCGAGACGATATAGTCATGTCCGTCTGATCGTAGCTTTGGCTGTCACACTATGGTATATTTTGAGTGTAGTACTATATCAATATACCAATTATAGTCTTTGGTATAGTTTAGTATATTTGTGGTATATCAATTCGGTATATTTTAAGAATAATACCTCACCATTTTGTTTTGAATGTATTATTATTTCAATATACCAATTAGAGTATTTGGTATATTTTAGCGTTTTTGCGGTATATTAATTTGGTATATTTTAAGAATATCACCGGGCTGTTTTGCGCTGAATGTGGTACAAAATCAATATACCAAGTTCTGTATTTAGTATATTTTAGTATTATTGCGGTATATTAATGCAGTATATTTTCAGTATATTTGACTATCAAATGATAGCATAAATTTTGGAGATTTTAAGGAAGAGTTATTTGCAGAGCTAGAACATAAGTTAAGTTTTGTATGTAGTTCTGATTAAAAATTGATTGATATGTTCCTTCATATTGGGAGTACTCCAATACCACAATATTCGAATTGTAAACGAATATTACATTTAATAATAATTCTTATATAATCACATCAAAGTTATCAAGTATTAATACTTAACATATTCCTTAATTAAATTGTTATTAAATAACTTCAAAATATTAATTTTGTACTAAAACACTTTGATAGTGTTTAAACTGTTTGAAATTAAATTAAAAATATATCTTAATGTTGAGTGCAAAGTAAACGAGAGTGGACATAAAATATATATAGTATGTTAAAGATCTATTTGAATCTAGAATTCTTATTAAATTCTTAAATGCTATTCTACTTCGCAGTCAATTAGTTTTTTGTTGAGTTTATGAGTCTGTTAGAGTTTTCAATTGAATTGCGACAATTAAGATTGCACACTTATTACAGGGTATCAGCATTACATGCACCACTTGTCAGAACAAACACTCGCAGCTAATTCAATAGAGGCAATAGAGTCTGGGTGAGGCGAGTGAGGGGAAGAGGCACGTGTTGCCTTGAAGTGCTTAAGTGCGGCTTATCTTGTCGACACAGTCACAGCCCAACGCAGAGCAGAGCAGAGCAGAGGGTGGCAGCTAGGAGGGTGTAGTTGCTGCGAGAGGGAGGGGGATGGTGGCAGGGGGGTTGATGTTTCTACGGTTTATGGCCTTATGATTAGCATGCAAGATAAACACGACTCCCAATCGGCTTGCGGCGTGTCATCCACTTCTCAAGCGACACTTAATTCAGTTGCTGGGAGAGGGAAAGAGCGAGAGGAGGGGAGGTGGAAAGGGGGCCATTTTGTGGCTGAGTTGCGCAAGGAAGCGCACTTAAATGGGCGTTGCCATAACTCATAGACAAGCACCTCGAGACAGCGTCGCGAAAAACTTGTTGGCTTCGGCTTCAGTGCTAAAATCGTCAACTTGAGGCTAATAACTCATTTAAAAGTGGCTGACATCGTTGTTGTTGTTGTTGCTGTTGCCGTTGCTGTGGCAATTGCAGCAGCAGCAGCAACAGCAGCTGCAACTTGGCCCCAAGAGCAAAATAACTTAATTTCATAAATGGCCACAGCCAACTTGGCGACTTTGTTCGCATTGAGAGTCGTCTTGTCTAACTTAACAACAACAACAACAAAAGCAGCAATTGCTACCACAAACACAAGAAAAAAAAGAAATACAGAGTCGGCGTTTTAGCCACCAAATTGCTGGCTTGTTGACTGATTGACGCGGCCAACAAAGTCGGCTGCATTGCAAGCACTCTAACTTGGCCAATTCGTGTTCTTAATTATGCTGCCAACGCTCTATGCAAAGCTTGTCTTGTGGCATGCAACAACTACTAGCAACTACTGGCAACTGCAACCAAATTGCCGGCAGTCAGCCAATTTGGCTCATGATATTATTATGACTGTGACATTTTCATTTCAGCTAATTGCCACACAAAGAGTAACACGATGTCGAGGGGGGAAAGGGATTAGAAGAGGGAATGGGAAGGGAATGTGGGGAATGCAATTATAGATTAGCATAAAGTGAGTCATTAGCAGCGATTTGATGGCGCCATATGAATAATGCCAAAACACACACACAATGACAACCAACTGACTCGACATTTGTCGAAAACTATTTCAAGAGTTAAATGATGATCATAATGACGATGATTTGTTGATAGCATCTCAATGAGGTTCCAGGTATTTCAGCATAATCTGATAATTATCATATTGTGTTGTGCATTAACTTTGATTGAAATGGCTCCAAAAGTTCTTTGACACTTCGCAGGGAAGTCATTATAACAAAATTGAATTAACAGCCTGAAGAACTTAGTTGCTCTCTCTTTGCGCTTTATATCCTGGTATTTAGTTCTACTCTATAACTAATAATTTATGAATAAATATTAACTAATAATTAAAATGTTTTTGCTAATAAAGCAAATACAAAACAGTGCAGTATTATTATTTAAATATACCAAATTGATATACTAAAAATGTGAAATATACCAAATTGTATATTTTACATTATTATATATCTTGTTAACGAATAATAATTAATAAATAAAAAGAATTCAAAGTCTGTGCTAATAGTAACAAGTACTTAAATATACCAAATTTATATACCGAAAAACACAGAAGTATACCAAATTGTATATTTGATATTAATATCTTAACTTATCTTCTAATAATAATTAGTAAATAAAAAAAATTGAAATTCAGTGCTAACAAATACAAGTAAGTTTATTAAATATACCAAATTAATATACCGAATGGTATATTTGATATTTTTATATATCAAGTGCGCTCAAATACCGTTTTAACCTAGTTGTACTTAAAAATAAATATTTCTTCCTCTGTTTTTGTCAACATTAAGATGTTAAAATTTAAAAGAAAAACTTAATCATAGAAGAACTTTGTATTAACCCATGCACAAATTACACTTATAATATACATATATGCTCATATATTTTGGGTAAACTCTTCTATTTAACTTCTTCGACATAAATTTTATAAAATTTAAAAATAATTTTGTATAAAGAATTTCAGTTCAATTACTGAAAATATAACTAAAATATTGATGGAAATATTTGTGTATTGTACTAGATATGTAATTTTTAGTGTCTTACTAAACTCAAAGTATGGTACAAAAACATGGTTGACAATGTGAGGCTGCATCTTATCAACATTAGTTGACAAAGTGAGACGCAGCCTCACTCCTGAGTTTGTCTCGAATTCAGCTAGTTTTTCAAGTACCAAATCAATTTTCGAATCTCATTTTGCATGCAGCACTTCAAAAACATCAAATGCAGAGCAGAGAACTAAACTGAGTTGAGTTGAAGCTGCATCGCAATGAAATGAAATGAAAACAAAGCGAAAAGTCAAAGTGGATGCATCAAAAGTCAACAAATCGAAAATTGAGAGTCTGCAACGAGACAGCCACACCCACACAAACACACACACACACATACACATACACACCCACACCCAACTGCAGATACAGATACGCACACATACAGACACAGATACTGGGTTGAGAGCTATCAAAGCTGCATGGAAGCTGTCAGCTCGAGTTGAATTTAATTAAATCCTTCATGTCGGCGTGTCTGTTAAAAATAGACAAATGACAGTTTTTTTTTTTTTTTTTTTGTGTGCGAAGGGCAGGAAGGATAACAAAAGATAGAGACAGACATAGTAAGAGGGACAGAGAGAGTGAGAGAGAGGTAGAGAGTGAGGGAAGTACAACTTTAGCTCGAATGACAGTTGAAATTGAAGCACAGATTACGAGTGAAAATTGAATTCAATTTCTGTTGCTGTTTCTCCTCTCTGCTTTGTCTGTCGTATTATTTATTTTCCTTTCGCTTTGTTTATTCATTTGTTTGTTTTCCTTACTCTGTCGCTAATTACTTAATTAAAGCCACAGTTGCCTCAGCCTCAATCGAAGGAGCACGTAATTAAAAGTCGCCAAGCGAGGAGCGTGAGAATTTTAACAAACCGATTCGTGTTGACATTGATCGATTCCCCTTCTCTTCACCATTCCCTTCCTATCAATAGCTCCCCTTTATAGTGCTCCCTTGATAGAGTTGATCCCCAACTAAAAGAAAACTCTGTATTATCTGCCAGCAGGTTGTTTATTTACACAAATACTCTAGAAAAGAGAGAATATGCATTTCTTAAATGAAGCTTGCGAATTTTATTAAACTTTAAGTTATTAAATTTTGAAAAAATAATATCCAGATATATTTTAATTTGACGATAGATAAAATTATTTACTAAAACATTTTGATTATATCAAGTGTTACTTATCTGTATTGTAAATACATTACTAATTACCCAATCTAATTATCAATCTAGTATATTTTATACTCTATGGTATATTTTTAATGCAGTAGTATATCGTAGAAAAAATATTGTCATACAATAATAATTATCTATTCTAATTGTCAATCTAGTATAATTTGCACAAGAAAAAATTGTAATATAGAAATAATTATCTACTCTAATTATCAATATAGTATATTTTTCACTCTATGGTATATTTTGAGTGTGTTATTATATTGATATAGGAAATATAGCTTCTAGTATATTTTAGTATTTGTCGAATATATGCATATTTGGTATATTTCAACGTAATACTGCAGCAATCATAATCACACTTTAAATATATTTTATAGTAATACCAACAATAATCAATAGATAATCAATCATAATAGAGCTGTCGGTATATTTAATAGTAATGTGAAAGATAAAAAATGTTGTATATTAGTAATTTAAAAGAAATGATTAATTATTGTATTGAATATCTTTTGAAGTATATTTAAGATAGAATTCTATATAATAGAGCATTTAAAATTCGATCTGCCAGGGTTGTCATGCGTTTCTTGCATGTCAGTCACATTGCAAACATGCCAAGAAGTCAGCGGAAATGGCGCACAAATTGTCAAGTCTCTGCGTAAACGATCCGCATTCCCCAATCCTCATTTCCCAATCTTCAATCCTCAATATCTGCCCAACAATAACAACAAACTTGAGCTCCTGCTGCTTGGCTTCTTCTATGCGCCGCTGGCGCCAGTTCCCACACACACACACACATTCAAAGCACACACACACCCGTTGAGAAGTTGCTGACGTCATAAAAACTTTGATAACTTAATTAAGAAACGAAGAGCGAATGCATGAAATCAAGAGTTCGGCACCAACTTTCAACTCGAATCAAAGTTCGCTGCATTCTCAATGCGTGTGTGTGTGTGTGTGTTTTATGCTTTTAATTTGGCCAAGAATGCGGTAGGTAAACTAAACCAAATTAAAAGTGATCGCATCATTTTATCGATAATTTATCAAACCGAAAACCCAGTGGCGAATACTTTGGGCCCATAAAAGCCAGCCAACATTCGCCCCGCAGCCGCAAGCAAGCGAAAAGTTAAAGTCGAAGTCAAAGCCACAGCTAAAGCCGTTTCCCCTACATTCTCCCTCGCTTCTCTTCCACACTCTAACAGAGGCATGTGGCATGCGAATCGCTCAACGTGTGTGGTCCACATGGGTCTCAGTCTCAGTCGCAGTCACCGTCTTCATCTCCAACTTAGTCTCGTTCTGCGTCTTCGTCTGGGACTTTGAAATTAGCATAAGAGCAGAAAGAGAGAAGACACCGCTCTGTATGTGTGTGTGTCTCTTTGGCCCAAAGAGCGGATCAGCTGCATGGAGACAACAACCATAAATCCGCAAAAGCCATAAGCTCACTCTGAACAGGAGAAAACGAGGAGTGAGAGGGGGGGACAGCGCACAGGTGGTCAACTTGGGCGGCTCGCCTGATATTTAAAACAATCTGTTGTGCTTTTCAATTACTTTATAGTACGTACACGATATACGATCGGCGCGGCGTCTCCAAATCTTGTTCGCCCAGGAGCGGAGCATATTAATTGCGCCATTCACTTTGAGAGCGGCCTCAACCGAAAGCGCCGCTGAATGCGCTCCTGTGCGATGCGAGCTTCTTCTTGATCATGCGCTCTGAAGCTCCAGCACTGAAGAAACTTATGAGCTCAGCTGTGCTATTAATTGTTTTATTAAGACATTTTCAGATTTAACATGCTCCATGCCCTGCACTCAAAAATATGGGCTGCAACGACTATTGATATTTTGCAGAGAAAAGGGGATTGCAATTGAACTTAATTATAGTAGATCATTAGCTATAATTCGAAGACAATTAATAACTTGAATTAATATAGAGTTAAATTCTATTTAAAGTTTTGTTTAAGAATTTCGTTATAATATCGGATCATTTCTTGATTTCTAAAATCCAGAATAAAATCTTGAATCAGGATTGTTTAATGTCAAAATTGAACCAAGAAGATTTTTTCTTTAATCAAAATCAAAAATCTATAAAAAATCTAAATGGCCCACTCTTGAAATTCAACAAGAATGTTTCAAGAATGGAAAAATCTCAAAATGGAACCAAGAAAGCAAAATCTTAAATCAATATAAAACAATTTTAAATTGAGATTACCAGAGTAAGAATATTAAAGATGTTCTTTGCTGTAAAATATTTTAATATATCGTTATGACAAAGTTATAAAGTCATAGCTTAATTTGTTCGCTTTAGTTATTATTAGTAATGACTTTTTTTATAAAAGCTCGTTTTATTTTACAAAATATAGAATATAGGTTCATTTTATCTTTTTAATATATCTTTTCAACATATATTAATAGAAAATACTATAATCTAATTAATTAAAATAGTTAAATCGCCAGAGTGTATTAGTAAATGTTCCTAGAATATTTTTACTGTTCTTCCCTATAACTTAAATTATGATCTGATGGTTAAAGACACTGTATACAGACTATGAACTAGTTATCAAATGGATGAGAACCTTGCCTTCCTCAATTTTTGCTACACTTGCTACTTCTGTCTTATACACATACTTATATGCCCTATATTTTGAACTGTAGCGCAACTGTGAAGCTTCCACTGAGTGACCCAGAGCCAAACCCAAGTCGAGACAGTGATACTCGTATCGTACTCGGCAACTTCGTAGCTTGGACTGTCTCCTCCATCCTCCACTCGGTCTGCGACTTTCCGTCTGTCTGTCTTTCAGTCTGCGCTTTGCTCTTTCTGATCATCGTCGTCGACGGCGTCTTCTGCATCAATGCGCATGTTCGATCATCATCACGATGCCATGGATGATCATGATATGATGATAATGATCATCACAATAATGATGATAACAATGATTGCGATGTGTCGGCGTTGCTTGAGCTGAGTTTTTGAGCTGTCTGCCGTCAAATGATCGGTGTGGTCCTCAAGTGTTTTGCATCTTTGATCCGTGGAAGATTGATGTTAATGTTGGGTGGGCACTGGTGTGAACATACTTATTCGCATATTTGTTTTCTCCATCTCCATCTCCAACTTTAAACTTCAACTTCAGTGCTGTGGCCCTGACTTCAATTCGTGGATCGCTGACGGCTGCCCCACACGATGATCGTAATTAAAATGTGCAGTCAAGATAGAAAGAGAGAGAGAGAGATAGATAAAGAAAGAGAGCGAGATCACGCGGAATGGTCCACTAATAGAGCCATAAAGCGAACATTTATTGATCTACAAATTATTTGGGGCTGACGCCAGGCAACGAACCAACGATCAAGCCAAGCGATCGACTCACTTCAGGTAGGTCAAAAGTTGATCGTTGCTTTAGTCGCTCTGCTTTGCTCTGTTTTCTCCCATCTCTTCGCTTCTCGCCCCGAACAATGCTTTGAACGCGTTCGTAATCTTAATATTCATTAGGCAAATAGTCGGCGCGATCATTTAGACAGTAGAATGGTGAACTGAGAATTGAGAGTTGCTTTTATTTTGACTACCGCAACAAATAAACAAAATGAGCTTTTGGGGTGGTCTTCACACTGGGAGAAAAAGTCTGGCACAAGTTAACAAACATAAATTAAAATTGATAAAAATATTTAAAACTATACATCTGGAAAATCTTCAACTCAATACTTTCTGACTTTTTTTTAAAGAACACTTAAAGACTTATTTAATAGCAACCTAAATTAAATATGTCCACAACTCAAAACGTTGTTGGGAAATTTTTCCTTGATATAGAATTCACATTAAGCACATCTCAAGAATTCTTTGTGAAATTTGTACTTGCTATAGAAACTTACATTAGTCCTATACAAAAACATTGTTTAGGAAATAAACATAAATTCTTCAGACTTCGAGAAAGTAGCTGACCAAAATTATGTTGACAACAAATTTTAAAATTAATGTTAAGAGATATTAAATGATTAATTGCAATTCAAACTTCATAACATAAAATATCATAATTTTCCGTCAAAATTCAAAGAAATACTTTATTAAAACTCAAACTCTATGTGCGCCCAATTAAAAATTCTTTGCGTAAACTCTGCTTTAAAATTGAAACGCAATAAATTTTTAAAGTGCAATTTTTACGACTGAGTTTTATATACTTTAGGCATTTTTCATTCGGTACAGATCCAAAGCTTTGATGTGTTTATACGAGGTGAAAGCCAGCACAAATTTTGTAATAGGAATTCTCGTTAATCGACGCATTGCGATTGCGTTAATTGAGAGGCCATAGAAGTGGCCTCAGTCACAGTCTCAGTCTCAGTCTCAATTGCAATCTCAGTCAGCATTCATTTAGACCAAATCTCCATGGAAGCGTAAAATGTTCACACCTCAATTGCAGCAACAAAAAAAAATATATATACTCGTATTAAAAAAAAAGCGGTACGACGAGTCTATTAGGCCAGCTGTATTGCCTCAGTCTGAGTCTGAGTCTCCGTCATAGATACTTTTTCAGATACTTAATCTCGACTCGCACTCGTATCGGTGTCGCCAACTTTAGCTGCAGCTTCAGCTTTAGCATCGAGCTTCCAACTCCACCTCCAGCCACCTGATGATGGTGTTGCCTTTGGCTGGCGTCTCGTATCGATTGCAGTTTCTTAATGAAATTGTTTGCTAATATCAGCGGAAAATGCGGTTTACAATTTGTTTACAATCTCTGTGCGGTCCCTCTCTTTCTCTCTCTACCCCTTACCAATCCTCTTGCTTGATCACAGTCTATCGTCGACCCATCATGAACCCAATCAATGTTAATCATATGTATGAAATTGAAACCAATCCATTCCCTTGCCAGACCAAAGGCGTTTACACACTTTGTATAGCTACCAGACAACAGCGGGAGTCTGTGGCTAAGAACTTTGCATCATAAATGTGTTGAAAGACAAACTCTGATGAAATTTGGTGTGTAAAGTTTTTCCTCACCGTCTGCCCGCATGTAAAAGTCTAAGCACTTTTCTCTAGTTTTATAAATGCTTGTCTAACATTGTACAGAGTAAGATAAGATTAGATCAAGATCGGTGCCTTAATTTGTAAATTTATGAAGACTATATATAAAATGAAATTTTAAAGCAATTTATTTGAAATTTGGCAAAAAGTGCTTAAAAATGTATTCTTCAATTATCCCAAAATTTTCAGCCTGATCAAGTAATTATTTCAACCGTTTCTTAGATTTTAATTTCACAGTAAATTAAAGAAAACTAAAAAAAAATTGAATTTTCAAGCAATTTAGTTGAATTTTGTCAAATATGCTTCAAAATATATTCTCAACTATCCCAAAACTTTCAGCTTAATCACGTAATTATTTCAATGGTTTCTTGAGATATGATTGTGGTTTATGTAGGAAAAAAAATCTTGCATTTTTGTTGATTTCAATAGGAATTTGTATGCAATTGATTTGTAATTTAGCTCAAAGGATTTACAATATATTCTTCATGTATTATACAAATTTCAACACGATCTGATAATTACTAATAATAATTTTAAAGAGAATTGTTAAACTTTTGTTTTGATAGATGATTGTATTATATTCTTCATCTAATTATAATTAGAAGTTGTATTCTTCTTTAAGTCTGAAAACTGGCGCTTAAAGCTCTTACTTAAATTAAAAAAATTACAAAATTTGGCCTGATCTGTCTATTTTTTAACTATCCTACAAAATGTTGATCTCATCTAATAATTAATATAGCATTGCCTTGAGCGTTCATTGCTATTTATGTAGGGGAAAGGGAAAAGCTCGTAACTTGTTTAGTTTAACAATTGCAGTTTTTTTGCTGCAAAGGCTCAGCTCACTTTCCTTTTAGTCGACATCAGTTGTTAGCTACATGTTTTGACGCCTTTCACACGATGCATACAGTCAGCCCATCAAATAGCAAAGGCGGAGGATGAAAGAAGTTGGCTGCTTGAGGCAACGACAACTTGCCCAATTGCTATGCAAAAAGGCAGGCTCAAAATGCAAAACAGGCAACAAAGCAAAAGGCAACGAAGCGAAGACAGCAACTGAAGAAAAAAAAACAACAACAATATTGATAAAGCAATTAAAAATGTATCTAAATACATATTTTCATGTGACAGCGCAAATTATGCGCTGGAATGTTGCCTCTAAACGTTGCAAGTGGCAATGTTGCAAGTTGTTACAAGGAAAATGCCAACGGCAACAATAAAGTCGACTCTCTTTTTAGCCATGTGGCGATGGCGAGTAAATAACTATTTTTGATTTGAGCCAAGTTAAGTCGCCTCAAGATTGAGCGATAGACAAAACCGTTGACAGCTTTGTCTCTTAGCCAGGCCAACGTCATTTGGCATTGGCATTGGCATTGGTATTAGCCATTGGCCATTGGCCATTGTCGTTGCCATCGTTTGTCAGTCGCCGACAGTTATCGATAAGAGAGACGCATACGCCGACTATTTGCAGACACTGTGACTTATGACTGCCACTTGCCGCAGCCACAGCCACAGCTACTGCAACTGCAAGTTGCCGCAGCGTTTTGTGATTTGCGGCGCGTCAATCATTTCAATTAACGTGCGATCAAATCAATCGGCATGTCAATCATCATCATTGTCGATGACAATTGCTTACGCTTTGCCAGCCAACAATCAACAGTCGGCAGTCGGCAGTTAGTAGTCGGTAATCGACGCTAGATCAGCAACAATCATCGATCGACAATCGATGATCACAGGCAACCGCAGCGTTAATTTGCCTGTCAAACGCGATGCAGGAAAATGCGCAGAAAATGTGAAGAGAGGAAGCGGCAAATTGCAATATTGACACTAGATTTTTCTGCGAGGAAGTTAAATAAATGAAATTGATAGATTTGAATCAAAAATTCTTATTCAATTTTTTGATTATTTTTTTGTTTAGTAATTTTTAAATACTATAATTAATTTGAAAAATAAAAAACCACGTCTTTACTCGCAAACTTCTTGTTGTTTATAATATATTTGGCACTCATTTTCTCCTTTTAATAGATTAAGAAACTTTAATACAATACTATATTTTTTTGTCAATCCTAATAAAAATACAATATTTTTACTCGTTTTTGCTCCAATTCAGTTCGTGGGTTTTATTCAATATCTTTCCGTGGATCTCTCCTTGTAATACTTTGAGCAACTTTTTCTATAATTGTTTAGGCACTTCAACCAAATTCAATCAACTTTATTTATTCTTCTAAGCTTCTGATCATGTACATATTTTACCTTTTTTATCTAATTCAAAATTTGTTTTAATTGTATTTTTCACTTTTCTATGAATTTTGTCTTGATATAAATAAAATGTCTTAATTTTGGTGTCCCTTCTGCTAATAATCTCCCAATTTAATAATCATTTTCAATATTTTTAAAATATTTTTCTGTCTCTCTCAATCTCTCTCTCTCTGTTTTACTAACTCTTTCTCGCTCTCTGTCTGTTCATATTCTCTCTGCCCACGATTTATCTTTGTAATCATTATGGATCTGACTTTCACTTTTCCAATGCGTTAATTTCCCTGGCAACGTGTTGCTTTTATGGCTTATTAATGAGCTGACTGATCATTAGATTGGCCAACAACAGATCCGATATCAGCTTTGGCCCTCTCAGCAACAACAGCAACAACTTCGACAACAACAACAACAACTCGAGACGAGAATAACGAGAGAAAAACTGAAGCAATGCCCCATCGACACTGTCAAACATATCGCTTACATGCGGCTCAGACGCTGTCTAAAAGCCAAGTTAACCAGCTGGTTCTGGCCAGCTCTCGACCAAGTGGGGCATCGAGGGGCATAGAAGGGGGAAAAGAGGCTTTTGTGGGCTCCCCTGTGAACGGCATCGAATCTCTGTGGCTGTGTGTGGCCCGTTAGTTTGAGATCTTTATAAGTCAATTTCAGTCGAGATCGCTGCGCCCTCTTGCCAAGTGGAAGTGGTGAAGCAAAGAGGGGGAGAGCAACTTATACACTGAGAGAAAATAATAAGACACTTGCTTTGGGTTGACAAGATTTAAAATGATTAATGAGTCTGAGAATTTACCACTGTAGTTAATTTTTGTTAACAATAAAGTTTTTGATTTTAAATTCTTAATATCTGAACATCCAGAAAATTCAATTTTCTTCTTCGTTATCAAACAATATGTAAATATATTAATTAATTACTAAAATCAATTATAGTCAATTAAAATAGTTTATATAAAATTTGATTTTAATTTTTTTCAACATTCAAATTTTTGATTTTAAGTTCCTCACAATTTCTGAGCATCAAGAAAATTTAATGCGTTTTTTCTTTATCAAAAAATATAATATATATGTAAATATATGAATTTGTTACTAAAATCAATTAAAGTCAGTTGATCCATAATAAAATGAAATCAATATTTTTTATTTATAATTAAAATACTATAATTAGTTATTAGTAAATCTAATATAAGCAATTAATATTTAAACATTTTTTATATGTAGGTTTTCGTTGCAAAATTTTATCAAACGAATGTAATAGGTAAAAATTTAAATCAAAATTTTATTGTTGAAAATTCCTTTATCTAAATAGCTTTTGTATTATTATGATATTTATATCTTTTTTAAGTTGATAGGTTCTAATTCTATAAAATACTCGTATTATACAAAATTATTTTAGTAAATCAATTACTAATTTCCCATTATTTATGATTTAGTTATCCCTTTATTCATTTATAAAGTTGTTCTAACTGTGCTTTACTTAAGTTCTTAAACATTATTTAATTTGCTTAAATTTCTTGGTGTACGGACAAGTTGTCTTAACTCTGCCTCCTCCCGTTGCCTTGGCTTTGACATTTAATTGCGCACTCATTCACGTTTATTCAGTTGCTGCCAAAATGGTAACTCATCTCAGGCTCTCAGTCCGAGTCTTAGCCAGGCTACTACGGATACACTCGCAGTCCCGTTTCCATCGTCTTGGCCATTCCCATTCCCATTCCCGTTCCCGTTGTTGTTGTTGTTGCCAATTCAGTTTGGCTTTTGTCTGTTTTTGGCATTTGCAACTCATGTTAAGCATAAATAAAACAAATGCGCTTATTTTAAACATATGCCCGAATGGACAGCGACTTCGTCTTCGACTTGGTTTTGTTTTTGTTTTTGCTTCTTTTTTTCGTATTTTGTTAGCCAGTTGGCAGCTGGCAGTTGGCAGCGGGCTCTTACCAACTTGGGTCATTGCATTTAACAACCGATGATGAAGACATCTTCCCGTTTTTTTTTTGTTTTTTTTTTTTTCGTTTTGCGGCATATTCTTGTCTCTCTTGGCTACACGCTCTCTTCTGTTGTTTTATGATGAGTTCGCTTTCGCAAAAGAAAACAATTTATGTGAATGCGTTCCAAGTTGTTGTTGTTGTCGTATTTATTGTGGTTGTTGTCTGCATGTCTTGCGTCTAGTTGCACTTTTTATGCAGTCAAATAATCACGGTTAATAAACGAGAGTTAAGTGGATTTAAACGCTAAGTAACTCTGCAGATCTTCTGTTCTATATAATCGTCAATTACTAACAGAACCTTTGGCATAGAGAAAACTTCTTTAGCAGGTGTATCTTGAATATTCACAATAAGGATTAAAGCTTCGATATATATAATTTACTATGAAATAAATACCTAATATACATCTATCTGTCTACTCTTTTATAAATTTATTAAAAGAAAATAAATACAAAGTAATTAAAGAACATAAAAATAAAATAAAAACAATAAATAAAACAAGTAAAAAAGTTGCGTGTGCTCAATTGTGAATAAACTTTTAAGATATACAGAAATCATACCACTAAAATACTAAAATATACCAAAGACTATTATTGTTGATATAATACTGCGTTTAAAATATACTAGGGAGTACAAAATATACCATATATTATATTCCATACTTTTCTTGCCAGAACAAGTTCTGCCATATTGGTAGTGGGTATATCATTTTAAAATATTGCTTTTTATTATAAATTAATAAAATTATTAAAATATAAAATAAAACAAAAATATTTAATAAAATTAATGAAAAAAGAATACAAAATAGAGTTAAATTAGAATTCAATTAAAAAGTAAAATAATTACAAAATCTTAAAATATTTCCAGAAAGCTCTCTAATCAATTTTCTGTTTCTCTCTCTCTCCTCTTCTTGCTCTTCTTTTTATCGCAGCTTAAGTTGCTCTTGATTGAGTTCATATAATTTCTATTAAAGCCAATTTGCCGAATCCTTCCAACTCCCTCTCCCAAGTCAATCCTCCCCCAGCATCGCAAGGATAACATTGAAACTTTTATTGTGTCAAATTTGCGCCGAAAGCAATGAAAAATTTAACACGCTATAAATCACAAATTTTCACAAAAGGGGGAGAGACGTGGCCCAGCAACAGATTTAACGCTAGCAAATGTTGCAGCTTGTAAGTGCCACAAGAGGGGTGGGAGTGAGGGGGAAACAGGAATTGGCAACCAGCCAAGCTGCCTTCGGCAACCCCTTTTGGCAATGTCCTTGCGACGCGGACGCCTTGGTATGCAACTTTCTGCCGGCTTATCTGCCCGGCAACATGCGTTCTCGGCCAGCTTGAGTGGTTGGTCCTCTCTCTAAGTTCACGCCCCCGCAGCACGCTCTTCCTCCCCTCCCTCCTCGTTCCGCTTTTCCACCTTTCCTTGACGATGACGAGGCAAGACTCGATGTCGCGTCGTCTCCTGACTGTCTGACAGGTTCAAGGTCTGCTTCTGCTTCTGTTTTTTTTTTTTGCTGTCGCGCGCTGCGTGTGAAATTTAAAACCGTGATAACACCTCACCAGTCACGCCCCTCTCCGCCCTGTTTTTGGTTGTATGTTGGGAAAACACGTGCAGACACGTTGCCAGTGTACTGTTAATGTTTTTGGTTTAATTTCGTGCCTCTTTTTGCTTTCGGCCTTTGGCATTTTGTTGACAAAATTGATTTGTTCAATTTTTCCAACGATTTAACTTGGGGCATGACTGGGTTGCCATTAGTGTCGGTACATTTGTTTTGAAGGTTGTTGCAACCAACCAAGTGGCAAAGGACCAACAGCTACAACAACAACAACATCCAAGACTCTGTCTACATTAGATGGAATAGGTCTCTTCGCTTCGGGTTTCGAGGAATTCCAACACGATTCGAGGAGGCAACTTCAACTTCGGCGTCGTGGAATTTCATCAATTTCTCGATATTTTATTGATTCGCGTTAAAAGTAAATTTAATTTTCAATCGTCTACCAACACGAAAAACCTAACTAAAAACCAATTTAATAACGTTTTTCTCTTTTTCTCATTCTTTCTCGTTGCAGGTCGAAGTAAGTACAAACTGGATTGGACTGAAAATCATAATAAGTATACGAAAAAAGTGAAACTGTGAAGTAGGAGTAGAATGTCTTTAAGGGTAAATTAAACTAAGGGATTTCTTTTAGTACACTGCTTCTACAAATCTTGCAGTAATACAGGTTAGGTTCTTAGAAAGAAAAAAGAAGGAATTCTTAATTCATCCTCATCACATTTATTCAACAAAAATGTGATGAAACATATTATTAATCCCTAAGAGAGTTGATTTGTTTTTTAAAATGTTAAATCAAGTTTTCATAATTAAGTTCTCTAATTTCATTGCAGAGTAAATCCAGATAGGTTCTTAGAAAGAAAAGAGTTCTTAATTAGTTTCGGAAATATCCTCATTGCATTTATTAAAGAGAAATTTAATGAAAGACTTAACTTTTCCCTAAAAGGATTCTTTTTTCTTTGCAAAGACTTAATCTAATTTTTTGTAATTAAGTTCCCTAATTTAATTGCAGAGGAAATCTATTTCTCCTCTTCCGCTTGGTATATGATATACTTAGAAATCAGATGGATAGTTATCTCGTCAGGCTGCCAAACTATATTAGGATAAGAAGTAATAACGTACAACTTACTAAATAGTTCCCTTAAACTATGCTTTTAGAGTGTTCCTCCCTTCCTCCAACTTTCTTTCGTCTGCTCCTTAGAAAAGAACTACGCACACATATGAACAGTTTTCTAGTGTTTCTCCGCCCCTCTCACATTCTCCTGCGACATTTGAGCCCGTCTCAAGCTGTCCACTGTTATTCCTTATGACGAATGATAGCTGAAATTACGAAATATTTTACTGCCTTACAGGGACCGCAACAACTTGCGGTCACAGTTGGCACTTGCTAAGGGTCCTCGGGATGTCCTTCCAAAGAAATGGCCATTAGTAAACCTCATAATTGCTTCATTTCAGCGCAACTATTTCTTGAAATGAGCTCAACTTTTGGGCAAGTTGTGGCAACCCTTTAACGACTCTTCGAGTATTTGCGTATTTCCCTCGAATTCGATACACATCCCCATAACCTCTGTTAAAAGTTTTACAAACCGGATGTGGGGGAGGCGGAAAAGTGGGCGGTTTGCTGAGATGTCTGAGGCGTTGATTCTCTGCGCTTGTCTGTTCGACTTGCTGTTAATTAAAAGGAAGACAACTCAAGTCGAGTCAAAGCACTGACAGCGTCCTCTCAGTCGTCAAGAACGAGGGGCGATGGTTGGGGGTGCAGAGGTCCTTTCAAGGGGATGGAACGCGGAATTAGCCACAGTGAAAAGTCATTGCGTTGATTACTTTTCAAAATGACGCGCGCAAATTTCCCAAAAAACTTTAATTGTTTTGCAGGCAGGGTTGTCGACTGGTGAATTGGGAAGGGGGGAGGGGTTGGGGGGTTGCCAGGGGTTGTCTGGAGACGCATTTAAATGTGAATTAATTGCTGACCGAAAGCGTTGCATATATGAGCAGCAGGATTTATGTGTGCGCGATGAGTTGGCAGCATATCCAAGGGGCAGTAGCGAGAGATAGTACCGGGAGGTTGTACAGGGAGGTTGTACCAGGAGGTTATACCGGGAGGCTGACCTAAGAGCACAATCGGAGTCCAGTCATGTTGCAGCCATTATGTGCGTCGTGGAATTTTTATGACCTTCTCCTCTACTTTTCCACCAGGTCCGCGAACGCGCAAACCGAAGAAGCCAGCGACGACGGGGGCAGCGGGCAGCGGCAGCGGCGACAAGTCCGATGCGGATGGTGGCTCCGGTTGCAGCGGTGTGCCGGAGGATAAACGACCTCGCACCGCATTTAGTGGCACGCAGCTGGCGCGTCTAAAGGTGAGTACTGCACCCCAAGCTCTCTTTTACCACAGCAACAACTCATGAGCTCTCCCTCTATCTCCCTTTCTTTTTCACACGCAGCACGAGTTTAATGAGAATCGGTATTTGACGGAGAAGCGACGTCAGCAGCTGAGCGGTGAATTGGGACTCAACGAGGCACAGATCAAGATCTGGTTCCAGAACAAACGGGCCAAGCTGAAAAAGTCGAGCGGCACCAAGAATCCGCTGGCGCTGCAACTGATGGCGCAGGGACTCTACAATCACTCGACGGTGCCGTTGACGCGCGAGGAGGAAGAACTTCAGGAGCTGCAGGAGGCGGCTGCGGCGTCGGCAGCGACTGCGACGTCATCATCACCGTCATAGGCAATATTTATAATTAATATTAACATTAATATTTATAGCGTAGCGTGTAAGTTTAGTGCTTAAAGTTGCTAAACAATTAAGTTGTAAAATATTCTAGTCTCCCCCCGTCGGCGCACGCGATTCCACGCCTCTATCCCAACCCCATCCCCGCAACCCCCTTTGCCAACATTCAAACAAGCTGAGCACGAACACGAGCCGAGTTCGAGTTCGAAGCGAACCGAACTGAAGCGAAGCTGGAACATGGCGAATATGGCGAAAAGGGCTTTTTGGGTTTCAATCGCACTGCGCTGCGTGTTTTTGTAACATAAATAAAGCAACAATAAGAAAACGAAGAAGAAGAAGACGGAGAAGTATGTAGATGTAGAAGCAGAAGAGGAGAAGCAGCTGAGAAGTGGATGAAATGTTCATAAATAAAATACACAATTTAATAAACATTTAAATTATACACAACGCTCGCTTTTAATTTCAAATCAAATGGTTGCCAGGTAGGTGGTCTTCCCCCTCTCCCCATCCCACTCTCTTAACCAGATCTGCAGCTCTTGATTAGCTCGTTATCAGCCGCTGTTGCTGCCTCTGCTGACTGCGCTGTCGCTATAATGGGCCGTGGGCGTTGGCATTAATTACTCAATTAATGAAGGCGACGATCAAGATCGTGGTGGTCGTGGTGGAAGGGGGCGATGGAAGGGTGGAGAGCGACAATTGCTGGCATTACAATCGCATTAAATTCATTATGCAAATTATGCTTGAAAGCAATCTGGGCCCATAATCACCGCCTAATAGATGCCCATACCGGGCCGAAACCTCAACGTTTTTCTGTGTATTTTTTCTCTCTCTGTCTAATTTAGCCATTAAATTTGCATACAGAAGAAGAAAAAAAAAACAAACGACGCGCAAAACACAGCAACAAAAAAGAATCCACACAAAGACAAGGCAAACACACACACACACACACACACACACATATGTGAGCAAGTGTGAGTGAGTGTGTCTGTGTGTTAGTGTGAGTGTGCGCTGGCATGCCAACGGCGCAAATTGACACCTTGGCGACGTCGGAGGCTTTTTTAACTTTTGCTTGAAGTGCAGCGACGCCAACGACGCAGACGGCGACGTCGACAGCGTCGCGTAGGTGTTAAAAGTGTCTGTCATGTTGAGCATGAGGACAGTGCGAGACGCCAAAATATGCGATACACCAATAATTACGACCACGATGATGATGATGATGATGATGATCAAAATGTTTGAATACGAGTGGATCACATGTGCACAGTGCTTGTTGAATATTGACATTTGCGACCTCGTTATTAATATTTTGAATGTAATACAAGTATTAGAGGAGAAAATAGTTATACATAAAGCGGCAGCTTAACGAAATCAATTAACGCCCACTGTGACTGTCGCAGCTGCAATTAAGCTTTGCTCACACATGCAGACTTGCAATGGTATTTGTGTGTGTGCCAAAGATGTCCGTGGAGTAAATGCAATGCACTCTTTCACTCTCTTTTGCTCTCTTCTACTTAGTGAAGCATACGTTAGTGCATGAAGTGCAAAACTAGGGTTGCAGTGAAATTCAAATTATTTTGTTAGAATTTGATTGATTACAAATATTTTGATACTCAGAATGTGTTATTTACTTGTCACATACAACAGAATTATTTTCCCAAATATTTATTTATTTATGTCTCTTAATACTCTGCACCCCTGGTCACCTTTGAGTAGCAATTTTGACTGTAACAAATTGAGAGCATTTTTGGAGAAATATCAACTGTCATGCAGCAGCAGCAACAAAAACAACAAGCAAACAGGGAATGCGACTGCGCAAACAACTTAATTTTGCGGATGATTTACAGTTTGGTTTTGAGTTTCATTGTTGGTGACATTTTTGTTGTGCGGCGAATTGGGCGACACAGCAAGTTGCTGGCGAATTCGAAAGGTGTGCATAACAAAAGGCACTTTATGTGAGCTGAGCTTTGCTAGCGAGCGGAAAGAGAGAGAGAGAGAGAGGGGATTAATGTGTAGAGAGTGAGAGTGAGACTGCGCGTTGTGAATTGTGTGCGTGGGAGTTGCGGCGTTAAGTGAATTTTTATGGCACGCGCTGAGCTGCAGAGATGATGGCATAAAAAGTCAATTTAAGTTTAGTAATATTTTGTTGAATTTATAGATGAGTATTTTGTTTAAGCATAATTTTTTATTGCCCGTGCCAAACTGAAACTCAAACTGGAAGTGGAAGTGGATCGCGATGGAAGGCGATGCGAATGCATCGTTGCAAATTCTAAGCATGAGTCATGGCGCGAGTATATTACGTTATAAATTCAATAAATGTGACCATAAAAAGCCCATTCAAAATACCTTGCTCGCGTACATTAATCCCGACGCAGGCAGAGCACATTACAATCTGTATGTGTATGTGTGTATGTGTGTGTGTGTGTGTGTGTGTGTTTCGCCCTGTGCCCCCAATGATTAATGTTCGGCAGTCGGTTGGCAGCCTTGGTCTCTCCGGTTCCAGTTCCAGTTTCAGTTTCAGTTCCAGTCGCAACTCTTCCCGGAATGCGAGCCCAAGTAACCCGAAAAAAGACAATACGCATAAATCTATGGGGTTGACACTTAGTACCGCTTTCGACCACAGACGGCCACGGACTTCAAATGAATTTGTTTGCAACAAGGCAGCGAGCTGCCTCATGCCCCATGCCCCATGCCCCACGATGTGTTGCCTTGCAGCTCGGCAGCTTCACTTGCCTCGTCGTCCTCGTCGAGCCGGATGAGTTGTGGCAAAGGCGCGCGAGGCGTCATAAAATTGGCAACAAATTGTTTTTCACGCCGTTTTAAATACACATTTTCGATACTTGGCCATAATGACTCGCAGTCCGCATCCAAGTCGAATGCTTCCTCTTCCTTCCCACCTGCCTCCTCTGCCTCTCCTTGTGGAGAGCTTGGAGCAGACAAAGCCGACAACGACATCATTGCCACTTTGACGAACTGCAGCGTCGTCGTCGTCGTCGTCGTCCAACTTGGAGTCGAGGCATCGTCGCGCCTTGTAACACGCTAATAAATTTGCGGCTAAGGAGATAAGCTTATAAATTTTAACTGTAATTATGCGACACAAGATTTATGAAGCGGCCTCCGCTTGACCCACCTCCTTACACCTCCCTTCCTCTCTTCCTCGCTTCCTCGCTGCCGCTGCTCGGGATTATTAATGAAACACAAAGTTACAACGAAATGTGCTCAAGTGCCGGCATTACAAACGATGTTGCTGCTGCTGCTCCACGATAACTGGATCTGGGTCCCTCTTTTTGTTTCACTCACACTTAGTAGCTCTCTCCCTCTTACTCTGTCTTTCGTTTTGGGCTTCCCTTTTGACAAGATTTATTCGCTCGCTTCTAATTCGTGGGAGCTTTTAATGAGCTTTTAGGCAAACGCATGCAAATCCAAGCCAAATCTCTTTCTCTCTATCTCTTCTACCCCATTGATCCAGTGATATACATACGCATGTGGGCGTGGGCGTGGTAGCTCCATCCCCTCCCCTCTACACCACACTCCTTCAGCTGTCTGAGACCACCTACGTGGCTGTTGGCTGTTGCGCCAATCACGCTCTCAGATCTGCGTATTTGACATTGCCTTCGTCTCATTACGCCTGCGCAGAGCAACAAACAGAACCAACAACAAGAATCTTGAAAGAACAACAACTCGCAACTTGCAGCTCGCTTAAAGTGTTGCTGCCTCAAGGCGTGGGAGCCACAGCGACTTCGTCGATAACTCGATAGACTAAATGAGTCTTTATTTTATTTTTGCAGCTTGCGATTATTGAGCCATATTCGTAAGTACTTTGCCCATGTCATAAACTCATCGATAGCATGTCTTTCGATTCTCGTTTAAAGCCTTGGCGAACATCAATGTCATTTTGGCCATATTTGTTAACTGACAAATCCAATTGCACATATCAGTTTACAACTGGTATTTATAGAGCATTTAGTTCGTTTACCTCAGACAGTCGTTAAACTAGCTAGAAGGCAAATCAGAGCCTCAAAATATTGTAATAGGAATAAATATAATCAAATAGTTTAAAGATCGAATGCCATTTAAAATGTAGATAAAAAAGTATCATAAAACCTTGAAAAAATTGTATTCTTATATATTTTATATTCTAAGCTATTTCGTTTCTCAAGTATCGTGAAATTATATAATTTCCTAGATTAAATTAGTTCAATTATTCGACTTATTTTTAATATACATACAGATATAGTAAAATATAAGTACCCTGCAGTTCTGAGCGCTAGTTCGTTGCTAGTGAAATAAGCACTTACCAGGAGCCAGTCACTACTTACAAAGTGGCGTCTAGTGAGGCGTTTATTAATTTCCGTTTTTGTATGAAATGTCCGCAAATAGGGTCAATCGCCACCGCCTCGATTACCCACGAACTAGTGAAATAGTGCAACATATTAGTGTCTTTAAAGAAACTACTTACATTAGGCCCCATGGAACGGCCGGTAAAATAAGTGCTTACATGGGACCCCATGGAACAGCCGGTAAAAAAGTGCTTACATCGGACCCCATTGAAGGGTCGGTAAAATAAGTGCTTACATCGGACCCCATGGTGGGGTCGGCCATTATAAATTAAAAAAAATTTACAATTACAATTACAGTTTTTATTTAATTTTAATTTTTCTTATATTAATAAGTCGGAAACTTTTATTACTTTAAGGCAACTTGAGTTTTAAAATATCGTTTTTCTCAACTGGTCCTCAGTTATTGAATCTGGAAATAAAGAATTCAAAAGTCTTAATAGATTAAAGTGGATAATGATTTTTAAATAATTATCCTTTAAAATACTCACCAATCATAACACCAAAGAAATTGTCTTCTTTTTTTTGGGCCGCATTCCACTGTCATTATTTCCATAACGTAGATTTTCTGTCATAATTTCCACTTCCTCTTCTTTAGGCACATTGTCGCTTTCCACTGTAGAACTATGCATTATACTAACTGCTCGATATTCTTTTATTATCTGTTTATTTAATATTTTACACATTAAACATATAATGCATACATAAATTATTTTTTAAGTAACACACCTAATAATTGATCGCGGATCCGCTTTGCACTTCTCAACTCAAATAATTTCATCATCTAGGAAACACAGCTGCGTTTGAGTAAAAGAGTAGCACAAAATAAAACAAAGACCCGTAAACAAACAGCGATGTAAAGCGTAATCGAAATTTTGTCTTTAATCTTGTGTATGCCCTTTCCACAAAATAACAAAAACAAAAGCGATGCTTGCCGTTATTTTGTACTTATGCTTTAAAACGCATACATTTATTAACTAGGTAGTTCGACGTTCGATTACTATAGGGTTAATCTAGTAAGTACCCATGTAGTGATCGGCGAGGTAAGCACTTACCCATGGCCAATCGACACCTCCAGTTCTGCAGGGTAATTACTAACCCTCAACATTAATAAGATAAACTCATATATTTCTCATTTGCCAATACTTTAACACGTTCACAAACTTATAATCACCAAACAAAAAAGAACAAAAAAAAACTGTATACGAGTCACTCTTATATTTTTTTCGCTTCTACGTAGACAAGTGAAGCAAAGAAGAAAAGAAATTTTGAGCAACACTAACACCAACATAATTACAAGCTCCAGAAGGAGCAGAGTGTGAGAACGAGACGAAAAGACGTCGCGCCACTTTCTGCACTGTCACAGGAAAAAAAATTCAATTTAAAATTCGCAAATTTGAAATAACGAATAATAAAAAGAAATTGATATGTAAATTAAGTCAAGCTTAAGCGGAAGACACAACGCGTTATACAAATAAAAGCGACCAACGATTTATATATCGTATAAATATTTTATGTAAACATGTGAAGCAAAGAAGGAATTAAAATTGGAGCCTCACTAACACCAACACAATTACAAGCTTCAATCAGGAGCTGCGTGCTAGAACGAGACGAAAGGTGACGCCGCGCCAAATTTTGCACTTTCACAGAAAAAAAAATGCATTGCAACATTAGCACACTTGTAATCGCGAATAATAAAAGGAAATTGATGTGTAAATTAACGCGAGTTTTGCGAATTAAACGCAATACACAACACTTAATAATAATAACAAACAACTGGCAATTTATTATTCGAATAAATAAATGATTTTTGAACAAAACACGGAGGGAGTTAATTTCACGTTCACTTTTCATGCAATACTGAGCCTTGGAAAATTCCTTATTGCATTATTGGGACATTTGTCGCCACATTCTCAATTGTGAAAAGGATTTCTGCTCTGCGATCGAATCCACTGTTTTGGGAGAGTCACCTTCATACTATGAATATGTATGTACATATGAATGTAGAAGTGTGTTGAGTGGGGAAATTAAGAAGGAATTTAAATATGCGTGAATTAGATTTCATACAACTTACTAACACTAATATAATACGGCAAAGGACTTTTTGGGTAGAAGTGCAGAAATGCTCCAAATTACAGTAATGTCCTAGAATGTCAAAAGAGGAATAGCGCGACAAAGTTTAAGTGCATGTGTGTGAAAGAGTGCGCGTTTGGCAATTCTCGAGGCAATAATTCGCTGATCGTGTCTAACTCACATATGTATGTATGTATGTTATTATAATTAGCATATGAGTGTATTGGAGTGGGAGTTATTTGTTTCGTCAATTTATTGATTCGTAGAGGACAGATAAAAACATATACAAAAACCGAACAAACATTTTCGAAGCAGTATAAAACACCATTAGAGTTCGTTATATTTTCGAAATAATTACAATGATAATTCTTAAAATTTTAAAAAATATTTTTATATGTCCGATATGTTTATCTAATGCTTTAGTAACCCCGAAATTACAACAAAGAAGAAGCAGAAAGCGTGCCCCTTGCTACCCTTTTGGTTTCTACACCCTCTATTTGGATAGGCAATAAGCATTGTGTTGGGAGCGGGGTTAATTATGCAATAAAAATACTTCAATGTTGTTAAGGGACATATGAAAATGTGAAAATTTCATTTTCATTTGCATTTGAACGAGGGGGAAGAGGAAGAGGGCTCGTTAGTTGAGCTGCCATTGAGCAAATGCCAACAAATAACGTGGCTAACACTGCCGTTTGCCATTGGCCCGGAAGTATCTTGTTAACATGCAAAACAAGCCATTTACCTGGGGAGTCGAGTGGCGCCTCAGCAGGTGGAGAGAGGGGGGGGGGGGTGTGGAGTGGGGATGGGGGAGCTGTTTATGAACCTGCCAAAACGTAAATACTTTTGCCATTGTTGTTGAGCTTAACGCGAGGTAAGTAAATATGTTAGTTTGCCAGTTGTTAACTGTCTTTCGATTTCAATTCAATTAGAAAATAAGTGCGAGGGGGAACGGGGGATAAAAGGTTATGGGCAGCCGCATCGTAAAATCTAACGATGTGGCCCAGCCCAAGGATTGCATTTTCATGCCACATTTGCAGCAATTTTAATTGTATCAATGCGACCCAACCCAAAACTCTTTGCTATCAACCCTTTTGCTGGCTGTTGACTAAGCTTAACGCGATTGGACACGCATGTCCAGCGACCAGCAACCCCTTTCACCCCTTCCCCCAACCATCCGCCCGCTAGAACAGGCAATAAACACGTAACGCAAAACCGAAAGCACATTTAAAGTGTTATAAAAGTGTCACCAGGACAACGAGCTCACAAACCAGATGTCCTTTTGCCTGATATTGGTTTCTGATCAAACCAACAAACAGTTCAACAGCCAGCTGCATGCCCCCGCCCCCGCCCCTGTTGTTGCCACTGTTTGTGGCATGCATCGCAGTGCTAAACATCAATTAGACACACTTCAAGTCCCTGGTGACACTGTGCAACTGTCAAAACAGAAATTGATTGCGTCTGGGATTGGGAATGGCAATGGGACACATTGGGGGATTGCCCTTGCCACAGCGTGTTGCAAGTACTATGTAGTGTTGTGGGTGTGCACACCTGAAATCAAAACATTACTTGCATAAATTATGAACAATGCGAACCGCAAGCGAATCGAAACTGCAACACAAAACAGTGGCAAGGTCGAAGCAGACAGTGTATGTATGTGTGTGTGTGTCTGTATGTGCAACAGACGATGAGGCACAGACATGTTGCACGTATTCCTAGAATAGTTTGCAACTGCAACTGTTTACGGTTTTAATGGCACACACCCCAGACACACAGTCTCTGGCAGCCAAACTCTTTCCCAGGCAGTCAGTCAATCAATCAGTTCTAGTAAAAAAGAAGCATTCATCATCAGTTGTTTACTTTGTCAGTGGACAAGTCTTTCAATCGGTCAATCCACTTGATTACAGATTATTTAGTCGTTAATAATACATAAATAGTTTAGCAGTAATAAGCATTTATTAACATTAATAACTTCCTCTGCAAATTTCATTGCTAAACAGTCATTTAATCCATTAATCGCGCAAACTGTTGTTTAATCACTATCAGTTTTATTTTATTAATAATTTGTTTCTCGTTCAATCAATAAGCTAGAAAAGAGTTCATTTTGTCAATAAGAATACTCCAATATTTGTGTTGAAATTAGTATTAAGTAAATGTATTTCTACTTCAGTAAATTTCATTGTCAATCAAATTGTTGTTCAATCAATTTTTTAAGGTAAGGATGGCTGTACCAAATTCTTAGTTATTTTATACAGCTGTTAATAATTTGAGTCAGCAAATCAATCTTTTCGGCAGTCGCTTATTTAGGCAGCTGAGAAGTTGCTGAATCGGTCAATCATAGATCAATCATATAATTCATGCATTATACAGCAATAGTTCAGTAGCTATCCAGAAACTTAGACAGTTTATCTGATAGTTACAGAACTCTTTAGTTTATGAATCAATGATTAAATCGATCAATCATGCAGACTGTTCCTCAATCATTTAAAGTAAAAGATGGTTTATAGAAAGATACGTTTTTCAGCTTATTAACATGTACATAAATCATTCAATTACCAAATAGTTTAGTATATTCTTGGCAACTTAATAAATTAGCTAAATAATAACAACTTGTGTTAATCAGTCAAACTATTGCTCAATCAGCCAATTACTGAAATATTAGCAAATTATCAATAGTCAAATGAAGATTCCAATTGTTCAGAGAATCAAAAAGTCATTGGCGTATCTCTAACACAACCCGTTGTCACTTTTCAGAGAATTAAAAACTTATTTGCCTTAACTCGAAGACAATCCGTTGTCGCTTTTCACCATCAGAATAAAGTACTTCGAACGAGAATAGACAATTTTCCCAGTCAATCAGTCAGTCAGTCAATTAGCTAGTCAGCTGGAGCGCGAGTCGATCTATTCGTCTTTCGGTCTGTCCATTTGTCGCGCTGTGTTCCTCGTTCACATTGCATATAATTAAATAATAAAAATGAGCCCTAAATGAGGGCCGACAGATCCTCAAGCATTTGCTGCAAATGATATGCACAGTAGCTGCCGCTTCGTGGAGGTCCAATTAATCGAGTCCGACATCGACATCAGCAACGGCAACGGCATCGAGTCGGACATACAAATGAAAAGTCATAAATCGGCTGTGGAAGTCGTTGAAAGCCAACAAAAAGGAAATGTCACCAAAAATTATGAAGGTTCAGGTTTCGGTTTCAACAGCGCTGACTTCACTAGGGTCTCAGGTTTGCGAGTGGCAAGCGCAAAGACACACGGACAGACAGACAGACGGAAAGACGGACGGACTGATGATGAGTAGAGTTGCCCCAATGCGCTTGTTGCATTAATTATGCTAAGGGCGTGCACATTAGAAGCAGACCGCGAGGCACGATCCTTTCTTCACATCTGGGGGCAAGTGCAAAGACCCACCGGCGAGTGACAGTTGCAGCAGTTGCGTTGTGGCAGTTGCAAGCCAAATGACAATGACAATCTTAAGTCGGTCGAAGCATGCGCGCCTGCATATTAAGAGGCGATGATCGCCAAACCAAAAACCACAAAGAACACACAAATATGCGTATATGTTAAAAAAAAGAGAACTAAGACTGAACCCACAACATCGTCCTCATATGCATGCGTGTCCTGTTCTATACTGCAGCGACAGGGTTGCCCCACACGCAGGTGAGGCAGGCAGGGTTGCCTTACTTATGATGAGTGACATTTGATCTTGTTTTGTGTCAAATTAAGAGGCTGCAGCTGGCTGAGATTTGCTTGCGTCGATCGCCCAGTCTCCATGTCGGTGATCGTGCGACTTTTTTTGTTCTACACTGAGAAAAATTCTATTACATTTTAATTGAGTTCGTTTCAGGTGAATTATAATAATACTAGAACCAAATAAATTCATTAAGGGAAAGAAAAAGTAAAAATTTATAATGGAAATCCTAGAAATAACAATTAATTAAGGAAACTCATTTTTATTGCTTTTCTTACATTTAATAAAATTGATTGAATAACTTTCAATGCATTTAATACATTTGAGGATGAAATAGACTTAAAAATATTTTATGTACATTTTTTAACGTCATTTCATTGACATTTTAATTCAAAAAGCGTGTCAAAGTAAAGGAATTGTATAATTTTAAAAAATATGTATTATAGCATAATTCGATTAAAATCTTGTTTTAAGAAATTTTGGAATATTGAAATATTGTTTGATACATTTTATATATATTTTAAGATTGTCAAATTTATGATTTTTATTTAAGGACTTTTTACAACTTTTAAATAATATTCTTCGACTAAAATCTTGTTTCAAGAACTATTTACTATTTTTACATTTAATTTTTAATGTTTAAATTTTTCCTAGATTTTTGTATATTTAAAAGTTTTCCAATTTAGGATTGGTTTTTAATATTTCGTAAAATATTGTAATACTATTCCATTGATATATTGTTTTAAGATATTTTCAGTAAAAGTAGTTTTCTTTCCGCCTAATTATTTAAATTTCACTGCTGTTTGATTTTCCTTAATTATTGAAGATTTCTTGTAACAAATTTCGCTCAGTGCACTTTATGTTACCGTTCCCTTTCAACAAGGCTGGGAATTTTGGTTACTTTGTGTATTTTTTTGGGTAAAGAGCTAAGATTTCTGTGGCGCACACTTAAGCCGTTGAGTGCCAGATTCCTGGTACTTTTGCAGCAGGCGCTTCGATCATCATATGGCGATCGCAGGGCCACACGCGCACTGCAGGATCATCGATCTGGAGCTGGATGCTTGCTTGCTTGCTTGCTTGGGGACCATGTGCCATGTCATGTTTTGGCACTTGAGTGCTTGACCACTCCCTGTTGCTGACGCTGTCGCTGCCTCTATTGTGGTGGCTGCTGTTGCTGTCTGCTGTCGTCTGTCTTCTGGGTTAATCAAAGCTGGCATTTGACCTCACTCTTCACCTCTCTCTCCCTTTTTGCTCGGCTATTTGGTTATTGATTCTGATGGCTCAATTGCGAGGACCACACGGCAAGTTGCCACGAAATGTAGATCACAAGTTCACAGATCAGCGGCCAGTGATTGAAATTTATAGATAGCTCTTTCGGTGGCCTCTTTAATGTAGACCACCTCAAATAATACCCAAACGTATTAGGGGAAAAGGGAGACATAGACAAGTGCACAGAAATATATTTATTAAACACTTTTAGTTATAAATATATACTATAAAAAGTAAAAAATTTATTATAAAATTGATAAAAAAAAACATTAATATATAATAAATCAATAATAAAAAATTAAAAACAAATAAATTAAAATAAAATTAGTTATGAATAAATTAAAGTAAAAGTAAAGTAAATAATGAATTTATTAACGCTTACAAAAAACTACACTACTAAGGATTGCGGAAGTTGTGGTTGCGATCAGATAAAAATTTTAAAAGTTGCTCAAGACATCATTTGATATAGGGAAACTGTTTGCTTAAGGTTGTCTTAATGATCTTAGTTGAAATATATCAGATATTTTGTATAATTTCCTATGGTATATTTTGAATGTGACAGTATATCTAGATACCAAATCTAATCTTTTGTATTTTTATGTGCTTTTTCGGTGGGTATCTTTTAAAAATAATATCTCAATATGTTGCTTTAATTGAAAATGGGTGTCTAATAGACGAGCACTCACGACTGTTGCCTTATCTCTTATTAATATATGACAAATATAAAGCCTATAATATGTGGTTATATGTATGTATATTGCAATTTTTCAGCGAATAGTTAAAACAAGATGAATATTTTCAATATTATTATTTAGAAATGTTTATATATAAAGTTGTTTCGATATATTCTACCTTTAAAATTATATATTGTGCTCTTACATTTTCCCACTATTAATTTAAACTGTAGAAGTTTGAAAGACCGAATTTGTCAGTATTCCATTTCTTCTTTAATTTTTAATCATTTTAACTCGTAAAATTTCTTACTTTATTAGTGAAAACCCCAAGTTTACTTGTACATTTTTTTTTCTTTAATTTTTAAACATGTTATCTAGTAAAATTTCTTTTCTTATCATTTTACAAAAGTTTTCTAATTCACAACAATATTTTCATAGAGAGTAAGTTGTAGTTCATCAGTCTGCTAAGCTCTTTGATATTTGGCAATATTCAAAATTAGGCTAGAAATGAATTCATCTGGCTGTTCACAGATGTGCTTCTGAGAAGCCTCTAAATGAGTTCTCGCATAATGATGATGATGATGATCGAGCCATCGAGTGACTGTGATTAGTTGTCGCCCATTTGTCAGTGTACAAAACTCGCATCAAAGTGATATGTTTTTCTCTTTTTTTTTGGGTTGGGCCGAGGATCTAGTTAGATTTTGTGTCGATCGGTTCAATTGATAAGTGGCCGATCAACAAAACTGTGACTCACTTGTGGCATGCCACGAAGCGAGTCTCAACACTTTTCGTTAGGTAATTAGCAGTTGACAATTGATGCATTGCTGTCCATTTGAGCCGCACTTTGGTCACTGATTGATCAATGAGCCACGCTTGACAATTGACGATTGACGATTGGCATCGTTGACAGCACACGAATTGTTGCCTTCCACGGGGAGTGGGAAAAGGAGTAGGAGAAAGAGACAGAGACAGAGTCAGAGTCAGAGTAGAGTGCATTGGCTTGTCGCAGGGCATGCAGCGATTTAATTGCCGATAAGCGGCTGATTAATATGTTGCAGCTAGACGCTATAATTGCGCTAGGCGTCGATTGAAGTCAAGGCACAGACAAAGAGAGAGAGAAAGAGAGGAAGCGGGAGTGGAAGAGAAAGAGAGGCAGGCAAATTATGCATACTTAACTATAATACAAACATTTTTTTGTTCTTAGTTTAATTAAGCCATAATTTATGGCCAACAGCACGCGGACACGCAGCCCAGCAAAAAAAAAGGGCCACACTCGACGTCGCCTCTCTTTCTCTCCTCTCTGCTTCTTTTTCTATCTCTGTCTTTTAGCCTGACTCCGACTCGAACTCGAACTCGCTTTGGGCCGTCGACAGTCTGACACCTGCGCGTGTAAATTGGCCGCAGCACATTTTTGGATTTGGCTTTGGCAATTACAGCATGCGACACTCTTAGCCATATGCAAAGCCTGGCTAAGACCGCCACAGTTCGTGCTCTCGAACTATGGCTATAATTCTGAGGCTAACTCGGGTGGTCTAATTAGAAATCATCTTGTCAATTAGCTCGACTGCAACAAGCGGCCACCTCTGGGGAAGCTGCAAGCATGTCATGTTACTTGCCCAGGCTCGAGCTCCCTTTGCTATACCCGGCCACGATAATAAGGGAGAAGGGCATGCTATTTTAGTGTTTACTGAATACTTATTAAACAGACAAGTATAAGACATATGTAATCTTACAAAAGAGAAGTACATGTATCTGTAAGGTCTATACTTCAGTAAGGTATTTATATCTGTATCGAGTTCAGCAAGAATTCAAGACGATAAAGTTGAATACGTTTGTTCATCAATCTGTCTGTCCTTTTGTATTCATAATTAGATCTCAGTTGTCATTAGAGCTTGAGTTCTGAAATTTAATGACAACATTCTAATGTGTTTAACAAAGATATGCAATTTTTGTAAATTTTAATCACCCTTAAATAGAATAAAACGAATTGTTGTTCTCACTTTAAAGTAAAAGATTATGAAGATGATATTGGCTGATCAGTATTTTAAAGTTAAATAATAAAGAGTTTAAGGTATCAGTAATCAGAACTATATTACTAAAATTAAATATAGATTGGGTTTTACTTATTCTATTTTAGTCAAACAAAAATAAATCGATGGCCGTTATAAACAGCAGCAGCAAGACGATGAAGTTAAATTCATCTCTTATGTTAGACTGTCTTTTTGTTTGTCCGTTGGTACTCAGAACGAGTTCTCAGTGGACATTAGAGCTTATAATTAATTAACGAAGATAGGAACATGGTCCCATTTTTCTTATTACCTCAAAAAGAATAAAACGAGTTGAAGTTCTCACTTTAAAGAAAATGATTACTGAGCATAACTGCACTCTGATTGGCTGATAAGTATTTGAAAATTAGAAAATATAGAGTCGAAGGTATTAGCAAATAGCACCAGCAGATCAATGAGGTTGTGTACATCTCTTGGACTGTCTTTCTGTCTGACCGTTGGTATTCATAAGGAGATCTCAGTTGTTATTAGAGCTAGAGAGGTGAAATTTCTAGGCAACATTGTTATGAATTAAACGAAGATTGTAGTATCCTTAGAGCATAACATAAAATTAATATTATATTTATGTTATAATTCCGAAGAATATAATACAATCGAATTGGCTACTATTTAATTATATTTATATAAAGTCCGATTATCTTACAATATTTCTTTTGAAATAAAAAAAATTCACTAAAATCTTAAATTGAGATTATATAAAGTCAAAATGAACCAAGAAGGTTTATTCTTAAATCAAGATCAAAATTCTAATTCTATTACTTTTCTTAAATATTTATGTGACGGGTATCTTTAAGTCGTACACACTCCTCTGTAGCTGGTTCACATGCTTTTGGTGTAGGTTTTTGTGATCGATGCGAATACATGAGCTGCAGGAAATTATCGAGCTGCTGTTTGCTGTTGCTGTTATTCCTGCCTGCAACTTTAGTGGTTGTTGCTGTCGATTCAAATTTTTCAATTTCTCGAACGGACACAACACACATGTTGTCCAGTGCGACACACGACGATATGCGAAGGTGTCCCCAGAGAATAAGTTCATGCGCTGTGCAGGTGAGCTGCCCCCGTCTCCGCTCCTTTCTTCCCTTCCCTTTCCCTTTCCCTTTCCACTTCTGAATTCTCAGTTTTACGTGGAATCGCGACGCTTAACTAATGATGCTCATCAGTTGCTCAGCTACTCCGGCTACTGTAAAATGTATCTGCATCTCGATCTGCATCTGCATCGGCATCTCCATCTGATGATCGCTGATCACTTTTCCGTGGAATATCGACAGTGAATGGAAATTAATTTGAGTTAATAAAACCGAAACATTCCAAACTTAATTAGCTGCGAGTAATATGAAAAATTGCCATCATTAAATGCGACTTTTTTGTGGTAGTAGTATCTTTTTTTTTAAAAATTGAGTTTTCCAAAAGTGTGTCCAAAGCTGGACATGCGGCTGCATTTCCACAGCACACGAAACCTTTGGCCCTGTTGCAAAAGGCGCAGCAGCAACAACAGCAACAACATCGAGTCGAAAGACAGTCGCTGCCTCTTCCACAGTTGCCTCTCATCTCAGTGTGTGTGTGTGTTCTTGGACATGCCGCAGCAACTGGACCACCCAAGTTGCAAGCTGGCTTAAGACCCAGCAACGTTGCAACAACGTTGAACGTTCAACAGCAGCAGCAGCCACGGCAGCGGCTATTAAGCTTGCCCCAAGTTGAGGCACTCGATGATTACTTGAAATTCAATTGCAGTCCATTAGGAGTGATTAATATGTATGCGATTCGAAAGCGCAGAGCGTTGCCATGCCACAGCAACAGCCAACAGCAAACAGCAAACACCGAAGAGATGCCACCAAAGAGCAAAAATGCCCAGCACTTAAAATTATTGACACTTTGCTACGTGCAACGTGCTACTGTGTGTGGCAACATCACTGTGCCGCTCTTTGCTTAATGCTCTCTCTCTTAAGAAAGAGGCGCTCGCCTCAAAAGAAGACATTGCCACATTGTGGACCACACACGAAGTCAACAAAGTCCAGGCCACAGACGAGGCAACGTCCAAAGCTGCGCCACAGGCAACAAACAAGGAGAAGAAGCAGAAGAGGAGCCACAGTAGTTTTGCGGCTCGTTACGTTTGCCTCATTCCCCTGTGAATGAACCTCATCATCATCATCATGCTCATTACGATCTTCATCAGCTGCAACTTCATCCTAATCATCATCATCCACTTCTTCATGATGATCGTCGCGGTGCGGCGCCAAATTGCAGCAAAGTAAAACAACGTTTAGCAGGCGAAGCTGTTATGATCTTCAGTCAGGCAATCCACAAAGCCAAGGACAGAGGCAAAGACAGAAACTGAGCCAAATACAGTGAAGATCAGTTCAGGCCAAGAGAAATCCCCAAGAGAAGCAGCCTAAGAGAGCGAGTTCCTTTAGAGTATTCAGCTCAACTTCGAGTTTAAAAGCCGCTCTTGCTGCTAGACTTAAAGACTGCTAAAATGTCCGACTGACTGACTGACAGATTGAGCGACTGAAGCGCATTCAGCTGGATTAATTGCTCCATGAGATATTTGGAAAATGGCCAGGAAACATGCACTGATCCATGGATTGGACGTCAGCCTCAACGGTAATTACAAAATGCAGTTAATTGAGCGACGCATTGGGGATATTTTCACAATTGAATCCTTATCTGCCAAATAGATTTAGTAACTCGCAATGGAGTCATTCAAGTTGTCGACCTGCAAATGGTCCGATAATTTATACTACACTTATTGCATAAGTTAATTGTCCAGCAAAGCTGTAAACAGATATGTTAAGTAAGATATTAATCAGAAAATTGAAACGGTATTTTATTAAAAAGACGTTTACACCCTCGCCCAAATTTTGGTCTTCCAATAAAATGAAAAAACTAAATTTTAAGAAATTGTGCATACAACTAAATATTACAATAAAAAAAAAATATTACTTATTAAAATTTAGTATGATAATCGTTTATAAATATTTGTTTTATTTTATTTTTATTTTTACAAAAACTTACTCATTAGAAACAAAAAGACAATCAACGGAATTTTACAACTTTTACAACTGAATATTGAAATAGGATAGAGGATGGTATGGCGAAGATGGTATGGGGGATAGCGAAGAAGGTGTACATTGAATCATTCTATATTTTCTTTAATAAATACATTTTACAGGCTTTTAAAAACTTTGAATTTGGGGTCTATTACAACATTAACAACATTTTTGTTGTTTATCATTTGTTTAAAATACAAATAAATGTAAGCAGAACTAAATGGACACCAATTAAAATTCATAATTTTAAAATTGTACGCAAAAATTCTTCAATTTGAAAAGAATGAAAGTTAAACATTGAACATTATTAAAGATTTTTTTTTTAGCTTTTTTATAATATATGAAAAACTTTAATATTAAAAATAAACTTTTTCTTTAATAATTCTATATATCACTTAATTATATTATTATATTATTCCAAATATCAGTTTCATCCCAGTTTGATTTATTATTATATTATTATATTATTTTGCATTAATTATTAAATTATACAAAATAAATAAGTTTTTTTTTTAAATATTTATTAAAAGAAATATATATATACAACAATTTTTGTTTTTAATTTGTTCAACTTCATTTCATTTCATTTTGTTCAAATCATGATTCAATATAACGAATTTTGGTCTCCATAAAATTCACTTTAGTTAATCCAAATTGAAGGTCTAATTAATTTATTATATTATGTTATATTATTATTATATTATATTTTATTATATACTGATAACCTTACTAACAGCTTTTCAAACACACAAAATAAATCCTTTCTCTTTGCCTTGAATTAAATGATTTAAGTTTTTTAAATAGGAAAATTCAACGCACGAGGAGCAATTACATTTGGAGTACTTATTTCGCACTCTCTGTCTCTTACTCTCTTTCTCTCTCTCCTTTTCTCTCCTGTTGGGTGAGCTGCACTTGTGAATTACGTGCCATAAAAATCACATCAATCGCATCCGTTTCAGAAACTAGTTGCTATAAAAGTGCAATTACCCGCATATGCAGAAAGGGAGGCACTTTAATTTATTGTTCCAGTTCCAGTTTCGGTTTCGTTTTCTGTTTCTGTTTCGGTTCCATTTTTAGGTTTAGTTCCCGCTGCAGATCGAGCATAAAAATAAAAAAGAGGAATAAAAGGGAACAACAACATATAAAATGGACATTAAATCTCGCTGGCGAAATCTCACTTGCATTTGCATGCCACGCCTCTCCCAAAGTGGGTTGAGGAGGCGGCCCAAGGAGTGAAGTACACTTTTTAT
This sequence comes from Drosophila kepulauana, assembly GCA_023558455.1. Classification (NCBI taxonomy): domain Eukaryota; kingdom Metazoa; phylum Arthropoda; class Insecta; order Diptera; family Drosophilidae; genus Drosophila; species Drosophila kepulauana. The sequence goes on from CM042369.1 coordinate 2,088,479, forward strand.
ACCCGCTACCCATAAGGTAAAAGAGTATTATAACTTTGTGCCGGCAGGAATTGTATGTAACAGACCTACCGATCCTATAAAGTATATATATTCTTGATCAGCATCAATAGCCGAGACGATCTAGCCATGTCCGTCTGTCCGTCTGTTTCAAGGACGTATCTCAAAGACTATAAAAGATAGAGCTATAATTATTTTCAAATTTCAAATTTTTGCTACGCCCACTTCCGCCTCCGCAAATCGACAAAAATCGGAAAAAACATAAATTTGAAGCTAGAATTTTGCTGTATACAATAATAACTATAGTAATTGTGATTCGTGAAAATTTGATTGCGATCAGATAAAAATTATAGAAGTTATTAAAGAAATACTTTTGTATAGGCAAAAACGCCTACTTACTAGGGCTCTTAGTTGCTTTGGCCGACAATCTGGTATATTGTGTCGTCTATGGTGTATTTTGAATGCAGTACTATTATTAGTATTGTTGTGGTATAATATTTTGGTATATTTTTATAATAATACGGTAATATTTTGCTCTTACTCAAAATGGGTAGCGGGTAGCCTTCTTAATTGTTTTTTAGTATTTATGTAGTATATTAATTTAGTATATTTTGAGAATAATACCGCATTGTTTTGCCTATATTCAAAATAGGTTGCGAGTATCTCACAGTTGAGCATACTTGACTGTAGCTTTCTTACTTGATTTTTAGTATTTTTGTGGTATATTACTTTTTGTATAGTTTCAGAAATATACCGCAATATTTCATTCAAAATGGGTAGCGAGTATCTCACAGTCGAGCACACTCGACTGCAGCTTTCTTACTTGTTTTTGTGTAGTCTAGTAGTAGGGTAATATTTCTCGGCTACAAAAGGAGCAAAAGAAGCAGAGCAGCAAAAGCTCAATTTGTACCTCAATTAAGGCGTCGTCGCGTCGCGTCGCTTTGCTTTGGCTTGGCTGCCATGGCACAGTGGTGCGAAAGCTGCTCGCCACGAGCTCAACTTTGCTTGTGGCGCATTTCCGTTTCCGCCCAAGGTTCAATCTCCCCTTCAATCCCCCGCTTAGCTCCTTCCTCCATTGAGTTATGGCCTCGGTTCGTGCTCGCAACGCTGCACGAACGCAGATAAAAACTGTTTGGCAAATTTGCCTCGTCCTTGCGTCCTGCCTCACGTTGCCTCCCGTTTATGCTTTGGGTCTGGTGAATGGAGAGATAACCAACGGCGGGGCGCTATTTTCAACACATTTCGCCAGGATACACACAACACATCCTTTCGTCTGTTTTTTTTTTTTTTTTGAGTTCCTTTTTATTGCGCCAATGTTCGAGCTGCACTTTTTGCGCCTTTGCTTTTTTTCGCTTCTTCACTGTTGCTTTATTGAGCTTTCAGCACTTTCGCTTGTCTGGGGTGAAGGGATGGGTAGAGGAAGGGGAGGGGAGTGGAGGGCACCTGGTACACTGAAAAGTGCAGAATCAAATAATTTACTTTCCAATTCGCGCTGAGATCACGTTTTTAATTTGAAATTTTACAACTTGCGCGCACAATGTTTATTTTAACTCCGAGGGGCTGCTAGACAGTGATGGAGAAGGGGGTAAGGGGGTGGAAAGGGGGGTTAAGGGCGCAGACAGTGCCTGTCAAAAAACAGATTCCAACTGCGATTGCGATTGCCAAGTGCTCGTTGGCTGTCGCTGACAGTTACCCAGGGCTGTTTGTTTGTTTGTTGTTCTTCTTCTTGTTTTGGGGTTGCTCATCGCTTCGCTTCGCTTTGGTTTGCTTTGCTGTTTGCATCGCTTTCAGTTTGAGCGTCAGCGGAATCAGCGCCACATTTGTTTATGGCCCGCACATTTACCAATTAACCCTTGTCTCCCTCTCACTCTTTCTCTCTCTCGCTCTCACTCCTTGCACTCGCTTTGCATATAAACAATTTGTTTTGACACTCGCAACACTTTTGGCCGCGTTTTGCGCAAAAAAAAGAAATACATAATAATATTATGCACGCTGTGACACCGGCTAACAAGTTTTACTACCAACAAAAAACAAAAAAAAGCGAGAAGCAACAACAACTCAGTTATATTCGAATGTCAAGTACTCTTACAACATTTTTGCATTCATAAATATGTAATTATTTAAATTGCTTAAATTGTTTTCATAATCATATAGTATTTGAAATATTTGTGCTTGTTGTAGAACTACTGAATGGTCTTCGAATGACAAGCTCTCTTATAAATTCTTAAATTCTAAATTTGCCGTAAGGCTAAATTGCTCTGTCTAGTTTAAAATGAAATCATATAGGAAGTTATTTAAATTTAAGATGGCTTAAACTTAATTTAACATTTTGCCGCCTTGGTTATGTTTTTTGCCATTATTGAAACAAAATTAGTGTCTTGAATTTCAATATTAAACAACCTAGTTTTTCTTTTGTGGAATTTCGATCTTGATGTAAGAATAAATCTTGGTTCAATTTTGGCATCAAACTCAAGTTTTAAGTTTTTGTTTTTAGTTTTTTCTTTCTTCGTAGGGTACAATTTAAATTATTAAAAAAATTACAGAATTGAATATTTTATTAGACAATATTATTTAATAAGCAATACAATTTGTAGAATTTTTTGTAAATTTGTTATATGCAATAACAATAATAATGTTTAAAAAAATAATACATCCAATATTATCTAGCGCTTTCGAAATTTGAAGAAAGTTGATATTAAAGGAATATTATGTATAGGTAAACAAAAAATTAAGTACTAGAAATAATAACAACAGATTGATTTCTAATGCGATAATAAAATTTAAAGTTTGGGTAGAAGTTTATTTACTTGTTTGATAAAACAAATTATTTTAAAGTCAATTTTGAATATTCAACACTGAAAAATACTTTCATCACATTATTATATTATTATTATAATTCATCAATATGACCGTATATGTAAGTATTGAACTAAATTAAGAACCTCAAATAATTTATAAATTGAATATTACGAAATAAAACGTTCAAAAATCAAAAAGGTAATATATAAAATAAAATCTGAGATCATTATTTAAAATAAATGATATATTTTCGACTAGTACCTAAATATAAATAACATTGAAGAATTTTGTACTCATATTGTAAATGAATTCAATTCTTACTGCAAAAAGTTAATTTATGATATCATGACTAGAAATAAATAGAATAGAAAATATTAACAATTAATGAATACAATAATAATGTGCACTTAACCAAAAAAAAGAATTCTTTGAGAATTAGATCTTTTAGATCCATTAAATATGTTAAAATAGTTTTTAAAACATTTAGTCTTTTTTCTGTTTACTTCTTATAATTTTTTAGCTTTTAAATTTTAAGCTATATTTTTCAAATATTTACTTTTTTAATAGCGAAAATGAAGATGAGGTGCAAAGTAAGATAAATATATAAAATTGTTTTTATATGTATATTTTTTTCAATTCGCCCTCCACAAAATGCGTAACTCAGCTGAGCTACCCGTTAAGTAGAGTTCATAAATTGCTTAAAACAATACGAAAACAAATTCGTTTCATTGTGCAAATATTTTGATTTAATTTGTGCACGAAATTTGTTTGTCTTGGGCTTGGTCAGTTAGCGATTGACTTGTGTTAAAGGCCAGCTTTAGCTTGAGTGTCGCAATCGCAATCGGCCTCGTCCTTGTACTTCGACTCCCTCTCTTCCCTCTGACTCCTCTCTATCTTCTCACCCTTGCATAGCTAATTCATTAATTAAACCAAATTTGGCTGTTGTTGGCCACCCACAAAGCGCGATGCTTACGTGAGATTTTGATATATGATCGCTTCAGAATTTCGATGAGGGGAGAAAGATCGTTAGTGAAATGTGCGACGAATTTGGTTTCGGGAACTTCTCCACTTATTGTTGTTGTTGTTCGTTTGCATTATGCGAATTTCATCGCATGATAAATGACAAATTTCCGTTGCACTTTGCCGCAGTTGAAACTCATTGTTTGTCATATTCAAATGCCAAAAAAAGACAAAAATAAAATATTGTCATTATCAGGATGCGACTCTCGCTCAGTCGCCTGACGATCATTTGTCTTGCAATTGGAGTTGGAGTTGAATGTTGTTGGTTGTTGGAGTTGCCATCGTCTCCTGGGGGGCCAAGCAGACACCAGACAGCAGACAACAGACAAGAGACAAGCGACACATTCTCAGCCATGGCTAATGCATTTGGAGTCCACGATCAAGTCAATAACCTCAGACAGACCTCGTTCAGAGCAGACCAATGTGGCATCAGCTTATTAGCCAAATGCATATGCAACTTTTTTTGCATTTCAATTGCCAACAACTGCCTGGGTGGCAAGCTTGTTATACCCTAACACTAACACACGATATAACAGCCAATCATAAAGTTTTAATTGAAAGGTTCGAAAGGCATTTCACCAGCTCGTTATGAGCTATGGATGGAACTTTAAGTCGTAAATTGCTAAACTGCTGTGATTTATTGTAAAATGTTTCAGTTTATTTTCTACACTGAAATATATAAGAATTTCTAAAATTTCTAAAACATTTGTCTTAAAAATTGTGTTCTTAAAATAAGACTACTTTAGGAACAAATGTTTAAAACTAAGATCATTAGTCTAATAAATGCCAAACTCCTAAAATAAGTCCAAAAATACTAAATTTAGGTTTCAGAATTGTGGAATCCATCTTAATTTTAAAATATTTAATTTTTATCTAATGAGTACGCCAAAGTACAATAATACATTTAAGAGAATCGCAATAAAGTTAGGATTGAACTACAATTGTGCTCGTTTTTAAGATACCCACTACCTTTTTTAAATAAAACCAAACAATTTAAATACCGAATACATACTAAAAAAATACAAAATGCTATATTTGGTATAATTATAATATTATAAGCTACAGTCAAAATATAGAATAAAAAGCAATATTCAGACAAAGCTAAATATACCTAGAGTATATTGTACTATATTCGTATATTGATATGGTACTACAGTCAAAATATACCATAATTGTCAGACAAAGTAGCTCAGACCTAAGTATGAGTTATTTTTCATACCAAAGTATTTCTTTAATAACTTTATCCGATAGTTATTATTAGTCCTAAGAAAAATCGAAAAAAATGTATTTAGTATATCATTTAATTCACTTTTACTTTTTCCAACTTACTGACCAGGTTTTATAGGATAAATAATATGAAGAATATAAAAGATATATTATATTATAGTTTTGATGTTTATATAATATATGAACTTAAAGCAACACATGTTAAACTAATTTCAAATTTAGTTTAAAATCAAGCGTTTTATTCTACAAAATTAAGCAAAATTAAATTAAGAAAACTTCATGGGAACTAGGAACTAAATTCATTATCGATATTATACTATTACACTAAAAATATATCAAAGAGTACAAAATATGCCAGATATTAAACCAAGACTAAGACTCGACTGCCATGTAATATTTTTTCTTGAATAACTTCTCTAATTTTACTATTTTTTTTTTTCGAATTTAGTCCAAATTAAAGCAGTTTGAAAGGAATCGATTACAATATGTGTTAGGCTCATAAAGATTGTCAATTTCTTTTTCAAATTGATTATTTTAAAATTTTTATTTAAATAATGAGAATAAAAAAATGAACCGATAGAATACCAAAGTTGTTCCAAATTTAGTCTTAAATCAAGTCTTTTATGCTTCAAATCTACCACAATTTAAACAATATATATTTTTTATATAATATATCAGAGACAATTACTTTTTTATTTCTTACAGGGTACAAAACAATCGTTGCTACTCACTTTAATGCCAAACCAACTCAAACTTCATTTGGCACTCGCAACTTGACCCACGGTTCAAGTTAATAATTATGAAGTATTTTATTTTTTTCGCTCGTTTCAGCGCTTCTATCGTTGTCGTTTATCGATTGGTCTTCTCACCTCGAACTCGACTTCGAATTCATATATGAGAATCTGAACCCGAATCGGAGTCCGTCTTCGACTTTGACTCCACAGCGAAGCGAGGCGCGGCACTCATTGAGCTCTCTGAGGCTGGTTGAAGAAGAAAAAACACCTCAATGGCATTTGCATAAAATGAAATAATAATCAAATTCAATTGGCTGCCATGTTTATGATGTTTATTTAATGTTATGTGTGTTGCTATTAAACATTAAAAAGGCACAAAATAATGATAATAATGTCATCATAATGTTCGTTGGTGTCGAGACCCACCGCTGTGACCCACCGCAAACAACAACAGCAACAACAACAACGTTGCCAATGAAAGTTTGTTACAAGTGGGAAAAATGTGAAAATGGGAAACTGACAAAAAAAAGAAGAAAATGGGAAAATGTTTTAATGCCTGTTTCAGCCGGTTTCGTCGGCTTTGCTTATTTGCCATGCATTTATTCATTATAACATATATTTATGACTATTTGCGGCGACCTCTGAATGAAAATTCAATTCATTCGCTTGCTAACAATTACAATTACACAATTCAACATCCGCCTTTATTTTTCTCTCTTTTGTTTTGGCCACCCACTCCAACACAGAAGGCGCCACAAACTCGCTGCCATTATGTCCATATAATTGTTTGAATTATTTTGTAATTCAATAATTGAAATGGCCAGTTATGCTTTTGTGAGGTCATAAAACAGCCAGCTACTCGAGTGGTATAACAAGTAGCAATAAAATGTAGAAAATTCTCATACAAAGACTTAAGAACAAGCCGAACACAAAGTGGTTAATTGAATTGTATAAAGATAGATACGAATCAAATATATTTTGTTTTTGTATTTTATAGAGAGAGAGAGAGACAGATAAGGAGATAGAGAGAGAAAGAGATAGTAGGAGACATAGAGTATTTCTAGTCAAACGCCAAATTATTATCATACTATTATTTTCTAAACAAAAACATAATTTCTAATTCTATTTTCCTAATTGTTTTGAATACAAACCCTTAAAGCATTCACATTAAATTGAATTAAATATAATTTTAATTTAAGGGAATATAATTTAATGTGAGTGTTCAAAAGGATTTGTATTTAAAACAATTCAGAAAATCTAATTAATAATTTCTATAGCTCTAATGTTTTAACCAGTAGGAATTTACTATAAAATGCAATGTCAAAAATTAAAAAAATTGTAAATATTATTTTTTAAAGCAATTCAGAAAACCAAATTAATAATTTCTTTTGATCGTGTAGTTTAAATTTCAGCAAATTGTTTTAGACAGTAGAAATCAACTATAGGGATTTTATAAATTTTATTTTTATACTGGCTACCCATAAGGTAAAAAGGTATTAGAAATTGGTGGTTAACAGGAAGAATGAGTCCTCGTCCAGAAAAAATATATTATATAAGTTTTCGATGTAAAATCTTAAAATTTATTTAAGAAATAATATTGTGTGGAAATCACGGCTGCTGCTGTCGGGTTTTAGTTGCTTTAGTTAATAATCTGGTATATTTTGTACTCCATTGTAAATTTTAAACGTAGTGCTTTATAAATATATATACAATCTGATATACTTTGTTCTCTTTCAATGTGTTATTATATAAATATACCGAATATAGACTTTGGTTTATTTTTAGTATTTTTGTGGTATATTAATTTGGTATAATTGAAGAATAATACCACTCAATTAGTACTCTACAATAATTACTATAGTAGTTATGGTTTCTGAAAATTTGGTTGCCATCAGATAAAAATTGTCGAAGTTATTGAAAAAATACTTTTGTAGAAGAAGAAATACTTACCAGGGGTTTGAGTTGCTTTGGCTGACAATCTGGTATATTGTGCCGTCTATGGTATATTTTGAATGCGGTACTATATCAATATACCAAATATACCATTCGTTATATTTTTAGTATTTTTGCAGTATAATTTGAGAAAAATACCGCAAAATATATTTCTTTTATTCAAAATGGGTAGCGAGTATCTCACAGTCGAGTACACTTGACTGTGGCTTTCTTACTTGTTTAAATTAATAAACTGTTTTACCCAGTTGTAATTTTATAATTTAATTTATACATTTTATTTTATTTTATTTTTACTTATATATAAAATTAAAAGTTTTAAATACCAAGAGTTTATATTATTCAAGCTGCTGTTTAGTGATTCACAAAAAGAACAAAATGTATTCTCTTGCTACTATTTATTACCGTGATACTAATCTTATTTAATCAATTTGCCATTTTTATAAATTCGATTCTTCAAAGTTACCTTTTGCTACTAGAATTTGAGTTAAGCAAGTTTTCAAGTCAGTTAAAACTTTAATGACATCACTAGAAATAATATTGGTTAAACAAATTGTCGCCTCATCTGAACAATTTATCAGATAATTTGCATAATGCATGATGTTGATTTGCCATATAATATGATATTTTATTTATATGTTATTTTAGAGAATTGCAATTTGGCGAAACGAAATGTGAAATCAAAGCATTAAAATGTAGGTATTATTTATGAGCTCAGAGATTAGCAAGTGTTAAACAAATGCTTTGCATTTCGTATTTCACATTTCGCAAATCTCAAATCGCAAATTAATTGTTTATCTCCGAATGCAGGCAGAATAATTTATGGCAATCAATTAATCGAGTCAAATAAACAAATCAAATCAAATGTGACTGACTCTCTTTCGTAATGAACACGAATTTTGATTTATATTTATGGACGAAGAATGAAACAAATTTTAGCCACGTTAGAGACGAGGCGCCTTTGTTGGCCAAATCAATTAGCGGGGCATTGAGAGCAGTTAGCGAGCGCTGAAGGTGCAAATGCGGCAGTCAAACAAAGGCGCAAGCAGTTGACCAATTAGCGTGCCCCCGCTGCAACTCTTGTGGCATGCAACAAGCTACAAGCCGATAGAGGAAAAAAAGACAATCAATTACAATTACTTACGACTTTGTTACAAAACTCACAAGTTAACAGCTCAAATATTTGTGAGTCGCTAAGCGCCGCCGCCGCTTCGCTTCGATCTTTCGATTCCAAATGGGAATACATATATACTTATATATAGTCTGAGAATGGCCGAAGAGTTAGAATGAGAGAGAGAGAGAGGGAGAGAAAAGTCGCTCAAATGCGTTGAGTCAACAGCATTGATGTATTCGAGTTGACGGCAATGATGATGTGAATGTGAAGCTGAAGCTGAATCTGAATCCGAATCCGAATCTGAAACTGACTGTGAATACACTCACAGTCTGTTGTCTGGTGTTGGCGTTGACTTCTGCTGAAAATGTAGCCAAGTGTTTGAATGTTTGTTTAGGCTGCATTCAGAGATACTTTGACTTTGGTAGCGCCAGAGAGCGCAGCCAGCAGAGAAGACAGCAGGGCCTCACTTGAAGATACACGTACTACAAGATACAACACACAACACACACAACCAACTGAGAGCCACCGAGACACACCGAGTCACAACTCAGCGCCTGTCTGTTGGCCATAATTGAGTGCACTTTCCATGGAACTGGCAGCGATTATGAAATGCCCCAACTCCAAACTCTTAGACTCCATCTCCATCTTTTCAACTGCCACTGGGAGTCTGTGGCTGGCAAATGAAATGAAATGAAACTGAAACTATTATAGCCACATGCAAATGGCGCACATCATCGCAGGGCATCAAACAACAAATTTGTGTGTTGCCTCCCGAAACAGCATCGAAAAGAAAAACAAGGAGGAGGGGGAGAGTAAACTGCATTTTATTATCGCATCGTAAATCAATTGATAAAGCGAAGCGGAAACAAGTGGCATCCACAAATTGCCCATTGCAACAAGAATAAATCTGCGAGACGCATTTTTGACATTTACTATACTCAATGCGATGCGATGCTTACTAAAATACAATCTAAACTCGCTTACTCGACGTGCAACTTATATCGCTCTTATGAAAGGGGCACTTCAATTGCACTCAAAGAAAAATATTCGTATTGGATATATAGGAAAAAAAAATAAATTTATTTATTTAGAATTCTAAAATTAAAGAGAAAAATAAGTCTATTTGCGGACTAAAAATGTATAGAACAGACATTAGCTTCGTCCCATTTTCACATTTATAAATAAATTCCGAAAACATATACAAAAATATATATGTATATTGTATTTATATTAATAAAGCAAATTTAAGCTATTTTTGCATTCCAAAATAAATTGCATATTTAATGTATATATTTATTTATTTTTTTAAATTATAAAATGAATTTCTTTTTAAAAAAAATTAAATAAAAATTTAATTAAAAAACTATTAACAAGTATGTATATAAAAAAAAAAATTATCTATTTTAAATTCTCAAATTATAGAGAAAAATAAATCTTTTTGCATACTAAGAATTTATAGAACAGACATAAATATTTACATTAGCTGCATCCCATATTCACATTATTAAATTAATTCCGTAAACACATACAAAAATATATATATTTTATATATATTGATAAAGAAATTTGCATACCCAAATAAATTGCATATTTAATGTATTTATTTTTTTAAATTATAAATTAATTTCTTTATAAAAAAAATAATTTTAATATTGAATATAAATTTAAATAAAAAACCATTAAAAAGTATATTATTATTCAAAAATAAGTAAGTAATTTCATTAATTAACTTTTTATATAGGCGAAGCTTTAGCAACATGAATTCTAAGAATTTATTTTACAATAAGTTTTCAATGTGGAAAAATATAGAACATGCAGAGAGCTGATATACCCAATAAAGTAATATCAAAGAATGAAAGAATTTAGATTTCACTTTATTGAAGTTGTAATATTAATATTTTATTTTAATATTAATAATAAATTTTATTTTATTATTATTAATTTTAATCCAAATTGATGTTATTAAACATTTATTATCATTATTATATATATTAACTGTATAAATAACATAAAATGCGAAATAGTAAAAATTAAAAAAAAAAAAATAAATACTTAGATATGTATGTATAAAGAAATATTTAAAATATGTAATTGAAATTTTTTCTGTATGTACTGTTTATTAATTTAATCATTCACCTAATGAAAGTATTATAAATAATTTTGGAAATATTGTAATTTTTTAGAAATTTGTAAATATATTTAAAGTATTAATATTTGATGTTTGCATTTTCTTTTCAGACTTAAAATTCACTTCCAACTTAAATATTATAGCAAATTCTCATTGCAAAGCTGTTATTTCTGTTAATTTAATATTAATTATACAATTTACTTATTGCTTAAACAGCCAGATTGTGAAAAAAGAAGAGAACAAGAAAACATCTTCCAATGTTCAGAAAATCTGAAAAGTAAAGAAAGAAAGCGGACTCGCAATTTCGTCGAGTGTATGCGAGGCGAGTTAGGAGACATTGTGAGACGAAGAGCAATTAATACGACAAACTGTAAAATGCATCCATCGGGGGCCGTCGAATGAATCGCTTTGCAGCAGCGGCAAATGCAATTAGCGAACTCTGGGGATCTGTGGGGTCTATGCCACGTGGCGATATCAAAGGGGAAGAAGCAGTAGCAGCAGATTTTTAGACTCAAAGGCGCATAAATCACACAAAGAGAGAGGGTAGTAAAGGGAGAGGGGAAAGAGGGGGCGCCCACACACGCAACAGAAGTGAGGGGGCTGATTGAAATGGTAAATGGGTATGAGGTTGACTTATGTTTGTGCCATTTGAGAGCAGCAGCAAACACATGTGTTGTCTGTCTGTCCATCCGTCTGTCCGTCCGTCCGTCCGTTCGTCTGTTCGCCTGTCTGTCCACGTTGTATTTGTCAGTTTTTGTGGCTTTTTAATAGCCGATCCTCGACATTGTATGCGCAATTGAAATTCCGCTGTCGGAAAGTGAAATTTAGTGTGTCACTTGGCAATTTTAGCTAATTAGAAGTGTTGAAATATTCCTTTGATAGCCCAACACAGACTGAACTACTCAAAAAGAGCCAGTTTCAGTTCAAGTTCCAGTTCATTTCCGGCTCATTTGAGCTACGCGTTTTGTTGCTGATGCAATTGGCTAATTGGTTCATTACGTGCGCAAATGGATTTGCGCCTCTATAATACGCCTGATTTAAGTTGGTTTGGTGGGTGCGAGAGAGAGAGAGCGAGAAGGGGAGAGATGGGAGGAAAGCGAGGGAAGGGGAACGTACATTACGTAGTCGCGGCACATAATCGTATTTCTTTCTTTGCGCTAGCATTTGGCGTTCGCAATTAGCGTTCGCATTAATTCATTTTATGTGCGCCGATCTCGCAGTCAGCTTCGGTCTCCCCTCTCCCCACCATCTCCCTCTGTCACCCTCTTGCCCGTCATCGCCACATCAGCTTCAGCTGCTCGCATCAACGCTTGCCAGTAAATGTCAGCTGCCCCGTCCCTCTTCATTTCCCCCCTCTGTGCAGTCGACTCCTACTACAACTTTGTCTGTGCTGCATTTTGCATTTATTTTCAACAAATTAACGCCGCATCTTGCCACAAAAATCTGTGCTAATAAATCATTTGATGTTGCTGCCGCTGCCGCTCGTTGTTGGTTGCATTTGATGCCACCGTGTCACAATATTTGTTTATATGAAGATTTGTTTTTAATTAAATGGCAGCCTCAAATCGAAACCAATGCTGTTGCCGTCACTCAGCCTCATCCTCTCAGTCTTAGTCTCATCCACATGATTGTGCAATTAGCGAATCAACCAGCAATCTCTCTCTCTCTTTCCCTCTCTTTCTCTCTCTCCCTATCTCTATCTCTTTCTCAGACTTGTTCTCTGTTTTACCCTCGCGTCTGGTGACAAGTTTACATGATTTAAAGTTGCGCCGGCAAAGTGCCTTTGATGTGTGTTTTCTCGCTGACTGAAGGCGACGGCAAAAGGCGCCTCATGACAGTCTCCATCCCTCCCCTCCTCTTTGTTGATATCCCTCCCCCTCTGCCATCCGATTAGCCTATTAACCTGAATCCACACTCGATTAGCACTCCACTCAAATGCAACATTTGTTGTCAAAGCCTAAAGCATGAGCGATTAGTTTGCAATCAAATTAGTAAGTGAAGTTCATTTGTTGCCCACTTAATTATCGCTTAGACATTGTTGCTGCACTTCTAATGAGATCTCGCAGTTCACACTTTATATATAAGTTTGCTAGAAATAAACATATATATAAGTAATTTCACAGAAATCAGTTAAATCTAAAAACCAAATACTAAAAATATATTAACTTTGAATATATATATTAATTATATGAATAATAAAAAAAATTTAATTGAAATCAGTGAAATCAAAATCCAAATAAACTACAAACATATATTAGCATTCAATATATAAATTTGTTGAAAATATATAAAATATTACTTCGAAATAATGCATTAAATAAACAAGCACTATATTTATAGTGCTATCAACAAAATGTAATAATGCAATTAATATATTTATATACATTTACATATAGACTTGGTACATCAAAACTATTCATAATCATTCTTTGGAAAATATATTGTACATTTCTTGGAAATTATGTAAGTTCGATTGAAATATATAACATAAAAATATTCCAACGAAAAATGTAATGCATAAATATATCAAATATAATCGAATATTTAATATAAAGATAATATTGAAATATTTTATAAGTATATATGTACAAATAAATTTTCAATGAAACCAGTGACACTATTTTTAAACATTTGATGTATAAGACTTATAGCAACTGAAGCTCTTATCATTATTAAATTAGAAACAATTCTTTAACCTCCTTGTACAACTCTCATAACAACTGAAACTTTAGCCATTACTACAGAAAAATTCTTTTAGCTCATTATTTCACTCATCTTATTTGGGCACTCTTATATTGTTTTCTAAGATCTATTAAATATTACAAAACAAAAAATAATAATTTTACCAATTTCGCACAAACTTTTTGAATAATACCTTTAGTTTTCTCCTCTTAACTTGATAGTAATTAAATTCTTATTTGACATATCAATATTCATGACATTATACCTATTGACATTTAAATTCGAATCTTCAAAACTCAAATATTTAAACTGCCAATGTTGTATCCTCATGTTCAAGTGAACAGTTAACAATAACTCGTAATAATGAAACAAGTTTCTCTTGTAAGTTTTGCCCCCGGATCAGTTTCAACACATGTTTTTATTGATATCGTTAATTTGCAACACGATGGGCGTCAAATGGGCGGATGCACTTTTTATATGGGTGAAAGTTTTATTACAATCGATTTATGTAGCAGCTCATTACGAACAAACTGTACATCATCGCTGCTACTAAATCGCTGGGCGGCTTCAATCAATTTGAAATATCTACACCGATAAAGTCCAAGTTGAAGCTTGTTTTTTGGAAATTAGAGTTTAAGACGGAAATTCACTTGCTTAGTGAATAAAACTGTTATATAAATCGCACTCCAATAGTCCCAATAACTTAAAAACTCCCCATTGAATTCCAAAATATAATTTTAGACGGTTTTGAATATGTGATTTGAATATATTTTTGCCAACTCATTTGCTCTAATGTTCAGTTGAAGCTAACTTTAAAAATTAGAATTTAAGACGGAAATTTATTAAATCATTGCATAAAAGTGTGTTACAAAACACTCTCAAATAGTCAAATAACTTTAAAACTCGAAATTCCAAAATAATTTGTTAAACTGTCTTGAAAATGTGTTTTGAATATATTTCTCATTCGCTTTAATGTTCAGTTGAAGCTAACTTTAAAAATTTGAGTTTAAGACTGAAACTCATTAAATCATTGAAAAATGTCTGTTATAAACAGTTTCCTATACTTCAAATAACTTTATAAATCCCCATTCAATTCGAAAATTAAACCTTTCGGCTGTTTTAAAAATGTGTTTCGATTATGTTTTGGCTAAATCATTCTCTCTAATGTTTAGTTGAAGCTAACTTTAACAAGTAAGAAAGCTACAGTCGAGTGTGCTCGACTGTGAGATACCCGCTACCCATTTTGAATAAAAGAAATATACTTTGCGGTATTATTCTCAAAATATAGCAAATATACTGCAAATATACTAAAAAATATACCAAATGGTATATGTGGTATATCGATATAGTACACCATTCAAAGTATACCATAGACGGCACAATATGCCAGATTGTCGGCCAAAGCAACTCAGAGCCCTAGTAAGTAGGCGTTTTTGCCCATACAAAAGTATTTCTTTAATAACTTCGACAATTTTTATCTGATCGTAACCAAATTTTTAGGAATCATCACTACTGTAGTAATTATTATATACCAAAGTGGGCGTGGCAAAAATTTGAAACAAACTTGATCTATCTTGAAAATGTGTGTTGAATATATTTCTCATTCGCTTTAATGTTCAGTTGAAGCTAACATTAAAAATTAGAGTTTAAGACTGAACTTCATTAAATCATTGAAAAATGTCTGTTATAAACAGTTTCCTATACTTCAAATAACTTTATAAGTCCCCATTCAATTCAAAAATTAAACCTTTCGACTGTTTTAAAAATGTGTTTCGATTATGTTTTGGCTAAATCATTATCTCTAATGTTTAGTTGAAGCTAACTTTTAAAATTAGAGTTTTAGACTCAAATACATTAAATCATTATATAAAAGTTTGTTTCAATACTCCAAATAACTTCATATTTCTCTATTAAATTCCAAAACAAAACTTTAGGCTGTTTTGAAAATGTGTTTCAAATAAGTTTTTGCTAAATCATTCTTCATTGAATATTCGCTGCGAATATAATTCGAAACTATTCAAAAACCTTTTTATCCGTCGCTAATTTATTGGACTTAATTCAGCTGTTTTTTTACATGCCCCCAAGATCAAGATCATAAATTAACAATACGCCGATATGATATAATTTTTTAAATATTTTTTTTTTTATTTAATTTATTTTTGTTGTTGTTTTGTGTTTGTTTTTAGCACATGGATTTCAATAGATTGCTTTTAACTTCTTTTGTTTTGTGTTGTTTGTTTTTATTTTTTTTGGGTGCATTTTGTTGTTGTGTTTTTTAAGCATTTTTCATCCATAACATTTTTCGTTTTTGTTTTGTTGTTGTTGATCTTAAAAACTAGAAATACTTCTGCGTCAAAGCGAGACAATGGAACTAAGCTAGGAAATTAATCTAAAGAACTTTTAAATTACTTATGTTATAACATATCAAGCTGAATATAGTATTTTATATATAGTATATAGTGTAGTATGTAGATAGAATATATAGATTAAAGATGTGTTGTTGTTGTTGTCGAGAGAGAGTTGGCATAGATCGATTGCAAAGCAATATCTATGGACATAATACTTTCCATAACTTGAAATCGTTGAAGCTTATTACAAACATTTTCTTTGTAGTTTAAAGATAGATTCTAATATAAGTAGTATAGTTGTATTTTACAATTATATCACATGAACACTTTTGTACGCCGCATTATTGCACACTGAGGACCAGCCTAAAGAGAGAGTGAGAGAGAGAGACCAATATCGAAGAGAGAATCGGAGAGAGAATTGCCTTATGGAATCTGTCCGTTCATGCGCATCTCGAGCTCCTCCTCCTCTTTGGTCAACGGCACCGTCGTATGATTGTAGAGACCCTGGGCCATCAGCTGGAGGGCGAGGGGATTCTTCGATCCCGTCGACTTCTTGATCTTGGCCCGTTTGTTTTGGAACCAGATCTTGATCTGTGCCTCATTCAAACCCAGCTCGGAGCTCAGCTGCTGACGGCGACGTTCGGTGAGGTAGCGATTCTCATTGAATTCTCGCTGCAAGTAGAAAAAGAGAGAGAGAGACAACTGATTAGTAAATGTGTACAAAAGTGAAAGAGAGAGGGAGAGACAACATTTAGGTAGATTCTCTGAGGCAAATCAATTATTTGCGGTTTAGTTGAAAGACCCTGGCACAGTGTGAGTGAAATACGACCATGAGCATGTCCAATTGGTTAGGAAGGAACGGAACGGTGCCGCATTAGGATATATGGCTAGATGTTTTGGCGGGCGGGACGTGCGGTCGCCAGGATGCAAACACAGCGGGCGGGCGGGCGTAAAGTGTGTAAATATTTTGGTAATAAATGTGACACAACATGACAGTGAAAAATGCAACTGGAGTGGGCAAGGATTGGCATTAGGCATGAGTAGAAAGCAGTTGAGGATTTCGAAAGGAATAAGATTGCAATGAGCAAAAAGATTGAACAGAGACAAAGCAAATATAGTAAGTAAGGTATTAAATTAGATATAGTTTTGACAAACAGAATTGGGACTGGATAAGCAAAGGGATTGAAGTCTAAGTTTAGGAATTCTTTTTGGCAAAAGAATTGAGACTAGAAAAGGGAAAAATTAAGGAACTAGTTTCTGCATAATAAAAAAAATGATAATAGAAGGATTGAGGAACTAGTTTCCACATAATTTTGGCATAAAAAGTGAGACTATTTAAGGTAAGTATTGAGGAACTAGTTTGAAAATACTTTTGGCATTAGAAGTGAGACTAGATTAGGGAAATTTTGAGGAACTAAACTTAAAAGTAGAATATATTCTAAAGAGATTGACTTCAGATTGAAGAAAAATGCTTAATCACTTATTTCATTGTTATGAAAGTAAGATATTAGATTATTATTAACATTTTTGTCAATATAAGTATGATAAGCCTTTATAAGTCAGGGATTGAAGACAACATAATTGAAACTAAATAGGACAAGGATTGCAGATCTAGATTGTAATTAAGCTCCAATTGCTTTATGAAAAGATTGAGTCTACATTCTATAATAGAAATTGTTGAGTTACTTTGTGCTCTCATAAGCTTAAGTTTGCTTGAATTGTGCACACAGCTGTTAATCGTAATTTTTCCCCTGATATGTGATTTAATTGCTCAAAAAAATTTCCTTGATTTCGACACGTAATATTCATACAGCATTTACCTAATATATGATTTAATTCTATATGGAATTATGTTTGGATTGTTTGATATAACATTTCTCAAGAAATATCTTAGATTTGGGCACATATTTTAAATGTAACATTTTCCCTAATATATGATTTACTTCTTCATGAAATTAATGCTAAAGTTCCATTTAATATTTTCCATTTTATATCATTCAATTCATAGCAAATTGTTCCTAGATTGTAGACATATATTTGATGCAACATTTAGACTAATATATAATAAAGTTAATGCCTGAGTTGGGACACATATTTAGTAAAATTTGTAAAGCTCTTCATGCGATGCTTACCTTGAGGCGTGCCAATTGTTCGCTGGAGAAGGCGGTGCGTGGACGCTTCTCGTCATTGGTCTTGTCCTTTGGTTGCTTGGGGCGACGATAGCGGGGTCCTTAAAATGAAAATGAAGAATGGAAAAAAAAAGACAAATGGAAAGTTAGTTGAAATTCCAACAGACACGAATATGTTGAAGTCCCCCTTCATTTGGTTGTGCATATAATTAATGATATTAATGGTTTAATTAGCATAAACTCGCTTTCTCAAACTAAAACTAAGACTTGTGGCATGCAACACTGTGTGTGTGTGTTGCGTGTTCAATTTGTCAGCTGTCAGCACAGCGTCTAACGAACTGGGGAGAGAAGGAAACGAAGACGGAGACGCTGACTGATGAGTCAAAGTTGAAACACTGCAAAATGGCTTAATAATGAAAGCCGCCAAAGTCTATAACTATAGTTAGTTAAAGCTGCTAATTGGCAGCTTCTATAATTGCCACTCTGACTGAGTTTTGAGTGTCTATAGTTTTTGCTTTTTGCATATGTGGCATTCATCGACACATTGTAAATTATAATTTAATTGCTGCGCTTTTGCTGGCGATAATTTGATTAATTTTCCAGCCTCTAATCGCTGCCTATCAACGCCTCGTTGTTGTTAGCTGTTGTCGATAGTTTTTTTTGTTGTGCTCTGTTGTCGGTACAATTCCATCGACACCAAATTAAAAAACCATTTCGAGTCATAAAAAAGCACTTAACTTGTCAATTAACGCAACGCGGCAATGAGCAACATGAGCTCGGAAAAATAGATTTTTCCTAGTTGCCCCCTTTTTTTTTCAGTCTTTTCTTCTTTTAGCTTCTTTTAATGGGCACTTTCACTGCGCTTCTCTCACACGTCTCCTCCTCACAACAACAACAACAAACAATGCGCTGCGTCAATCGTCAGAGCATTTTAGTCGACGTGACCTGTGACCTGTGACCTTCGATAGGCTGCCGCCTGCGCTACATGTTGTCACACAAAGTGTCAGCTTCAGCTACAACTTCAGCTTCAAAGACCCGCTGCGTGAGGCCCCGCTGCCTCTGCCTCTGCCTCTCTCTCGCTCTCTCTTTCTCCATCTCTATCTCTATAACGGGGACAACTAATTGTTGCAATGTCCTTCGGCTTAATGACAAACACCATGAAAGGCTGCCGCTCCACACATCAACTGTGTGGTCCCCGTTTGCAAGACACAATATCATGTGTCGCACTTATGAACTCAACTCTCGCAGTCGCAGTCAACAACAATAAAAAGACGAGCTCATAAAGCAATCTCTGCTAACTGCGCCAATTGCTTTTGATTTACTAGTAAGCAAAACAATAAACTCGACTAACTGCTGCGAGTGTAATGCGAATACGAACATGAGATTGTAAACTATCCATTAATATATGCAACACTATTATGGCATTTATATTTACAGCCACTCATTACTATATTACTAATATGGTTATAACATACTGCAATTAATTCGAACAATTTTAAAATGTTGCAATATCTTGCATAATACATATAATATATACTATTATTTTAGGTAAATTTTTATACTATTATATTTTCTAAGAAATTCTATTGTATTTTACTATTCAAAAATATTCTTTTTCTAGCTTGTGTATTTATTTTTTACACATTTTAGAAATTTAATTTGAATAAACTTCTCTATCGAAATAATTTTATTTTTAGTATACTATATTAAAAATGTTTTCAAAGCTATATAATTTTCTATCTATATTGTTTTTTAATTTATTTCCCACACATTTGAAAAATCCAATATAAAATCTTCTCTTCGTCTAAGTATTTTCTTTCTATTATATCCATAATTATTTGCACTTTATTTGTCTTCTCTATAAATGCGATCTATCTATTTTATTTTATTGTTTTCTTCGAAAAATTGTGTAATTTTGTTTTCAAACAATATGCATGTTCTTAAATGATTTTCTTAATATTGCAGATTTATAATATTAAAACTCAAATTTTTTATGTTTTTGAGTTTTAATATTAAATGTTTTCTTTTTAATACTGCAGCTTTATAATATTAAAACTCAAATTTGTTAAATACTCTCTATTTTATGTGTAATCTATTTGCCAATTGTCTGTATTCCAATCTTGACAATATTGTCAACTAATATTTTTAAGCTTCTATAATATCTTCTAAATTATTTCCTCAAGTTAGCAGCATTATTAATACTAAGTAATATACCAATATGTATTATACTAAAATGATATATTCTTATATATAGAAATGTGTGTGCTATATTGTGATATATTATCACATAATATAATGATATGTGGGCCTATTTGATTTTCTTTCCTTCTCATTTCTTTTTATATATGTATATGTACCATATACTCTCTTATTGTCTTGCCACATTCCCAGTGAATTTCTATATACTACTATATACTAAATATTTTTCTCAGATTTCTTCATCATCCCTTATCTTTAACTCAATTTCTATTAAATATTTTTCTCAAATTTCATCATCTGATTGTCTTTTAAATATTTTTCTCAAATTTCTTCATCATCCTATATCTTTAACTGATTTTCTTTAATTTTCATAAATCAAGTTCCCCCCTTAGAAATGTTTTTGGTACACACCTGAGCTGGGACGATCGCTGTAGCGGGTGCAGTAGACCCACGCTGGCCACATCTCGTTCTTGCCGCCCTCGGTGGTCGTGGATCCGGTCTCGGAGCGTGTGTCGTCGGAGGATTCCATGCCGGAGTCACGGCTGACCGCCGAGGGAGGCGGAATGGGCTGTGGACTGCTGGCGTTGTTCGCTCCGGCGAGTCGGCTGCTGGGCGAGGAGTTCAGCGAATTGGCCGCCGAGGAGCAGCCCGATGTGGAGGCGGAGGAGATGCTGCAGCTGCTGCTGCTGCTGCTGTTGCTGGTGGCGGTGGAGGAGCTGCTGCTGATCGTGGAGGCATTCGAGGCGGGTGGCGGACTGGCCAAGTGGCTGACGCTCGTCGCTGGCGTCAACTGCGACTGCGACTGCGCTTGCACTGGCGATTGTCCAATCTGGGAGACTGTCTTGCAGAGCGAGCCCAAGGCGGACTTCTCCACACTTGGTTCGCTGAGCTTTGCCGACGGCTGCAGCACAGCATTGGGATTGGCATGTGGATGCGCAGAGGAGCGACGGAGGCGACTCTGGACGAGCTCCTCATGGATGCGTGGATACGCCGCTGGATTGAAGCAGTTCAACAGATTCGCACGCTCCAACATCATCGCTGCGGTGGCAGCAGCGGCTGCCGCCTGCTGTTGCCGGCTGAACTCGAGCAGATCGACGCGTGTGAAGGCGGAGGGCGTGGCTGCGGCAGCACGATTCGCCTCAAAGGGTCTGAAGATGCTGGCAGCAGCAGCGGCGGCAGCTGCAGCAGCAGCAGCGGCGGAAGCATCGCCTCCCTGCTTGGTTTGCTTGGCTGCATCGCCGAAGCGATCGCTGAGAATGTTGGAGATGGAAAAGGCCAGCGAAGGCTTCGATTGTTTGCCCTGCTGATGTGCTGGCGGCGGTTGCAAGCTTGCTGCACTGGATGCCGCTCCCGAAACGGAGGCAGTGTCATCCACATCGATGTCATCGTCCTCCTCCTCATCCTCCTCGGTGGCCATCGTTGTGGCTGTTTGATTGTGGAAACTGTCGCCGAGTATGGAATCGTTCTCCTCCTCCTTGATGGTCAGCGTGGAGGCCGGCGTGGAGCAGGCGCCTGTGGAGTGGGCGCCAGGTGAACCGCTGGCGGTGAGACGTTGCTGCAACGCTGCGGCATGCAACGCGGCCGCATCGATGGGATGGTGAAAGACGCCGGCGGAGGCGGCGGCCAATTGCTGCTGATGCAGTTGCTGCAACTGTTGCAGTTGATGCAAGTGCTGCAACTGTTGTTGCTGATAAAGTGTGGCAGCTGTGGCTGTGGCAGCTGCTGCTGAGCCCGGCTGCAGACTCATGTCGAGTGCGGTGATGGAGACTTGATGCTGGTGGAGAGGCGAGTGTGGCAAACAACCTGGTGGACTGGGCGCTGATTGTGGACTGCAGCGATCCTCAAGGGCCATTTGTCAATGCAAACTCACTTTGTGCTTTTCTTTTCGGTTCACTTTACAACACTGGTTTTTTCTTCTAGTATTTACACTTTGCGTTCTCACTTGGTATTGAAATATATATTTATTTGTATGTCACTTTTCTGATTTGTTCGCTTTTCTTCTTATTTCTTTTTTTGTTGGCGTATGCGTTGCGCTTTTTTTTTTGCTTTGCTTTAGCTGTTGTTTTTCTTCTTGTCCGACGACTGCGACGCGCACGTCTGTTCGATGCGAGCTCAACGACTAAATTAACTAATCACAGTTGGCCGTCGCTGCGACGAAGCCAGCAGCAGCAGCAGCCAGGCAGCGACCGATTGAACTGTCAGCGCGAGAGCGAGACAGTCGCAGTCTCGACAGTTCACATTCATGCCTGGGGTTGCAACGTATTCGTGTTCGTGTGTGTGTGTGTGCACACGAATGAGAGAGCGAGAGAGAGAGAGAGCGCGCTCGACACACTGACAGTGACGAAGACGCAACTCAAACTTCGACTGATCGATTGGCAGAGCCTTTTCTCTCTCGGCTCTCTCGCTCTCACTCTCGGTCTGTGTGTGTGTGCGCGAATTTTGTTGTGACACTCGACGTTGTCACCTGCAATCTGACAGCACAACAATGTTTCCAGTCAGCGCAGTACACACAAGAGCGCAGCAGCAGCACGAACCGGTTTTTCGTTATACTCACTCTCGCTCGCTCACTCATTCGTGTTGTTGTCGTTCGGTTCGTTGTTGTGTCGTTCGGTTCGTTTCGTGGCTTCGTTTCTTCGTTCGTTGGCTCGCTCGTTTTACCCGCTCACTCACTCCGCCTTCACTCCACTCGTTTTGGGGCCCGCGCGCTTGTTAGGGCTCGATATGACTTTATTATTGGGAGCTGTCATGCGGTTGACAACTGTGTCGCTGTCTGCGTCTGCGTCGTCGTCGTCGTCGTCTACTGCTGGCTGCTGCTGCTGCTCTCTCTCTCTCTCTTTGCAGTGGGGCGTTGCCTTGACGTTTGACTGTGGCTATGGCTGTCCTGTTCGCACACACGTGCGCATGCGACGGAAAATGGCTGCGTTTGTTGGTTTTGCTAGTTGATTTATCAAAATCGCACGCTGTCTCTGTCGTTGTCTCGTTGTCGTCGTCGCTGCTGCTTCTGCTTCTGCTGCCCGAAACGGTTGACTGATGCGCTGCACTCTCCTCTCCTTCTCCCCCACCCCTCCTCCCTCTTTCCAACGCTGCACTTGATGAGCATTTAGTTGTGTTGATTTTGTTTTTGGCCGCGACGTTTCAATCTGTGCCTACAACTTTATCGACACCCAGCATCGAGCATGATCGACAATCGACACAACCTAATTACATATACATACATATGAATGTATGTATGTAATATTTTGTTTTTAAGCTCCGCAATTAACGCGCTTAATGTAGCGAACATTTCGTTCAATTGATTGATATTTAATTGATTTTTAATTTATTTATTTCACTCATGCACATATTAAATAGCAATCTATTGGCCAACGAAGCGTGGCCCATTAGCATCTCTCAGTCAAATGTGTTAAAAACTAATGCCATTTGGCATTGATCAACATCGAAAATCAACAACATCTTCTATAGCAACAACAACAATAATCTTATCAAAAGTCACATCTGCCGAAATGTGAAACATGTGCTGCGCGCAAAGTATCAAATATATATATTTATATACATTTATCTATAGATCCGCTGATATATGGCACATAAATCAAAAGACGAACGCTAATGAATTTCATTATTATTTAATGTGTTTTTTTCATCATCTTCTTCTTCTTCTTATTGTTAATATTTGTATTGAATTTGGCTGCGAGGCGTGAAATTAGTGTAGGAATGTGATTTATTCGATGAGCTTCGTCGCCTTATCGTGTATCGATTAATGGCAATTGTTATTAATTTCTGATTTCCTGCCAAAACAAAGTCGGCTAACAAAAGCGTCGCTGGTCCACATCCATATTAAGATGAACCGCATTCGAATTTGAAATTTACAAATTCCAACATTTTCGGTTATAGACTCGTTTTTTTTTTGGGAATGGCAACAATGCCATCGAATTTATGTCATTTTTATGCGCATTTTTATTGAAATGGCGGCAAATAAATAAATATTTTAACAATGCATAAACTATTGTTGGGCAGTCAAATTAATTAAATAACGATAAGGCGGCAGCCAACAATAACAGCCGCTTAACCGTTTCGACTTTAACCGTTTCGAAAGAGCGAACTTCCAGTCAGCCATTAAGACACGCAACTGGAATATCGAATACACTCAATTTCGAACTCGTCGCGCACACAGCTAGCTGTCTCGCTTGCACGCGTGCGTTTGCCGTAAGCAGCACAGCGGAGAGCAACATAACAATGGCTGCTGCTTTGCCCGATGTTGTTGTTGTTGGTGTTACT
Source organism: Drosophila kepulauana (assembly GCA_023558455.1). Taxonomy (NCBI): domain Eukaryota; kingdom Metazoa; phylum Arthropoda; class Insecta; order Diptera; family Drosophilidae; genus Drosophila; species Drosophila kepulauana. The sequence goes on from CM042369.1 coordinate 2,113,081, forward strand.
TTTCTGCTTTTGGTTGTCGTTTGTTGCCGTCGGCGCTGAGCGGCAATAAAAGCAGCTGTTGATTTTTCCCTTCGCTGCGTAACCCACAAAATACAACAACAACAAAACAGTAACTACGCATGCCGCCCTCTCTCTCTCACTCTCTCCCCTTTTTTATACACGTTTATTGCCATGATTTTCAATTATTACCATTGTCATGTTTGCTTTGCATTTGCGTGCTCGAAAACCGACAAGCGACAAACGACAAGCGATGGCCACAAAGGGTTAAACAGCCGTCGACAGTTGCGTAAAAACGCGTTAATTAAAGTATTTTTTTGTTTAACTTGTTTTTGATTACAATATATGTTGCTGTTGTGTCTAACGAGAAATGAGAAATGAGCACAGGGAATTGCCAGCTGCTAATGAGCTGCGCTTTTTCTTCTCTCTCTCTCTCTCTCCGTCTGTTTATTTCGCTTTCATCTTAACACTGTGCTACCGTTTGTCCCTAATGATCAGCTATCTGTTATACTTTACCTTTCGCTTTAGGCTTGAGCATAATGACACGACTACAGTTAGTTAAAAGACAAACAAAAAAAACATACAAAAAAATGAAACAACAGCAAAAAGAAGTGCGAAATGTTTTTGCCTTAATTGCGGCTACAACTTAATTTGGCCCACAACGACAACAATTCACGTATGCAATTGCGCTTCTACTCCACATGCAAATACGTAAACAAAAAACTCAAAAATGAACTAAAGAAAAACATCGTGGAGCAAACGAAAGAAAGAGCGAAAGAGAGAGAAAAAACACATGTCTGACACGGCAGCCACGAGGAGCGCCCTCTGGCGGTCATCGACGCTAAATGGTCCAGCTACGCGTGGAGCTACATGTGTGTATGTGTGTGTGTGTGTGCGTGTGTAATTTAAAATTCATAATTTACACAGAGAGCCATGTGCTTGTGCTTGTGCTTGTGCTTGTGCTGAGTGCCGGCGAACGGCGGCGAGAGTTATTAATGATCCCTCGCCTGCCTAGCTGAAGTATCAGCATTAAGCTTATCCCCCTCCCCCTCCCTCCCCTCTTCTCACTCTTTCCCACTCTCATGCTTTGCCCTCACAGTGGGCAGAAATGCAATAAACGCTTATTATGGCTCATCATCGAAAAGAAACTCTTTAAACGAACTCCAAATATAATGGGAAAGAAGTGTAGAATTGATTGAGTTGAAAAAAACATTTACTGACGACTTCTCCACCAACTTCATTTTGTATCTCTACTTTATATTCTTTCATGTGGAAAGTTGACTCATGAGTTTTCTTGATGAAAATACAAAATTCGTTTGCTGGAAAAGTTTCATAATTGATTCTTTGCATAACAGCTTTTTTAAAGGTTATATTACAATCATTAAAGTTGTATTATCTCATTAGCTTTGTTATTAGTATTGAAAATATATAAAATATAAACTTTTTCTGTGATATTTCATTAAGATAATCCTAAGGCTCTTGAGGAATAGACTGTTCTAGTTTTATTTCTCTAGCCACATTAAAATTGAACACAGGCTAGCTAAAATCTTTCTTTTATTTGGCATAAATTTCGTTTAGTTTATTGTATTTTTCATTAATAAATTTTACTTACAGTCTTCTTAGCAAATTAAAATGCTACAATAATAAGAAAAACGACATTTTGAGAAATTAATATTAGAAAAATTAAAAAACAAAAATAATTCACTAATATTTTGAAAACTTTTTCTGAATACTTTTTCTAATACATATCTTAAATAATAAAATAAATGACACTTTGATTACAAATTATTAAAAAAAAAAGATAAAGAACAGAAATTATATATTATTTTTATATAACACTTTAGCTGAAAAATGTAAAAATATCATATTTCAAATAAATCTAAATTAATAAAACAAATGACATTTTGGTAAAAAATTATTGAAAGTATAAAAAACAGAAATTATTTTTTTTTTGTGTAGAACAATTTTTTTGAAAAATGTGAAAATTGTGAAAAAAAAACAATAAAATAAATGACATTTAAAAAAAAAAAAAATTATAAAAATGAAGAACAGAAATAATTTATTCTTTTTTTTAAGAACACTTTTTTGAATAATGTAAAAATATCATAATATATATACTACAATATAAGAGATTAGACGAATTTGACATTCTCTACCTAAACTTATTAAATAAATTAAAGCAAAACAATGCAAAGAGCATTAAAACCCCAAAACGGAATTATGTAATCATCGTCGTTTCATTATTAATATTTTTTTTTGCTTAGCACAGTAAACATGATTCTATAAATATCTCATTGAGTCGATAGCCTTAGTAGCTAGCACTCCCTTCTTTTAGTTATTATATTATTTTGTATAATAATTGAACAAGTAAGTAAATAAATAAATATCACAGAAAATAATTCAACTGTTTTGTTTTATATAATTTAAAATACTTTTCTCTTTTTCAACCAAATGAAACAAGTCAGAAAACACTTAACTGCAATTAAAAAATTTCTTCTGCTTGTTTGTTTTCTCTTTCTTGAAAATAAATACTTAATTAAAACATCTTATCGAAACTTGATCTGCTTAAAAGTCAATTTAATGGAAATTTATGTTATGAACATGTGTTCCTTGCTTGCAGTGGAGTAGAGTATAAGAAATTCGTTACATTTCTTATTGGGTTTTAATTAAAATTTGACATGATTTGTAAATGCTTCGTGCCTCGAAAAGTTTACACGAATTTGCCGAAGGCCTTAAAATAATTTAAAATTTGTACAAAAATAAATGTGCCGTAGTTGTTGTTGTTGCTGATGTTGTTGTTGTTGTTGTTCCCTCTGGTTGTGTAGGGTTAAATGTTAATGAACTTGTTGATTATAAATTTGACTACTTTATTTGGCAGTCGCGACGAGGAGGAGACAAAAGCCAACTAATAGAGGAGAGTCCGAGAGCAATAAAACAAGTTTCCTCAAAGAACAAGCAAACTGAACGTTTTCCTCCCTTTCTCTCCGCTTCGTTGTATTGTATTTTGGATTGTTTTACGAGCATAATATTTGTGAAAAGCAAAACAAAACAATAACAAAAGAAGCTGCAAATAAAGCGACAGTCATAACTTTTTTATGACTTCATCACAAATTTGCATGCGTTCAAAAGTTTGTCAAAAAAATAAAAAGAAACGAAACAGCAAAGCGAAAATCAAACAACGCAACGCAACGTGTTTTCAATCAATTAACAGATCTTTAATCGTCTCTCCATTATTGTTGTTGTTGTTGTTGTTGTTTATTTCCGTTGCAAGTTTTGCTGGTTAAACAAACTCGGCTAAGTTTGTGAAGCCTGTAATTGGGCAAAATTGCTTTTCTCAGCTAATTTGTCAATTTGCCTACGCTCGTTAAAGTCGCTAATTGGCATTAATATCTTACTTTATTATTATTGTTTAAACAATTTCAACTAATTGCGAAAATTGCAAATTTCAAATTTCAAATTTCGATTTTCTCTTTTTTTGTGTTTGTGTGTTGTCAAGTTTGTGTCCTAAGTCATTTGTTTAGGGTTATTCCAGGAAATTAGGCACAAGTTGTTAGCGCATTGCATAAGTCTGGCTTAAGACACCTTTTTTGTGTGGCCAAATCCAATTAAAATCTAAGCCGATTGTTTGGCTTTGTGAGGTGTTTGTAAACAGCCAAAAGGATCGAAGGATTTCAACAAGGAAAATCTGTAAATTCGATTAAACCGCAAAGCATGAAAGCAAGGTCGCAAAACGAAACGAAAAAAAATAAACGATGAGACACGCTCACAGCAAGTGCAGCGATTTGGCAGCAATTTGCAACAGCTCCGCAGGACATCACAGACAAAAGGACTCTCTCTCTCTCTCTCTCTCTTTCTATCTCTTCTGCTTCTTGGCTGTAAAATGATCTTTGTGGTTTGCAACTGAGACAGCGACGGAAGCCGTGTTGACTGTGCAACAGCAGCAACTGCAAATGAGTTGACCTTGACTTGTCCTTGCACCTTTAATGATGCCATCGAACATTATTCCATATGCGAATGTCAATGGAAATGCGTTCAAGGACACTTTTTCTTTATTGGGCAGAGTCACACGACCCACGGCACTTTGCTCTTTGGGTGGCAAGCAAAATTGCTTTTGACCTTGGCCAGGACTTCTTCGTCTTCTTCTTCTTCTTTGACAAGGACTTGCCACTTGCTGCCGTAGTTAAACGGCTAAACTTCAAAGACACTTGACGCGGCCATTTTCCAACTAAAACGAATTTATGAAGCAAACTAAAGAAAATGAAAATCATTTATCATGACACCCCAAAACAAAAAACAAAAAAAAACAAAAAAAAAGATCAAGTTAACTGCCCAGAACATATTCTTTGGCTTAATGATGCCACACGCAGCTGGAAAGCGAGAGAAATCCAATAACATTTTAATAACAAAGCTGCATAACAGCGCCATAAATAAACGTAAGTATTTCCACAGAATGAACTCCAAATGCAGCCACAAATTGTATCTATATCTGTTTACTAGACCCAACAAAAAAAAAAAAGAACGAAAGAAATAAATAATTAGCTACGATGGAGGCTGATTGAGGTTGAGGTTGAAGTTGAGGTTGTGAGGATGGCTACAAACACGCCCTCAAACAAATGCCGAATGCCGAAACTTCAACAGCCGCAGCTAGAGAGATGCAGATACAGATGCAGATACAGATACAGATACACAGGTAACAGATACAGCACATATGGTTCTTCAAAAGATACATCTAAGCTGTACATGGTTTCTCACTTATGTACATAAACATAGCTCCCTCTCTTTCGCTCACTCTCCCTCTCCCTTTCTCCCTCTCTCTGTCCCTTCTCCCTTTGTTTGAGATTGTGTAGTCTGATTAGGGTAATCAATTTTTCTTCTTCTGCCTCGGCCAATGCGCTCGACACTCGGGTCATAAATTAAGAGACGCTCTCCCATTGGACCAACACTCTCCTCCACCTCCTCCTCCACCTCCTCCTCCTCTCTCCGAGTGGATCACGTAGTGACAATTAGACTGGCCAACACAGATCTCTGATGTGTCCCAACGCATCCACATTATAATGCAATCAGTGTGAGACAACTTAAACGGCGGGGCTCCACTATTAATTATCAATTGTTCAGTCTAATGCGAGCATAATCAAATCAAAGAATTAATTCCACAAGTGTGAGAGTCAGGTCCGAACTTATTTTCATGGGAATAACTAAATAACTTAACGTAATGAATACTTTAATATTCCTAAACAATGTTTGAAGTTATGAGAATAACATTTACTTGAAAAGGTTAGAAAAATATAGAAAATGAATATATATAAAATAAATAAAATATTTAAATTATGCATTATATTTAAAATACATGTTAGAACAATGTATTTATTTTATTTGCTATTAATTATCAATTGTTCAGCCTAATGCGAGCATAATCAAATCAAAGAATTAATTCCACAAGTGTGAGAGTCAGGTCCAAACTTATTTTCATGGGAATAACTAAATAATTTATCGAAGTAAGACTTTAATATTATTAACAAATATATAAAGTGTCGAAAAATATGTTAGTTTTGATACTATTCGAAAAAAGAAAAAAATATTGCAGAATTATAATTATACTCTTGATCATAGAACATAATAATAAATACATATTAGATCGCAGAACAATTTATCTATGATTTACTAATAATTATCAAGTGTTCATGAAAGCTAAATTAAAAAATCAATTGGAAAAGAGTAAAAGAGAAATTCAGAATCAATTTAAAGGACTATAACAAAATAATTAATCGCAATGTATAAAATATTTTCACATTGCCAAACAAATACTTGAATAAATATTTTTGTAATACTCGTAAATCTATTTTTATTATACATATGTTCTTTTTTCTTTATTTTTTTCATATGTCAATGTAGCATTTACTTACTATTAACTATCAGCTAGCGAATATATGTATTAATTTAAGAAAAAGCAAAAATTATTATCACTTCCATATACTTAATTTAATTATAAACAAAAGTTCATTAATATAATTTTTGATTTATACATTTTATTTAATAAAAAATCCAATTAAAGAATTCGCCTTAAGATGGGTTCGAAATAGTTCCATAGGACTAACGAAATAGTTTATCGAAAAAATTATTAATTTGTAAGAAATTTTTTAATAAAAATGTTAGATCAAGCACAAATTAAATATCGTTGTTTGAAATAGATCCATTAACCAAACAAAATAATTTATCGGAAAAACTTATGATTTCTTAGAAGCTTTTGTAAATAATGTTATATGAATCACAAATTTAGTTTTGTTGTTATAAGCCTTGATTGCATCATCAAGTCAACTATAAAAATTGAATAAAATATTCCACAAAAATAATGAAATTAATAACAATATTTAATATGAATAATTGCTAGATCATAGAAGTACACAACAAATTTATGCGTCGCAATATAATTTAATTAAATGAAATTATTAGAAATTATATCATTTGAGTTTCTATTCAAAATAATGAAATAATTCAACGAACTGAATTTGTAATCAAAAATGTTAAAGTCTTTCTAATGTCATTGAATAATTGAATTGAATTAAATTAATACTTTTCATTATTATTACTGAGTGCACAAAGCTGTACTTATCGTAACATTAACTCAAATGATACGAATATTATTACTCGCCCAGCACTAATAACTATAATTATAAATTATACACTGGACAATGGCAGCAAAAGTTCAAAGCATTCGGAAAGTGGGAAGTTGTAATGCGAGTCTTTGTTTTATTACTGAAAATATGATTGAAAGGAAAAGAGGGAAAAGTACTCTGTTGCAATTGATAGAAATATAAATTGTGAGTTATTGTACGTTTTATATTATAGTAATTTACAATTAGAAATGTGTGTGATGAAGTTAATATAAATATCAACAGAAAGCAAGCAAAACAATTCCAAAGCGAAAAGCGAGCTTATGAAAAAAGTTTTTTACTTTTTTTGTTGCTGAGCGAGAAATATGCGATAACAGCAGATCTAGAAAAAGCTTTTGTGCATGGAAAAAATCATGCACGTATATAAGTTGTTATAAATGTAAAAATCGAGAAAAATACCAATATTTAACTATTTGTTTTAAAATAAAAGAATTTGAAAATTAATTGAAACTTTCACAATCAAATATTTAAAAACTTAACAAAAATTTTAATAATAATACAAAAATGAAAAAAAGCTGATATACTTATGATAAAATCATTCATTTTACTGTCGGTTCTCTACAATGTTTAACTTTCAAAGTGCGCATTACATTATCTTAGATAATACACAAATATTTTGCGCTCCATTTTTGTTTTTACGTTTCGTCAAACCAAGAAATTTTATATAAAACTTTGCAATTGATTGCAATGAACAACGTTAACGCTTCTGATTAAATAAAGAAGATTAGTTAGAAAAAAAAAAAATAAAACTTTATATTCGAGTGTTACAAATTCATGGTAAAATTTGTGGAATGGGAATGATTTTTAAGTCTATTATGAATTGTTTACATGTACTTTATGTTACTTTAAATTCCTTGACTACTATTATTAGATAATTTTCTTGGAGTCATTGCCTAGAAGGAAACTGAGGCCAACAAAAGATTGCGCTGCTGCAAATATGAGTGATCTGATCTTGATTAAAGATTCTTTTCTTTAGCAGGTTTTTTTTTGTGTACACAACTTATTATAATGCAAACTTCTGAGTGGCACATGTTTCTTACAATATCATTGACAAAATGTTAAAATAACGTTGGATATTTTAAATAATTGTTGTTTTAAGTGATTGTTAATATCATATTATAGTTGTTTTTTTATGAAATTAGCTGACTGAGCTGAAGTAAATATTTACAACTTATTTAAAATAAGATATCTGTGTGTCAAATTTTTGTTCCGAATAAAATTTTTAGTTTAATGTCAACTAATAGAAAAATAAATGTTTTTTATTTATATGATTTTGCTTAGGTCCAGAAATATTTATACGAATAACCTATAATGATTAAATATAAGTTCTAGTAATTGTTAATTTTATAAAATAAACATCACATATTTCAATGATTTTCTAATATATTTACAATTACCTAATTTGTCCTCTCTTAACCCAAAAAAATATCTGTTCTACAATTTTGAATGAAAGTGAAACGAACTGAGCTCTTAAGCACTCCGAATTCCCACCAAACGAGTCAAAGCTGATGATTATAATTGCTGATATGATGATTTCCAGATTGTTCAGCATGTCTCCTAAGTAAGTTATGCGCTTTTTAGCAACTCGTCGTCAGATGATTGCGAAAACCAGTTGAGTTTATCATGGTTGCAATCTACTTTTGAACTTGATCATAGAATCGTATCGATATCCAATGCCTAATACTTGCTCTTTAATCTTTAATGTACACAGACCGTTAGCTAACTTATAAAGAGGTTGGAGTGGAAAAGGGGTGGAGGGGAGGGACAAAGCAAAAACAGTGTAAATTATAGAGCCGCAAAATTGTTGAGAGAGAGAAAAAGTCTCAGATCCATAAATTAGCACCTCATTCCACATAATTGGCCCCGGCTGTTGATTGAGGCTTTCAACTGCGTGCCGCTGTTGGGTGAACAAAGGGGGGGGGGGGGGAGGGGATAGAGGAGAGGGGAGCAGGTGCTAAGTGCAGTGCAAATGTTAACTGGCAGCCGTAGCAGCTTTTCCGCCTAACTAAAGTTTGTTTTTTATTCATTTATCCAATCGAGCGCGAATTGAGTAAACCAAAAGCAACTCGACTACAACTTCCACCAGCTGCGAGCTGCGCCTTGAGAGTCTCAGTCTCAGTCTCCATCTCCGTCTCCAATCCCGATTCCAATCCCAGTCAATTCAATCAGTCAGACAGCAACGCTGATTAGCAGCTAGCTAGATGACTAGCTTTCAAGCTCTCCCTCTCTCTCTCTCTCTCTCTCTCACTCTCTCTGTCTCTCAGCTAGACAAGCTTGTCAAGCGTCTCTTGGCTAAGCACGTACTAAATGGTTAAATGGTTGGCCAACTTGGCGCACTTGCTCAATCAGCCGAACGCCACAGCGGCGACAGTCCATCCGCTCTCACACACATCTCCTCGCCTCTGCTTTCTGTCTTCACTTTGGCAAAGTGTCCACTGTGCATCATCGACAGCGACTAGTTAGCAAGCAGACACGTCAATTGCCACAAAATTAACGCATTTCGCGCTTTCATCAATACCCTGTAACAAGATCAGGTAATGGGTATGAAAGACGGAGCCTGAACATGTTGGTTATAAATAGGACTTCAAAATAGGATTAAAAGAAGGCGATGTTATAGTGTTTGGCAATCTTTTGCAAGTTTTCTTAAATCAACCTATGGTTACCTTAAATTAGACATTTAGTATTGTTATGATATTTAATGTTAAGAAATATTGAAACTTAAGCTGAAGGCTTATATTATAACTAACCTTTTAAATAAATAAGTAAATATTGAAACTATGTATGTTAATATATATCTTATGGAGTTCAAATCTGTTATTATCATCGACACCTTAGAATATTATAACTAATTAATTAATCTAGACAATTTCTAAAGATTTAATAAGAATTTTGTAGATCTGTAGAGTGATCGGGATTATTGCAGATTGTCAAATAACTATTTTTGTAACATATAACTATGCTTTGCTTTTTTGAATTTTTAATTTTTCGTAACATAGAAATAAATTATAAGGTATAAAGTAACTAAAGTCTTAATTCACTCAAAAATAAATGTATTAAACAAATCTGATCAAAGCCTTTAAAAATGTATGTAGTTTTGTAGAATATATTCAATATATACATATATAGTATGACATCAATTTGCAATCTTTTTAACATTTTACGGCATGTCTTTAATAAATTGTATTTCTCTAAGTGTCCCCAGTGAGTTTAAATAAATTAAAAATTACTTTAGAATGATGTCAAGTAAACTAGCAATAAGTTTCAATTTTGCAGGGTATCTCTTTAAAAACGAAAGCGAATACAATTTAGTTTAAGTTCTGTGGGAGTTAAAAATTAAATCATTTTGTAATTTTCTTAAAATTATTTTCCGTGTTTATATCAGTAAGTCACCCAAAAATGCAGCAACTTAAAGTTCCTCAAAAATATTTATAAACCATAAGCAATTGAGTACATGTTATAATGATCTTTAATTAAATTGATGATTATTTTTTGAAGTTAAAGTCTTATCAAAAGATTTTAAAGGTAATCTAACTATAATAACTTCATTATAAATAATATAATCATACAAATATTATAATCATATCATCATTATAAATAGCATAAGCATTCGTTATAAAAAATATAATTTTATGTTGAAGTCATGTGGCAAATAGTATTGTAAACTTATTTTACTTCGTTGTATATTTCTGTGACATATTTACAGGGTATCTACAGGTGGCGCAACTAGCTAAACTATCGTCCAATAAGTGGCTGCTAACAAGTAGCTGTTAATCCATTTCAAGCCAGTTTTCAGTTAATCATTTCACAGCGAAAGCCAGCAAAAATATTGTTATTAGCTCGTCGATGATGAGCGACGAAGCTGAAGGGGAAAATAGAGGAGGAGGAGGAGGAGGATGAGGAGGAAAAATGGAGGCAGTGGAAACCTAGATGAGCCGGGGGCAATTGATAATGGTAGCCCCGAAAAAAAGAAGAAACAACAGAGAAAAATAAATGTAAAGCGCAGCGAGACTATAAAACGAAAACACACGAACGCACTTTGTCAGCGGCTTCGGCGGCTGATAGGCAACTTGTGGCAGCTTGACAATGCAGCAAGTGGCAAGTAGTCAGAGGAGGAGTGGTGGGAGAGAAAAGGTTGAAGAAAGCCGCAAACGGAGTTGATGCTGTGCTCTAATCGTAAATTATGAGGGAATCATAGACAGGGCAACCACAAAGAAGGTTGCTCATTTGTGTGAGTTGCTTTTGTGTATGTGTATGTGTGTGTGTGTGTGTATGTGTGTGTGTGTGATAAGCAGCAGCGACAATGCGACAATGCAACAGGACATTAGTGTCACATTGAACATGACCGCAGAGACCCACGAAAAAAAAGAGTAGAGCCTAAATCGATGCGGGCACTCTAATGCCTCAGCTACTTGCCCCTGCCACTTGCCACTGCCACTTGCCCCTTCTACTTGTTGCTGCTGCTGAGGTTGCTTCGTTTTGTGGCTGCTGCTGAGGTTGCTTCGCCTTGTTGTTGCTGCTGCTGCATTTTGGGAGCACTTATCAGCGGGACTCGCAACCTGCCTCATTTTTCATTCGCTTTGTTGTGACAACAAATGGAGCCTCCAGTCGATTGTGGTTGCTGCTGCTACTGCTGCTGTCGATTGTCATTTAAATGTGTGCTCTAATCAGGTGGAGTGAATGTGTGTGGTCCTTTGCTTGTACTTGGCAATTAAAAGCAAAGCAAAGCCGCTTAAAGAGTTGCTGACTTTGACTTGTATCTGCATCTGCGTGTGCGTGTGCGTGTGCATTTAATCGCGGTTAAGGTGCCAAAAGTATCTCTGGCATGCGTAGAATGCCACGCAGCAGCAGCAGCAGCAACCAGAACAGCAACATCGACAACAGCAACAGCAACAACTGCGATCCGCAACAGTTGCCGATTTCGTTGAAATTCAGAATCGTGAGAGAGTTGCCGTCGTTGCGACTCATTTAAATCTCGTTTGTGGCAGGCACAAGGCTGCAACACTGACTCTGGCCCTGAGACTCTGAGCCCTGCCTCAGCTTGCCACTGGCAACGTGTGTGGTCCTCAACAGCAGCAGCAGCAGCAGCAACAAGGCAGCAACAACAACAGCAACAATAAAGCTGGTCCAATCAACATGCGCATCTACATAAATACTCAACGCTAAAGTCGAAGATGCTGAAGTCGAGAAGTTGCAGCATTCATTGTCTCTCTGTCATAAGCACGCCACTCTCCACTTGCCACTCAGCAACTGCCAATTAGGCCAAGTGCTAAAGTATCTAACACAACTGTCACTGTATCTTGCACTCGCATGCCTAACGCATTTGTCGCTCTATCTTTTGCTCAAGTATCTGTTGAAATTTCAAGCGATATCTATTGCTGGAGCAATTAGTGCAATTGTCTTTTTCTCTTGTATCTTTACTTTTTTTTGTTAGGTATCTAATGCAACTAGAGCTACATCTTTTATGGATGTGTCTAATTTATTTGTAGAATGCTCATTTTTGCTTGAATGCCTTGTAGTTTATGGTATTGCTCAAGCATAAACATAATGCAAATACAGGTATATCATAAACCATCAAACGCATTTGTCGCTCTATCTTTTGCTCAAGTATCTACTGAAATTTCTAGCGATATCTATTGCTGAAGTAATTAGTGCAATTGCTTTTTTCTTTTGTATCTTTAAATTCTTTTTTGTTAAGTTTCTAATTCAACTAGAGCTACTTTTTTAAGGGTGTATTCAATTTATTTAGATTTGGATTTGTAGCATGTTTATGTTTGCTTCAATTGTAGTTTATCGTATTGCTCAAGGATAAACTTAATGTAAATATGGCTGTATCTTTTATTAACAAACTATCTAATGCATTTGTAGCTTTATATTTTGCTCAAGTATCTGCTGCATATTAAACGATATATTTCGCTGGAGTAATTAATGCAATTGCAGCTGAAATGCTATTAGAAAAGCATATGCAACATATTTATGTTTGTTTGAATTGAATTTTAATATATATCTCAAGAATAAACATATTGCACCATTGAATTTATGGGATGAAATGTAAATCAAATAAAAGGAAAAATCCTCGTAGACTTTGATTACTTAGTTGTTTTTCATTTTGGATACTTAGTTTTGTAAGTACCTGACGCAACTAAAGTAGTATCTTTTGTTTATGACTAAAGCGATTTCTTGAATATCTCGTATAATTGCAGTCTACTGTATTGTTCAAGTATTCTATGATCATAAAGTAAGAGATATATTCACAATCTTGTGCTATCTAAGTATGTCATACTAATGAATTTGAAAGTTTTTTTTTTAACAATGAGAGAAATTGAAATTTTTTAATCTTTTTTTCTAATGCAAGTGAAGGTCCATTCATTCTAAAAGTATCTTATTCAATTAGAACTTTTTCGTTATATGCATACCGTAATTTAATTGGAAATCTATATTTTCATTTGTGTATTTAATGTCATTCAGGCATTACATAGTACATAGTAAATTTACTTGAATATATAATATGTACATACTGCAATTATAACTATACTTAATATATATTTATATCGAGTCCATTATTAGAGATATATTTCATTCATGTATCTAACACGATATTAGCTTTATCTTTTGCTCAAATACTTAAAGCAATTTCAGTTTCTGCATTTGCGATGATATCTAGTGAAATTGAATATCAATTTTGCATTGCAATTATAACTCTATATTTTGCTTGAGTATTCAATGCAATTGTTGCTATAAATTATATTTAACTATCTAATGCAATTATAGCTTTATCTTTTGCTGCAGTATCTAATGCAATTGCAGCTCTATTTCTAGTGCAACTGGAGCAATCTTTAAGTGCAACTGCAACTGCAACTGCAACTGCTGCTGTATCTGTATCTGTATCTAGATCTTCAGCAGTATCTGCATCTAATGCAAGTGCCAAGTGGCTGCTAATTGGCACTCGAGACTCGACTCAACTCAACTCTGGCTGTTTGCTATCGCCAGGCGCTGACAGAGCATGTCCGATACAGTCAGACAGCCCTCGGGTGTATCTGTATCTGTAGTTGTTATTGTATCCGTATCTGCAGCTGTAGTTGTGTGTGAAGTTGTTGCTGTTGTTGTTGTGTGGCATACGAAACCGAAACCATTTTGAACGTCAACACGCGCGATAAGCAACTAAATTATTAACACGAATCCCAATTCCGAGCCCAAGTCCAACTTCAACTTCAGCTCCAATCCCCAAACCCCAATCGCAATCTGCCGACGCGTCGCGGCTCCCGTTGTTAATTCTCTTGAATTTTCTGCACCCATGTTGCTGACTCCCCCTCCTGCTATCCCTTCCCTTACTTCCCTCCTCCCTCGACTTGTCTGCGCATTCTCATTGACTCATAAAGTAAATCGCCGACGCTGATAGTCGAAGAGTCGAAGCTCACCTGAGTTTAGTTGAGCTTCCATTTAACATGAAATCGTTCAAAATTCAATTCGAAATGTTGTTCTCAATCTGCTGCAAGTGAGGAAATTTCAAATTTATGACACTGACGTTTGCCAATCAACACAGCAATGCCCCTCCTCCTCCTCCTGACCCCTCTTAGTTCCTTTCTTCCTCTCTCCTGAACAAGCTTAGTTCGCGTTGTTGGCCTTGTTATTGCCTATGAAAACTTAATTTGCCATTGGGGAAAAGCGTGACTACCAATTGAGTTATGTCTGAACGTCAGAGACGGGAAGAGGGGCAGGTGTGTGTATATGACCGGAGGGGGGGAAGGGGTAGTAGTTATTGTACAATGTATAGTTGCTGCACTCTCAAGCTGCAGTTAGAGATGTGCGCGTGTCGAAATCGTGCATACTTCAAGCCTATAAATTAGACAACGAACTTGAGAACCTGAGTCAAGTTGCTCAATTAGCTACGGAAGAATGAAGGGGAGAGGAGAGACATGAAAATACAGATGCGAGAGACAGCACAAATTCAATATAAATTATAATAAATAGAATAGATAATATTCACGATAATTATAAATATTGTTGATAAAGCTATGAATACAGAGCGTAAGAAATGTAATTAGGTTGCAAAAAAAAGTGAGGGATACACAACGAATAGAAAATCAGCTTCATTAATGAAACAAGAACTTTAAATACTGAATATTTTTTAAATTAATAATATTGTGGATGGTATTTCTTAAACAAAATTAGGTATATCATGATGAAAAGATTAAATGAGATGCATTTAAAGACAATGCATGTATAGATGTAATCAAAATAATAGATAAAACAAGTAAGAAAGCTACAGTCGAGTGTATTCGACCCGCTACCCATTTTGAATAAAAGAAATATATTTTGCGGTATTTTCTCAAAATATACCGAATATACTGCAAAAATACTAAAAATATACCAAATGGTATATTTGGTATATGGACATAGTACCGTATTCAAAATATACCATAGACGGCACAATATACCAGATTGTCAGCCAAAGCAACTCAGACCCCTAGTAAGTGGGCGTTTTTGCCCATACAAAAGTATTTCTTTAATAACTTCCCCAATTTTTATCTGATCGCAATCAAATTTTCAGGACTCATAAATACTATAGTTATTATTGTATGCACCAAAATTCGCAGCTCTTGCTTGAAAATATGATTTTGCGGGGGCGGAAGTGGGCGTGACAAAAATTTGAAACAAACTTATTCTGCGTGCAAACATAGCAAATGCTGTCGAAATAAATTATAGCTCTATCTCTTATAGTCTCTGAGATCTAGGTGTTCATACGGACGGACGGACAGACTGACGTGGCTAGATCGTCTCGGCTGTTGACGCTGATCAAGAATATATATACTTTATAGGGTCGGAGATGCCTTCTTCTACCTATTACATACATTTCCAGTCGGCACAAAGTTATAATACCCTTCTACCCTATGGGTAGCGGGTATAAAAATATGATCAATTGCAGTAAGAAATTAGAATCAATTAAAGAAGTATAAAAGAAATAGCAGCTGGCTTAGCTATAATGAGAAATTGTGGACATACATAGATGATCGCTATGTTCAACAGAAATTTCAGCAGAATTTCAAATAAATAAGCAAAAGTCTGATCAACTTATATATGAATAATACAACTAATAAATCAAGCAAATTCATTAACTCATATGCTTATTATTCTGTGGTCTATTTAATCTCTAATTTGCTCTCCTAACACAATTCAACAAATGAGCAGCATTAACTTACATGTTCCTGGGGATGTTTGTGTCGCATTCCCACAGAAATTGTGAGTGAACTTGAACTCGAGTTGAAGTTTGTGTAGTCGATTAATTGTGAACAGTCAAGACAATAATCCGACTGCAGACCAAAGGCAAGAGTCAAAACACAATTAAACGATCAAGAGGAACGGACACAAAAGCGGCTTTGGGATTCATCTCAGACGGACACTCGATGATGTATTACTACATCGTGTCAAAATTCGCTACTGCGAAGCAGAAACTGAGACTGAGATCCAGACTGAGACTGAGTTGGAGGTGTCTGGTTGAGCGCCCACGCATAATAAAATTATAAGCTGGATTAGTGTCGCGTCTCACAAAGAATTGAGACAAACAATGACAGACAAGCGAGAGCTGCTGCTGGAGTAGCCAGCGATGAAGAAAGAAGCCCCAGTGGCACTTCCACGAACTGAGACGAAGCTCTTCTAGAGAGAGAGAGAGAGAGAGTCTCATCTCTACTCTACTACTACTGTGACTGATTGATTTGCTTTTTCTGTTTGCCTTTCAAGGTGAGCTCCCCTGGGAGGCTGTCTCATAATAACAATAATAATAATATTGCTCAAACAAACATCCAAATTGCTGACAATTGCCAGAAGTCAATGTCAAAGTCAAGGCTAAGGCTAAGGCTAAGGCTGAGTCTCAACATTTCGTTGTGTGTCCTTGTGCGTTGTCCTTGCCACAAAACGCGTGCCACGTGTCGTGTGACCTGCAGCGCATTTCGTGTCCTGCGCGTGTCAACTGCGACTCCTGCGGCTTCCACAAATTGCTAACCTTCGCATTGCATTTACTTTTGGCCTTCAATTGAATGAGAATGATGATGATGCGCGCTCGTTAACCAATCCTCACTTGACTCTTTGCAGCTAATCTTTCTGCATTCCAGAACACACATTCCACAGCGAGTTCTCGGTGTGTGTGTGTGTGTGTGTGTGTGTGTGTGTGTGTGTGTGTGTGTGGAGGGGGGCGGGCACTCGAATTCATTAACGGTGATTTGTAATGCGAAGTCTGAGGAGACGATAAAAATCGTATTAAGCTAAATAAATGCGTTTGCCATACACAGTTCAAGCGTCCAACTTGGAGGCTGGGCATTATTAATTTGCTGCTGCTTCTTGCCAGTTGCAAGTTGCAAGTTGCCAGTTGCCGTTGCCAAGCCATAGATCTTGCATTATATTGGCTGTCTGTGTGTCATATGCGTTGATCATAACCAGTCAGAGAGAACGAGACAGCGAGAGAGAGAGAGCTTACAAATTGCCACATGCAATTATCGCCAAAGTGGCAACTCAGATCTGGATAGAAGCAGGCGTGTCTTCATCATCGACTTATCAAATTGCTTAGGCGATGATCTGGCTAATTGCTTTTAACGGTTTACTTTGGCCATGCAATTACCAGCATCAAAAATTTAAAATTAATTCATTAATTGACTTCGTCTAACCATAAAAAAGAGTACTTAAAAAATAAGTCGTATTTTAAAGTATATATTCGGTATTACATGGATAAAAAATACTGTTTGAGGAATAAGGTGACAAACTGTACATAAAATATTAGATGAAGGTTTCAAAATTTTGGATTCTTCCTTTACAATATTAATGTACTCATCAGATACTTTACTCATACTTCCGTTGGTAAAGCTGTCACGAATCTTTCATCATGTTTACTGGGTTTTAAATGCAGCGCGATTCAGTAGAAAGTACTTCGTAGGTTAGTATTAAACAAATGTACACATACAACGGAAAATAATAAATAATAATTAATAAAATAAATATAATAATAATAATAATAAAACAAAAAAACCCGTTTTGTTGATTTAAACAAAAAAATTGTAATAATAACTAAGTGTATTTAGTTTTAATACCGAATTTAAGCTTAAGCATTTAAAATAATTGATTTCTTACAATCAAATCATTCGTATTTATCGATTATTTGTAGACACATAGAATAGAAGATTATTATAATAATGTACCAACAGAAAACTTATGTACTATGAGGTATATTTTACATATACTAATATATCGATATTCCAATAATAGCTACGGTATACTTTATTATTATTTTGGTATATTATTACGGTATATTTTGCATTTACTAGTAGTATATAGATATACCATTTATAGCTTACTACATACTTTAGTGTTATTTTGGTATATTTACTTAGTATATTTTGCATTTTACAGTATATAGATATACCATTTATATCTTACTGAATGCTTTAGTATTATTTTGGCATGTTAAGTTTGTATATTTGCCATTTACTACTACATCGATACATAAATTATAGCTTACGGCGAACTTTAGTATATTTTTTAAATATTTCTTTGGCATATTTTACATTGACTAGTATATCTATATACTAATTATAGCTAAATGTATATTTTGGTATATTTTAAACGTTATTACCGCACTGTTTTGCTTTGCTTGTTTTTCTGTATGCAATTACCAAGTTGAGAATTTAATTAATTCATTAATTCTCTATCCTTGTCTCTCTCTCTTAGAGTCTCCCACTCGATGTACTAAATGCAGTTGACTGTCTGCTGTTGCTTCTGGCTAATAAATTCGTAACAAATCAATGACCCTGGCAACACACACACAGATGGATGCCCCAGTCGAGCAATAAAACTACACGCATTTCTACTTTAGTCCAGAGAGGAGTGGAGAGGAGAGGCAGAGGCAGAGGCAGCTGCAACGCTGCAACATGTATAGTAGTACTTGGTCTGTGTTGCATTCTTCACGCATTTCAAAATGTGCCACAACTGCGAAAAATATTCACCCAAAAGCAGCAGCAGCAGCAACTAAAAACGATTCTCATTTCTCGACGTTCTTCGACGTTCCCACAAGTTCAACTCTAATTGTGACTTTATTTGCGCATTTATTGCGACCGCGAACGCAGCCCAAAGATACGGATACACAGCAGCAGCAGCAGCAGCAGTCGATGTTGAAGTCGAAGCAGTTGAAGCAGAGCCCTTTTGCGAGTCGAAAGCATCCTGAGCCTGAGCATCCATCCACTTGGGTGGTCTCGAACAACTTTGCGGCGCATCTTCAAAGCCGGCTACAGCTCGGTCTCCAACTTGAACATGCACTACGAACAGCGAACGAACCTCAGGCAGACTCCGACTCGGATGCTGCATGCAACACAGACAGCAGACGGACAGATGGACGGCAGGACAGACGCGAGGCGAGCTAAGAGAGATAGAGAGAGAGAGAGAGAAAAGTTGGGGCTGAGACACCCAAACTGAATTCTAAATGATCGTTGAAATTCTGCGGAACAGTGTTTCGTTGGAATTTGCAAATGAGTTGTGCTCGGCTTGTGTCTTGATGTGTGTGTGTGTGTGTATCTGTGTCGTCTTGTATGTGTGTGTGTTGTATCTATGTATGTGTGCTCGAAAGGAAAAAAAGCGCAAATTCTTATGTACCAACCAGAGTCACATCGAGAACTATAGCCATGGCCAAGAAGTTGTCTTTGATTCGAGTGCAAATAATAAATTTTCAGCTTTTGTCGGAGGCGACTGTCAGAGACATTCAGGAGACGTTGTAATCCAAGCCAACTCCTTAGATAGACCGAGAATGAGAGAGAGAGAGCGATAACGCGATAGAGAGAGGGAGTCACTTTGTCGGCAGTGACCCATTTAGTGACCAAGTTGGAGTCAAAGACTCGCAGCTGCGTCTAACAAATGCACAGCTTGTACAATTTTATTGGTATTAATCATCGTTGCCACAGTCGCAGTCGCAGTCGCAACCTCAACCAAAGCCATAGGAAAATGCGAAGCAAACGAAAATCTTGTAATAGTTTTCATGTTGATTGATGAAGTCGATTTTCAGTTATTTTATTAGCTTTTATACCCGGCACAAGTAGTGGAAAAGGCTATATCATAATATTAATATAGCAAAATATGATGGAAAATGAAATTTTGTTGAACCAATAAATTTTTTACAGCAATTCAATTATTTGTTTATTGAGAAAATATAATTTTCATTGATTTAACATTAAATATTAAAACCATAAAGTAAATGTATATTTAGTTATTTAAAAAAGTAAGATATAATTAAATTGAACACTAACTTTTTTCTAAGGCACTGGTTGCAAAGGCTTTGGGCTATAAATGTTGAAGTATTAATAAAAGTTTGAGTATGGAAATAGCGACGTCCTAACATGATTTTGGAGAAATTATTTTTGTAAATTTTAGTACAAACTATGATATTATTTTGTGTGTTTAATTAATTTTTTCCTTATTCCAATTATTTGAACGGAATAATAGTAATTTTTAATATTCCAACTAGCATTTGTAAGTATTTAAAATGCGATTTAATAAAATATATCTAATTATATGTTTTTTATAATTTTTTTACAACTACAAGGTAAGTTACAAATAAAATTATATAGGCAGCTTACGTAATGGTGCCTACTCTTTTTTTAAACTCTTTATCGATTTATTTAAATTAAATGATTCTTGAGCAAAAAAAAATACTAGTTTATATACATTTATTAAACCCTTTCATGTCCACTGTTGCTTAAAGGCAACATTATTGTTAGAATAAAAAAATCTGAGTAGCAATTGCTTGATATTATTTTATTTTTTATTTTTCCATATTCTTTAGTCAATTGTCTGTATTTTATAATGTGTTATAATAATATATAATTACTTTTATATATTTTTCATTTATATTTAACACCGCCTCGATTTCTTAAAATCGCAAAATTAAGTTGAGATTCCATAATATTCAAAAGTAATATTCAATGATAATCATAATTTTTATTAGTATTTGAATTTAATATGATAACACTAAATAATATTTGCATATGGTTTTTTTTTTTGTTATTACCATTTTTCTAAATCAAGTAATAAACATTTGCAAATATTTAAAAATATAAAAAGTTTGACAAAAACATTATTAGTTTTAGAGGAACTACATTTGGCTATAATTTACAGTAAAATAATAACAATTACAATTTACAATTTGCAGTAAATAATAACATTCATATATTTCAGCATATCCTACCGAGTATCCAAGAATAAAGCAGACTCTACTGCAATTTTCTTTTACTCCTTTTCCCTTAACTCTTTCTCTCGCTCTCATACAAGTTTAAAGCCAACTCATAAATCACTTGGCCAAGCGCGAAACTTTCGCTGACAAGTTGAGCGAATTGACCCGCCGAGTCTTGTGGCTTGCCCCCAAAAAAATGGTGGCACAATCTAGCCATGTTGCAACATTTAAAGTTAATTAAGGTCCTGCGATCCAAACGAAAAGTCGAAGGCTTTGGGCAAAAGTATTTGTGCCCATTGCCCAATCCAGATTGCCCATTGATTTTGCATGTCGATTGGCAAGAAATTAATGGCCAACAAACTCGTTGACTTGGCTGCAACGCTGCGCTTTCATTTTGCCTTTGTCTTTGTTTCATTTCCCGCGGCTGCTGTCTAATTGTGAGTTAATGGCCAACAGATACGAATGCGATTAGAAGTACTCGATTTATTTATGAGTTTACTTCATAAATTCAAATGTTTTGTAGATACAAATTTATTTATTTCACATTTCTCACACTTTGCCGAGTTGGCAACAGCTCGAATCGAATCGAAATGATTCCAGTTTCAACTTGGCCACAACAATTTAATTGCAAAGAAATAAAATCTATTTACTATCGATTGTTAGCTTATTTTGGGGCGATTCTCACATGCGAGTGTTAAACGTGAACACTTAATAATAGTTGTTATTTTGTGTGTGTGCTTTTTTTATAGCTGTTGATGGCAATAAAAATAACACCTGCTGCCCAGCTATTGAACGTATTAATTCACAGTAATGGGGAAATATTATTACGTATACATACTATATATACTGAGTATATTTAATAGATTGTTATTCCGACCTTCGATGTGTGGTCTCTTCTAATTAGTTGGCAGCGTCTTCGAGTCGCCGCCGTGGCTTATTACACGGCACTTGTTAGCCAAGTTAGCACCGGAGCGTAACTAATTCCCAGCTACTGCATGACGGCACGTCCACACTTAGCTGCAACAATGTCCAAGCAACTGAATACCAAAGACAATGTCCGAGATGAAAGCGATGCCAACTGCTGCGAAAAACCATCTTCAATTCTGAGTAGCAAACGCAAAAGTTGTGGAAGTTACTCATTATTCTCAAGTAATGATACGTGTTAGTGTTTGGATGTTTAAATAAATATAATAACAATACTATAAATGTAAAGAGTACACAATTTAAATTTTATTATGTTAACTATCTACAATTCTGAGTACCAAACGCAAAAGTTGTGGAAGTTACTCATTATTCTTTAGTAATGATTCGCGTTAGTAAAGCTTAAAATAAATATTAATAAAACTATTTAAGAAAATTGTTTAAATATATAAATACGTTTGCAATTCATCTTATTATAATAACTATACTATTAATGTAAAGAGAGTATACAACTTAAACTGTATTATGTTCACTATCTTCAATTCTGAGTAGCAAACGAAAACTGAGTAGCAAAATAAAACTATTTAAGAAAATTTTTTAAATGAATAAATTATTATTATGTGGCCATTACAACCCTTTTATCGGGTCTCAGCCTGAAGCGCGATGTGCCTCCACGCGGCTCTGTCCTGAGCGCGCCTTCGCCAGTTGGTAACACCAAGTGTGGACAGGGTATCCATCACCTGGTCCTGCCAACGCGTTCGGGGTCGTCCTCTCCTTCGTGTCCCAACAATCATCGCATCAAACACCTTACGAGCCGGAGCATCTTCATCCATACGGGCAACGTGGCCCAGCCAGCGAAGTCTTTGAGATTTCACTCGACTGGCCACGTCAACATCGCCGTCTAGCTCATACAGCTCGTGGTTGTATCGGATGCGATAAACATCGTCCAGATTGGACCAAAGATTTTGCGAAGAATTTTCCTCTCGAACACTCCAAGAGCAGCTGCATCTGACTGCGTCACAGTCCAGCACTCCGCACCATATAAGAGTACTGGAAGAATGAGCGTCTTGTAGAGTGTGGTTTTTGTGCGTCGAGAGAGAGCTCTACTATTAAACTGCCTACTGAGCCCAAAGTAACACCTGTTGGCAAGTGTTATTCTCCGCTTAATCTCCAGACTGACATCATTTGTGCTTGTTATAGCAGTGCCTAGGTAAATAAACTCCTTGACGGACCCAAAGCTATAGTTTTCTGCAGTCAGCTGAGAATCAAGACGCCGCGATTCTCTGCTAGAGCACACCATAAACTTTGTTTTTTCCATGTTAACTGCTAGTCCTACTTTTGCTGATTCCTTTTCAATAGCCCCGAAGGCTCCTGTGACATCACGCTTGGTGCGGCCAATGATATCAATATCATCAGCGTAACCAAGGAGCTGGACACATCTGTTGGTTAATATCGTGCCCGTCCGATGTACACCAGCCTTTCTTATAATACTCTCTATTAAAATATTGAAGAGTATACAAGACCGCGAGTCACCTTGTCTGAGGCCACACTTGGTAGTAAAGGTTTCGGATTGGCCACATCCTACCTTGACAGAGCTGATGGTGTTGCTCAATGTCATTCTGCAAAGTCTAGTCAGCTTTGCTGGTATACCAAGCTCAGACATGGCGGCATATAGGCGATCTCGCCGGGGGCTATCAAATGCAGCTTTGTAGTCGACGAAGAGATGGTACGTGTCGATCTGGTTTTCGTAAGACTTCTCCAGGATTTGGCGCAAGGTGAAAATCTGGTCAACAGTGGACTTGCCAGGCCTGAACCCACACTGATAAGGTCCAATCAGTGCTTCAGCATGGGGTTTCAGTCTTTCACACAATACGCTCGTTAGGACCTTGTACGCAACTGGAAGAAGACTAATTCCGCGGTAGTTGGTGCGCACCGTGGCATCACCCTTCTTCAGGATGGGACAGATCATGCTGAGATTCCAATCTTCGGGCATGCTCTCCGTGAGCCATATCTTGCTGATTAGTTGGTGCATGCTCCCTACCAACATATCACCAGCTGCCTTAAACAGTTCTGCCGGCAGGCCGTCAGCACCTGCAGACTTGTTGTTCTTAAGCCGTTGGATTGCATCCTTGACTTCGATATGACTTGGGATTGGCACTTCAATATCAGTGCCATAGATTGGGGTTCGTGGATCATAATCTTCAGAGTCTGTGCTTGAGCCAGATAACAGACTCGAAAAATGATCCCTCCATAACCTCAGCACGACCTCTGCTTCTGTGACAAGGTTTCCATCATCGTCCCTGCACGCCACTGCACCAGACTTAAATCCTTGGGTCAGACGCTTGACCCTCTGGTAGAAGTTACGTGCTTCATTTCTGCATCTGCTGCTCTCTATGCTCTCACACTCTCGCCTTTCCTGCTCTTTCTTCTTGCGTCTGAAAAGGCGTTTTTCGTATCTTCTTCTCAACCTGTAGACGTCCACAATAGCTCGTGTCGCCCCAGCCTGCAGTGTTCTTCTGTAGGCGGCGTCCTTTGCAGCTGTTGCGTCACGACACTCCTGATCGTACCATGGATTCCTTGTTATAGGACGCTGGAATCCAAGCACCTCTTCTGCCGAAGCTCGCAGGGAGTGAGATATGAGCGCCCACATATCGCTTATGTCTTGAGGTATTGAAGGTGCTCGGCTTAATAGCCCCGAGACGTGAGTGGAGAATGCATTCTTCGCCTGTTGTGATTGCAGCTTTCCGATGTCCAGCCTTCTTAACGCACTTCGACGTGCAATCTTCGCCACACATAGCCGTGTGCGAATCTTAGCTGCAACAAGATAATGGTCGGAGTCGATGTTGGGACCCCGACAGGATCGTACGTCGAGTATGTTAGATGCGTGCCTTGCATCGATCACAACATGATCGATCTGATTTCTGGTCAGTCGATCGGGAGAGAGCCAAAATGCCTTATGGATGTCCAAATGACGTAATCCGGTACTACGAACTACCATATTATGCGCAGCTGCAAAGCCTATTAATCTGAGACCATTGCTCGAGGTGGTCTCATGTAGACTAAATCGCCCGACGGTGGCACCAAAGATGTCTTCTCGTCCTACCTTGGCATTAAAATCCCCGAGGAGAATTTTAATGTCATGGGAAGGACAGCGGCCATAAGCTCGGTCGAGCTCCGCATAGAAAGCGTCCTTGGTGGCATCGTCCTTTTCCTCCGTTGGGGCATGTGCGCATATCAGGCTGATGTTAAAGAATTTGGCAGTAATTCGGATCGTTGCAATTCTCTCGTTTATTGGCCGAAAGTGAGAGACTCGGCGCCGCAGCCTGGCACCTACAACGAAACCACAACCAAATTCATGCCGTTCTGGATGGCAGCAGTAGTAAATGTCACAGTTCTTCCTCTTTATGCAGCCTTGTCCTATCCATCGCATCTCCTGGATAGCAGTGATGTCAGCCCTACATTTGTTGAGGGTATCTGCTAGTTGTTGAGCAGCACCAGGTCTGTACAAAGTTCGTACGTTCCAAGTGCATACTCTCAAATCATTGTCCTTTTTACGTTTGCTATGGTCGTCAACGTTAGATCGGTTCCTTTCCGAGGCTTCTCTTGCTTCCTTCACTGAAATTGTGTTTTGCATGGGTGGATTCCAAGTCCTACGCCAAAACCTAGTTTGTAGAGTTAGGACTCTCGTCGCGCGCTTTAGTTTGCCACTCAACGGTTGTCGAGCGACAATCCAGGGAGAACCACGTGGAGGTAGTGCGTCGGCTTGAAGAAAGCAGTGACAGGAATCATGCTGGCATTCACCAAGTTGAATGCAATCAGACACTTTGACCTGTATGCTTCCCCCCATTCTCCCCAAAAATGAATAAATACGTTTGCAATTTATCTTTTTATAACATCTATACTATTAATATTAATTTAAATTTATTAAATTTGTTTTATTGTTTATGATTTGATTGATATTAATGTAAACAGTACACAATTTAAACTAAGTTAAACTATATTAAATATCTTCAGACGAAAAGTTGTGTAAGTGGCTCATTATTCTCTAGTAAAGTTTCGCATTAGTAAAACTTAATTATATTAATAAAACTATTTTAGAAAATCCTTAAATGTATAAATATGTTTGCTATTTGTCTTATTATGAAATTTTAATATTATATTTTATTATTATTTATTCAAAAAATTTAAATTTTATTTTAAATAGTACCTTATTTAAACTATATTATCTAATAAATCCTCTTCCATAAAGTTTTATGTGAAAAATCTTACACATTTTTCAATTTTCAACGATTTTGTGCTAAGAGTGTAATATAGCAAAGTTTGTTAAATTGACATGAACTTTATTTTATATATTTTATTATTTAACCTATAGCAAAGTTTGTTAAATTTATTTTATATATTATATTATATAAATAACCTATGTAATTAATAATTATGTATATATATTTTTTATTGTATTATATATCTTAAACAAAGTTAATTATACTCAAATATTTTCATTGTAAATTTCCACTCATTGTGTTGTTTAACTTATTTCCCGTGCAATAAGAAAATAATTATAAACCATTAAATATAATGAGTTATGCAGTTTAATTTATATACAAACAAAAGCTTTTTCGTTTGATGGGTTTTTTCACGCCTAAAATGTATTAAGTAGTATCTATAAAGATTTCGATTTATTAGCAAATGATATTAGTCAAATGTCAATAAAATTTGCATACGACTATTTTTGAATCTACTTTCAAGTTTTTGGAGATAGAATTGTATAGCGATTTTTAAAATTTTTTTTTGTTTTTTCTTTATTCTAGTTTTTTGGTTATTTCATTCATATTTTAATTTTAAAGAAATATGGTTCTCAACGGAAATAATTTAATAATAATTTGTGATATTCAGAAATAGATTAGCTTCAAGCTTGAACTTAACTTTCACTTTCATTAAAAATTATGAAACATCTGCTTATGTTTATTTTTACTTAATTTTTGGCCAAGAATATCTATATTATTTATCATACATATTATAACTATTTAAACTATTTGACATGCCACACAATTTATAATATATACATATTGAAAATATTTCTTTTTATCGAAAATATCTTTTTTGTACATCCCTGAAACATTTAAAGATAAAACAAAAAAAATTTTCTTTTGGTATAATTATTCTAAATAGTTGGATGTTTATATTATAAGTATTTTGATCATATGCTCAACTATTTGAAAATTGAAAATATACATTGAAAATATTAATTTTTTGAATTTTTTTTTTTTGATTATTTCCTTTGGTATACAGTAATTTATATACATTGAAAATAATATTTTTTTTTTTGGTCAAAAATACTTGCCTGAAACATTGATAGATTATACAAACTATTTTTTTTTTTTTTTGTATAATTCATCTACATAATTATTTATTATATATTATAAGTATTTTGAATATTTGCTTTACTATTTATAATATAGATTGAACATACATATTAACATAGTTTTTTGTTCAAAAATATATTAATAATATATATATATTTATATATTTTCTTTATATTTATATTATACAAATTATTTCTTTTGATCAACTGACTCTTAATTTATGTTTACTTTTAAGCTCCCCCTATTTACTTTTGTTATTTCTTAGCCTAGTTTTAACTTTGGACATGTCAATAAATACTTGTGGCGCTTGCACCTGCCACAAGCTGCGATAAAAAAAGGAAGAATAAGTAGAGAAGCAGAAAAGCAAGCAAGCGCATTAAACAAAATGAAGAGCCATAACAATTACAACAAAATGGGAGCAAAGCAAACAAAACTGACATTTTACACCTTTTCATTATCTCAACTCGAGTCGCAGACAAATCAACAACGGACTGCAAAACGACGAGCAAACAAGCTGCAACAACAACAACAACGGCAACGAAGCGACAACAAGTTGCAACAACTGTGTGGAACAATGCAAACAGCAGAGAGAGAGAGAGAGAGAGGGGGGAAAAAGACTGCACAAATAAGTAGGTGCAATGTATTATTTGTTTTATCGCTTAAATTGCGGCCAACGCCGCCAAACAAGCGGCTAAAAAGCGCTAAGCGTTAACTCCCCCTCTCTGCTTCCCCCTTGGCTGCCCCTTCTCTGTCTCATGACTCCCACAAGTAAACTGGCTGATGATGATGATGGCTTCTCTCTCTCTCTCTCTGCTTCTCTTTCCCCCGCTGGCAATTTGTGTGCAACGAAGCACAAACTTCACCTTCAGCTCAGCCAAGAACCAAAAGCAGACAACAGCAAAGTAAAGACTGAAGAATGCAGAATGCAGAGTGAAGATAGAAGACTGCAGATTGTAGATTGAAGACTGCAGAGTGGAAGATAGAAGTCTGCAGCTTAAAGACTTGCTTAGTTAGCTGGACTGCATAATTAGCTGGGGCAGTTTCTTAATCGTGCAACATTTCCTACAGATGAAAACGTTGCACATAATTTATGAGCACCCCGAAAGAAAGAGAGAGAGAGAGGGAGAGGGAGAGAGGTAAAGATCGCGGGTAGCGAGAGGCGAAATTAAAAAATTAAAAGCGATTGCAGCTACTGTGGAATTAACAGACCATTCGAGGGCAGAACGGAAGAGAGTGATGGAGAGAGGAGCGAGAGGGAGTGAAGAGGGGGAGCTCGCAGCGAGGCGTGACAAAGCTAATATTAAAGCAAAGGTGGCATAAATTAAACACAACAATAGCCACGTATCATTTAACAGGAAATTGCGACGTTTCCATGCGAATGCCAAACATTAAGTCATAATTGTGAAGCAGCGACGCAATGCGAAAGTATCTCTCAGATACTTTTCGAAGTTGGGGAAGTTTTCGACGTCAAAGTCGAAGTCGAAGTCGAAGTTCGAAAACCAGTTTGCACTGAGGAGGATGGAGAAAACTCTCCACACTCACAACATATGCTGCTCCTGCGCACACACACACACAAAGAGTGAGTGAGAGGGAGAGACAACAGTAGAGTGAGACAGAGATGCGAGAATGTATGTATCTGGGAGTCTGGCTGGCAGCTAAATGCCGGGGCGGAGCCAAAGCATATGCACAGATGTGCCACTAGGATAACAGCCCCCCATATGCTTGCTTCATGGTGTTGCAAGTTGTTGTTGCAAGTTGTTGTTTCTTGATGGAATTATCAACGTTTTATTTATGGTGCTCTTTGGACACGGCCGAAACTTGCACGTTCCCAATTTAATTAGTCTTGCGCCGAGCGCAACGAAACGGCAAAGCGAAGCACTTACAACAAACAACAACAGCAACAACAACAACAACCAGCAACAGCAACAACATCGAGCCGCACAGTTGTAAGTCTGGCTTAAGCACATTTTGTGGCCAGAACTTTTCATTTATGCCAAGCTGCAGTCAGGCCAATTAAGCGATCTTCCACATGAGTTCGAGCTCAGAGCCAAAACCAAAAGCAAGACTGAGACCAAAGACGAGCACTTGGCTTAACAACCAGACAACGCAACTGTTGCCCCGACGCTTCCTTCTCCTTCCCCTTACTCTTCCTCCCTCTCCTTTCGCCATCTCCTGCTCCTACTTCGAGGCTGAGGCATCTCACTTCTTCTCCAATTTCCGTTGTGCCTTTTGGCGTTTTCAAGCAGCAACAGACGGCCAACAAATTGCGCACAACTTCATCATAATCAACGCTCGGACCGAGCGCACAATGGCTGCGTATAAGTCGAGTGTGATCGACTTTAAGATACCTCTTAGCTAGTGAAAAAGCAAAGCGTTTGCTGTAGTTAAATAGAATACTGTTAAAAGGGTTAACACGACAAATTAGTTAGATTATTTTCAAAATGGTAAAACATACTTTTCTTCTATATTTACTAAGTTAATTGAATGATATTTCTTAATGTCTACACTTAGAAAATACACTATAAAAATATTTCCAAAAATTGCAGTAACAAATAATTAAGGTTCCCTTAAGAACCTTCAATAAATGAAAAATACTTACTAAGCTAAAAGAGGGTCATCATCTCAACTGCTTCAATAATTAAATTATTTTTTGTGATTATCTATCCAACTTTTTATCATCTGCCAATGACCATTTTAAACGAATTTAATAAGCTTTGAGACAAGATACACAAATGAACGTTTTTAAAAATTTGATAAAAAAAACACTTACTTCCTTTTCAAAATCAGAAATCAGAAAGAATTATATAAATTTTAAAATAATATACTTAAAGGAACAACGTTTTTAAAAATAATAGAAAAAGCCAATACGTTCTTAACAACATGAAAGTAATAATTAGGTCAGATTGTCAAACTTAAATTACTTAAAATTCAGAATATTTACACATAAGATTTTCAGGTTAAAAAAATAGTAAATCAAGTGAAAAGTATATTACAAATATTGATTTAAGATTTTTTCGATATGAAAAGCAAAACGTGAAATAAGAAAAAAATCTTATTTCAAGATTTTTATGCTAAGCTTGAATTTTAAGATTAAAAATATATTATTAAAATTTTGCTTCACAAATGTTTTATTTATTATTATTATTTTATATATATCTTGCGACAGGAATTTCAGATTGATAACTGCATTAAACAAGATTATGTTCTTCTATCATAATTTTATAATATTAAAGAAAATAACTAAATTAGTGATTAAATAATCATTGAAATGTTAATAGTAATGAATAATTCTTTTAGAATATGAAGCAAGAATTTAACAAATAAGCAATCAAGTTTGGAAAACAGAAAAAGCAAATATATTTAATACTAATAAATAAATCTTTTAAAATATAAAGTATCAAATCAAATTTAGAAAACAGAATACGCACATACATATCCTTAAATTAGAAATAAAGTGAAGAAACGTTTATTAAAAATATTTAGTATCGAAATTTGTGAGTTAAATAAACAGAATATAAATAAATTTAGTAAGGTTTCCATATTGGAGTTTGATTGCTCTATCATACCCGTCTAACAAAATCGTGCAGGATATCAGTTGGCTATGCGAAAAACTAAGGTTAAATGCTGGCTAAATTATTTTACGTGCTGGCGTCGCTGTTGCTGTTGTTGTTGTTGTTGATGTTGCTGTTGCAGTCGCTTGGCTTGTGTCTTGTGGCAGTGGGGGCAGGAACAGGTTGCCCCAAGTTGCACCATAACTCAGTTATCGGCGCGGGAACGGGCGGAAAAATGATGTGAAAATTGTGCCATAACTTTTGGTGATGCGGCTGCCGCTGCTGCTTGGCCGTTGCATGCGGCTTGTTGCATGCCCCCATCTTGGAGTTTCGCTTTTTTATTTGTTTTAGAAATCACAGCAACAAATCATAAATTGCATTTTACGATATTGATTGGCCAACTGATCAGCCACAGCCTCAGTTTCAGTCTCCATCTCAGCTTCAGCTTCAGCTCGAGTCTTGTGGCTGAAGACGATATTGTTGCTGTTGTTGTGGGCGTGTTTGTTGTGTTTTTGCGTTGTTGCAACTTGCAATTTGTTGGCCATTTGGCCGTGGGCCCCAAAAGCAAAGCAACAGACTCTCAAAACCGAGAGGCGCATTATTTGCTCAGCAGGAAATTATTATTATTTTTTTGCGATTCGAATCGAATTGGAATTATTGTGTTTTTTTTTTGGGTACCGCGATTTCCGCTTGAAAAGTTCATTGAATGTCAATTGCTTTGATAAACGACATTTAATTGCAATTTATGTGTCATTTCTAATGTCAATTGCCGTTGTAATTATATGCGAATATTATGAATATTTCATTTGCTATGATGTAATCGATACAAAAGGCTTACATCACAATATGTATTGTTTAACACAACTGAACTCTTTTTCCTTTTTTTTATGAACGTCACGAAAAAAACACTAAATGAGAATAGCAACTGAGTCACGTTCGCCTTTGAAAAATAGGAAAATCAGGTTGGACAAAAAAAAGGGAAGCAAAGGCAGCTGCAGTAAACAACTTTATGAAGACATAAATTGGCAAATTGAAAAGCCTGTCTCTGCTGATGATGATGAGATTGATCAGAGAGAAAGAGAGATAGAGACTGAGTGAGGGAGAGAGAGAACTGGCGTGGAGCTGATGAATATTAAAAGTCACGGTATGCAATTTAGCCAAAGAGCCAAGATCGCAGCAGCAACAGCAATTAAACCATTAAATTAATGGCCAAGTGCGAGGAAGACAAGATGCATCATTCAATGCAACACAAGACAACACAACACAACACGTAGTCAACCACTTAAGCAGGCAAATGAAAAACGCGTACAAAGTGGACCACGCCCCTTTTTGGCTGCCTCCCAGCTAATTGCATAGAAGAATGCAAAGATGTAAAGCCAAAACAAGCCTGACATTGCCGGCTTTTTAAATTGCCCATCGCGAAGAGCAACAGACCACAAACAAAAAACAAAAAAAAAATGAAGAAAAATGCCAGACAGCAGTTAATTAACTGAACTTTGGATAAGACTACAACATACCCTATAATTCCATTGATTTTATGACCCAGCTAAATGTAATCTCCTCTATTCAAAGCAATCGCATTCAGATTTGTCAACAAGGTAAGCCAAGAAGAAATGAGGATTAAATTTTGCACATCACAAGTGAAGCAGAAGCAAAGAGGATAAACCTCTTAAAAAAGATCAGAATAATGTAAATTTATAACTGCAAAATAATATGACAAGCTAAAGATAAACCTCTTAGAATATTTATCCGAATACTGAATAATTTAAAGGTGCATTTCAAATGTCAGTAGAATATCGCAATTTGATAATAATAATTCAAGTAGAGAATATTTCTTTAAATCACTAAAATAAATTCGAAATTGAAAATTGTATTTTTTTAATATTTATTATTTATTATTAATTGTTGCTTAAAATTAATTCTATAGTAAAATATGTATTCAGAGCAACTGAGGACTTCATGCTGTTTATTTTATTTTATTTTATTTTTCCATGGAAAATAATTTCTTTCGATTTTCATAAAAATTCCATAATTTATAAGAAAAGGCAAAAAATTTAAACTTATACTATAGATTTTATAAATTGTAATACAAAAATCAAAAAGGCTAAAGCCAAATTGTCTCTTTTTAATTGTTAAAAATATTGTATTATATCGAAAGTAAATTTAAAAAATTAATCAACATGATTATTTTAAACCAAATAAAAATTTCCAAATATAAAATAAATACTTTAAGCAAAATTCTCTATTTTAAGAGCAACTAATTTAATTTTAGGAGTATTTCCTATTCCTAAAATGTATATAATTGTTATTAAAAGATACAATTTTGTGTAAAACCTTCCATTTGTTTATGAAAATATTTATTTGATGTTATTTTAAAATATTTGTATTTATTTTCTTTCTTAAATTTTTTTTCGATATAATAAAATTTTGTTGTAATCATAAATTTATATTATATTTATTTCATAACATTTATTTCAATGAATTTAAATTAATTACATTTACATTTTTCTTAAATTTCTACTGCTCATAGTCGCTTTAAATAAAAAGGTTAATACAAATTTCGAAAATACTTTTAACTTGAAACTTTAATTTATGAAAGAAAAAAACGCATACTGTTCATAACTTTCATAAAACAAAAACTAACTCCATAATAGAGTTCTAGAGTTCTAATTTAATGAAACACATATGATGAACTAAATTGATTCTCAAATATTATATTCACATATTCAATTTATTTTATACATTTTAAAAATCCTGAACAGAATCATGAAATTTATTTGTCTAGGTTCATATAATATTTTAAATTTTCTGTTCGTTTATATCCGTTGCAAAATTCAGCGAAACAATAATTGCTTATACACCTCGAAATCATGTAATTCAAAGGGTATTTTTTATAAGTTACTTCCACTCGCATTGCAATTAGGAACTTGACTTGGCCAACTTGACTTCTCTATACGAGAAGCGAGGGACGAAAAGAGGGAGAGACTTGTAGTTGAGCTTGTTTTAGTTGTTGTTTTAGTTGCTGTGGCTACATTTTTATTAAATTGAATTGGGTGCTTAAATAAATTATTTAATAAGCACGTGATCTACGCATTGAAATGGTCTTTGCTCTTTGCTCTTTCCATTCGATGTTGTTGTTGTTGCTGTTGTTGTTGTTGGGGCCAAGGGCCAAGCCAGCCACGCCCCTTAAAAAGGCGAGTGAGTGAGTGAGTCTTCATTTGCAATTTCTTGTATTAAATCATTGCAATTTAAGAGCGCTTGAAGAGTCAAGTGCTCCCCTCTTTGGCCTTTGGCTGGATAATAAGAATGCTTGATGCCGCCATAGCTGAGACATGTGTAGGGGGAAAGGGGAAGAGAGAGAGGGGGGGGATCACACTCATACTCGCCTATAATGCAGGAGTTTATGACTTTGCTTTGCCCAGAGCTCTTTGAATGCATCCTGCGCCGCAATCTTCAATTTGA
The DNA here is from genome assembly GCA_023558455.1 of Drosophila kepulauana. NCBI lineage: Eukaryota > Metazoa > Arthropoda > Insecta > Diptera > Drosophilidae > Drosophila > Drosophila kepulauana. The sequence continues at coordinate 2,147,246 of CM042369.1, forward strand.
TCGAGCGATCATTTTCTGCGTACTTCGAGTGCAATTTACCAGCAGTCCTCCCCCCTCCCTCTCTCTCTGCCACTCTCTCTCAGGTGTGTGCTCTGCTTGCCCCCACTCAATCACGCCTCCTCAACCTGCCTCGTCGAGTCCCTGCGGCTAGTTGCAGTGTAATAACCATAATGGCGCGCACGATTTATGTTTTAATTTTGCATTTAAGCGGCAAACCGATCGCTGCATGGCTGCAAAACTCTTCCAACTCCAACTCCGACTCCAACTGCGGTCTTAACTTCACTTTGATTGGCGCTGATAACCATGCAATTTCTACTCTGCTCATATTCTACTTGTTTTTTTTTTTTTTGTTTGCGGCCATTGGTGCAAAAAAGTTGTTTGCGGGCGCTTCAAATCGATTAAGTGATCCTCCTCAGTGAGTGATCCTCAGATGTGTTTTGCACGCAGATGAAGTGCTCACTTGACAGAGATTAATAACAGATTTAACTACATATCCATTTTTGATAAGATACACACTTGACAGCAGCTGAGCTACAGACAGCAACAACTACAGTTGCAGCTTGTTTTGGAAGAAGATGCAGATCAGGAATTTAGATTAGAATACGCAATGTAATAATTAGTAATAGCATAGGGAGCTCTACAGTAGCTGTATAGATTGGTGTAGATCAATAATTATAACGTGTCTCCGAACATAATTTAATAATATTAATTATAAAAAAAATAATATTAATATTAGAGTACCTAAAACTTTTGTATTTGTATACCTTAAAGGTAAATCTGGTTTATATTTTTCCCTATGGTATATCTTAAATGTAGTATTATATCGATATACCAAAAATAGCTTTTTAGAATTTGATATCTTTTAGTTAAAATATACTGCATTGTTTTGCTTTTATGAAAATGTGTAGCGTGGTAACTCACAGTCGAGCACTCTCGAAAGAAGCCTCCTTACTTGTTGGATTATCTAACAATAGATTAAAAAAAGTCCCCTTATTATATTTAATAATTAATTTGTATTTCTTCAACTATATATTGGCAACAGATTTCGCAGGTTAAATTCTGTACATTCAAATAACAACTAATTTCATGCATTACTGTGAAGGTAATTTATAAATAAATTAATGACAACAAGATGTTTAACATTATACAAAGTATTGATTATTTTTGTACTTTTGCAACTCACAATTAAAATTCGTCATAAATAAACCAAAATTTTCACTAATTAAAATCATAGCATTTGCATAGAAATATTTCCTGGAATAATAAATGTTTAATCTAACAATTAGATTAGCAAATGTCACCAAATATTCTTGACGGTTTATTTATTGCATGGACTCGAATTAAAAATATCAATAATGCGGTAAATTAGACCACCGTTGATTAATGCTAATTAAAATTTCGTTAAAAAGTACTTTTAAATTATGAAATATATATTTTTTTTATTTGTTAGTCCCAAAGAAAAACTGTAATTTTGGCATATGGTAATGTAAGCTAAGATTGCCATTTTCAAAATATTTCTTGGTTTTTATAAGAGTTATATTTTATTTTATAATACATAGTTAACTGCTAAAGAAAATCAGCTTCTTTTCTATGCCTTTAACTCAAATTGAAAATTGGAGTATAAATTAGATTAAAACCATTTTGGCAATATATTTCTAACAAAATATTCGGTTGTTAAAATCACTTAAATTGCATTGAAATACTTCACTAAGTGATGAGAGAGGTTTTATCCAACAATCGTTTGCATTGACTTGAATTAAAATGTCAACTATAAGGCAAACTATGTTACACCCAGTTTGACATTATATTGGCAATAGATTTGAGCCAATTAAAATCACTGAAATTACGCATTAAAATGTGGCAAAGTCTTGAGTTGCATATTAGAGTTATCGCTGATCAGTGTGGAGCAAATGGCAAATAGATCTATGCCAAAGCAGCTGATTAGCGTAGATGAAGTGCTCACCTGACCAAGATTGATAACAGTCGCAATCTGGCATTTGATTAGACCAAGTTTGGCTGCCACGATTGGCCAACACAAGTTAAAGTTGTGCAAAGCTTGTGAGTTTTGTGGGAGAGACAATTTAGCATCTACTTAATGGGAGCATAGGCGCGACATTCTCAAAGCCAAATGCAGCTGCCAATTGGCAAAGCAAAGCGTAGTTGTAAGTTGTCTTCAGCACTGCGATTGGCAATTGCCAATTGCCAATTGCCAATTCCAAAGGCAATTCCAAAGCCAATTGGCTTGGCATGGCCAAATGTCGATCGCTAGCTCGCTTCGTTCGCTTCGTTTCTTTCATTCGTTTGGTTGAATTGTCAGCGTGCAACAATCTACACCATTAAACAAACGATGCCTAGACGATTGTCGACTATCGACTACCGACTGCCAAATATGGAAAGCTTTAGCTGAAAGCTGGCAATCTAATTAGTGTTCACTTTGGCCTGGCCAAAAAGTCACTATGCTTTAATTACGTTTAAAGCGAAAAAGCGCCGCAATTAGGCAGTCAAAGCGGAACGTGAGAATGCTCCTGCTGCTGCTGTTGCTGTTCTTGCTGTTGTTGCCACAAAAGAGATCGCTGTGGCATGAACTAAACATTTGGTAAACCGCAGCAGACGCCGCATGTCGCAAAACCGCAGAGAATTTAATTTGTCGAGCTGCAAAAACTAAAACAGGACACCTTGCTAACACTCTGTACAACAGTCTGCAGTCTGTAGCAAATCGCAAAGAAAGGAGAAACAGGACGAGGCAACTGGACAAATGGACAACTGGACAACACATGGCTGCTGCACAGCAGGACATCGTCAGACAATTGCATTGACTTCTTGTTGGCGCAACAATGATTAGTTTCGGTCAAAGTCAAAGTCAAAGACTCAAAAAGGACCTTCGACTAGAGTCTCCTTCTCTATGCACTCGACGACAAGGCGCAAGGCGCAAGGCGTTTGCCTTTGATCCTTGTGTGTGGCCTGACTTCTTCTCGCACAGGAGTCGAGCTATCGTCTATCGATATCAGGCAGAGAGTCAAAAGCGAGGAGTCCGAGTCAGGTACGAGCAACTGCGGTCGATTTTGCTGTCACAACAACAGGATTTATGCTTTGTATTGAGAGCAGCTCGAGGGATAACAAGATGTTTACCGACGCCTACAAAAACGCTGCCTCAGGCATCATCCCTCATCCTTATGCTCATCCCTCTTTCCTCTTTCCACTTTGCTTTACCTTGCTCCTCTCTGATACTGTGTGTGATGTTGATGTATGGCCTTTGATCGTGCATTAGATGCCATCGCTGCGCATTTAATGACCGAGGCAATTAATCTACTTGCATTTACTTACACGCTCCCAATTGCCGAGGGCAGCTCAAACAGTTTTGCATCGCTTACAAAGTAGTAAATTAAATGGAAGATTTCTTTAAGTTGCTTATTAGTTAATGAGCGACCCTCGCTTGCTGCTGTGGTTTTTTATGGACCGCAAACTGAATGCAACAAAGCGTCGTTATCAGCTTCTCTTTTTAGTTTTTGTTATTTCTTTTTGGATGTGGACCTTCCATGGAGGCTTGTATGCAAGTGGGATACACTGTAAATCTCTTTAAATGAGCATTTAAGCGCTGACACAGACACCGATCTCGATACAAGACTCCTACTGAACCCCCAACTCCAATTCCAACTCCAACTCCAACTCCGACTCCGACTACAACTCGAATTCAGACTTCGGTTCCTGTTGCTTTTGCTGTTGCTGCTTCGATATCGGTTTCAGTTTCAGTTTATGTGTGACTGTAATTCAATGCTCAATGCGTTGATAGCATCGAGCTCAGCTAACCCTTTGTCGCACCCTCTCTCTCTCTCTCTGTCCCACTCTCTTTCGCTCTCTCCTTGTCTCCTCCTCGAAGACAGCTCCTGTCATGGTGGCGATCGCTGATCGTTGAAGCTGTTTATACCCGGCAACGCAACACAGGGAGGATTTAACATTTGATGAGCATAACAGGTGGAAAAATGTCATAGATTTTAGCTTCACCTAACTATAAAACAAAACACATAAAATAAATGAATAAGTTTACAAATTTGTTAGCCTCATTAAAATAAAATCAACGCTTAGTTTACAATACACAGTGGTGACATGTTTGTCACTTCTGACTCAAGGCGATGTAAAACTTGTTAAATTATGTCAATCGCTTTTATTTACTGTTTTCAATAATCTATATTAATTTCTGCTACTTCTATATATAAAGGGAACAAATATTCAAATAACAAGTTGTTTATATTTTTAATTATTTATTATTTATTATATCAAAGTTTTCATATTTGCACGTTTAAAAACAGCACTTATTAAATTAATATTTATTTTCATACGTCTATATATCCTTAGCACGGATATCCTACAACTTTAAAGCTGGCAGTAATAAATTTACTGACTCAATGATTATGCTAAGTATGCTGGTAAAAATTGTTTATTTCGCCTTTCATTCAATTTCAATTTATAAAGATTCAAGATTTCTCAATGCGAAAATTTTCATTTTACAGAAGAGCTATATTTTTTAATTACTTGAGATTTTATTAACTATGACCATCCCACTTGATAGACCTAAATCTCCCTAGTCTTGATGGTATTTATGCACACATTTGCATAAACAAAGTACAATTTTAGACACAACTTTGCTTAGGGATTGTAAATCGTAAAAAGAGATCGTTATGTTAATTTCCTTTGTTGTCTTGTTTTGTGTACTTTAAGTTATAATATAAATAAAAAATATATGTATAAAATATATACGAACAAATTTTTAATATAGAATGTACACAATCCTGACAAATTTATTTTTCACAATGCGACATAAAAACCATTTTAAAATGTGTGCAAGATGTTTTAAAGTCAAACGAATTGCTAGGGATAGAAATAAAAAAAAGATGTATAAAAAACCAAAAATACCAAAAAATATTTCTCGTTTTTACTGTATGAATCTTCGAAATCTTCTCTACTTTTTTTTACGATAATATATAAAAAAAATAATATAAAACAAATCAAACAAAAGAATGCATTTCTATACATTACACTCTAATGATTACAGCTTCTAAGGCTGTCAAATATTTCTCATCCTAACAATTAGTAAGTAAATGTAGCGAATTTACAGAATAAGTCTTACAAGGATAAATAAAACTTCAACTTTCCGAATTATTATTTACCCTTACATTTAGGAAATGAGTTTTACAAGCATAAATAAAATATTTCCTATAATAATTACTATTTACCATTTAAAAATTAAACCAAACCTTTTTCAATGCCCGGTATGTTGCAGTCGAATACAGTTTCAGCTGCCATCAACTTCTTACTTTTGTTGTCTGCTGTTTCCCCAGTTGCTCAGTTGCCTGTCCGATATTTATTGTATTGTTGCGAGGCATTTGTCGCTGACTACAACACAACAGTTGCTGTGGCTGCTGTTGGGATGTTGCTGCTGTTGCCAGTTGCTGCCGTTGATGGTTGCTCGTTGTTTGTTGTTCACTGCTCGTTGTTGGTTGTTTGTTGCTGCTGATTGTCGTCGACGATTGAGAATTGAGGATCGAGGATGGGAGGATCGATTGATCGAGCTGTGACTCGCAGCTGCGAGTCGTTTTGTCGCCTCAACACTTGCGGCTTTTTAGTCAGGCAACTTTTGCTTACAAATGTTTAGCCACAATGTTAACAAGCGCAAATAGCTCTCAGTGCTCATTGCTCAGCTCTGAGTTCTCAACACGCAGTCGCAATCGAAGTCGCAATCACCCACAGCTACAATTACAAGTCATATATCATGGGGCGCACATGTTGTTGTGTGAAGATCAGAGTAAAGAGCTGAGATGCCGACACTTGTTCTCCAGCTTGTGGACCACCCAAAAGGCAACTGGCAACCTTTTGTGGTAATCACCCACAAAACTGGGCATTATGTCGGTCAGTTAACAACATAAAAAGTCAATAAAAACTCCTTTTTTTGACATTTTCGGGCGCGTTTGAGCAAATGCCGACATAATTGTTGTGACAGGCACACACACAACACACAGGACATTGGAAGGAGCTGCGTCCAAGAAGGACACACAATGCCCTAAGTAGATTATATATATTGTCTGACAATGGCAAAATTAATGGGTCTTGCAGCCTCCGTCTCTTTCTTTCTGTCCCTCTCTTACTCTTCTTGATCTTTTTCTTAAATGGTCACTTACAAGAGCTCAGCCAATGGGCAGTGTCTGAGCCTTTTTCTACCTGGGGGAAAGTGTTTTTCCTGCTGTCGGCGCGCCTGAATTGCATCAAAGAGAGCACACACACACACACACAGAATAGCACACACACACACACATAAGTTGCCTTAGATATCCCACGGCTAAAACGTTAAGTCATCTTGCCGATCGAAATCGTTACAAGAGCATCGATCGATCGTCTACAGGAAGTCTTGCTGTGTGCATAAATATTTTGACACTAAGCGGCAACTCTCTCTCCTTCTCCCTCTCTCCTTGCCTTACTTATTCGCTCTCTCGCTCACATTTCGCTTCAATAGCGGAGATTTTCTTTCATTTGCTGCCCGTCTAAGCCTTTTATTGCATTCGCCACACTTGCCGCATTTCCTTTCATATCGATATCAATTGTTGTTGTTTTTCCTTCTCTCCATCTCTTCTTCTTCTTCTCACAATATTGCCTCGCCCACTAAGCGTCTTATAATGGCCAAGCGAAGCGGAACTTGCCCCTCTGGTCATCCATGGGAAATTACAAATGCTCAAATGTAAAGCTCAGCTTTTTGCAATTTACGGAGAAACTTTTGTGCACAACTCATCAATTCAACCATTAACTTTTTTTTTTTTTGCTCAACATATTTAAACATTAATGTACAATGTACAATGTGCTTTGCTATTATTAATAATGCGCATTAAATGCAGCGTCATGCACAACGATCAACGACTTTGTCAAATTATTTGGTGAGTTGTATCTTCGCATCTCTTTTTATCAACTTGAAGATATAATATCTTTTATAGAGTATCTGCGAATGAATAAAGCACACGATATGGGCTACTAATTATTGGCTAATTTTTTATTATTGTCTTGATCTATGTGAAAAGACTGATATAACCACATTAATCATCACATTATTCAAGTTAGTAGAGACAAAAATATAGATTAAAAAAAAACATAATTTCAGATTTTGTCGATCTTAAAAAGAACAATGAAATAAGATTATTAGATTGAAACAATCTTCAATCAAGATTTGTACGCTAAATTTTAAGTTTAAAAACATCTTATTTTAAAATTCAAGTCTTGATTTAAGAATGTTTGCTTCATAAATGAAACGTTGATTGAAAATCTTGATGTAAAATTTTGGCAATCTAAAAAAAAAAGAATTTTGTTTTTGCTTAGCTTCTGTAATCACTTTAATTGTATAGAGAATTTTGATTTATACATGAGATCAAAAGATGCTTTGCTAAAATACAATCTTTAAATGGTATGTTTTCAATAAATCTACAAACGAAAAAACAAGTAACATCCATGAAAATTTACTTTTACACTGCGTCAAAGATAACTTAAAATTTGATTAAAAAAATTGTCATCATAAAGGGAAAAGAAATAAATTAACTTTAGTATTCTCTATGAACTGTATTTATTTGTAATGAGAATCAAAATTAAAGAAAACATTTCAAAATTACAAAAACGACTCAAGTTAGCTAAGTTCCAGGATAGCAGCTAACAACAAATACATAAATGGGTAAAATATAAAATCCTTTTATTCAAATTTCGTGATCAATAACTAGCTGATTTCGTACATAAAAGATGGCTTTTATATTTCGCTAATCAATAATAATATAATCTTGTATTTTAATAATAATCACAATAAACGAATTTAGATTATATTTGTGATAAAAAAATCCTTTTCTACATTTATTTTAAGTAAAAAATCTATAAATAATTTATCAAAATTAGAATGAACAACATGTAAGGCTCTTCTGTAACGATGTCAACTTAACAGACTAAATTAACTTCTTGGTTATTCTGAATTAATGTTAAACACCCCTACTCTCTAATATCCCTTTTAGCTACTGCTCAATTAATACAGGGTATAAAAAGAAACAGAGTTTGGCTGTCAGACTGCGAGACATTTTGTGGAATATTTTTGTTGGACTTGCATTCAGAATGGACAAAGTCGAAAAGTGTTGCCTTGTGTCTTGGCAACCATCTCTTGCTTCTCCTCATTCCCCCTCCCTCATTCGTGGCTGTCTTCTGTCTGCTGTCCGGATGGAAAAGACAGCGACGAGATAATTTTGCAATGCTTATGGCCGCCAATTTGCGGAAGATCGCCGTACAAGGAGCGCACGCAAGCAGCAGCAGCCACAATAAGAGAGCAGCAGCAGGAGCTGATCTGCAGAGACAGACACGCAGAGGAACGATCCTCGACTGCGACTTGGACTTGGACTTGGTCTTGGAGTTGGACTCGCTGGCAACACGTGTGTGTTGATTGGTTCATAAGAAAAAGGGCAGCAAACAAAAACTACAGAAAGAAATCATTTAAAACAGCAAACGGCGATCGTGCTTAAATATGCCAAAAAAACAAAAAATAAAAAATAAAAACCAAAATACAAAAAAAAACGAGTCGAGAACTGGGCGAACAACAACGAAGACGACGACGACGACGATGACGATGAAGTGCAGCCATGCCAGCGATAGCTACAACTATATAAAGGGCAGCAAAAGGAGCTGAATAATCTGCAGAAACAGCAGTCGTGGAAAGGCAACAGGAGAAGGGGAGAAGGGGAGAGAGGAGGCACAAGAGACCCCTGAGGCAGACAGGATCAATATAAGAACAACGTCGTTTCGGGGCTTGTACATAATTTTGCATTTTTTTGTACGAAAAGGGTCGTGGCTGCCAAGGAAACGAGGAGTGGTAAAGGGAAAGGGAAGGAGAAGGGAAACAAAATGTCGGTTAAGCAAAAAAAAAACCATTAAAGGTAGGAGCTGGAGATGGAGATGGAGTTGGTAAAGAATGGACTGCGGAGCATCCTCAAGAATCGAGAAAATTAAGAAGCGACGCGAATCTGCGAGTCTCAGTTCTCTGTAACCCTTTTCCCTACCTCCCCTTTGTCACCTCCCTTGCCCCATCACCAACTGTTCTACATTGTCTACAATATTTTTTGGGCTGCCTTTTGTGTTGTGTGCGCTGGTGATCTTGTTATTTGCGACGCTGCTCAGCTCTGCTCTGGTAATTATTATATAGTATGTTTGTACGTACGCAAGATGGGTATATAGAGTTGTGTTGTGCTGCGTTGTGCTGTCCACCATGATGAAGATCATTTCAGGTTCTACACACACATACATAATTGCTGTTGTTGTTGTTATTGTTGCTGTTGCAAGTTACTCGACTCGCATGTCATGTCCGCGCGCTGAGGCTGTCAACAGCCCCGGGATAAAATGATCAACATTGATCGCATAATGATCAGCAACAGCCACAGCAGCAGCCACAGCCACAGCAGCCATAGCATTTTTAAATGCTTTTTCTTCAGACTCAGACTGAGATACAGATACAAAGAGTGGCACAGATTCAATCAACCGTCTATCCAGCTGGACTGTGTTTATACTCGCTACCCAATGGGTAGAAGAGTGTTATTACTATGTGCTACTTAGATGGAGGCATCTTCGATCACACAAAGTATATTCTTGGTATATTCTGAGTGTTGTGGTATATTTGGAATATAATTGTGTATAGCAATAAACGGAATACTGTATTTGATATATTTTGATATGAAGGTACATCGATATACCAAATACGGTATATTTTAGTATCTTTGCAATATTAAATATATATTGGAATATTATGTATATATCAATATACGCATAATATATATTTAAATATTTTATTACTTTAATTTGGCATATTAAATATATATAATATATCAAATATATTTTACATATTATATATGTTAGTATTTTAATTTCGAATATTAAATATATAACGGTATATTATGTATATAACAATAAACGCAATATGTATTTTAATATATTTTAGCATGTTTTCGGTACATCTATTTGGTATATTCGAACTATAATAACATTAATCGATACTATTTTTTGTAATGTTGGCATATATTTGGTATATTTATACCATAATGGAATTAATCGATAGTATTTTTAGTATTTTTACTCATTATTTTGGTATATTTAAACAATAATATCGCTCTGTTTTGCTTCTATTGAAAACGCGTAGCTCGTATCTAAAAGTCGAGCACACTCCACAGTAATTTTCTCACTTTTTTGTTGCGCAGATTGATGATTGACCGCGTGGCCAGAAACTGGAACTCCAACTGAAAATGCGTGGCCAAGACTCTTGGCTCTTGGCCCTGGCTAAGTAAGCTATTATGCGTGCGCCGAGCTTGAGTCAAAGTCTGACTTGGTCTGGACTCAACTCAGCTGGCGTTGCTATGATTTTGATCGTCACTTTTGTAGGCCCCGCATAATTTACTTAATTATATTTAATTGAATTTTAAAGCTACTGGTTAAAGGCGGCGGCCTCTTTTGCCTCAACTTATTTCTTAATTGCGTTGCGGTTGTTCAACTTTCCCAGGGCAACCAAAAAAAAAAAAGACAAGAACGCAAAAAACGAAAAATTGAATACAAAAAGCAAAAGCAAAGTGAACAACGTACGTGCCAAGCTGACAAATTTGCGCCTTTTTGCCGATTTACATTATTCTTTTCTTTTCTTTCTCTTTTTGTTTTGGGCTGTGCTCGATATCGCAGGATAACAGGATGACACTCGAAGCCTGTCGAATCTCTGGATCTACAGCAGCGCGATGTTGTCGTTTATCACGGCAATAAACGAGACGCAAAAGTCAAACAACAACATTCGAGTTCAGTTCAGCCCTTTTTCCCAGGACGCGTGACATAAATCAAAAGGCCACACATCCGCATCCTGCCGTTGTCCTGCGGTAATACCAGCCACAAAGCAGCCAAAGGATTTGTTTCAGCAAATCCTCTGAGAATTGATTCGTGCACGCTAATAACTTCGAAAGCAGCGAAACAACAAAACATCAAAACAGAAAACTAAATTATGTCTCTCAATGATAAAGGACGAAAGGGAAAGGGGAGTGGGAAGAAGGGAAGGAGCGAAGTGGGGTGTTATTTCTGCTCATTTCCTGAATGCTTTGTATGATTTTCCTAAGCAAATGACATAATCATAATGAGAAATGAGAAAAGGGGCTGCCATGAATTTCAATTTCAACCACCTCGCATCGCCTTTTTAAGGGTGGCAATTAAAATGTTTGCGCAACCCAAAAACTGTAACCCAAAACAAAATGGCTGCCGCCATCAACATTTCCATTTGCATTATCCCCGCTTTCCGCCACAACAACTTGCAACTGTTGCAAGCTCTGCGGGCGCTCAACTCAATAGACGATAGACGATAAGTGGCCATGACGAAGCCCTCGAGTGTTTGTTCATAGGGGTGTTGATCTCCCTCTCCCTCCCTCTCCCCCTTTGCCTTTGACAACCCCTTCCTTTCTCTTTCACTTGCTGCGCTGTCTCTCTTGCTCTCAAGCTGGGAACCAAACAAGTCACTTTGCACTGTAAATTAATAACTCGCCGTCAATTCTCAGCATTTAAATAAGCAAACAATTGTTTCCTTTTACAAGTTTCAATATTTATTAAGGAACGCTTGGCTGGGAAAACTCGACTTCATAAATGCATTTCAAGTAAATAGAAATTTAAAATTTAAGCAAAATTTCTTTAATTAAGTGTTGAATAGCAAATAATGTATAAGTTCAGTGAAATAATTTATTTATACAGCCAATTTATGGACTTAATTTAAACTACAATATCATCATACTTTTCAAAAATAACTAATAACATACAAATTATATACATAAAGCTCTATTATTTATTTCTATATTTTAATTTTTGTATATGTAATCTTAATTATTTAGTTTTGCATTTGTTACACGTAGACAGTCTATAAATATCTATAGAACCTTTTGGTCTCTAAAAGGTAAAAATAATCAGTTTATTGGCTGACAATCTGGTATGTTTTGTTTGCTATGGTATATTTGGAATGTAGTATTAATCAATATACCAAATACAGCCTTCGCTATATGTTAATATATTTGTGATATATTAATTTGATATATCTGTTGCGCGATAATCTGGTATATTTTGTTTTATACGGTATAGTTTGAATGCCGTAATATATAGTCTAGAGTATATTTTAAATTTATGAGGTATATATTGACTGACAATCTCGTATATTTTATTATAATATATTTTGAACGTAGTACTATATCAATATACCAAATACAAACTTCGGAATTTTACTATTTTTGCGGTATTAATTTGGAATATTTTATTAATAAGACCGCACAGTTTTGCATTTCTTAATTTCTTACTTGGTTTTAATTCTTTAAATGTATACTAATTTATTTACTTTATTGTTATTATATAATATTAACTTTTTTTGAATTTCGTTATAATCTCTATGTATCATATTGTATTTTTGAGATAAGATATGTTAAGTCTGTTCGTTCGTACTTAGTCTGCCAATTTGCATCGAACTTAATCTGACTCTTAATATTGTGTAACTTTCTTATCTCAATAATCTCTTAAGCATACTCAAACCTAAACAATTCCAAAAATAACACTTTCTACAGTGAAAACTTTGATGGCAAGCAGTTGCTGCATGTAAATGGAAATGGAAGCGAAACAATTACAGGTATTTATCCTTTTTGTTTGGACATATTTGCGTCATTAACAGATTGTCCCGAAATGATAACAAAAAAAAAAAAACGAACGAAAAAAAAACAAAAAATGGCGATAAAAAATCTTCACAATGATAGTCGACCTTTGAGGCGAAGATTGTGGTGAGTATTTCGGGCCATTTGAAGGTGCCGCACCCATTGAAATTCATCGAAGACATAAGAGAGAAAAGAGGCAAGAGGCAAGTAGAGGTTGCATGCCCCCCGCTTTGCTGTTGTTGTTGCCACAACTGTTGTTACCAGATCTTGGCGGCAAGGCATTAACGTCCAATAAATTGTTGTCAAATGTCGCGCACCCCGTTGATTTTAATGTGGCTTAAATAGGATAATAAAACTAACCGCAGAGGAAAAGAGTGAAGACAGAAACAGAGACAGTGAGACAGAGAGACAGAGAGAGAGAGAAACAGAGGCCAGAATTTATTGTTGGCTTGTATATAAAATAGTGCGTTTTATATACCCTAAGAGAGAGGGACACAGGTTGACTTGGCTTGGCTTCGCTTGGCACCGACAGCGGAAAACCAATAACTTTTCCACTGAATAGCAGAGCAGCCAAGCGGAGAGCAGCTAACAGGTGCTTATCATGCTTGCATCGTGACATTTTATTGGCTGGGTGCTGCGGCAAAGCGGCTGACGATGCTTATCAATGACCCAATGGCCAGCGGCAATAAATGGAGTGGGAGCGAGAGGGAGAGAGAGAGAGAGGAAAGCAGCTGACGCAGGTTAATGGAAATGGAAATGGAAATGTGGTGGGGTATGGAAATGAAGGTGCACATAAACAAGGTTTTATGACTGACATGGCTGACAGTTCGTAAAACCCGAAGACAGTCATCGCAGAAGAAAGATCTCTGAAGCTTCAGTTCAGTGGAAATTGTACATTGTTATTTTAATTAATTTTCTTGAAAGCGCACGCGTCGCTTTGCGCTGTGTTGCGAGCAGTCAAAACACAGAGCTCAACCAAAAAGAGGGCCAAAATGAATTTGGCCAATTTGTTGCCATACCCAAATCAGCAGCCCCGCTGCGAGTTGATCAATTAGCCATGGGTGTCGGATGCTGAAGATGAATATTAACTTGAAGTCGAAGTCAAAGACGGTGTCAGAGTCAGTGCGAATGTGTCCAGTGTTCGCAGTGTTTTCTTGGCCACTTACAGCTTCAGAGGCGCCGCCTTCGCACTCAGACTGACACTCGCATTCACATTCACATTCACACTCGTTTACTCATTCAGAGCGACCACCCAAAAGGCTGGGCCCTCATTTGAGGGATGACTTTTGAGCTTTACTTCGCTTTGCTTTGCTCTACGCGTGGGTTACCCAAATCACCTTAAAAATAATAAACCAGCGAGCAAAAAATTAATTAAAGCTTTTTAATGATGCCGCATCTTGGCCAACTCTCGCTGATGCGTTCCCCTAATGATTGCTTTTGGCACCTTTTTCTCTCCCTCTTTCTATCTCCTTCTCTCTCGCTTTTGTTGTTGGCATTTCCCTCGCTTTTATTAAGCAAATATTTTGACTCATGCAAATTGCTAAGCAGCCAACCGAATCGCGGAATCGCTTATTATTTACTGCCTTCCCCCTTCCTTCCACGCTCACTTTGATGCTCTCTGGCCATGGCCCAAAAGGGTTGACAGCAGCTGCTGCCAATTTGATAAGCATGCCAAATATTTGTCCGCTTTTATGGCTCTGCGGCAACTCTCCATTGAGATGTGGACTTGATTCTAACAAGACGTATTAAGTAGATCAACATTTCCTTGTTGTAAACCGCCTTTGCTCGTGATGAAACTAAAGATCATTCTTTAACATGTGAACACTTCATTAAAGAGAAGAATAAAATACACAATTTAGCTTAGCGATAAGCAAATTGTTACAAAAATAATATACAGTTTCTGGAGGAAAAGATTTAAAGATCTTACTTGATAATTTGTTTTATTAAAAATTTCAGAAAGGTTAGCGTAGACAAAACTGATAAGACTCTTAGCTTATGTAATTCAAATTGCAATTAATTCTAATTTTTTGGATTTTCAATTTAATTTCGGCAACTTGATTTTGCAATAGTACTTAGCCTAAATTTTAATGTAAGGCTGATGTGTGCTTTAATAGACATTAATTTTACCAAGCTTTAAAGAAAAGATTGCAGCCTTATTTTAACTGGTCACTGTTTGTCGATTACTCACGCAGTAAGACTGGGCTTTTCGAATATATACTTGTATTAGTGCCGGAAATGTAACGATTCCGGAATTTTGGATACACTGGAGCATACAGCTTTATCTCGAATCTGTCTGAAATACTTTGAATTGCTGTGTTTACGGCTACCACCCAGGATGTTAATGACTTTTGCCAAAAGCACATACATACTGTGCGACTTCTGAGACGAAAACAACTTAAACCGGGACAACTACGGACCTTCACTGGTCTATGCTCCGCCTTCTTAGGACACCCACATAACCTAACCATTTTGGTCTGTGTTTTTACATGTCAGAATATTCTCACACTGAGAATATTTTTGGTTAACCTTTTCTGACAACTCAGTAGGATTTAATGTTAAGTGTCGCCCGAACCTCGATCAAAAACTATAATAGAATCTGAACTCAAAAGAACTTTATCAATTGGTTACACTAAACAACACAAAAAGTGCAATCCCAGTTTAAAATTAGATTTCGATAAAACTAGATAGAAGTACGCATATATCTTAGTTTATTTGTTGGTCGTCAACAGTCAAACTAGAATGGGATAAAATAATACATCATTAAACTGAAATTAAAACTTTTAATTTAAACACACCAAAGAAATCCGAAAGTTTCCTGCTTTATATTGCTTAACTATTGATAATCAGGATGATATTTATTCTTGTTAAATTTAAATTAAAATATTAATTTGTATAGAATTTGTTTTGTTACATGCAGAATCTGCAGATTGCAGATATTTGCATCGCTCACAAAAAATTTACCAACTGGGTATAATTATTATATATAATGAATATTCTGTTAACTTGAACTTAAATAATCCCCTAAGAATACAGATTCAACTTTGTACCTTGAAAATTAGTCAGAAGTATTCTTATACATCGGTCGAGAGAGTTTTCACTGTATGTACATTAATGTATTCACATTCATCTTTGGTCAACAATGTGAATGCTATTAAGTATTCATGACTCATTCCCTCTTGGCGTAAACGGACATTATTAATCATAATAAATGTATGTAGAAATAAATTGAGCATTTGTTGCAATTTTCGTTGATATTCCATTGCCTTTTGATCGAATTTATGAATTGTAGTTGGCTCATAAGTAACAACAGCTGCAAAAACTAAAGCAATAAAGAACGCAGCACAACAAGAGGAGCAAAATGAAGATAGGAAATGGAAGAGAGCGGAGGAAAGAGGGAACAACGTGGAAGAGCTGCTACAAATGACAGAAGCAAACAGCACGCGCACAAAGTTTTTATATGAAATGAAATTAATTTTTGTGGACGCAAAAGGAAAAACTACAATATGAGAAAATAGGCTGTGGAAAATGGAAGGAGAGAAAGCAGCAGCCACAGCCTCAGCGATAGCGACAGCCTGATGGCCAAAAGTCAACAGCAATAAAATCACAACAGCCAGGACACGAGCTCACAATGGCGAGAGCAGAAGAGAGAGAGAGAGAGAGTGAGAGAGGGGGGAACAGGAGCTACGCGTCGTTGACAAGCAACTAAGGCAATAAAAGCGAAATCAGGATAATGCCACAGCCGCTGCCATTGCCAGCAAATTAAATAAATCCCCCGGGCGGCAGATGTGCACTCAGAATAGAAATAGAAACAGGAATAGGAACAGGAGCAGAAGGCAGAAGGCAGAGCCTCGTCATTAGACGATGTGAGGCAAACAAACAAGGCAACAAATGACAGTTCAAGCTATAAAATCAATTACATAATGAAGCAGACAAACGGAGAAAGAGTGAGGGAGAAACAAAGAGAGAGAGAGAGAAGAATATTGGCAGTGTCTAAGCAGATTTGCCTCTTTGGTTGGCAAAACATCTTTTGGCCAGCATTTTACGGTTAGCCGCAGCACAATGCAACAATGCAACTGCTGGAACACTGAAAACTCTGAATGCCTTGTTTTGGCCCCTTTTTTTGTGACTTCTGTGCGGTTAGGCGAATAACAACAAAACGCATCCTGTTATCCCGTTTTGCAAAAAAGAAGAAACAATACTTTGGGACAGCAGCAGGAGCTGCACAGCAGGACGCGTGGCAAACAAAGCGAATTCACTTTTGGGCACCGAAACCAAACAAATTTCATTAAGCAAAAAGTGCCATCAATGCGACACTTGCCAGCAGTTTTTCTTCTCAACTTTTTTTTTTGCTACTGCTTCTTTCCTTCGAACTCGCGACGAACAACAAAAATGTTTGGCTGTTGGCAAATTAAGTTTTTGTACGCAAAACATTCGGTCGTCGTTCAACGTCCTGTTTTACTTTTTTGGCCAAATTGTTGCGTGACTCAAATGTTTTCATCATTCTGGGCTAAAATAATAACTACTACAGCTACAGCTATTACCAAACCAACAATAACAACAATATTGTAAAGTTGACTATGAGTAATCCGCTTTCTAGTTCAACTTCCTTGTTTCCTTCCCTCTTTACTCAAAGTGGAAGCATGTGTCACTTTTCCTGCGCCGTGAAAAACTGAAATGTCAAGAAATCTGACAGCCAAATGATTGTTGGCCAATATCCCTTCACCACCGCCACCGCCACCGCCATCGCCATCGCCATCACCCGAGCAATGCCCCAAAATAAACGATCCAATTTGCGCAAAGGCAATCAAACAAAATTTCAATTGTAGCACAGCCAAATGACAGAAATTCAAATTATTTCATAACTCCAACACCTGGGTGTGGATTTCTAACTATATTTGTATATTGAAAATAAAGTAAAAAATGTATAAAATAAATATGAAAAGAATATGTAACTTCAAATTATGTATTAAACAGAATAAGTTTTATTCTAGTTCCCAATTTAATGAAAATATTTTAAATTTAAAGTCAAACAACAAATGATATATATTTTAGCTAATGCATTGCATTTCTGATTAGCTCTTGTTATTACTTAACAAGTATGAAAGCTATACAGTGCGATCGGCTGTGAGATGCCCGCTACCTAATCTTAATGAAACCCGAACAGTGCGGTAGTATCATTTAAATAAAAAAAAATGTATCATAACACTCATTATTATTGTCGTTTAAATATTCCAAACTTATATATGAAAAAATACTATAAATACAAAAATTCATATTCGGTTTATTGTTATTCTAGTTGAAATATAGCGAATTATTATACCAAAATATACTAAAATACATTAAAGGCTATATTTCGTATATCGATTGACTAATACATAAAATATACCAAAGGCTACACAGCGTTCATGGATATACTACTACATTCAAAATATAATAATAGATCGGAATATGCCCAGCACATAAATATCAATAACAATATTACTTTTATACCAAAATGTATATTTGGTATTTGTGGTTCCTCAAATCTGGAGTATAGAGAGAGACGGACATTAGTATATCGTTTCGTGTGTTAATGCTCATCAAGACTTCCTTTGGGTAGTGGGTACAGAAATCGTAACTCATGTTATAAAAGTATTTAGTGTTTTAATAATATTTATGTTATTTTTGTTTTTACTTGAATTGTTTGTCCTTAAATTCGTATTCTTGAATAGCAAGGAATAATTAGTAAGCGAAAAAAGAAAGCAAGACAGAAAGAAACTGGTTCTTACGAGTACAGTCAATAACATATATAATTCACTTTAATTAGTAAATTTTATTCTAAGTATACATATTTTAACATAAATTGGAAAGATCTCCATTTAATTTCAATTAATTGACAAGAAAAATCTTGTCTTTTAATAAATGTTTCGATATTGACATAAGAAAGAAATACTATATTATAATTTAAGCATATTAAAATTAATTTTGAGATACCTAAAAATTAAAATAATTAAATTAATCATTTTTATTAATAATAATAATAAAAAAAAGATATATTTTGTTAATAAAATTTTAAGAATACAATATCATTTGATATTCGTTTCGATAACGACAGTTCGCTGTTTGACACATGTTTTGTCTAGTTATTGGTTCAAGTGCAAAATTATAAAATCTGTCTAAAAGCAAAGCTATCCAACAGTTTAGAGACATTTGCATTTTTATAGCCATGGGGCAGAAATACTTAAAGTATATTATAGATATATATTTTTTGCGGCTACTTTCAGCAGTTTTACGACGTTTTCAACACAAACCAATCAGGTTTATGGCCCAGTTTATTAAAATCAAAAGCAAACTGAAAAGCAAATATTGAAATGACCGCGAGGTATGTTCCACTCGTAATAAGATATATGGGCCCCAATCAACCATTAACATGTTCACTAATTTTACGAGCCATATTATAAACGTTTTCAGATTTTCTTGGTTTGGTTTTCGTTTGGTTTGGTTTTCGTTTTGTTTGGTTTGTGAATTCATTTGATATTGGCATCGATTGTCGTTGCCTTTGTTTTCGGAATCCAGCGACGAAGAAAGACCATAAAATATATCTGGGGGATGGGATGGGAACGTGAAGATTATAAAATTTTATGCGCAATTGGAAACAGTTAACAGCAAATTCTGTGTGTCTGTCCGTCTGTCTGTCTGTCTGTTGTGTTGTGTTGGGACTACAGTGAATATAATCACAAGCTCATTTCAATACAAAAGCTATACACAGAGAAACGACGACAACAACAAGCAAAAGCAAAAGCAAGAGAGAAGCAGGAGAAAAAGGAACTTGTCAACAATATTTTACGAGCGCGTCGCGAGAGATTTTTTTCTTCTCGTTGGTTTTTTTTTTATTTTTGCTGCCTTTTCATTTTGGTCAAAATGTATGAAAAAAGAAAAGGCTGTAAAATCGAGAATCGTTAAATCGTTAACAACAACAACAGCAACAAATATGAGTATCAACGACGGCACCAGCTGCGCCACTTGGCCAAGTCCAAGTCGGAGTCAAAGTCGGAGGAGTCGCCACCAAAAAAAAAAAAAAAAAACACAAAAAAATCGACGACAGCCATATTGAAAAGTGACTTGGAACGGAGGCAAAATGGAGTTGCCCGAGGGCCACATGGAAAACCATAAACATAAATAATAATACAATATGTATTATATGACCGAGTCAACGGATCGATCGAACCCTCCCCTCCCTCCATCTTGCATATATTTGGGTATAAAACGAGAGAGACTCCGCATTTAATTTATGATCTTTCCCCGCATATTTGATTGTTCCACAATACACAACGATACACAAAATACTCTCGTAATATTTCGTGTTGTGCTAGGCCAAGTCGAACGATCAACGAAACGGGATGATCGATTGATCGATGATTGATTTGTTGCCTTGCTCTCGCTCCGTTTCACCTTCCCCTCCTACGACTTCAACGGTCAAGTCAAGCTGCCATTGAATTCTAAACTAAAACTACAACTGGCCAATTACACTGGCCTCTGTTGTTCGGGCCATACTTTGCATTAATGTGCAGGCCGAAAACGGTAAACGTTAAAGGTAAACGGCAGCTGCAATTAACTTGGCCTCGCTCTCTCTCTCCCTCTCTCACTCTCTCTCTCTCTCTGCTCTCCTCTTCTAGCACCGCATTTGGGATATCGGGATCGCTTTTAATATGGCGTCTCGCCATATGCGCCACACAGACAGTTCCTAATTTTGTTTATGCTGCTCGTATAAAGACGTCCCCCACTCCACTTTCAGTCGAGACAATTGCCCAGGCCAAGATACGATTCAGAGTCAAAGTCAGACTTCTTCTTCTTCTTCTTCTTCTTATCGTACATGCACAGACCATAAAAAGAAGCCATGCGAAGTTTATGAATATGCAAGCGAGTCGATTCAAGTCGAGTCGACGCGAGTCGAGTCGGGGCGTGGAGTCTCCAAATAGGCACCGAGTCATCCAACTATCCCCGACTTCTGCTTCTGCTCCCACTTTTGTTTCAGTCTCTCTATAGAGGTATAAAGACAGCAGGTAATAATCCCCGCACAATGGACATTTACCACTCATAATTATGACCTGGAATTCTCTAATTGACAGGCTAATTTTAAGCAAGCTTAACTCTAACAAAATTTTCAATATTCTCTGCATATATCACATATTCAAGCTAAATAAATTCGATTATTATTTAGCTTTGAATATTTCCAATGTAAAATAGAAATTTGTAGTAAAAGGACTGAAATAGAAATCAACATCGCAACAAAAATAAAATGTTTTACTATTGGGCCAATAGTATTGGCAAATATAATTTCCTTGTAGTCAACTGAAAAATAGATTTTAAATTGCATATGGAAAATGTCGTGTGAAAAAAAACATACACCAAAACATTTTTAAATTTTGACAAAAGATGAATCTTACACCTCTTTATTATTCCTTAATTATAGCTAGCAATGAATTGGAAATTATTTTTCTGTTTTAAGATAATTGCAAAATGAACGAATTCGTACGGAAGCTAAAAATTAAAGAATATATATATTTTTTCGAAAAACAGAAAATGTTCTTAATATCAATCTTAGCTCTAAGTATAGTTTATAATCCAGATGATAGGTATAACTTTTAATTAATTTGAAAACTGTTTCAGCTTTAGCTTTTTTTTAAACCTTACGAAATAGTTTAGTATATTAAAAGTAAGACTCGAAATTAAATAAATAATAACCCTACTTGAATTATGGGAATTGTTTTGTCAGTTTTTATTTTCTTTTGCTCTCAATAAAAAATTATTTAAAGCTAACTATGTATTACTACTTTTACGTACAGCTGTTAAAACTAAAAAATGCACTAATTTTTATTTATACTTTTTGCTATCATGTAATTGATAAGTGTATATTTTTTAATAAATATTCGAAGAACTAATTTGTAAAATAAAATTAATTGTTTCTTAATGTAATAAAAATGAAATTAAGATGTTATGCTAAAACTTTTTTCAGTGAAACTTATTGAGGGCAAAAAGTCTTGAAAGTGGTGGTATTTTTAAATTCACAGCTTTATTTTTTAGAGATAAAATATTTTTTACTAATTTACTATTTATTTGCAATTTGATAAATTTTTAAATTTTATTTTTAAATTCCCAGCTTTATATTTTAGAGTTATTAGATTTGGTATTGTTTTATTGTTTATTTAAAATGTTCAACATTTTTTTTAATTTTATTTTTAAATCCTCAGCTCTATATTATATTATATTTTAGAGATATTAGTAGTGTAACTCTTTTACTGTTTATTTAAAATCTTGTCATTATTATAAATCCCTTTTTGCGCCTTGGCCCCACTGTGCAACGCCTTATGGCTGCAAAACTCCATCTCTGTTTCGTTGGCGGCACTCCATTAGCCAAAAGCAGAAGTCCCACTTCAGTTGCCGTCTGTGCGATAAGTAAATATGGAAGTGGAAGTGGTTTAGAGATGGGAATGGGAAAGAGAATGGGGATGAGGATGGGGATGGGGAGTAAAGAAATTGGGAAGTGGCGCTCTTTTTGGGGAGTCGCTGATAAATGCTATCGCTGGCGTTTTTTTTGGCAAATGTGTGAGGCGCCCTCAACATCGATTGCCACCGCAACGAGAGAGAGAGAGAGGGAGAGAGGGAGAGAGAGAGCAAGAACGATATGTTATAAATGATGTTTGAGGCATCCTGTGGCAAACTAAACAAATTACAACATGTTCTCAACCGTCATGCTGTGCACCCAGCACAGACACACACACAGACACAGACAATTGGAAAACACATTAGGGCAATCAAACAACCAAAAATTGAAATTGATAATGCGCTTGATGGCGGGAGGATGGAAAAACTAAAACCGATGTTCTCTAATGCCAAAGGCCATAAATTTTCCAATGTTGCCAGTTGTTATTGTTGTTGTCGTTGTTCACTGCGGATGATGATGATGATGCTGCTGCTGCTGACGAGCAGATGAAACCCTAAAAACCAATCGCCGTGTATATTTGACGTTGTTGCTGGGATCATCAGCAGCCAGTCAGAGAGAGCGAGAGATTACATGCAACCATGCGCCATCGACACACAACATGATGAAGCAGCAAAATTTCGAAAATGGACGTACAACACGCAATCCATTTCCCCCTTCCCCCTCGCTTCTGTGGAGGGCGTTGCAATATGTTGTGTGTGTGTGTGTGTGTGTGTGCCTTGCGGCAGCTGCACCCAAGTGCTAATAATCTCATAGTTCAATAGATACAACAACAGATACGCTGAGATACATTCGAGCTACTTGGGAAAATTGAAAAGCGTATTCAACGCATTATCCATTTGTTATAATTCTCAGGCCCCGCTTTTGATTTTTGCGTGCCATTTGCCTGCCGGGCTTTACTTTACTTTACTTTACTTTGTTTTGTGTCTCCTCTTCTTCACTTCACTTCTCTTCAGCTGATTTCCCTTTGGGGCGTTGTTGACTTTTCGCTTTATCTTTTAATATGCACAAAATGGCGTGTCAAATTTTAACAATTTTTCAATCAATTCTCGTCGCAAGCGCTAAACAAACGAAAGCCAGCAAAATTTAGTTTTATTGTAGTTTCTTCTTTGCCCCAAGCAACTGTCAAACTCTTTTAAGTTTTTTTTTTTTTTTTTGCTTTTTTTTTTTTTTGGTAAACCATAAACTTGGCCATGTCTTGAAGATAGGGCCACGTGCTTGGGGCTTAAACTGCGTCTTCCCAATTAGCCAACGCTAAGCAATGAAACTGACATTTTTATCTGCATAACTAAACTCGAGGTTCACTTCGATTTAGTCAGCCTTTACTGTGCTTTGACCCCAGCAAAAGAGTTGAACCTTTCCATTTAGGAAAGTGCAAAACAACTTTGAGCTGGCTAAGATTAAATTTACTGGCAGAGCAATAAGAACTTTTTTAACGGCAAGGTTAACATAAACGAGATACAAAATAGTACTAAAAACCATTCACTTATTGGAGCTTTTTAAAAAAAAACTAGAAATATTACCAAAAACAAGAATATTGCAGCTATGTTATATGGTAATATAATGTAGATAATTTATGTTATCCAAGTAGCAGTAGAGACTTTTCTGTAGTATGTTTTATTTTAACGTAAATTAAATTAAATTTGGTTAATTAAATATATAAATATCACACAATTCAATGCATATATGTTTTTACTAAAGTAATATAGTAAATGTTTTTTCAACACAGTAAGAAAAACACAAAGTAAACACAACAACGAACTGAGAGTGTAACTCTCTAAGCAATCTATAAATAATAGATCTTTTCGGATTTTATACACCGGAACAACTTCTCTGCGAATGTGCTTCGACTGCTATATTTTGGGTCTATACTATCTAACAGAACTCCGATACATTTCACATCTTTAATTTAAGGTGCTGCTGGCTTTTGAAAGCATCGATACTAAGCGTCCGTCCCTGTTCACCTACGGACATTTCCAAGTCTATGCGAAGGCTTTCCAAAAGCCAGCTTAACCTAATCTAACATTTGAGACTTACACAAAAGTTAACAAGTAAGAAAGCTACAGTCGAGTGTACTCGACTGTGAGATACCCGCTACCCATTTTGAATGAAAGCAATATATTTTGCGGTATTATTCTCAAAATATACCAAATATACTGCAAAAATACTAAAAATATACCAAATGGTATATGTGGTATATCGATAAAGTACCGCATTCAAAATATACCATAGACGGCTCAATATACCAGATTGTCAGGTAAAGTAACTAAGATCCCCAGTAAGTAGGCGTTTTTGCCCATACAAAAGTATTTCTTTAATAACTTCGACAATTTTTATCTGATCGCAACTTTCAGGAATCATAACTACTATAGTTATTATTATATATGCTAAAATTCGCAACTCTAGCTTTTTTTGATTTGCGGGGGCGGAAGTGGGCGTGGCGAAAATTTGAAACAAACTTGATCTGCGTGCAAACATAACAAATGCTGTCGAAAAAAAAATTATAGCTCTATCTCTTATAGTCTCTGAGATCTAGGTGTTCATACGGACAGACGGACATGGCTAGATCGTCTCGGCTGTTGACGCTGATCCAGAATATATATACTTTATAGGGTCGGAGATGCAAACTATTTGAATCCCTTTGGACAAACCCCAAAACTCCATAACCTATGTATATACACTGTATCAGATATTCCAGATAAACAAAATGTAAAAAAAACCAGCTAAATATATCATCACAATTTCAGATTTAATACGTTAGAACACAACTTAACTATATAAAAAATAAGTTTTGAGACATTTTCCACCAAAAGCATTTGTTATTTTGTAATATCATAGAATATTGTATATATTGTATATACATACTATTTTATAATATAATATTCTTTATTTTCCAGCTTCATGTATATTAGGCAGTTAATAATTCTATAAAAATAAAGATTCTACCTCTCTAATATTTAAATGAGGTTTTCGGGAAAGTTTAAAAAACGGTTTGAAAACTTTAATAAATTTAACACCCATATCAACTGTTTTTCATATTCAATCTGACAACAAAGCATAGTATTCTATCTGCCAATATTTTCTACAGTATTTCCATCTTATCTAAGAGAAAACTGGTCAAGATGTTTTTGTGCACTTATTTATCTGCTAGAAATCCGCTTTTTAAATCGACAAATTTGCATAGTATCTTAACTGCTACTTAGCTTCATCTTTATAGAGCTGAGTTGCCATTTGCAATGTTATCGCATTATATTTATGCAACGTATAAATCTTCAGCTGCTTTTACTGCACTTTGCTCGTGTTTAGTTGGCCAAGAAGATTGCTGTCAATGTCGATGGCAACTGGCTTAATGCGATTCACCTGGCGATGTCATCAGCCAAGAGTCCAGCTGCTGTCGAGTGAGTGCTGTGAGTACACTCACAGTGTGTGAGGTGTGAGGTGTGAGTAGTGAGTATTCATGGGGCAGCAATTCATAGGCAATTAGTTGGCCCACTTACGCACTCAAGCAGCTGTCGCACTTTCACCAAACCATTTCCGCACTTCCAAGAAGAACACAGTTCCAGCCTCCGTCTCCTCAACTTCGTAACTAGCTCATTAATAGCAATAACAACAACAACACAAACACACATTACACACATCAGAGAGGGTAACCAATGACAAATCCCAACCGCAAAGCCACTTTGCACATCGTTGTCAGTTGTTACATGGATATAGATCTGGATTTCAAACTGAATCCAGTTGATGTCGATGTGAATGTGAATGTGGTGAATGTTGCCATTTGATGTGGATGTGAATGTGGATGTGGACAACCCCTCGGCTAAGCTGAACTCAACCCCTCGTTAGCACAGCGTGTAAATCAGCCAAAGTAGTTCTCACATATTTCCCACACGCACGCACAATTTTCCGACCACACAACTCCGGCTAAGAGCTCAGAGCTAACGGCTAAGAGCAAACGTAACGCCCCTCAGAACACAACTTGCAACTCTCACATACATCTCATGCCACTTGCCACTTGCCACAGATGCTGTGCGCCATTTTGTGTCGAGTGGATTTACGAGGATGTCGATGAGGATGAGCATATGAGCATGAGAAGGATATGTGGATGAGATGTTGTGGCAACATTTGTGGTTAAGCACCGACTACACGGCCATTGACAGGCCACACATTCGCATGATAAATGCCTTTTAATAATAAAAAAATAAATGCTTATATGAAAAATTTGGCGATGGCCATTCACAGCACGTTCTCTCCACACTCCACACTCCCTTCACACACACAACCCATCCACATATTGATAGACAATTCGACAGCTGAACGAATAAAACAGCAACTCAACTCTAGTTTTGGTAAGTTGTAGTCATAACATATTATATAAAGCAGCAGTTTCATCACCCTGAATTACACAATCGAAAATGAAACTGCACACGAAAATATATTTGTTGCTAGTTTATTATTGAATCGAAGTTGAAAATGAATATATATTTAATATAGTACATGCCAAGTTTGATAAAAATTAAATATATAATTGGATCTGAACGCAAAAATGTACCGTAATGGAAATTTGCATACAATTATTGTAAATGATTGTATAATTTTTATGATGTTTTGAAAGATAATAATAAATAATTGAAATAATTTTCTAATCAGCATTGTCGTATATACTAATATTTAAAGAAAATAAATAAATCTAATTAAAATGAATGAATGAAACTTAAAGAAAATGGTTATATAATATGTATGAATTGAGAATTGAAATAAAAACTTATTTCAGATGGTAAATGCTAGTTTATACTACAATAGTATTGAAATTTAAAATGATAAATAATTAAAATAAATAAACTTAATGCAAATTTCGATAAAAATTATAAAGAATAATAAATAAATAAAATGTTGGACATTGTTAATGTTAACATTCAAAATCAAGTTTATATTTAACATTATCTGTATTAAAATAGTAATATCACTAATAATTTTAAATTATCAGCAAACCATTTTTCAATTAATTAACTCTTGTGTAAATAAGAGAATTCAGTGAATTATAGTTATAAATTGAATTATTTATGTTTCCAATGTTTATGATATGGGAAGCGTAAGTCAATTTTAATTTTGAGTCACTTAAATCTTCAACTTAATTTCATATTTATTTTTAAAAGCAATACCAGATGTATATTTTATAAATATTCTTTCAAAATGCCGTATTAAATATAATAATTGATTGCAATTTTTTAATTTTATTAAAATCACTTAAATCTTCAACTAAATTTCATATTTATTTTTAAAAGCAATACCAGATATATATTTTATAAATATTCTATCAAAATGCCGTATTAAATATAATAATTGATTGCAATTTTTTAATTTTACTAAAATGCAAAAAACTAAATAAATTGCAATTACTTGTTAGCAAAGTAATAAAATAAATTACATTCTTAAATTAGAAAACCCTCAGTGAATGCAATTTATCAAGTTCTCATTTAATAACAGCAGTTGAAATTGCATTTAAAAACTAATCACTGAAGGCTGAAGGAAATACTAAATAAACTGAGATCAGTTTTGTTGAGTTTTGTGCAGCTGCTTTGTAGAATTTCTTGATTGCTTTTTAGCCCGAGGCCAAGATCCCTTTTTGGCCAAGTTGGATGCAGCAAATTGCTCCATTTCATTTAATTTTTGTTTTGTTTTTGCCAAGTTGTGTCCGAAAATTTTTGCGCAAATATCTTTATTGCCAGGCATTTCCAGTTAACTGAACGAGAGCGAGTGAGAGAGAGGGAGAGAGAGAAGGAGAGGCAAACAGCGGCAAAACACATTCAATAAACGGGCAAGCTAAAGAGCTTCGCCTGGCTTCGGCCATGCTGAATTCCAGGCATCATTAAGCAAAGCAACACTCGGATACATAAGGGTCCGAGCTGCGTCCCTTGCCTGCCCCTTGCTTGCCCCGCTTGCCACGCTCCCTTTTTTGCCAATTGAGATCCAACTGGAAGAAGTCGTTGTTGCTGCAGCCAGCGAAACGAGCTGCGCAAATCGCTGCTGTGCTTGGGTGCGGGTTGAGGCAGCCACACAATAATGATGATGATGATGATGATCGTGATGAAGATGATGATGAGCGTTGTGGTTGCAGCTTTCTACCTGCCACGCATTTATTAAACACGATCGAGAGGCACAACACGTTTGGCTACAACTTTACTTGATTGGAGTCCGACTGGGACTGCAAACTGGGATTAGGTCTCGGGTTGGGAATGGGAAATGGGAATGGGGAGTGGGGAATGGGAATGGGGGATTCGGTCTGTGGAGACTTTTAACTGGGAACTGAGCACTTAGGCGTTTACCTGCTTCAACCGCGACTGCGACGCGAAAACGTTAATTAAGATTATGAAGTCATAAGAGTTGCATGTGTGTGTGAGTCTATCTCGCTCTCTTTCTACTTCTCTCTCCCTCTCTTTCCGAATTGCGAATCCTTGGCCCTGTTGTTTGTGGTGCAGCCTTGGACCGGTTTCTTCTCTTGGCTGCTGGCCAACCAAGCTGCACGATCTTCACGCGAGTTGATTTTTAAGTCAACAACTTGATTTTCCAGCAATAACAAGATTAAATTATTTAATTTTTTGCCTCATTTGGTGGAGCTGCAGCCTAGGACGCTCTTTGAACATGCGGCCGAGTCGACTTCCTAATGGCGTATTATAATTACGTGCCTCGATTCACAGCGAGGGGGAAAGGGGGAAAAAATGGCAGTGTCGCAGCTTAAGTGGCTTTTAATGCTAATGTATCGATGATGGGTCTTCAGGGGGTCTCCTCTTGCTCTCTCTTGCTCTCTCTCTCTCTCTCTGGGTCTATGCCTTTTGCATTTATGGCTCAAACTGGCCTTTCGGCCATGTTAATGAAGTGCAAGCGAGGCCAGAACCAGAAACCGAGAACTGACAACTGAAAGCTGAAAGCCTGAAAGTCTGAAAGCCTTTGGCAATTCCAGTCACAAACGCACATCGATGCGAATCAGATACAGTTTCCCTGTCTGCGCTTTTATGGCCACAGCCAAAGCTGTTTAATTATGATAAAGTTGTAAAATTCCTACACGCTCCCCTCTCTCCCCCCCTCTCTCACTCTCTCCGATCGATTGTTGGCTGCTCCTTTGAATTAGCCAAATTACAGCAAATAAGCTGGCTAATAAATTCATAATTTGGCAGGCACGCAAGTCGCTTATTAATTAGCCAACCGCCAACAGAATGTGGCAATGGTTGCCAAGCATTTAACCCCTGTCTCCCTCATTCCTCCCTCCCTCCCTCTCTCTCTCCTACTCGCTTTGCCCTCCTCGATTTCTCTCTGGCAAATGGCCGCCCCGCTAAACGTTGCCATGCGCTTCCGCTTCGCTTCCCTCCGCTCCGTTCGCTTTCCGTGTTTCGGCCATGTTAGAATCGATGGCTGCTTTTCTCAACGCTCTCTCTCTCTCTCTCTCTCTCTCTCTCGCTCTCTACGCATTTAGGGATAGTTTTAATTACCACCGACGAAGGGCAATGAAGCAATGCGACAGCAGCTAACAGTCATTAGGCGAACGCATTAATGACTACCTCTAACTGTCACGCTCGATGCCCTTCTTTCCTTCCTAACGAAATTATTTACAAATGTGTCCTAGACTGTTTTATACCCGGCACCCGTATGTATGGAAAATGTGAAATAAATATAATACAATTAGAAAATGCTGGATAAGACAATAAATAAATATAATAAAACCACAAAAATCAATAAAACCACACAGATCAATAAGTAAATATAATAAAACTTTCTGAAATGCTTTTAAAAAAAAAATATTATACGTGACCAAGACATCTGAACAATGATCCTAATTTTAATTCTTCAAAGCAGTTTCATAGTTTTAATAAAATTTGTATAGATCGTGGTTATTATTGTGTGTTGATGTTTTGAACTTTAAAACCCCAAACACAATTTAGTACAGCATTGAATTATGAAAGCGTTTACCTTGATGGCAATAATAAGTCAATGTTGCAAAATGTTTAGTACTCAGAAAGAAAAAAAAAAAAATCTTGAATCAAGATTGAATCAAAATTGAACCCAGAAAGTTTATTCTTGAATCAATATCGAAAATCTTCATAAAATCTAGATCTTCAAATTCAAGATTATAATCATGTTTCAAGAATGGCAAATCAAGATCAAACAATCTTAAATTTAGATTTCTTAATATAAAAAAAACAAAAATAAATAAATTGCGTCTTTTTTTAAACATTTACATTTAATTATACAAATGTTTACACTTGATATACAACTTTCTGCAATGTAGCTTAAAACAATATTATCTAAGACCAAAATATCTGCTCGTCATTTTCATTCCTTAAGATATGAATTTATAATTTGTTCATAATTTAAATAGAATGTGATTATTATTCAGCATTCAAGTTTCGAACTTGAAAATTTCAAACACAATTTAACATTTGGTGTAATGCAGCATTGAGTTATACAAATTACTACCTCAATAGAAATAATTCAATGCTCAAGACATATAACATATTGTTATGTTAAAAATCTTAACCATATCCAAATACATTTCATTGATGTTATTATACATATGTTATAAACCCATTCTACAATGGCTTCAAGCTTTTAGCTATTTTTATAGTATAGTATAGTATTGGTAAATTCAACAAATTTAAATTTTAAGATTAAAATTTTACAACCAAACGAGGAAAAAATATTATCGCTGGACCTCTTACTCTCTCGTACTCTCGTTATTACGTCAACTTCCAATTTCGAACAAAAATTATTTTCTTTGGTTCAGAAATTCCGGTTATCGAGGTAAACATTATTATTATTTATCGCTGCATAAAATATTTCTTTCTATTAAAATTGAAATAGAATTGAAATGCAAATTTTTTGAGATTGTTAGTTTTATTAACTCAAATTTCTAACGTAAAACTTCCTGTGTAATTATTATCGCTATAGAATTTATAATCTTCAAATTCTCGATATTCAATTACCTCTCTTTTTGGGCCTTTACAAAACTATGAAACTATCTCAGCCCTTTAAAAAGTACCGGGTATTAGAAGCAGACAGCATTTGGGATCTCCTGCAACCCCTTCACTTCTATTCCACGCTTCACTACGCTTCAGCTCAAGTTGGCCAATGAATTATGCAGCGCCAAGCGAATATTAATTGCAGTTGTCTCGCTCTTCTATACTCATTCTCCCTCTCTCTCTCTCACACACACACACAGTGTCTCTGTTGGGCATTGCGTGCACTTGGATGGCCGGCGGGCCAAGTTTGTTGTATCATTCAATTTGTTGTCTGCTGCCTTCTGCTGGGAACCAAAATCTCCTCCACAAACACCTCCTCCTCTTGCTCCTCCTCCTTCTCCTTCTCCACCTGCTTCTCCGCCTCCATCTGCGCCTTCTATGTGGGAGGTGGGCGTTTTGTCTGGGCGTGAGCGTTTCCAAAGTTTAAATTTTCAACTTAACCTTTGAGCTTTTCCGTTCGCTTCGTTCCATGTGGGTTGCTCCACTCCCACTCCCACTCCCACTTTCCACCCTTCCCCCTTCCCTCCCTCTTTGGGGAGTTGCTGCCAACTCTCCATTGGCCGCCTTTGTGCATTTTGCAACCTCTATTTGCTTTTCATTTTCTAATTGAATGGAAAATTTAGCAGCTGTTGAAATGATGGCGTGACTTCGACGTCGATTCCCACTTCGACTCCGGCCTGACCAGAAGGTGTCCGGTTTTTATTGTGATGGCCAGCGCAAATTTCCAATCGATATCCATGGCCTTCGGTTGAGTTCAAGCGTTTGCGATTGAGCAGCGGTAAATAATAGAACTTTGCCGTAATTGGCAAATAATAGCAGTGAATTTACCAATTGCGTTCAATGCACAAAATGCTGATTTAGGTTCATGCTTCTAATTATTAGTTACCTTAACGAGACGCGTTGTAAGGTTCCTAAAATATAAGTTTTGAAAATGTAAAATACATAGTTGAAAACATGCTATTTAATTCTGTTGGTAAATTATCTCCAAAATGTATATTTTACAAATTTCAAATGCACATCCAATATTTTCTTTAACATATAAATTAATACATCAATCTATTATTTCTATTGTTGGTTTTAAACCTAATAGCGAGTTTTTATCAATTATTTTATTTTATTAATTTATTTATTTTATATTTGTAGCCGTTTTTATATCAATGGTGATATATAATGTTTAATACCAATTACAAGTTAACAACTTCATAGAGCAACATCTTCTTTATTTTATTTAATTATATTCATCATTATTCTACAATCTAAAGCCTATGGCAATGACAATAGTCGGTACACCTTTTTATTTTTTTATTATACCCGTTACCCATAGGGTAGACGGGTATTATAACTTTGTGCCGGCAGGAAATGTATGTAACAGGTAGAACGAGGCATCTCCGACCCTATAAAGTATATATATTCTTGATCAGCGTCAACAGCCGAGACGATATAGCCATGTCCGTCTGTCCGTCTGTCCGTCCGTCCGTCCGTCCGTCCGTCCGTCCGTCCGTCCGTCCGTCCGTATGAACACCTAGATCTCAGAGACTATAAGAGATAGAGCTATAATTTTGACAGCATTTGTTATGTTTGCACGCAGATCAAGTTTGTTTTAAATTTTTGCCACGCCCACTTCCGCCCCCGCAAATCAAAAAAATCGAATAACAAGCGTAATTTTTTAGAGTTGCGAATTTTGGTATATACAATAACTGCTATAGTAGTTATGATTCCTGAAAATTTGGTTGCGATCAGATGAAAATTGTGGAAGTTATTAAAGAAATACTTTTGTATGGGCAAAAACGCCTACTTACTAGGGGTCTTAGTTGCTTTGGCCGACAATCTGGTATATTGTGCCGTCTATGGTATATTTTGAATGCGGTACTATATCGATATACTACATATACCATTTGGTATATTTTTAGTATTTTTGCAGTATATTTGGTATATTTTGAGAATAATACCGCAAAATATATTGCTTTTATTCAAAATGGGTAGCGGGTATCTCACAGTCGAGTACACTCGACTGTAGCTTTCTTACTTGTTATCAATTATTTTATTTTATTTATTTTATATTTGTAGCCGTTTTTATATCAATGGTGATATATAATGTTTAATACCAATTGCAAGTTAACAACTTCATAGAGCAACATCTTCTTTATTTTATTTAATTATATTCATCATTATTCTACAA
Source organism: Drosophila kepulauana (assembly GCA_023558455.1). Classification (NCBI taxonomy): domain Eukaryota; kingdom Metazoa; phylum Arthropoda; class Insecta; order Diptera; family Drosophilidae; genus Drosophila; species Drosophila kepulauana. The sequence continues at coordinate 2,180,621 of CM042369.1, forward strand.
TCTAAAGCCTACATATAGCAATGACAATATTCGGTACACCTTTTTATTTATTTATTTAGTTATTTTAACTAAGTATTATGTCTCAATAGAACAATTATATTGTATACAATTTCTTTTTACATCAATCTCTATAAAAACATTTTATAGGTAATAAATTTAAAATATTTATTATTTTACCGATGACGCCATTTATAATTTATGTAAATAAATAAATTTAATTTTCGTTTGTTAAAGTATTAAACAATTTCAAGCAATACTCAGAAATATATAACATTTTAAATGTGATTTATGAAAGTCTGAAATAATTCAATAATTATTTCTTACTGATTTTAAATTTGATGTGCTAATTTTGAAGAAAGGAATTTGCTAAAAAGATTAAAGTAATTAAAAGGATATTTTCAATTGCACAGATTTAAGCTTGTTCTATCTTTGTATCTATTATTTAGTACATTGCAGTACTTGAAGAATAAGTTTGTATAAAATAAGGAAAGGCTTCAGGGAATACTTTTGAGCGCAAATAAATTAATTAATAATAAAAATGTACAAAATATTTCTAAAAACTTTTGAATATTATCAACTAAACAATTTTAAGGAATCAATTTGATAAATACATTAAGGTAATACTTCCAACAGATTTTATATTGTATTTATCAGCATTTTGAAGAATGAATTTGATAGAAAGATTGAAGGAATTCAAGGAATTGTTTTAACTGAACAGAATTATGTTAACAATGCTAAGCTAATCATAGGTAATCAGTAAGTAGACCAGCCTTAGCTATCTAAAATAGCTCTAAAGATATCTAAAACATAACAGAGTAGAATAAAAGTAGTTGAAGTGTCACATGGCTGCTGGTTCTTTTAATATAGATGCAGAGACATACAGTAGGCACTGTAATTAGTTCCCTCATTGATAAACTGTGCTTCCAGAGGGGTAATTGAAATTCACATTCACATACTGAGAAGGCAGTTATTCCAGTAAACATTTTCATGCGTCCAAAGCTAAATTAAATACAGTTAGAAGCCACCCTCAAAGTATTAGTGTGTGTGCGCGTGTGTGTGTGTGTGTGTGTGTGTGGTATAATCATAATTATAAAAACATATATTTAAGCTAATAACTGAATTAATTAAAATCTCATTTTTCGAGTGCCAGTGGAGGAAATGGAAATGACAGTGGAAATAGAAATGGAAATACATAGAGAAAAGAAACAGAAAATTCATTTGGTTGGGCTAATTAATTTTAGCCCTGGTTGTGGGGAAAACAACACAACACACAACACACGGACATGGCCACTAGGTAAGGCCGTAATTAAAAGTCCGAAAGCAAAAAAAAAAAAACAAGTAAGAAAGCTACAGTCGAATGTGCTCGACTGTGAGATACCCGCTACCCATTTTGAATAAAAGCAAAATATTGCGGTATTATTTTAAAAAAATACAACAAAATAATATACCTCAAAATACTAAAAATATATCATTCACATATATCACATTCAAAATATACCACAGTATAAAAATATACCCGATACTAAAAATATGTATAATAATACTAAAAATATACTAAATGGTATATGTGGTATATCGATATAGTAACGCATTCAAAATATACCACAGCGTACAAATTTTGTACTACAAAATATACCAGATTTTCAGCCAAAGCAACTAAGGACCCTAGTAAATAGACGCCTATACAAAACTATTTATTTAATAACTTCAACAATCATCTGATCACAAACAAATTTCCAGAAATCTTATAGACAATAGATATATTTGTGTATACCAAAATACTACGAAATAGCTATAAAATTACGCTTGATATTCGATTTTTGTTGATTTGCGGGAGCGAAAGTGGGCGTGGCAAAAAATTGAAACAAACTTAATCTGCGTGCAAACATAACAAATGCGGTCAAAAAAAATTAAAGCTCTATCTCTTATAGTCTCTGAGATCTAGATGTTCATACGGATGGACGGACAGATAGACGGACAAACGGACATGGCTAGATCGTCTCGGCTATTGACGCTGATCAAGAATATATACATATATATCCTTCTGCCTGTTACATACATTTCCTGCCGGCACAAAGTTATAATACCCTTCTACCCTATGGGTAGAGGGTATAAAAAGCAACACAACTTTTACGACACTTGATTAGGGTCAACTGAGGTTTGAGTTGAGTTCAGTTCTCAGTTTTTGTGGCTAGGAGCTGGCTAGTTCATGGCTCATGCTTCTTCTTCGCTGTGGCAGTTGGCGAAATGAGCAAACAATATGCGGGCACAACAGCTGCTATCTCACTCGCACAGTCAGCAGACCATTTTAGCCACCCAGTTTACCAAGTTTACCTCCTCCATCTCTCCTTACTCCTCATCATCATTTGCTCAGTTTGCCGCAGCCTAATTAATTCAATCTGTGCACTTACACGCTTATCAAAATACCGCTGCCAGCCTCGAGTACCTCCCTCCTAGCTCTTCCCTTCCTCCTCCCCTTCCCCACGTCGAGCACAGCTAAACTAACCAATCCAAAAGGGAGCTCGTTTGTTGTGTCATGATTTTTAATTAACTTGAAATCAACCCACAAGCTTGGACAGTTCCTGTCGCTCCCCTCCCCCCTCCCCACACTTCTCTTGTTGCCCTCTCGCTGCGACTCGTTTGGGGTCTTTCCTGGTTGCTGTGCATAATTTGATTACGGCTTATCGCCTGCGCCGGATCTTGTTTAGCTCGTTACGTGCAAGCCGTGACATTTTCACGCAATTGTTGTGTTTTGTAGTCAAAGAGAGAGAGAGAGGACTGAGGACGAACACCCCGTTGTGCCCCCCTCTGAACTCTGCCCATTTTCACCAAGTTTATTTACACGAGCTGGCGTCAGATAATAAATTGCCCCGGGCCAGCCCTGCTTTTGGGGCACACCCACGCACTTTGGCCGCACAACGACGACGACGGCAAATGAACAACAAACAGCCGCAAGGATAATAAAACGATTTCCGCAACGTGCCATAAAATCCCTCGAGCAATTCAATTCAATCTAAGCCACCTCCAGAATCCCCCTCGGTTTACCTTTATCCTGTTTCTGTCTGGGGCGGAGCAGCTTTTTGTGCTTTTAGGGTTTTCAGGGCCACAGCCAAACACACAGCGTCAATTTGTAGTAAAAACACGCGCGTTTTTATTATTCCATCAGGAGTGGAGAACGGAGGGATGTTACAGGGGTTGCAAAGGCAGACACTCCCTTGTGTGCCATCAGCAAATTAGAAACGTTTAGAGCGCTGCCCCGACTCAAGGGTTGCCCAGGCAATGGCGCAGGACTTCGGGATAAGGTTGAGAGCACTGAGGTCTGAGGATGAGACTGAGGTCTGAGACTGAGGTCTGAGGCTGACGATGAGGCAATGTTGTGATGATGATGACGGCAAATGGCGCTAACACCGTGAGACTGCTGGGGCTGTTTTCTACGCTCTCTCTTTCTCTCTCCTCCGCTCTCCCTCTCTCTTTCTTTTTCTCCCCTGCTCTCTCTGGCCATATTGACTGGGAACAGGAAAACGCATAAAGCGTAAAAAGCGAAAAGCGCTTTATTGAATTAAATTTTAATTGAAGGACATGAGCGTGAATATATTTAAGCCGTGGTTAAGTTGTGGCCAAGGGGAGGGCAGAAATGAGAAAGGGAGAAGTAGGAGAAAGAACAACGGCCAAGTGGAGGGCTGAAGTAGGAAAGGGATAAGTAGGAGAAAGAACAACACAGATTAAGCCAATCCATGTGAAGCGTGAGCTAGCTAAGCTGCAGCTTAGATCAAATGTACTTACAGCTACTAATATGAATCTGACATGTAGAGGATGAAAAAGAATAATGGTCATGATAATCACGTGAGTAAGTGACATAATAAAGTAACTGAATCCGCATGATCATCATATACAAGCTTCACATTGTATTCATATGCATCACTCCAACAATCCTCTATATACGATATCTGCTATCTGACTGTATATCTGATGCTTATGTATGTTTATATTATGTTATATGTATATTAATGTTTATGAAAATTAACTAGACGCAAGATAGTTACTGTCCCATTTCCCCTATTCCCTTTTATAGATTTTCGCAGTTTCGAATTACATTTTATTATTCGCTTAAGCGATGCAAGATGGTTGTCTAGTCACTGTCTCCAATATCCCAATCGCATTCTAGGTAAATAGGTTGATTTTGATTGTACTTCAGTAAACTTAATATTACTATTGTCAAATTAAATAAAGTGTAAATGCAACATACAATAAATGTAGGTACTGAAGCACTCATCGTCACTCATACATCTAAGATACAAAAAGCAGTATTGCATTTCACATTCTTCTGTACTCAAATATATCAATGTGAAATGTAAATGTAATGAACAAAAATCAAACAGTTGTTTTTTTCGCAGAATATTTTTAATAGTTAACCACAACAAAGACTGAATCACAGTAGTCTGCACTGTTTTATGACTTTTTAAATAGTTACTTAAATAGTCACAAAAGGTGGGTACCAAAGACAGATAAGCAAATATATTCATGAAAAATGGAACAAAGCATCACTCCAAATAGAAATATACATATGCGTAATTATTTGGCGAAATTTGTCACCAAATTTGTACTCATATGTATATAGATAAATATATATATCAATCTAAAACTAGTTGTTCTAAATTTAGGAATCGAGTATAATTTGATTCACATTATAACTAAATCATTTATTGTTATATTAACTAGATCAGGACAGAAATAATCTCTTTGGAAATGAATAACATGTTTTATTAGAACAACTATTAATTATTAAGGTCTACACAAAATAAGTATTAAAGTATTACACTTAGCTCGAAGGCTATCACACTCGACTGCAGTTATCTGAGATGTTGTAGTCATTGTTATTGCAGTTTTAACAACTGTATACGCGCCTTATAAGGTGTCAGTTATGAGCAACAGCAATAGGAACAGCGATCGTCATTATGAATGATTATGAAGAGAGACAACGAAAGAAAGAGTGAGAGGGAGAGGAAGGATGCCAAGACAATCGATTGACGATCGATTGGCCTGGGACTGTGTGGCAGCGAGCCACGTTGCACGTTGCACGTTGCACGTTGATTAGCTGTCAGTATTGACAGCCGCAGGCCGCCGATTGACGACAATTATTTTATTGTCAGCGGCAAAATATGGTCGGCAATTGCGTTTGTCGTCGACTGCGTCGTCGTCGTCGTCATTGTCGTTGTTGACATGCCAACAACTTGTTGAGGGGGCCACATTTTTGTGCGACGGCCATGTTGGGCAAGCGTTTTACAAGTGGCAGCATATTTGAGAGAGGCAGCCAGCAACAACTGAAACAGCATTGAGTATTTCCCTGGCCACCCAAAGCGCCAATTGTCGAGAGACAAGTCGCAGAAGCAAGTCAAAGATCTGTGGCACAATCCGCTTAAAGGACAATCAATTCTTCGAGCCAGGATGTGTGTGTGTCTAAATATTTACAGGACAATAAAGGCCAAACTATTGACCAGGTTAGTAGCGGGCGACATCAAACACTTTGAGATACAGATACAGAGATAGAGCAACAAACAGTTACAGATACATTTCGAGATACAGATACAGATACACGCACTCACACACACGTCTTGCACTCGTATTTTGTCAACTCACAAATTGCATTGACATTGGCTCATCCTTTTGTGTTATCCTGTGAGCCTTGTTTATGACCTGCTTCCATAGCGCACTTCTAACACTGCCGCCGTCTCTCTCCCCTCTCCTCTCCCCTCTCCTATCATCCCTTGGCCACCCGCATGGCTGCAGCGTGAGAACAACTCATTCCCGGAATTTTATAGACTCAACTTGGAATCAGAATCAGAATCGGAATCGGGATGCTTCGTGTCTCTGGCGCTAGCTGGAACGTGAGCTCCAGCGAATGCTGCGGATTGAGTTTAGATTCGAGATTGAGCGCATTTATGGCGCATGGCGTCCAGCTGGCAAAAACACAATGAAAGGAGGAGAGAACGAAAAAAACAACTTTGGAAAGCCTCCGCGAGCCACTTAAATGGACTTGTGCGGCATTTATGCGGCGAGTATGATGATTTGTGCCTCGGCCATAAGCTGCCCCATAAATGGGCAACTGCGTGATCTGTGAGCGGCATTTTTATAATGTGTAATAACCCTATCAACGGGAATCAGGCTTTGTGGGAAGTCCGTTAAAACAGAGTCACAGCGGGGAGAGAGCGGGGAAGAGAGAGAGCGACAATTTCACTTAAGCAATTTCCGAGACTCCACATCCGTTAAGCATCTCGTGTCAGAAGGCAATCAAAATTATTACACTCAGGCCCCCCGAAAAAAAAACTCTCATCGAGCAAAAAATCCTCTTCTCTTCTCCTCACTTCTCCTTTGGGGCTGTAACAACAGCAACGCCCACAAAAGCCAACTTTGTAATGCCAAAAACAACAATCATCAACCAAATATGCAACCGACTAGGCAACTAAAGCATACTCTTTATAGGATAGTAGTACATTATGAATAGAGATTGGTCTTTAAAGTAAACAAGAGTTTAGAAATAGTTTATGCAATTATGTCATTTAAACACAAACATAAAATATGCAAACCAATTACATTATTTTTCTTTTAGATTTTAGATTTATTAAGTAGTTGAACCAGTTCAGCAATAAATTAAAAATAATTACACTTTCTAGGATACAAGTATATATATATACTTTTACTTTATATGTACATACCAAAAAAAACAACTTTCTTATTTATTAATTTTTTTTTAATTTATTAGTTAATTAGTTCTCCAATTGTTGTTTGACATCAGCAATCTAATAATAATTCACTTACAGAAAATAAACTTTTCATTTCATAAGTAAAGAAAACAAAAAAAGAAAAAAAGAAAAAAACAATAAAATTAATTAATTAATCAATTAAATCTTTTAAGTTTTTAAGTTCCTTAAATCAAGGATGGCAAATAAAACAAAAGTTTTACATTAGCAAAACCAACTCAGCATTATTTTCATAATAAACATTATGTGTCGTCTAAATTTGTAAGATTTTTAAAAAATACTTGAATCCCCATCAAATTTATTATATTATTGATGTGTTTATGAGAGAGCTTTGCTTTGCATGATGTGTTAAGAACTGATCCTTACGGTGTTGACAGAGGTTACAAAGTAAGATTGTACTGATGAATGTAGTGACGGAATGTTAGATAATAATAATTTGCTTAAATGAAAAGGTAAAAATAATCTGTCTTCTTATTGTATAACATTTTATTAAGCTTACTTCCGAATTTTATTCCCGAATACAATAATAATTTTATAATTTAATCAAACATAAACAGTTTGTTTTGAACTACATTAAAGTAATAATAATTTTAAATTTTTTGAAGCGACTGATTATCACACAAGTTGAGCTTACCCTACAAGCAAATTTAAGTGCAGGTATATAAATTAAAACCTTAGCCGACAAAACCAAACAACACCCAACAAAGTCACGCGCTGGCGATTCGACAAAAACGTGAAATTGCCGTCGAAGTTGAAGTTGAAGTCGATGTGGAAGTTGAAGCTGAGGTTGAGACTGAAGCTGAGAGTTTGACTTCGACTTCGACTTCGACTCCGGTTGAGATTGCATGACAGGAGGTTGGGCAGCAGGCGCAGGACATGCCCCTATAATAATAACACGGCACTTGTGTACTCGCATTATGGCCAAAAAGTAAAGGCTGCTGATGTGATGATGATGATTATAATGGAAACAAGCAACGAGGCAACGAAGCATCGAAGCAACCAACCAACTAGCCACAAACCTAATAAAGCAACAAATTTTCATTTCTTAATAACAGCTCTACAGCTCTGCACTTGTTGTTGTTGTTGTTGTTTTGGTTGTTGTTGTTATTGACGTGCGGAATTTAAACTTATTAACCTTATGAAAAATGAAAAATCAACAAGGTTTGCAGCAGGTCTCGGACCCTGTCTGCAATTAGCCTGATTGGATTATGTTGCAGAAATAGCATCAAAATTTTCTGAATAGTCGTCGATTGAACCATGAACTCGACGTTAAGTACTTAAAAATGGCTAAAATAATAAAATGAATCACTTCCTGAAAACTCAGGGAAAGTTGTAAAAATGTATCATAATTAGTTTTTTCTGCTTTATAGAAATAAAGTAGAAATGTGTAGATCGGAGATGATAAATCCATTTAAGAGTTACTTGTTAGACAATAAAATGTTTCTTAATTCCAAAGTCACGAACCATACTGAAAACTGAAATGTTGTCAACCAGAAAAGAATATGGCTGATTAACTAATTTGAAATTTAAATCTATCGATGACTATTAATTGTCGAGACATCTGTGTAGGTTTCTGATTCATAGATTCATCTCTATAAGCAATATTTAAATATATTTGGTCTTAATTCAGGAATTGCTTTTTAGTTGAGAAGTTAATGAAGAAAATTAGTATATAATATATTGATCCCAAAGAATATTGAACTTTATCGTTAAGCGTCTTAAATAGATTCCTTATATGAAAATATACATGCCTATAGTGTCATCTTCTTAATAATAATATGACCTATATTACAGGGCTAAAAATATTTTATAAATTTTAAAGGTAATCTTTTTATATTCTTTGGTTTAGGAAAACGTTTTTATCGTTTTTAAAATTTTAAAGTAATAAAGCAAAGGATATATACCATTTCTAAAAAAGTATACATAAAAAAAATCATTTTTGAAATTTCTACTCTACTCAATCTTTTAAATAAAATATAAGATAAATTAACAAAATTAAGTTGAATTCAAGTAAATGAAGAAACTTAATTTCAAAATAAAGTAGATTCCTAATAAAAGTTCAGCTGTATGATTGCCTTTGATCCTTTCTATATAGTGTGATATATATTTTATAATTTCCTTATTCTAGTAAGGATCTCCTCAATGCATAAAAAATAATAAAAAAAAAATAAAAATATTCGAAGTTCAATTAAAGTGATATATACAATTTGTATCTTTTATGAAATGTTTTTACTTTCTTGAAATATTTTTGTTTAATACAACTAACCTTCCTTTTTCGAATATCTAGTGTTCTCTGATGCACTTAAAATAATCCTTAAAATAAACAATAATGAAGTTAAATTCACTTAAATTAAGTAACAAAATACCTACATGAAATAAATTCGTAATAAAAAATACACATGCTTATTAAGTCATCTTCTTAATAATGGCTGCAACATAAGTATTAATCACTGCTTTTTTTTTTATTTACTATTTTTGACTTTAAATGTTGTTCTTGCTCCTACTCAAGTTGAAACCAATAATTTAGTGTTTGTTCCTAAAATGCAATACGTGTATTTAATGACCATGAAAATGCGAATAATGCGGGTTGAATGCGAATATGAATATGTTTTGAATGAAACTGAAAAGAAATTAAATTCTCTTAAATGAAGTGACTAAATTTCTACCTAAAATAGAACTTCTTATATAGTGAGTGTCATTTATTTTGTACATGAATTCTGCATTCTATTTATATTGCTTACAACTCAACTTAACTTTACTATATATTTTATTCGCTATGGACTTCTAAGATATATGTATGTAAATAAAGAAGATTAAGATATGTGATATAAATAAAAATGAAGTAACTAAGTTCCTAGATTCCTAATTAAAATACCCATGCTTATTAAGTCATCTTCTTAATAATGCCTGCAACATAAGTATTAATCACTGTTTTTATTATTTACTATTTTTGGCTTTAAATTTTGTTGTTCCTACTCTCAAGTTGAAACCAATAATTTAGTGCTTCTTCCTAAAATGCAATACGTGTATTTAATGACCATGAAAATGCGAATAATGCGGGTTGAATCCGAATATGAATATGTTTTGAATGAATCTTGCCTGCTGGCCTAATGAGCGTATTGCAAAATAATTCCACGAAACGCGCTGAACGAGCAGCTGGAATCCCTTCCCTACCAGAGGCAGCATCCATCCCTAGCAATCTTCGGACAAAAGTAAGTTATTTCCTGGCGCTGTTCGATTCGATTTTGACCCTGACGCAATCGTGCGCTTCCCTCGCCATTTGCAAAACGCTGGCGGTCAGAAGGCGAACGTGAATGGGCGGGACGCGAAACATGAATGCGAACGTGAACGATTCGAGTTCTAAATATGAATACTGAATGCGGTTCGAGATGGAGATGGGGAGTTGCAGTCGGAGCTGGGGGAGAAACTTGGCCATTTTAGAATTGCACGCGGCCCAGACAAACTGCAGACGACTTTGGGAGATGCAATCGAAATTGGAGTTGGAGTTGGAGTTGAGTCTGGCGAAGCGTTGCCTTAAATGGCCAGAGAGCGAGAAGCTCTAAGTAAGTTATAAATAATAACTGGCATGTTGTAAATCAAAATTATCAGTTTGCGTTTCTTTCCTTCTTCTTTTTTTGTTGTTGTTGTGCACTGCGTAGCAATTGTTCAACTTGTTCGAATTGTTCTTGACTCGGCCTAAAATGGCCAACAGACATGGCCAACTGGCTGCTTGGCTGCTTGGCTGCCTTCAGCTGGTCAGCGAATTCAAATTATGGCTGACTTTCAGCTCAAGCTGTAATTACTGTGAGGCAAGAAGCAAGCTGCAGATGGATAGTCAAGCGTTTAGCTTGGACTTTTGATGATGATGCCTTTTGCTTATTACACTTTAAATGCCTAGAAGCTTATCCACTCACAGTTGTCTTCTCTTCAGTATTTTTTTTTTTGTTTTTTTTGTGTCTGTTATGAGCTCATGACATGACTCAAACGCAGTCTCGTTATTCGTTCAAGTATTCGTTATATTCGCTTTGCTTTTGCCTTTTGCTGTTGTTGCCATGTTTCGCATGCAATTGAGCCATGTTCGATTAATCTCTTTGATTTATGCTCACGTGCGCCGCCAAGCTTCCCCCTTCCTACTTCCCTTCCCTAACAAATGTCGCCTGTCTGCGCCTGGGAGCTGCCCCCACTCCCCTCGAGCTTAGACTGTGCCCATGTGTTATGCGACTTTAATTGGCGTTTATTGTGAGAGCGCGACGAGACGCCTGACTGTGCAGCGAGGCCATCGAGCCACTTCGACCTGGACGAGGCGCTGAAGCTGAAGCTGGAGCTGAAACTGCAGTTGGAACTGCGTCTGGGATCGCCTTTGCTTCGCCTTGCTTTGCCTGTGCTGAGCTTAGCTCCACTTGCATTGCCTTGGCCAGGCCTCTTTTCCGCTGATTCAACCGCCATAAGAACAGCAAAACTAATAGCGAGAAATCGAATATGCAGTTGATCAACACTAAGATATCCTAGCATAAGATATTTCTCAAATTAATTTACATTATAATACTGATACGAGTCTAAGGTTTGCCCTGAATAAGTTTCCTCATAGTGTGATGTTATGGCACTATATTGCTTGAACTGGTTCAGTTATTTTATAAAAATGCAAAAAAAAAAATATATATATATGCCTATCCTTATTTGTTGAGAAATCTTTCTCCAAATGATTTATTTATTTATTATAAAGCTTAGATTATAAATTAATGTATAATCTAGCGTAGATTTACTAACGCTGGCTGTTTTGGCCTTTGTATGTAAACATTCAGGAAAAGTACAGCCTCTCTTTTAATCTTACAAAATTTTAAGTCCATTAATTGTTAAAAAGTATTATGTATTTTGTATTATTTCTAAATCAAAAAATATATTATATTTATATAATTTAACTATGAAGATAAAAATAACTCAACCCAAATAACCCATACTATATTCTAATTACTTTGACCATTCAAAATAGATAACCATTATCACAATCCACAAACTTTCGCCTCTTTCAATACTCTCGAGATATTAAGTAGGTATAGACTTGAATATGTTTATTAATAGAAATTGTATATTAATAAAAAAATAATTGTATAATATTATATTAAATGTTCAATTTAGAGCTCCTTCATTCAGTAAATATTACGCTACAGAAAATGTTTATATGTGTTTGCTTCTTCTGACTTTAACGTGATGTAATATTCGAAAAATTTTGTTAATCCTTATGATGTTTTACTATATATAAAAGGAACAAATACTGAAATAAAAAGTTGTTTATATTTTGAATTATTATTTATTCTTTACAACTTTAATTATTCATGCAAATTTATTTTATATTATTTTTTACGAATCGTAAAATATTATTTATTACTGCACCAATATCAGCTTTTCTTTGCATTATCAAAATTTCTAAAACAAAGTTAAATGTTAGCATTTGTATTATAATATATTTAATATTTTACTTTTTTTTATCAAAAATTTTAATTGAAATAAACAAATGTTGAATATGGATTATGATGTTATTTTCAAAATAATTCCAATCAATTTACAATACCAGCTGTTCACTCTATGGCTTCCTCAATTATGAAAATTCTTACTTGAAAATTTTTCAAAATTATATTAAAAATTCTTATTTTAAAGAGATATCTTAAAATAGTTTTCAAAATTATATATAAAAAAAAAAATTAATTAATTATAATTGTAGTATTACTTTTAAAATAATAGTTTTACAAATCTAAATGTTTACTTTATCGTCTCTTTATTAGTTAAACAAATTTTCATAAAAGAATAAATTTTTTTAATTTTACTGTAGTGCAAACTAAATCTTTAGCAAAGCATATCCTTTTCAAGTTTGTATATCCAGGGCATATTAGGTTAACAAAACTAATAACAACATTGAGTTTGCAGTTTGGTGCTGAAGCTGAAGCTGAAGCTGGAGTTGAAGTTAAAGTTGGCGGCGACTTTGCTTGGAGAGCATATGAAATTTCAAACACCGCCAGCGACTCCTTGGCTTGGACTAGCCAAGGCACTAGTTACTCCCCTCTATGCTCCCTCCTCTCTCTACTCCCAGCTCTATCCACACCATCCTCCATACGAGCGAACGTCGTCATCGACTTGTACAAATGTTGTGCCATTCGAACTCGCTTCTTCGGCCGCGTTTTTTGTTATGGAATTATGAAGCCATAAATATGAAATTCAGCACATTTATTAGCGTTGTCAAATGTCGTGCCCCAAGTTGTTGTGGTTGTTAGTATTCGACTTGTTGTTGTTACCATTAGTGTGTGCTTTTTTTCTTGTTTGTTGTTGTTGTTGTTGTTGTTGTTGTTGTATTGCGGCTGGCTAATGGCCCCAACGAGCCCAAAACGAGGCAACAAAACCAACCAACCAACCAACTGGCTGCCTTTGCCTGGGGTTAGTTCTTCCATTTCTCGGCCAGCAAACACTTTGTGTTTGGGTTATTTTTTTTTTCGAAGGTGGGGAATCGTAGTACAACTTGCTTCATGGAGTCATAGTCAAGCGTGTTTTCAGCTTGTTTCTACAGCAGTTCATTGTTTTTTTTTTTCAGTTTTTTTCTGTTATTTTCGTTAGTTTTTCCCCCTCTCTTTTTACGTTGACATCAAATTTATTGTGTGTAATTTGTGGGCTGTGAAAATAAATTGAAGACAGTTGATATTTAGGCAAGCGAAAGATTCATTAGGAACTCCAGAGGAATAAGTCTTGAAAACGATTACGATTACTATTCTGAAATATGCTCATATATTTCAGAAATAACTTTAAGAAAGATTGAAATCATACAAAAGAATGACATTTTAGACAATCTTGTAAAATGAGAGGAAGCTAAGCATGAAGATAGTTTAGTTACAACTTTGATATCGGTTAACATTAAAAATATTTCTATTTTCTTTTTTGTTAGCTTTTCTTAAACTAGTTTCAAATGCAATCAATTAACATATTTATGTGCCATTAACTGAAACTCATTCGATTGTAAAGAAAACCGAAACATTTCTTATAGATTAAATGCTTTCACTGTTGGGGGCATCAATTGAAATGGCAACTCCTACGCCATTGGAGCTTATTAACAAATGAATTTGTAATAAATTAGCCCACTCGTAATGCAATAATTAACTAGATATACGACTGTATACGGCATAAATATGTACTTATGTCCATGCACTTTGTTATTATATCGTCAACTGCCCGCATTCCATGCCCAATTCCGCAACTCCCCCCTTCCAAAAGCAGAGCGAGCTCCACTCGATGACCACAGACTGCGACTAAGCAACCACTGCACAGTGGTCAAAGAGAGCGAATTGATAATAAAATTGATTTGAGTTTAAATTTTATAAATTTATTCTCTTGAATGTGTCATGAAAACTCGAGGGTTCTTTCAACTATTTATAGTAATTACTTTTCAACAGTATTCGAGAAGAAAAATTAAAGTTCATCTAAATCAAAAACTCAATTTATTGTTCTATTTCTTGCTCATCTCTATTATCTTATTTTTAAGTTAATTACAAACCTTTGCCCAATGTGTTGGCAGAGAGAAAAAAATTAATATTGAATAAATCTTGATTTTTAGATCTTAAAAAGAATCATATTTAAATAACCTTTTTAGGATATCATTTAATTTAGAATGAAACAATCGAAACTCAAGATTTTAATCTTAAAATGTAAATTTATCATCAAAATTTTGATTCAATATGGTTTGTCCTATATTGAATACTAATACTATAAATATTTATAAATATGTAGTAGTTACTTCTTAAACACAATTATGGAATATTGAAACTAATTTTTAATGCATTTCTAAATCTAACTAAAAGAAAAATAATGAAGGCATGTAAACTAAAAGATTCGTTTACTAATTAAATCTGTCTTAAATATTTTCAAGAGAGAACTATTTAAATTTGTATCGACAAATAAATTCAGATATTCTAACAATTGGTTAGAAAATACATAAATTTCTCTAGAATATTTTAAAGCCTTAAAATTTTACAATTAAAATGTGAAAATAACTATTAATATTCTAAACAATAATTTCTGAAAAGTATTTTCAATTTATGGTATTTCTTGTTTGCAAGAATCTTAAATATAAACTACTCTAAACCACACAAATAAAATCTCAGACTCATTAAAGTAATAATTGAATAAAATATATATATATTCTATATTTATTTCTTGCTTGCAAGAATCTTTCACTAAAAAATCTGTGCCTGCAATCAACGATGCTTGTTCCACTGTGCGCTTGGCAGTCGACCAATTCTTTATGACCAATTAAAGCAAAATGTCGCCGTCAGACATAAATTGAGAATGATAAAAACAATATTGAAACTAATATTTGTTAATGAACGCGAGAGACCCGCACAATGGCAAGGCAATTGAGTCGCAGACTAAAGACAGAAAAAGTCTGTAGAGTGAGGAATCTGAGTTTTATTTAGGAAATGAAAACAGTGGAGATGTGGAATCAGAATCCCAATCGGAGTCCCATTGCACAATTGATTGAAATCAAAGTGTAAATTGAGCTGAGCTGGCGCATTGCAATTACGATGTAGTATATGTGTGGTATATTGTATATACCATAAGTTGTCAATGTCCGCTGCCAATCAGCGTGAACAAGCGGACAACAACAAAATGGCTGCAGTTAATTGTCCCATCGATTGATGGCGATTGATGGCCGCTGATTCATGTTGCATGTTCATAACTCTCGGTTGCTGCTGTGGCACTTGCAACGGCTTTGCGGTTCATTAAGTTAATTAAAAGCGCGCCGCAATTGGAGCTGCGATCATCATTAAGTAGTGAATTGAGCCAACGTTCGTTGTTGTTTAGCCAATAAAGTTGTAGCCCATTAGCGCTCTATCTATCCTATCATATCTGGCCAAGAGGAGCCATTGTCTATAATATTGTAGAATGTAGGCATAACAATGGCTGAGGCTTCTCTCTCTCTCTGTGTGGCTAATTAACACAATTGCGCGAAATGTACGCACGTAACTGAAATCACAGTGAATTCAGTTAAAACCAACTGCCCCGAGTAGCAATTGGCAACTTCCTCGCCTCACCTTGGAGCAGTTACAGTTTTCAAACTGCATCATTAAAGCCAATTACAATTGACGCGGCGATGGCGTTAATTAATCGGAGTTAGACCTGGCTTACGCTTACTCTTGATTATTATTAAAGCCGCTACGGAATTGCGTGCTCAACACTTTTGACGGACAAAGCGAATACTTGCGGCTTGTTGCCAATTGTTGTTAGCCGAACAAAGGCATTTCCAACTGAAACTAACTAACTAACCAACTAGTTGATCCAGTGCCTCAAGTATTTAACATTGCTTTAGGCCGTGGCGGAAATCGCCAGTTAACGGAATGCCATAACTATGTTACTTGTATTTGAAAGTTTGTATTCATTACGATTATGTTTCTTTCTCATTGTTTCTCTTCAACTACACTGAATAGTAAACTGTGCATATGTATTAGTGGGCTTTTTATTTGCTTAGGAATTTCAACTATTTGCAAGGGCTGCGCAAGGCGAAAGCTCACATGCACTGCATGCGTGTGAAAGCTCATCATTGTGGTAGTAGTATACTATAATAAGTACTCTGTGGAATGTTGTGCAAATGCAATGTAAAGATTATTCGTAAATACCTTTAGTCAATGTTGTGTAAGTGCAATGTTAGGATTATTAATTATAACTTTATTTTACTATTATTATTACCAATTATATTTTATTTTTATTACAAAATTCCGGCTAACTTTCAGTAACTTTTATTTAATAGCAATACTGTTACTATATACAGTCTTATTTTAATAATCAGTATAAGTATAAGACATAAGTATAAGACATAAAAAAATTAATACATTATTTTCGACAGCACTTGAAATCTTTGCACGCAAATCAAAATTTATTTAATTTTTTAGCAAGCGTAATCTTGAAGCGAGAGTTTTGGTGTATTCTATACTAATTACAGTTTTTATGATTCCTGAAAATTTGGATGCGATCAGATAAAAATTGTATAAATTAGTTAATAAATATTTTTGTCTGTAAAGAAACGACTTCTGCCATATGATATTAGCTGCCCTCGCTGACAATAAGATATTTTGTACTCCTTGGTATATTTTGAATGAGGTTGTATATAATTATAACGATTGAAATATTTGGTACATTTTTAGTATTTTTCGGTACATTATTTTATCATATTTTAAGATATCGCACTGTTTTGGTATATTTTTAATGTAGTATTACATCATTATATCAATTACATTTGGTATATTTTCAGTACTTTTGTGTGGTATATTGGAAGAATAATACCGCACTGTTTTTCTTTTATTCAAAATGAGTAGCGGATATCTCACAGTCGAGCACACTCGGCTTTCTTCCTTGTTATTTACATTATAGGAGAGTATGCAGAATCTTAAAAAAGCTTCAAAATTCTTAAAACTTAGTATTTTAATTAGTTAAACTTCTATACAATTTTTTTTTATAAATAATATATAAGAACAAAAAACATTAGAGGAATACTTACTAAAAGAATCTTAAACATGTTTTCAGATTTCTTAAAGGTTAGCATTTTAATTAGTTAAACTCCCATGCAACTTTTTTCTAAACCAATTCCTAAAAATTTATTGATTGTTGAAGTAAAGTATTTCTGACACTGAGATCTAATGAATTGATAATATTTACATATACAGATACTAAAGATACAGTATGTAAATGTGTTGAATTCTTCATCAATCACAAGTTGCATTCCATTCATTAAAATACTATTGATTAATGTCCACAATATGATTAACTTTGTATGCTTAGTATTATAAGCAAAATACAAGTCTTTAGTCAAAACTTGCTAAGTATTCTATTACTATAAACACAAAGAAGAGATATCATATCTTGAGAATGAAATTGGAATATAAGTTCATCGTAAGAAATTTTCGATTCATAATTCTAATCAGGTCAATACACTCGCATTAGAAGTTCAGCTGGATTAATTGGAAAGTGAAGAAAAAAGTGTAGGAAGAGAAATATCAATTATGGGCTTCGACTTGGTCTTTAATTGATGTTTGCACATTAATTAGCAGCAAGCAATAAAAAACTAGTACGCTCTAAATGAGTGTAATTAATCGTGTGGCTAATTAAGCGCAATTTTCTTGGTTCACAACTATTCCTTACTAATTAGAGAATCGATGGCAATCGATTCGATTATGATTGTGTTTGTGTTCTTTAAGCCATTGCGTGTGAGAATCCTTTGTGGCACTTGCGACCTAATGAGGCCAACAAATAAATCCAATTGCCGAAGCTCTACAAATTGAAGGCAATTACCAGATTTCCGGTCAGAAGAAGAAGGTAGCAGAACTTTGGCAAATAATTGTAATTACAATGCGAAGACGAGTTACACGAAATATGGCTGGCTGGCAAAAATAATTCGCAATTTCTTGAGAAGCCTTTCCTAATCATTTCCATGATGGCCAAACACCTGCCAAGAAAAAGTTTGAGCCATATATCATCATTATCAGGCCGAAAAACATTCCAATGCTCGCTGGCTGATGACTTTGCACATGTGATGCAGCAGCATAAAGCAGTTAACACGACAACACACAGGGCCTAAACCGAACCGAACCGAACCGAAGCGAGACCTGGCCATGGATTAGTTACAAACGAATCAACCTCAATATGTCGACAACTTTGTAGCAAACGGGGGCTGTGTGGCTGCCATTTTACACGCAGCCAGCGCTAATGACCAGAGCCAAAACGAATCCCACGAAAAGGGCCAAGTCAAGAGTTGTTGTTGTTGTTGTTGGCCAACAGCCACGCAAAAGGTGGCAATTAAAATCGAATGAGCGCCGAAGCTTCCATGTTGAGCACTAATGGGTGCCCCGCTTCAACTCCGACTCCGACTCCGACTCTCCATCTCCATCTTCAATTCCGAGTCGAACCTCTCCCCCTCCCCTCTCTTCTCCCTCACCCCACCGCTTGCTGGAAAATGTGTAGAATTGTTTTAATGGCCGACAATATGGCCGACAAGACTAATGCACTGCGATTAGCTGACCAACTGCTTCTTCTTCTTCTTCTTCATCATCTTCTGTTTCTCGACTTCGTCAGAAATCGAGCATAAAATTTTTTAATTAAAAATATTTTTGCCCCGTCTCCCGTCCTCGTCCCCCGTCCCCCGTCCCCCGTCACCAATTGCGTATTACAGTGCTAGGCATAAATCAAGTGACGACTGCAATTTCTTTAGAATATCAAAGACAATTACACTTGAAATCTCAGGCTCAGAAAACTTTTGAAATTTGAAACTTGAAACATCCGCCGACGAGAGGGGAAGAATGAAAAGAAAGAGTCGAGAATTATCTTAAAGATTATTTTGAGCTGAGAGCGGAAGTCATGATTAGTTGGCCCATTAAAAAGCAACCCGAAATGTGCCACAGTTGAAAAGAGGATGCTCTCCGCTCAGGGTCTTACCTTCTCCTTTCCGCACTACTTCCCTTTTCCACAGCCACGCCTTGTGAATTGCGTCTGATGTTTTCATTTCGCGATAAGTTGGCTCAACTTGGAGTATGCAAATGTTGCACGTTGCAACAGCATTAACAACAACAACTGATGCCAGTAGCCAGCCTTTGCCTAGCCTTGTGTCCATGTGTCAGCAGTCGACAATATGATGTTGTTGCCCCCAAAAGACAACAGCGACGACGCCGACGACGATCAAGACGCAACGATAATAGAGAGACAGCGACTGCCACAGCAACAGCAACAGCATCTGCAACAGCGGCTGCAACAGTAACAAGGACAACAGTGACAACAACAAGCCAAAACCATGTTGTTTTCTGACTATGGCTGCTGTTGTTGCTGCTGTTGCTGCAGACTGGCATCAACTTCATTGCCATCGTCATCAGCTGCGCAGATCCATGACTGTTGTTGTTGCCACCACACGCACCTACTTGCCACCAGCTACTTGCCAAGTGCCACATCGTGATGCGTGTCAGCAACAGCTTCTACGGCAAGTTGCAGCCAGACATTGATAATAATGCAGACTTCAGGTACAAGAGAGTTGAACCTTTATATAGACTATTCACATATTATTATAAAAAGTAAGGAAAGGCTAAGAAATTTACTTTACAAATAACAAAAAAATATAAATATATATTTTGTTTTTTTTTTTCGAATGAATTTGTTCATTTTTGCAATTACTTTAAAACAAAAAAAAGTTCAAAAATTATTCTTAGCTCTAATGAAAACAGAAATAAGATTCTTCAAATAAGAAAATGGTTTTTTTTTCGCCAGAGAATGGGCAAAGTAAATTATTTAAAAACAATTGCAATATCATATATAGTAGTTTATATTCGTAATTGTGATTGTAACAGATCGCTTCATCGGTAAATCGATTTATTAGGAGAAAAGTTAAATGGGTAAACTTGTATTTAATTATAATATAAAAGAATATGATATGAATTGCAGATTTAAGTTTATTATTTATTTTATTTTTATTATTTATTTATGTGAAAACAGGTAAACGCTATCGCTGTTTAAACATTTAGGTCTTACGCACTGCTATTTCAAAGTTCACAGCTGCATATTAATAAAAATAATATATGAAAATATTGTGATATATAATTGGAATTATAAATAAAACAAGAAATATGCATTTCTTTAGTTATTCCTCGAACTTTTTAATGTAACCTTTAAATAATATATATATAAAAAATAAATCTCAATTTCAAGTTATCCCGAGCTCAATTAAAGTCATCTCTGTAAAAGGCAAAGCCATCCAACCTTCTCAGAGTATTTGGAGTATTTCGAATACTTTGATTGTTTAAAATACTTTGAGTGCTGCGAATATGTTGATTCACTTCTGTTTTTGGGAAGAACTCATTGTGAAGTCGCATCCACTGAATGCCATTGCCATGATTGGCATCGAGGCAGCCATTGAGCTGTCATTAATTTATGAATATTCATGAGTGCACTGCATGCATATTCATGAGTTATTCTGACTTACAAAATAATGCAGCCATTGTCATTGTTGTTGTAGTTTCTTTTTTTAATCGCATTTTGTGTCTTAATTAATGTTCCAATCACAAAAGAGTCGAAAACGAAAGAAAAAACCAATCCCCAAAAAATATCTGCGCCCATTATCAAACTCCATTTTGGGGGCCGTTCTGGTCACCAGCTGCTCACTAACACATAAATGCTTATACGTTAAATTACATATGTGTGTGATATGAATATACATATATACATATATTTATATAGACTGCTTAAGCTCGAAGAGACATGAAACTCGTTTCGTTGCACAGCGCTAAATTAGTTGCTGCATTCTCCTACTCCTCGAACTTCATCTCCATCTCCATCTCCATTTCCATCTCTATCCCTGCTTGCTTCTTCCCTTTTTCCCCAACCACTTTTCAATACATTTTTCGTTCTTAATTTCGATGGAGGCAATTTTATTGCCCAACAAAGTCGCAGGTAGCGTGCGAGTCGAAATCCCATCGTTGTCCAAAGCTGCACTCCAAGCTGCACATCGATGAGAAGTTGGAGTTGGAGCTTGAGTTGGAGTTGGGGATGGAGTTGGAGTCGTCGCCATCGTGGGCCGCAGCAGTCAGTTAATTTGGTCATCTTCCATGATGTTTTGATAATGCTGCTGCAGCAGCCGCAGCTTTGCTTTAGCTTGTCGTGTCTCCTCCTCGCTGCAATCGTTGTCGTCGCTTTTATACCCTATCCCTAGACTGGCTGTGAGGTCGTATGGCTGTAAGAGTAAAAAGTATAGAGTCATGGTAAAATATGTTAGCTTAGTATCAGAATTATAAGGAATGGTTCTACACTTTGGTGAATGAATTGACAAAATCAGCTGCTTCTAAGTTCAATAACCTCTTATAGAAATTTAAATAATATTATCGAAAAATGATAAAAATAAATAAATACTTTATAAATAAATATAATATTAATAACAATATATTACAATACAAAACTATAAAATAGATTTTTGCATTTTTGTACCTTTAAAAGTCTAATAGAAAATGATCATTTTTTATGAGATAAAAAAGATCTTCAGTGTATTATTCGTGTTCAAATTTGCTTGGATATTTAGGAATTTTTATTTTTATTTAATAATATCTTTTTAAATGCCTTATTACAATGAGATGAGCCAGAGGCCTTTAGACTATCTTTTGAATTAAATATAAGTAAATTATTTTAAACAAAAATTTGTTAAGGTCATATTATTTTTTGTTAGGAAAGTTATTTATTAAACAGCAAAATATCTTTGATGTCAATTTCCAGTAGAAATTTAGTAAAATAAGTAAATATAAGGCAAGCTTAAATGGAGCTTCCAAACATAACAAATCCTTTCATTTTTATTTTAGACAATAAATGAAATGACATAAAATGAAATTTAGAAAATAAAACGAAGCTATTTTTCTACTATTTCATTTCGCTAAAGAATTACATTCATACGGTTTAGATACCTTACATAATATAATAATTAAATAATATTTTAATAATATAATATATATTAACAATAATATTTAAAGCCGTGCAAGTTGACCAATAATAATAATAATAATATAACAATAATATTAAATACATAAATAATTTCAGTAAATTTACTAAATACTCTAATACTTTGTCACTTAACTAAATTTGAAACCAATAAGGTAACTTTAAAGTCGGGCAAGTTGAGCTTGTTGCAGTTGAGACCCTTTGAGGGAGAACAGAGTTGAGTTGGGCACGAAATTCTTGTCGCCCCGAATAATTACATAAATCAGCGATTTTTAAAGCGTTTCGAGTTTCCAGTTTTCAAAATGTCAATGGCATTGGCCAGCGACTAACCGAAGAGGAGATCACCAACTCCATACATATTGTATGTACATACATAGATGTACATATGTGTACATATGTACATCACTCACAAAGTTATAACGAAATGTCTTTTAAGAGGGGGTTTAATGAGTCGTTTGCGTGCGCAGGTTGTCGGCTTTTTAACGCTGATTGTTCCGGATTACGATGGAATTGGATGCCTCGTAAAAAAGGGAACAGTATTAACACCTAAAGAACTTCGCCGCAATTCCCACACAGCTCTCACACACAGTTCCTGAGCACATTTTATGGCCAATTTCACAGTAAAAATCGCACCTAAATAAAAAACCCAAACATGCAAATTTGCTGCCAATCTGTCAACGTGACCGAAAATGTGATTTATGTGAGGACTTTTTGTCGATTGATTTTCGCTGACGTCTTTGGCAAATTCCCCACTTTACTCTATATGATTTACAATGTCGGATTGATCAACCAACTTTAAGCTTCAACTTCAGCTGCAAGAAACTCGACTCTGGGATCCCAAATTGAGCTCGACATGGCCAATGAACATTTGACGTCAGTTTGCGGTGACTTTTTGATGCGTTTGCAAGACGGTAAATTTGTAATTGCCATGCACTCAATTTGATTATGGTCATGTATCCCATCAACTATGATGCATGTAGCACAACAGACAGTTGATGTGCCCCCAACGCACAGTGGTTGCGTCCATAGGCCAAAAATAAAAAAAGTCATAACAACAAAAATGTACGAAAAGTAAACAAATCGTTTCTAAATTGTCCAACCTTTTTTATGGCAAACTAGATTTTTCTGGATATCTAACGGTTCTTTCTAAAAATAGAATTGAAGTTGCGAGAAGGTAGTCATTTGCACAGCTCAGCTTGCGCGCATCGCGAATTTTTCACAACAAAACCGAACTTTGAAGTGGTCAGTTCATTTATTACGTGTCCAAATTTTAAATATTTATAATGGATTTTGAAGTTGAAGGTATTTTCTAAAATTTGAGATATTATAAAAAAACGTACTTGTTAAACTCTTCTTGTTATATTAATTTGAAATAATACATGTTTTTTGTCTATATTTTGAAGGTCTTTTTTATGTTTAGCTAAGGTTTTAGTAGTGACGCCACTGAATGCCACAGTTAAATTGTATATCAATGTGTTTGTCTGGCTCTAAAGGTAATAAATGTGTAAATTTTTTTTGCCGAAAAGTGCCGATGTGCTTACAATCGTAAAAATTCTAACACCGTCTTAACATTTTCAGGGTCAGTTTTGCACTAAAAAAATTTGTTTTCGCTCGTGTGCTTGTTGTGCTGTTGCCCTGTCTTCGTCTTTTGAGTTTGTGTTTATTAATAGTTTTTCATTTATTAATAGTTTTGATTTATTTTTTGTTTATTCCCTTGGTTTAAACTTTAATAGGTTCTTCTTATAAGTGTGTATTCTCACGTTTATATGTTTTTAATGTATGGTGCAGCGAAGAAGGTAGCGCCGTTGAAAGGCGAACAAAATTGATTGAAATGATAGAAGCAAATATTATTAAAAACGGCTATATTGTTGATAAGAGTGAAGTGTCGAAGCGAATTGATTACGTTTGTAAGAGGATTATAACGTTTTGGGTTAATTACAAACGCATGAAATCTTCAATTCTCCAATATCAATCTGATTGGTTGAATGAAAAGGAATCAATACCGATAACATGCACCCAATCAACATAAAAAATATGAGCCGTTTGTATGGAAGCTATATGATACGATTTTTTTACAGTGTGTTTAGAATATTTTTATAGATTTTTGGATTTTTCACGCATGTACATCTTTGATCTTTGGTGTACAGAAGTGGGCACGAATGAAGAAAAAACTCGAAGAGTAACTAGTTTGGTAAAAGAAATAGGTAGGTTGGTAGAAGAAAGCAGCAATATAATTTAAATATAATATATATATAGAATATATATAGTATATCTTGGATTCTAATATGAAATTTTAGCACTGTAACTCCACCGGAAGAATTTTGGCGCACAATCGGCATATACGCCATAATAAGCTTATATGGGAGCTATAGGATATAGTCCTCCGATGTATCCAATTTTTTTACTATATATTCAAAATATTTTTTTAAATTTTTGGGGAAAATTTCATAACGATATCTCAACGGGAAGTATTTTTGGCCGCGGCTTCATACAAGCCCAACCACTGTGCAACGAGTGCAACTGCAACTGCATCTTCCACTGCTTCAACTGCTGCAACTGTAAATGTGGCGTGTGGCAACCAATGGCACAAGCTTGCATCCAAAGGGTTGACCCGACTCTGCGGTCTGATTCGTTTCAACTTCAACTCGATCACAAAGCTTGTAGTTGCAACGCCTGAGGTTGCATGCCACTTGCAGTGCATCTTTTGTGTAATTGACATCCAAATTGGCTCACAGGATGCACTTCAGTTTCCAAAGGATTGTCAACATGACAAGGGTTCGAGTGGAGCTGTAAACTCCTCCTTACCTCATATTTACAATCTCCATTTTGTGCAGCATTAACTGTATTTCGTCTACTAATTGATCAGCTGGAAATTAGGCCATCGTAATTTGCGCATTGCATGATATGCATGATATGTTTACTTTACCTAATCTATAAAAGAATTCTATAGAATAATCAATTAATCCGCACATAACTAATTGAACTTCATTAACAAATGCGTCATATTTGTCTGAAAAAAATAAATTTAACTTTTCAAATCTATTAAGCAGGCACCTCCGACCCCAAAAGTATATATATTCTTGATCAACAACCACGACAATATAACCAAGTCCGTCTGCCCGTATGAACACCTAGATCTTAGAGACTATTTAGAGCTTATTGAAAGCACTTGTAAAGTTTGCAAGCTGATTAAGTTTTGCACCCCCGCAAATCAACAATAATCGAATAACGTAATAGTGCATTTTAAAGATAGATTCGCGAATTTTCGTTACGACATTAACTATAGTATTTATAATTACTGAGAATTTTATTGCGATCGAATAGAAATTGTAGAAATTATTTAAGAAATACTTCTGTATAGCAATGTTCGACTACAACAATGGGGTCTTAGCTGATTTGGCTAGCAAAGTGGTATACATATTTTGACGTCTTTGGAATATTTCGACAGTAGTAAACAAGTAAGAAAGTTACAATCGAGTGTGCTCGACTGTGAGATGCCCGCTACCCATTTTGAATAAAAGCAAAATATTGCGGTATTATTTTTAAAATATTCTGAAAATACTACAAAAATACTAAAAATATACCGAGCGGTATATTTGGTATATCGATATGGTACCATATTCAAAATATACCATAGACGGCACAATATACCAGATATAAGAAGGCGTTTTTGCCCATAAAAAAGTATTTATTTAATACCTTCCACAATTTTTATCTGATCGCAATTAAATTTTCAGGAATCACAATAACTTTAGTAGTTATTGTATATACCAAAATTCGCAGCTCTAGCTTTAAAACAATACTTGATATTCGATTTTTTTGATTTGCGGGGGCGGAAGGGGGCGTGGCAAAAATTTGAAACAAACTTGATCTGCGTGCAAACACAACAAATGCTGTCGAAAAAAAATTATAGCTCTATCTCTTATAGTCTCTGAGATTCAGTGTTTCATACGGACAGACGGACAGAGGGACAGACGAACATGGCTAGATCGTCTCGGCTGTTGACGCTGATCAAGAATATATATACTTTATAGGGTCGGAGATGCCTCCTTCTACCTGTCACATACATTTCCTGCCGGCACAAAGTTATAATACCCTTCTACCCTATGGGTAGCGGGTATAAAAATACTTCTGTATAGTAAATTTCGCTTACTGCAATGCTGATACTCAGCTGATTTGGCTGACAATGTAGTATATTTTGACTACTATGGTATATTTCATCAGTAGTAAAAAAAAATATACCAAATATATATATAATATATACAAATATGTACATTTATTTTTTTTTTGTATTTTTGCAGTATTACTTTAAGAATAATACCACTGTGTATCACACAGTCAAAAACAATCAAACACGATCCATAAAAACTATTTTCTACTATTTTTCTCTATTTATAGTTGATAATCTTTGAGTCTGCAGCTTGTCAATAGTTATAAGAGATTCCACAGAACCACATTTTTATTGTCAAGAGACAATTATTTCCTGGTTCTCTTTTTTAAGTTGTTAAGTTAACTTGTGGTTAGTTCAAGTATCAGAATATATTTTTTAGTTTGGGAAGCAAAATTATACCTAAGAGATGTCCTTAATATTTACATTTTTAATATAGTTATCCGATTACAATATTTTTAGCTTATCTTGGCAATTGGCATGAGCTAAAGGATACATTCATTCCAAAAGATTGTAATCGTAAAATTAGATTTTTTGTTTAAAAATGTCAATATATGGAATATTAAGGACATCTTTTGGGTACATATAAACATCATAAGCAAAATAACAGAATACCTTTAAGATATATCGAAATGGTTTATTGTACCTTCCTTACCTGTGTCCTTCCCTTTCCTTTAGCTCTGCAAAACTCTCTCACCAATAAAAAGTCTTGTTTTATACATTTTTGATATTATTTAGTTGTATTTCTTTCCGTGTGTGCACAAATGTCGAAAGGTTTGGATTTTGTTTTTTTTTGTTTTTTGATGAATTTTTTCAATTTTGAGATTCTTGTTTTTTTTTGCATTTTATTTTTGTTTTTTTCCGTAAGTTTTTGTTTTGTTTGCGGCTTGCTCACAATCATATGTTTTAATATGCGATCGTCATTAAATAGGTTGTATATATGGTAAAGTGTTATTATTATCGTTATTTATTTTGTCATTATTAATATATCGTTTATTATTATTATTTAAATATGCTTTAAAAATAAATGTATTTCTGTTATGTATCACCAAAAACAACACACATGCAATTAGTTATTGTTTTCACA
Organism: Drosophila kepulauana; assembly: GCA_023558455.1. Lineage (NCBI taxonomy): Eukaryota > Metazoa > Arthropoda > Insecta > Diptera > Drosophilidae > Drosophila > Drosophila kepulauana. The sequence continues at coordinate 2,208,126 of CM042369.1, forward strand.
TTTCCTACAGATTGTTTTCTTTTTTTTTGTTTTTTCTGGGCATCGAAACGAGGCGAAAGCGCTTAAAAAAAAAGTCGGAATAAACTTGCGATCTTCGGTTACTGTTGCAGTTGGTATAACAGGAGCATAGTCGAATTGCGAATGCTCTTTCTCTCTCTTCTCTTGCTTCGTTCACTATCTTTCTAGATTTATTTGTCAGTATGTACAAGTCTCTGCTAACTTTAGTATGTCCTTTTTTGTATTTACAACCAACTACTGCTAAACACATTTATAAATATCAGTTAATGGCATAACATACAATATATATATATGTTTGTGTATATGTTGGGGATTGGATAATGCTAACTGGTTTATGTTTTGTTGTCTGATAATGATGCTGATTCTGTAGCTTGCTTCTGCTGCTGCTTTGTAGGTAGTTCGATTTGTTGTTTGAGGTTCTCTGTCTATGTCTATATGTTTTGTTATCTTGTGATTGAACTTGCCAATAATGTTTAGTTTGTTGTATCGATCGATCGGTCAATTGTTTTTTTATTTATTGTGCTGCACTGCAAATCATTTATAATTTATGCAAAAATTTCCATGTAAATATTCTTGTATTCTGGTGATTAACAACACTCGGCATATACTATATTGTATTTTTGTATTTGTGTATATATATAAATTTATTGTGAATTGTTGTTATGTGTATATATTTATTTCTTCTTCTTTTTGTATTTACAGCTAAAATTGTTTATGTTTTTGTTTTTGTTTTTGTTGCGCAGAGTTCGCCTAATAATATGCCACATTCATAATTCGTTTCTAAGCTAAGCTGTAAAATTGCCTTAATTGTCCGATTGTTAAATTTGTTTTGTTTTTTTTTTTTTTGTTGTTGCCTTTAATAATATGTATATTTGTGTGCTGTAATACTGTAATACTCCTCCTCCGCCTCCCATCCCTCACTATTCGAATGTTATTGTTATATATAAAATGACGCTGTTTTTGCTTTTGTTGTACACTCAGAAAATAATTTAATAGTATTTGTTTTAATTTCGAATTCATTTACACAACGTTTTATCTTTTGCTTCTTTTTCCCTTTTTTTTTTTTTTGTGAGTATGTATGGTTTTTTGTTGTTGATGTTGTTGTTGTTGTTGTTGTCATTAATAATTAAGTATAGCGTTAGTTTTGTAGTTTTGTTTTAAATTTAGATTTAGTTATAGTTATAGTTTAGTCAATATAAATACAATTAATGCTTGCATACATATACAAATCGCGTTCACTATAAGTACAAATACAAGTTAAAACTTAAATGAGCGTGTGATTGCTATCAAATAAAGTACAATGTCATGATGTTTGTAAAGTATACAATAATAATAATAATAATAATAATAATCGTATGCAATTAGTTGTAGTTTTAGAGTTTATAGTTGCTAAGATTTAACGGCTAGAGTTCCAACTAAACTAGAAATTATCATTTAATACAATCGCAAATCATAATAATATTAACAAAGCCCCACGCAGCCTTGTGCACAAAATACTGTTCCAAATCTTGCATTTACAGACAACACTCGCATTGCGATGATGATGAGATGATAATTAATTACTATTTATCATCTCTCTGCTTAAAATACACATTATCATTCATTTTTGCCTTCGTTTGTTGCTTTGTTCGTAGCTTCAACTCTTTTTTTTTTAGGACGTTCAATACTCTCGTTTCCATTTCCCTTTCTCTCTCGCTCTCTATATATATAGCTGCGTATATATAGTTGTTGTGTATGTTCCATATTGTATTGTATAAATATATATAATGCATAATAATACAAACTACAGCTACCTCCCCTCTCCTCTCTTCTTATATACAATATTCAATTCTCTTTTCGGCTTTCTTCTACCAAAATTGTGCGACTGTCACTGGCGTTCCTAATGTTGCTGCCACCGCTGCAGCTGCTCCAGCTGATACTGTTGTTGCTTCACATGTTGCAAGAGCTGCCTCTGTTGTTGCCACTCCTCCTCCTCCTCCTGCTGTTGCCATCTCATGCAGCGGAGGATATCAAGAGTGCTTATCGGTCAATTCCGTCCAGCGCGACTCGAAGAACTTTCGCATTCCGTGCCCCGCTTTGCCCACTGGCGAATCGTCCTCGTTGAACATCTCGCAGTTGTCAAAGATTTGACGTACATCCACACAAAAGTCTTCGCGACACTTGTAGCTGTAAAAGTGATTGGAAATCTTATTAATATCACACTAAATGCTGTTAGTTCAGCTCACTTACGTCAAGTCCTGCAGTTTTTTCTTGATGGTGGACAGATCCATGGGTGTCTTGATTATTTTGCGATATGTGGGAAACTGTTTGGTGTTCACGGGCAGCAGAAATGGCCACGAATCCTCATGAAGCTAAATGAATAAATATTTAGAAGCCATTAATATAAGTTATAATAATGCGAAGAATTCAATTATTAAGAATCAAACGGAGCTAAACTTAATTTATTCATTTTAATTGAATATTAGATCAAACGGAGATAAAGACTTAAGTTATTCATTTCAACTGAAGATTAAGTCAAAAGGAATAATTGAGTATTTCGTTTTTGTTTATTTTGTTACAATTGCAAAGAATTTAATTGGAGTAAAATACTTTTGAGGAGGGCTTCTCTAAGAAGTTCTGTCTTTTTTGTTGTATTAGGCTTTGCAGGATCATGCATATGCACAAATGAGTACATCGTAAAGAATAAGTGTCCAGAGTCGAAGGTTGATTCCTATTCTATCCCTTTTCAAGCTATTCCTTTCTTTGCTGTATACAGTCCTCCTATGCCCCTTCGCTTTTTCTTCTCCAATTAGGTACGTGAGTTATTTTAATAATGTAGTTAATATAAGGAAGGAACATAACGGAAAGGATTTCATCTTTGACTACACCTTTCCGGCCAGTAGCCGAAACCGATGTTACAAGTCCACCAGCTTCTTCAAACTAACTGGCTTCGTCACACATTACAGATTTATCATATTATTTGAATTTACTCAACTATTTACTTTTGTCTGTTTATAAAATCTAAAACAATACTCTATCATCTATACTAACTAGAAGTTTACTATATTTACTAGCTTCGATTTACAACTTTAAGTTGTCTTAAGAGGAATAAGAATCTATGGATTTGAACCGACTGAACTCAATTATGAATTCTGCTTTCACTTGTTAAACGATTTGCATAATGACAAGTTTTCAACTCCTATTTGGTAAAGCATTAATTATATTAAAATTATTTGTATATCTCCTTATATATAAGTCTTCAACAATATGAGCTTATTATAATAAAGTTATTACTGCCTGTTTTGGTTTCCCTCAACTCCATAGTCTCCTTATACATCTTAAATACAAGCTTTTTGCTTTCGCACTTTGGGATAACTCAATAGTCTCTTTATACATCCTTAAATACAAAGGCTCTTTACCTCCATCTCGCCAAGCAGCGTCTTGCAGACTGCGAGCTCCTTGATGAGTTTCTTGGTGGCATGTTTCTCCTTCTTCTCCTGCTTCAGCTTCTCCTTGGCCTCCTGTATGGCATGGATGTTAATTGGCGGCGGCGACATTTGTGTGCCAGCTCCAGCTCCAGCACCAGCTGCCACAGCTGGCGGCGTGGGCGTGCAAGTGCGTGGCGAGGGCATGGCCATCATCTGAGGCTGCTGCTGAGGCGGTGACTGGCACGTCACATTGAGCAGCGCTGTGGGCGAGGGTTGCATCAACACCGGTGCCGATAAGTTGGGCATCGGCGGCTGCAAAGGCGCAGGCAGCGCAGGAGGCGGCGGCGTCGGCGCAGGCGTGGGCGTTGGAGTTCGAGTGGGCGTGACGGCACGCGGTGACATGGCAACAAACTGCATGGCTTGTGGAGGTGGCACAACACCAAATTGGCTCGGTGGCACATAGGCTGTGGCGGCGGTGGGCGTGGCTGTGGTGGCGGCAAAGTTGGTGACTCCTCCTGTTGTTGCCTCCTCCAGCGGTACGCCGCCGTTGTTGTTGCCCAGATGCGCTTGGAAGCGACTTGTGTCGATGGAGTTGTTGTGATGCTCATCGTACGTCGCCGAGGCAATCGAGTGCGCCGGACTACAGAGATAGAGAGAGGGGGATGGAGGGGAGGGACGGATGTGTTTAGCTGAGGCAACGACTTGTTTGCAGTCTTTGGCTCACCTCAGCGGCGCTGGCAAGGATGTCATGGACTCGTCATGCGACGAGTTCAACGACTGCTGTGAGCTGTGCAGCAACAGTTGCTGCTGCTGCTGCTGCTGCTGCTGCTGCTGCTGCTGTTGTTGCTGATGCGGATCGATGGGGCAGAGTTGCTCCATGCTGCCGGCGGAAGCGAGCAGCTGTTGCTTCTCGTTGCCACGTCGCTTGGCCGCGGTGCTGGCATCGCGATCCCGCCGAGACTTGCTGCTGCTGCCACCGCCACTGCTGCTGGCTGCGCTGCGTTTCTTTGGCGGCGGCGCTCGAGTGATGCAGCCGTGGCAATACCACTTGCCACGCGGCACCTTCAGCAGGGGGGGAATGTAGCAGTCGGCGTGATAGGCGCGTGGACACAAGTCACAGTAGATCATCTTGCCAACGGGCGAGGGACGATGGCCGCCACAGACGATGCACTTGCGCTCGTTGGTTGCCTTGTTGACGCACTCATAACAGTACCTAAGAAAGAGTGAGAGAGAAAAAGAAACTCATTAGTTGAAAACAGTAAAAAGTTATCTTACTGGTGGCTAGAGGGGGGAGGCGGTACGCGGCACAGTGCGTGGCGTGGGCGTGGGCGTGGCGAGGAACGTGGGCGGTAGACAAGACAAAAACAATAACGATAACAAAACGCAAAACGACGCGACAAATGTTGTGAGAGATGAGAGCACGAGAGACGAGTTGGAGTTGAAGTTTTAGGTTTGAGTTCGAGGTTCGAGTTCGAGAGATAGATGGGAGATGTATGGGCTGTTGTTGTTGCTTATTGTTGTTGTTGTACTCACCAGTCGCCATCGGGTATGTTGTCCATTTTGGGCTTGAAGCAATAGGTGTGATAGCCCTTGTCGCAGCCATCGCATAGCAGCAGCTTGTCCTCGTTCTCGCCCGACGTGCAGAACTGGCAATTCTGTAAGGAATTTGAATATTTGCAAGAGTTTGTAGTAGTGCCTGAACGTCGTCCCTGTCCCTGTTGTCTCCGGCGTTTCCCGTTCGTTTTCGTTTTCGAGTTTGAGTTCGAGTTTGAGTTCACGTTTGAGTTGCAGTCACTGTCCGTGTCGCTGTCGCTGTTCGAGTTCGATTGCGAGTTGCTGTTGTAGTTGGACTCGACGCAACCATTTTGCGCCAACGCTTTCAGATTGATTTTAATGGTCATTGGCGGGGGCGGGGGCGGCGGTGGCGGTGTAGGCGTCGTTTCTTTTTCCTTTGACTTTTGCTTTGATTTCTTCGGCGTTGATTTCTTTTCCTTCTCTTTGTTCTTCTTGGCTTGCTTTGATGGCTGCTTCTTCTGGGGTGTTGCCTGCTTTTTGGCGCTGCTTTTCTTTTTGTTGGACTTGTTGTTCTTTGTTGTGCGCGTTGCATACTTTCGTGCGCAACATTTAATTGAACCAAGTTGGAGTTCGAGTTGTGTAGTCAGCAGTTCGAGTTGCATTCGAGTTGCATTCGAGTTTGAGTTCGTTTGCGTTTCGTGTTCGTGTTCGGGTCAACAGTGATGGTGGGCAACGGTTACGTTCGTTTAAGCAGGCAAACGGTAACGGGTAAACGGGTAACGGTAGCGGGTATGGCAACAAAAGCATTCAATTGTGAAAACAAATGGCAATGTTTATGTAGGTATGTGTTTTTAGTTGTGTGTGTGTGTGAGTGTATGTAGGTGTATGTGTATGTGTGTGTGAGTATGAAAGCGTTAAATTCGTTTTTTGATTTTTGATCAAAGAGAACACCATTGGAACACCACAAACAACAAACAAGTCAAACATTCAGCGAAAGTGTTAAGAAAGAAAAAGAACAAACAATAAAAACATCGAATTAATTTTCAAGGCACTTAATAAATTTTGTTTTCAATTAAGGACATTTTTTTGGGGGATGCATAAAGAAAAGTACTACATAAGGATAAGTTGATCTACTAAGCTAAAAAAAATAAAATTGAAAATCATGCAACTAAGTAAGAAATCAGTCTAAAATAAACCAAGGAAAAATAACGATCTATAATACTTATTAAACTTTAGTTTTTTACTCTCGTTCATAGCTGACTCAATTTTCTATAATGAAATTAATGAATATTCAGGATCGTAACATAATTTGCTGTACTTGTAGCTTTACGTTTCGAATAGTACAAATAAAAAAGTACAGTGGTTGTCTTTTGATCATAGTTCCAAAAAATTATGGAAAATATCATAAAATTAATTTCAATATATAAATTTGTATCATGGAGATCTTTAAGTGATATTTTAGTTTCCTATTTTGCAATATTCATTGAAATATCCTTCATTTATTCCTTTCATAGCATATCTATAATATATGATTTTCCTAAGTTCTTCTTTGAATTTAGCTATAAAATTGTTAAACTATTGAAATTACTACTTTTTTTAGATAGTACTATTCATTTATCAATACTGATATCTTTTCTGTCTTTTAATTTATATCTTAACGAAAAAACTTTCTAGGGATCAAGCAAGATTACAAAAATGAAAAGTGGTGAAAATAGTTAGTGCATGTGAGTGTATTTGTGTGTGTATGTGTATATATGTGAGTGGAAACTACTTTTGATGTGATGACTACGAGTGTGTGTGTGTATTAAAATGTAAGCCAACAAACTAAGTAAGGAGTAGGAGAGGGAGAAAACTGATTGATTAGTTTCTATGCACCAATGGCAGCTTGCAATGAGGGGGAATATAATGGGAGAGGGGAAACTGGGGGGTGCCAAGCTAAGAGAAAAGCCAAAAGAAGAAACGAAACCGAAAGAATCAACCAAAACAAAAAGAAAAGAGCGCAAACTTACCGCCTTCATAATGCTCTTGTCCCAGGCCACACACGACTCCAACACATACAAAGCCATGGCCAGTTGTGCGGTGGTGTGGGAGCGGGCGACGGCATCTCGCCACTGCACCAGACCCTTGGGTATGTTCTCGATCTTCTCGTCCTTGTCGCTGTCACAGTTGCTCGCTGGCGAGGCGGCACCCGAGCAAGGCTCTAGGGTGCCACCAACTGCTGCGGTTCCATCACAGGAGGCGACACTTGGGGCAGCTGCCGCAGCAGCCGCTGCCAAGGCCATGGTGCGTTCATTGAAAGAGGAGGCATTCAGATTGCTGCCAGGCTGTTGCTGCTGCTGCTGCTGTTGCTGTTGCTGCTGTGCCATCAACTGTTGCTGCTGCTGTTGCATCTGCAGCAGATAAGCCGCGGCGGAGGCAGAATTCTGTGTCTGCGTCGAAGTGTGCTGATTCTGAGCAATCACAGCGAGATGAGCATCACCCGTCTGCGATCCCAGCGGTGGCTTCAAGTAGCGCCGTTCAATGTTCGCCTCGAGGTCTATGATGCGCTCCCTGATCATGGGAATGATGCTGACAAATTCCGCTTCGGTTAGATCCTCCAGCTCTGTGAGATTCAATTCATTCTCGCTGCGCGTGGGCAGCTGCCAATTCTTTAGCTGCATCGAAGCACTCGCAACCTTATCTTCGAGCGACTCGAGTTGCTCCAGCAGCGTCAGCTCAACGCGACGCGCCACTTTGGGATTCCAGTCGCCAATCTTATCCGGTTGCATGTACTCCACGAGTTCCACCTGCGATTCGTTTAGCTTCAGCTGATAGTTGACGCCCAGCGGCTGCTCGAGACCGAGGAAACGCGTCAGATTCTCCTGCAGTTCACGTTCTCGCAATCCCGAGGGATTCAGGGTCTTGAGCAGCTGGCGCAACTTCTGCTCATCGTCCAGTTGCCACCAACCGTAGCGTTGCCGACGAGGCACATAAACCCCGTGGACCTTCTCTGGAAAACCGGCGAGTTTCACTTGCTCCAGGAGTCGATGCTCGTCGGGCGTCATGGAGAGTGGCAGTGGAATGTCAATGGGGATGTAAGTCTGCACGCTGCTCAGCGACATGTTGGCAATGTTGTGGTAATACGCCTGAGACAAAGCCTCATCCAGACGCAGCTCAATCTTGGGCTTGACTTCCGTCACTTCACCTCCATTGTTGACTCCGCCACCGCCCCCGCCTCCCGTATCCGGTGCGACATCAGCGCCCAAACGAAAAAACGAATCCGTTTCGGGTTCCGGTTTGGAGAGCTTCAGTTTCTCCAGCTGTTGCTCCTCATCGGTTGGCTGGCAACGATGAGGAGACGCCAGACCGTTTTTTGACACCGTCGTTAACTTGCCCTGCTCATAGTACTCATCCAGCTTGGCCTGCATCTGCTTCTCGTCCAGGCCGCTCAGCGTAAAGATGCACTCCTGACTGAACTTCGTCGGGTCCACCTTGCACTCCTCCATGGGTATGCTGTAGTATTGCATATTGTTGATCAGATCCCACGGATGTCCCTGCAACTGCAACTGTGCGCTGCAATTCTGATAGCTGGCATAACTGTGCTGCAACTCCTGAGCTACGACGCCACCTTCCTCCGCTGGCAGTTCGCTGATCAGCGGCACTTCACGCTTCACGATCGAGAACCATTTGGGTGTCGCATCCTCGCTGGGGTGCGATGTGGATATGATGATGCAATCATCCTCCTTCTTCAGATCGTCCAGACTGTTGGCAGCGTCCACTTTATCACAGTTGCCATTGCTGCCTCCGATTCCCATGCCCATTCCCAATCCAGTTCCTCCGTTGCTGTTGTTGTTGCTCAGCGTGGGAATCAAGCCTGGTATTGTGGGTATCTTGATCTCAGCCTCAAAGTCGGTTTTCGTCGAGATCACAGTGGGCGGTGGACCCATCAGTTCCATCTCCGACTTGACCTTGATCTCGGGTCGTGCGATAATCGGCTCCACTGGCTTAGCGGGCGGTATAATGTCGTCGTCGTCATCGCCTAGATCCACAATCTCCGGTTCCACTTTATTGATTTCCTGCACATCATCGTCTTCATCATCCTCTTCTTGCGGCGCTTCGTTGGCTACCTCGTGATGCGCCTGCTGCTGCTGCTCCTGCGGCTCATTGGGCGTCTCTGCCTCTTTGTCTTCGTTGCCGTCCACCTCCATGGGCTCTGCTGCAGGTGGTTGCTCCTCAGACGGATGTTCCTCTGCCTCATCAGATTCCGTAGCTGCCTTCGGCTGCTCATTGTTTGCCTCTAGCTTCTTATTCTTCGCGTCCATAACCTCGAGTGCCTCGTGATAGTCGCTAATGTCATTTTGCGCTGACTCCAACGCCTCAATGAAAATGCCACCCGCCTTCGGCAGCTTCCAGTAGCGTCGCCAAAAACGATCCTGTCCGAAGCAGGCTGCGCGTAGCTGATTGGTGCTCTTCTCCAGCGCTTCCTTGCAATTCAGTGAAGCGCGCACAATCTTATCCAGTTTCTTCTGCAGTTCGTCGGCACTTAGGCGATTGTCTTCGTCCTCCTCCACGTTGGTGATCTCCGAGTCGAGATCAGAGAGATCGTCCTCAATGATACTGACATCGTGACTCTGATTGTGGCCATCCTCGTTGATGGAGCTGCGTGCGCCGCTCTTCTTGGCCTGCAGCAGAGCCTCGGCTGTGACTCCTGTAGCTCCTGGAGCGCCAGGAACGCCCGCAACTACTCCAGGAAGTCCTGGGACTCCCGTGACTCCAGCAACTCCAGGAACTCCTGTAACTGGGGTAACTCCAGGAACTCCCGGAATTCCCACTACTCCAGGAACTCCCGCGACTCCTGCTGTAACTGCTCCGCCGTTCTGCTGGAACTCCTCCTTGGCAGGACTTGTTTCAGCAGCTGAAACACCACCAATTGGAGCAGCTTCATTATTACTCGCATTCAACTGTGTCGCATCTCCATCTATTTCCATGGCTTGCGGCTGTTCCCCATCTATGGGTTGCGGCTGCTGTGCATCCTTGTCCTTCTCCTCGTTAGTCTCACTGTTGCCATCTCCAGCAGCTACCGTCTCCCCATCAGCTGCATCCTCTGTTGCTGCACTTGCTTCTGCTGCTGTTGTGGCTGCCTGTTTGCTGGCTTCTGCCTCTGCTTCGGCCTCGGCAAGCTTGGCCAGACGTTCGCGTTCCCGCTCCGCGTCGAGTTTCTGCTGAGCAAGCAGCGCCTGCATCGCTGCCTCGCGTTCAGCCTGCGCCTTCTCGTAGGCCTCAATACGAGCTTTACGCTGATGCAACGCCTTGTACTTGCGCACCTTCATGTCCGTCATGTACTTTTCCTTACGCATTTGGGCGCATGTCTCCAGACTGCCGTCGATCTGGCGCAGCACCGCCTTATTCATCAGCAGATCGTTACACAGATGCGCCAACATCTGTGCCTTGCGTGTGGGATTTAATGCCACGAAGGGGCGATCCTTGAGCGCATGCGACAGCTTCCAGGTGTCGTTCTCATGCAACAGTTTGTAGTACTCGTGATTCTTGACCGAGTGTGTGGCACTCTCCGCATCCAACTGATGATGATCGGGCACACGACGCTCTCGCTCCCGATCCACAGTGATGCCGTGCATCTGACGAATCTCCCCGGTGGCTGTGGCATACAAATAGATGCGCAGTATCTCCGACACATTCGAGTTGGTGATGTCCGCATTGCGCAGCGATTGACCCAACAGCGTGGTGTGTCTTCCCGGATTCGGCACTCCAGGATCCTCAATGGCGCAGACCAGCAAATGCGTCATTACGGACAGAAGTTCCTCCTCGGCATCTGCATTGCTGTCACTGATCAGCGCATCGTGTAGATTCTGCAGCGATGGCAGCGATTCCATGTCGAATCCGAGAGTCTCGCCAAAGTTGTGCAGGAACTCAAAGACCATCAGCAGATCCGCCATCGCCTGACCAGGCAATCGATTGCCTGCAATGCGCTCCAGTTCCGGCACTGACAACTCCTGCGGCAATTCAGAGTCCTCGTTGGGTTTACGTATCAGCTGCAGTATCTCAGCATCTCGCTTTCGCTCCGCCATGCGACGTTCTCGCAATATCAGACGATCGAGCACCAATTGATGTTTTTTCTTCTCGCGCTCCTCAAACTTGCGACGCAACTCTAGCATCCTTATGAGATTCATGTGCTGGCGACGACGCTCACGCTCCTACAAGTTTGTGAAGTTTTAGTTAAATTAGTGGAAGTCAATTGTGGGGGACAATCATTTGGTTAATTAAACTTACCATTTCAGCAGCTAACAGTAACTCCTTTTGCTTCTGAAGTTCCTGTTCAAAGAAAAAGATGTATATGAGATTAGTAAAAAATCCTGCATTGTTTGATTCGGAATCAAGGAAAATTTGCAAGGGATAAGCTAATTTTGAAGTAGAAACATTCAAATTTGGAGATGAGCTAGAATCTAGAAGCAAATCATTCTGCGAAATTTATAAACCAAAGAGCTGACAAACTTGAAAGTATGTAAAATAATACATTTCATGGGAGAAGTAATAAAAAGGAAAGTGAATTATGTCCTATTAAAATAAAGATACAATTTCGATATTTGTCCCTATCAATATACAAAAGATCGGACTAAGGTAACATTCAAAAAAGGAATGTAATTATAAATCTTGCGAAAATCATAATAAACAAAAGGGGAAGTATATGATCTATCAAAATAAGGACAGAATGGTTTTTTCTTTCTTAACTTATGAATACAAGGCGGAAAAGATTGAACTAAGAGGAATATGCCAAACAATAAATTATATAAGCAAGGTTGAAGCGGGAATTGAGGATCTTTCTAGGGTTTAGCTTTTGTACCTGTTCCTTAGCTAGTATTGCTTCCTGACGTCGCTTCTCTTTCTCCTGCAGCGCATGGAAAGCAAAGAAGAATGCCAATTTGAGCAAATTTGCAAATGAAACTGAAACCTAAAGACAAATATATAATAAAAAGGCAACTCACCTGCTGCTTCTTGAGTAACTCTTCCTGCTTAAGACGATCCAGTTCCTCCTGACGCTTCTTGCGCTCCTGAAAGGCAGAAAGAAGGATATATTAGCATGCCAGTTGTCAAGGCATTCAAACGTTCTCAACGTACCTCGATGGCCTGCTGATTCTTCAGCTCCTTCTCCTTGCGCTGCTGCTCCAGCTTGGCGTTCTTCTCCTGCCTGGCCTTCTCCTTGTTGCGAGCCAGCTCTTCCTTTTGCTGCTTCTTGGCATCGCGCATTGCCTGCTGCTGCTTGGCAATCTCAATGCGCTGCTCCACGTTCAGCGTTTGACGCGTGAATACTTTCAGATCTTCCAGCCGCTTGGCCACATCCTCGTCCGTCATGCGTATGTATTCACCATCATTGGCATAAGGCGGCGGCGCAGGCTGCAGGAATGAACCTACAATGGCACGAGCTGAGAAGCTAAAGTTCTCGCGCGTCAAACTCGAAGGCTGCTGCTCCAGTAACTAAAGAGATAATAGAGAAAAAAGTTGTGTTCAGTCGCAGTTCGAAAGTATGTTTGCTTCTCTAGGCATTAATTACAAAAATGCGCCCTACAAACTCACAGCAAACACTTGGCCAATGGTCTTCAGGGGCAGCGTGCTCCCTGGCGCATAGTAGGTGACCTCGCCCCGGATCTGTCCCTGCTTGGTCAGGCCACGTATGACGGTGTCTCGCTTCCAGCCCAGTTCGAGAGGCACTCGCAGCTCGGCCACGTTGAGTATGTTGGCATCCTCGCTCTCTGACTCCGATAGTCCACTTTCGGCAGCGACGCTCTCCGAATCCGTCGAGGTTTCCATGTGTGCGTTCGCTTCGCTCAAAGCCAGTCGTATCTTTTCCTGCAAAGTGCAATAAAGTTAAAGTGTGTGCAAATAGACTGGTAACATTTAGAGTTCGTTTCTCAGTTTAAAATTAAGCGAGTGTTACAAATTTAAAGTTCAGTTTAAAACATTTCAGCACTTTTATCGTCACTAAGTTCATATAAGAGTAAATAGATAATAACTTGTTCATAGTAAATTTAAGAACTGAGCATTAGCTGTTTTAAACAAGTAGGAAAGCTACAGTCGAGTGTACTCGACTGTAAGATACCCGCTACCCATTTTGAATAAAAAATAAAAATACTAAAAATATACAAAATGGTATATTTGATATATCCATATAATACAACATTCAAAATATACCGTAGACGGCACAATATACCAGTTTGTCAACCAAAGCAACTAAGACCCCTAGTAAGTAGGCGTTTGTGCCCATACAAAAGTATTTCTTTAATAACTTAGACAATTTTTATCTAATCGCAACTAAAATTTCAGGAATCATAAATACTATAGTAATTATTGTATATACCAACTTGTATATTCGGAACTCTAGCTTTAAAATTACGCTTGTTACTCGATTTTTTTGATTTACGGGGGCGGAAGTGGGCGTGGCAAAAATTTGAAACAAACTTGATCTGCGTGCAAACATCTCTAGCTCTATCTCTTAAAGTCTCTGAGATCCAGTGTTTCATACGGACAGACGGACAGACAGACAGACAGACAGACGGACATGGCTATGGGTAGCGGGTATAAAAATCCTTCTATCCTTCTATGTTTAAATATCTTGGCTAAGTAATATAGCTTAATCTGTGTACGGCTTCCTCACTGTCTACCTGTGTTTCGTATTGAACAGATAAAATTGTTACTAAAAGATATACGAAAGTTAGAAGGTTACTTAGAAATGAAACGAGTTGAAAAGCTTTCTGCTCACATTCCTCAATAACTGCCTCTTTACGTTTTCAGCTTCTCATCGAAAAAATAAAATAATAACTAAAATATAGCCGACATTTAGGTGGTTACTTCGAGATGAAACGAGTTCAAAAACATTCTGTTCCTCTTTCTCAAATACTGTCGGTGTTTTTACATTTTCAGTTAGTAATTTGAATTTTTCTATTTACAATGAACTTGGTTCTTTTCACTAAACTGTCCCATAAACATAATAATCCTACGTTTCAAGTGCAACTTACAATATCTGCGCCCTGTTGCAGCAGCTGCTGTGTGGCAAGCATGGGCTTCAAGCCGACAGCACGCGATTGCGCCAGCAGCGAGGCCACCGTATTCTTCTTAGGCTTGGATACGCCACGTCCCAGATTGCGTGGACGTCCCTCCTTGTACGTGGAGGAGCCAGATCCCGAGCCTGATCCCGAGCTGGAAGTGCCCGATGCGCCAGGCAAACCGCCAGCAGCAGGTGAAGGCGATGCACCGCCAGCGCCGCTGCCGCTGCCCGAGATGGAGCCACCTGGCATGCCACCAGCGCCGCCCAAGGCAGCCGTAATTGAGCTGAGACTCTGCAGACTATTGGCACCGCCAGCTCCAACTCCTTGCGCCTGATATTCGCTGGCCAGATTGCCCAATGTGGCTGAGGCAGTTGCGCCCGCTGCGGCGCCAGTTGTCGCCGTGCTGCTGGTGCTGCCGCTGCTCTTGTCCGAGGGCTTCATCGAGAGATTCAGAGGCGCATCGAAATCATCGATGGTGATGGGATTCGAAGCGGAGCCAATGGCACCGCTCGCCGGCATCGTTGTGTTCGCCTTCAGGCTGAGATTAACGCCGCCAGCAAGCGATGGATCCCCGGTAAGATCGTGCAGCTCCTTGGCGCAACCTTTGCTGGACAGATTGTAGGCGCCATTCGAGGTGATTGTGGGCGGCAACTTGATCACTTCCACGCGATCATTGGACGCATTCTGGCTGTGACTCTGCTGCTGATTGTGCGTCTGTCCTGTCGCCGATCCCGCTGAGCCTGCGGTGCTCGTCACCGTCGACGACGACGACGACGACGAAGCTGCTGCCGATGGCGTCGATGAACTGACCGCCTTGGATACGCTACTCAACTGATCCATGGGACTCAAGCCGAGGGCACTCATCGGCATGCCAGCTGCTCCCAGCATGCCGTGGAGATGCTGTTGCTGTTGGGCGGCTGCTGCCATGGCGGCGTATTCCATCTCGAGGCGGGCACGCTTCGCTGGACTGAGGCCTGGAAACGCAAGCAGAGAGGAAATTGCATTTGTTGTGCTTTCAAGATCCTTTTGCTGTTGTTGTTGTTGTGGTGTCAGGTGTTGTTGTTGTTGTTGTTGTTCTGCTTGGTGTTGTTGTTTCTGTGTGGACTGTTGTTGTTGTTGTTCTGTTTCGGATATGGTCTTCTTGCGACCGCGCGAGTTACTACCGGGTATCTTGGGGCCCACGATGCTGGACGTATACTTGATAATCTCCGTGTCCGGCGGCAATCGAACGCCCAACAACGATGGATGCTCGCTGCTGCTGCAAGGGAAGAAGAAATAGAGATTAGTTGGGGATTAAAAATTATAAATTTAGTTGTAAGACTATAGGATACAACTTAATACAGCTTTATCTCACTTAATGGCAACATATGGCAACTTAATACAGCTTTATCTCACTTAATGGCAACATATTAGAATGAAAAAATGAGCCACCAAGTGAAGCAATCAAAATATTTATATTGTTTACCATTTATTTCGTTATAACTAAGCATATTATGAGAATAAATGAATTTAATTTTGTAATGCGGAATAAAATTTAAGACACCTCGCTTAACGGCCACAGTTGCAACCCAACCAATAGGCTTTTAAGTGAAGCACTCGAAATATTTATTTTCTGAAGACATGAAATCAAATCAATGTAACATTAAATGTACACTTCGCTTAACGGCCACAATTTGAGGCATAACAAATATGTTAAGTTTATAATAGAAATATTTCTGTTTTCTCTAGCTTTTCCTTAGTTAATTGAGGGAAATATGTTGTTACATTAAAATGTGAATACATCTATTTAAATACAACAGCCACAATATGGAATATAATTAAATCAACTGTATCTCACTCAAGGGCGACAACTGGAATCCAGAAAATAAGATGTTGCGAGAATCAATGATATTCTTGTTTCCTTTCCTATTTCTTATAACATATTTTTTAAGTGACCCTTAAGTTTAATGAATATTTTATAAAAGTTAATAGAATTAACTGTAGCAATATAATTCGATTTGACAGAAACCGCGCTTAACAGCCACAACTTAAATTTAGGCTGTTAAATTAGGCAATGAAATATTTCATCTTTTTTTAACATTCACTGTTAAGTGAGCAAAATATGCCGCTAAGCGAATATTACGTAGGCATTAAATAAAACTAAAGGAGCGTCTTCTCACCTGCTCATCATGGCCGCATTGCTCATGTAATCCTTGGCGCTGCCTTTGCTGCTGCCACTGCCCGCTGTCAGCGTTGAGCTAGGCAACTGTTGCTGCTGCTGCTGTTGTTGTTGCTGCTGCTGTTGCTGCTGCTGCTGCGTGGGATGAGCCGAGGAGGTGACTGTGGCACTGGGCGTCACGCCAGTGCTGGCTGCAAATGCATTCATGGCCGCCTGCATGCTCTGCTGTGGCGTCATGCCGAGAGCACCAAATTGTGACAACGAATTCAAGGCATTCAACGATGGATTGTTCTTGTCTCGATCCCGGTCACGATCTCGCTCCTTGCCCGAGCTGCTGCCCGATAAGCTGGCGTGTGGCGACATTGACATGCCAGGATGCATGCCGCCCAAAGCAGCCGAACTGGAGCTGACATTTGTGCTCGTTTTGCTGCTGGACATGATGCCGGAGTTGTTGTTGCCGCTGCCGGCGCCGGCGCCGCTGTTGCTCAGACTCATGGCCAGATTGGAGAGGCCATGGGCATGCAATGAGGCGCTGTTGCTGCTGCTCGACTTTTTGCCCGAGGAACTGTTTGAGCTGCCGGACATGCCGCCCACACCAGAGCCGGAGGCTGCTGCTGCCACCGCCTGCATGGCAAGCAGTTCCTTGTGCAGCGTCACCGGATCGTAGGCAGACCCAGGATTGCTCGCCAAGCTGCTGGCGCTGCTGCTGCTGGTCATTGTCGAGGGTTTGCCATAAGCGCTGGCCGTGCTCTGCAAAGTGAAATCCATTTAGTAATCCATATAATCGAATAAACATCCACCTTCAATACTCACCTTATAGCCACCGTGTCCGCTGCTGCTTGTGGAGATGGCCGAGCTGCTGCCCGTGCTCACCGTGGGTTGCATTCCGCTGCCGGGCAGTCCAAAGCCATGCATGCTGGCCAAAGCTGCGGCTGGATTATTGGCTGCGGCTGCTGCTGCAGCTGCTGCCGCTGCATTCAGGCTGTTGGCCAGATTCTGTTGCTGTTGCTGCTGCTGTTGTTGCTGCTGCTGCTGTTGCTGTTGCGCTGCCCTCTTCTCCTTGCGCGACTTGTTCGACTTGCTGCTCGAGCCAACGCCACCGCTATTGCCACCGCTTCCAGCACCGCCTACGCCCACCATGCCAGCAGCGCTGCCCGCTCCTGCATTGCCTCCTGTGGCTCCTGCTCCCATTGCCATGGCAGCGGGTCCGAAGGCGGCTGCGAGATCGGGATGCGGAAACGGTGACAGACCCGAGGCCTGCAGACGACTGAAGTAGTCCTGGGCAGCCAGCTGAGCCATCGACCACCAGCCTGTGAAAATATAGTTGACAGCATGTTAATATAAGATAATTATGTTAGACCTACTACCTATTGCGTTCCTAATTCTATCACTCAGTCAATACTTTCCGGTATTTTCATATACATCTTTGCAGTAAAAAACAAGTAAGAAAGTTACAGTCGAGTGTGCTCGACTGTGATATACCCGCTACCCATTTTTAATAAGGGCAAAATATTGCGGTATTATTTTCAAAATATACCGAAAATACTAAAAAAAATACTAAAAATATACCAAATAGTATATTTGGTATATTGATATAGTACCGCATTCAAAATATACCATAGACGGCACAATATACCAGATTGTCATCTAAAGCAACTAAGACCCCTAGTAAGTAGGCGTGTTTGCCCATACAAAAGTATTTCTTTAATAACTTCGACAATTTTCATCTGATCGCAACCAAATTTTCAGGAATCATAACTATTATAGTAATTATAGTATATACCAAAATTCGTAACTCTAACTTTAAAATTACGCTTGTTATTCGATTTTTTTGATTTGCGGGGGCGGAAGTGGGCGTGGCAAAAATTTGAAACAAACTTGATCTGCGTGCAAACATAACAAATGCTGTCGAAAAAAAATTATAGCTCTATCTCTTATAGTCTCTGAGATCTAGGTGTTCATACGGACAGACGGACGGACACACAGACGGACAGACACACAGACGGACAGACGGACATGGCTAGATCGTCTCGGCTGTTGACGCTGATCAAGAATATATATACGTTATAGGGTCGGAGATGCCTCCTTTTAACTGTTACATACATTTCCTGTCGGCACAAAGTTATAATACCCTTCTACCCTATGGGTAGCGGGTATAAAGAGCAACCTTTTAAGTCTTTCCGCTTAGGATATGGCTTCCCAATTAAATCAGTTAGTCAGTAAAAAGAATTTAATACTATTATCAAATATTAAGTTGTTAGTTACATGTCTATGCTCCAGCTCTTACTATTAATAAACCAAGTATTTGATTGTCTACACTGTTTAACACTGCCAGCCTTTCCAGTCTTACCGTTTAGGTGTTGCGTTCGTAATTATATCAATCATTAATATTACTAACATTGATATTACTAACTATCAATCATTAATATTACTAACATTGCCATTACTAACATGTCTATGCAGTGCAAAAATCGCAACCTCCTTGGTCTTACCGCTTAGGATATGCGTTGCCAATTAAATCTGTCAGTCAGTAAACAGTATTTCAAGTGTTTCTTCGTAATATAGATAATAATAAAGTTTCTATTTACATGTCTATGCTGTGTAGCCATTGCAGTCTTCTAAGTCTTACCGCTTAGGAAATATATTCCTAATAATATCATTTATTCAGCAAGTAAACAATATTTTATGCTACTTTGAAATTGCTGCCTTCTAGGTACTACCGATTAGGCTTTGAGGCGTTAATTCAAGGAGTCAGTCTGTCATTAAACAGAATTTTCAGTTTTCGCGTAAATAAGAATAACAAAAATCAGTAATAAGAGAAACTATAGTCAATATATGTTAATATATCTCGTAATCCAGACGAAGATCTAAGCAGATTTGGCTGTTCTTTTGCTAAACGATACTTTTTACATGTTAAATTATATTTCGATTATTTGTAATTCGTAAATTTGCTGTATTTTAATGCCATTTATCGCCCTGTTGACCCAATTCCAACTTTATGACTTTCCTCCTTCTGTTTTATATTCCAACAGAAATATATTCACAATCGAATTTTCTTGTTCCTTAGTTTTGAGGTTGATCAGACTTATGTTTGAAACTTATGACTGATTATCTTGCCTGCCATCTTGCACTTTTCCCTTTTAGTCTTGTCCTCATTATACTTCCTGTTCCATCCATTAAGTTTAAGGAGTATCTAAGAGTCCAATATAGCTGTCCTCACTTTCTTAACTTGCTTTCTTTGCTTGTCACCCGCAGTTGCTAAGCGTAACTTCTTGCACTTTAACACCATCTCCTTCATTATCATCTTCCATCTTCAACTGACGACTTCCTCTTTATGTGGTTCTCTTGTGTGTTGTGTCGATGCCGACATTTTACTCACTTGCTGGATGCAGACCTGCCAGGCTGGCGGCCTGTGAAGCGGCCACTGCCATTGTGCTCTGATGATGATGGGCGCCCGCAGCTGCCGCCGCAGCCGCTGCCATCGAGGAGTAACGGTCATTGGCAGCCGCCGCTGCACCCGCAGCATTTGGCAGCAAACCCAAACCGGCGGCTGCGGCTGCATTGAACTGCGAGTTGAAGAGTGGATTCGATGCAGCTGCCGCTGCTCCGCTTGCATCGCGTCCCCAATACGCTGCAGCAAAGAAAAGAGACCAAAGATAAGTTAATAAAACGGAGTGCAACTATTTAAACTAGTCTTCGTCTTCGTTTTCGTTTTCGTCTTCGTCTTACCAAAGAGCGAGGCGGCATCTAGCAGTCCGGTGGGATCGTGGGGATTTCCAGCTCCGGCGCCGCCGCCAGCACTGGAACCGCCGCCGCCCTTCCCTCCGTGATTGTTTGAGTTTTTGCCATCGTTGCCGCTGCCATCGCCGGCATTTTTGTTCATGTTAAAGTGCAAATTGTGTGTTGACCTTCTTTATATTTGCAGTTTGTTTGCTGTTTGTTGTTTGTTAGTGCCGTGTTTGCTTCCCTTGTTCTTTCTACACTTATCTGTCAATTAGATACAAGTTGAGAATATTAATGAATTAGTCAAGTTATTTAGAAATATATACTTTGTATTCAATTTTAACTGATTAATATTAATGTATTATTATTAATAAGGAATTTCAAGTCAATATCGTTATGGTCTTTTAATTTGATTTATCTTAATATACATTTACTAATATTTTATCAAATTCTAAATGTGTAGAAATAAACTATCCGATTGATATAGAACAAAAACTTTAAATAATCCTATATACCATCTCTTATATCTTAGAATATAACATTATATCTACGATTAAAGAACGGCAAATAATCCTATTTCCTGTATCGTAACTCCTTTAGTTGTATAGTTTGAAGTATTCACTTGTAGTTTAACAAATTTAAATCACCGTTAAAAAAGCAATCCTTTTCCTCCCTCGCACTCCCACTTTCTGTGCTCTTTATTACATTTATTAATTAGTTTAATAACATCATCACTTCTCTTTCTTTCTCTGACTCTTTCCCTCTCTTTCTTGCATTCATTTGTTTATATTGTATGGTAATTAAATGCTTTACACAATTGCCAACAACAATTTCACCTCTCTTTTAATCCCACCGCTCTCTCAATTTAGCGTGTTTTTTTTTCGCCTGGCAATGCCATGGCAGCGGCTGTGTGTGCGAACGTAAAACACAAAGCAGAAAACGCAGAAACATGAAAAGCAAAACAAAACTACAAAAAAACTACTATACATCGCACACACACACATGAGACGCAAACGGAAGCATTATTTTTGAGCGTGTTGAGTGCGCTCTCTCTCTCTCAGTTCGCTCTCTCACGCACCACTACACCTGCATGCAGGCGAAATATCAGAAAATAGAGCGAATTAATAGCGTCGCACGCGGCGAAAACGAATTGTACAAACAAGAAATTGCACAAATGGACAAATGCAGAGTGAGTGCAATGACAAGTTATAAATGAAATGTTAATAACAAATGCACCAAACACTCACACTCACATAGAATAAACTCACTCTCTTTCTCTCTCTTTCGCCGCTCTCGCGACTCGACCGCTGCGGCGAATGATGCGATGCATACATAAAGCGAATTCACGTTTGCATAAAAAACTGAAACTGTGTGTTTGCGAGACGTTGTTAGTCGTTGTTTTATAAATTTCATTCATAAAAATTTTTGCAGCATACAATCTTGTTGTCTGCTTCTGCTGCTTGCTGCATTTGCATTTCACACATTTTTTACACTGCCCACGGACGACGTCACCATCGACGACGCCGCTGACTAAGCGCCGACTGAGACGCAGACAGACTGTCGGCCTTTTTTCCTTTTGTATTTTTTCTTCACTTCACTTTTTTTTTTTTTTTTTTTCTTTTATTGTATTAGCATTTGCATTTATTGTAACCGGCAGCTGCTTTCTTGATGCAATGAAAACAACACTATAGCATAGTTTTGTGGTTAATTACATTTCACATACAATTTCAGCAATTTTCACTGCCTTTTATCATCCATTAGTAGGAAGAAAACCACAATTGAAAGTATTTACTGGTAAGCTAAGCGGCGGCGGTAGCGAAAAAGCAAACCAAATATCTGTGGGATAACGCGGCGACTGAGACACTGAGAGAACGACACAAAAGTGAGACAAACAAAAACGGCCGCCGTGCGTTACAAGTGGAATTGAAACACGAGAGCCGTGGCGGCGGCAGCGCAGCGCGCGAATGCCATAGTGAGAGAGAGAAGAGAGTGTGAGTATGAGAGGCAATGAATGGACCGACCAACCGACCGGTGTCGACGCTAACGCAGACGTCGACGTCGCGTCAATGCTTTTTCACAGTGGTTGATAATTACAGTTTTGTTGTGTGTTGTTTTTTTTTTTGCAGCATTCGTTTTGCGCAAAAAAGAAAATGCATATTTTTATGAATTAATCATTTTAATGAACACACGTTTAGCAGGCCGAGTGCCACAACAAAGGTGCAACCCATTTACAGATTACTGTTGTATGCTGCTGCTTTTTAATAACAGTTATTGCGCTTTCTTGCTGCGCTGTCACGCATCAGCCGACAGATGTGTCTGCTTATCACAGTGGTGGGGGGAATTGATTAAAGTAGGTGCAAAAAGTAAAAGCCAATTTAGAGCAACAAAAATACGCACGCATAAAACAATACCAATATAAAGTTGCTGCTACTGCTGCACAGTGGGACATCGCTTGGGTCAAAGGCAATAGTTTATACCTACACGTGCGTGTGGTTGTGTGTATGTGTGACAACAACAATAAGAACGCGCTGCTAAAGCGCGTTGGCAATATGATTCAAGCATTTATCTTTGACGCGCTGTCACCACAGACAACGTCGACAGCGCTAGCAACAGCGACGTCGACGCCGACGCGCTGCTTCTGAAAAGGTGCGCGCAGCGTGCGTATAGGAAAGAGCGGGAGGCAGCTAAGCGAGTGTCGTTGCTGTTGTTGTTGATTTTTTTTGTTCTGCTTCGTTTTTCGCTAACTTGACGTGTAGATATACACACACACAAGCACACATACTTTCAAGCTAACGATTGGCAGTCTGACTCTCTGCCTGACCGACCGCACGACGACTAACCCCAGCCCCCCTCGCTCTACCGCACTCTGCTCACACACACCATGTTGTTGTTGTCGTTTCAATATTTGTGACTGACAGAGTACAAATGTGAAATTCTTTTTATTGTGTGCTTTGCCCCATGCTGCTGCTGCTGCTGCCGATGGCGTATATCTAGCCCCATTCCTCTCCCCACCCTCGCTCCCGCCACCCTTCACACTCGACGCTGTTGTTGTTATTTTACTTTTTTCTTTTTGCTCTTGATTATCTCTAGTTCAATTGGCAGTCGCCGTCAGTCTGAGTGTGAATGTATTCGTGTGTCTCTGTGTATGCGTGTGTGTGTGTTTGCTTGTATTTGTATTTGTATTTTGTTGTGTATCTTTGGCAAACGCCGCAGCTTTTGTGTTATACACACAAAAACAACAACAAATTCGCTTGGCAGCGGCAAAACGAATGCCAAATGCTAATCAATTCCAAAGTTCTCGTTATTTATTTGTTTAATTATTCGTCATAAGCAATTGAAATCGTTTCTGTTGTTTTTAATGGAAATTGTTGATTCTAGCATTATATAATTAAGAGAGCCATTAATTACATTGTTGCATGTGAGTATGAAAAGTGAATGTTCGCGTTTGATTCGCACAGCAAGGCAACCGCTGAGCGAGTCTATACATGTCTACCCCCTTCCCCACACCATCTCTCTCACACTTTATCACACACTTGACAGGAGAGCGCGAGTGCTTTAGTTGTGTTGGTGAGTTGCTTTGATTATTGGCTGCACTCGTCCCTTTAACGCGTTTCAATTCCAACTGTGGCGCAAGCAAACAAACAAACACACACACTTGCACAACAAGGCAGACATGCATATTTATGTGTGTTCTTCACTTGTTCGCGCGGCATTCGTTGATCATCTTTGACTACAGTACACGCACACGCACTCACACACTCACACGCACTCATACTTGTGCATTTGTAATTTTGCTGGCATTCTTGGGGATTTAGATTTTAGGTACATGTCGTCGTCGTCGTCGACGTCGTCATTGCGTCTTCTCCTTCTTCGTGATTGTTGTTGCTGCTGCTGCTGCTGCTGCTAACCATGCGTTGCGCCGTCTTTTGATTGTTGGCGGCTTTATAACGCGCCGACAATTTTCAGTTCACTTTTTGCTTTTGCCTTTTCTCATTACTCAAAGTTGACTCCGACAACAGAGCAAGCAACCAAGCTAGCAGAAGCGAGAGGGAGAGCGACAGAGACAGAGGTGGAGTGAGCTGACTCTTGTTCGCATGCTTGTTTGCTGCTTCATCTTCATCGTCGTCGTCGTCGTCTTCTTCGCAGCGAGGTTATTGACTCAGCGCAAGTAACAGACAGAGACGGCGACAGCGACTGCGAGCAGAGCAAAGACGCGCAGAGCTTGCGAAGTCGACGTCATCGCGATCTTCTGGTTCTTCGCTCTCGCTCGTTTTAGTCGTCGATTCTCTGGCCCACTTCTGCATCAGCGTTGCAGTCAGTTGCAGCAACAAGTTCAGTTTTGCCCCCATCCGACGCTTTTTGCCCTCTCCTTCGCTTTGCCATTGACCTTTGACACTTGTGAATCGACAATCGACTTGTAATTGCATTCCCATCTCCAATACTTATCGATTAACTGCAATAAACACATTTTCACACCTCTCAGTCGATAGCTCTCTTTAAGTGTCATTAAATTAATTAAGCACAATTCTTGCACTTGTTGCAATTGCAATGTGCAAGTTTTGCACGCAATCAATCAATAAAATTCAAACCCATTGATGCATAATTGAATTTGATGAGAGGTTTCTGAAGTGAGATAAATCACATTACAAAAGATTACCTAGAATTATAGGTAATTATAAAACCAGATTACTATCTGATTATTACTTGAAATAAAAGCTACAATTCTAGCATTTTTTTAAACTTGACGAAAATTACTTTTTAGGTTAAGTTAAGATAAAGAGAAATGAATATAACATAAAATACTTTGAAAAGTTCTGATTTATTTTAATTATTAAGTATACAACTCTTATTAAACACATAAATAAAGTTTAAATTAACAAAGTATACATATGTATTTTTTTATTTATGTTTTATGTACATTTTATCATATCGTAAACTGTGAAAAATGCTAACAACAAAGCTGGAAAGTAAATACTTAAAGTGAAGACTAAGATTAATTTTATTGACGCTAATTTGATAAAGAACAGACAAGCTATAATGCTAGCTATGAAGTGTTGAGGGTCTTAAATTCTTTATGTATATCATATTTTGTTAAAAGAGTTACTTCAATAGCAGTAAAATAAATAAGCAAAGTGAAGACAGATTTCTCATGGAATTGGATTGACACTAATATGATGTCTATCAATAATAGTCAAGCTAATATAACTACTATATAATATTTTCTTGGTAGATAAAGTGGCCTACCCTATAATTATATAAACATGATTGACGCTAATATGCTATCTATCACTTGGTAATAAAACAATAATGGTAATGAGCTAGCTTAAAGGAAAATATAAAACTATTTGCCAAATCATTTACTTTGCGTTTTACACAGCAAAAACTTCTGGATGGCAAAACAATCTGAGATAAAACCTTGTTTTTTTTATGCAAAGTAAATGAAAAGCTGCGATTCGCTGTAGGCAATGTTTACTGTAAAACTGCTAATTCTGTTGTGGTTCTCGTTCTGCACACAATATGAGTAAAAGGGCGTGAGAGAGCGAGCGAGAGAGTGAGAACGAGAGAGAAAGACAGATTGTTGGGAGGTCGAAGCCTAAACAGAACCGGAATAAAATGAAATGGATTTCAGTGCAGCAACAAAAACAACAGCAAAAAGTCGAGGAAGAGGAAGAGAAGTAGGAGGAGGTGTCATTTGGGGGAGTGTGTGTGTGTGTGTGTGTGAGTGTGTGCGGGGAAGAAAGAAAGAGAGGGGTGGGAGGGATTGCGAGGGCGAAGACGAGTTTTGCTCGTCCACTTGTTTTTTGGTGTTGTACACATTATTATCAAGGATATCGCTAACCAGTTGGCGGTCGGTTGGCAAGGGGGAGTGAAGGAGGAGCGAGCAGGGGAGGTGTTGGGTTTGTCGGCTGCGCGCGCTCAACTCAAGGAAATTGTGTAAAAAAAGGACGAACACACACACACATACACACACTTGAATTGTAAACTCTGAACCGAAACGGGTCTAGAGCGTGGCGAGGGAAGGGGGAACGTTGGGTCGGCTTGGGTCAGAGTCGTAGTCGTAGTCGGCATCGAGAGTCCCAGCCAAAGCCACACACACACACACACACACACACACACCCACACAAGGACACACGTTGCGTGGGTGGCACAGCACATAAAAGCAGGCGACAGCGCTGAGAGCGAATAGAGCAGGGGAGGAAGAGGGGATAGCTGTAACGAACCCAAAACCGAAGCGAAGGGAAACAGCAAAACTAAAATTGAAAATGGCAACGACGCCGAAAGGGGAAAAGGCAATAACAACAACAGCAGCAATACCAGCAGTAGCAGCAGCAGCAGCAGTGACAGTGACAGCAGCGACGTTGGCAGAGCAAGAAGAAGAGTAGTAATAACAACAACAACTGCCAACTACGGCAAACGACAGCAGCAACAACGACAACAACAACAGCAAACAAATGAATTTATGCAGCCAACAGCAACTCAACTCAACTCACTCGCAGTCGCCTTTATTGTAGTTGTTGTAGTTGGATATTTATGTAACGGTGAAATAGTTGTTGCTTGTATTTGTAGCTGTCGCAGTGGTAGCAGGAATACATGGAGAAGGCGAAGGAGGCGAATGTAGTAGGAATGCATGGGAAAGGCTCAAAGTGGAATGAGAGCGCTAGCGCGCTCACGACGACGACGACGACGACGACGACCCATAAATTAGAGTGAGAGCAAAACGCACACACGAAGGAGCGCCACGACGCCGACGAACGAACCGACAGACAGACAGACGAACAAACGAACGAAACGACAGCGAGTGGGAGAGTGCGAATTGAGAGAGTGAAAGAGCGAGTGAGTGAACAAATGCAGCATCGTCGGCGACGGCGGAGGCGAAGCGAAGGTGGGAAAAGCATTGACGTATTTGCCATTTGCAGCGTCGCCTGCCCCCACTCCAAAACTTAAAAGCGAGCTTCGGGCTATGCCAGTAACAACAACAACAACAACAATAGCAAAGAGTGCAAGTAGCACAGCAGCAGGCAGGCAGGCAGGCAGCATCTGTGCCAGGCCTCTGCCTCTGTCGCTGCCTGACAGCAGTTGGAGCAAGTACACAAATGCAAAAACAAACATAAATGCAGCGGCCAGGCAGAGTGTGGGGAGTGCAAAAAGAGAGAGAGAGCGAGGTAGAGAGTGCCGAGTTCAGAGTGGAGAGAGTGCAAAGTTCGCACCGTGTGTTGAGGGGGCGACGGCGGCTTTTGCGGCTACACAGAATGCACTCAAACAGCAGCACAGCACAGCAGCAGCAGCAGCAATAACAACAATGCTGATAACGTTCATCCCAGTGGAAGCCTGTGTAACAGTGGCCACTGGTCACTGCAATCAGAGTGAAAGAGAGACAGATACGGTGAGGGAGGAAGAGGTCTGTGTGATTGGACACTGTCGCATTGTAGCTTCACGTACTGTAAAACAAAATGTGGTAGGTGCTTAAAGCTCGTGGCAAGCAGCACAGCACAGCACACGCTAATCATATTTCATGCTTCTTGCGTAATCAACAAAATTAAGACAGGGCAGCAGGCAGCGATAGAATGTGTAGAACAAAAAGAGACAGCAGAGGTCAAGCATGTGAATAAAATTTAATAGCTTCAAATATGGTCACACTGTGAGTAGAGTTATTCACAGGAAACAATGACAATTTATGACATTCACACATTCTACGTACATATATTGATTTACTTTATGGTATCATATCATTTCTGGGATAATATAGTTTTTATTGTTTTTATGTCAATAGCTTCCTTTACTTTTAGCTTTTTTTTTAAATTAAATTTTGATTTTTAGCTCCTTATTTTTTATTTTTTTTTAATTACATTGTCATCAGAAAATACTTTTCAATTTTTATAGTTTTTTATACATTAATATAACTATTAAATTTAAAGAGAAGGAACAGCTTCTAAAAAATGTATTTGAAATTCAACTCATCTTTAGCTTTATCTTATCTAGAGACCATATAAAGGGTATAAACTGGTATTAAAATATTAAACGCTTGCTATTCAACAAGATATATGAGCTGCCAAAACGAAATATTCGGCATTTTATGGAAAGTTTAATTAGGAAAAAAGTTTAAAAAGTTGCGTCAACGATATGCTTGAAATGAGAAATAACTTTTCAACGAGTCTGTCTCCTAGTTCCCTATCTTTGCTTTGCTTTGCTTGACGCAAAAGCTTTTAAATGATGCGGTGATTTCATTAGACAACAAATACAATTAAAATGCTTGTTGCACGTAATCTAATATGTGTCTCTGTCTGTCTGTCTGTCTCTGTCTATGTGTGTGTGTGTGAGTGTGCGTGTGTGTTTGTGGAGACAGACAAACAGATGAAAACAGAGACCAAAGCACTGGCATTTAATTAAGGCTTAAATCGGATTATCTGACAAAAGGATGCAGATAACCTTCAGCCACAGACAGAGTTAAAGCCCAGAGCCCAGAGCCATCGATAGCCCTCAGGGGGGGGGGGGCAAAAAGCAATATCAACAACAACAACACTAGTAAACAACAAGATGAAATTAATCCAAAACTATTGTGGACTTTTCTTTTTCGAGAAGCTTTAAGGATCTGCATGAATAGTAAGTGGATAACTCAAAAGCTATTCATAGGATAGGAAAAATAAAATATAATAATATTAAATGATAGAATATAGGATATTTTATTAAAGATGCAAGAAAACTGACTTATTTAGCCATTTAATAGTTATCTTTTAACAATCCCAAACTTATTTATACTAAAAATAACTAAAACATTAAATTATAATAATATTAAATGATAGAAGATAGGATTTTTCCATAGCAAAGCGATTGGAGTTTCCGTAGTCCTTATTAAAAAAGAAAGAAAACTGTCTTATTTAGCCATTTAATAGTTATCTTTTAACAATCCAAAACTTATTTATACTAAAAATAACTAAAACATTAAATTATAATAATATTAAATGATAGAAGATAGGATTTTTCCATAGCAAAGCGATTGGAGTTTCCGTAGTCCTTATTAAAAAAGAAAGAAAACTGTCTTATTTAGCCATTTAATAGTTATCTTTTAACAATCCCAAACTTATTTATACTAAAAATAACTAAAACATTAAATTATAATAATATTAAATGATAGAAGATAGGATATTTCCATAGCAGAGCGATAGGAATTTCCGTAGTCTTTATTAAAGATGGAAGAAAACTGATTTATTCACCTATTTAATAGTTATCTTTTAACAAGCCCTAACTTATTTACACTAAAATAAACTTAAACTGAACACAAACTCATTTTTTAAAATATATATAATTAAATATATTATATAATAAATAACTATTATAATACAGACAACATTAAAAAAAGTATTCTTAAACTAGTTCTACATTAATTTACTTAATTTATTAAGCATTGTTTAACTTTAACGCTAATCTAATATGGAAACCGTATTTTTTCCATTGCAAATTTTTTTATCGCCATAATATCTCACTTTGAACTCACCACAAACAATTTGTATAGTCTTCAAGTAGTTTCCGGTTGGGGAGACTTCTGCTTCATAGCTCCATCACTTGTTGTTCTTGTTCTCGTTGATGTTGATGATTTTGCTGTTGTTGTTGTTGTTGTAGCTTTCGTTGTTGATTTTGATTTTGAATTTTCATATTTATGCAATTAATTATATCGTTTGTTGCCGATGTTGATGTGGTTCACTTGTGGGCAATACTTTGATATTTGAATAATGATTTCATTTTTGATTTTCGTCGACGTTTTGGCCCAGTTAACACACACACACATAAAAACACTCACACACACACGCGAATAGAAACTCAAATTATTGGCTCACAATGTTTGTTCAGTTTTTTGTTGTTCATGTATTTGAGATTATTAAAATGACGCGAGTTTCCACTGGGCTAAAAAGAAAGAAATGTACAAAATTGAGGGGGTCAAAAACAAATGGAATAATTTTGAGATTGAAATACAATTATAATGAATTTGCCGTGCAGTTTATGTTCGATATTTTGTAGTAGCATAAAATAATACCCTTTAACTATAAACAGATTTGTACATATCTAACCTCTTTGAACTTATATTTACCCTTTTCCCCTGTTTTGAATGTTAAAAGTCTTGAAATATCCATTAAAAGCTGCTCACAAATCTTTTCTCTTTCAATCTCTAATGCTGAATTTCTTATATAAACTTCGCATATCAAAGAGCATTTGCAAGTTGTGCAACTTTCATAGCAGTCAGCTTACGGCTGCTTTAAACAGATTAGAAACAACAACAGCAAGCGACTATTCTATTTGTGTATACAAGCATAATCAGCTTTTGTCAGTTCACAGAGATCCACAAACACATACACACACTTGTTCATGTGTGATTCTGAGTCATTGATACAGATGTATATGTATGTATGTATGTGTTGTGTATGTGTACAACAATGGCGCACATTTCGGACAACTTCTGAGAACGATGACGAGACGTCGTCGTCGCCGTTATTTAGTGGCCACCAAGGGGGGTAATGAATAAGGGGAGATTGTGAGAAACAGAGACGGTGGGAGGAAGGGAGATGGAGTAGGCAATATATTGCGCACTTTCGCAGAAAAACAACACCTGTGACAAAAAGGTAAAACAGTAAAAGCAAACACCGACAGCGACTGCTAAACTGATAACAAACTAACCTAACCTAACCGTATAAATAACTTAAGTAGAGAAAACATTGTTAAAGCAATCAACGATAAGTGTAGCGATTGCCATTTGTTATAAATTAAACTTTTCAAACTGACTAATCACTGCAGTGAAAGAGATTGAAGACCTATTCCAATTTGAACAGCTTAACTACAAGGTACATACGTTTTCTCTTTCTCACTTACATAGCTGCATTGCAACGGCAGAAGAAATGAGTGGAAAGGAAAAAGAATGCACACGCCTCGCGAGCGGTTTATCATTCATCATTGGAACCTGAACTCGCTTCCAGTGGAAGGCGGCCGATCAAGCGAGAGCAGCCAATATGCAATTTTAGCTACAAACAGCACGGCATGCATGTATGTATGTGTGTCTGTGTGTGCGTGTGTGTGTATGCATGGTTGCTTGTATTGTTGTGCTGTGAGGGTGACTCGCTGGAAACAGGGCAAGAAAAGGGCCAGAAACAAATAAATAACTACAAAATTTCAACAAGAAAACCAAATTCATCACAAATGCCTCAAAAATGTGAGTTCAATTGAAAGCAAGGCAAGGGATGATGAGATGACGAGACAGCGGGCATTCATTACGACAACGATGATGATGATGATGATGATGATAATGCTGACAGAAGCTGCTTACTGTGTGTGCAAGAGTGAGAGGTAAAATCGACAGTGCAGCACACTCTCTCACACACACACACACACACATATGAAAACGAGAGGCCACAATAAAAACCAACGAAATAAATTAAACAATATGAAAAAGAAACACTGCGCGGCCCGTGTACACCAAAACATGCTGGAAGGGGAACGAAATGAATGGAAAGGGTAGCGGAGTACAGGCCACAGCAATCAGCGAGGAACGAGACAAAACCGCCACCAACAGCAACAGCAGCAGCAACGGCGACGGCGGCATCGCAAAACTTGAACGACAAAGCGACAGAAGAGACGGACAAATCGCCAGACGGCAACTTTTTACATACACAAAACGAAACGAAACGAAGCGACAGTGTGACAGACAAGCCAGCAAGCATACAGCAGCAAGGCAGAAAATCCAACTAAATATCGAAATCACAAATCCGCAAACTGAGCTGCGTTATAATAAAAGCAAAACGACAAAAGGCAACAAAAACAAAAACAGCACACAGAAAAAAAAGCACAAATTGTATTTTAGAAACGAATGAGTAAATCAAGCTGAGCCTGAGCCGCATTGGGTTCGAGCTACGACGAGTTCGAGTTGGACTTGGGTTTGGGTTGGGTTGAATGGCAGTGGAGGTGAGGTAAAGAAGTAGTGAAGTGGAATGGCCGCCATCCGCAATAGGCATGCAGACAGACAGAGACAGCCACAGCAAAAGAATCGGTCAAGCCAAAGGCAAAGCGCAGGCAGCGTAGCGCAGTCACTTCAATGCCTTTGAAAACTTTGCTCTTTATTGCATTTGTTGTTTTTGTAAATTGCAATATCAATAACAGAGCAAAGGCACGCACTTTTCTATTGCAAATACAAATAAACGTATTTGTGTGAGTGTGTGTGTAGCGATCGCAAGGGAGAGATGATGGCCATTCAACGGGCGTTCAACGTAAAACACAAAAAGCGCAAAGCATATCCAAGTCAACTACAACTACACCAACAGCGTCCACAATACACACAGTGACTGCGACGCTGGCAGCGCTGCGGGTCGTGTCATGCACACATTTGGTGTATACACACACACACACACACACACACTCATATGTGTATGTATGTGTATACAAACAGACGGCCGGGCTGGGCAAGCAAACAGCGCCAACAACAACTAGCCAAGCAACACGACGTAAAGAAGAAGCACAGGCAGAAGCAGAAACAGAATAAGAACAGCAACAGCAACAACAACAACAACAACAATAACAACCACGACAGCGACAGCAAGACATAAAATAAATGAGCGACGCTGCCGCCGCGCAAACATGTCTCCAATGTTGTTGCTTTTGCTTTGCGTTTGCTTTAGCTGTTGTAGTTGTAGTTGTAGCTGTAGCCGTGTAGTTGTTGTTGTTCGTGTGGCCGGCCTGGCTGACTTGACTGGCCATTCGTTCATTGCTTCAATTTCGTTGCCGTTGTTTTTTCTCAACGTTTTTTCTTCGTCGTAATTATTGATACATACAAAAAAAAAAAAAACAAAAACTGAACATGCCGATTGCACAGCAAAGCGACGCCGCATTTTACGCAATAAATCTTGTTGTAGCTAATTATTGCACTTGTATAGCAATTGAAAGCTGCACTTTTCTCTCGCACTCTCTCTCTCTGTCTGTCACATTAATCTGTCACGCATATTTGTTGATCACTATTAGGGGGTCGAGGAGCTAAGCAGCGCAAGAGCTGACGTCGACTGCGGCGTTGACTGCGCCAATGACTGCGACACTTTGCTCGCGTTTTTATTGATTTGACAATGCGATTGCTGCATGTTTGTATGTGTTTACAGTGCGGCGGCGGCGGTGGCTTTAGATAACTGAAAATAAAACGCACATACTTTTGCATATATGTATGTATTTTATGTGTGTCTGTATGCATGCCATAAGAAATATGGCGCTGAGCATCGCTTTTTTCGAATCCTTCTTGCTTGTGGATAACGAGGGGAGGGGGCATAGAGTTCACATACAACTGACAAAAGAAAATACGCTGGTCAGGGTGCTGCACAAACACACACATACAAACACTCAGAGAGACACAGACGTGCAAGCCACACACACACACACAGATACACTCGCAAGACACACACAGACATCCAAGCATTTGGCTCTGCCGCTGTCGCTGCTCTGCTCTGCTTTGGGCTCTGCTCGCTTGGCTGAGTTCTCGCGCTGCTGACTTCGCTTGTTGGCTGCTTTGGCTTTGGCCCAAACGATTTGGTTAGGTTTGCTTTGCTTTTGGCATTTCTGTGTATCTGTATCTGTCGCACTTCCTGCCAACATCTTTGTTGCTTCTTTTCATCATTTTTTTTTCTTTTTGCAATAATAAATATTGATATACACAATGAGTGGCGCTGCCGCTGCTGCGCTGCTTCTAACACTTTTCGATGTCGCTGCTGCTCTTCTTCTTAATCATTCTCCCACTCACATACACACACTTACACTGTCACAAGTACACTTGTAATGCGTATCATTAAATTTTTCGTAATTTTTTGCTTGGCTTTGCCGCCCGTTTTTTTCTTTTCTTTTATTTTATTTAATTTTTTCCTTTGCTTAGCTTTAGCTGAATGACTGCGACGACGACGACGCCTGCTGCTGCGACTGCGACAGCGGCTGTTGTTGCTTGCGCGACCGACGAGTTACCGAACTAAACTAACGAAGCGACGCCACCAAGAGCAACAGCAACGGCAATGCCAACCAATCCAAGCCGAAGCCAAGTACCAACAGAGGCAGCGGCAGCGACGTCGACAGCAGCAGCAACAATAACAACTACAGCTTTTGGGTAAGGTGTATGTGTGTGAGTGCGAGTGTCTGTATGTGTGTATGTGTGGGGGAGACTGAGACCAAATGACGATGACGGCGACGACGACTGCGACTGCGACGACGATTATATGAGAAAATTTATTCAGCATTTAACGAACGTGCTTGTGTTTGTTGTTGTTGTGGGCGCAGGCAGCGTTTGTGGGGAGGAGGAGCGCCCAAGGGAAGGGGAATGCGACAGGCAAAGACAGACAAAGGTGTCAGAGGAAAGACAGCCCAAAAAAAATGCAGAGACCATTTGTATTGTTACAATTTCTTTTTCACATTTAAATATTTTGCTGCTGCTGCTGCTGTGGCGGCGACGCAACTGCGACGTCGACGGCGGGCAAAAGTCGTCGTGCATTGAAGTGCTGGTAATTAAAATTGCTACAATAACTAAATCAAATGAGCGAAGCAAGGCAGCAGCAGCTGCTCTATGTGAGTGTGTCTGTGAGTGCGTAATGCGTGTGTGTGCAAAAGGGACTGCAACAACAACAACAACAACAACTACAGTTAGAGCTACAGTGACAGGGCGCGTGGAAGTGAGCAAGCAAATTTTGCAATGTTGCGGCTTGTACTTTGCTTGTCGTTGCCGTTGTCCCCCCCACCCATATGTGTGCGTACGCCAGTGAGATAGAGGGAGAAAGAGACTGCGTGTGTGTGTGTGAGTGTAATATAAATGAGGCTGGCTAAAGGTGTTCGCTCTGCTCGTTCGCTGTGACTGTCAACGTCGAGTGTCTATCTCCCCATCTCCTTGTGCCGCTCTTTCGTCTTCATCTCGAGCCATTTTCGTTGTAGTTGTTGTTGCTTCAGTTATTTATGTTGTTGCTGCCAAAAGTTTTGCAGCGGAAATGCGTATTGCTTTTGCTGTTTTTGTTGCTTTTGTTTTTGCTTTTGCTTCTGATGTTGTTTTTGCTTTTGCTGCTCTGCTGTTGCGGAAGCTGCGATGCAAATTGTTGAATAATGTCAAAGTAAAATTGCGCGCATGATAAATGGAAATGGACGAATGTGAAAGCTGCAGACAGCAAGACAATTTTCTTGTGGCGCCAGCAGGCGTGGCAATTGGGCGGGATTAAGTGTGGGAGAGGGGGGAGTAAATGCATGCATACAAATATAAACCGCGAATTTCTCAAGTTGCTTTTGCAATTTTCTTTAACAAATAAAATATATCATCCGAATCTATAAATTAAAAAAGCACTTTAAATACTCTAAAAACAGCAACTGCAGCATATTTCAAATATGTTTCAACTGCAGAGCATCAATCACGTGTAGAGGGAGGGGACAGGGGTGGGGGGAAGTAACTGGCGCTAATGGAGCACTTTTGTTGCAATCATCCAATCGTCCAGCAGCGCAACAAAAGTCAGCTAAAATCGAAATAAAATGTAATACACACAATCACACACACACACACACACACACACATACACATACTTGCATATTCATGTGCACACAACATATACTAAAGCAGAACGATGATGATGATGACGCGAGCAATACAAAACTAGAAAAATAAACACACTTGCCAATGGTCGCAGCTTTAATACTCTGCCAAAATAAATGAATTTACACGACTTTCGCTAACTTATTTGTGCTTTTATTTTTAGTAAACAAATTTGTACAGTTCTTGTGATAAAAAATAGAAAACTAAATACATTTTCCAATTTATAAAAATTACGTATTTAATAAATTTTAATAAAAAAATGTATATAGAATATTTACTTTAAATAAAATTGTATGCATAAAGCCAATATATTAAACTCTTTGTAGAGTTTATTAAAATTATAGATATCCCATTAAAAGCTCTTGATTTTTTATATGAAATAATGACTATATAATGAAGCCCTTTTCGGTCAATCTTAAAAGAATACTAAGATATTTTATCTATTTTTCTGAATTTTAATAGTTTTTCACCAAATTTTTAATTGTAATTCAAAAAACATCATCTATAATAATGAAAATGTAAATGTTCATACTCATGCGTTTGCTATAAAAATTATTATTACTATTATTCTTGAATTATATATTGTAAACTTCCACTAAAGTTAAAGTATACAAATTGATTTATCTTATGAGAGTTAAAAAACTGTAAGTTTTGTATAATTGCACTTATTTTGTTTAGAGAATAAATAATGAAGAACAATATATTATTTATGTATTATATAAACTAATATTAAATGATTTATTTCTGGAACTTGTAACTCAATTGTACAGTATGAAACTGTAGACAAAATAACAGTAGTACATATTTAGGATGATAAAGTATTTGCAGTAATTTAAAAGAATTCAGCTTGGTTTTAGACCTTTCTATAATCTGATTGTATTGGGAGGCACTCAACTTGTCGCAACTATTCACTTAGATCTAGTAAACAATTGTGAATGAAATTGTCATTAGTAGGTTATAAATTCCCCGTCTCTTCGTTTAGTGCAAGCAATAAAACTGTCGCTGTTGTCAAGCTGTCTGACGTAGCTGCATTTTCTTGGGGTTTTGTGTAGAGTATAAAGCGCAGAATGTTTGGTGGACCTGAAGTGAAATGAAATGTAAAGGGCAACGAGAAGGACGACAACGACAACAACGACGACGAGGACAACAACGATGGCAACGCATAGTGCAACAACAGTGGAGCAGCAAGGAGGGTATGGAGGGGGTGTGTGTGTGTGGGCTGCGGATTATGGGGAGGGGAGAAGGGTTGCAGAGCAGAGCAGACAAAGGCAGTGGCAGTGGCTGTGATGTCGAACGTAGTTGGTTGGTTGGTTGGTTGGTTTGGTTTGGTTGCCTGCCTCGTTGCTGGCTTGTTTCGTTTGCCTGGCGGGGCGAAGGCAAAAGGGGAGACGCTGCTGGCGGAAGAGATGAGAAGGAGGAGGAGAAGGGAGAATGCAATAACAACAGCAACAGCAACAACAACGACAATGGCAGCTGAGCAAAAGGCGAGCGTGCCAACTACAACAACAAGGATTACAATTCAAACTTGCTCGTCAGCCTGCTTCTGCCTCTGCCTCTTCCTCTGCCTTCCTTCCTTGCTTTGCTGCCATTGCCGTGGGCCAAAGCAGAGGAGCCGTGTCGTGCTGAACAGAAGAAGGTGGCATTGGCAGCAGCAGAGCGACAACAACAACAAAAGGGACAGCAACACACAGGCCAAGTTTTGCGCTTCTTCCTCTTCCCACTGTCCGACGAAAGCTGCAGCGAGTGCAGAAGAAGCAGCAGCAGCATACACATGCATAAAAACTGTGCGGAAGAAGCGAGCGAAAGGAACAAAAAAAATAAAATAAAATGTTATAAGTACGTGCGTGTCTATCTGCATGTGTGTGTGTGTGTGAGTCTGTTTGAGTGAGTGAGAGAGCATCGTTCTTCGCTCTGCGTCCGCGTCGCTGTTGACGTCGTCGTCGACGTTTTTGTGGCCGCTTTGAAATGAAAAGGAACTGCGGCTGCCGCTGCGTCGCGCAAAATAAATGAGAGCGCAGCGCGCGACCCAAAGCAAAACAAAGCAAAGCCAACACACAAAACGGGCGACTTTTTTTTTTCTTCGCTTTTTTTTTCGTTTTCATCAGTTGAGCAAATGAGTGCAAGTCTCTGAGAGCGTACACAAGAGAGAGACAGAGAGAGAGAGAGAGAGAGTTGGAAGTCAGCATCACAAAGCTGGCCACAGAAAAGCGGCAACGGCGACTGACTCGCTGAATTTCCTACTCAAAGAAGTCCAGCAGCTAATTGGCAACGTGCAACTTGCAACTTGCAGCTAGCAACTGATTGCCACAGCGTGGGCTGCGTCACAAATTGCAAACAGTCGCAAGCAGCCAAATGTTGCCCACAAATTAAAGCCAAGGACATCACGAAATCCAATTGTTTCTTTTGAACAGACTACTTGAAATTTCCAATAACTTAAATTAAAAAATAGACCATTAATTCGCATTCTTTTCAAAGTGTGAGAGAATACAAATCGAGGAATAAACAATTTTAAAAATGTTCAACAACATCAATCCCTAAACACTAAATTAATAACATGCTTATAAACTTTGTTTGCACAGTTGCGGCGCTAGGTGGCGCCAGTGCAACTTTTTATACCCACTACCCATAGGGTAGAAGGGTATTATAACTTTGTGCCGGCAGGAAATGTATGTAACAGGTAGAAGGAGGCATCTCCGACCCTATAAAGTATATATATTCTTGATCAGCGTCAACAGCCGAGACGATATAGCCATGTCCGTCTGTCCGTCCGTCCGTCTGTCCGTCTGTCCGTATGAACACCTAGATCTCAGAGGCTATAAGAGATAGAGCTATAATTTTTTTTCGACAGCATTTGTTATGTTTGCACGCAGATCAAGTTTGTTTCAAATTTTTGCCACGCCCACTTCCGCCCCCGCAAATCAAAAAAATCGAATATCAAGCGTAATTTTAAAGCTAGAGTCGCGAATTTTGGTATATATAATAACTACTATAGTAGTTATGATTCCTGAAAATTTGGTTGCGATCAGATAAAAATTGTCGAAGTTATTAAAGAAATACTTTTGTAATGGCAAAAACGCCTACTTACTGGGGGTCTTAGTTGCTTTGGCCGACAATCTGGTGTATTAAGCCGTCTATGGTATATTTTGAATGTGGTACTATATCGATATAACAAAAATACCATTTGGTATATTTTTAGTATTTTTGCATTTTCGGTATATTTTGAAGAAAAAAAATACCGCAATATTTTGCTTTTATTCAAAATGGGTAGCGGGTATCTCACAGTCGAGCACACTCGACTGTAGCTTTCTTACTTGTTCTTCTCTTGTTAGCAGCACAGAAAATAATTTCTTTACTAACTTTCGTGTCTATTAAGTGAACGTAAAGAGCTTCAATTAAAAGTGTGGTAAAATATTCGTTTTCATTTACGATGGACAGTTTTCAACTCAAGCAAGAAGCGTTTATTCTATTAATTTTGGTTTTAAGTGTAATCGCGTTAACTAAGTTTTAGTTTACTTGATCAAATGAAGTATGCTAAAAATTTTCTTGAATATAAATTGTTATTCGATTTAAATACCTCTTTATTTTACAAAGTTTTCCCATATAGATTCCTTTCGGTATATAACATTGTATATCTTCTATAAAAATTAAAAAAACCTTAGAAAAACTTAAAATTTTACTATTAGAATACCATTTTTCTAAAATTCCATTTGAACAACCATTTGAAGAACCATAATTATAAATTTAAAGTGCCCAGTTTTTTTAGATCCCAAGATTGAACCCGTTTTAAGTTTTCTACATCAATTTAGAGGAAACAAATACACATTATTTTAAACTTGAGAAATAAGGCTTAATTCTTTTAATTTTGATACTAAGTGAAATCTCATTAACTAAGTCCGAGTTACTTGATACAATGAAGCACGTTAAAAATGTTCTTGAATATAAATTCTGTATTCATTTCGTTCGATTTAAATACCTCTTTTTGAGTATTTTTTTTTTTAAGTTTTCCCATTCAGATTCTTTTCAGTATATAACATTGTATATCTTCTATAAAAATTAAAAAAACCTTAGAAAAACTTAAAATTTTACTATTAGAATACCATTTTCCTAAAATTCCATTTGAGCACCCATTTGAAGAACCATAATTATAAATTTAAAGTGCCCAGTTTTTTTAGATCCCAAGATTGTATCCGTTTTAAGTTTTCTACATCAATTTAGAAGAAAAAAAGTACACATTATTTTAAACTTGAGAAATAAGGCTTAATTCTTTTAATTTTGATATTAAGTGAAATCTCATTAACTAAGTCCGAGTTACTTGATACAATGAAGCATGCTAAAAATGTTCTTGAATATAAATTCTGTATTCATTCCATTCAAATGATTTGTAAACAAAGGAAGCTATTGTTATTCGATTTAAATACCTCTTTTAAAGTAATTTTTTTTTACAAAGTTTCACCATTCAAATTCTGTTTAGTATTTCTCTATGACAAATTAAAAAAATATTTGAAAAACTAAAGATTTTACTATTGGTATAATTTCATTTCTCTAAAATTCCATTTAAACAGTGCTTTATTTTAAAACTATATTATAATAATGATATTTTTTTCGCATTGAAGAACCTTAATTACAAATTTAAAGTGTCCAGCTCTTTTAGGTCCCAAGATCGTCGAAGTTTTTGAGATAAAAGAGAACACATGCTATTTAAATTTAGAGGAAAAATGAAGGAAGGGTGGTAGACTTTTATTTTCACTTTAGTAGTCAATATCAACTAATGAAATCTGTAAATTTTATTCCTTCAATTTTGTAGCGTTTAAAAAAGATATTCATTAAAATTTGAAAATCTTAAATTTAGTTGCGAAAGTTTTGAAATCACACTAATAAAAATAATAGTAATACACAATACTTGTACATTTAATAGGATAAATTATAAAGCCTTTTGAATTGAATATTGATATTTAATCAATGGAATCTGAAGGGAGATTGTAAATTGTCTACTGGTATGGTTTAATAATAATAATCTTCCTCAAACGCTAATTAGACGGTTGTAACTGAAGTTCCTCGGACAATGAGCTTTAGCGAAAAGCTTTCGGGATATCTTACGTAGTAGTAGATGAACGAGTAGCTTGCAAGGATTGGCAGACCAGCAAATCTGTGGAAGAGGGAAAGAGTTGTGGGTGGACTTGTCAATTATTTGCAAGTTTCTCAGTTGGAACGAAGCTCAATTCGTGTACGTGCGTCCGTCTCGTCTCGGATGGAGAATTGAGAAGGACAAGTCCTAATTGGTATACGAATCTGTCTGTCGAATGACATCTGGCCACATATATTCGAGGCTGCATGCAATGAGCATTAATTAATTATTGATAATGTGCTGTGGACCTGCCCAAGTGGATACAAAGTGATGGTGGTGGGCCACGCCCACCCACGGAGAAGGGGTGCGGGGTGAAAGGCAGCCAGTCAGTCAGTCAGGCATCTCAAGCTCTTTTAGCGTCAAGTCAAGTCATGCAAATTACAACAATTTCCGCACAGGCGGCAACAGAAATAGATGTGAAGATTCGCAAGTCTAGCTGTGTGTGTGTGTATCTAATGCGTATGATGAGGAGGCGGGGGCGGTGGTGAGAAGTGGGGGAGTGGCAAGATGAGTGCTGCATATGGCGACAAACGTTGTCGCTCTGTCGTTCTGCTCGTCGTCATCGTCATCGTCATCGCATCGTCTTTGTATAATTTCGCACAATAGCAAAGAAAATGCTCGCTGCGCAGCTACAAGATACAAACTGCATCTGCAGCTATAGCTACAGATACAGATACAGATACAGATACAAAAACACACACTCATACGTCGCAAAAGTTTTCGCTGCACAAATATAGCAGAGCAGAAGGTGGAAATGGCAGCAGGTTGTGAGCAGGAGAGGAGCTGAAGCTGTGAGGCATGCAAACACAAGATACGGATGCGGATACAATATATTCCCACTTTGGAGATACATCATGCAAGTGAGCGATAGCAGCACACATGCATACATAAATACAGTCGCA
Organism: Drosophila kepulauana; assembly: GCA_023558455.1. Taxonomy (NCBI): domain Eukaryota; kingdom Metazoa; phylum Arthropoda; class Insecta; order Diptera; family Drosophilidae; genus Drosophila; species Drosophila kepulauana. Next base: position 2,249,583 of record CM042369.1, read on the forward strand.
GTTACAATCATAGTCACAGTCGTAGTAGCAGTTACAACTTTAGAATGGTTAATAAATAAGTAGCAAATGTAAGGATTTTACTTATTAAACATAAACAAATGTATTCTTGTCAAATAAATTACAACTATCACAGTCGCAGTTACAATTTAAGTCAATCGCAGTCACAGTTACTTTTTCACTTCACATGAAGTACAACCAAATGAATTAAAACTTTAAAGAGCAGATAATTTAAAATATATCTACACTTGTAATCACAGTTACTATCACAAATAAGATGCCAGTCACAGTTACTTTTTCACTTCACTTGTAGTAAAATTGAATCAATTAAAACCTGCAGATACATTAAAGTATAAATAAAAAACAATTAGGGTGACAGTCATGGTTACAATCAATCAATCAGCAATGACTTCCAAAGATTCGCAGTAAAATTATACTATTACAGTCGCAGTTACAATTTAAGTCAATCGCAGTCGCACTTACTTCACTTGTAGTCAAATTAAATCAATGAAATCTTTAAAGGGTAAAACAATTATAAAAGCAGTTCCATTTATACTAAGAAGTGACAATCATAACAAACGCAATTCCTGTAACAGCCAAAATAGAAGTCACAGTTACTATCACAAATACGGTGACAGTCAGTTACTTTTTCACTTAAAAATTCAAATTTTAAAGTGCAGATACATTAAAGTATAAAAAAAAAACAATTAGGGTGACAGTCATGGTTACAATGAATCAATCAGCAATGACTTCCAAAGATTCGCAGTAAAATTATACTATTACAGTCGCAGTTACAACTTAAGTCAATCGCAGTCACAGTTACTTTTTCACGTCACATGAAGTACAACTAAATGAATTGAAACTTTAAAGAGCAGATAATTTCAAATACAATACAATACAATACAAAAAACACAATGACAATCCTAACAACCGCAATTCCTGTAACATCTAAACTTGTAATCACAGTTAATATCACAAATAAGGTGACAGTCACAGTTACAGTGAATCAACCAGCAATGAATTCCAAAGATTCGCAGAAAAATCATACTATTACAGTCGCAGTTATAATTTAAGTCAATCGCAGTCGCACTTACTTCACTTGTAGTCAAATTAAATCAATGAAATCTTTAAAGGGTAAATAATTAAAAATATAAACAATGAATAATTATAAAAGCAGTTCAATTTATACCAAGAAGTGACAATCATAACAAACGCAATTCCTGTAACAGCTAAAATAGAAGTCACAGTTACTATCACAAATAAGGTGACAGTCATAGTTACTTTTTCACTTGACTTGTAAAATAAATCAATTCAAATTTTAAAGTGCAGATACATTAAAATATAAATAAAAAACAATTACAATAGCAGTTCCAAATGGAACACACAATAATAACAAACGCAATTTGCCTAACATATAAAATAGTAGTCACGGTTACTATCACAAATAAGGTGACAGTCACAATTATCACTAATAAATTCCAGTCAGACTAAGAGTCGCAGTCTCAGTCTCAGCCGCAGTCACAACCAGTGTTGCCAGAATCTCTGGAGCAAAAATTGCTGGATTTCAGAAAAAAAATTGCTAAAATTATACAAAAAATTGCCAACAAAATTGCTAAATATTTTAAATGACATTATTCATCAAGTTTGTACATTTTTAATTCATTTAAGAATAAAATCTTGAAATTAAAAATAAAAAAACAAGATTTCGTATTTTTATGATTTTGTTAACACTTAGGGGGCAAATATTACTCTTGAAATGCAGTTAACTTTTCAAGTCAGTGAGCTCAAGTAGCTCATATAATCGAACCACTTGGTTAAATACAAGTCGCGATTTTATTGCAAACTGTTAATCGCAATTTTTGCAGTGAATGACAAAAGGAATACATGATAAAAAGGACTTAAGTAAAATAGCTAAAATTGTCAAAAGAGAAATAAAATATTGCTAAATTTGTAGCTAATAGCATTTTAAAAAAAAAATTGCAAATTAACTAAAGCAACTAAATTGCTAAACTGGCGCACTGCTTCACAGTTTCACAATTTCACCATTTGTATTTAGCTAATGAATGAACGAACTAAGTTCGCACATAAACTATAAACAGAATCGAACTATAATGCAAATTTTATGAGTAAGCCTCAAAATACATCCTATCGGTAAAAGAGCTATCGGAACTTATTAAAAAGTGCCAAAAGTAGCCGAAGCATTGAAAAAAATTGCTAGATTTCTAGCTAATAGCATTTCACAAAATCTTATAGCTTTTGCAGTTTTAAAATAGCTAGATCTAGCAATAAATTAGCTAAAATGGCAACACTGGTCACAACCACAATCACAATCGCAGAGTCAGTCACAATTATAACCATAGTCGCAGTCGTAGTCTCAGTCACAGTTCCCGAATCACATTCATTCGGCCCAAGGGCAATAAGCTGTTGAAGTCCTGCTGGCTGGCGACTTCAATCGACTCGCGACGCGGCAAAATCTTCTTCTGTTCCCCCAAAAACCGTGTTGCCATTTTCACAAAATTCAGCAATTCACACACACTCGCTTACACACGCACACACACACACATGCTGGGTCACACTTTTGTACATTTGTCATGCCCATAATGAAGTCGAACGACAAAAGCTTTCAAGGGTTGCTCTCCTCACACACTCACAATGTTCGCATTCGTACTTTAGTCTCTTGTTCTTCTCCTTGTTCACCTCACACTTCCAGTTCCATGTTCCACACAATCGCGTGTCCAACCAATAACAGCAACAACAAACAAGAACAACAACTACAGCAGGAGTAGCAAAAACTTCCATTAAACAGCGCATGGAACGAGTCAAGTTTAAGTTTCAGTTTATACCTTTTTCACTTGTGCTTATCGATTGCACGACTCTAGTTTAAATAAATTGATAACTAGCATATAAATACGAGTACGTTATGAGATGAATTCGTAAACTGCAATTTACGTTTTTCCCTTGCCTGCCTTCTTTCTTCCTTTAGTCCTTATAATCTTCCCTCTCTTATTTTTTTGCATGATCGTCACAGCTGTCGACAAAGCGCACTTATGACAGCTGTAATGATGTGAGAGAGCGTGTGCGTGATGAGTGCGAGTGCGATAGCATGATTGACTGAACGAGAGGCGAAGAAGAGAAGCAAACACAGTTAGTCTAATGACAGTGGGCATCATCTGTTTTCGCTTCAATACAGAAGCAGATGCTGCAGAGTTGTCAATGCGGTCAATTGTGTTGGGTTTTTGTGTGTGTGTTGTCCGCTGCTTTCCACTTTGCTTATTTCTGGAACTCTTCCACAATTCCAATTCCAAATACCATAAATAAAAAGGGGTGCTGTACAACTACCAATTTAATTTCTTTTTTAATTGCATTTAAAACTAATCATTTCGGCTGTTATGGTAACGGAGAAGTTTAAAGACAACCAGAACTTATAATTGTGTTAACAAATATTAACTTTGTTACCAAAAGTTTGAAAGCATGTAATTTAATATTAGATATAATAGAGGATAATTTACCTAACAGTTTAAATATTTCCTTAACAACCCAATTAAAATTGAATTTAAGTTTATTTAAACGAGTTCCGTTACGTTATTAATGATATTTATGAATAGTTTAGGGATAACAAAGATGAGGTTATTTCAGAACTAATTATTTCACAACCCATAAACGAAAATACTACATTTCAATAACTTAAACATCATTAAACAGTTTTTTAATAACATTTTGTAGATTTAACAAATGCCGAAGTAATTTAAAATAAAGTACAAATTTTGCAAAATAAAATTCTATAGAAGCAGACCACAATTGTTTATTTTTAATGTTTAGGTGTCAAAGTTCCACGAATTATTTCCCTCATAAATCTGAAAAATTCATGATTAAAGCTCTAGATTGGTCACCAAAAATAATGTGAAATATCTTAAACTGTAATGTTCTGTGTAAATTCTGAATTAGTTTTTGTCTAGGGTTGTCGAAAATTTTAAAAAATATCGTATCGATGATATTGTTTTTATCAAATAATATGATAATAATATTTCTAAATATCACCGAATAATATCGATATATTTGATATTTTTGATTTTTTTTTAATAAAAATGTTTTTTCCTGGATAATAAAAAGAAAATAAGTTTTATAAACTTACATTTTTTAATATATTTTAAATCAATATATATATATATATATATATACATGTCTTATGTCTTATATGTATCTAAATGTAACATCAAGCCCAATTGGCAGAATTTAAAGATTTTAAAAACACTCTTTACTTTACGTGTATGTCCTTCAAAAATTGCAAAAATTTCGCTATTGCGACGACAGATTCGATGAATTACCGCTGGTTTTAATTGTTTTCTCACAATGAATGTACTTCGCGGTGCCGCCTGTTATGTTTGTGTAATTTGATTTAACATTCATTTTTCCCTTTATTCTTCTGTCAAATTTCAAATTTAATTTAAGTTTAAATTGAAAGTTTCAATCGACGCTTTGAATTTAGAGTGACCAAGGAAAAAATATCAAAAAAAATATCGTGATTTCGATATTTGGGCAAAAAAAATATCACGATATAAATATATCATTTTTAGAAAAAATATCGATATATTGATATTTTTGTCCTCCAATATATTTAGATCTGTATAATTTCTCCCATCAGTTGTTTAGTTAATTTTCTTGAAGCTGTAGGCTAAAAAAAACTACACAATTGCAATGTCTGGCGTCTTTCGATTCACATGACAACCAATCAAATGAAATCCAATTAAATTAAGCTAATTAAAAATACCTTGTTATGGCGATAAAAAGAAAGCCACCCAACGAAAAAAAAAAACAAAAAAACAAAACACAACGAAATGAAACCAAAAACACAAAAACGCAACAAAAAGAAGAAATGAAATGAATAAAACGAACAATTTCGACCGCAAAATCCAATGAAATATTGTTTAACATTAAAAGTGGCAAAGAGCGAGAGGCGTGAACAGTGTGGAGGGGCAGAGGCGAAGAGCAAGGAGGGGCAAACACATTGCAAAACGGACGCCCAACAAAATTATTTCTGTTTGTAAACCGAAACTTGCGGGGGCGGCAAAGGGAAGAGAAGCGCACAGCGGAGGAGGAGAGAGAGAGAGAGAGGTTTGCTGTTTGGGGACTTTGCAATTTGCACTCATCTTTAGCATTTTGCAATTTTGCCGTTAGTGTTTTGCAGCTGCAACCGAACGGCATAAATTCAATTACTGCCAATATTTTCAAAGCGATGCCAACAACAACAGCAGCAACAACAAATTCAATTTTCAGTTATCCATCGACTCTATCTATCCATCTGTCCAACTCTCGCTCTCTCTTTCTTTCCTCTCTCTCTCTCTCTCTCTCTCTGTCCCATTGGCGTGTGATTTTTTGCACTTTTAGCTTGCAGTTGAATTCGTATTTATGTGGAAGTGTAAGCGTGCGTGTGTGTGTGTAGGTGTGAGTGTTTGTGAGGGGTCGTCAAGGGGGCATTGCAAATAACACGAATGTGTGCGTGCGTGCGTGCATGAGTGTGTGTGTGTGTGCGAATGCTGTGCATTACAATGCCAGGGGACAACAATCCAAAAATTCTGCTTGCACTTGCTCACCCCTCCCCCTCGCCTACCCACCACCTCATCCTCATATCCAATTAGTGGGCAGCCCCCAAACTGACATCAGTCAGAGCCAGTTTCGATGTTCTCATTGTTCCAACGTTTGGTTTTTATAGCCTCTCGATATACACACATTCATTCTCATTCTCTATATTTTTATGTGTGTGTGTGTTTGTGTGTAGTCTGCTTGTTGTTACTGTGTCTGCATTCGGCATTTGCCATTTTGTTTGCTCTTCTTCTTGTTGTTGTTGCTGTTGCTGTGCCGAACTCTTCGCTTACGCTTATCTGCCATTTAAACGACGACGACGACGACGCCGTCACTGTTGCTGCTCTGCTTTTGCCTTTACTTGCAAAATTCGCCGTTTCGATTTCGGTCGCCAATTCTTCCATTCCCATTCCCTTTCGCATTCCCATCCCCATCCCCATGCCCGTGCCCGTGCCCGTCCCGTTCCCTTTCCCATTTTGTACCCTTGACGCGCATCTCTCGAGTTCAGTGGAGCTCAAGGTGCAACATTGGCAACGGGCCTCCGCCTGCTGGCCTGAACTGAAACAAAATGCCAGGCACTGAAACTCTCTCACTCACTCACACACACACTCTCACACATATGTGCAAGCCAAGCAAGTGTATGGGTGAGTGTGCGACGCCACCTGGCGTTTGGGGGGCGCAGCATTTGTCGCCATTTATTTACACGATTAGAAATCGATTTTATGCGTTTGGACAATATTTCAAATGTACAGAAGAAATTCACAATAATACACACACACACATGACGTCCGTGTGTGTGTGTTTGTGTGAATGTGTGTGTGTCGCCGTTAAAATGATTTATGTCAAGCTTATCGACGGCAAAGAGGGTTGCGATTCCATGCCATCGATTTGTGCTGGTGTCTGTGTTAGTAAAACAGTGTGTGTGTGTGTGATAGTGTGAGTAAGAGGTAAGACTCTAATACACGCCCTCGCACAAAAACTACAAAAGAAGAAAATCAACTTGATAATCGTAATTCGTAATCTACGCCAAGCTAATTAACAGCAAATTATGAGCATTAAATACAATACACTTAACATCCACACATTAATCAAATTCAACTGAAAACAATTGCCATTAAACACACACTGTTGCAAGCTTGCTGGTTGGCTAATTGATTAATAACTTTCAAGTTGAAATTGCTTAAAATACTGCACAACAATAATAAAATGCGCACTCATTTCATAAGAGCGAGTGAAAAACAAGCGAAACAACAACAACAACAACGACAACGACACAAAAAAAAAAGATGGCAAAACGAAGAGCAAATAAAACAAAATCCAAATTCAATCCACTTGGCGGCAATGCGTGCTCTGCCACTGCGCTCTGCCTCTGCCGCCTAGGCCAAAATGCTAGCAAAAACAACAACTACAAAACACCCACATTGCCAATTTATAAACACACACATACATACAGATACACATTGCGCGATCCAACGACAACAGCAAAAGCAGCAATTCGTGAGCAAATCTCAAATAAAAGCACGTAAAGTCAACGACGCCGCGACGTCGCTGCTCCCACTGTGTGTGTTGATGGATTGTAACCCACACACACACAGTCGCACACTCTCACATACAGTCACCGCCAGAGGCCGAGAAAAAAAAATACAATCCAGTGGAATCGGTTTGGCCGGTGACTCTGTCGTGCCTGTCTTCTGTTTCTTGCTTTCCTCCCTGCTGCCCTGACTTCTGGCTGCGGCTGCCCTACCAGTCAACTAACCAATGCTTCTTTGTCTGCGTGTGTGTGTGTGTGTCGTGTGCCAGTGCTCATGGCGTTCACTGTCACTGAGTCCGAAAAAGAAGAAAAAACAAAAAAAAAACACACAACACCCTGCGGAACGAAACGAAATGAAATAGCAGGCAGCAAAACTCCTCTGCCGCCACCGCTGCTAGCTGCTGCTGTTCACATTCTTCTTTGGTCTTTTATTTCTCCAATTTTTATTGTTTGTAACTTTTGGTGCGTGTGTTAAGTTGCGATCCCAACCCTGCCGCGCCCCCAACTACCTCTGCCCACTGTTCATGTCACGATACCCAACAAGAAAGCGCTCAATCTTCGAGTTTAAATTATTGCTGCTAAAAGGCAAAAAAAAAAAAGAAATACGAGTGAAGTCAGAAGCGAAGTTGCTCGACTGTGAAATACCCGCTAGTTATTTTTTGTTTAGAAAACACAAGTTTGAGCAGCAGCAGCTGTGAAATTAAAAACTATTAAAATTATATTCACGTAAAAAATTGAATTACTTCATTTTATTTTCAATTGACTGCAAATTAAAATGCCCTGCTAACTTTTGTGTAACGGTTACAAAAACCGAAGCCGCATATGAGTAACAGCGACAGAACGAAAGAAAGAGAGAGAGAGAGAGCGAGAGGTCTTCAGTTCAACTACCCCTCGTGTTGTCGCTTCTATATTGTTGTTGTTGCTGTTGAGTTTGTTCCATTCCCACCCATCAAAATGTCAGCGGGGAACGTAGCTGCTACTTCTGCTGCTGCTTAGAGCACTAACAAATGCGATGCGAAATGCGAACGCAATTTTCTGTGCATAACAACAACAAACACCCCACATTTTGGGGTACAATTTGATGAGCAATTCGGCCGTTTGGTAGTTTTTATGTTAAAACTCACCTGTGTCAAGTTAAACGCTGCTTGCTGCTTATGCCCTTGCCGCTTTCTCACTTCTCGCTGCTCTCTTCTTCGTTGTTATATTCTCCAATTGATTTGCAACACTTTATTCCTTTTCTTTTGTAATTCTTTATTTTATTTTTTGCACAATTCACTGCTTATGCTTCTTTCACACAACCACACACACACGCACGCACGCATTCGCCGCACACACACTACACGCGTAGCAATGAATTTTATCCGTGGGCGTTTTTTATTCTTTACTTTTCTTATGCTTTTTCTTTTAAAATTTTCCACACCATTTTGCACACTAAACTGTTGTTTTCTTTCAATTTTGTGCAATGTTCTTACACATGTGTGTATGTAAGTATGTATGTATTATTATTTTGTATTTGAAAAATAATGCATGAGAAAATGGCCAGAAAAATACTTTGCGCACTTTCCACTTGGACGATGCTAAAAACACGCGCGCGAACCGCACGACAACCGAAACGAAAATGAACCGATTGCCAATAAAATTGCAAAACACGAATGGAATCGGAATTGAAATTGCCATTGGAATGAAATGAAATGAAACGACGTTAACGTCTGCGTCGACAGCGCAGCGTGCAGAAAAAGATTAGCGACAGCGGTCGCGTGGACTCAGGCTCAGCTTTTGAGCTTTGTTGCAAGCCGATTGTGCTCAGTTTAGAAGCTTGAGAGTAGTGAGTGTATTTTATAAGGTGAGCTCAAAAGCTCATTAGATGAGTGATCAAAAGATATCGTGTGTTTCATTTGGCCCTTTCGGTACATTTTTGTAGCAAAAATTGTACATTTTGTGTTCGTTGGCACTATCGAATACATTTACTATAATATTTACAAGATAGAACTTATAAAATTCATTAAATAACAAAATTGAATTCAATTTTATAAAGAATTCAATTATTTTTCCTTTATTTTTTATATTGTTTGTAAACTATTTATGACTATATATAAGTGAAAGCGTTCGGTACAATTTTATAAAATAATAAATAAAAGAGTGTAATTTAATCAATTTTATTATGTCTTTTCTAATAAATTCCACAACATACAAAATTATTTTTTTTTTATTTTTGTTAAATTTTGTTCTATATTTGTTTATTTTAATTTATTTTTGGTTGCGGAAAGGGGTAAATTTTTCATAATGATAAAAGCGCATCCAAGACAAAAAACGCTAGAAATAATATTTTATTTTTATTTTATTAAATAGAATATCATCATTATTTTATTTATATTTTATTAAATTTAGCTTTAACAATGTTTAGCTGTCGTGCTTAAGAAAACAAAAAGTTTATTTCTAGCGCCATCTGTGGTTTGTTGGCGCGGATACGTTTAAATGTGTTCAGCTTAAAAGTATGCTATGCATTTTTTTGCACGTTGCTCGATTTACAAATTTGAAAAATGATCCTAGCTCTGCCATATCCTTACATATTTTGACAGGACTTGTTGCATTCAATTCGTAGGGACGAAATCTATCGATTGGCATAAAAAAAATATGGGGTCATCTAAGAATCCAACACTTGTAAAATTTCAGCTTCGGAGCGAAAGGAAAACGGATAAAAACACTAAATCCTGGCTAGCTCATAAACTAGCGGAACGAATTTAATGTTCTTTAGCCAGAAGATAGACCTATCAAAACTATACTATTTAACTTAAATTTGATGCCGATCATGTCAAGGACTCCAGAGATATATCTAATTTTCTGAAAAGGAAAAAGTCCTTATAAATCGGAAGTTTGAAGGACTTTCAAGGATATTTCTACGGTTTCTGTATATGTTGGTTTATATCTAGCGATGTGGAAAACTATATATGCAAATCGCCCTTAAATTGGCGAAGTTACAGCGGAAAATATGATTTTTTTGACAAATTTTACATGGAAAAATTTTCGTCGAATTTTTTTGTGAAATCGTGGAAATGTTTGTATGTCCAACGATAGTGTTGCCATGTTTGATCACAAAAATGTATGTCTTTTTAAAATACTTCGTTATCCTGCTGAGTTATGGCTTCAATTAACAAGTCCTTTGAGGAAAATAGCTTGTACTTTGTTTTTATCCTGGCGTGTTTTGACAGGTCTTTAAAAGTGCACATTATCGATCATTAAAGATCATTATCGATCAACAAATCAAAAACATATTTGTGAATTGTAATCGCAACTCACAAAAGGTGTTAAAAACTTATTTCATTATTACATTATTAATAAATTTAATATGGCTTGCAGCCGCATGATAACAGGAAGTAAAATCAACTTAGAAGTTAAATGTTAACGGATGCACAGCAAAGTAGCCCTTGCTCTTGGTCACCTGCGACGCCAGTCGCAACAGATTGTTGTCGTTGTTGACATAGTTGCCGCTGTAGATCTCCGTGGCCAGACGCAGGACATCATCACGTCCTTGCGTGCAAATGGCCGAAGCAGTGAGCATCTCGTGATCCGCCAGCGGGAGGCCAATGCAATAGGAGCGCGAAGCACGAGCCACACTCGACCACATGGCATAGATGGTGCTGACAATGTTGGCCAGACGTTGCATCTCATGCTGACGCTCCACCACCGCATTGCCATGCTTGGTGAACATCAGATCCACAGCCATGTGAAGGCGAGCCACCGAATGCTCGATGCACTGAGCCGCCGGCTCCAGTGTGGGATGCAAATTCTCCGCCAGCAGCATGCGTGTCTTGGGCTGCTCGAGAGTGTTGGTGGACAGAAACTTGCCAAAGATGTGGCCGGGATTGTAGAGCGGATTGCGTGACTTGCGCACGCCTTCGTTCATTTGTTGCTGCAACGCAAGAGTATAAATGATGTATAAATTATACAAAAAGATGTTTTAACTTACGCCCGCATGTTGCAAACCCGTCAACGCTATGAACAGACTCAGCGTGCTCAAGGATTCGCCCTGCGTGCACAGCTGAGCGGCATCCCGTAATCCTTGCTCCCAAAACTGTCCACGATGCAGACTCTGTGGCCCCAGCAGCGTCAGACTCTGTGAGGCAATCGTGTACAGCTGCTGCAGCGTGTAGTATTTGGTTATGCTGCTCTCCAGCGTCACATCCTGGCCAGCAAATTCATCCAAGAGACCGGCGGTCATGTACAGCATGCTCTCCATGGCATAGATGGAACAAGTGGCCTGCGACAGCTGCACGCGCGTCAGTTCCAGATCCCTGTGTGGATACAAAGGATTAGAAACTGCTATGAAAAGAAAAAGTACGAATGCTACAGTCGAGTGTGCTCGACTGTGTGATACCCGCTACCCATTTTGAATAAAAGCAAAGCAGTGCGGTATTATTGTTAAAATATACTTAATTGGTATACCCAAGAATACTAAAAATATACCAAAGAATATAGTGGGTGTAATAATATTTTAAATTAAAGCATACAGTGCAGTATTATTCTTAATTATACCACAAAAATACTGAAATATGTCAATGGTTATAATTGATATACTAATATTTTGAATAAAAGCAACACAGTGTGGTATTATTGTTAAAATATACTTAATTGGTATACCCAAGAATACTAAAATTATACCAAAGAATATAGTGGGTGTAATAATATTTTAAATTAAAGCATACAGTGCAGTATTATTCTTAATTATACCACAAAAATACTGAAATATGTCAATGGTTATAATTGGTATACTAATATTTTGAATGAAATCAAAACAGTGCGGTATTATTAAAAAATGTCAAATTGATATACCGCAAAAATTCTAAAATGTGCTAAAGGCTATAATTTATATATTGATATTTTGAATAGAAGCAAAACAGTGCGGTATTACTCTTAAAATATACCAAAATGATACACCGCAAAAATACTACAAATACATAGAACTATATTCAAAGTATAACATAGAGTACAAAATATACCATAAATGTACCGTATTTGCGACTCTACCTTCGAAATAAAAGCAATCAGTGTGGTATTATTCTTAAAATATGACCAATTAATGTATCACACAAAATACTGAAATACTCAAAAGGCTGTAGATGGTATATTTACATAGTACTGCATTCAAAATATACCACAAATTACAAAATATACCATATAGGTACTGAAATTCGTAACTCTAGCTTCAAAACTACGCGTGCTATTTGATTTTTGTCGGGGAAGGAAGTGGGCGTGGCAAAATTTTGAATCAAATTTGATATGCGAGCAAATATAACAAGTGCTGTCGAAAAAAATTATGTCTCTATCTCTTATAGTCGCTTAAATTTCGGCGTTTATATGGACGGACAGACAGACAGACAAACGGACATGGCTAGATCGTCTCAGTTGTTGACGCTGATCAAGAATATATATACTTTCTAGGGTCGGTGATGCCTCCTTCTGGTTGTTACATACATTTCCTGCCGGCACAAAGTTATATTACCCTTCTATAGGTAGCTGGTATAATTAAGGAGTTACTCACTTCAATTGGACGCCACACTGCTGCGTGTCTACACTGAAGCTGGCCAGCTGCTGCAACAGACGCTTGGCGAGCACAATGCCCGTGAGGCTGCCACGCAGACGCGACGAACGCACCAGCTGCTCCGCATAGCGATTGCCCTCGTGTGGCAGGCCCAGCAGCTGCTCCTCAGTCAGTTGCACCTGATCGAAGTGGATGCGACGCATGCTTGCCGCCTGGCAACCGAATGTCTCATGTGCTTCGCCAAGACGCACGCCCTGCTGCTGTGAGTCCACCAGAAAGATGGTGCTGCTGCGTCCCAGAGTGCCGGGCACATTCGGCTGCTGTGTCTGCGCCAGCACCAAAAACAATTGTCGTTGTCCAGCTGGAGCTGTGAGCACAAATGCCTTCTCGCCAGTGAGCAGCCAGCAGCGACGATCCGCATCGTATTGCGCCTGGGTGGCAAAGAAGTCATCCTCCGGTGGCGTGTACTCCAGTATGGCTTCACTGGCCACGAGCTGTCCTGAGGCCAGTTGTGGCAAGTAGCGTTCTTGCTGCTCCAATGAGCCCAGCTCGCATAGCAAATCGACAACCACGCGATGCGTTTGCAATCCCAGCGCCAGGCTGGTGTGCTGTGCCTCGGGTTCGCTGGCCATCAGACTGGCGCTCCACTTGTAGCCACGACCTTCGTAGTCGGTGGGCACATTGAGTCCGTAGAGTCCCAGTTGCTTTAGTTGCGTTTCCTGCTCCTGCTGTTGCTGCTCTTCGGCAAAATAATTGTTCAGCGGCAGCAGCGCATTCTGCAGATTCGCCATCTCATCGCGAGGTATGACTTCGGGATAGCCGAGCAGCTCGCGATCTGTGAGGCCCACAAAGAAGTTCTTTGCCAGCGGTTCACGTGCCGGCAATTTTCCCGTCTCCTCTGCTGCCTTTGTCACCTCCTCCTGCTGCTGTCCCGCATGCTGCGCATTGAGCTCGCTTCTCGCCTTGTTGCTGCTGCTGCGCGTTAATAATATTTGTCCTCGCCGGCTGTGGTTTTCATTTAACAATTTTACGGCACGCGATAACAAACTGTAGCGCATCTTGAATTACCTAATTGTCACTAGCAACTGCACAAAAACACCGTTGGCGTTATCGGCTTATCGATTACTGCCGATAACGATGATTTGTGGCGAACATCGTTGTTTCTGTTGTCAGCCAAAGAATAAACATTTATTATGCATTGCTTATTATAACAAAAAATTAAGCTTTAAATATTGTTTTTTTTATTTTTTATTGTTTTTAAATTAAATTAATTGCAAATTGTATTTTATATTCAACATCTGAATAATAAATACCATTTTGCAAAAAACACACCAGGCTGGTCACACTTTTATGAGGCGCCACATTGTGAATAAAAAAATACTTGGGGTATCTGAGAATTTATAATATTAAACAAAACTTTTATTATACATTAACAAGCCTTTCTTTAACATTTAACGTTTAGGCATAAATCTGCATTTTTGACGTTCATTAGTGTTGGGTTGCTCATGAGTGAGTGAACAAAAAAGAGTTGTTCACTCAACTGAGCGAGCGAACATGTTCCTTCCTTTATGTTCTTTTTTGTTCACTTGCTCATTTTTGCTCACTTGTTCACTTGCTCCCTTGCTCATTTGTGCTTAGTTACTCTTCGCGCATTTTGTTCCCATTCAATGAGTACAGAATAAGTACAGAAGGATTTCATTTAACTATTTTTAAATGCCCAATGAAGGAAGCAAAAGTAATGCGACAAATTAAAATGCAGAGATATCGGTTAGTTTGAAAATTAAATATGTAACATAATCTATTTTTGAAAAGTCGTTGAGATGCAGTGCTTATTGGCTTGGTAATGCACTGAACAACCAGTGAGCAACTGAACATCTGAGCAACTGAACATCTGAGCAATATGAGTGAGTTGACTCTTTTGAAAAAAAAGAACAAGTGAACATGTTCACCTAAAAGAGCAGTATTTACACAACACTAACGTTCATGAATTTTCAGTATTAATGCTACTAAATGCAGCCAAGTTTAAAATTTGTTTTGACCGATGCTGCAGCCCTTGCTTGTTTGTAAACAAAAGACCAGCTGATTGTCGAATCAAATCAAAAGCTTTAACAAGCAATGTGAAAATGTATGCTAATAAGTAAGATTTATCAGTTTGATAAAAAAATCGAAACTTCACATTATAAAAAAACTGCACTTTTACAAAGCTCTAATACTTTTATTCAATCATGCCAATCAACTTCAGTTTCATTCTCAGCCTCCTCTTGCAACTCGTTCATTTTTGTCAACATTGCTAATCTAAACGAACGTTGCTGTCTACTACTTAATTGATCGTAGTCCATCAATAGACTTTTGAAAAACAAACCACTAGAAGACTCCGTTGTTGTCTCCTTTGGCATTAGCTTTAAGGATTCACTCGATGATTTAACCATTTCCGTCTTGACCTTTTTAGTGGACACTGCGAATGTTCTGGATGAGCGCATTTTTGATTCAGAACTTATGCTACTTGTATCCTGGCTATCCAAGGCGGCAACGGGATGCTGTTGATGCACATAGTCCTTTAGGAAAGCCATAGAATCGGCCAGGTACCATTTCTTTTTTCGCCTTCCACTCAAGTTCAGTCTCAAGCCATGTCGCTCATCTCGCAAATATCTGGCATACGAATTACGTAAAACAGTCCATTTACTTTTACAATCGGATACTGCAAGTTAAAGATTTAAATATGTGGCGCTTTAATAAAACAGTGTGGCTGCATTTTTTGCAATGCAGCTTAACTCATCAACAGCCCAGCCCTCGTTTTTTCAAGAAAGGAAGCAAGCAAGCAAGCAATACAATTGAATACAAACTAACCTTCACAATTCATTTCCTTTGCGATTTGTCGCCATAGCTTGTCGGTTATTTCTTTATTTGCATGATCCTTGCTTTTGTAATTATATATGGGTTTTCTTGACTCAATCAAAAAGATTAATTGCTCCGCGTCCAAATCCATATTGCAACAACTTCACTCACACACCAACTGCGGCAAGTGCGAGAGCAAAACATGTTTTTCTGCTTTGTTTTCTTTTCGTTTCGTTTTGCTTGCCTTGCCTTATAAGTGTGACTGGAACGACAACATGTTTTAATACTTTCGCTGTGTGTGCGAACGAGCAGGCGAATTGAATGCCTAAACAGCAAAGCAAAGAAACAAATGGAATGGGAACAGCAGTTTGTGTTTTGAGTGATTTCGAGTGATTTCGAGTGGAATCCATATTACTCATACGCAGCGTTGGCTTTGATTGAGTTAGGATCATTAGGAAATTCAATTGTTAAAAGATTTTGAATCATTGAAATTAAGAGTAGCAAATGTTATTTGAATAAAGATTTTGATAAGATGAGATTCCATCCAGCTTCTTTTCGATATCGCATCCATATTAAAGTCTTTTTTTTTGTCTATTTA
This sequence comes from Drosophila kepulauana, assembly GCA_023558455.1. Lineage (NCBI taxonomy): Eukaryota > Metazoa > Arthropoda > Insecta > Diptera > Drosophilidae > Drosophila > Drosophila kepulauana. The sequence continues at coordinate 2,265,663 of CM042369.1, forward strand.
TAGCATTTTGTTTTTGGATTAAAAACACAAAACCCTTTATTTGAATCATTTGTTGTATATTGGTGTTATACTTGTATAATTGCTATTGACTGGGCACATTAAGCTCACTACTTAAAAACAGTTAAACAAATATTCAAGAAAAATAAAAAAAAGATTTTGCTTTTTAGTGTGTGTGTGTGTTTATTGGTGTTGGTGTCGGGTGTGTACATTATTTATGTTTGTTTTGTTTACCAACTAGATTGAAAATTTGTTAATAGCGGTAGTTTTAGTTTAGTTATACATAGTTATAGTCAGGTATCAATTGAAATAAGAGTTATTATAGTATTAGAATTTAACACAGTGTCTCGAGTATGTACTATACACATGTACATATTGTTATGTATGTATGCGTGTACGCAAACTATTTCATTATTATTGAAGTACAGAGTTGATTGTGCATTGATCGCACAATTTGAATCAAAAATAAAACAAAACTAATTACCAAGTAGATTGCATTGCATGTTTCAATGAACATAAATTGTTTTTAATTGTATTTAACTAAAGTTCTACACATTTTATTTTCTTTTCTTTTCTTTTAATTATTGTACCTTCCCCTTCCTGCCCCAACCCCAACCCCAACCCCTCTCCCACTCACAGGCAGCTCACATCGTATCACAGGCACGCTCTTCCATAAAACAAATTGAACAAAATTCACACGAAACTATTAGAAAATGAATTGCAGAAAAGTTATTGAATTGATTTGACAAATAGATCCATACACTACTCTAACAACAACGATCGATGTGAGCTCCTCTACACACACACACACACGCGTACACACTTTCACACTCTCATTCAATTTAACCCCAGCTTTCACTCTCATTGTTCTTCTTCTTATTCCCCACGCTTTTTGAAATACTACTGCATTTATTTTGGTTAAAATTGCATTCGCACAAGTCAATAAATATATATTTTTTTCGCACACTGTCGAGAAGGCGATTTCAGTTGCCAAAGACACCCCAATTATGTTGTGAATCACCTCACTTAAAATTCAACAAATTCTATATCATCCTCTTTCTTCTATTGAACTTTATATTGCTTTATCTTCTTCCACATTGGGTAACTTTTTTTTCTATTTTGCATTTGCAGCAAACTGTCAATTATAATTTGTTCATACATTGCTTTAACAAAACTCGCTTGTTCAATAATTAATATTGTCCGGAACACTCACATCAAAATTTGAATTAAGAATTTCTATATCATTAGAAAAATCATTCCATAATAAAGATATAGATAGTATAATTATTAGAAACATGTTTTCAAATTCAAATTTGAATTAAGAATTTCTATATCATTAGAAAAATCATTCCATAATAAAGATATAGATAGTATAATTATTAGAAAAATGTTTTCAAATTCAAATTTGAATCAAGAATTTCTATATCATAAGGAAAATCATTCCATAATAAAGATATAGATAGTATAATTATTAGAAAAATGTTTTCAAATTCAAATTTGAATCAAGAATTTCTATATCATTAGAAAAATCATTCCATAATAAAGATATAGATAGTATAATTATTAGAAAAATGTTTTCAAATTCAAATTTGAATTAAGAATTTCTATATCATTAGAAAAATTGTTCCATAATAAAGATATAGATAGTATAATGCACTTTTAATAAGTTGTTCTTCAACTTGTTCCAACTTTAAGGGAATATCATTTCGTGTTTTCTTATTATTTTTACGTCTCACTTTCGTCAAATCATTTGACAATCATATCGAGCTGGTATTGAAAAATTATGTTTCCATTTAAATATTCATCCTTTCACAATCCATTCATTATTGAATATTTAATATGAACAAATTTGTTACTAAGTTTTTCATTTTTATGAAAAATTTGTTTATAAGTTGATTTGCAACTTGAAGAAAAAAAATCCTTTTTCCTTTTTCTCTCATATTCACATCACTTGACTTTTTCTTTACTCATTTTTAACTAAATCACATCAAACTTTTCTGATAGAATTTCATAAAAAGTATTGAAAAATCAATCAGAATCTAAATTTTGATAATTTATCCTTTCATTCACAATTCTTTAAGAGTTCATTAGATCAAAGATCTCAAAATTTAGTATTTTATATGATACATTTTTTTAAAAAGTTGATTTCCAAATCGAGGAAGAAAATTTCGTTTCTATCTTATTTTAGTGATTCATTTTTTTTCACATCACTTGACTTTGTTTTGTAGTAACTCCTCTTTAACTGAATCATATCAAACTTTTCTCGGTTGATCTGATAGAAATTCATAGAAAATAACTTTTGATATCTTTTCATTTAATTTACAATTCTTCACAACGAACAATTTCAGAAGTTTTTTCTTGAAGTGTATTTTCTCTTTTTGTCAATTGATTTGACCGTTTGTTTTTACACATTTTTATGTGAAGCATATCGAACTTTTCCTGGAATATATCGCATATATATCATATATGATATATCTGATACGAGTATCATAGAAAACTGAAGTAGAGTCTAAATTTTGATAACTCATTTTTTCATTCACAATTCTTCACAATCTAATAAGTTAATTTCCTTCTCGAAGGGTATCTCTTTTCTTCTTTTAGTCATTCACTTTTAACTAAAGCATATCAAGCTTTTCTTGTTTTTGAAAAAAAACAGAATAGTTGTAATCTAAACTTTGATAATTCCTTGCTTTCATATTCACAACATAATTGAGTGTAGACTCGACTCTTTCAGGCAACAGTTGTCACTGTTTGTTGTGCTTACTAATTTTGTTGATTAGTAGTATTCACACACAATATTCACATTTCAGACGCATTCATTCATCACTATATTGCGTATACATAACATCTATGTATGTATGATTTGTTGTAACTAATTCTTAGTATTGCTAAATGGGCCAAGGCCCAAGGATTCAGTGTAAAGTGTAAATTGAGATATTTCTTTCTTATTTTCTCTTTTTTGTTTTGTTTGTTAGATGTGGCCCCCTTTATATACTATATATAAATGATAGATCAGAGAGGCATATTAACCACAGAGTTATCTATACGTGTATAGATATAGATGTGTGTGTGTGTGTGTGAGTGTGTGTTGTATATACTTATGTGTATATCGACTTGCACTTGCACTTGCGACTTCGTAATCTTCTCTCACAATTTCAATTCAAACTAAATTTGTTGTTGACTTAAAAACAAAAGAGCAGGAGACTCTGACTAACAATGCAGTAGGTGTTTGTGTTTGTGTTGTGGGGAAGTTGTCTCATTTCCCTCTGTCCAGAAGTGTGAATCTTTGCTCTACAATTGATATTTGGGATATTGCTGCCAGAGTTGCCAACGCGCCTGCAGCTGCTTCCACAGGCCACGCACAAAGCTGCCACCTCCAGTTTCTTCTCCTCCATCTGCTTCCTCCACTTCTTCCTCGCCTTCTTCTTCTCTTTCGCCACTTGCATCACTTGCTTCGTCTGCTTCCTTTCTGCCAATTCCACAGCCAACACACGCCAATGCCTGCAGCAACTACTAAATCTTGCCGGGACTCTCCTGCCTCGCACTGTAACGCGGCTCAGTGGGCATCAGCGTGTCCGTCACCAGCTCGTTAGGCGCCTCCAGCAATCCTTTGGCATGCGCCGCCGCTGTGTCGCAGTCCGTGCGCCTTGAGATCAGCAGACGAATGTCTGTGTGCAGCGACAAACGACCCGAGCGAGATGTCTGGAATCTGTAAGGGGAAGAACATTATTAGTAACGAATTTTTAATACAAAGTTAAGACAAATGGAATCTCTTTGTATTTCAGACCCTTAAGTGTCTAAGACTGATGATTAGTAACGAATTTTTAAGAGTTTTCTTAGTACAAAGTTAGGAAAAATTAAATCCCTTTTAGAAAAGTGTTTTCCTAGTTAAAAGTCTGACGAAATGCAATCCCTTTTATTTCAAACGCAGCATAGATAGAGTCTAAGTGTCTCAGGCTGATGTCAGAATGCGAGCGAGAAGCGAAGCGAAGCGATGCGAGAAGCGATGAGCAATGCGAGAAGATGTCAGAGTGAGAGCTTTGCAAGAGCGAGCTACATTGTTCTATTTTTCAGTTATTAATATGATGGTGATGGATTCGGACGAAGATTTTTTTGCTTCAAGTGCAACACTTAACTTTGTTTAAAAAAAAAAGTGGCGTCCACCCGCTTAACTGCAGTAGAAACGAAAAAGGAGAGTTCAAAAATTTATATAATGACTTGAGAAACCACCCAGAAAAGTTTTTTTTAACTATTCAAGGATGTATATTTCGACTTTTGACTATATATTAAATAAAATTAGTAGTCGGCTGGAGAAGCGTTGGCCAAATTTTGAAAATAAGCGGTAATTAAATCACAGAATGCAACAAAACAATCGTACGCTCTGAGAGAGTTGAAGCGATAAAGCAGGTTGCAAACTGCTCTTTCGCTTTGCTCTCGCTTTCTCGCTTGAACTCGCAACTCGCTTCGCTCTCACTCTGTCATCTTTCGAGCGATTGTATATTAAAAAGGTTGCAGTGGTTTATCGCTCGTTCTCGAGCGACATCAGCCTGAGACACTAAGGCTGATGTCAGAGTGCGAGCGAGAAGCGATGCGATAATATTGGGCAAAAACGAGAGATGAATAACTCTATGTTTTTCCGTAAGCAATCGCTTGAAAGATGTCAGAGTGAAAGCGAAGCGAGAAGCAAAGGCAAAGCGAGAGATCAGTTTGCATTCTAGTTTCAACTAGCTCAGAGAGGAAATAGCAATGTAGTTCGCTTCTCGTAAAGCTCTCACTTTGCAAACTTCCCGTTTTGTTCGTCGCCTCTTGCTCCTCGATACCTTTCTCGCTACTCGCTACTCGCTTTGCTGTTCGCTTCATTATTATCAGCATAATAGATTACTCGGAACGTCGGTAGATTTAGGAACATTATTAGTATCCTATTTATACATATAAGCAATATAAGCTTATACAAGATTAATTTTTGAGCTAATTATCTTGAACCCTTATATTCTTCTTATATTCTTAAATCCTTATATTATGCCATAAGTTAAAACTGTAGATACTGCAGTTGGTTTGCACAGATTATTTCAGGTTTTGCAAGATGATTTCTTAGTTTACAAGAAGTAGTCTAGTTAATAATTAATACCTAATCGATTCGGTCTTCAAATCTTTGTTTGGCCTTTAAGAATCGAATCGATTAATTATGAATTATTAATAAGATTATATAATGTAAATTAAGAACTCTTCTTGAGGAAGACTTTTAGAGAAAAAAGACTATTTCTTGCATGTCATCTATGTGTTTCTGATTGACTGACTTTTCCTAGATACAATTCATTCATTCATTCTGTTCTAATCTTAAGATCGTCGGAATTTCTTCCATTCGCCGACTGTTTCCACAGTTTGAGCTTGATAACAAAAGAGTTCGCAAAATGCGCTGTTTCTTACAGTTAATATGATCTAAATATTATTAAGATATGGACATGGGCAGACGGAGAAATCTATATTGATCTCTTAGCTATTCTTTCCCTTGAAGTAGTACAACATTAACATCTTTCTTCCTTGAACACTCTCGTTCTCTCCTTAGCAACTAACCTCAGGTGGATGGAGTAGCGCAATCGCTTCATCTGCTCGGCGCTGATAAAGTGTCCCAGCTTGCCGGTGGTGCTCGTCGCTGCCGTTGGACTGCCTGGCTCTCGCTCCCGTTCCTTCCTTGTCCGTTGCGGCAACGGATTAAGTGAAGCGGCTGCGGTGCAAGCATCGATGTCGGGCAGAAGCTCATCGGCAAGAATGCGCTGGCGAATGAAGGTGCGATGAAGGGGCGGCATATCGTGCATGTCGTAGGGAATGACAAACATGCGCACCACGGTGCCCATGGGATTCAACAGTGTGGCCTGCACAGTCCCCGAACGGGGCACAAAGTAACCCTTGCGTGGCAAGCGAATCTCGCACTGAAAACAGAAAGTGTTAAGCAATGCAGAAAAAAGGATTTCATCACATCAACTCACCAGGTAAGGCGTGCTGAGCGTCTCGCCGTGCAGTTCGTAGAAGTACGACGAGGCCGGAATGGTCAGCTGTGTGGGACAAAAGCCACCCGAGGCGCCAAGCTGCAGACGAAAGCCAGCGACTTCGATCTTCGGTAGCAGACGCTTCTGGAGCAATGATTCCTCCAGATTCCCGAGCAGAGGTCGTCCCGTAAACTGCGAAGCGAGGCGGGCACGCGACTTTAGTGGCGAACCCGCCGGACTGCACATTCCCGACTCAAAATCCTCATCGGATAGCTGCTCATCGGAACCGAGCGAACTGCGATCACTGCGATCGCTGAGATGTCGCGATCGTCGCTTGTAGAACGCCGCCTGCTTAGCGAAGCGAGGCGACACCGCCAAAGCGTTGGGCAACGTGGGTGCCGAGTAGGATTTCTGCACGGGCAAATTCCCCGCCTCGGGAGGCGTCAGCAGCGATTGCGAATGCGCTTGACTCAGCGTCGAGGGCTCAAAACAAAAGGCGAGACTGTTGTCAATGGCAATTGGAGCCGAGCTGCTGCTGCTGCTGCTGCTGCCGCTGCCACAAAAGATCGTCGTCAGATTGACTTTGGGCAACGCTTTGCGCAGCTGCGGCGACAACATTGGCGGTGGCGTCTCCCTATCCAGCAACGTTGCTCCGCTGCAGTTCAATCGCAACTGATTCGGCAGCTTGGGCGGCTGCACCGTGAGTGGCGCTGTCAGGAACTCTTGCTGCTTGAGCGGCACATGACTGATGGGTGTCTTGAACTGCACCACGAGGCGTTCCTCAAGCGTAGCAGCATTTGTGGCGCCTCCTCCTCCTCCATTCACTGACAGCTCTGGCGGTGTCTTGCAACGCTCCTGTGGGGCATTCAACGAACAGCGTTCCAAATTGGGCGTCAGCTTGGTCGAAGAAGACTGCAAGAGCGATGAATAGGAATCAGTAGAGTTCTCAACATAAAATGAGTAAGAAAGTTAGCTGCAAATATTGACTGCCATAGACCCTTTACTTTTCATCGGTCCCTCGGACTTATTCCCCAAAAATGTTCCTATTATAGTTCAATTAATTATTAATATATACAATTCTTTCACACTCTTCACCCAAAAATTCCATTGTTAACTACAAATTTTGGTAGTCTGAGTTATCTATTTATACCTTAGTAGATCCTTTTTACACTTTCTTTAATAGACCCTTTGCTTTTCATTGCTCTATACTTAAAATGTTGATGGCCTAAACTTATTTTTATTCATTTTCTCATAAAGGTTTCATAAATTTTTAAAAGATCAAATTCTTAGTCACTTTTCAAACAAGAGTTAAATTGTAAACCACAAATTTTGAAGTTCGTCACTCTTTACCCAAAATTTCCATTGTAAATTAGATATTCTACCTTAGTAGACACTTTTTGCTCATTTTGAAATTGAAAGGTATTAATAGGGAATTTAATTAAGTATGCTGGACTGTTAAGTATATTGACAGCTTAGCATTATTGTTATATCTAATATATTTATTATGAGATAGCTGCTAAACTCTGTGGATAAAATTAGATCAGCTGAATACCAATCAGATCTTTGGATTAGGATTTATTTTCTTGAGTTTAAATATCTGATGCAGATCAGTTAAATACCAATAAAATAAGACAAGTTTGCGAGCTCGACTTTAAAGAATTTCAGGAACTTTGCTATATTACTTTTGCTGCTCTATTTGTCGTGCTTCTTTTTTTTATAAACTTTATGAGTAGTTAGTTAGATTTATGTACTCCATCTCAAACCTCAATGATCTCAGTTGGTGAACTTTTTGAGAACTTTTCAAGAACTTTTTGAGCTTTTCTATATTCCCATTGCTAGGACATTTTGTGAATAGGTTTTGGAACTAGACTTTAGTTCTAAAGCTAACTTCAATATCTAGTTGAATCATTTAAAATCGCCTTAAATTTCATTCTTTTCCAGGAAAGAAATAGCTAAAATATAAGCTACAAGCTGAAGTGCTTAAATTCCTTTCTATCATTACAAGTTACCTTATTTTAAGTTAGAAATTTTAGAGCATCTTTAACAATGATTGCTGGTAAAAAGCCAACTAGAAGTTTGTTGTTAGTCCAACAAGCTTGATTAAGATTGGTTTTTGGCCACCAACAATCTTTATGGTCTCTTTTATGACTCTAGAACTAATGAAACCTCAGTTTTTATCTCTTAAGTAAGCGGACAGACAGAACTCAGTACATAAATATGTGATTTTTATACCCGCTACCCATAGGGTAGAAGGGTATTATAATTTTGTGCCGGCAGGAAATGTATGTAACAGGTAGAAGGAGGCATCTCCGACCCTATAAAGTATATATATTCTTGATCAGCGACAACAGCCGAGACGATCTAGCCATGTCCGTCTGTCCGTCTGAGTGTCTGTGTGTCTGTCCGTCCGTCCGTATGAAACACTGGATCTCAGAGACTATAAGAGATAGAGCTATAATTTTTTTTCGACAGCATTTGTTATGTTTGCACGCAAATCAAGTTTGTTTCAAATTTTTGCCACACCCACTTCCGCCTCCGCAAATCAAAAAAATCGAATAACAAGCGTAATTTTAAAGCAAGAGTTGCAAATTTTGGTATATATAATAACTACTATAGTAGTTATGATTCCTGAAAATTTGGTTGCGTTCAGATAAAAATTGTCGAAATTATTAAAGAAATACTTTTGTATGGGAAAAACGCCTACTTACTAGGGGTCTTAGTTACTTTGTCTGACAATCTGGTATATTGTGCCGTCTATGGTATATTTTGAATGGTGTACTATATCGATATACCAAATATACCATTTGGTATATTTTTAGTATTTTTTTTTAGTATTTTCGGTATATTTTGAAAATGATACCGCAATATTTTGCCTTTATTAAAAATGGGTAGCGGGTATCTCACAGTCGAGCACACTCGACTGTAACTTTCTTACTTGTTATCTCTTAAGTAAGCGGACAGACAGAACTCAGTACATAAATATGTGATTTTTTAGGTTTTCAGTGTTTCTTTCAGCCTTCGTTAAGTTGCTCACCTGCTGCTGTTGCTGCTCCTGTTCCATGCTGTTGCTATCACTGGCATGTCCATTGCTCTCCCTGGCACTCTGCTGCTGTCCGTTGCTGAAGTTGTGCTGCGTCTTCTGTCGCTTGCACACCTGACAACCACTCGACGGCGCCGTCGATGGCTTGTGCTGATTGTTGTTCTGCTGCTGCTGTTGTTGTTGTTGCTGCTGAACTGAATTGGAGGACGGCAATGGCTGCTTCAACTCTCGTCCAGCTTTGAGATCTTTGGGCGCGGTGGGTTTGCGATTCTTTGGCGTGCGCTGAATGGCTTGCAACAGCAGCTCGGCCTTGTTGCGCGGCGTGCCCACAATGAGATCAGAGCTGCTCAGACTGCAGCTGGACATGTCATCCATTTCCGAGGCGCTTGTATCATCGTCATCATCTTTGTCTCCCTCTCCCTCTCCCTCTCCATGATGCTGTCCATTGCAATTGCAGTTGAGGCAGAGCAGCGTCTTCTCGCTGCCACATTGCTGGCAGCTGGTCAGCGACGTTTGTGTGCCCGTCGAGATCATGGCGATGCCTTGGCGACGCGGCGTCGCCGCTGTCAGAGTCATGACCATGGCCACCTCGCTGCTGCTGCTGCCCTCGTCCATGGCCTCCACTTGCTGCTCGGAGGGTTTGCGTTCGCGTTTCTTGTCGCGTCGCTGCATCCGCTTGCGATACTTTTGCAGCTGTCGCTCGCGATGTCCGTCCAGCTCATCCGCTCCAGCTGCCGCATCCGCATCCGCATCCAGATCCAGGTCCAGCTGCAGCTCCAACAACTCAGCTTGCTCGCGTTGCCGTTGCAAGTGTTTCGATTGCTGTTGCTGTTGCTGCCTTTGCTTCGTGCTTGTTGCATACTTATCACAGCTCCTTGTGGCCACATTGCTGTTGGCAATGCGTGCCCCCAATCCCGTTGGCGTTGCCGCACACATGCCCCCGCCTCCGGTCGGTGTGCTCGCCTCTGGCTTTGCTCGACTTGTTGGCGGCGTTGGTGTTGCCACATGTGGCAGACCGCCGTTGAAGCGTGGCAAACTCTTCACACACACCGCCACACTAAAGTTCTCGGCAATGTTCACGTGCGGAAAGTTGTGCACCGTCGCCTTGGCACTGAAGCCGCCATCGTTCTGCCCGCTTGTGGCATTCGCATCGTGCGCTCGTATCCTGTAGAAGATGTTGAGACGCGGTCGTCGCATGACTCCGCCGCCTCCTCCACCTCCACCTCCTCCTCCTCCGAGCAGCGTTGGCGTCGTCGTCGTTGTCGTCGCCAGATCGCCGGCGTTGTTCGCATTCGAGCTGGCAAAGATCACGCGACCGCTGTCGTAAACAGAAGGATCACACTTGCGCAGCAGATCACACCAGGCCACAATCTGCGAGAAGTACAGCTGACTGCGGATGGCGCTGCACAGCGATGGCAGCGTCATCGTCGGCGGTGGCACTCTACAAAAGGTGGATCAAAACATTAGTTACAATTTAAAATAAGTATTTCTAATTGGTTTCCACTGGCACATATTTTTACACTTTTTGCAGATTATGGCAATACATCAAATTTGCAAAAATTCATAAAAACTTTGACCAACTACTCCTCATAAGGCTACATTATGGGCTTTGGCTCTTAGCAAATCACTTCACTTGTCTTGTTAAGGTGAAATTTTATTCCTTATGTTTTCTACAGTTTTAAATTCAATAAAAAAGGATATTTCCACAAATTTAAAACCTTTCTATTCTCTGTTGTTAGAATCCTGTATACTTTAAGAATTCTTTGCTCTAAGACTCTTCTTTGTTACATTAGAATAAACTGCAATAGCATGAAATTGATTAACTGAATATGTTCAATAATGTACAAGCATTTCATTTAAACTTTCTACTACGTAAACCCAATTTGTTCTCTTAAAATATGTACATTTAAAACCTTTGTACATTTTCCTTATATTCTATCTTTATTTGAGTCGCCAGCACTCATTTCTCTGTAGATTAAATTTACCATTTAATACTAAATAATGCTCTACCTCTAATGATCCCTTTGAACTATGCCACTTTCTTCTAAATTGGCAAACGAACAGGAATTGCATCAAATTGATAAATAGATATTTTCTTTACAATTTCTTTACTTAAAATTTTACATTCATTTAGCAACACAATTTTTCTATGTGAAGACCCGTTGGTTATCTAATAAAAGTTCAATTCAATTTTAATAACTGTACATTAAATGCTCTACATTTAGAAGGAACCTCTTTCCACCTTTGTACATTTGCTTTAATGTTAATTTTGTAATCTTTTTTAATCAGATTAGATTAGATTAGTAAAAGAAAAGCTTTGCAAATACTATGTACATAGTTTTTACAAGTGGTATAAATTTACAAAGTTTTAAAGTAAAAGTTAATCGATGTTGTTTAATTTGAGAGGTACATTTTAAAAACTATGTACAATTACCTAATAACGTACATTTAAAGCTCTTATTCCGCTAAGTCAAAATAATCTGAATAAAAAATGTACATTTTTACATACTTATATTTACATAGGTACATAATTCTACATACTTGTTAAAATGTACATTTCATATTGAAATAAAGGCTACACAAAAGTGTTTTAAATTAAATATAATAATGGATTTACATTCGAAAAATACTTGTCTATTCATTCACAGTTTATCTTCATGGATTCCCACTTATAATTGAATTAACTACACATTAACGAACGATTAAAACGATTAAAAATTCTTGTAAGAACATGTGCCAATGGAAACGAGCAAAATGTGCAGCCACACTTACTTCTCCTTGCCGCTGATGATCCACTGTTCGAGGAGTATCTTGTGGCCAGCGGGACCCAGATAAACCTCGATGCAAACGGGCTCCCGACGCGCCAGAATCGCCTCCATCTTCAGGCAATGCGCTCGCCAACGGGAACACTTAAAAAAAAAATAGGAATAGATTACAATGTGAACTAGGATTTTAAGAGCATGCCACTTACGGTTATATTTACGTAAGACATATCACAGAAATGCTCCTCGGCATCGGGAGCATCGCCCTTGGCGAGCCCCATCTTCCTGAGGAACTGATCACAATGTGGCCCATGCTTGGGCCTCGCTGCGCAGCTGCTTCCAGCTGCGTCGCTGCTGGCAGTGGCAGTTGTTGATGTTGATGTTGCTCTTGCTGTTGCAGTTGCTGATGCAGATGCTCCCAAGCCATGTCCAACTCCCAAACCAGATGCAGGTATAGCAACTCCTCCTAAGCCACTGCGACTGCAATTGTAGTCCAGCAAACTGGCTGCACTCGATGTGGAGGCCAGGGCCAGGCTCAACGGACGCGTCTCGGCGGGCGCAACGGGTCCGCCACGCAAACAGGTCGTTGCCAGGGATTGCAGCGAGTGGAGAATGTTGTCGGAGGCGGATCCCGGCGAGCTGGCCGCACTGGAACTATTCGTGGCAGTGCCAAGTGCAGCTGGCACAGCTCCGCCAGATGCAGCTGCTCCTCCTCCAAGACCTCCACTTCCTCCCAGGCCCCCACCTCCTAGACCTGCCCGATTCAACATAACGCGTCGCACAATCTCAAAGTCGCCACGCTCCGCATTCAGCTCGTTGATGGCCAACGCCACCAGCTCGGGTTCCACGCTCATGCTCTGCGCTGCCGGCGACAGCTGACGCAGCTGGCACAGCTTCTGTGTCCAGCGCTGATGAGTCGCCTGACTGCTGTTGCTGCTGCTGTGACTGTGGCTGTTGCTGTTGTGGTTGCTGTGGCTGCCACTTGAGCCGTGTCCTGGGCCAAAAGGCGTGCGTGGCGTGCCGCTTGTCAAGGCATAAGGATTCGTTGTAATGTTGATGGCTGCCCGCGAGGTCGATGGGCGTGGCGAGAGGCGTCCACTGCCCACCATCAGTTGCTGTTGTTGCTGCTGATGTTGTTGCTGGAGTTGATACTCGTCGTCTGCTATGGGCCTGCCCTCCAGGATCAGCGAGGCCAGGCCCAGCACAATGGAGCTGTACATGTTCTGCTGTGCCGCAGCAGCTGCTGCTGTTGCTGTTGCTGTTGTTGCTGCCCCAGCAGCAGTTGCTGCTGCTGCTCCGCCTGCCCCATTGTTGCCGCCTACAACAGCGGCTCCGTTCTGGGCGAGGCCAGCGGAGACGGGCGGCGAATTTGTCACGCTTGTGGGTATCATCTTTTCTCCTTCTTCTTCTTCTTGTTCTTCTTTCACCTCTTCTTCTTCTTGCTGTTGTTGTTGTTGTCCCCCTCTTTTTGGGTCTCCTCCTGCACGTCTAGCTAGCTTAGACTGCTGCTTCTTCTTCTTCCTGTTCGCCTGCTACTTCTTCGCGTAGATGTTGATTCGTCGTCCTCTTCGCACCTGCACCAGAAGTACGCTGCAAAGCGAAAGTTCGAATAGGAAAACATTAGTCGAGAGAACAAAATTTGACAAGCTGATTTTATTTAACAAATGAATTATTCTTAATATTAACTTATAGTACGGCTTAAAATTAATCAGATAAATCACTTCATTTATTTCTTCATTTCAATTCAATTAAAGCTTAAAATCAATGAACAAAAGTAATGATTAAAACATTAAGAACCACAAATGTTTAGCATACGCGCTCGAGTTGCGGCTTATAATGAAATAAGTAGATCAGGTTGAATCGAACCATCCGGTATGACCAAACGGTATGAGTGTGATCGATCTGGATGCAAGCAGCATTCTCTATCATTCCTTGCTGCTCACACAAAGCGTTCGATCGAAGAAAATCCTTACGAACCAAGCAAGAGTGATTGGAACTGAATGTTCGCTTTGAACACGCTTGCTTAAGATTCATTCATTATACCCATTCATTAGGGTAGAAGGGTATTATAACTTTGTGCCGGCAGGAAATGTATGTAACAGGTAGAAGGAGGCATCTCCGACCCAATAAAGTATATATATTCTTGATCAGCGTCAACAGCCGAGACGATATAGCCATGTCCGTCTGTGTGTCTGTCCGTCTGTCCGTATGAAACACTGGATCTCAGAGACTATAAGAGATAGAGCTATAATTTTTTTTCGACAGCATTTGTTATGTTTGCACGCAGATCAAGTTTGTTTCAAATTTTTGCCACGCCCACTTCCGCCCACGCAAATCAAAAAAATCGAATAACAAGCGTAATTTTAAAGCTAGAGTTACGAATTTTGATATATATTCAATAATTACTATAGTAGTTATGATTCCTGGAAATTTGGTTGCGATCAGATAAAAATTGTCGAAGTTATTAAAGAAATACTTTTGTATGGGCAAAAACGCCTACTTACTAGGGGTCTTAGTTACTTTGTCTGACAATCTGGTATATTGTGCCGTCTATGGTATATTTTGAATGGTGTGCTGTATCGATATACCAAACATACCATTTGGTATATTTTTAGTATTTTCGGTATATTTTGAAAATGATACCGCAATATTTTGCCTTTATTAAAAATGGGTAGCGGGTATCTCACAGTCGAGCACACTCGACTGTAACTTTCTTACATGTTTTTAAGTAACAATAATGTTCCTTTAGCATACTTTATAAGCTCATATCATCAGATTATTCAACATTATAATATATGTGTCTTCTTTCCAAATACATTTATTTATATTATATTTATATACTTTGTTTTTATAAATATGCTTAATTTGTCAAGATACCTTTACAGAATTCTGTTTACATACTCTATACTTATTTAAGGGTGTTTTATGAACTTTATCTCATTTTTCCTTCAGACTCTATTACAATTTCATATATTAATTTCTTAATAATATTCTTCGAATTAGTTGATAATAATTTCTTTCACTTTGAATTGTTTAAATTATGTATCCTTCGCTTATTATTCTAAGTAAACAAAAATAAAAATAGCATATTGCGTCTGTAATGATATATCATAGATCAGACTTTGATGGAAATCTTTAAACAAATACATCTTTTTTTAAATACTTGAAAAATATATTTCCTAAACCCTTTTTTTATCCAGATGTTATAAGAGAAGCCAAAAACTCTTTCGTTTATGTTTCTGTTCTACGGATAATTTCGAATCAACCTTCTTAACATAATTATTATTAACTAAAATATTTGAATTTACTCTTTCTTATTTCTACTTTTTATACCTTATAAACCTCTTCAAAACAAAATGCAAAACGACGCAAAATTCGCAGACTTTTTAGAATAATTCCAAAGAGACAAAATCAATAAAAATGCATCTGATTTCGCAATCATTTATTTATTTGGCTATTTAAGGGGCAAGTGTGTGCAACTATTGGGTATGTGATGGCATTGGGGCATGCCACATCGAATGTCAGCGTGGCCAGCTGTTGATGGGAACTAGGCCAGCTGTGTATGTGTGTGTGTCTATGTGTGTGCAACACCCTGTATGTCAAATTGAATTATGCTTTGAAGGTCCCCATGGTATATATAGACAGTATATAGAATGCATACATATGTATGTATGTATGTATGTGTGTTTGTGCTTATGCTACAATTTACTTTGGCCTAGATCCTAACTGTTGTGGCATTTAAAAAAGAATATGCAATTGGTTGTCTATTGACGGCGACGACGACGGCGACGTCGACGTCGACGTCGACACACTGACACGGCCTCAATGTGGCCCAAAAAAGCAGGCAAC
The DNA here is from genome assembly GCA_023558455.1 of Drosophila kepulauana. Lineage (NCBI taxonomy): Eukaryota > Metazoa > Arthropoda > Insecta > Diptera > Drosophilidae > Drosophila > Drosophila kepulauana. The sequence goes on from CM042369.1 coordinate 2,281,298, forward strand.
CAGGTCGTTACTTAATCAGGCAGCTGTTGCCATGTCAGAGAGCCAAGCGAGAGCGAAAGAGACGCAGCAAAACTTGTGCAATGTGCAATTTGGCGTTGCAACTTTTCACATGTTGCTAGCACACACTGCTGTGACGTCATTGGGGGCGGCGAGAACAACGCAGAACAACGAACAAGCCAAGCTTTGGCTTGGCAACAATCAAATTTTGCGAAAAAAAAAAAAAAAACTTCGAAGGTCAGCGCCTATCGAATTGTTATTGCTCAAGTCGCGCTTGGCAACAAAATTGCATACTTGCATATGATTGATGTGTCAAACAGCTGTTTTGTGTTTTCTTCAAGCAAGTGTTGCCAAGCGCTGGCAACATGTTGCCATCCACGACCAGCAACACCAACACAGAGAGCAAATCAAACAAGAGAGTCAATCGTTAAGTCTCTCCCGCTCGCTCGTTCTCTCTCTGTCTGTCTGCCTGTGAGTGGTGTGGTGGTGTGCTCAGCTTGTAAACATGTTTGTCTTTACTTTTGCTTTTGTTTTTGCGTTTCTTCTTGACCTGCATACACAATATATAACTAGCGCGCGAGACGTACTCAATGTACATACACATACACAACGCGGGAGAGAGGTGAGTATGTCTTCGTCTGAGTATGTGTGTGTGCGCTGTTAGAAAACATATGATTTTTGTGTTGGCTGCGCCTCACAATCAGTTGGCAATGTTTGCTCACATGTATTTGGGATTGTTGGCATGTGTGTGTGTGTGTGTGTATGTGAGCATTTTTGTTTATGGTTCGCTCGCACATACAAATACACTTGGCCCACAATAGACAAGCATTCACACACACACATAAGTACACATATACAGCAACTACAAAATGAGGGCAAGCGAATGGAACGTAACAACAATAATAAACCACAACAGTCGTCGCAAGCAGCGAGCGGAGTTTAATAATATTTGATTACATTATCGCTGTTTCGCTTTTATTTTTTTTATTTATGCATAACTTGCGTTTACTTTTAAATACACATACATACAAACGTATACATAGTTAATTTGTTGAATAGCGGTTCTTTTCGCAGATTGTTGATATGAATGTATGTATGTAGATATGGAATCTTAAGAAGCTTTGACGCGTATACGCAATGGAACGCCATGAGATTGGAACGTGGCAGTTAAATGAAAGTATCGAGTAGAGGGAATTGTTGGAATAAGACGTATTAAAGTGAATGTGAGTCGCGTTAGTAACATAATTAATTGCACTTTTGGCATTTTCGTTTTTGTTTTGTTGTGAACTAATTTAATTTCGCTTCAGCCGACGCCGTCCTTGGCATGCTTTTGATTTTGCAATAATCATTTGAGTACACACTGGCAAATAATGTACCAACGTTTGTATGTATGTATGTAAATCTATTTCTATGCATGTTTTTGTGTGTGGTTTATTTTCGCTGAGTGCGTTCTGCATTTAATGTGCTGCACATTGCAAAATTTGCATTTATATTTTGATTGCCGGGAACGCAAAAGCCAAACGACGTCGACGACGACTTTTGTCTGTCCGTCCATAGCTGTGGTTCCGTTATGCAAATGTGCAAAAGGAAAACTACAAACACACATACACACACCCTTAGAAACAATAGGCACAACAGTGAAAGGCAATTCACACAAAATGCATGCACATGCTTGGCTAGCTGCCCAACACCGTCGACAGATGGCGCTGCATTCAACTCACAACAGCAACAAAAAGAAAAGAAAAGAAAAGAAAAGAGAAAAAACCAGTTCACAATTGTTTATTTGAAACGCAACCAAATGTTGCAATTTTCGCCAAACAGCAACAGCAAGAGTAACCGCAACAAAAACAAGTTCCGCCGTCGCCTTTCGCTTAGTCGCTGCTTCCTTTGCTTTGGCTGCGATTATGAAATGCGGCGCCAAAGGCAATGCAGCGACGCTGACGTCGCACGTGAGCCAACAACAAATGCAGTGTAAAAATCGCCAAAATAACTTTGAAGCATGTCATTTCAATTCCAATGCGTCCCTCTCGATCCCTGTCACTCTTTCATGCACTTCACTTGGAATGGTGGAATGCGTCATAAGCACAGCTAATTGAATGCTGATACATCAAAATGCATTTGTATGAGTGAATTTGGCGCTTTTCATTCTGTTTCTCTGTGTGTTGTGTGTCATCCATATGCTCAAGGCGGAAGTGTGTTTCACAGCTGATTTCATAGCGCGCGTGTTACATCATGCTCACTACATCTGTCTCGCTCGCACACTCTCTCCCCACTTCACTTGACTGGCCAATTATTTATGCACGCCTGTATGTGTGTGTGTGTGTGTGTTTGAGTGTGGATAGCATATGCCACGCAGATGACTTTGATTAGACAATAGAGCTTTTCAAATCGTTGTTGACCTCGTTGACGACCTTACAAACTGTGCTGCCCATGTTACAAAAGTGCCCATCTACATCGCTTTTCCCTCCCCCCTTCCGCCTCCTCTGCCATGCACCTTTTTTTGCCTTTACAGCTGAGCGAGCACACAAAAGTGCCGCACCTTCTTCCGATATGGGTTCTGCCCCCCTTCTTCGCTCATTTCACTTCTCTCGCCCCCTTGTTGGCCACTACACAAAAATATGTATTTTGTAAGTAGATATAGCAGGAACAAGAAAGGCCACGAGATAAGGCGCGACACTGTCTCCTCCCCTCTCCCTCTCACCAATACACGTGTTGTACATACATATTTCCCAGCTGAAGTCGTACAATTTTTTACAAACTATGCCCGGGCAATTGCTGGTGTGGTTGTGTGTGTGTGTGTGTGTGTGTGCCACATGTAACCATAACTCAAGGTTTCTCGCACAAAATCATAATGAAATTAAATTCAAATCAAATTGCTACAACTGTTGGGGGCTATGTGCTCTACTAATAGTTGAAATATGCTGAGCTGGAATTCTCAATTTGAAAGCTTCACTTAGGGAATTTATTCTATTAAAAGCTTTTCCTATTGTGCATGCTAGAAGGTAATTAATGTTATACGTATGTATATTTATTACTAAACCTTATTATTTTAAAATAATTTTTTTTCAATTATTTTTTATAGCATATTCGATCTATTTTATTTAAAAAAAAGAATAAATTTGAAGTTCAAATTCATAATTATTTCCTTTGTTTTTTGCTAATTTTTGTTGAATGCAAAAAGTAGTAATAACTTATCTGTTAATTATACTTTGGCCTTTTATAAATATTTATTATTTGGCATAACCAGGTGTTGCTTTCACTTAATGTGAAGCGATTAATGCACTTACCTCTTGCTACTTTGTTAAAAATCCATTATTTTTTAGCTTTGTTGCTGCAATTAGAATGAAAGAAAAAAATGTTGTTTAATTGCCAGTTAATAGGGTTTACTTATACATACATATGCATATACAGTATAGTTCGTGTTTAACTGTGTGTGTGTGTGCATACAGTGTACATAATGAGGCATTGTTTAGGCTCTATTATCTGTGCTCATTCAACGGCGAATAAATTATTTTCGTCAAACGTAATTTACAACAATGTTGCACAGGGACACCCTGTTTTGTTTTTTTTTTTTGTACACAAAGAGTTACATGGCTTCTCGCTGTCCCTCTCTCACTCTCGCACTCTCAGTTTGTTACTCTCCCTAGCTTACTTACACACTTACACTTGCTCACATGTGCGCAGTAAACGGAAAAGGCAAAAACAAAACCAAAAGATTAAATTGTAAACAAACGCAAGGCAGCAGCAGTGGAGTGAAGAAGAAGACAAAGTAGCGTTCACTCGTGCTCGTGCTCCGTTGCTCTTCCTCTTGCTTTTGTGTGTAACGTGAGCGCACGTGAGCGTGTCTCGCTTCCACAAATGGCAGCCTGGAGAGAAAGAGCGAGGTGCCAATACCAGGAAAGGACAACGACAACAACAAGCAGCAATCAGTGACAAGTGAGCGTGCGTTTGAGTGTGTGTGTGTGTGTCGAGTGCGGGCAGCAATGCGTTTTATTTTTAGCCAAAAACAAAATTCTGCTGCTGCTGCGACTGCTTTGCAAATCGAGAGCAGACTCAGAATTGACTTGAAAGATACAGACACACACGCATACATACATACATACATATGTATTTACGTGGGGAGTGCAAAAGCAAATGACCGCAAGGCAAAAAGAAGTGCCAATGTCTGTCTCCTTCCTCTGTTCATTTGACTCCATTTAGTCGTGTATTTATATTTATACTCTTAATTCGTTTGCACAGTTTCATTTAATTATGGCTTTCCATTCGCCATTTATACTGTGCATCTCCATCACATCTCATTTACATTGCCAACTGCGCACATAGTATAAAATTACACGACGCATTTCTTCGTTGAGTTTTTATCGCTCTTTTTCCCCCTCCCCAATATACGAAATAACCAACCAAATAACGAAGCGAAAGCCAAAACAAAATTCATTTCAATACACATGCAAACACACACACATGCTTGTGCATTTGTGTTAGTGCATGATAACAACAGCTGTTTGCTGTTTTGCTTTTCTGCTTTTATTTTTAGTCGTACATTTTATGCGATTTGCCCATTTTTGGGCATTGTCTTCTTCTTATCTATGTACATACACTTGATGTACATTTTAAAGACTGTCATAAAGCTAACTGAAATTTGAAATTACACATGAATAAATTCGCATTTGATATGTAGAAATTAGATGACTTTCCAATTTTGAACCGGTTCATGCAATGAACAGCAAAGCTTTCAGTTTACAAATGAATGCGAAGCTCATATTTAGCCTTGATTCTTCTTCTTGTTTCGCACAGCATGATGAAAAACTTGAAACGTCTGATGTTGCGCAACTGTGGCTGCGCTCTATTTAAAGTTCTTATCGTTAGACGACGACAACGACGACGTCGTCGTTGATGACGGGTTACACAAGGCCAGTTGTTGTTGTTGTAAGTGAGGCAGCTGTTAACTAAAGCTCTAACTAGCAAACTGCACGATGTGTTTCCTCTTGTTCACACCTGTGCCGTTACAGCTGTTTGTGAAACGAGTTGGCAGCGCCGCGCCTCAAATAGTAGTTGACAACTTGACAAACGATCCACGTTTCACGTGTGTGCCTGAGTATTTGTGTGTGTGTGTGTGTGTGTGTGTCTCCCTCTCTCTAACGCCACAATTAGAAAATGTATGTCAATTATATTACACAGCAGAGTAAAAAAATAAAAATAAAAATAAAAATAAAACACCTAAAAGCGAGTATTTTTCCTGACTTCAATACATGTACACACTAACACCAATGCAAACTCACTCACTCACTCATTCTCTTGTCTATGCAATTCGAGGGAGTGGAGCGAGTAAGCGAACAATTGAGAGCGAAAGAGCGAGCGAACGATATTTGAATTGCTTTTTCTGTTATTTATTTGTTATACAAGCAAGCGCAACGCCAACGCTGAAGGGGGCGTCGCATAGTCTCCCAGAGTGCCTCTATCAATGTATAAGTGTATGTGTTTGTATGTGCGATCTGCAATTATTCAACTTTGACGCTGACTGCAAAGCTAAACACGAATACGTATAGAATAGGTGAGTGTGAGTGAGTGGGAGGGCAAGCTTATAAGCTTTGACTATTACGCTGTACGTTGTTGCTGTGCTCGAGCATTACGTCACCAACACATGCGCAACGCACAGCTGAGTGCTCACAACGACGTCACACAACACAACGAATACAGACACACACACACACATACGGACACTAATATATTTCCATAGAAATTGCCTTACAATACACAAAATACGAACCTTAATTTGAAGTTTCCTTGCTGTTAATAAAACGAACGTTTTATTTTATTTTTTCAATTGCTTTTGCTCAAATGTTTTTCTATGTGTTTTCATATTTTTTGCTTTTGTGTTTGTTTGTTTATTTTTTGGGTTTTTTTTTTAACTCTTCACCGTGGCCGTAAATTTTTGTCGACGTTGTTGTTTCTGATATCGCTGCTGATGTTGCGTTTGCTTCGTCGTTATAGGTTTAGTTCTCAGCGGCTGACAACGGCAGCAGCAATCGAAATGTGAACGTAGCATTTGAATTTTCAACGATTTTGCGTTGCGTCTTCAACGTGAATTGTGAATCAACTTCTTCGACACCACACAAATCCAAATCCAAATCCAAATCGAATCAAATCGAACCAAACAAAAGAGTTTGTTTCACACCACTAACACACTCACGATACGAGCCTCTCTCACTCACTCAATCACTCAAACTCTCACTCTCAGCGCAACTCCGCGAATGCTTTAACTTTGCACTGTGCACTGTGGTACAGTGGGACAACTGAGCGACGACAGCGAAACGAAACGCAAAAGATTATACTGCAAGACAGCAAAAACGAAACGCACACACAAAAAAAAATATAAACTTGTTCGCTCTGCTTAGAGATTTTTTTGATATTTGGCTGTTGTATGTTTTTTTTTTTTTGCAGTTTTTTTTATTTTTGTTGCTTTGCACTTTTTGCTGTGCCACCAGCTACACAATATATATATATTTTTTTGCCACACTCTTTGCTTGGAGCTTTTTTGTTTTTCTTTGCTGTATTGGAGGTTGTTGATGTTGTCGCTTGCGCTGTCGCTGCTTGAATGAACATAAGCGCTGCCAGCAACTTTCTAAAACAGCTGAGCGCGAGCCTCAGACACACGACAGCGCAACACACGCCAGATAAATACATACATACATACATACACATATATGTATATGTATACACAGTTGCTGCTTGCTTTGTTGCCTCTGCGCTTTGCTTGTGTGTTGTTTATATACAACGAGGAACGTGGCTTATGTACGCCCGTTTGTGTGTGTTATGTATGGAAACTACGTCGTACATTTATTTATGTACAACATTTATGTGGCTAGTTTTGGCATGCCAGTCATATGTACAAAACATACATATCTATGTGTATGTGTACGACTGTGTAGGGGGAAGATACAAGTTCTTAGCAACATGTGTTGCTAATGCTTTGACTGCGTCAACATGTTGCTGCGCAGCGCATTGTGTATACAAAAATCATATGGAATTTCCAACGCGTTGGGAGAGCAAGAGAGGGCAAAAACATATGCGTGACAAGTAAATAGGCAATGTTATCGTCTATACTTGTGTGTGTGTGTGTGTGTGTGTGTGTGTGTGTTGATGAGTGTGCTGTGGGTATATGAAAGCAAATTGTTGTTGCTGTCCGTGATAGCGTTTCAATAACAAAAGCAAACCATGCAGACAACGCGACACACACATACATACACATGCACACGTATACAAAGCGAACTCGTTTCCATATGTTTGATGGTTGATGCTGCTTCTGCTGCTGCTGTCGAGTCGTTAAATGCTGATGTTGCTTTTGCTTTATGTACGCTTTTAGCAAGTATGAGTGCGTGCAATATACATATATGTTTACTATACATATAAGTATGTATTGTATGTACGTCTCTCTCTGCCTTTGTGTGCGTGTGTGCAAGTACTTGTTGGCTCACTTACTGTGCAAAGTAAAGTAAATAAACAAGGCGTAAAACGCATGCGCCGCTGTCTGCGACCCAGACAACAGTCAACATACCGTTCCAGGCACCATAAGAAATGTATATATGTATGTACATACATATGTATGAATGTATGTATGTCTGTTTGTTTGTTTGCTTTATGATTCTGGACTGCATCAACACCTTATCAGCACGCATACTGTTTGTATGTATGCGTGATTTTTAATGTTTTGCTGATATGATTTGATGACTGCGCTTTCGAGTTCAATACACAGCAGCTCCTTGGCAACACAAACACCAATGCAAACACTTGTGTGTGTGTGTGTGTGTGTGTGTGTAAAGCTTTAATGACCCAAGAAGCCAAAGTTGGAGGACAAGCACAGACGGAGACAACAAAGACTCTGCAGACAAAGAAAACGGCAACGGCGGCGTCTTCTGCAGTGTTGCCAACTTGGCTATTTTCTAGCCAGATTTGGCTATTTTGCATGACCTAAAACTAGAAACCACTCAATTTTGCTAGAGCCTGTTATGTTGGCTATTTCACAAAAAAAATTTGCTATTTTTTAGCTATTTTAAATTATTTGTAATATTTGATTATATTTATTTATTTAAAGTCGACTAAAAAAAAGTGGACCTTCAAATTTAATTTTCGGAAATCGTATATTGGCAATAGAGACGTTGTTTGTGGCTATCAATATACATATATACACCACGCTTACCGCCCAGCGTGACCGAATTGTGTATTTTAAATACTAAAATATTATTTACCCCTTTGTAGCTTTTGGGTACTTGGTATTTTCTCAACATCGTTTCGCGCTCACAATGCTACTATCTCTAATTCAAATTCACTGATTATTGTGTTTGTTCGGTTGTTTCTTAAATTGTATAGACAAAAAGTTCGCGATGCTTAGTTGGAGGATCCCCAACTTAAGGACTGTATTGCAAAAGATTTAACTAACAAATCAAAAGCATTTTGCAAATATTGCAAATGCACATTAAATGCAAAGTTGTGGGACTTGAAATCGCCCGTTGAAACTAAAGAACACAAGGCAAACCTTGAAGTACGGCGAGGTAACCAAACAATAGAGTTTCCCAAAACATCTGCAGAGACATTCTCAAAGGAATCTCTGCTTGTTTGTGGCTCAACACTGTTCAATCAGTTCGGTTGACCACCTTAATAATTTGTGCGCACAAATCTTTAAGGAAAGCGAGATAAAAATTCATCGAACAATGTGCATGGCAGTTATAAAAAATGTGCTGTCGCCACATTTCCAGGAATGTCTGCAAAACGACATGCAAAATTTAAAATTTAGCTTATTGATTGATGAATCGACAGATATAAGCTTTACAAAAATACTTGATGAGTTTACCGATTTTTTCTAATATATTGGTTCCGAGGAGGTGGAAATTGCGCAAGTTTTAAACAATTTGCTTATCGAGGAAGAATCATTAGATTTGTACACTGAATGTACAAAAATATAAGATTTTGTTATTGAAAACTAACGGCTATTTTAATTTACTATTTTTTAAGAAATCTTGCTATTTTTGGCTATTTTTTTATGCTTTCACTGCTATAAACGACCACTATGAGTTGGCAACACTGGTCTTCTGCTTCTTGTCTGCGTTCGTTCTGACTCTGCTCTCTCTTTTTCTCTCTCTTCTGGTCTGGTCTGCTTTGCTTTGCACTCACACTCACACACATACACATATGTTTGTATGAGTTTTGTCTGTCTCCTGTGCGAAAACAGGAAAGTAAAGAAATTGTTGAACCCTTGAATTTGGGATTTGTCTGCCGCATGCACACTCACACAGCACTCACACACATGCATACATCGCACTCTCAGCCATTGCAATACATACATATGTACATATGCATACAAAGCAATGAATAAGTCATAGCGAAGCGATTCTCGCTGACTAAGAATCTTTTTCACAACTTTAAAAGCTACAATTTCATCAGGATTATTAAAGTATACATCATTTATTGATATACTTTGTTTGCTATTTTCCATTTCCACCTTCTCCTCCTTCTGCTTCTTCTCCATTTACTTTTCTCTGTTATCGCTGAGTCTCAGCGTCATTAAGGCTACTGAACAACGGGGTTCCGGGTTCGACGGATTTCGCCTAGGGTACGGATGCTTGTCATACTCTCGCATCTTAAGCTAATGTTCGTTCATTTGGCAATTTATGAGTTGGGTAAAAACACATATTTTTCTCGACTATTATAATCCATGCGGAAATAATGTGACAAGAAAATGGTGACTTTCATACAAATAATCATAAAATTTATTTATTTATTTCGTCAACTATAATCAGCTTAACAAGCGGAATGTCATTAAAAAAGCAAGTATTCCTCAGCAAATATAATTTAAATGTAAAAGTAGTATATTTTTAATATGATTCTTCTGTATTTATCTTCAACATTCCATTTCTAACTAATTTGATCACAAGATAATATAAATATTGTATATACACCAAAAATACATAAAAAACTGAAGAAATATCGAATGTGAAAAACTCAAAGATCTTATTGTAATAATACCGCTTCCACATTTCAGCTTTTATATGATCTCTGTATGGTGTAAAGATGATGAAATACACAGTGGAAAGTAAATTAATGATGTAATTCGCAACACAAACGATTATTCCTTATATTGAAGTTGGAGATATCATCATATCTATATTTATGTACATAGTTTCTTATTTTTTCATAAAAAATATATACGCAAAAAAAGAAATTATAGAAAATGTAGGCTTATTAAAGAACACTTCTGAAAATCAATATAGAATCTAATTGAAGATTTATTATATCATTTCAGTATTGTGAAAAGATGATGAAGATGAATATACAATGGCACAAAAAACCAAAAAAACAAAATGTTTTTGAAAGACAAGCTATTATTCCTATTTAAAAGTGAGAGATATCATCAATTTAAAATTTGTGTACTTTCCCATAGACTCGAGAAACGAATGTCGCGAAGGTCGTTAGTTCAGTTAACATATACAATATATAGCTTTAGCTATAGTTTATCGACAGATAAGAAGCAAGTTTATAACAAATATTGACACTATTGGTTCAGTTGCTTTTCTTTTATCTTGTACGTTGTGTACTTAGTACTACAAATATCGTAAAACGTGTTTGCCATCAAACTGAACTGCAGGTAGTTTATCTGACACAACATTTCCCAAAAAAAAAAAAACCAAGAAAAATAAAAATTTTCCATGCTCAACGGAACGGCAACGAACGTTTTATATGTCAGTTTCTCTATATGTATGTTTGTATGTCGCGGTTAGGGCAAAAAGGTGCGTTGAAAAGAAGGGGAAGGAGAAGGCGAAGAGGGGACGCGGTGAACGTTTAAGATGAAGTCACAAAGAGCTCAGCATGCGACTGAAAGAGTGTTTGGCTTAGAGCCAATTAAAAGCTTTCGACGGTCAACTTTAATTAAGCGGAATTCTACGTACTTAAACCTAAGCACAACTATAAAAATACCCTATAATTTATAGAACTTTTGTTTTAACAATAATTCAGTAATTAAAAAGATTTGATCAGTCTAACAATTATTTTAATAACTAATTAATAATGTTCAAGCACGTTATACCCTGTTAATGATGAGATTAATAGTAGAACAGTCACATCAGTTGAGTGATCACTGCTACCTACATACACATCCACATATACATAACATACAAACATATATACTTAGATAGCATCCACATTTATATGCCAGCACATGCCCATATGTGTTGTTTCTTTTTCGCCCAAGCGAGTTAATTGCTTATTTTTCACTAACATTAATGGGCACACACTGTTTTTGCCTTTGTTTTGCATCGGTGTGCGTGTGTGTCTGTGTGGGGGGCCCATGCCAAAAATGTTGCCAGCAAGCGCGCTCTCTCTCGCTCTCTGGCAGTACTAGAGCTAGAGACAGTTGCTAATGAAGAGAGAGAGAGAAAAGGTGTTGATAAAAAGGGCAAATGCTCTGTACATACATGTGTGTGCGTGTGTGTCTCTCTGGCTGTGCATGTGTTTGTATGTGCGCAGTTGTTTTTAATTGTTGCGATCAGCTGTTTTGATAATCAAACGGTTAAAAACCTTACGAAAGCAGAGACACAACAAACACACAAAAATAACAATAAAAAAATGAAATAAAAATAAAACCAAACGGCAGCAGCAGCAGCAGCCATAACAACAAATACATGTGTCTGTAGGTACCTAATAAATGTTTACTAAAACACATTCATTTCATTTTGTCACTTATCGGCAGAAGCAACATTGTAATGTGTTCTCTTTTTCTCTCTTCGCTCATCACCCTCTCCAGTGCCATGTGTGTGTGTGATGCATGCGTGTGGGTGACTTTATTTACCATAACTTATAAATTACATCGTGCTTACTTTTGTTATGGTCTCGCACGTTGCTATAAATGTGAAATTGTGTAGAACGCAATTGTCGTTGGCATGTAGACGTTTAAATGTGTGCGTGTGTTTGTATATACATATGTGTATTGCGACCATTGGACCGACGCTTGAGATTGATTGTGAGCAAATATAGACGCTTTGGCAGACGATTGTTGCACAATTGCTAAGTGTTACCTCCATATTCAGGCACACACACACACATGCGGATATGCATAACAACGGCAAATGCGTAGATACACGTGCAAAGGTCTTCGCCACGGTCGACACTCCAAACAGATCAAAGTATTTCTCTTCCTCTCTGTGTGTGTGTAACAACAGCTGCTGAACAAATTTGTAGTGCAAAAGCTCTTGCGACATGCAAAATTGAGGAAGTGCGAGTGGGAGGAATAATGTGTGCTCCTTCTGTTTGGGTTATGGAAGTTCTTGTATTTATAATTTAAGAGAGTTCACAACTGAAAAGAGAGCAACAATACATATGGAAAGCAAGAGAACACCTAACTGCGTAAATATCATGTAATTGAATTTGTCAATTAGATAACATGTTATGTACAATTTTAGCTGGATTATTATTGGGGCTGCTATAAGTGGAAAACAATCTATTTCTATAAGATTTACTCTTATTTATTGTTAGAACTGGGCGCTATTATATGACACTCATATATTCATTAAGTTAATGGATTCCATACGCTGGAGGAAATTGCTTCTCAAATCTAATGGTTATATTAATGGATCAATTAGGGAAAGTAATTTAGAGCAATGCGGGACATTTGAATTACTTATTCAAACAGGGTAATAAAAATATAATATATCGAAAATGGTCAAAAAAATATTTCTGAAAAGCAAAAATTATTCTAACTCAAAAATAGACTATCTAAAATTATAAAAACACAAATGTTTTCAATTATTTAGCAAATTATGGTTACTTAATCAAAGCCTGATCGTGGGTAAATGATGTTTTTATTTTAAAATTTTTCATATTTGTGCGATATAATGTGATAATTAAAAAAATAATTTATGACTGTTTTTAAAGCGAATAAAAATGAAATTAGATTGACATGGTAATTTCAATTGAATATAAAAAAAGTTTATAATCACGAGATGATGATGAACTTGTTACTTTGCCAATTAATATATTTTTGGAAAAAAAAAGATAGGAATATTTCTTCGCTACAAATGTAGGCACTTTGTGTACAAATTTCATCATTATACACATTTTAGTGTAATTGGCTAGAAAGATTTAATTTGGTATATAGCCCCTATAAATTCGGCAGCCAAATAAATACGTAGAAATTTAAAGGAATAATACCAAAATAATGCCGCAATGACGCACCTAATGAACAGAAGCAAATATATAACAAATACAAAATTTCAACAAAATTGAGAGCGAAAAACTTGGGCAAGGAAAAATCAAGTGAAATCAAATTTGGACGTCGAGCAACAGTTTTAGATGAAATGAGAAACAGCAAAATGACGCGTCTCTTTTCGTGCGATGACTCCATCTGATATTTGTAAGAACATGAAACGGAATTCAACTAATACATACAATATATGCAAAATCAAGCGATTTATGGTAACGTGTTTAGAGAAATTGCTGTTTGTGTGTGTGTGTCTGTGAAGTGCGACAACAATAAATGAAACGCAAATTCCATCAAAACAATGCACACGACGAATACGAATATCAATCAAAGACGAAACTGTCCAAGTCTGGCAAGCGACCCCTTCCGTCTTTACTGTTGTAACTGTCATTCAGAGAGAGAGGGAGCAACAGACGAGACATCTACATACCATTCCTTAACTCCATCACCCTCTCACTAGCACGTTCTCTCACTCTCTCCATTTCTATGGCGCGTCCATCAGCTGTCTACATTTTGGTGGGTTCAATGGCTCTCCAAAATGTTACGCTCTTTATTTTCTTATTTTCTTCATGTTGTTTTTTTTTTTGCGCACACGTTGTCCAAAGTCATTCAACCCAAAAACCAAATAACGTAAAATAAAACGCAAAAGGAGGCAAACGAAGCAAATGCGGGGTCACTGAGCGACGCTCTCTTTCTCTCTCTCTCTCTGTCGCTCTCACTCGTTTCCCCGTACCCCATTTTAGCTTTGCGTAAGTTAAACAACAACAGCGACAACAAGTAGCAAAGGGGGTAAAAATTTGAAAATATTGCGTAGTGTGGCGAAAGCTTTTGCTATTGCTCTTGCAAGTGTGACCATCCCCTGGCAAACCTCAGACAGTGTGAGTGAAGTCAATGAACACAACTCAGGATGTGCTCATTGAAACTGATTTAGAGCAGAAGATCAGATAAACTCGAAGAAATCAAGAGTCACTCTCTCCATGTATGAATAATCAGTATTTGTATCGCGGCCATAAAACATTAATTGTACTTTATATTATGCACTTGTAACATTGTTTCTTTTTTTTTTTCTGTTTTGTTGTTTGCTTCGTTTATCATCGAAAACTAATATACAACCCTGAATAAGTGCATAGCACTCATTCCATCACTTCCACCTCCATATTTCGGACAGAGCAGATAATCACAAAAAAAAAAAATACTTGATAAGCTTGGACTCAGTTCGTTATGCGGCTAATTTTTCCTTATCTAACCCACAGACCCATATCACATAAATGAAAATATGAATATGTCCGAGACTATGCGTCAGGGTTTCAAATGTTCCATAAAAATAACCTTTTCAAAATTTATTGGCTACGACTGGACAATACCCTGGGTTTAGTCATTCCCATGAATCGATTTTTATTTTGGGAATCAATACTCAAGCTTATTGTGTTGTTACCGGTCTTTTGCTTACCGAAAACGAGTTTCTTCCATATTGAGAACTCCCAAAAATAACAATTGACATTTAGACCAGCGTATTTTTACAAAAATTTGTTAATGTCGAGCCTCTTTTAAATTCAGTTTAAGTTGAAGTCGTATTCACATAATTAAAATATAAAATAAACACTGAAAATAAATATTTATTTTTTTTTGAGATTAAATATTATCTTATTTCCATTTATTACGTTTCATAAATTAAAAACGATTTAAGAATATTAATCACATTTAATTTAAAAAAAAAGAATCTAAATTTATTTGTGTTTAACATAACAACCCCATTTCTACATTAGAATTGAGGGTATTTAACTAGCCAGACATTATGTTAGTTTATTTTTGTTAAGTCTACAGATAAATGCCTTATCAGTGGAAAAAACTATGTTAATGCAGCATAAGGGCTAGCAAAATATTGTAATTGTTGTTCAGAAAAGGGGTAATTTATGGCTTATTTATTTATGTACAGCCGCCAAGTGTTAAACACATTAATTGTGAACAACAATAAAATTGTTATTGAAGTAGGAGTTAGACCGTAAAGATAACGATTGTATATAACAACTGCACGTGATCGATAACCATGAACTGTGAACAGAGAAGCAAATAAAAATCTAGGTATCAAGAAAGCAAAGTTGACAGAGATGTTATCGCATTGAGTTAAATATTTCAGTAATGAAACATTCAGGATGCGGATAAACCGACGAATGCAAAGCGATGAAAATAACTCAATTTAATCCAATTAATCAAGAATACAAATAGTACCGCATCAGCTTAATAGCGAAAATATAATAAATTAAAGCTTTAACGTAAAGTTCTCTCGTTATTATTCTTATGCTAATGAGGGGCATATTTATTTATTTGGGTAAACTTTTGACAGTCAATGAAAAGTAGTAGTACAGTACAATCCGGTTATAACGACTCCGCTCCGGTTATTGTGACGAAAACTCGATGGCATAGTTGGTTCCCATACAAACATATATAAAAGGGCCTCTGCTTAGTACGTTTTCGCTTTTAGCGACAAACCGCTAAAACCGACGGAATTTTTCTTATTTCAACCGGATATTGCGTCATGCCAAAAAAAAGTACAGTAAAATCCGGCTATGGCGACTTTCAAGGGACCGACGATTTTACGTCGTTATACCCGGAAAACGCACTAACCAAAAGAAGCAAAAAAAATAAATTTTCTTTTATTTATTTTATTTTTGTCATGTTCGTAATAGGTTTTTGAAATAAAACGAATGAATTTTGAATTAAAACATAAAATGTAATAAATTTAATTCAATAACATGGTTTCTTCATAATAAGTTGTATACATGCATATTCATAAGAATGAGCTAAGGCGACAGAGAGTAGTGAGAATGTAAGAACCTTCGTGTCGCTGCTATGCACACAATTTGTGTGACACAAGCAAGGGTGGCGATAACTGATAAATACATACAGTATGTCAAGAAACTCTTTACACACTGAAAAAAACACATATTATTTGAGTTTGCATGCAAAAATAACGACTTTAGTTATTATTTTTCAATATTTTTTTAATGCAGATCTATTATTTAACAAATTTCAAATTTGTATGTTTGACAAGTGCGCAGCAAGATTTCGCAATTGAATGAAAAGGAATGCAAAAATAGCGAATAGTGCAGAAGCATAGATAACAGTAAAGTACAGTTTTTTCTAAAAATAGAACAAAACAGAATCGAAAACTAAAGTGTGTAAACACTTTCTTGACAGTGTCCAAAATGTGTAAACTCATATTTTGTTGATTTAAAATTTTCCCTTTCGTTGTATTGTCTTTATTTTTGTACATACTAATTTGAAATTTGCTAAATAATAGATCTGCATTAAAAAAAATATTGAAAAATAATAACTAAAGGCGTTAATTCAAAAATATGTTTTTTTTTCAGTGTGTAAAGAGTTTCTTGACATACTGTACATTTTTAACAGCGTCATATTATGCTTAAATTTGTTGGCATTCCACTGTATTTTTTTTGCGTCGTAATATCCGATTGAATTGTGAACAAGAAAGCTACAGTCAGTGTGTGCTCGACTGTAAGATACCCGCTACCCATTTTGAATAATAGCAAAATATTACCACAAAAGTATCATAAATATACCTAATGTTATATTTGGTATATTGATATGGTACGAATTAGGGTTGTCGAAAATTTTAAAAAATATCGTATCGATGATATTTTGTTTATCAAATAATATGATAATAATATTTCTAAATATCACCGAAAAATATCGATATATTTGATATTTTTGATTTTTTTTAATAAAAATGTTTTTCCTGGATAATAAAAAGAAAACAAGTTTTAAAAACTTACATTTTTGTAATTATAAATTTAATCAATATATATATATATATATATATATATATACATGTCTTATACATGTCGTGTTAAACTTCGATTTTCACACATACTCGTACACACATATGCTATACCTACATACCTTTTTTTGCGCGCATTTTGCAAAAATTTCGCTATGCTTATTGCGCAAGTGCGACGACAGATTCGAAGAATTACCGCTGGTTTTAATTGTTTTCCCACAATGAATGCACTTCACGGTGCCGCCTGTTATGTTTGTGTAATTTGATTTAACATTCATTTTTCCCTTTATTCTTCTGTCAAATTTCAAATTTAATTTAAGTTTAAATTGAAAGTTTCAATCGACGCTTTGAATTTAGAGTGACCAAGGAAAAAATATCAAAAAAATATCGTGATTTCGATATTTGGGCAAAAAAAATATCACGATATAAATATATCATTTTTAGAAAAAAAATCGATATATTGATATTTTGATATATTATCAACAACCCTAGTACGAATACAAAAGTATTTCTTTAAGTGTTTCTTATGAGGTCGAAGATGTCTCCTTCTACCTGTTACATACATTTCCTGCCGGCACAAAGTTAGAATACCCTTCTACCCTCTGAGTAGCAGGTATAAATATTTTGTCGGTATACGCGGTCTGTCGCTAAAAACAGAAACGTACGAACCGGATGCCTTTTCATATACATGTATGTTTGTATGTTTGTATGGGGACCAACGAAGCCATCGGGTTCTCGTCGCAATAACCGGACGAACCGGATTCTAGTATACAGCGAAATAAATGTGTATGTTTTATTCAGTTTAAGTTCGACTGTTGTGCAGTACAGCCGCAAAATGTCTTCAAAACGAAAGTGCTTCTCTGTTGAAAAAAAAATGGAAATTATTTGTCGCTTGGAAGCCGGTGAGCGTAACGTTACTCTGGCAAAAGAATACGGCGTCTGTCATACAACAATTGCCACAATAAACAAAAATAAAGAAAAAATTAAAACGTTATTCAATAATAATTTCTTAAAGACTAAACGTGTCAGAGCATCAACTCAAGATCAAGTCGATAAAGCATTGTTACAGTGGTTCATAATGCAACGCAATCAAGGAATCACATTTAGTGTTCCACAGCTTCAGGAAAAAGCAAATTTTTTCGCTAAACAATTTCAAATTGAACATTTTAATTGTTCTGCAAGTTGGATAACTCGCTTTAAGGTCAGGCATAATATCGGCGGTACAGTCAGTGAAAAATCTTTGTCTGTACAAAAAAGCGAGTGGCTTACAAAGGTTTGGCCTATACTACGTAAGGATTTCAATGATGAGGACATTTTTAGTGCCGCCGAAACTGGACTGTTCTACAAATTAACTCCAGACAAAACACTACAATTTAAAGGTGAGAAGGAAAATCATTTTGAAGATATCTTTTTATTGAAATTTCAATTTATAGGTGAAAAATGCACTGAAGGAAAGCTGTCCAAGGAAAGGATAACTCTGCTTGTTGCAGCCAATATGAGTGGTAATCTTAAAAAACCTTTATTGGTTATTGGAAAATCAATGCGACCTAGATGCTTTCAAAATGTTCAGTATTTGCCTGTGGACTACTATAGTAATCGCCAGGCATGGATGACATCTACAATTTTTATGAATTGGGCACGGCATTGGGATGCTGAGCTTCAAACCCAGAAAAAGAAGATATTGCTATTAGTTGATAATTCTCCAACCCATCCCCAAATTAGTGACCTAACGAATATCACTCTAGTTTTCCTTCCACCAAATACGGCATCTGTATTACAACCAATGGATCAAGGCATAATTCGAGTGATTAAATCAACTTTTCGGAAAAATCTCGTACTTAAAATAATCAGCAAAATGGATGAAAACAAAGATGAAAATTACCCGAAAATTACCATACTTGATGCCATTTTAATGATAAATGATGCATGGCAACAACTTTCGCCGTTGACAATTGCAAATAGTTTTAAGCATTCTGGGCTTGCCGAAGAAATTTTAGATGGTCCCAGCAGCTCATTCCCAAATGATATTGAAATCGAAGATGACATTCCTCTATCGGTTTGGGCAGGAGCTCTACAAAATCAGCTACCGATTTTAAAGGAAGAGCTGGATGAATATGATCATATTGACAATGGTGTGGCGATTTGTGAGGAACCATTCGAAGAGAGAATTGTTAAAAACGATGACAGCGATGACAGCGACGATAGCGATGACAACGTCGAAGATCAAAATGAAGATGTGCCAGCACCTAGCGTTTTGGAGGCATTCAAGGCTGCAGAAATGCTGAATAGATTTGTCCATTCAAATTTTAATGACGAGAGTTTAACGCAAAGCATCTCTCTTTTAAATAATGCTGTGCGCTACTGTTATTATATGTCAAAAACTGATTATTTAAATTAAGAATAACAAGAAAAACTACGTATAGAAATTAATCTTGTTATATTATGCTTATGAATATCTATTTAACGAATACGACTTATTATGAAAAACCCATGTTAAAAATAAATTTGTTTAATTTAAAACCTATAACGAACATGGCAACCCTAAAATAAACACAAAAAAAATTGTTTCTTCTTTTGGAGCGTCTTCCGGGTATAGAGACGTAAAATCGATTGGGTCCCTTAAAAGTCGCTATAACCGGATTCTACTGTATATGAATTTAAAAAGAAATTTGCATAAAAAAGTATAATATGTATACAATATAACAAATTTTTAAATCTAATTATTTCAAATAAAATAAAAATTAATTGCTATTATTATTATAATACATCTTAAACAATAGTCCAATAGTCCACTAAGCTATCAACATGAACAATAAAAAAAAAAACAATACAAATAATATTAACTTAGCATTAATTACTTTTTTGCATAAACAAATTGTCAATCATATGGAATATTAAATCAATAGACACACACACAGACACCCACACACATACGTAGACACAAAGCGAATTCTCTTTGTTGTCTGGGACGAGCACAAAAAGGAAATGAAATGTATAGCTGCAAAGCGCAAACGACAAAATCAAGGATACACAGCGAGAAGAGCGAGAAGAACGTTAACGTTAGCAGCAGTTTCTTTGTTTGTGCGCTGCTGAAGAACTCGACAACAACAAGAACAAGAAGAGCACCAGCAGCTAGAACAAGGCAGAGCGAGAGAGAGACAGCGCGAGTCACACAGCTGATTAAGCCAGCAACAAAATGTAAACGTGTGTGCAAGGAGAATGGAGAATGGGGGCGGATGAACATACAAATATATAGGGGCAAGAGGGGGGAGGGTGGCGGCTGCTGTCGCTGATATTTGTCTGTCAACAAACAAAAAACTGAAATGAGACGCAGTGAGACGTGAACAGAAATCATTTACTTTGTCCATATATAGGGATCAAAACCAGTATATACACTTGAGACTATACATACAACGTTGCTATGCGATTTATGTACAAATACATACATATGAAATCTATGTACGCACATGCGAAGCAAAGAAACAAGTTTTTAACCTCTTCACAAACATATGAAATTGAAATTCTAACTGCCCATAAATTCAGTACACTCGTTTGCCCAACGGACAGCGGGGGAAGAGGAGTTTTGATAGCACTCACTCCTCCTTCCCAGCACGCTAAGCCCGCAGAAAAGTTCAAAGTAATTAAACGCAATTTGTTGGCTTCTCAATAAATGCACAAAAGCACACATCAGCGCGTGTACTGTGTACTAAGTAAGTGTATGTAATTGGGCAAAGGCACATATCCAAAGTGAAATGCATAATAAAAATGGCGAACACTTACCGTTTAACAAACGAAGAATTTGCAAGGTTGCTTTGCTTTCCTGTGCTTCTGCTTTGCTCTGCTTCGATTTACATACATAAATTATTGCCAATCAATTGCTTGCTTTAATTTCACATTATTATTTATGATTATTATTGCAGTTTATTTTCGGTTTCACATAACACGAAACTATTGATTTGCCTCTGGCTTCCGATTCTTTTGATTGCTATTGCTGCTACTATTTGCCTCCTCCTCCTCCTTCTTCTGCACTCACACAAGCATAGATAACATTGACGTCGACGCGCCGTCACTCAGCTGAGCTTTGTTGTTGCTGCCCCCGCGACGTCCGCCTACAGCAGCAAATGGCAAATTTTCGCACATTGATTATTTGGATGGGTTTTCATTTTTTATTTTTATGAATTTGATTCACATATGTATACACAACAGGCACGCATATTACTGCACAAACACACACACTTGAACAGGTTGTAGCCCCATTTTTATTGCATTGCACATTCTGTTACTTGCATTTTGCTTTCTGCTGCTTTCCTTGAACTTATTATTACACACACCCATATGCAGCCTTATACATACATATACAAAACTGTATAACTGTAAGCACTGCAGTTTATACATATATATTGGCGTATATAAGGCGAAATAAAACGCAAAAAAAAATTAAAATGAAAAAACGCCAAATGTCTTTACTTTGATTTGATTTTTGCTTTGCACTTGTCGCTCCCTTTCTTCGTTAGCACTTTTTTTTCTTATTGCTCTCACTGCCTCTCGCCTTTATTTGGGTGAATTGATCATTGCTGCTGTTGTTATTGCTAGTATTGCTGCGAATGCCACAACAAATTGAACCACAACTGCTGCTTTGCTGCTGCAAGCCACGAAAACCAATTTCGTTGCAACAACAACACTTTCACCGCCGTTTCGAGCGCCTTTGGCTGAGGTGCATTGCATAATTATACGCGTATACACACACTCACTCGCACACGAACAACCACTATAACTGTAACATCAGATTGTTTATATATCTCGACATAGTTAATTTGTTTATTATTTTCGCTACGCCTTCGTCTACCGCAAACCAATACAACAGCGTGACCGTAGTTGCATTGCAAAATATACCAAGAATATACAAAATACCTTTCTTAATAATTGTTGATGTGGTAACACTGTTTTAGTAATGCAGCGATATTCAACATATTTCTGTAAAAGACGTTGATTCCAGAATAGTTTTTTGTTCAATTGTAGAACTTGCATCTTTAGAATTCATTTAAAATGTATTCAAACTTTATAAATTGGTCATTTAACCATTGAAAATAGAAATGACAAAACGAGTAACGGCTTTTCCGTATGAAAACTCTAATTGGTACCGTAAATAAAGTCACACTGGTTTCCAGCTAGTGTTGCCCAATAAAAAAATAATGTTTATTGTTGAATGGACAACACTGAACAGAGCGCCAGTTCGAAAACGTCAATAAATTCATAAGTATTTATTCATTTTGATCATACTAATCGCATAATCAAGCACGTACTGTTGGTTTTTGTTCATTCGTACAACGCATTTTATTTTATAAATTATTTACTAATGCAATTGTGTTTGCTTCTTAAATTAAATCAATTGAAAGTTGTCGATTTCATAAATCTATTGAGTTTTCTCATGTTCTTTAAAATATACACACATTTATATATATTTATTTATTTTAAGAAAGTAATAAGCTATAGATTATTCAACTAAAAGCTATTAAATTGTGGCAATAATCAGTATTTAAAATGCTACAATAAGTTTTGAAACACAAGAACATTGAATTTAATTAATATTATTATGGCTGTTCCACAATTTCCAAATTGCAATATTTTGAAAATGTGAAACTAGAAACTGACTAATCACTTAATTCATATAGTGAGGGGACTGCGATTGTTAAATTTGCTTTGTGATTTTATAATTTTAATTTTGTTGTGTCTTGTTTTGGGATAGGTTTGCGCACAATTAAGAGGATAGTTTAGTTTAGGAAACCGTTTGTTAATAGAAAACAAACAAAAAGATCATAGCATTAGAATTGGCAGAACATAACATAAAGGGTATTAATTAAATTGTGCGCTAAAGTCGTTGAATTTCTTATTATTTCTTTTTCTTTCACTTTGCATCCGTTTAAAGTGCGGAATACATTTACAAAATAGACAATTATACATGTATATATAATATATATTTTTTTTCTTCCATTTAATATATATGTATATAGATAGATTTATTTATCTTTGTGTTGTATGAGAAGGTTGTGTTTTAGAAACGCTGATCCATGTGGCTGTTTATTTATTTCTTTGTTTTCTTTTGTTGTTGTTTTGTGTTTTAGTGTTTTATTTTATTTATCAGTTTCGTTATGTTTTTCTTTACGTTTTTGTTTAGTTTTTGTTCTGTTGTAATATACAAATTGCAATTTGCGTTTAACATAGTTTGTGTATTATGTTCTAGTTTAAATACGCTTACATTCGGATTTACCTGGCACTATACACAAAAAAAAAATACGATTTAGCAACAATTATTAGGGAATAGCTTAGAGTGTGTGTGTGTGTGTGTGTGTGTGAACGCTCAGTGGTTCTATCGACATGTTTAGACTTTGTTCAAATCTCAGTTATATTCCAATAAAATATGCAGCATTTAATCAAAACTTAATCAGCATCCATACCTCAAGCTATCTGTGTGAGAATGTGTGTGTGTGTGACTGTCCAAGAGTGTGTGAGTGTGTGTGTGGAATATTAAACATAAAGTAGATATATTTACATCTACGCAAGCTAATTAAAAGCTGCTTACAATCCGAACAAAAAAAAAAGGAGAACAGACGAAGATACAAATTAAAAAGAGGCTAATACTTAATGCACACGAGTGACAGGAAAATAAAATAGTAGTAGTAGTGATAAAAGTAAATGGTTATCTAGTTAACAGCTTAGCATATTAAATAAAATAATCACAATTTTACATTTATGTATATTGACGGTGGAGTTTTAGAAACTCGCGCACAAAAATTAAATACTAAAATGTTACGAATTTCGCTCGCTTGGTTTCGATTCGTTTATCGGTTCTTGCTTAAAAATCCATATTAGAATCTTGCTTTAGTTATACACAGTGTGGCGTGCATGTGTCTGTGTGTGTGTGTGTGTGTGTGTGTGTGGGTGTATGTGACTATGTGTGAGTGTGTGTCTATGTATTGGTTTTTGTGGCTAGACATTCACCAGTAGATATCGATCAAATAGAGCATCGCGATGAGCGTCAGGGTTAGGAGCACCGTCATCACCACGATGCTGATGGGCCAACATCAGTCTGTCGCAGATTTGCGCATTATTCGCCTGGCGAAGCCAATGGCCGTATCTCAGAGAATCTCACAGCAGCGACAATAACGGGGCCGATGTCCAGTCGTCACCGCTGGCGGTGTTACGGGCGCAAAATAGGCGTGCACCTTGATATTTGGTAAATGATTCTGGAAGGCAAAGAACAAGTACAAAATTAAAGTGCAATTCAAAAAATATCTTAAGAATACATTCAATATTTTAAATATAAGAGACCTATACTCACGGTTGCCATTTTTGGTACAAATGTACCAAAACTGGTACATTTTTTATGCGTTGGTACATTGGATCACTTTTTTTCATATTGGTACATTTTTAATATGCCTAGTCTAGTATTTAAATTGTTCATGAAATTTTATGTTCACACATACAGTGGTTCACAGCTTATTTCAACCACCACCAACCGACAACTTTGAGTTAGTATACTGGCCAAACTAAAAGAGGTATTAACTTTATTTAAACGCAAGATTATAGTTTAATGTTTTAAAATACAAGATATTTTTCCATTTATCCTCTAATTTTTTGTTTAGTATATAAAATTATAGAAAAACAAAAAAATGCCAAAAAAAAGTACCACAGCTTATTTCAACCAGCAACTTTGCAGCTGTGCGAAGATCAGTTTCCTAGGAAAATAACTGGTCTTTATGGATCTATTGCTTTGTGTATAGTATTTTCAATACATAGAAGTTAGATTTTCGACATTTTAAGCTTTAGATCTCGAAATACACGCGTATTTTACAAAATGGGTCCGTGAACCACAATTGAGAAGGAAAATGACGTCATAGCTCCTTTAAAGAATGGATTTTCCCGTCCAAAAATTTATGAATTGCTGCATCTGAGTGTTTCGACTGTGCAAATAATCATTTCATTGTTTTTTTCGGGAAAGTATAGTGCATGAGAAGGGCAAAAATGTACCCAATGCATTTTTTAATGAGACCGACGCGTGTTATATTGTCCGGAAAATCGGGAAAATCCAAAATTTTCGCCACCAAAACTGGCCAGTGTTATAGAGGAGGAATTGAGTAAGGCGTGCCACCCAGAATCAATTCGAGAGTACTGCGGGAAAGTAACTTTAATGACAGTATAAGGCGCAAGAAACCGTTTATAAGGCGCGCGAATCAAAAGGCTCCTTTGAAATTTGTCAAGGAGCATGTGGGAAAGGATAAAAACTTTTGGAACTTAATCATATTTGTGGACGACTCCAAAATCAACATTTTTGGCTTGGTTGGAGCTTCATATGTCGGTCAGAGTCCAAATTCCGGGCTTCAAAACATAAATTTAAAGCCTACAGTCACGCATTACGGTGGTAGCGTCGTGGTTTGGGCCTGTATGTCCACAGCCGTAGTCGGAAAACTCAATTTTATTGACGCGACCATTGACTATACTCAATACCTAGAGGTACTGAATGTCAATTTGATCCAAAGTGCAGATAAACTGGACATTAAGGATGATTTCCGCTTCTACCAAGACAATGACCCTAGGCTTAAGGCAGGAATTGGGCAAGATTGGCTAATGTGCAACTGTCGTCATATCAGGAAACCATCAGCTCAGTAACCTGACATAAATGTTGTAAAAAATTTTTGGACCATTTTGGACCAGAACATCGGAAAAAGGCCAAATTCCAACAAATCTAACCTTAAAACGGCTTTAGTGGAAGAATGGGACAAAATTAGACCCTATAGCACAAAAAAATTGGTGGAATCTATTCCAAACTGTCTGGAAGGAGCTATTAACCAAGAAGGAGGTCATACGAAATTCTAAATACACAGTTTAACATATTTATATTTAGTTATTTTCAGCTGGTTGAAATAAGCTGTGGTACTTTTTTTTGGCATTTTTTTGTTTTTTAATAATTTTATATAGTAAACAATAAATTAGAGGATAAATGAAGAAATATCTTTTATGTGAAGACATTAAACTACAATCCTGCGTTTAAATAAAGTTAATACCTCTTTTAGTTTGGCCAGTATACTAACTCAAAGTTGTCGGTTGGTGGTGGTTGAAATAAGCTGTGAACCACTGTATTTTTTTTAACAAATAGTTATGTTCCACCACACATAAATTTTGTATCAGCTAGAAATTGAACCATGACTAGCACTGGAAAATATCGCGTACTTTCGATTTGCGATGTTTCGTGTTAATTGAGAAAATATGTATGCGCCAATGTAAGGTCCATCACTATGTAAACAGTTATATATTGTGAATCACAATTTGTGATTCAGCCAAATTTCTAATAAAAACCTTTGAAAGTTTATACAATGGTGATCCTGATGATATAATATCCCAATGGAACCAACTCCGACTTTCTTTAAATCAGGGAAAAGAAAAAGATATTCGTAAATTTTGGACAGACATTGAAAGTTTAAAAAAAGGTGTTGATGAACCGCTGTTCAGGAGCTTAATAGAATTCATAAACAACAGGATGTCGAAAGTTTTTGGAAATTTCATTAATGAAAACTAAATTGCCAAATAATTTTGAATTTAAGACACTAAATAACATAATATATTGCAAGGAATTGATTGATTGTAAGGACCTTCACTATGTTTGGTCTACAAAAGACTGTTCATTTTTCAAAATTAACTAAGATAGTATAAAATTTGATTCATTATTATTCAAGTGAAAGTTCTGTTTTTGATTTCTTTATGTTTGAAAAGTATAATTGATTAAATAAAAGTTCCGTTTTTGTTTTCTTTTATATAGTAAATACTACACTATAATTTGAAGAAAAAATGAAATATGAAGCAATAAAAGATAATTTAAAAAAACGTTAACAAAATATAGTATTAAAAAATACCGAAAAAAATTTCTGGTACATTTTTGCTAAAGTTGGTGCATTTTTTCAAAATTTTGGTACACAAATTTTTTTTTGGAATGGCAACCGTGCCTATACTACAAAAGTTCACATAAATACTTAAATACTTCTCTATTCCTTATCGTACTCGATATCTAAGTCTTTAGTAAGAAAGTCAGTGGCTAGATTTAGTATATTGATATAGTACTACATTCAAAATATTCAGTATATGTAGTACAAAATGTACCATAAACGTACCACATTCGCGACTGAAGCAAAACAGTGCGGTATTCTTAAACATACCAAATTAATATACCACAAAAATAGTATAAATATTTTATTATGTAATTGGTATATTGATTCAAAATATTTTCAATCAAAATATACACTAAATTACAAAATATACCATATATGTTGTACTAAAATTCGCAATTCTACCTGCAAAACAACGATTGTTATTCGATTATTATCAAAACAAACTTGATCTGCGTGCAAATATAACAATTGCTATTGAAAAAATGATAACTCCATTATAATCTGTGAGATGTTGGTGTTCATATGGACAGACAGACAGACAGATGGAGACGGAGATGCCTGCTTACATTAATTTCCTGCAGGCACAAAGTTATAGTACCCTTTTACCCTTTAAATATCGTAAAAATATATTAAAATTCTTAGGTGCATAGAAAAATACTGAAAAAGTTAAAGTTAAGTAAGACCTAATTTTTTAGGCGCTATTTCTAATTATTCGATATCTAAGTCTCGACTCTATTTCTTATTATTCGATATCTAAGTCTCGTAGTTGTTTTCCCTTTTCTACTATAATTTGAATAGCAAGTTCCCTTTGCCTTCTTTACCTTTAGCTTGCGTATGGCGGCGCGTGAGATGAGCTGGCAGTCAAATAGCTCGATCCGCTGCAGATTGTGACACGACACTAAATGCTCCAGCGTGCGATCCGTGATCAGTGGACAATTGTCCAATTCCAACACAGACAAACTTTCAGCCGCACAGCTGCCCGAGGTCAAGTGCCGAATGCCATCATCGGTGATCAATTCGCAGTGCGACAAAGTCTGCAACAAAAAGAGATTCCAACTCTCATTATAAAGTTCTTAAATTATGAATCCCAGTTTACACACCAATTTCTCGAGACTGGGACAACCCATGGCCAAGTGTGCCAGCGTTAGATCTGTTATCTGGCTGCACTCCTCGAGATCCATGCGCTCCAAATACTTGCAGTTGCGACCCAGCGCCTGAAAGCCGATGTCTGTGAAATTGCGACAGCCCGACACCTCCAGTGTGTTGAGCTGTTGGTTGTGGTGCGACAGCGCCATCAGCGAGAGATCAGTTAGCTCCACACACTTGGACACGCACAGCTTCTGCAGCTTGTGGCAACTGGCAGCCAGCTGCCTTATTGACGCATCGCTGATGGTCTGCCAAGAACAATCATTAAGAGTTTTAGGGACTTTAATGATGTGAGTATTAAGTTAATTGACTCACCTCACAGCTGTGTAGATTTAGCACCATTAGATCGGGACAGTATTTCGCCAGGCACGTGATGGCATTGTCGTTAATCTGTTTACAACCTTTGCTGCTGAACTTGCGCAGCCGAACACAGCCACGTGCCAACGCCTCGACGCCATTCTCTGAGACCAGATTGCACCACGACACGTTTATCTCCAGTAGATTCTAGACGAAGACAATTAAATCATCATTAATTTATAATTAATGACATTCTTTAGTGCCGTGTTAAAGCAGTTTTTCATTTGCAGGTAACTAGGTAAAATTTCCCACTGCCTTTCACTTGCACTTAAGCTGTGTACAAATTGCAACCTCCCAGCTGTTACCGCTTAATGTGTTGCATTGTACCTTCATTTGATTTATAGTTAACTAATTAGTTCGTTCTTCCAACTATCTTTTACTAGCCACAGAGGTATTGCATTGAAAGTTTGGCATCTGCTTTGAGTGTAAATCTAGCAGCTATGTTGGGTTAAAAGTACAGCCTCACAGCTCTTACCTCTTAATGTATGGCATTAATACTTGTAGATCAATCACTTAATTTGATTTATAGTTAACTAATTAGTTAGTTTTTTCCAACAGCCTTTCGCTTGCTACGCTATACTGCATAAAACCTGCAACCTCCAAGCTCTTACCTTACCTCTTAGTTAACTTGTTTGCCTCATAGCATTTTGTATTTGTATTTGTTGTAATAGATCAGTAAGTTAAATAAATTTAAAGTTAACTAGCTTGTTATTATCACAGCTATTCTGCATAAAAACTGCAACCTCTCAGCTCCTACCACTTAGGTACTGCCTTGAGTGTTAATCAACTATGTAATTCTAGCAGTGATATTGTGTTAAAATCAAAGCCTCCTAGCTCTTACCGCTTAATGCATTGCATTAATAGATCGGTTACTTAGCTAGGCATGTAGTTAACTGGTCAGTTTTTCCAACAGCCTTTAGCAGCCTCCCAGGTCCTACCATTAAGATATTGCATTGAAAGTTAGTCAACTCGCTTGTTTTCTCACATTTTACTTGCAGTTGAAGTAAAATTCTAAAAGCAATGTTGGGTTAAAAGTACAGCCTCTCAGCTCTTACTCCTGACAAGTTTCATTAATAGATCAATCAATTAGGCTGTCAGTCAGTCAATCAATCAGGAAACAATGCTAGTTTTATCTAAAGGAACTCAACTTACCGCACAGCCATCGGATATATATTTGAGGCTATTATCGGTGATGTTGGAGCAGGAGTCCAGATTAATGGCGGTCAGCTTGCTGCAATAGCGACTGATGTCTGTGACGGATATATCTGTGATCTTTTTGCACTCCGACAGATCCAAGTGCTCGATGTTGTGGCAGTGATTCGCTAGAGTTCTATATGGATAATATATTAAATTTTGGTTGCTGGGGAAAATGTTGTTCCTACTCACTTGATGGACTGATCTCCGACGGATTGGCAACCACGCAACGAGAGTGACTTGAGAAAACCGCCGCATCGTTGCGATATATTCTCAATCACCGGACCCTGTCAAGAAAGCAATATATGAATATAGCATGATAATGTTAATTGTTCATTAGGACGCACCTCGATATCACGTTGAAAATCGAATAAATTGATTTTTTGCCAGCTGGAACCGTCTAGGGCAAGTACGTTCCAATATTTGCACACCTGCAACAACATGCAATGATTCATTTAGTCGACTAGTTATACAGTTAGTTAGTTAGTTAGTTAGTCAATGGAGTCACACCCACCTGAGCACAGCGGCATAGCGAGACAACGTCCAGGTAGGAGAAAACACGCAGCAGCACCTCCTTTGGCAGTTGTTTGATTAGCTCATCGTCCAGTTCGTTGGCGCCTAGGTAAGTTTGCTGTAACAACAAATTCCAATTCAATTAGTTTCACTTTATCTAGTCGTGTTGTGTATAGAATTATAGTGTGTGCTCTTTGTTATATGAAGTGATTTATAAATTGAAATTGTACCAAAACAAAACAATTAACTCCGATCGTAATTGAGGCTGTCCCAAAAACAGAAAAATGTTCTTTCAACTAAAAGTAACGGAAAACGCAACAAATTAATTGATGAACAATGCTCGGCACGAGAGAAAGATAGAGATAGACAGGGGGAGAGGTGGGGGCAAAACAGTAAAAAGGCGAGGCGTATGACAAGGAGGGCAATGTACAAAATGGCGCTGCTCGAATGAATGACCGCTGCGAGAGACAGAATGACAATATCAAAGAGAGCAAGAGAGAGAAATGTATGGTGGATTTGAAAATCAAAAGTCAAAGCAAATTTTGGTTTTTGTCTTTGTTGTTTTTGTTTTTCTTACAGAATCCTGATCCACACAAAGTTGGATTTGCATTTGAATTTCTTGCATGTTTGCATTAGTATTGGTGGCCACCGTACGCTTGCTCTGCTGCTGCTCAACAATGCACACCTCGTCGACTGCTGGCGATATCGAGGCTGCGCTGGACGTGTAACTGCCGCTGTTGACTGCGACTGCGACGCCGCTGCCGCCACCGCCGCCGTTGGCAGCCATTATGCTTGCAATGGGGGCAGCACTGCCAAAGGTTGCGGTGCGCCAAATGCTGCTGCAGATGCCGCTGATTAGATTTGTGCTGCCGCCGTGATAATGATTGTTGTTGTGGTTACTGTTGTTGTTATTATTGTTGTTCGTATTGTTATTATTATTAGACAGTTGTAAGCTCAGATTACGATTGGCATTCGCATTATTGTTGCTCTCGCTGCTGTTCTCCGCTGCCGCTGCGGGCGTCGAAGTTGGCGGCACACTCAAACTGACGCTGGTGCTATTAGTTGCAGTTGTGCTGGCACCGCTGCTGCTAAAGCTGCCACTGCCACTAATGCTGCTGCTCCCACTGGGTGGACATAACAGTTCAATGCTACCGGCAGCGCCTCCACCGCTGCTGCTGCCACTGCCTTCACTGCTGCTGCCCCGACCACCGCCGCTGCCAGCTCCGCTGCCGCCATTGGGCGATGCGCTAATTCCGCTGCGCGCAAACATTAAGCGAGGTGCGTAAGTCTCTCTTGCGAAAGCTTAAACTCTTTTCAACTCTCTCTCTTCCGATGCGCTCTCTTTGTGTGTGAAGCGTCTATCACTCGTCTCACTCACTCACTCACTTACGCAGCGTCGCTGCTCTGCTCACTGTGGACTTTTGTTCGCGCTGTCTTCGTGTGAATGCACGATTAAATTATTCACAAATTGCGTCTTTTGATGATGCGCTGCGCGTCGCTTCCCTTTGCTCTTCGCTATCTTCTGCTGTTTTGTTTTGTTTGCTTAACAAAAACAAACCATCAATGTCTTGTGAGGCAAAGAGAGGACGTTGCGCTCCTCTCTCTCTCTCTTTCTCTCCCGGTTTCTTGAAATCACGTATTCTAATTTGCGGCGTTCGTTTAACTTTTGTAGACACCGCAAACTTGGCAGTTGAATTGCATTTTTTTTTCTTGTTATTTATTTTAATTTATTTTGTTGCTTTTCTTTTGCTTTAGAGCTGCTCGTGGCGCGCACGTGTGAAAAAGAACAACAGAAATAAATACATATTAAATCACATTTAAATTGTTGCCCCAAGGTTGTCACACATTGAGGGGCCACAAAATATATAAATTACAAACAACGTAAGAATATTGAATTCGCCTTCACAAATTGATATTGGCCGGCCACCAAGTGATCTGATCTACAACTCGTCCGCTTTGTGTTAGCTTCGAGACTGACGACACAACCCAAAAAAATAAAAATAAAAACTGACGACGACCAGTCAATGACTTTGGCTTTTCCCCTCCCTCCAGGCCCCTTTTCGTATACTCACACATACTGATAAATAAATATATATATATTTTAAATGAATGCCATACAATTCAGCTTAAATGAAAAACCATCAAAGCCAATTTAAAAAAGGCAATCGAACGTGTTGCGAATTTGAGTAAAGCGCCCAACAACACAACAATAAAAAAAAAAAACAACATTCAACATTCAGAACGACAACAAAAATAAACAGCAGCTGTTGAATGGAACTTGTTGATCGGCTCAATCACTGGAAAGCTGGAAGACGGTCGGGAAATAACCGGTGAGAGCTGCGTGCTCTGAGAGCATCCAAAGAACGAAGTTAAACGATCTTAAGATACGACATCGCATATAAGGAGGGGAGATAAACAAATTTAAACAAATATTATTTTATGGTGATTTTTTTACAACGATAAGGAAAGTGGAACGAATGTAGGAAATGTTGACAAAATCTAGATTTTCAATTAATCGTTACAAGGTCGTATAATGCGAGTATTTATTACCATTACAGTGTGTCACAACTTATTAGACACAGCTCAGATTACAAAGTGCTAGTCAGCTTTTTTGTAGACAACATAATAGTTTTCTTTCCTTTTGATTTTGCTTCGTCATGAATTTATTTAACTTTTGTTAGCAATTAAATACAAATTTATATATTCTAAAGCTCTTCTCTATGACCAATCGTATTCCATTAAGAACTGATGTCAACCATACAATCCAACTAAGTAACAATTGAAGATCGGAAATTGTTGTTGAAGAACATCTAACAACGCATTAGAATTTAATTGAGAGCGATACATATGTATGAGTGAATTTATTAAAATACTACATAAAGAAACTCTTATTTGGCACAAGAAATAATAATAGCCTATATTTGGTCTAATTGAGTACAGCTCTTTGAATTATGTATGCGTTTCTACATTTTTGATTGCAAGAAATTAAAATAATTATATATGTAGCTCATGTTCATAAATATTCTCATTCGCATTCACACTCAATCAACTCGCACTCAAGAAAAACACAACCACGACTGCCAAAAGGAAGAATGAACTTATGGCCCACATAAATATATATCTCAACACATCTCAACTAGTCTGAAGCACTTGAGTAGATTCATTTCAATTCATATTCAAATTCAAATTGAAATTTCTATTCATATTCGCATTGCATTCGTACATCAACTAAACTAAATAGCTTCAATTCATTTCGTTTTATTAAGTGCACACTGTTTACGGTTCACACACAATATAATGCGATGGTCCCACACAGATTTTACGAGGATTGCTCAATGAGTGCTCAATAAATAATTGACTACAACGAATATCGATTATTTGCTAAATTTATTTTATGAAAAATAGTTCCATTAATCATTTAGAATTAAGATATACTCATGGGTTTTTAGCAGAGACAATTATTTTGAAAATATAATACATTTCGAAACTTATTTAAACAAAATAGAAAATATTTGCTGATTAATTTTTCATTTATTTCTAGAATTAGATTTTATTTTAATGAAAAGAATTCTACAAATCTTACAATTCGGGGATTTTTTGAAATAAAAATATTTTTTTATGTTTACTTTCCAATTACATTACATTAAATAATTGCTAAAAGTTAGCAATCGATATTTAATGGTTTTGTTCTTGATCGAATAATGCTGGTGAATCAGATTATTTAACTATTCCTAGCACGCTTTGAACGACTGTTACATTCATTTATCCGACATACACAATGCAATAAATAATTCCTATAATTATTAACATACAATTTATTTACATTTAAGTGCCCATAAAAGTATTCAATATTAATTGAGCTGCCCTCGCACCTGAAAATGCATTTGCATTCGAGTCGTGCAACTTATGGCGTTCGTTCCGCACACGTAATACGTGATACTGTTCACATTAACCTCTGCCCACTGTCGCCCGCTGATTTGTTATTGTTGTTGCTGTTGTTGTTATTGGGCACGTAAAATGCCTAAGGCAAAGTACCGCTAGAACGAGCGAGCAAACAGCTGTGAGGCCAGGCCGTCCGTCGAGAGTGTCAAACACACAAACACAGATGCCAAACGTAAAGCAATCGCGAGGTGCGAAGAGCAATCAAACAAGCAAAAACCACACGCAAAGAGAGGATAACCAGATATGCAGAGAGAGAGAGAGAAGAGAGTGAGCATATGTGAGTGTATTAATGCGAGTAGGCAAATATATGTTAGTATGTGAGTTTGCGTGCGTGTGTGGATCGTCTTGAAAAGTAAACAAAAATGGATAAACTCAAATACTGCCTATGAAATGTACATTTTGCATGCATTATTTGTAACTTGTCTGCCATTAAAAAACATGGCTTCGCTGAGTGTTATGGCCAAACGAATATTCAAATAAAACAGACAAGACAATTTGTGCTGGATTTTCAATATGTGCCATGGTCAAACAAAAAAAGTATCCAGTCATCTTTTTGCTGCTGATATAGGCAGAGAGTTCAGTTCTAAATGCACATAATATGAGAGGTATATAGGATGACAGTATATAGACCTCTCGAAGGCCACAAGGTCAACGAAAACTGGGTCAGCTGTGCAATATATCTGTGCTACATATTTCGCCACACACACACACGTACATACACATTGTATGTGTATCTGTATATAGGCTAACGAATTATGCGAGCACGCAAAAAAAAATAATCTAAAGCGAGACGCAATAAAAACACTACGCAAAGACAACGTTATCAGCCAAGCAGGCAAAACAATGCCCGAAAATTGCGAATGCAAAAACAACAATACAAAAAAAAACTCGCAACTTGAGCACAAAACAGACAGCGATAAAGAGACTAGAACAGCTGACGGGCATATAAAACAGCAGCAGCAAATTGCAAGCAAAAGAAACAGCAACACACACACACACACAATGTAATAAAATAAAACACACACAGACTGTAATAAACTGAAACACACACAAACACCCACACATACGCATGGTACACTGGGAACTGACAAAATTCTCACGACTATTTGACAAGTTAATAGCTGCTAAAACAGAATGTATTACAAAAATTAATAAACCGAAAGTTAAGCGTACCATTTGTTTATGTTTTTTAAAGCGGCTCTGCTGATGTTGATTTGAAATTATACTGCGAAATAGTTTTACATAGTTTTCACCCACGCACACAATTTATTTGCTATACACGCAAATAAATTCTATATATAATTATTATTTTTTATGTTGCTGCGCGCGCTGGAAAAACCAAAAAAATCACACAACCAGAATAAATGCAGACACGCGAGACAATGACAACGACAGCGACAACGGCGAGCGCGACGACGACAATTTCGACATGGATAACAGAGCGCAGCAGAATGCAAACTGAGCGAACGAACAGCTGAAGCTCAACTGTGTTGCTGCGCTGCTCGTCGAGTCCTCAACAGAATGCATTGAGTGGGGTCACACTGGCACACGCACACACACACACACATACACAGAGCCCTACACAGTGTAGTACATAATGTATGTGCACATAGAAGAGCGTTTGCAGCAGTTGCGTGCGCGGGGGCGTCATTTTGGGGGTGGTGCATTGCACCCACAAAAATAACAACAACTTAAAATCAACACAAAAGTCTCAATGAGAGCGTAGTGTGGGCGCCAATGTGTGAGTGTGTCTGTGTGTTTGTGAAAGAAGGAGAGCCAGCCAGTCTGTCGAAGACATAGAGAGAGAGTGAGCGTAAGCGTTTGACAAACAAAAACAAAATTGTCGGCATGGAATGAAACTAAAAATTCCACTGCTGCGCTGCCTCCCCCTCCAAAACAGACGGTCAGTGCAGTGCAGTCTACAGCTGTGTGTGTTTGTGTGCATGTATGTATGTAAATGTGCATTCACTTTTTAGCGCTGCCAGACAGTAGCACTTTCATGTCAGCTGTTTTTGCAATCCAAATGTGTTTGCAATTATTGTTAATGCTCTCAACTTGTTTTCAGCGCCAACCAACTACGACTACAGCTAAACACAAATACAAATACACTAATACACAAAAAGATATTGTTTATCTCTCAGTTTATTGTGTGATAGCCACAACGCAAATCTAAATTCGATAACATCTGCTTGCTCCTTCTGCCCTTTGAGTAATTAGCATTAGTTTGACGACTATTCATGAGCGAGCGGGAGAGATAGAGTGCTTCAATTGTAGCTCCATTTTTGACGGCTTGCGAGCTTTGGCTCACCACACTGTCTCACTCCTTCTCTTACATTCATACATATAGTTGTATTTGCGTATGCACTTAATTTACATTGAAGTCTGCCAAAAGCAAAAACAGTTCCCTGCTGGTCATTAGCTGAGGACAGACAGATGGACAGGCAGTGAGACAGACCTTGTTGCCGGGTTGTGTTGGGTGGACCAGCGTCAACGAGTTTATTGCACTTTTGCTAAAGCCGTAAAGTCGTTGTTAACTTGTGTAAAAAGACAAACAGAGACACACACACACACACAGAAGTTCGGGGTTGGGTAGCAGCGCCAGCCACTTACACTTTTAGAGGAGCGGGTTTTGGGTGCAACAGCAACAGCTCGCCGCGCCAACAAAGACGACAAAGAACCAACTTCGCCATAAACATGTAGTATAAAGAAATCAGAAATGGCAAAGTGTGAGTGTGTGTGAGTGAGCATAGTCAATTGCAGTGTGACGGGCTGCCAGCAGAGGGCGCCAATCTTGTTTGACTTACTGTCTCTCTCCAGTCTGAAGTTTGCTACGTGTGCACATACATATCTACGTGTTTATGTGTGTGTGTGTGTATGTGTGGGTGAGTAAGTGTTTTGGCTGATGCGCGCAAACAAAAGAGCAACAACTATACACACACACTTGCATGCACACAGCCAATGAGAGTCAAGGAAGCTGTTTGTTGTTGTTGGTATTGGCATTTATTGCTTTGATTGTCTGTCGTCGACGACGCTGCGCTTCAATTGCATTCCCAGTCAGCCAGCCTGGCTGGCAGACAAGACAAAGTAAAGGAAAAGGCAAAACAAAGTTCGGTTATTGTACATATGTCGCCAACAACTTACGTGCTTCCTTCTGTGGTGTAAAATATAATGCATGCATAATATTCAATTATGTATTTGTAGTTGGTAAACTTAAAAAAACATTGTCGACTTACATCGATTCGACGATGATGACGATGATTCGAATTGGTCATTTTATGCGCCGCGAATTGCTGTCGTTGCCCTCGCTCTTTTCGCTCGCTCACTTGCTCTCTTTCCAACTCGTTCTCTTTTGCGGAGATATTTTTCTTTGTTGGTCAGCCGTTACGGCGTCCCCTTCCCACGCGCGTAACAGCAAACGCTCTTTAGTGGTTGCGTGTGGCTGTGTCTGTTGTGAGTGTGAGTGGGTAAGCAGGAAATTATGCGTCGCACTGCGGCTGCTGCCGTGTTGTTCTTGTTCTTGTTGTCGCTGCTGTTCTTGCTCTTATTATTGTCGTCGACGCTGCTGTTGTAATTCGCGTTGTTGTTGTTGTTGTTGTACCAATTGGTAGTTGATGCGCTGAAGTTCTTTGTTCTTTTGCGTTGTTGTTGCTGCTGCTGTTGCGTCGTTAAAATTATACATTATAGCAGCAAACTGCAATTGTGTGATTGAGCCGATTACTTCTTAATGCGTAAATTAGTTTTTCTTTGCATTTCATTTCCTTCTTTCGATTATTATTTGTAGTTATTTGTATGCACATTACACTCGCTCAATAAATTCTAAACTCGAACACAAATACCACAAAACGATAGAAATTTTATTTAGATTGTTTTTTCTTTTTTTATTTCGATTTTTCGTTGCTGTTTTAGCAGTCCAACGTTAATTTGTTGCAACAATAATAACGTTTCGACACTCTTTGCACGTCTCGCTCGAACTTTATTCTGTTTATGTTTATTTTTCTTGTGAAAATTTCAACGAGATTGCCGTAAGCTAAGCGATATGCGCGATGAATCGATGCAAAATCAGCTGTAGTGTCTGTTTGCTCATCGCTAAAAATTATGTGCGCATCGATTGCATACAAAAACAAAGTCAGCTGTTTCAGCTAGCAATTTGATGTTAAGCAACAGCTGTTCATTTATTCGTTTGGTGTTTATATTTTTTTGGAATTTGTAATTTTAATTGTTTAATTTTTGCAAACCTCAAAGAATAAAATAAAATAGTCGTCAGTCTGCGCAGTCTGGCCAAATGCTGTGAAAATATATCAACAACACAGTATGCATCAAACTGTAGGTTTAATGGTAAAGACTGTGCAGCCCTGCATGGTTGAAATAATTGTTTCTTGCTGGGAGCAATTATATTTCTTAATAATAAATGTACTACAAATTTTATGAAGACACATACAAAAGATTTTTTTGTTTAATTTACATATATAAGATAAAACCAAATTCAAGTTGCCCGCGTTTATGGCGTTTCTCTGAAATAAATATTCTGGTCACACTGCTGTCACCGGTGTCAGTGCTTGTCGTCTTCTTCTTCGACGTTTTAGATTTCCATTGTAAATAAATAAAATTTAATAAATTCGTAATGTGGCCTGTTGTAATGGCTCTCTTGCGGCGCAATGCTGTCTACTTTACGTTGCCGGTTGCAGCCGTTGTTGGTTTCATTGGCTACAACCTGGAAAGTATTTTATCCGATAAATACACACCATACAGCCGTGAGTTGCTCCTAATGCAATTTACACCTGAAGTGTTATTAATTGAATCATTCATTGGACAGCTTCTATCCAGGAAGTTCGCGCTAAGCGTTTAACTGACGACAGTTTAATAGAGAATGCCGCCAATGTGGAGAAATTGCAATTGAAGAGCGCGGTGCTGGAACGCAATTTGTCGCCGTCTTTGCAGCCAAAAGCGTGATTGTTCTGCGAGCATGTTGTTACCTAAGTTTTCATGAGTGTTAATTAAAATTAGACAATAAAAAAAAATTACCAAATTTTCTGTTTTACCAGATAATTCATTTTGACATCCCTTGCGGGGATCGAACCCGCGACCTTTGGATTAGAAGTCCAACGCGCTATCCTCTGCGCCAAAGGGACAGGTGGTGGACGCTTTGCCAATAACTTATACGAATCCAGTGGTGTTTTTTTGTTCTGTTTTACCAACAAAAGCTCACTTGGCGCCTGCAGGTGGTCTACAAAATAAATGCAGAATTATTCTAAGCAAACGCTAAAGCTACGTTAACGACTTGAATATGCTTTTAGAACGCTTCTAGAGTCAAGACACTGAATAGGCAGCGATGCTTACGTGGCCTCGGTGGCGCAGTTGGCAGCGCGTAAGTCTCATAATCTTAAGGTCGTGAGTTCGAGCCTCACCCGGGGCATGTAACTTTTTTGTTATTTTTTTTTTAATTTTACATTTATTTTATTCTCTTGACAATTTGCAAATGCTAAGCTGTGGACAATTTAAGCTTAAAGGCTAATTTAAATATCATGAGGTGAATACAGAAATTCCTAATTGGCGCCTATTTGCCCATGCGCTGAATGGACCATTCCTGTTGGCACAGTGGGCAACGATTGTTCTGCTTCACCCACAACGACATGCAGCAGTGATGGAACGAATGATTGCATTCGCCCCAAACGACAACGCAATCCTGACGACCCAGCACATCGCGTTTGTTTTCCGCCTGGCAACGCAAACAGGAATCTGCAATTGAGAAAGAGAGAGAATCGGGTTGAATCGACGTCAGTGAATGAGAAGTGGAAATGGAAATGTCGGTGGTGCGTCAACTGCGACACCAACGACATTGGCCGGCAATTAGAGGCAACTGCGATCGGGTAACCGGACCCAGCGCATAGACAGTTAAGTAAACACGCCCCTTACACTCCCCTTCCCTGTTCTCTTACAATTCTCCAAGCCAATTCATTAGAGCAGGGATGCTCAACGCCTATACACTGAGTGCACTTTTGTTTTTGTAGATGCTCTGTGCTTATGGCTAGTGCGCCCATACGCACCGTGCATATGGGCTTCGATTTGCATGCGAAACAAAAACAATTTTGCTTGTTTCTCCATTCCATCTCTTTCCGTCGTCACGCTTCGCTGACCGCAATGTATTTTGTTTTTGTTTTTTTCTCGAACACATGCACTGGAACTTATTCTTCTGTCTGGGTTGGGTTTT
The DNA here is from genome assembly GCA_023558455.1 of Drosophila kepulauana. NCBI lineage: Eukaryota > Metazoa > Arthropoda > Insecta > Diptera > Drosophilidae > Drosophila > Drosophila kepulauana. The sequence goes on from CM042369.1 coordinate 2,321,641, forward strand.
GATTTATTTCGTGGTCGACCATCGTAAATGTTATGTTAAATTTTTTGGTGGGTTAGAAAAATGAGTGATGAATTGGAGAGCACTTTTTTTTACCAAAAACTTTAAATGTGAATATAATGCGAAATATGCTTCGTAGTTCTAGATGTAAACACAAAATACAATCGTAATTTCTCTCAGTGCACAGCTGCGCCCCAACACAAAAGCGCCGCTACATATGTACACGTTTTCTTGTGTCTGTGTTAGTAAACGCACTGCCATAAGACGAATTTGAGCACCCCTGCATTAGAGTGACGACGCTTTTACTGGATTATGTAAAAGTTCGAAGATATTATTTCACGCGGATTGGAGGGAAAAACAATTGAATTATGACTAAAAATCAAGTGGAACCCTGACTCGGATTTCCATTTCCAGTTTGCAGTTTTGTATCAATGCAATTTGATGTGCCATATTATCGCATATTTTTATTCATTCAATAACTGCAAATGTTCGTTTTCATTCAACATGAAAATTAATATTTGTATTTTTTTTTTTTTTTCACTTTACTTATCATTGATTTCTTGGAGGCAAATTTTTGGAGTGCGAAGCCTTTTTTTCGTGGGAGAGGTCACTGACATTGAAGCAAACGCATCGGTTTTCACTCGACAACTTTTCCCAGAATTCATGTATTTTTTCGACAATGCACAAAACAACAAGTGTTCAATAGGTGTATGCTTGTAGGTTCGTGTGTAGGCATCACCTGAGCCACTTTCCAGTTGCAGGTGTTGGTGTTGACATTTCGAAATATGAACGCGTTAGCAAAAATTGCATTAATACGTGCTGCCTATATGCGAAAAGCATCAGGTTGCAATGCGACTAACAAATACCCTGGAAAATAACTTGAAAAGTGAAAGAAAAGCTTTGCTACAACAAATTAATTACAGTAACAAAAGGATCTACAGATTTACACACGCACACAAGAAGCACAAGAAGCAGTCGTGGCCGAGTGGTTAAGGCGTCTGACTCGAAATCAGATTCCCTCTGGGAGCGTAGGTTCGAATCCTACCGGCTGCGAATCGAAAATTACTCTTTTTTAAAAAAAAAAGCAACAAGGAAACAATTTTAAATAATTATCAAATAAACAAGAAAGTATTCTCCAAAGAGTTATATTCATTTATTTTCTAAGTTTAGTAACTCAGCCTAGACCGACACTGGGACGCCAGTAAATTGTTTGTTACTTCATCAACTACTCCTCATACTTTATGGGGTGTATCTTCTATGATAGAAGTTCAATTAATCTACTATAAGGTGAAATTTTCTGATGTCCGAATTCTTCACTCATCAAAATTCAATTCAAAAAAAGTATAAACAGAGCGATTTGTTTATTGCATAATTTCAGGCGCAAAAAGTAGATGAATGAATTTTAACCTTTCAACTTTATCTTATGGAATATGGTAAATAAAAAGTTCAAATATAAAATATCGAATATTATTCTATATTTTAAATTCAATCTTTTTAAATATGCCAAATTGATCATTCATATTTTGATCTTTGTCTTTCAATTTTATCTTCATCTTCCATTCCCTTACCGGAAGTTGGAAGATGAAAGTTGGAAGGTGGAATATGGAATATGGAATATAAATGAAAGAATATTCCATATGTTGTTAAATTAATTTCTTTTTAAATTATGTTAAATTGATCATTAATATTTTTTTACAACTTTATTTTCATATCCCAATCCTTTACCTTTACTGGAAGTTAGAAGGTGGAAGATGGAATATGGACTATGAAAGATGGACGATGGAATATGGAAAATTGAATATGGCAGATGAAATATGGAAGATGGAATATGAAAAATGGAATATGGAAGATGACAAATGGAAGTTGGAAATTATATAATATCGATTATTATTCCATACATTTGTATATTCAATTTTTTTTAAGTATGCCAAATTGATCATTGAATATTAAAAGGTCGTTTAAAACTAAAAATCCGTCAAGGTGAAATAAATATTGAGTTAATTAATAAACTCTAATGCCTTATTCTTCAAACATTTTATAAATCAAGTTACAACACGAAAATTACCGAATAAATAAAATGTTCATTTATTATGTATTTCGAAATGTATTTATATTTTGAAAATAATATGCCCGCTTTGCATTTTTACTGGGTATGAGAGATGAACAATCAACTGCGTCAAAGCGTTGTCATTAAACATGTTGTATGTATGTTGGGGGCAGCACGTATACGCCACATTGGCTGCTCTGCTGACTGCTGCATAAATGAGCTGTAGCGCACAAGGGGGCGGGGATGGGGGCGTGGCGAAAGGGTAAAGTAGTGAAAAGTGGGGCTTGCATTGAATGAGTCAAAGTATTATGTGTACTTATGTTTTGCACTTTTGGTGTGAATAAAATACAACGATAATTTGCTTGGATTTGTAATTGAAAACCCAAAACAGGAAATTGTTGAAATTGTTTCATATGAATTTCCACGAATTTCGTGAGATGTCAATAGCCGATCGAATAGGTTTACACTATATAAATATGTATGTATATATCTTGTATGTTAATGCGTTTTAAATTAATTGCTTAAGTGGGCGTTTGATTCGGTTATTGGTCTTTGAACTAGGCCAGCTAAAAGCTCAAATTACAATATAATTATTACGAATTTACAATATTATTGCAAAAAAAAAATATAGTTTTCACTCATGACGCATTCGGTTCTCATGGTGTGACAATGCTTTGAGTATTCCAATTCTGGTTTAAAGATGTGCTTAGCTTTTATTTTTGTGAAATTCTAAACGCCAAATTGTAGATAACTATGAATTTACGGAATTATGACAAAAAGAAAGAGGATTATTAATCAAAAAACAATGTTAGAGCACTCGAATTTAATTCTAGAAATTCTTTACACAATGTGTCATTACTTTTTTGAAGAAACTGAATATTTGTGGTAGTAATTAGTTGAAAGAGTTGAAAAATAAATTAATTTTAATATATAATATTATAACTAATAATAATAAGTTCAGATTATATTTTATAGTTGCAGTCTTTAATTTAAAATTCAAAGCTAAAACTAAAAATTGAAAAATATATAAATTATATATTTTTAAATTCTCGAAATTCTTTTTTTTTTTTATACAAATTTTCCTTAAGATTCTAAGTATTTTTTTTTAATATTCCTTACTATAAAATTAAAGTCTATATTCTTAAATTTGAATTAAAGGAAAGCTATTTTTCAGTTGTTTCTAGCCAACTCGAAAAGTTGAGTGTGCACGACTATGAGATACCCATTAAGTATTTTGAATAAAAAAATATACCAATTATACCGAATTGATATACTACAAAATACTAAAAATATAACAAATGATTTATACCAACCAAATGCTATGTTCGGTATATTTATATAGTGCAACATTCAAAATATACCATAGAATGCAAAATATACCAAATTGTCAGACGAGCATGGCTATATCATCTCGGTAAATGAAGCTAATCAAGAATATATATACGTTATGGGGTCGGAAATGCTTGCTACATACATTTCCTGGAGGCACAAAGGCAGGAAAGTTAGGATTAAGAGTATAAATTGTCAATATTTATGTATATAAAATATAGGAAAACTAAAAGAGAACTTCTTCCCATAACACAACAATTCAGTTTGTTGTATATCCGCTTTCCATAGGGTAGAATTAATTACACTCTTAATCCCACCCTCCCTACTAACCTATGAAATAATCGACAGCTTATCTATTTAAGAAGCGATGCTCAATCAAGCGTGCGATATATTTAGTTATGCTAAGTGATTTGTTGTTACCTATTTTTGTAGCCCGATTACCATGCTCGTTTCACATGTAAAGCCAACAACCCTAAAAACAAAGCAGGGAAGCGTAATTACCCAAACCGAGTTCGATTGCCATCGATCAATTAAATTATCATTTAGTTGGATTTAAAAATAGGTAAATGACTGATGCCATTTGCCACACACAAAATAGATGCCAAAATGTGGCTGAAGTTAGTGCAAGTTCTACTCGGATTTCTGATGTTGTTTGATGTTGTGGCAAGTGATCGGAATTGTGTTGGAAAATCGAATAATCGAATCAACTTTTCTCACAGAATGGACGTCTGCTGAAATTCACGAATGTGAAGTGCATGGATCTGCCCACAAATGCAGGAATCACGAAGTACGAATATTGCCGCTTGAAGGTTGTCAGACGGAATCATGTGGAACTCTCTCTTAAAGTTGGATTGCTTAAATTACCCATCACAAATCTGACCACGAGGCTTCAATGTTTTCAACGCAGCGATGGATATCGTCCTTTTATGTATAATGTTCTCTTTGATTTTTGCAAATTGATGGGCGCTCGACGATATCATATTTCCTTTGAGAGATTTATCTTTGATACCATACGCAAGTATAGCAACTTTAATCATAGTTGTCCTTGGAATGAGGTGCATTGAAGTTATAGTATTTCTTTTTGTTGGGTTATTTATTCTTTAATTCCTTTTTCAGGACTATATGAGTGTGGAGAAGTTTGCTCTAGACTTTACCAAGGTGAATATGCCGGTTCCGGCGGGAGTTTATCGCCTCGACTTTACTTTCTACTCCTATGGCCGACCATTGACATTGACGCAAGTTTTCTTTGAGAAAATAGAATAATGTGGAGCGATCTCGAAACTAGTTGTGTTTTTTTTTCTTATGCACTGCAAACCGATCGTATTCGGTGGGCTTCAGAATAATCGAATGGAAATGAATGCCAATTCATGACTCTATATTTCATCATGTATTTGAGCACGCGTTCATCTGTTCTCCATAATAATTGTCTGGGCAAGTTAAAGCCAATCAAGTCAATAAGCAATTACTGCTCCCATACTGAACTGATCTAACGATCTTACGTGCTGATGTGAGAGGCCTGCTCGAATAAAGGGGCCGGAGTCACAGTGGCGCAAAAACTATTTAGAATGCAGTGAAAAATTGTTCAATTCAATTTCGTTTTCATTATATTTATTTAAGGTTTTCATTATATTTATTTAAGTATATTTGCTTGAAATACATTTTAGTTTTAGAAGAGCATATTTACAAATTTAAAAAAGGAACAATCAAAAACTGTTTTCGATAGGTTTTACTTCCCAAAAATGACAAAATTAATTCAAAAATAATTAACAAATGCATATTTTTAAAAAATTTCATAGGAATTTTTATTTTAATTTTTTGTTTTATTATTTTATAATAAAGAATTATAAGAAAAATGAATTAATAACAAATATATATTTTTAAAATAATTCAAAATAATTTTGTAAATAGTATAAAAATTTTATTTATAATTTTTTCTTTTATTATTTTATAAATAAGAATTGTAAGAAAAATGAATTAATAATTCAAATAATAATAATAATTCAAAAAAATTTTGTAAATAGTACAAAAATATTATCTAATAATTTGTTGTTTTAAATTTTTTAAAATGTATATTTTTAAAATAATTCATATTTATATTGTTTTATCATATTGTAAAAAAAAAATAAATATTCAAGGAAACTTTTTCAATTGAAAATTGGCAAAGTTATTCAGTTAGTTTGATCACACTTTGCAGTTGAGAAAATATTTAATGCGTCATTCCAACAAGTGGTTAAAAAGGGGGAGGTGGGGAAGAAGAAAAAAGTTGATTTCAAATTGTGCTGACAGTCGGATTGGGTCACTTGGGCCAGACAAATGGAGGGTGTGTCGCCGTTTAGCATCTTTTGCGTTATGCAAAGCGACAGAATGCAGCAGACGATTAAAAGCGGGTTAATTAAAAACTTGCATTGTCAGGCCATAAAAACTAGCGAAATGAAACTGAAATGAAACGTGACAAATGACGTGATAGCGGCCAGACACAGACACAGAACTCCGAAGCCATCAGGTGATTTGCATACACATTGTGCAATGGAGAAAAGTAAAGTAAACCAAATGCGCTCCCTTACTGAAGCTGCTTGCTATGACACGCAGAAGTTGTAATCATGCTAACAGCAGCTGCTTGCTGTGCTAATTGAAAGTTCAAATGCACTTTAAGCAAAAACAATCCAAAATTAATAAATAATATGTACTTTAGCAGAAATGCGCTCATTTTTATAGAAATTAGTGTGTATTATTTAGCACATACTTAACAGTAACAAACAAACTCATCGAACTTCGAATATTTTTTTGCAGCGTAGTATTTAAATTGATTCGCATTGAAGGGCAACGAAATCGAGTATGGAAAAAATACCAGTTCTCGAAAATGGCATGTGAAATATGTAAGACAAGTCGGCTGATACGACCAGACAGATATAAATAGATAGATATATGCAATTAAAATTCCGGTTTGAAACACCTGACTAAACGCCAATGAACTGGGCCTAATGCAATTCAGACCCAGACCCAGCGAAGCAACCAGCCAGACGACAAGATATGCAAATATGCGACGCTTCTGCTCTCAGTCTCACTTTCCCCTTCTCTGTCTGCGACTTATGTAACTCTGACGCGACGCTCTAAGCTTTTAAGTTCAAGGTTAAAGCGTAGACAGGTTGACGCGCGCGGTTAAGAGGAGGAGGCGAGGAATCACTTCAGTCGATCGTCTAAAATTAGTGCTATTTGCTGTTTGACAATTTTCACACTTGTGACACGCGGCTCGTTTGCATTCATTTATTTCCATTTCGATAACTACGTCTTTATCGATGCAAATATCGGTCACATGCAGTCGGTCTCTCCCTCCCACTTTGCGTTTCTCTTTCGCATTGATTTGTCGGCTGACACCGATCAACAGTTGCTTGTGATTGCGAGTACACCATATATCACGTTGCACGATTTGCCATGCCTACCACCCACCCGCCGACTGCTTCCAACGCTTCGACTGTGTATAACACAACTCGTTTTCGAGTTCGTTGTTGTTGCTGTTCTCGTCTTCTGCTTTATCGTTTTGCTGTAACGGTCTTGTTTACGTGACGTCACGCACGGGGGCCTGTCTTGTGCGCCAGTGAACAACGAACGGGCCCCCAAACCGGCTCGCCATTTTGCTCTTATAAAAGCTCTTCGTCTCTCTCCCTCTCTGTGGCTCTTGAATGCATCAATCAAAGAGATGCAGCAAAGAGAGCGCAAAAAAGCTTTATTGCAGATGCACTGGACATTTTCGTATCTTGAATTGGTCTGCAATGGAAGATTGTCGCAATGGAGGAAATCTACTAAATAGCGTTAAAAATATGTAAGAAGATTTCGTTTTTTGTCACAATTGACGTTCAGTTGTGGAAAGTTACACATGTGACCAAAACACAGGTGTGAATATTATTAACTGACTGTTAACTGCTGTTTACAATGCAGTTACAAAGTCGAATACGACTATATTAAACTTAATTAACTAACAATACTGCACAATTTTAGGTAATTTCCATTCTCAACAGCAGATTGTGTAAAACATTTGCTTTAATTATGGGTTTTAAAACTCCAATTAAGTTTTGCATAAGTTAAGTGATCATCGCCGGTGATTTTTCACATTAATGCATTATTTATAAGGGCAGCTGCACTCTCTTCAAAATTCATTTGAACGAGCATCGATTATACATGAAAGTTCAACAAAATATTGGGAAAAAAAACGAAATGCTTGTGATCAATTTGAGGGCAATGGGGAAGCAAAATTCTACTACATATTTTTGGCAATGTGCCTCTCAAAAAGAAGGAGAGCGAAAGACAGAGACGGAGCCAGGCAATTCTGGCGTATTCCACTTGTAGGTCGACAAACGGTGAACGATCCCAAACACACAGAGAGAGAGAGAGAGTGAGCAGCTGAGGCCAAAGGCACTCAGCAAGCAAAGACAATTGAAAGAGAACAAGCAACAACAACAGCAACATTAAGCATTGCAAACTTGAAATGACTTTTAGCCCATCAACGAAGACAGCGTGTGTGTGTGTGTGTGTGAGAGGCGAGAGACATGAGTGAGAGCGAGTGCAAACTGCATGCAAGGTACAAACAGATCCACGAGTGTCTCAGGGAGGAGCAGAAGGAGAAGGAAGACCACGAGATATCTCATATGATTCTTCTTTGCATCCCCAACAAGTGACGCGTTCGACAAATGAATGGAAAATTTCGATTTTCGTTTCACTTTTGCCTTTTACATTTGTATTTCTAAATGTTTGCACTTCTTCTGCTCGTATACATGCAGCGTGTGTGTGAAGAGTGTAGAATGTGTTGTGCGTTGTGTGTGTGCGTGTGTTTGCTGTGGTAAATTTCCATTAAAAATTTCCACTCGATTTAAATTTAGGACTTCACGCAACTTCACTTTAAACATGGCACACGAGTTTTGAAGTCAGCATCAACATTTTACTTTAACTTTCAGCTGCATGTGATCATTTCGAAGAAGAGACGATCTTAAGTTCTTCTATGGAATTTATGCATAAATAAGTAAGATGAAGACGGAAAAGATACTCTGATTTTTACACTTTACACTTTATACTTAAAAAAAATATATAATCAAATCAAAATAACTCCAATGAAATTAAATCAAATAAATATATAAAAAGATAAATTACATTAAATTCAATTAAATAATACAAAATGGTATAAATCGAATTAAGAATAATAAAAATGTATGTATATATTAGTTAGTTTAGTTTATTTTTGCTTTTGTAAATCGGAAAATAATTTTCTGCTTCTACTTGAACTCTTTAAGCAATACTTTTTATACCCGCTACCCATAGGGTAGAAGGGTATTATAACTTTGTGCCGGCAGGAAATGTATGTAACAGGTAGAAGGAGGCATCTCCGACCCTATAAAGTATATATATTCTTGATCAGCGTCAACAGCCGAGACGATCTGGCCATGTCCGTCTGTCCGTCTGTGTGTCTGTCCGTCTGTCCGTCCGTCCGTATGAGACTATAAGAGATAGAGCTATAATTTTTTTCGACAGCATTTGTTATGTTTGCACGCAGATCAAGTTTGTTTCAAATTTTTGCCACGCCCACTTCCGCCCCCGTAAATCAAAAAAATCGAATAACAAGCGTAATTATAACTAGAATTGCGAATTTTGGTATATACAATAATAAGTATAGTATTTATGATTCCTGAAAATTTGGTTGCGATCAGATAAAAATTGTCGAAGTTATTAAAGAAATACTTTTGTATGGGCAAACACGCCTACTTACTAGGGGTCTAATATACCATTTGGTATTTTTAGTGTTTTTAGTATATTTGGTATATTTTAATAATAATACCCCAAAATATATTTTTAGTATTTTTGTAGTATAATTGGTATGTTTTGAGAATAATACCGCAAAATATATTGCTTTTATTCAAAATGGGTAGCGGGTATCTCACAGTCGAGTACACTCGACTGTAGCTTTCTTACTTGTTATTTAAATAGTTTAGATATAATTTTCACATTATTCGCTTTAAAAATTATAAAAAGCATTATTCCAGAAAATGAAATCTCTTAGTAAACTTATTTAGAGGCAATAAGTGCCCGTCATAATATTATTTCTCCGGATTGTTACGAGAGACACAACACCTGATAATCCCTGTGATAACAGAATGCATAACAATATCGTAATATCGGTATCTCATCCCGTCAACCTTGCGATGACTGCTTACAAAACTGGATCTAAATCAGGGAGACTGCAACTCTGGTTGTAGCTGGATTTTATGGATTTGATTTCGGTTTGTTGTTGTCTGCTCTTTTGGCACACTTTACATAAGCAGGTGTAACTCGTAACCGTATGCAAATAATGCATTGTATCATCCCACCAAAGGGTGTCCGATTAATGCCAAGTCAAGCACTGTGGACTCCAGGTGCCAGGTGAACTAGCGATAAGCCATCAGTGAACAGTCAAAACAGCAGTTGTAAGCTGAGAGAGCGAATATCTGGCAGCCAGAAAAATGAGTGTTTATCTGATAGCATTGGCAGCACTTAAAAAAAAAAAAATAACACTTGTCACATCAAAACAAATGCTTTATATGGCTACAAGAAGTATTATACGGTGTTCTTCCTGCATGAATGACATTCTTTTGAAAATTAATGTTTGATGTGGTTGAAAAGTCAAAAAAGCAAATTATAATTTAAATTTCTAACTTCATAGTTAAGTGTGACAGGGAGAATGAGGCATCTTAACCCCTATAAAGTATAAATAAATATAAATCGAATGAAAATTTTACGAGTTTTATGAGAAATACTTTTGTTTGGAGGAAAACGCTTACTTACGCGTCCTAGTTGCTTCGGGTGACAATATGGTATATTTTGTGCTGTATGGTATATTTTGAATATAGTACTCTATAAATATACTAAATATAGAAGTCAATATATTTTGAAGTATTTTTATTGTTTATTGATATGATTTATTTTAAAATGAATACCGCACAGTTTTGCTTCAATTCAAAACAAGTAAGAAAGTTACAGTCGAGTGTGCTCGACTGTGAGATACCCGCTACCCATTTTTAATAAAGGCAAAATATTGCGGTATCATTTTCAAAATATACCGAAAATACTAAAAAAAATACTAAAAATATACCAAATGCTATATTTGGTATATCGATATAGTACACCATTCAAAATATACCATAGACGGCACAATGTACCAGATTGTCGGCCAAAGCAACTAAGAGCCCTAGTAAGTAGGCGCTTTTGCCCATACAAAAGTATTTCTTTAATAACTTCCACAATTTTCATCTGATCGCAACCAAATTTTCAGGAATCATAACTACTATAGTAGTAATTATATAGCTTTAAAATTACGCTTATTATTCGATTTTTTTTTGATTTGCGGGGCGGAAGTGGGCGTGGCAAAAATTTGAAACAAACAAATGCTGTCGAAAAAAAAATATAGCACTATCTCTTATAGTCTCTGAGATCCAGTGTTTCATACGGACAGACGGACAGACGGACATGGCTATATCGTCTCGGCTGTTGACGCTGATCAAGAATATATATACTTTATAGGGTCGGAGATGCCTCCTTCTACCTGTTACATACATTTCCTGCAGGCACAAAGTTATAATACCCTTCTACCCTATGGGTAGCGGGTATAAAAAGGGTTTCTTAATTTAAATTTCTAACTTCATAGTTAAGTGTGACAGGGAGAATGAGGCATCCCAACCCCTATAAAGTATAAATAAATATAAATCGAATGAAAATCTTACAAGTTTTATACGCGTCCTAGTTGCTTTGGGGGACAATATGGTATATTTTGCGGTATATGGTATATTTTGAATATAGTACTCTATAAATATACTAAATATAGCAGTCAATATATTTTGAAGTATTTTTGTTGTTTATTGATATGATTTATTTTAAAATGAATACCGCACAGTTTTGCTTCAATTCAAAATGAGTAGGAGGTATCTTTCAGTGGAGCACTCCCGACTATAGCTTTCTTACTTGTTAGTTATAATTAATTAAAAAGAATATTTTGAAAACCAACTGAAAACCGAAAGTGACTGAATTTACATTGAGAATAATTTTTAAAATTTTTTTCTTTAAAAAAATTTGATTTTAGAAATGTATATTTATTAACAGTATAACCAAACATTAAAGAAAATATAAAAATTAAAAAAAATTTGAATAAATCGATTTTAAAGCAAATGCTAGAAACACATTACATTAAAAAAAGAACCTTAATAATCTTATCAAAAGAGTTCAATCAAATAGTTATGTAATATTCCGTCTACCACAAATCCGCATTCTAGACTTCAATCGATTCTTGTGGTCATTGCAACTATTATCTGAATACTTTTATCAACCATATCATATCGAAAGTATTCATTTGAGGTAGGAAAACTTTACAGCGAGTGCAGTAATAAGTAATCTATAAAAAGCGCTAAGATTACTTGTTGCTATTTAGATATGACAGCACATCGTTTCATTATTATTGACACTCTCTCGACAACGGCGATCCACGTGAGTTGCTCCATGGACTCGTGTCGTGGGTGTATGCAAATATTGACTAGGTGCAATTATTCGAATAGCGGCTAAATAAGTGAACTCGCCGTGCACATTGCTCACTGTTTACGTGGCGTATACGTGTTGTCGATAAACCAATCGCTGCAATCTTTCTATTTGTTATTATTATTCTTAGTTAGTCAGACTTTTTATACCCGCTACCCATAGGGTATTATAACTTTGTGCCGGCAGGAAATGTATGTAACAGGTAGAAGGAGGCATCTCCGACCCTATAAAGTATATATATTCTTGATCAGCGTCAACAGCCGAGACGATATAGCCATGTCCGTCTGTCCGTCCGTCCGTATGAACACCTAGATCTCAGAGACTATAAGAGATAGAGCTCTAATTTTTTTTCGACAGCATTTGTTATGTTTGCACGCAGATCAAGTTTGTTTCAAATTTTTGCCACGCCCACTTCCGCCCCCGCAAATCAAAAAAATCGAATAACAAGCGTAATTTTAATGCTAGAGTTGCGAATTTTGGTTTATACAATAATTACTGTAGTAGTTATGATTCCTAAAAATTTGGCTGCGATCAGATAAAAATTGTGGAAGTTATTAAGGAAACACTTTTGTATGGGCAAAAACGCCTACTTACTAGGGGTCTTAGTTACTTTGACTGACAATCTGGTATATTGTGCCGTCTATGGTATATTTTGAATGCGGTACTATATGGATATACCACATATACCATTTGGTATATTTTTTAGTATTTTTGTAGTATATTTGGTATATTTTGAGAAATATACCGCAAAATATATTGCTTTTATTCAAAATGGGTAGCGGGTATCTCACAGTCGAGTACACTCGACTGTAGCTTTCTTACTTGTTAAATTAGTAAACAATTTCATAGAAATATCACTGACGAAAGGTAAACAAAACAAACAAAAATTATTGCATATAAATTCACTTTATAAATAAAATTCCAATACGCGCAAAGCAACAAAAATAGTTGCAATATTCGCATTGTGAGCGAATGAATGTCATTTGTAATGTCGTGCAATTGTTGTACTATAATTGCCAATGACTTTAAGCTTTAACTATAGCAGTAGCTATGAATAAATTACCTCAAGTTAATCTGTGTAACTATAACTGTAACTATTACAAAATTGCGGACGAACACAGCAGCTCCCATCTAACAGTTTGTCTATCATAAAGCAGCAGCAACGTAATCTAATAGTTATTGTTGTTTGCCACACGCAATTGTTATTTAATTTGACATTTCATTGGATGGCTGGCTATCGTGTGTAAGGCGCACAATATTATTAATATAAATTTTCAAAAAAAGTGTATAGATAAAAGAAAACTAAGCAAAAAAAAGTTACATGCCCCGGGTGAGGCTCGAACTCACGACCTTAAGATTATGAGACTTACGCGCTGCCTACTGCGCCACCGAGGCCACGTTCTAAGCGACAGCCGTTTGCTTACTTCAATCAGCTGCCACGTGGCGCAATTGTTTCGTTTTTCCTCCATCTAAAACAGGGGTACTCAAATTCGTCTTATGGCAGTGCGTTTACTAACACAGACACAAGAAAACGTGTACATATGTAACGGCGCTTTTGTGTTGGGGCGCAGCTGTGCACTGAGAGAAATTACGATTCTATTTTGTGGTTACATCTAAACCTACGAAGCATATTTCGCATTATATTCACATTTAAAGTTTTTGGTAAAAAAAAGTGCTCTCCAATTCATCACTCATTTTTCTAACCCACCAAAAAATTTAACATAACACTTACAATGGTCGACCACGAAATAAATCAAAACCCAACCCAGACAGAAGAATAAGTTCCAGTGCATGTGTTCGAGAAAAAAACAAAAACAAAATACATTGCGGTCAGCGAAGCGTGACGACGGAAAGAGATGGAATGGAGAAACAAGCAAAATTGTTTTTGTTTCGCATGCAAATCGAAGCCCATATGCACGGTGCGTATGGACGCACTACCCATAAGCACAGAGCATCTACAAAAACAAAAGTGCACTCAGTGTATAGGCGTTGAGCATCCCTGATCTAAAATGAAGCGCACTTTTGTGATTTGCTTTTGTTTTTTGCAATTGTATTTGCATTTGAATTTTGATTTCGATTTTGAGTTTGCCATTTTGCTTTGATTTTATTTATTTAGTCAGGACATGACACATTTTTGCACGTATTTAAGAAAGCTCTGGAAAATAACTAAAGGGCATTGTAAATATTTTATGCAAACATTGATTAATGTCAATTACCAAGTTGGCAAAATATAAAAACAACAATAGAGTAATATCAATTAGAATATCAGTTGAGTTCGGTTCCATCTTGACAACATCAATCATGCGACTTTGTTTAATTGTCACTAGTATTCAATCAATTTTTATTGCGTATAGGAAAAGTACTACACAAATTCTTAAATATCAAACTTACAGAGCATACGACTTTTTATTGAATTAAATTTACTACGAACTATGCATTTATTATACTTTTGTTGTTGTTGTTGTTGTTGTTGTTCAATGGACGGGTTTTGCGAAATAAATGACGAAATGCTAAAAGATCGCAAAGGAATGTCTAAAAATATATCACAAGCTGCTTGAATCCTAAATACCAATTCCGAAGGCAATGGAAATTGGGTGAACGACGCATAGATACTCTATATGTTAAGAGCAGTGCTGCCAACTTTTGACCAGCAAAAAAAGCTGTTTTTGACGGAATGAATGGATAAAAAAGCTCAAAAAAATTATTAAAAAATCCAAAAAAAAGCTAAAAACAAATGTATAAAAAAAGAGAAAAAATGTCTTCAAAAATAACAATTTATTAAGTTCATTTCTATTTAAAAGATAAAGATTTGCATTATTTTTATCGTTATCTCCTTAGTCTGCCTTTTTTGCGTATGACATATTAGTGCCTATTATCTGCAGATATTTTATAGGCACTTCATAGTCGACGCAGCATTTTCCCATCCGTCACAATCCGATTCTCTATATTACAAAAAATGAATAGAGTATATCTTTTGCTTGAAATTAACACTTTACCTTATGCTTAGAATGCATTCCCTAATTTGGATTTAATTAGGTTAACCTGGCAAATAGCCAGAAATCGCGTATGACCAGGGCAAACACAATATTTGGATGGCCACAGTTGCTAACTCAAAAAATCTCCGGTTTTCACCAGAATCTTTAATGACCAAAATTTGTTTGTGTTGCTGATGTTGGCCCACTTGATCAAATTGAAATGGAAACACTAAGCGAGTGATGAAATTTCGAGAAAACAATCGATACGCCAACACATTTTCTGGATTGTTTATAAGTGACTATCGTAAAGCTGCCACTTTTCCATATTTTGTACTTTTGTGTTAACAACACAAAAAAAATTTGGGAAAAAGCCAACAAAATTTCTAAAAAAGCTAGAATTCCCGCTTTTCACAATTCCCGCAATTCACAAATTTTTCCCGCCTTCAAAAAAAGCCAGTTTTGACGGGAAAAAATCCAAATTGGCAGCACTGGTTAAGAGTGTATAAAGTGAAAACTGCTGCCAGCTGCTATAGAACTGCATATACCCAGTTGTTGCATACGGGGTATAACCAGTTAGACAATTACCATTTTAAATTATATTAATATATGCATAGACATCTGTATGCGTCTAAGCGCGTATGTGTAGTATGCATGTGGCTAATTAACAAAGTGCCGCCGATCGACGTAAAGCTTTTATTAGCGCTAGACGACGGCAACGGCGACGACTTTGCGCCGACAACTTTGAACTGGTCAGCGTGCGAGACGTGAGACTTTGACCTTGAATGAAGGGCGCTGGTTTTGTGCCATTTAGCCATAATTACCTGAATGAACCAATGCTTCTATTGCCTGCATAGACAGTAAACTACTGACTACAAATATGTATATACATATATCTACATATATACATGTATACAATACAATACAGCAAAATGTTTACTTTAAAAATAGCAACCAAAAAACTACAAAATCTAAAAACTTTTCTCGTTAGAAGAGAGCTTGCGCAATCTCTCTGCGTCATACAATCGATGTTGATGGGAGCTTTTTTACTGGGGGCAAACCGTTCAGCCATTGTGACTTCAAAGTTTAAAGTACGTTTTTGCACAAAAATATTTGAATCGCAGTCGTCATCGTCACCCAAGTATTATAAATATTTATATGGACGTGCTATCAGATTTTGCTAGCTAGTTGCAGTCGAAAGTTCAGATAAGCAAAAAGTTGGCCTAGTATCGAACACTTAATCACCTAATCAACTAATCTGCAAAAATATTTTAATGCACTGGAATAGACAAAAGCAAGTCATGCTTGCTTTACACAGTTAAAAGGGAATAAAAATGGCAGCGTATGCGTGAGTGTGTGAATGTGCTTGTGACTGTGTGCTAGCACATTCTACATGTGTGTTAGTTGGAGGCTCGTCAGTCGTCACAAAGCTCGCACGTCATACAAACCGCCATCATTACACATGTATGTATGTAGATCTGCACACATATACATACATATTTATCTATATATGTCGTGTATGTGTATTTTCGACTTGTGTGCCAAAATGGGCCCACGTTCAAAATAAAAACAAACATACATATACATATGTACATACCTACATAGATATGTACATATATGTACGTATATAATATGTATAGATGACGCGTGAGCGGGTGAGCGGCGCAATGTCCGGCATCACATGCTTTAGTTAATTTTTGTTGTTTTTGCTTTTATTTGTAGCACTTCGAATGCGCTAAATTTAGCATTTTTGGCTTAATTACAAAAGAGAGAGTATGTACATATAGATCGTGAGAGCAACTGGCGCTCGCGTGCATGCATAAGTCTGTGTGTGTGTGTGTGTGTGAAGAGAGAGCGCTTCACATAATCTCTCTCGCCTATGTACGTGACATTTGTTATTGGAGCTGGCGGAAAATGTGGGCAACTTTTATCGCTTGGCAATTGAAATGAGTGTGCCACTGATTGTGAGCTCCAAACATCAATTCGATAAAATAATAATGATTTCTTTTAATTTGTTTTAATTTGCGCGTGCTTTTTCGGTCGATGTCCGGAAGCGGGAAAGCCAAAGGCGTCAGCTGGCTATCAGCGTTAATTAGCGCGTGTTCTGTATCTGTCACACACAATAAGAATTTAGTTATTGCATATGTGGTATATGTACATACATAAATATGTATTTCAAGTATGTCTTTTCAGGCCAAGTCAACAGACAAAGTCAAACAAGAAATTTGCTGACGCAAGAAACGGCAATTGCATCAGCTTTTTGGGCAATACGTGCGCCTGCGCATGTGTCGTTGTATTTGTCGACTGCAACTCTTTTTCACTCTATCTCTCCCTCTGTCGCTCTCTCCAAGAGTACCATGCATGTAAAAGTCACGCGAGCACCTTTGTCTGTCCCATTCTTGCTCATTACATCTCATAGTCGTGCTATGCTGTGCTGTTCTTTACTCTCTCAGCACTACATACAGCATTCTTGCGCTGCCTCTGTGGCGACTGGCAGCAACGTTGGCAGCAGCGTTGGCAGCGTTTGTCACTTGGGGGCTCGTCTGCGTCTTTTGCGGTTGTATGAATTTCGCTTGTTTCTTTCTGCTTAATTCGCTCTAAAAATAGCTCTAAGCAAGCAACGATAACTCCACACTCCACTTCACACTGCGATACGCTTTCTGTTTTTTTTTGTTTCATGTTAACGTCTCTACTTAGAACAATGACAAGTGTTTTTTTATACGAACGTCATCATGAAAGTCTGATTTGAAAATTAATATCAAATCGAAAACAACAATTAATGAAATTCTTTATGTTGTGAAATCTTGATGAATATTCTAGTCATTTTTCTAAATTCGCAAAAGATAACACTATTAATAACAAAGCTATTTATCGCTTTTAAAACAGAAAATCTTTTCAAATTTACTTTATGTTATCAAAAAAGGGGAAAAAAGATTTTTTTGTAAACCTCTTTATCGACCCATTAACTTCATCTTTACCTATGCGAAGCAATTCAGAGTGTACTCAAGTTCATTGCACTTTCGTTTTTGCGTTTTTTTCGCAATACTTCACACACAACTCTTTATTTGCTCACATTTTAGTTCCCTACTTATCGAGCACATGCCTCTGTAGTGCTCTCCATATTCCTCGAACTGTTTTTGGGTTGGTCGCTAAACAAGTTTTGCGCTGAAATGACTCGTGACGGTGACTCGTGTTTGACCTCCCCTAGTGCCCAAAATTAACAAAAAAAAAAAAAAAAAACAAAAGACAGGCATGTGTATTAGCCCATGATCGTTTCTTTTCATTTTCGACTGTACAGTGAAGCCTTGAGAGATGGCAAATACACGGTAATTATTGAGCAGATTGATTGAAGCTCAAGCCAAAGCCGAGGGCAAATGACGGTCGACGCCTAAGATGCCAAATGCTGAAAGACAATAAGATGCTAGACAGCTAAATACCGTAGTTTTCATTTTATTAAACCCGTTCAAGTAAAGTTGCACTAATTAGGAATATTCCTACTCATTAAAGACGAATTGTATTAGTCAGTTGACTGACGTAAAACTTTCGCATATCATTGAAATATTTGTATGAAACAATTGTTCCCAAAAGAGTGATATCTATGTGAAATAAACAAGTTTACGACTAATAGCATTTTATTATACACCTGTTTGCAAATTTTATGGGTAAATTGCAGAGCAAACGGGTATATTCATGGCATGTAGACGCATCAATAAATATATTTAAAATTTTTGTTGTTAATCATACTACAAAAAACTTGTTACCTACTCATTGAGAACTTTATGGAATTAATTAGCATTTCATTATGCCATTAAAAAAATATGAGAATGTCATTTAAAAAAAAACCTGAATATTAAAAAAGTTTCGTGTTTTTTAAACTTGATACAATAACTTATTCCTAGTATAAATTTTGCATTTATTTAGTATTAGATTTAGTCATTAAAATTCTAGTCTAACAGTGTAAATAATCAAATAAATGATTCTGAATTGAATTTACATTTGCTAAATCATAAAAACTTGATAGACTTGATGATTAATGTGCATGATACAGGGTATGTGGTATGTTGAGTACGTCAGATATCATGATTAAAAACTTTCCGTTAATCGCTATGTCGCACACACACATTCAGATATTTGCGCAGCTTTTGTATGTGAGTGTGAGTGCTCAGACACTCATGGTTTTTAAACTGAAATAGCAGTTGGCAATTGTGCGTACTCATTGAGAGGCAATGTTTATTGCTTGTTATGAAATAGAGAGACGAGCCCCTCCGCTATTGGGGGCACGATTCGCAGCGAAAATATACAAACAAAACTAGTAGCCAACTGGAGCCATAATAATTATTTGTCTTTTGGGGAGAAAACAAAAACAAAAAACAAAATTTGATTAGATTGGGGCGATGTGAGCTGTGTCAGGCGCAAAAACAAAAAAAAAAACGAGGCAATGAAGAAGTGCCACGCAAATGTGCTCCAAGGCTGCAAAATTTGCACGCGCCCTCAAAGTCAATTTAATAAACTTCAATTGAAAATATGTGTAAATAAAAATCAATTGGCGATGCAAAACGCAACGCACACAGGCATCGCAATTGGCTCGCCATTAACATCAGCCACAACGGCCAAAACAAATCAATAAAAATATAATGTCTCTTTTTTGCTGCGGTTGGTGCCACTGTGACGCGTCACGTCGTCCAAGAAATGCCCATAATGCGTCATAAAGCAGCGCAGCATCCAATCTATGCTTAGACATGGACAGCGACAGCGACGCGGCGTCTCAGCTGCGCCGGCGCGCAAAGCGAGCGACAACAACAACTTGAACACCTTTAACTTTGCTCTACACTTTTCATCATCTAATGGTTGCCGTCGTCATCACACACACTAGCAAAGATAAAAACTACATGTGTATTGGCGCCGCACTTCATTCATGTCTTCTTTGCGGCCTTCATACTATAGACGCTCTCCAAAATCTCTCCCAATAGCATATCCACATCTTGCCCACATTCAACACACATGTGAAGAGTGCGCACACAGTGAGAGAGTGTAGCGCTCTCATACTCATGCCGTATTGCTTGCCGTGAAAAAAGCTCGAACGAGCTTCTCAATTGGTTGGTGCTATATAAACTTCGCGCGTTCCAACATCGTGTTCAGTGCCACATTAGTGGATATCAAAGTAGTTTGTTATAAGGTAAATAAAAAATGTTTAGCGATAAGTGGAATGCCCAAACTACACGTTCAAAATTTTGAATTTCAATATTTCAAATAAATATAATTTTCTACTAAATATATTAAAAAAATGTTTCAAAAATGATTTCGGTTAACCACTGTGCTAGTTATTTTAGAACAGTTTTCATAGCGCTACAAGTTCCGGTCGTAGCCTTATCGAGTTTTGTGTATCGCGCTGATTTCTTCAAATGTATGCAAACAAACAAAAAAATACCATGAAACTATAATAAAACTTGTAAAAAGTCTGTGGCGTGTCTGGTATATAAATTTATGCGAATTTTTCGTTGTATAAATTTATAATACTTAAAAAAAAGTAGTGCAACTGGACACAAAGTCTCAAGTTATTTAATGCATTAGTTTTACGTAATTTGTGTGTTTGGCAAAAAGTGCTGTAAAAACTACAACAATAATAACAACAAAAGTACAATAGACAAAAACCCACATCAAGGCTAAAAGAAACTATAAGCAAAACAAGAAATAAATGAGAGAATTCGCAAAAATTGTCGACAACATTTTTGAGAACGCGCGACCGTGAAAAATTGTTAAATTTAGAATTTGTTTTTATCGCAACTACAACAACGCAGATAGTTTAGATACGTTTGTACGTATAGTGAGAAAATCGAGAAAAATCGAGTACAACAATAATTGCAATTTTCAAATACGCAAAAATGAAAAATTCTGAGTATTAACCGTTTGAGAAAGCGGACCAGAGACCAGACGAACGTGGGCGTCATTAATTGAAGGAAATTAAAATACGTGCATGCTTAAATATAATATGTACTTATAATAAGTTAAATTGTCTGATTGTAAGAAGCCGCAGGCTGCGGCGCGTCTTTATTAATTAAGAGCAACAAACGCAACCAAAAATGGAAAAAGGTTCATTTATAAATAAATGCCCAAACACGAACTTCAAAATTCGCAACGTTGCACTGTTGACAGCAACAAGTTGCATTGTTCAAGTGTGAGTGAATGCGAGAGCGTGTGATATTAACAGCACGTGAGCACATTGTAAGAGAATCTTGACGTCTGAGAAGAGCATGCTATGGGCGCTGAGCTTAAGAGAGCGTCACAGCCAGAGAGAGAGAGCGAAAGTTAAGCACGATGCGTTGCTTTGTGTGTGCATGAGTATATGTGTATTTGTATACGTATGTATTATAGTTTCTGCATATTATCGTAGGTACGTAGATCATTAAGTGATAGGCCGCCTGCCCCCAAAAACAATTGTATCTATATGTGTATGTGTGTTTGTGGAAGTAGATATCAAGTATGAATCACTTGACAGACAGTACACAAAAAGTATACACTAGCTGCGTTCAAGGTCATTTGCACAACAAATGCAGCAAAGGCTTCCTTCCTTTTCCCTCCTGCAGAAAAGCTCCTTATGCATAATAACAAAGTTATGTCAGCAGAGCAATAGAAAAGCGCACCAAATAAGTAAATGGGCACAGCCAAAGAGGCGACAACGTTGTTGTTGTTGTTAGCAGCGCTGTCGACGTCATGGCGGCGCCCACGCGCCCCGGTTTTTTTTTTTTGTTTTTTTTGTTAGCATCACAATCATCACATGACGCAGGAGCAAAAGTCAAGGAATGAGCGCCGAAAGCCATCAACCGCAATTCTTTCAATTCTTTTTCTGTTTATTTTCTACACATTTTTTTCTTTTTTGTGTCCCACAAAAACGATCATAAATTATTTTTGGCCAATAAAAATAACACGTAGCGAAATATTTGTGTGGAAAATTTTAAAACCAAAACAACACTTTTTTTTTGCGCTCTTTTTGCACTCACAAAACGGAAAAAGGCGCCAACAGTGGACGACAAAAATGTTGACACAAGTGCTTATAAATACTATTTTTGTTGTTTATAGCACAAAATGTGAAAAAAAAGAAAACGAACTCTAAAAATGTGTCAAAATTAGCAGGGCTTATGTTTAGCTAATCTCCGAGAAAAATTATTAAAAAAATCATATACATATATTTTTTTGAAAAAACTTTTCGACAGCTGTCTGCAAGCCAAAAAAATAAGAGAAGGCAATTTATTGTGTACAGTAGGTGTCAGCAGTAAACATACAGGTGTCAGTAAAGTGCGAAAATGAAATATGAGCAATTCTTTTTGGCTCAATTTTTGACAGTTGTTTGTTGTGGGCGCTAACTTTTCCGCTTGACTGTCGCACAGTGTCACGGGTTTTTATCAAGGACTCTTAGACCCATTTAGAAAATCATATTTCACGCGAATATATTTTATAAATATGTATCAGTGATATACATATATATATATATATTTTTAGAAAAGTGGGTGTGCTTCCTACATATATATATCTATTAGTTAGAATGTTGTATGCACGGGGGCTCGCACTATCAAAGAGCAAATAGCACAAAACACGATAAGAAGCAGACATCAGCCGACATTAATGGCACTACGTGGTAGACAATATTTAACTGATTAGTTCAAGTGGGCAAAAAACTTTCGAAGTGCATATGTGCTAAAAATAAAACACAACTACTAAGTACAACTATGTATTTATTATTAGACACTCTAATTGAATTTGATTCTCCATCTCTTCTCTCTTTTGCAGCAAAGACAAAATCCAAATATAAAGAATACTACAAACTCACACACACACACAATCTGAGACCTTGTTTACAATTTACATAAATCATCAAGGAGAGAAAAGAAAGAAGAAAACAATTTTACAAAGAATCAATTACAAAAAAAAAAGGCAGTTTGCCCCAAGGTAAAAAAGAAGCAGACAAAATACCAACAAGTTCAAGTTCAGCATTCAGCTGCTACTGATAAGATGAGTGGACGTGACAATCGAGGCGCCAGCGGCGGCGGCGGCGGCGGAGGAGGAGGAGGAGGAAGTGGCAGTGGTGGGGGACATCATCATCATCATCAGCCGCTGAGCAGCGCCATGGGCAAGCTAAAGGAAAAACTAACCAGAGCAGGTGTAAGTATTACTAATTAGTAATTAATTAAAATGATTCTCAGCTCAAAGATGTAGATACTTTTTCATCTTTGAGATTGCTGTTGAGCTGTTGCCACACAACTACATACATACGTCAAGCAATTAGAGATTATGAATATAGTTTTAAAAACCTCTGCGAATTTTACGACGGCGATCGTAAAATTGTTCACACTTGCGATTATGAATGAAGCTTACATGCATAAAACTTTAATTATTTTTTATATTGAAATTATTCATTTGACTAACTGGGGAAAAACGCCTATAAACTTAATTAAGTCCCTAAATTTATACAGAAATTTGAAATTTAGGAAATTAAAGTTTCTTTTTTAGTCTACTAAGATTTATTTTGGAATTTTACTAGAGGGACTATATTATAATAATATATATTTAAGGTAGTGCTCAGTATCTTCAAATTGAGCTCATCTAAAA
The DNA here is from genome assembly GCA_023558455.1 of Drosophila kepulauana. NCBI lineage: Eukaryota > Metazoa > Arthropoda > Insecta > Diptera > Drosophilidae > Drosophila > Drosophila kepulauana. Next base: position 2,345,137 of record CM042369.1, read on the forward strand.
ATGATTTAGATATTTGAATTTTTAAATTTATTTTTGAAGAACTTTAAAATGTGAAGATTTTACTAGAGTAAATATGTTATAATAATAGTATCTTCAAATTAAGCTGATAGAAATATGATTTAAATATATTAATTTTCAAATTAATTTTTGAGGAACTTTTAAATGTCAAGATTGTGTTCTACTCAATGTGACTTCGATCTATTAATGATGATCTAACGATCTCTTAAATCTTTGTAATGTAATTGTTAATGATAATGTAATAATGAAAATTGGAACTTGAAAGATAATGCAAAAATGTTTAAAAAACAATACTTGGTTAGTGGAAGTTTAGATGTTAAGAAAGAGAATTTTTTTTACTTAAGATTGAAGTCATGTAACATTCTAAAGTAGATATTTTATACTTCTCAAGAATTTAAAATAGGGAACTCAAGTCATTCCTTAGCGGTTAGACCCAACCAGGATTAGAGTAAATTCAGATTAATGTAGATGAGAGCGAAAAAACGAATCGCGAGATAAGAGGTACGAAGCATGCTAGAATAATGAGTCTTCAATCTCGAATCTCGAATGTCGAATCATGAATCTTGAATCTTGAGTCGGGGGTTAATATTTGGCTTTGACCAGCAGCGCTCAAGAACAGTTCGATTGAGTGGAAATAAGGTCTGTATATAATCTCTTGCCGGGACTTTGAATTCATTGATTCGCAATAGCGAACAGTGTTGCGTGTGTGGCAGCAGCAGCAGCAAAAAAAAGAATAGAAAAGAAGAAACTTTCGGTATTAATCGAGTTTTGTGTGTTTGAACAATTGTGCAGGAGGAGCTGGGCTATCATCGTGTGGAGAGCAATCTGTCAACATCGAATACGGGCACAAGCCTCGACACAATATTGCCAGAGGATCCGTTTCCGTTTCCACAAGCGGCGCCACAGCGGCATCCACAGCAACAACAACAGCAGCAACCACAGCAACAGCAACACCAACAGCTGAGACTATTGCACGACGTCGACGACGAGACGCCGCTATCGTTTCGTCCTTTGGTCGATGACGACGACATCAACGAGCCGCCACAGCTGCAGACGCACACACAGCAATCACAGCAGCAACAATATCAACAACAACAACAACAACAACAGCTACAGCAGCAATCACAACGTGGCACATTGCGGGGCAGCGGCAGCTTGGAGTTGACACCGTTGCCGCCACCGCCAACATCGTTGGAGCCACATCGCGATCGCCAGCAACGGGGAGGCGAAGAGCTGCAACGCAGCAAACAATCCCTTAAGGGATCACGTGTGTCCTTTGAGAAGCAGGGCAGCAAGCCGACATCAGCGGCAGCTGCTGCTGCAGCCGAGAGCAGTGACGAGGATAGCTTCGAGGATAAGCGCATTGGCTTCCAGCAGCAGAAGGCGACGAGTGTCGATCACAAGGGCATACTCAAGGACCTCAAGCACATCTTGGCCAGCGACAATCGTCGACAGTTTCAGGCCAAAAAGCACGTTTCACTCGACATCAAGGGCACTCGGTTTCTCGAGGATCTGCTCAAGGACTCGTCATCCGAGGAGGAATTTCACAAGACACGTCGCGAGTTTCAGGGTCGCAAGCATCAGAGTCTCGATCCGCGTGTCACATTCAAGCTCGACAAAGTATTACAAGGCTCCAGCACCGACAGCGACGAGGAGGGCGACGACGCCGAGCACAAACGTTTGATCCATCGGCCCAAGGATATTACGAAGCCCGTCATCATTGACCTGAAGGATCTGGATACCGAGAGTGACGAGGATTTCCTCAGCTCGCGACAGAACTTCCAGCAACAGCGCTCCATCAGCACAGATTCACGCAAGAGGTGAGTGTCCATTCATCCCCCCCTTTGCTCTATTCACTATTTATCCCCCCTTTATACTATATATAGTGTGTGTGTCTAAAGTGACGCAATTGCTCCACTTGTTGTGGCTGCGACGCAATTTGTCAATTCGTTGTTCGCTTTGATTAATTTGTATTTCTTTTCGTGTGTGTCTCGTTTTTTTTGTCGGTTACGCAGCCGGCGACTGTACGAGATGGACGACATGGGCAACAAGCGGGGCGACAACATCCGGCACGCGGTGCCATTTGTCCGCCAGATCACCGAGGATGGCAAACCCAAGCTCGAGGTCTACAGGCCCACCACGAATCCCATCTTTATTTGGACCCAGGTAGGTCAAACTAGAGAAAGTGCTTAGTTAAAGTGAACGTTGTCGAAGTTTATGCGATGAAGCTTAACGCGAACAAGCAGCAAATTAGTTGACTTAGTTAAATAGTTCACGATTTCCAATATTCAATTCAAAACAAAGTAAGCAAATGGTTTAGTTTAAAGAAATTTCATTGATTCCATTCATGTTTAAGTGATAATTTAAATACTACAATTAGTTGACTCAGCTAATCATGAATTGACTCTTGCTTAGTTCTCTTGAGTACAGTCCGCTTGCAAGATAACTGTTGTTATGCTATATGTTGATAATGCCTATATATTATAGGTATTCTTTACTCATCAATGTGACAATCGACTTTCCCGTGAACTTTTGCTTGATAACTTCGTCAGAGTAAATTCTAAAGAATATATATATTTATAATGGCGTGAAACAATAAGTGTACATCATGAAATGGGGTTTTTTTTTGCTTTAGCATCATTGATGGATTATCAACATATTTGTACAGTCAATACTTAATCAATTATTGATAATGCAAAAATACTATAGGTATTCTTTACTCATCAATATAAATCAATAACTTCGACTTTGTTGGTCTGAGTAGGTTCTAAAGAACATATATGTTACTTTTATAATGACTTTAGAGCATCGTTTATACGATGAAGCTTATTATGAACGCAAACTTAAAATGTTGTTTAGCATTTGATGACTTTAGAACATCGTTTATACGATGAAGATTATCATGAACTCAGACTTAAAACTTCGTTTAACTTTTAATGACTTTAATACATCGTTTATGCGATGAAGCTATTCATGAACTCAAACTTCGAACATCGTTTAGAATTATATTTTATCATTAGCTTGTGCGTAGTATGTTTAGTAGTTAGAGTATGATAGTTATTAATGGCTCATGACGTAGTCTGCAGCAATTGATCGCCATTAGCATTTGATGACTTTAGAACATCGTTTATGCGATGAAGATTATCATGAACTCAGACTTAAAACTTCGTTTAACTTTTAATAACTTTAATACATCGTTTATGCGATGAAGCTTATCATGAACTCAAACTTCGAACATCGTTTAGAATTATAGATTGTCATTAGTTTGTGCGTAGTATGTTTAGTATTTAAAGTATGATAGTTATTAATGGCCCATGACGTAGTCTGCAGCAATTGATCGCCATTTACATGGTATGAACATTGTAGCTACCATTGCTGTTGTTGCTGGCTCGCAGCTATTGTTGGCTCGTTAAGGATTGCGACGACTGCGAATGAGAATGAGAATTCAGACTGTTGCTAAACTGGCGCCTCCAACTGAGTGTGAGATGTGTGAGCACATGCGTAGCGCGTGGGCATCTCGAGAGGGGCGGAGAGCAGAGAGAGAGGGAGGCGTGTCATGGGGTCTGGCCTTATGAATGGCATTAATATTGCCATAAAGCATTCAAGCGCGCACTCACAATTCATATACTCTGTGTATGTGTGTGTGTGAGTGTGTGAGTGTGCTTTGCCCGCAATTTAGAGCGACTCGAGCGCGTGTCCGGGCTATTTTCGCACGCCCAGATTAGACCTACCTCCTCCCTCGTCCCAACCCCTAATCCGGTTAATTGAAATTGAAACTGAAATAACGCCAGAGTTAAGTTGAGGTTTATGCGCAGACTAAAAATACACAAACAGCGCTCCTCAATAACTGATAGATTGACCCATCAATCCAAATGTAAAATGCAAAATGAACTGCAACAGTCCGTCAGTCCGTCAGTCCGTCAGTGCTTCAATCAGTCAATCATCTCGACTGTGCTCCAACCCAGGGTCAAACAGCAAACAGCTTAGTTGCACTTGGCAAAGCGAACGTAAATCGACTGGAGCTCTCTCTCGGCGAACAAAACTCAAACGCATTCGCCAACAGCGTGAACTCTTCTCGCATTGATAAGACTACGCAAACAGACTAAGTTCAAATCCAACGATCCAACGATCGATAGTGTCGCATAAATCCGTGATGTCTCTCGTACGTGATCGGGCATCAAATCACAGCCAAAGATCTCACTGAGCGTTGCCTATAACAGTTTTATTAGCTGACGACAAAATCGATTGTTCGCCGTTGCAGTTGCAGTTTCAGTTGCAGTTTAGTTTTTGTCTGTTCAAGTGCAGTGCAAATATCAAGCGTAGTCAGTCAACAGTCGCAAGTGAAAGGCGGAATCGTGAAACAAGGTTGCACATTCAACAGAAACTAGAGTAGAAAATCGCCTAATCATGAAGATCCTGATGCGCGCGGACACTCATGTGTCCTTCTCGGTGCCCGTCGATGAGCCCAAAGCCAAGTGCACTTACTCTCAGGTTCGAGGTTCACTTTAACAGCTTCCAAATCGCTTCCCAAACTTAAAGGATATTTAACTAAAATGCATTTCTTTGTCTCTCGCTTTCAGGTGCTCGCTGCCTTGAGCGTCTCGATGGGCTCGCTGGTCGTGGGCTTTGCCAGCTCTTACACCTCGCCAGCTCTTGTCTCCATGACCAATAGCACTATCACCTCCTTTACGGTCACGCCGCAAGCGGTAAGTGAGAGCTTCTTAAAGGAAACAACAGCAGGAAATTAATCAATATTCCTTCACATTGTTGCAGGCTTCTTGGGTGGGCGGAATTATGCCGTTGGCTGGCTTGATGGGCGGCATTTCGGGCGGTCCCTTCATCGAGTATCTGGGCAGACGCAACACCATTCTGGCCACCGCGGTACCCTTCATCATCTCCTGGCTGCTCATCGCCTGTGCCGTCAATGTGACCATGGTGCTCTGCGGTCGCTTCCTCGCCGGTTTCTGTGTGGGCATCGCTTCGCTGTCGTTGCCCGTCTATCTGGGTGAAACGGTGCAACCCGAGGTCCGTGGCACGTTGGGTTTGCTGCCCACGGCATTCGGTAACATTGGCATCCTTGTCGGCTTTGTTGCGGGCACCTATATGGATTGGTCAATGCTGGCGTTCTTGGGTTCCGCTCTACCGGTTCCCTTCCTCCTGCTGATGTTCCTCATCCCGGAGACGCCGCGTTGGTATGTGAGCCGTGGTCGCGAGGAGCGTGCACGCAAGGCGCTTATTTGGCTGCGTGGCAAGGAGGCCGATGTGGAGCCGGAGCTGAAGGGTTTGATGCGCTCCCAGGCGGATGCGGATCGTCAGGCGACGCAGAACACGATGTTGGAGCTGCTGAAGCGCAGCAATCTGAAACCGTTGTCCATCTCGTTGGGTCTGATGTTCTTCCAGCAGTTGAGCGGCATCAATGCGGTCATCTTCTATACGGTGCAAATCTTCAAGGATGCCGGCTCCACCATCGATGGCAATTTATGCACCATCATTGTGGGCATTGTCAACTTCATCGCCACGTTTATTGCCACTCTGCTGATCGATCGTGCCGGACGCAAAGTAAGTTTAACGCATTCTCAAGCTTAATTTTTATCGGTATATTAATTTTGTGCTTTCCCCGTCTTAGATTTTGCTGTATGTGTCCAATGTGGCCATGATCCTGACCCTGTTTGTGCTGGGCGGCTTCTTCTATTGCAAATCCACGGGCATGGACACCTCAGAATTCGGTTGGTTGCCGCTGAGCTGCTTTGTCGTCTATATACTTGGCTTCTCGCTGGGCTTTGGTCCCATTCCCTGGCTGATGATGGGCGAAATTCTGCCCGCCAAGATCCGAGGATCGGCGGCAAGTGTGGCCACCGCATTCAACTGGTCCTGCACGTTCGTGGTGACCAAGTCCTTCCAGGATATGATAGGTAAGGCATTAATCCCCATAAATATTCCCCCTTAATACCTGACTAACTTGTTCCTTGATTTTGTGCAGATTTTATGGGCGCTCATGGCGCTTTCTGGATGTTCGGCGCCATCTGCTTCGTTGGCCTGTTCTTTGTGATAATCTATGTGCCCGAAACGCAAGGCAAAAGCCTGGAGGACATTGAGCGCAAGATGATGGGACGTGTCCGACGCATGTCGTCGGTGGCCAACATCAAGCCGCTGTCCTTCAACATGTAAATGGGGACAAAGAACAGCCATCAAACAGCAACAAAAAGAAGGATCTTTGAAGCGATCAAACCAAATATTAGACTAGTGCCCTAGTGCTTAAGTACAACGATAATGTTGACACGATAGCTAATGCAGTTATCACCAGAGTTATCGATAGTTAGAGCTATTCATTGTATACTACAAAAAAAAAGATGAAAAAACTATACTAAAAAAAAAACAAAAAGATATACAGATATACATATACAAATTATGGCCGAAATATGCCAATTGCAAAAGTAGACGAGCAACAAGAATTTCCTTTATTGTTATTATTATAGTTAATATTATTATTATTATTATTATATTGTTATGATTATTGTAATTATTATTTTAATCGTTAAGATCGATTGTAAATTATGAGTTTAGCACTAATTATGAATTGAATTTATCGCTGTAGACAAATGACATTGTGTCCTAGTTAAGTAAAAGAAAAAGAAATCTATCAAAAGGCCAAATCTGTAAAGTGCCCCCACTTAGAACCCACCACAAAATTGAATGCGAATGTGTAAGAATGAGGCAGAGAAAGAGCTATTCAATTGGCCATTCGAATAATATGTATGAATCTAAAAATTCACAATATCACTCGCAGCAGCTGCAAGCAAAAATTGTACATGAATATTGTAAATTAATTTTATGAATATACAAACAAACACTAAACAACAAAAAATACAAAATCACAAATACAGTTTACTTTCAATTATTTCCACTTCTCCCCCTTTAGACAACGCCTCTGTCTCTCAGCTATTTGCATGCGACCTTCCAGAATGCATTTCACAGTTCCACAATGCAAATACGTGAACATTATATTAAAATTTATGGTCTCGAAAATATATGTATAAGTAAGGTACGTAATCAGCTAACTGTTCCTATGTTCTATTTGCATGCTCCAAAGCAAAGTTAAACGATTTCGTATTGACTCTCAAACGCACACAATTACACTTTGGGGAAGACAAAGCCCTGGTGTTGAATATAGATTACGGATCAGGGTCTTATCATCCAGCCGGGCCATAAATGTAAGCAAATGAAAGACGCAGTTATTGCCCGAATGCACTGATTATGAACTCACTAGCTGCAATCTACTATCAAATGCATAAACATCGTTATTCAATTCATAGAGTAGCCTCTATATTTATTTTTGGAATGCCCAGCTAACTATTACTATAGCAGATAAGAATCTACCTGTTTGATTGCATAAGGCTCAAACCGGGAATATAGGTCAAAGGGAATGTACGTCATACTACCATAGAATATACACATATATAGGAATAGGATTAAAAATAGGAATAGGAAAATCAGTAGAATAGGAAGGTTAATAGGAATAGGAATATTAGTAGGAATAGAAAGAGGAATAGGAATAGGAATAGGAATAGGAATAGGAATAGGAATAGGAATAGGAATAGGAATAGGAATAGGAATAGGAATAGGAATAGGAATAGGAATAGGAATAGGAATAGGAATATAAATAGGAAGGTTAATAGGAATAGGAATATTAGTAGGAATAGAAAGAGGAATAGGAATAGGAATAGGAATAGGAATAGGAATAGGAATAGGAATAGGAATAGGAATAGGAATAGGAATAGGAATAGGAATAGGAATAGGAATAGGAATAGGAATAGGAATAGGAATAGGAATAGGAATAGGAATAGGAATAGGAATAGGAATAGGAATAGGAATAGGAATAGGAATAGGAATAGGAATAGAAATAGAAATAGAAATAGGAATAGGAATAGGAATAGGAAAAGGAAAAGGAATAGGAATAGGAATAGGAATAGGAATAGAAATAGGAATAGGAATAGGAATAGAAAGAGGAATAGGAATAGGAATAGGAATAGGAATAGGAATAGGAATAGGAATAGGAATAGGAATAGGAATAGGAATAGGAATACGAATACAAATAGGAATAGGAATAGGAATAGGAATAGGAATAATAATAGGAATAGGAATAGGAATAGGAATAGGAATAGGAATAGGAATAGGAATAGGAATAGGAATAGGAATAGGAATAGGAATAATAATAGGAATAGGTATAGTTATGAAGGAAACTCCAGTTTTATTACATCAAGTTCAATCAATAGAATATAGATCAAAGGGAATATCATATAAAAATAGGATCAACCCCAAAAATCACAGGTTTCAACTATGCTAACATCAACGTTTATCATCATGTAGCAATAAGATATCACAAAAGTTAACTATAAAATTAGATATCTTGAAAGTTACATTTAGCCAGTTTAAGCAAACTTTATTAGTCTTCTGTTTTTGCCATTTTAGAGGACTTTAATAAATAAAACAAATAGACATGTACACAGATCAGCAAAAAATTCTTTTACTTCATATAATGAGTACAAACGTTGCTTATGAAAACAAAATTTCTGGAATAAGCCGGTCAGGCTTTCCCATACTTTAAAAGATTCCCAATTCCGGAACGAGCCGGTCAGATTTTCCTATACCTTCAAAGATTTTATATTATAAACTCTGATTACGCAAAATCACTGGGATTTATTAAGTATAATATAAAAATACTTGATGTGATGGATAGAACGTCATAAAATAACAAATTAATGAGATGATAAGCCGTAATTTTTTTGCCCATATCAAATAATTAAGCGATTACTAATTTTATAAAAAAAATATTATATACAGAATAATATTTAATGTAAATATTTATTATTGCAGTCAAACAAACCGCATTAAGTCAGTTTTACTCTGCTGATGTCACCAGATGATAGGCAGTAAAAACTGTGACAGCAAATAGTAAATGTAAAAATAATGAAGACAATAGAAAGAGAGATAGTGTAGAGAAGGGTTGGTAACAAAATATGCATTGGGAAAATATTCAGATTTGACAAAAGACAAGTCAAGGACAAGGCTTCACACCCCGTCTATCTACCCTAAGTTGCAAAACTCTTTAATCGACTTATATACAGATCTAAAGCTTCAAATGTTGAAAATCTAACTTCTAAACATTGAAAATACTATACACAAAGCAATAGATCAACAAAAAACCGCTATTTTACTAGGAAACTGATCTTCGCACAGCTGCAAAGTTGCTGGTTGAAATAAGCTGTGGTACTTTTTTTTGGCATTTTTTTATTTTTCAATAATTTTATATAGTAAACAAAAAATTAGTAGATAAATGAAAAAATATCTTGTATGTTAAAACATTAAACTAAAATCCTGCGTTTAAATAAAGTTAATATCTCTTTTAGTTTCGCTAGTATTCTGATTCAAAGTTGTCGGTTGGTGGTGGTTGAAATAAGCTGTGATCCACTGTATATGCATCTGCTTAGTACACTCACATCAATAAAGCAGGAAAGAGCGAGATAGAGAGTAAATGTGCATAGCTGCCGTTGCTGTGCACTTCACAGTCTAACAGCCTGTGGACAGTTTTGCTGCTTTCAGTAAACTGTACTCAGCACTTTTGACACTTGGGCGCATGGGAACAGTTCAAATGGAAAGAGCTTACATGTACAGAAGACAGAAGTGTCTAAACGAAAAATTTATTTTAGAATTAATGAGGTTGAAATAGTTTGGAAATCCAAAATTACCACTACATATAGAAATACCAATCAGGAAGCTAGAGCTAAGAATCGATCTTGCTTAACTTAAGACCTCTGTGGCTGTATCTACAGTATAGAGTCTAACCGTAAGTTAAGCGTTCTAACTTCGCTTCAACTATTAATTAACAATAACAAATACTTGCACACTTATTGGACTACGACAAAGTCCTGTAGAAGGATTGCAAGCAGAGTGGCTTGAATCTTTGCTCAATCTTTTCTCTGTTTGATGAAAATACTGCAATTATCTGCAGCTCATTGGCCGTTGCAACGCCAGCTACATATGTAGTAATGGTAATAGCAATAATTTTGTAATAATAAACTCTTGGCGACTCACCCATGACTTGAACGCGGCAAATGGCGCAAATGTCGCATTCAACGTCCCAGCTCCACATGGCCACTGCATTCCATTTCTTCAGCGTAAACATTTTCTCTGGCTTACTATCGTCGTTGGGTCTGCTATCCAATGAGTTTTCACCATCGTCGGCCATGATTGCGATATTTTAATTGAAAATTAAAAAAAAACACTACAACTTTTGTCTTGCTCAGCAATGTTTTTGTTTACGCCCAGTGAATGTTGCGATGCTTCTTCTTGACTGCAAGTAACAGCTGTTCTTCGACTGGTCAAAGCGGTAGTTCCACAACTTCCACACGCAAAGTCTTGTGTGAGCTGTGTCACCCTGTGCTTGCAGGCGCGCAATTTGAATGTGCGCTAAATGCTTATATTGTGTTTTTGTGTGTTGCTTTTAACCACATTGTAAACATTTCGCAAGCGAATGGCTAACCGCACGATTTGTATTGTTATAGATACAATTTACCATTCTACCAAATCGAGGCCAACAGAATGCGGCGCACTCAAGTTGCAGTTGCAGTTTGCAGAGTTGCAAGTTGTTTTCGGCTGCGTCTTCTGCGCGGTTTGTTTACGCTTGGATTGCGCATAAGAAACCAATAAAAACAAAAACAATGAATCTTAGCTCTTGCCAATATTTTTGCATGCACAGTGCTCAAAATTGTTCAAATGCTTTATGACAGCGAAAAAATTGCGCAAATCTGCAAAATTTGCAATTGGCAAGTGATTGCTTTTGGCCAGCAAAACTGCTTGCAAATTGACGAATCAGTTAGTGAATGGATGAGTGGCGAGTGAGTGAGTGTTTGAGTGTTTGAGTGTGGCTACTTCCTGCAATTATAGTTAGACGTGATGTAATCACAAATCGCGCCTCCGACTCAATTGCATAACTGCTCAACTGGTCAAGAATACACAACAACAACAACAACAACAGCAACAACGGCAGCAGCTAACTGTTTAACTGGTTTTCTTTTCATTTTCATTTTTCATTTGGAATTGAAATTTTTTTGTTGGTCGCAGACGAAAGTGTTACGCTCGCTTTTGGCCTGGTTGTGCCTCAGTTACTTTTCACTTTCACTCCAATTGCTGCACTCCTTCTTCTCCCCTCGATCTCCCAATTAAAAATCAGCTAACGTTTTTTTTTTGTTGTTTTCAGTGTTTCTTTACCTTATAATTTAAATAAAAAACTCATAATCGGTACAGCTATAACAACGATACTCGTATTATTAAAAAAAGTATAACACATTTGGCTTGAAAACTTTTTTTGCCAACAAAATTAAACGAAAAACACCGTTTTTGCCGATGTTGTGGCTAACGATCGTTTTTCGTTTGGTTTTTTTTTGGCAAACAGATCTTGTTGTTGGCCAAGTAGCCAAGTTAGTTTTGTCCTCTGACTGGCTACTTGTTCTTGATGTTCTTCTCCTCCTCCTTCTGCTCTGCATCCTCTCCTCCTTGTGTTTATCACCCGTTCAACGTCCAGCTCAACGTTGCGACAAAGATCCTCTGTTAATGTTCTTGTGATGCTCTTTCTTCTTCTTCTTCTGCTTCTTCTCATCTTCTTTTTCTCGTCTCGTTCTTCGTCGTCTTCTTCTTCTTCTTCTTGTTCGTTTCCTCCTTGTGCTCGCTTTCTGTGCTGGCGCCATCTAGCGCTTAGTAGTGTCCGTGGTGGGAATGATGACCATGGTGGTAATCGTGATGTTCTTCGTGGTGTTCGTGGTGCTTGAAGATTGGCACCTCAACATGGTATTTCTCCGGCACGGGAATCTCCTTGTGAATGGGCACCTTCACCTCAGTGTAGACGGGAATGGGCTTCTCGATGGGCACCTTAACCTCATAGGGCACTGGCTTCTCGACGGTGTAGGGCACCTTCTTCTCCACGGTGTAGGGTTGTGGCACGGGAATCTTGACGTGCACGGGATATGGTTTCTCTACCTCCACCTTGTAGGGCTTGTCGACGGGCACTTTCACCTCGTAGGGCACCTTCTTTTCGACAACGACCGTGTAGGGTTTCTCGACCTCCACATCGTAGGGTTTCTCGACCTCAACGGGATAGGGTTTCTCCACCTCAACCTTGACCTCATAGGGCACCTTCTTGATGACTTCGTAGGGCTTGGGCACGGGCACTTCCACCTTAACCTCATGTGGCACCTTCTTGATCACTTCGTAGGGCTGTGGCACGGGCACCTTGACCTCATAGGGGATTTTCTTGATGACCTCATATGGTTCTGGGACGGGCACTTTCACCTCGTATGGCTTATCGACGGGCACCTTCACTTCATATGGGACTTTCTTTTCCACAATGTAGGGTTTGGGCACATGGACGGGCACTTTGACGTATTCCTTCACAACCACCGGATATTTCTTCTCCACAATGTAGGGTTGGGGCACATCCACTTTCACCTCATAGGGGATCTTCTTCTCGACGGTGTAGGGCACATGTTTGGTCACTGTGTAGGGCACTGGCACTTTCTTCTCAATGGTCACGGTCTTGATGTGCTCATGGTGATGGTGACCATGATAGTCGCCCAGATGGAGACCACGCTTCTCCACGTTCTTGCTCTCTTCAGCGGCACCGGCAGCTGGAGCTGGAGCGGCGGCTTTATCATCGATGGCAGCACAATGGGCCATTGCCAAGCACACGGCGAGACAAGGAATTACGAACTGCAAGAAAAAGGATAACGAACGAAACGGTTAAGTTTACAATCCACACACACAATATCCAAAGGCAGCGATAGTAGTAGATGGATCGATAGTTATCGATCGATTGTTCACAATTACCATTCGCATTGTTGAGCTGTTGCTTTGACGTCTCACGAGGAAAACAATTACTCCACAATAAACTGTGTTATACCAATAACGAGATCCAAGCTGGTACTGATTCGTTGAGTCGCTGCACTCGGCTTTTATACACCAAAAAATTGGTCTATCGCAACGCAATTCACCAAATCGCCTCCCTCCACCTCTTCGCTCTCTTGCGCTCTTACTCTTGCACACAGCAAAGCTCCACGGCTGCGCAGCGACTGCGACTGCGACTGCGACTGCGCGGCTGGCACATTCGCAACTTGTTGTTGTTGTTGCTGGTGTTGTTGTTGTGGATGTGGCTTAGTAATGAAATGTTGAGGAACAGAGTAGTGTTATATGAGCAACTCGTTTCTCATTTCGACGACAGCACTGCAACTGTTTGGACAAGGGGAAGGGGTGTTGGGGAACAGTCAAACTGTTGCAGGAGCATGCTGCAGTTGCAGGCAGGCTTATGGCAAGGTAATCGGGTCGTTATCCTATAAACAATAGCTAGGAAATTGTTACAGAGACCCACAAAAACCAAAAACCAAACAAACAAATAAGAAAACGAGAAAAAAAGCTCACACATTTCCATATGCAGCGCATGCTTTGATTTTGTGTGTTGTGATAAACACAATTGCGGCAACGAAACGTTTCAGATTACCAACGTTAAAGACATTATTATTATTATTGGGGGGGGGGGGGGGGCTTTACATAATGCAACTTAAGCCAGACAGACATTGACATCCCCCGCCAAAAGCTTTGGTTCCGTTTTCATGTTGTTGTTGCTGCTGTTTTTGAGCCTGATTGTGCTACCTTGCAAAAGATATGTGATATGACAATGTTGGCGGGGATTATGTAAATTAATGCTGATATTGACTCTGCCGCAAACGTTGTTAACATGTTGTGTATGATATATGTATGTGGCAAAAACAATAAGAAGGTTAACACACACAATGAATGCGTTTTTGCCTTTTACATGCGTAAATGGCAGTCTCAAATTGCAGAGACCTATCATATTTATTGTGCGTTATCCCATTTTACGGTCGCTGTAAATGAAAGGCATTGTTATCGATAACAATATAACGCTCGTTTGCATTTGTGTCATAGCATTGAGCTTTCAAACGATTGTCAGCTGTTGTTCTTGCACAAAGAGTCAAAGGTTAGAGCAGTGCACAATAGAAAGACCCACAATACTTGTGTAAATTTACAGCTGTCTGCTTTGGTATGTATTTGTGTGTGTGTGTGTGTGTTTGCATGTTCGTGTAGCCCAAAAGCAACAATTTTGCTGCCACATTTCACTCAAATTGGTCGAAAGATTTCGAATTGAGTCGATGTGGCATGATCATGATTACAGCCTGTAGGAGCTAAGAGCGTGACTGTAAATACATACATATATACACGCACATATACATATGCACATTGTACATGTGATTTTAGTGTCTGTGGCTGCGCTTTGTGCAATCATAGTCATTAAAATTGAATACGTAGCACACAGTTGGCTATTTAAAAGCGAACATATGTACACTAACGGCTGCTACTTATTACTGTGCGTTTTAAACTAAACCAAAAATCCAAATTAAACAAAGCTACACTCACATGTTTATAAAGACATTCACATTCGCATTCCCATATGTGTGTGCGTCTAAGCTCTCTAGCTGGCATGTGCCATTAGCAATGCATTAAACAACAATAAAAATACAACAACCACGGACAAAAATACATACATACAAAATTTTCGTACCGCTTCGTACAGTTTTGAAAACTCGCCGCGCAGACGCGGAAGACGCAGACGACGCGGTCTGGGAAAGATAGACGTTAGACGTTAACTGGCTGGCTAGTGGAGCAGGGAAGAGTTTGGGGAGTGGGGAGGTGTCGGCAAGCAAAAGCAAAAGCAAAAGCAATGCATAGAGCATTTACATGCCTATTCTATTTCATAACGCAAGACAAGCGTTGAATTTCGCGCACTAATTGCCCATTATTGCGCTTACAGAGCCACTTACAATTATGTTAGAGTCGCCACTAATTCGATATTACAATTCTTGGTGCCACACACTACCCACTAACAATGCTTATTATGAATGCAACAACGACTTACAACAGTTGTTAACAAGCTCATTTGAACTCGCCGCACACACTCTCACACATACACCGAAATATTGCCATTCGTGCTTTGGTCAATGACCTTCGTGTGCGTGTTGTGAGTCTGTGTTGCGTTTGTAATTTTGTTTTTTTAGATTTTGGGGGCAAAGTGAACTCTCTTTCTTTTTTTTCCTCTTGTTGTTTTGGAAAAGCCAGCATCATCAGATGGTAAGAGAATGGTATGGTGATGTGTAATATTAACCCTGACCTAGTAATTAGTTTTCTTATTTTGCAGCAATAAATCATTAATTGCTGTTATTTAATTTGACTAAGAGATTGTCTAGCCCTTTTTTGCTGGAGCCAAAATTTAAGTGGAATTCGTTGTGAGCGTTTTCTTGTGTTTAGTGTCAGTAAATCAGTCGTAAACGTTCATAATGCTCCAAACTTGGTAAACCAAACAGATTGTGCAATATCTTTGTGACAAGTCCTTGGAAACAACGCAAACAATTCGGAAGCATTCACATATGATCCATTTATTATCATGAAATGTATAAGATTGCATAAAAAACGATTGTTTCATTATTTTATTTTATTTATTTTATTATTTCATTATTTAGTAGATTTCATTCTATTTATAATTTTTATTGATTCAAGATAGTTTCTGGTCTAGCTGAAAATTACCGACAACTTCTAATTGTTGCGGGCAAAAACCGTTTCACACAGTGTGCCCAGATTGCAGACCCACGCTCGGCAACTCGCTTTACAACACTATCGCTTGCCGGTTGTGGCTGTCAACTACAGATGCAGAAACATCGATTTATGCTGACAGCGATTTTGAATAGAAAAAAAAACAATATAGACTCAATGGATTTAAAAATAATTACAATTTTAAACCATACAACACAATACAGTGAAAAACTCCCACAAGTGGTAATAAAAATGGTTTAACTCGATGTTCGAATAGAATGTTAGTAAAATCGATAAGCCGATAGTAGTCATCGATGTTTCTCCACCACTGCTGTCAGTTTTATACGCAAGTCATTTTGGCATCAGAGTCATTGCGGCATTTGGAACTTGATTTGTTTTTTGTTTAATACGAGACTTTTGCACAACAGTAAGTATTCTACATTTGATTTATGAAAGCAAACTTTAAACAACAATTGGTATATCTGCAGGAAACTACAGCTATGTTTATGACACGCTCTGAATACGATCGCGGTGTAAACACCTTCTCACCCGAGGGCCGCCTCTTCCAGGTGGAGTACGCCATTGAAGCAATCAAACTTGGCTCCACTGCCATCGGCATTTGCACAAACGATAGTAAGTTAAGGTTAAGTTGTTATAAATGAATGTTATTTAATTTTATATTGATGTGTAGGTGTTGTCTTGGCTGTGGAAAAGCGCATCACATCGCCGTTGATGGTGCCAAAGACGGTTGAGAAGATTGTCAAAGTAGATGAGCATATTGGCTGCGCCACCTCAGGTCTGATGGCCGATGCACGCACATTGATTGAGCGTGCACGCGTCGAATGCCAGAATCATTGGTTCGTCTACAACGAGGCCATGACTGTGGAGTCTTGTGCCCAGGCCGTTTCCACATTGGCCATACAGTTTGGCGATAGCGGCGACAGTGATGGCGCCTCTGCCATGAGTCGCCCCTTCGGCGTGGCCATTCTCTTTGCCGGCATTGAGGAGGGCAAACCCCAGCTGTGGCACATGGATCCCTCGGGCACCTACATTCGCTACTGCGCCAAGGCAATTGGCTCGGGCAGTGAGGGCGCCCAACAGAACTTGCAGGACAAATACACACCCGAGATGACTGTGAAGGATGCCATCGATCTGTGCTTAAACACACTCAAGCAGGTCATGGAGGAGAAACTGAATGAGACCAATGTTGAACTGATGACCATGACATTGGAGAAGAAAGAATTCACCATGCTTGGCGAGGAAGAGGTGAAGAAACTGATTGAGGAACTGGCGTAAACGCATCTCATTTGGCACATTGAATGCATTTTGATTTAAACCGTATATAATGTGAATAAAGGGATTATAAATCGATGGAATTACAGATTAGAAATTACAGTAACAGCAAATTTCGTAAACTCTAAATGGAAATTGGAGAGAAATAAGTATAGAATGTGTGTTTTATCTTTGGGGAGAATCCAGCAAATGAATATTTAAAATTTCTTGAACATTTACAACTGGATAAATTTGAATACTTGGAGTAAGAATGAGGATTTTGGTGATTGCATTTTTAAATTCTATAAAAGATAAATACAGAATTTAGTAGAAACTTCAAATACATTTATAAAGGGATTATAAATCAATGGAATTACAGATAAGAAATTACAGTAACAGCAAATGTCGAAAATCTAAATAGAAGTTGGAGTGAAATGTTTACCTTTGGAATATTTGCAATTCTGAATTTTTTAAATTAAATGAATATTTTTTTGGTTTAACTTTTTATAGAATTTGGTATAGACATAAAATCGATTTACTTACAAGTTATCCTAAGACATCTTTTACAGCTTTCGAAGGTGTAAACTCAAGAAAAAACTTGTACCAAATTTATTTTGTCAATCAATTAAAAAGATAAAATTCGTTTATAATTATATACAGTTGACTTTATTTATACTGATTTCATTGATGTTGTGCATACTCACTAAAAACATTAGACATGAACTGTTGAGCAAAATCAAACAGCTTCGATTAACTTGGTTAATCTCATTACAAAGGCAAATCATAAAGAATTCTCACTACAATTATTTACGATTACAATTACAATTACGATAATTAATTATTTGTTCACTCTACTTCTTAATTTCGATGCACAGACTTGATTGTAGCTTTTCATCTTCAATGTGTGTGTGGGTTTAATATAGTATCCATAATAGTAATAATAATAATATAATATGTATAAAAATTTACCTAGAACCAAAAACGATCGTAATGCAAATTAAGGCGCATATGCATAAATCTAAATATCGTATATCGCATATATATGTTATATTTAAATATGTGTGTGTATAAAGAAGATAATAATATAATATATATGTGGATATGGATATGGATAGGGTGAGTAATAATAGAAAAAGGAGCTAAGTTGTTGTTGTTTTTGTTTGAAGGGGAAGACGAAGACGAACAAAATTGCATATATTCCTATATCAATACGAGTATATATATATATATATATCTATAGATCTATATGTTTGTATATAATGTATATATATATATATTATATAGAGCATTCACAATCGTTTACATCACACCTAGGTTTGATGTTCGCCGCCACTGGGACTGCTGTTGGTGTTGTTGGTGTTGTTGGTGTTGCTGTTATTGTTATTGTTGCCGCTGCCGCTGCCATTGCTGCTGCTGCTGGTGTTGTTGTTGCGCAGCATGAGCCGCGACAGACTCGTGTTTGGTTCGCTGAGCGAATAGATTTCCGGCTCAAAGACCGGCGGACACTCCATGTTCGGATAATCCGGTGTCGCTGCTTTCGAATCCAGCGAATTGGTGTTGCTAACTTTTGGTGTTGCTGGTTCATCCGCCTTGTCAGCAACTGCTGTTGTCGCTGCTGCTGTTGCTCCAGTTGCTGCTGCTGCTGTGGGTGGCGGCGGCGCTGGCGGCAACGGTGGCTGCAACGCTTCCGATGCACACAGATTGGTGTTGGCAACTGGAGCAGCAGCAACAGCAGCCCCAGCTGTTGCTGATGTCGTCGAGCGATAGCTGCGCTGACTGTGCTGTGTGGGAAAGATGACCTGCGAGAAGATCTCTTGATCGCATTCCGCCTCCAGCTCGGCGCTGTTTGGCGGCTGCTGTTGCTGCTGCAACAACTGATGATGATGATGATGGTGTTGCAACTGTTGTTGCTGCTGCTGCTGCTGGTGATGATGATGACCGAAGAGCGTGCGATGCAGCACCGGCGAGCCCATGAAACGATTCTCCTTAGCTGGACGCGTCGGCGTCGCATGCGCTCCCGATGTGGACGAGCTGAGCGAGAGTTTGCTGAAAATGGGCGCCGAATTCTTGCGCTGAGCATCGTACTTCCCACCCACCAGTTTCTCGCCCAGATCCTGATTGTAGGTCTGACTCTTCTTGATGTTGCTGCTGCTGCTGTTGTTGCTGCCGCCGCCAGCCAAATGGCCGCCAATCGCACTGCTCGTCATGTGGCTGCTGGCATCGAGGGCATGATTCGATTTGGATTTCTTGTTGAGCGGCAGCGTCATTGTGACTGAGGCAAATGGAAACTTGCGATCGCTGCCACTGCTGTTGGATTTGCTTTTGCTCTTCTTGTTGCTGCCGCTGCCACTTGTCATGCTGCTGCTGCTGGTCAAGCTACTCGCCTCAGCATCGTGGTGATTCTTCGATTTCTTGTGCAGAAAACTCGACAAATGCTGCGGACGCAAAAAGTAACGTGAGCGCGAACCTTGCGAATGTTTCTCCTTCTCCTTGTCCTTCTCCTGTTGCTGCTTCTCGTGTTGCTGCAAATGTTGCTGTTGCTGCTGCTGCAATTGCAGTTGTTTATCCAACTGTTGCAGTTGCAACTGCTTCTCGAATTCACTGCAACTCGATTGCCGTGAGACGCTCACATTGTTGTTGCTGCTGGCAGGCTCATCGCCAAAGATCAGCTCGTAGCCAAAGTCACGCAACTTCTGACCCTCCTTGGTGCGTGTTCGCTTGATGCTCTCGTCATCCGGCTTAAAGCTAAACTCGTAGTCCGGTGTCTTGGGCAGACTCAAGCTTTGTATCTTGGCGGGCTTCTCCCCATTGCTGCCGTTGCCATTACCTCCCACAGCCTTCGCTGTGGACGCTGAGGAGGAGGACATGGTGGTCACCGTCTGCTGGCTGGCATTGGAATCGTTGCGCATGTGCTGACGCTGATGCTTCTCAATGCCCAGATGCACACGATTGTTGTACATCTCCTGGGATTCCTCCAGTTGCTTGCGCAACATCAGATCCTTTAGGGTCATGTAGCCCTGTATGTTATTGGGCTGATGATGTGCATCGCCCAAATTCCCATCTCCGCCAGCGCCGCCGCTCTTCTTGGTCATGAACGAGGATTTGGTGTGCGAGTGATGATACTCAAACACCTCGAGGTTGGGATTGGAGGCGTGTAGATAATGATACGGCACCTTCTTCAAGCTCGACTTGCTGCTCGGGCTTTGACTCTGGCTGGGACTTGGACTCGGACTCGGGCTGGGACTGTTACTCTCCTCGAAGCTCGGCTGCTGCTGCAGCGAGCTAATTGTGGGCGCCGGTGAATTCGGTGGCCCCAAGCTCGCTGACGTTGTGCTCACCACCGAACTCCGACTTGAGCTGCGCGACAATTTGCGTGGCAAGGTTGCCGGCGCCTGCTGTGGTGGTTGCTGCTGCAGCTGCTGTGGTTGGGGTGGCGTCAATGTGGTGGGCGGCTGGGCGGGATCATGATAGCCAGGCGTATTGGCGCCAATCTGAATGCCACAACTGCCGCCTGGCACTTTACGAAACGTTTGAAAATTGGCCGTCGGCACGGGAATATCACTGGAACTCGATTTGGCGGCATTGCTCTTGAAGGTGCCCATCGTGAATTTGCGCAACGAGTCGAAGACGCGACGATCCTGCTTCAGACTGTTGCTGCTGCTCAAACTGCTCGTCGGCGTGTGGCTGCTGCTGTTATTGCTCCCGCTGCTGTTGGCCAACAACGTGGCAATCACATCCTTCGATGCCTGCGGCGATGGTGTGCATAGATTGGTGCTGACCAGCGCATCATTCTCCTCCTCGCCAGAGCTCTCGTTCTCCGAGTACAGATCCTTGGCGGTGCACGCATCGCTGCTCACCGCCGGCAACTTGAGCGAAGCGATGCGCAAGAACTCGACCCATTGATTCAGTGCATCCAACGATTCGGCGGCAAAGTAAAAACTCTTCGCCGTGTGATACACCTTGAAGGCATGCGGCTTCGAGTGCACCTCCTTGGCCAGGGAGACGGTGAAGCCGGGCAGAAAGATGACCAGACTAGCGCTGCTGCTCTGCTTGCTGCGAAAGCCATAGAGTATGGTGTCCAGCATCACGAAATAGATGCGTGCCCAGTAGGTGACGCCGCGCAGATTCTTGGTGCGCCGATAGAGATGACCCTGAATGTCGCCGGTGCCCAGCAGCTTGAGATTGGTGTTGCGTCGCTTGGCCATCAGGCTGTGCTTCTTCTTGAGCGTCAGCGTTCGGGTTTTGCTGGGCGTGAGCAGCTCGCTAATCTCCTGCGGCTGCTCCAAAGCGGGCAACTGTTGCTGCTGCTGCAGTTGTTGCTGCTGATGCTGTTGCTGCTGCAGTTGTTGCTGCTGTTGTTGCAGTTGCAGCTGTTGTGGCTGCATGCTCGCTGGCTTCGGTGGTGGAGGCGGCACCACAGGCGGCGTCAGTTCGCGTTGCTTGCGTGGACGCGGTGGAGGCGCTGGAGGCGTCACCAGCAAGAACTCCTTGCGCGGTTCTATCGCTGGCGGTGGCGGTGGAGGCGGCGTATCTGACTCCTCCTCGCCTGAATTGTCGTACGCCGGCGTGCTGTGACTTTTATCCAATCGTCCGCGGCGATTCTGTTGCTGCAACAGTTGCTGCTGCTGCTGGTGTATCAGCGATGAATTGATGGCCTCCGCCAGCGGCGGCGTTTCACGTGTGGCCAACTCGATGGCCTGGAGCAGTTCGACGGTGGTGCTCGTTTCATTGGCACAGCTGCGCAACGTTTCGAGCGCATCCTCGTCACCCTCGTCGGCAAAGGGAATCGGCTCGAATGTCTCCAGTATGGTGTTCTCCACATTGCACGTAAACTTCTCGTTCTTCACCACATAATCCTCGACCTTCATGTGCGCATCGAAGCGCACCACCTTGCTCACTCCCGGCTTGTAGCGTTCGAGTTGCTGCAGCTGCTGCTGTGACTCCAGACCCGCCTCCGTCAGCTGCTTCAACTTGCGCGCCTCGTTGACCAAACGCTTGGCGGTATCAGCACTATCCGCCAGTCCAATGCACGTGGTGGGACGTGGGGTAATCTCCAAGCCGTAACCAAACGATATCGACTTGTCGCGTATGCTGGGCGAGCCAGGATCACAGTTGGCAGCGCCGCCAACGCCAGCGCCACCAGGTTTCCGCTCGTGCCACGACGGTATCACCAGATGCGGATGCTTTAGGCTCAGGAATTCATCGCCACAGATCGTGTGACGACGTTGGAGCAACGCACGCGGCTTGGGGTAATACAGACGCATCTCGCGGCTGGCCGACTTGGGATCCGTGGGCGTGGGTATATCACTGCAGCTAGAATCCGAATCGGAGCCCGCATGCGATTGCACCGCCTGCTCGGCCTGCTCCACAAGTTGTTGCCGCTGTCGCTGACGCGCCAATTCACGCTCCCGTTCCCGCTCCTGTTGCTCCTGCTCGGGGAGTGTGTCGCCCGCCTTGTCGGCCACGTTCAGCGGCGTCTTTGTCGTTGCCGTCTCCAAAGTGAGAAAAGCGGGACGTGTGCTGGGACTGGGTAAATTGTCAGCCCAACGATTCATGTTGCGCTTTTTGCTGGGCAGACGATATGGCTGCATATAGATCTGGCCATACATCTTGGTGTGCTTGGGTCTCTTCTTCACCGTCAGCACAACATCGGGCAACGCTTCCCGGAGATGCTGCAGCACCGTCTTGCGTTGCCAGCCGACCACAGTCTGATAATTGATCTGCACAATCTCATCGCCATCCTCGATCTTGCCCGAATTGTGCGCTGGCGAATTGTATTTAATGTCCGTCACTCGATGTATGCCATTGTCGCTGGACTCGATGTTGAAGCCCAGATCCGATTCACGCTTCTTCAGCGTCACCAGATTCAGGGATGCCGGCTGCAGCACCATGGGATCCGATATGTCCTGTATTATGAAATTCGCCAAACGTTCCAAACGCACCGCAGTCGCTTTGATCTGCGCCACGGGACGTTCAACGAAGCGATCGCGATGCGCTATCGTCGCCAACTCAAGGCCACAGCGCAGCACATTCCCACAGTACTCGCGATACATGTCCTGGCTGCGAAATGGCGAACCCTTCAGGTTGCCAATCAACGGCTTCACCGTCGCTATCGTCCGCGAAATGTCGTGCAGCGTTCGTGTATCGATCTTGGTGCTGTCCGGATGATTCTTGGCCAGCTCGCGATGCAGATTGCGGGCAGCGGTGCCCACATGGAGTGCCATGAACTGCAGGTTATCATTCTTGAGGTGATAGTGCTGCAAGTAACAACAATTAGTAGGGGATTTCACTTGGATTTAAATGTTTACTCTAGCGGCAAATTACTAATGCAATAAATTGTTCGCTTTTAAGGGATCTTTTACGAATCGTAATAAATTTGTATGCGTTGTAAATTTTGTTTAGAATTTGCAGCCTTCTAGCTACTACCGATTGTTAGTTATTTTTAGTAATCAGAAATTGGTACACCGAAACTTTGACTTCCTGGAGATTGTGGCGAAAAGCTGTTGCGATTCCAAAAGGAATTATTACTATGATATGTACAAATTTCAGCCTTCTAGCTTCTACAGTTTAGACTGCGGGACAAGAATTCAAAATACCAGTAAATAGATCAGTGAAGGAGATTAATAGGACTACCCTTTATACAACTTGCAGCCTTCTAGCTCCTACCGATTATATAATGATAATTCAGTCAGTCATTTTTACCTTTACTTTAAGTTATTGTTTAAACAGTTCTTAACAGACAATTAAAGAAAGACTGTTTCAAGTGCAAAATGAATTATTAGAGCTATGGTATGTAAGAATTTCAGCCTTCTAGTTCAATTCAGACTGTCAGTAAATATATCATTGAAGAAGATTGTTAAGACCACTCTATATATAGAACTTACAGCCTCCTTGCTCCTACCGCTCAGATTGTATGACAATAAATTTAATAATTGCATATAAATTTGTATGCCTAAATTTTTCTTCTTTAGCTGCCGAAGAAATTGCATATGAAAGTAAACTATTTAAAAATGTACAGCCAATACAGTCATTAGTCAGTAAAAAAATATGATAATGTGGATTTGTTTAAGACTTAAAGTTTGTCCGCTCCTCGTTGAAGTACCAAACAAACTAACTCCTAACCCCTAACTAATTGTGAGCTAATAATAGTAAGAATTGCTAATAAATCCTTCACCTTTGTGCCTCTTACAGATGACAACTATATTAAAACTGTCAAATTTTGCAGCCTTCTAAATTCTACCGTTTGTAGTATGCACCAAGATAATCCACTCAGTCAACAAGTCAGTGCAAACAAATTTAGTATACGCATATTTGTTAATTGCTGTTAGTAAATGGATTTTGTACACTGCCACTTGACACTCACAAAATTTCGCAGATTCTCGACGGCCTCAAGGACAATCTCCTGATGGCCAATGGCCTCCATGCCCAAGTTTTCCAGCTCATAGGGCCGTATATTGAGCAGGGCACGTCCTCCGATTTCATGTTTCGAAAATTCGTAGCCAGCCATGGACTCGTCGAGACCTTTTTGAGACACAACAAAAAAAAATTACACATAATTAGCCATTATGCATTTTGGTGTGGCACTCGAAAGTTGCTTGTGAAAGGAATGTTGTTGTTGTTTTGCTGCTAGTACTGTTGATGTTGTTGTTGTTGTTGTTGGGTGGCTGCTGCTGCTGCACTTTTCCTTGACCTGTTAACGAGAAGAGATTTTTAATTTACCTCTTATCCAGTCTGTAACTTGGTCGGGCGTCCATTCTGCTATGTTTATATAGGCCATCCTAATTGAAAGAAAACAGCTATGCACGCATCTACTCCATTTTTCATTAGCAGTAACACAACATAAACAATTGATTAAAATAAAAAAAGAGTTTTTGTACAGGGCAGGGCTGGCGAAACAAAAGTTATCTGATACTGTTCATTTTCAACTCGCGAACTGCAGTGAGTCATTTGCATTGACCCCATGAACCAGTAAGTAACAAGTGAGTTTCCATTCAGCTCACAAATATAGCATATTTATTTATATACACTATATTTAAATAATAACTTAACAGCTTTATTTGCATGTATTATCTTAACAATTCACATTTTAAATGCCAAACAATGCAATTTGTTTTTGGGAATCAAACGAATCTTAACAGCATCACATTCTGTTAAGCGCTAACAGAGAAGCAACAGTTTCGTTCATTGAACAAATTCAACTAGTTTAGTGCGTTCATACAATCGAACTGGCGACCTTATCGAAACAATGAGCGATGATAAAAAGACTGGGGATGGAGGCAATGATTTTGAAAATAATTTATATTGTAAATAGGTATTTCAGATAGTGAAAATATAAGATACATAATATATATTTTTTGGTATAACAACTATTCGAAGTATTTTTTGAACTTCAAATTGCACTCAAATTAGCTTTTATAAACCAAGATGTCGCGCCTTTTTGTAGCCGTTTTGAAAATGAACCAGTAAACATTATAAGTGTAACCAGATGACACTTATCGGTATTTAATTGTTTTGGTATATCTTCTCTACAAAATGAAACCTGTAGTCCCACCCAGATACAGGTTAAATATTGAACAATTTTATTAAGAATAAAACGTCTGAATTTATTTCAAAAATATTTTTTTTTTATAAATGATTTATATTTTTTGTCACCAAAATAAAAATATATATTTATTATTTTTTAAATTAAAAATGTTATCGATCATTGTCGCTCAATTAGAATACAATTATTGAATTCTCTTTGGATATGATTAAACCACTTTATTATACTTTAAAATATAGAAGAGAGATTACAAATCTGCTGTTCAACCATTATTTTTAACTAAAAGAATTGTGGTTTTAGAGTAATATTATTTAGAGTGAAAATGATCGATTCTTCGATTTTTGAATGGAAAAGAAGAATCGATTTAAAATCGAATCGGTTCCAGCTGTATTGCGCACGCTGCAAAACAACTCTTGCTATCAGCTGATACGTCAGCAGATACTGAGATTTTGTTTTTGCTAGAAACCCCTGAAAATTGCCCACTATAAATGCTCTGTATTTACATAAAATGTATAATTTATTGAACTGCATTCCATCAATTAATTACAGCTTGCAGATATGTATAATTTTGATGAAATTGTCATTGCATAAAAACATTGCTTCAGCGCACGTTTTCTTGCGGAAAATGCTGCCTACATTCCAAGTATGTACTATGTACGTATGTATTTTAGTCACTGGCGGAGAGAGAGGCACGTCAGAGTAATCACCGCGTGGTTTTGGTTGATTTTAACACATTGCAGTTGCAACAGCGCACACACGAAAATAAAAATTAGAGGAATAATGTCTGTAACCCAGACAAAACAAATCACATTTTATAATCCAGCGAGTTCCGCAAGTTCCGACAGGTAACATACAAATATGAAATTGCTTGGTGATAATAGAGTGAAGCGTGAAAATCCAACCAAATTACAAAAATAAAAAACTCATTCATCACTAAGGAGCCTAAAAAGTTAAGCACGCAATAAAAATACGTTGTAGATACATATACACATGCATACATACATATATGTATAATCGCACCACAATCCATGTGCAGATACACACACATACTTATGCATGTTTACATAAATACATACATATATACATACATAATTAAGCGTGTGATGTAGCGTGCCTCGCACTTGGATACCAAATGTATTTATGAATATGTGTGTGTGTAATGTAATATGTATTGAGTATTCAGCTGATACATATGACAAATTAAATTCGGTTCGTTACTGAAATTCGATGTCAACGTCGCGACGCTGAAGTAGAATGAAAAGAAGTGTTTTTCGTTGTTGTTCTTTTTTTTCATGTCCACAAACACAGTTATAACGCAAAGAGCAAGAAAGTGGCTGATTTACCTTTCGGCTACCTTCGCCATCGTCGTTCAAGTCGACGTTGACGTCGAAGTCTGCGTCGACGTAGACGCGCGTCGTCGTCGACAGTTGCTTTTAACCTTAGCTCTGGCAATCGAAAGAGACACTGAAATAGACAGCAGAGCAGAGGCAGAGGCAGAGCAAGCAAAAGCAAAGGCAGCGGCAGAGGCAGAGGCAGGCAGCCGATTGCGATTTCTTTACACATTTTTAGTCATTCTCCAATTCTCGACTGCAGCACGTTGCTTATATTTTTGACCGGTACCGGTATCACACACACACATATAGCTAAATACTTATAAACATTTAACATATGCGTATTACTCGCTTGTATTATTTTGATATCGAACAATAAGATTTCGCAGTTTTGCAGCGCAATAATAACAAATAAAAGAGTAAACACGCTGCTATTAAGTAGCGTAGACAGTACATCGCATCACATGCGTCGTCGCCGTCGTCGCTGCTTTCGGCCACATTCTGCATAAATTTGCGTGTGTGCGTGTGTCTGT
Organism: Drosophila kepulauana; assembly: GCA_023558455.1. Lineage (NCBI taxonomy): Eukaryota > Metazoa > Arthropoda > Insecta > Diptera > Drosophilidae > Drosophila > Drosophila kepulauana. The sequence continues at coordinate 2,372,484 of CM042369.1, forward strand.
GTGTGTGGATGCTTTGTGCTACGTGTGTTAGTGTACTCGAGTGATTGACCCATTTTGCTGCTAAAATTCTCAACGCATACAAACAGACAAACGACGAATTTTGGCATTGCTCATTGGCTAAAATGAGCAGCATCACGTTTTTGTGCAGCAAAACGAACAACAACAACAATAATAATAATATCAACGATGTCTCATCGACAAAGGGAAAAGGAATCGCAGCATCTTCAGTATTTCCAACAGCCGCCTTACTAACAACTACAACAACGCTACAGCAACAACAACCACAGCAGCAGCAGCAGCAAGAGCAAGCACAACAGCAACAACAACAACAACAAGCACGTCTAGGGCAATTGCACGGCAATTTGAAGAAGTTGAACGCTACAACAGCAACAGCAAAAACCAACGGTCACTCTCACATGTAAATCATTGCATTTTTATTCACATTTTATTTAAAATACCCACATACACACAATTGCACATACATATTTACATATACATACATACATATATATGTATGTATGTATTCACAACCTTTGTGATTGTTTGTTGTCTCTCATCTGTTATTGTTTTTGCATTTATTTTCGCCCCAAGCTCGTCAGACACATGCATACACAATATATCGAAATGTGTGTACATATGTGTGTTGAAGCTCTAATTGTTTTGTTGTTGCTACTTTCAACATTTGTTTTCTGTGTTTAATTAACGTTCTTTTTAATATCGTTTATCGCGTCGCTGCGTCGACGACTATCAGTCGCCCCTGTCGGCTGTCGGGTTGGCATCGCAAATATGTACAAAACGAAAAAAAAAAAAAACAACAAAAAAGCGACAGCCACAGCAACAGCGTCATCAAATGCTGCTTCCTCTGTTTCAATATGGCTGCGATCGAAGCCACGTCTGCTCTCCTTTTCCCTCTCCCAAACATATTTTGTAATTACACACCTTCATTTTGCACAGACCCTTCTCTCTCAATCTATCGCTCTCTCCCTCTTACGTCCTGTGAGCCTAACAACCTGTTGAACACAACACGTGGCAACGGCAGTATATTTTCTACTCTCCATTCTACACATTTTTTCACCGTTCATTGCCCACACGAACCTACATAACTATGTATGTATGTAGAGCTGAATGTTATGTACATTGTGTAGTTAAATTATAAATAGCACCGGAAAATGCGAAAATCCTTAGGGTAAACTTATGTGTGTGTGTGTGTGTCTGAGAGAGTGCAACGAACGGCGTATGTTAGTAAAAAAAAAACTATATGTGTAGTATATACATACCTAGAGAAAAAACATAAAGTAATAAGTACATCTTTATGTACATCACGGCAAGCATAAATTATATCGAGCAGTCAATGCAACTGGCGCAGCATCTGAAAATCTTTAGTCTAGCGTCGAATTGTCTGACAGCAGGCTACACACACACATACACACACGCGCGCATCAAAATATGCATACATCTACAGTGGTTCACAGCTTATTTTATGCAGCGAAAATTTTAATCCAAAACCCGTTTTAGCTTGAAAGCAACATGATGAAACTTATTTGCAAAAATCTGCACTAAAAATATTAAACTTTAATTTTATGTATTTATGTTTAAGTTATTTGCATAAAACCAGTAATGGGAACTGCAAATGTGTACTTTTATTTTACTGAAAAAAAAAATGATTGCGGTTGCAAGCTGTGTTCAAAATTAAACTGCTCAAAATAAGTGGTTGACCACTGTGCGTATGAGTGTTGTATGGTAGACACGTTGTTGCGCCAATGACGTAGATGAAATATGTTTTTTGAATGTAATCAAAAATAATGCACTAAAATAATAATTGGTAAAAATACTTAAAACTGCAAATGTGCGCATGTTGACATTTATTTCAGGCGGTTGCAATAAAATGCTTCATGGGATTTTACGTTCCCCTCAACGTTTCTGCTTTTTTTGCAATGTGTGCATAAATATTCATTTGTACATATTATTTGCCTGCTCAGTAAATAAAATCGGGTGTGCGTGCTCACTGTCTAGCCACTTAATTATGAAAAATAAATAAAGATACTCATACATGAAATACATAAATTGAGTATGGCATCATAAATATCGCTGGCAAAGATCCGAAAGGCTCGCTCCCTAGACATTAATTTGAGAAACTGAAATAGCAACTGAATACCAGTGGTGTCATATCCGCTTTTTTCCCGTCAGATTTGGATTTTTTTGAAGTGTGATTGCGGGAAAAATATGAAAACAGCGGGCAGCGGGAATTCTGGCTTTTTGAGTTAAGCACCTTTTTCTTTAGTTTACTTTTACTCAAGTTTTAGTGATGTTTAAATTGAATTTAACAGCTGAAATGTTAAAAATATATTTCTATCGACAAAATATCGATATTTACTTGTATCAAATAACTTCCCTCAAAAGTTTGCACCTAAATTGGAGCGATTTGCATAACTAACATTGTGAAATTCGCTTGCGCTAAAACAAATTGACGATGCCAAAGGAAGTCTACAAGCTACGAATGGTTTTGGATTTTTTTTTCTGTTTTATTTTCTTATCTGATAATTGCAAACCAAAAAATGAAATGAATGAATGAATTTATATTTTATCTTAAAACAGAACAAGTTCCTAAAATCAATCTTAGCTCTAAATATTGTGCTCATCCAAAACCTTAAGAATAACCTTTTCAGTTTATGTTTTTTTTCACTGTAAAGATGGTCGCACGTGACATCTGTCAGAGAATTACCAATTATATTTTATATTACGTATTGAACTGAGGGTTTATAAATGAAAAACATATACCACATTGCTTTATAAAAATAAGCTTTTTTCCTAACTTTTTTCTCTGGAATTCCGCTTTTTTTTTAGCTTTTTGTTTTCGCTGATCCAGCTTTTTTTGCTTAGAAAAAAATGACACCACTGCTGAATACTGGGAATCGAATATCGTGCCAGATGGGATAAATAACGATTTGTAGGCACGATTCAAATTAAGTTTTGTTTATTTTTTGAAGACGGAATTGCTTAAAATAGATTCTGATCGAAAAGTGACCAGGCCAAGTATAAAGATTAGATTTTTCGCCATAAACTCAACAAATTGTTTTGGTTTTAAATGTAACCAACAACAAATTTCATTATAATGTCGCAATAAGCAAAAGCAAATATGAAAACGCCATTTGATAATAATAAATTATGCAGTACCCACATAGATAATGGCAAATGTCAATTAATGCATGTGCTCAATATCAGATATATCTTTCTTTCGCTCGCTCTCTCTCTCTTTCGCACTCACAGTTTCTGTGTTAGCCGGCATTCCGTTGATAATTTCTGCATATATGCACAAATTAATACACACACATACATACATACATACGCACATATGACATTTATGAGAAGTTGTCTATGTGTCTGTGAGACGTTCTATATAGCAGCACTCGACATTGTCATCGTTATAGTCGCGTGCCAATGAATCTTATCTCGCCTTTTTTTTGCGTGGGGGGAAACCGTTTTATTTTTATTACCTATATTTATTATAGTCTTGATACAAACAACAACAACAACAACAACAACTACAAAAATAGTATAACCGGCAATTTCACAATGTGTGTGTGTACTCGTCATTTTATTGTACATTTCCGAGACGTCTTAATCTGGGTTAACGTTGATTTCACATTCACTTTTACAGCGATGATCGCTCCGATGTCACCGAACCGTTGTACGTGGATCCATTCGTGGAGCTGAGCAGCGGCGGCGGCGGCGGCGGCGCTGGCAGCGAACTAAATTGCTGCCCCGCCTCGCCGACAACGGTGCCAGCGAAATCGTCGCTGGAGTCGCCGATGCGTCGGTCGGGCCGACGACAACGTACCACATCCATTGGCAACCAGACGACCACTGCCAATCCGTCCGAATGCATCATACGGTCAAACAATCGCACCATTTACACGGCCGGACGTCCGCCATGGTACAATTGTGCCGGACAACAGGTGGAACCCTTTGTCATAGGTGAGTTGCCTGTCACTGTCGAGTCTTGTATATGGTTTTATTCATCGCTTTCCTGCTTAGGCATCTGCGGTGGCAGCGCATCTGGTAAGACGACCGTGGCTGAAAAGATCATAGAGAGCCTTGATGTGCCTTGGGTGACTCTGCTGTCCATGGACTGCTTCTACAAGGTATGCAGCTTAGCTTTGAGTTAATAGAACTGCTGACTAATTGAGAAACTCGTTTCAGATTCTGAATGAGAAGCAACATGAGCAGGCAATCATCAATGAATACAACTTTGATCATCCGGATGCATTTGACATTGATTTGCTAATCGATGTGCTGACCAAGCTCAAGGAGGGTCGCAAAGTCGAAGTTCCAGTATACAATTTTGTGACACACGGTCGCGAGAGCCAGACGGTAAGCTCACGAACAGCCCCCTGGCGATTTACATAAACGACTATTATATAAATACTATACTTGTATATAAAAAAAAGTATATATTATATATAAAAAGTAATCGCAGCGACTTAAGTATCTAGAGACTTTCAACTTGAGTTGTCGATTTATAAGCTTTTTTCTGTTATATTATAGTTTGTAATTAGTTATAGAAGGTGTAGTATCTTAGAACGGAAATCGAAAATAAGATTGTGAGATAAATCTTGGTGGTACAATCTATATTCTATATTACTAAACTTTCACTTAGCCTAGAATATGAATTTACATTAGTTATAATTTAAGGTCTCTGTATTGTTTTTAGATAAATACTTTAAATTTCATATATATGAATTTCCATTAGTTATACTTTAAGGTCTTCTCCATATAGTTTGTAGATAGATACTTTAAAATTCATATATCGCTTAGTTGTAAATAATAGTCTTTTTTTATTCAGCCATGATAAATATGCATCAAGAGAATTATTAAAGGAATAATATTAGGTGTTGGTACTTTAATATTCTAACAAATTTGAAATTAAAGATTTAAAGACTGTTTACGCTATAGAAAAGGATTAATAACTTATAATCCTTATCCGAATTTTTAAGAAAAGTTATCCATAATCTTCTTTTTAAAAAGTGTAAATTAAAAAGATGTCTGCTAAGTTATTTTCTTTAAATAATCAACAAATTGCCTTCTTTTTAGAAAACCATGTACGGCGCTAATGTCATCATATTTGAAGGCATTCTTACCTTTCACAGTCCGGAGGTGCTGAAGCTGCTGGACATGAAAATCTTCGTAGACACAGATCCCGACATTCGTCTGGCCCGACGACTTAAACGGTAAGCGAAGAATTCACACGTAACAACAATCAACTAATTATGAATTCTACGCACTTGCCAATTGACAGTGATATCTCACAACGTGGACGCGACTTGAAAGGCGTGCTGAAGCAATACCTAAACATGGTGAAGCCTTCTTATGCAAATTACATAGCGCCAACGATGGCGCATGCAGACATCATCGTGCCACGCGGCGGCGAGAACAAGGTGGCCATAGCACTCATAGTGCAGCACGTGCACACACAGCTCCAGCTGGTAATAATCGAGAATTTAACTATGAGATTGAGCTTGTCAAATAAACAAGTGATTTCCCCATTTGCAGCGCGGCTTCAAGTTACGCGAGACGTTGGCCAATTCGTACAAGGATCAACCGATGCCAGATTCGTTGCATTTACTGCATCCCACACCGCAGATCAAAGGATTGCACACATTCATACGCTGCAAGAACACATCGCGCGATGAGTTCATCTTCTATTCAAAGCGTCTCATCCGTTTGGTCATTGAGTATGCACTCAGTTTGTTCCCCTTCAAGACGACATGCGTGGAGACGCCTCAAGGTGTGCTGTATGAGGGCAAACGCATGGAATCACGTAAGATTTGCGGTGTATCCATCTTGCGTGCCGGCGAGACCATGGAGCAGGCAGTGTGTGATGTCTGCAAGGATATACGCATTGGCAAAATACTGATACAAACAAATCTGAAGACTGGCGAGCCGGAGCTCTACTATTTGAGGCTGCCCAAAGACATAAAAGACTACAAAGTGATACTGATGGATGCCACGGTGGCAACGGGCGCCGCTGCCATGATGGCCATACGTGTGCTGCTCGATCACGATGTGCCCGAGGAGAACATCATTCTTGCCTCGCTGCTGATGGCCGAAATCGGTGTCCATTCGATTGCCTACGCCTTTCCCAAGGTAACAACATCACGCAACATCACTTCAATTAAGAATTCCTCATTTAACATTTATAAATCATCTTTTTACAGGTGAAAATCGTTACTTCCGCGCTGGATCCGGAAATCAATAGCAAGTTCTATGTTATACCCGGCATTGGCAACTTTGGCGATCGCTACTTTGGCACTGAGCCCTCGGACGAATATTAAGTCCAAGCAACCAAGTTTCTTAAGTAATATTCCTAGGCTTAAAATGAAATCGTTACTTAAATTATCAATTCAGAAGAAGTTGTTTTGCCTTTTGCCTTTTATTTCGATTGAGATGACACGAATTTGAGCAGCAAGTGCAACAGAAAAGCCAAAGCGCCCACCACCAATGCGATGCCCATGAAGCGCTGTCCTCGACTCTGAGTCAAGCATTCTGTTGTCACCGCCTTGTTGTTGTTGTCACAACGCGTCCAATCGCGCTCTTCGTCCAGTATCTCGGCCATCATGCTGAACTTGCTGGTCGACGTAATGCGCACTCGCACTCGAGTGCCCAGCAAATTGTCTCGCATGGGCAACAGCACTTGCTCATAGCTCTTGTTGTGGCCCACATAGTGTTGCTTATCATGTGATATTTCCGTCACCAGCACCTCGTACACTTGACCCTCGCGTCCGGCATACGGTTCGTAGCTGTAGAAGAGATCAGTTAGCCGCTTGGTGCGCTTCTTGACCAGATTCGCCGGTATGCGTTCCATTTTAGCAGCTGGTGTTCCCGGCCGCGGGAAGAACTGATTAATAAATAGACTGGGGAAGCGATGCTTGGCGCACAGAGTCATTGTCTCCTCAAAGTCCTCTTCTGTCTCCGTGGGAAAACCACAAATGATGTCGGTGGCAATGGTCAAGCCAGGCACACGAGCGCGAAGAAAGTCGACCACATGCTCAAAGTCCTTGCGACAATATTCACGCTTCATCTCGCCCAGCACCGAATCGCTTCCGCTCTAAAAATAGATATTTGGATTAGTAACTCATTGTAGAATGTGGGAGGTTAGCTCACCTGCACGGGCACATGGAGAAAAGCATAGACACGTGGATGCTGCAGCACCTTGGCCACTTCCTCGAGGTGCTCCAGTATGTAGGGCGGATTAGTCATGCCCACGCGCAACATGCAATTCTCGGGTATCACCTCGACCAGCTGCCACAGCAACTCGGGCAGCGAGCTGCCAATGTCACGCCCATAAGCGCCCGTATCCTCCGAAGTCAGCCAGATCTCACAGCATCCTTCATCAAAGGATTGCCGGGCACGTTCCACAATCTCAGCTGGAGGATAGCTGGCCAGATCGCCGCGTGCATGCTTCGTCTTGCAGTAGGTGCATTGATTCAGGCAGCCGCTGTTGATCGAGATAATTTCGATGAGCGGATTCTTGCGCACCTTGGGCAGCGACAGCGGAGCACCAGCTACTCGTCGACCGTGCACTTTTCTGTTCTGCAGCAATCGGACACTATGACCTTTCAATGTTTCCTCCACCACCTCGACTACGCGATCAATTTGCTGCACTCCAATCACCGACAGGCCACGCAAATAATCCGCCTTGGGAGCACCTTGAGGCACACAGCCAGCTACCACAACGTGCTTGCCACTGCGCATGCCCGACTCGATCTCGTTGCGAAACGTGTCTTCTGAGGGATTCTTCACCGTGCAGCTGTTAAGCAGCCACAGATCCGCATCATCCTTGCCACTCAGATTGTATCCATAGGCAGCCAGTTGGCCAGCCATGTACTCCGAGTCGGAGTTGTTGTGGGCGCAACCCCAGGTCTTCACATAGACCTTTTGTGTGCCAGGTATAACACTCTCGTAAATCGTTTTCTGCGGCTGCGGCGTCTTCTCATCGTTGTCTGATGCTGGCTTGATTTGTGCTCGTCTCTTGGCACGCACTGTTACACTTTTCTTATTCTCATAGCGTTCACGTGGCTTAATATCGTCCGACGATATCAGATCCTCGATATCATCTATATCGTTGCCGGGTAAATCAACTTCAAGTCCCATAATTAATTATTATGCTCCAACTACAAATTCGACACACACATGTGCTTGGCTCAGTTGTTTACATTTGTCAGTCAATGTGACCAGACTGGGGAAAGGGCTGCCTTTTAGTGTTGGAAAACAATGCATCATTTGCCGACGTTTATAAATCAAAGCTGCCGAGCCTTGCGTGCTGTAACGAATTCGCAATGCTGTACAATTTGCCAAAATTAATTAGCCGTAAAGTGCATAAAATATATTATCTAAAAAATTCACTTTAAATGAATAACTAAAAGAAATTCGTTTAAAATGTTTATTGCATTTTTGATTGATATGAATTTGTCCTTTAGACCGGCTTGCATTGCGAAAAGGGTTAAGCCAACCAATTGCGAAATTAATATGCCGCATGTTTTTCGGTTGCGCTACGTTTATGACAACTTATCAACAACAACGAGCGAACGCTATCAGCGCGGAGACAGCGACAGTTCCTTTGAAGCTCGTTTAAATCCGAATTATTTGGAGCCGTTCATTTAGCAACAAGATTCAGAATGATACACATCAAATGTAAAGACACCAATCTTGACCCGTTACCAGTCAAGGTAAGTAGGCATTTTGAAATAGGCATCTTAATCTCCCTCGCTGTATGTGTGTGTGTGTGTGTATGTAAGTGTGATTGTGTGTATTCTTTATCTGCACACAGTTAATTGCAAAAACACACACACACACGAACACTCAAGTAATTATGTCTACACTAATAACGTCTGTTCTGTAGATTGGCATCATTGGCGGCTCTGGTCTGGATGATCCAGACATTTTGGAGAATCGTAATGAGAGAATTGTGGAAACTCCGTATGGCACACCGTCGGATGCACTGATTGAGGGTGAAATCAAAGGGGTGCAGTGTGTGCTCCTGGCTCGCCATGGCCGTAAACACGACATAATGCCATCGAATGTGAATTATAGAGCCAACATCTGGGCTCTACGTGATGTGGGCTGCACCCATTTGATTGTGTCCACAGCATGCGGATCGCTGCGCGAGTCCATCAAGCCAGGTAACTTGGTGGTGCCGCATGACTTCATCGATCGCACCACAAAACGCATACAAACCTTCTATGATGGCTCGCATGCCGGCCACAAAGGTGTTTGTCATCTGCCCATGTTTCCCGCGTTTTGTGAGCGCACACGCAAAACCCTGCTCGATGCTGCTAAAGAGCTAAACTACGATGCGCATGACAAGGCAACCATTGTCACAATTGAGGGACCACGGTTCTCCTCCCGATCCGAGAGCAACATGTTCCGTATGTGGGGAGGTGACTTGATCAACATGACAACCTGCCCCGAAATTGTGCTGGCCAAGGAAGCCGGCTTGCTATACGGATCGGTGGCAATCGCTACGGATTACGATTGCTGGCGCATGGGCTGTGAGGGCGTCAACGTGCAGGATGTGCTGAAAACCTTCTCCGAGAATGTTATCAAGGTCAAGGCCATTTTAGTGAATGCCGTCGGGCGCATTGCCAAAGAAGATTGGTCCGACGATATACTGAATGCTAAGGTGAGAGTTGGTCATACTATTACTGCTATTTAATCTTCATTAATTGATGTATTCTGTTATTATCAGCAATGTGTTTGCAACAACACCATGTCCGGTGCCATGTGACGCTTTTTAAAACTATGCACGGAGATCACACGAGATACAATTAAGCGCCACAAGCTGCACAAGAAATCGAAGACCAAATCCAAACATAATCGACGACGCACACCGAAATTGCTCACCATATCCATAGCCTATGAACTGGAGCCATCCAGCGATGGCGAGGAACAAACCACCACGGCAAACTAAACACATCAAAAAATATATATAGAGACTATATTAAGCATTTGGCATTGTATTTAAGTATCTCGGATCAAATAAACTTAACTCCCATCGAGGAAAATGTTACCAAAGTCAACAAATTATGTTCAACCTTTCTGAGAATTAATCAGAACTGCAAAAACCAAATGGTAAACTGAGGTTCGGGTGATGAAAGGGTTCTAAAAAGGTGATTTTGTCTTGAACATTGTTTTAAACTAATTTGTCTTTAAAAATGTTCTTCACTGATATTATTAGAAATGTCAAAAGCGAAACTTGTCAGGAACTCTTGTAAAATTTCCGATCTTTGAACCTTCGAACAATCATCATGAATGTCATCCAACTTCCGTCTTTCGCATAGAAAAGTGCATTTTTCGGGCTGACTTGATTTAGATGCACCTTTATCGCAATGAAGCGCACACACAATAAATAGTTATTTTGACTTATACAATTATACATCGTTATTAGCATTTGTCTTTACAATTAAAATTGGAATTCTTCAATCTGACTGTCCTTCATGGGCATTTGCGTTCCACTTGACTCTTGCCGGCTTCTTCGTACTCCTGCGACGATATCCACATCTGCTGGAACGTGCCAATGCTGGCCAATATGGAGCCACCAATCCAAGCGCCAAATCTTCGCTCCACGCTGCCATTCGCCGAAATCATTTTCAAGCGTGTATTCGACGGTGCACGCAATTGCAGATCCCGATTGAGACGCTCTGGGAAACCTTGCAGCAGTGTGTTGCCACCTAAAAGGAAATCCAAAATTAATCACAAATCTATTAAGAATGTTTTCGATTAGCTTACCTGTAACCACAACGGAACCAAAGAGCGATAAACGCACATCTGCATCACACATGCCCACGCTGGTGGACGCAAGTTGTCCGGCGCCAAGCATGGCATTGTCAAATAGACTCTCGGCAATTTTGAAACGCTCCGAGCCGAAGTCCTGATGATAGCCATTGGGGAACTCATAGTGTACCATGGGTATTTGTGCGGCGACACGCTCATCGTAGGGATTCTCCAGCACTTGCAACACATTCATCTGAAAGTCCTGCATCATCAGTTGCGTCATATAGTTCTGCCACGATTGCGTGAGATTCTCCGGCAGTTTGCGCAGCGTAAAGCGTGCATTGTCTCGCTCCTTGACCACATCCTTGGAAGCAATCTTATACACGGGCGACAAATCAATGCCATGCTTCTCCAAGTGCTGCCTGCACTGACGGGAGAGAAAATCACCGCCAAGCGGTGACTTCACCACCGCCTGCGACAATACGTATCCCTCGTGTACGGGCACAGCGGAGGTGTGTGTGGCGCCACTGTCGACCACCAGAGCTGTTGCACGACCACTGGAGAACGCAGCGAGTACGGCGTTTTTGACCAGGAAAAATGCTGGCACATTGTACTTCTCAAACATCAGTTCGGTGAGCTTTTCGCGATTGTTGCGCACATTCCACGATGCCTCGGAGAAGAGCACCGGATGATATTCCGGCTCCGATTGTATGACATTTGCGTACGCATAGTCGATGACCTTCTCGAAGAGCTCCCAGTTGTCAATCATGCCATCCTTCATGTATGTTTGCACCTCCATCTGGGATCGCGGCACATTCACATAGTTGGTGTCCACATAGTACTTGCGTGCATCTATATTGAGAGAAGGAGGCGGTGAGTGATGGGTGTTAAATGTTTACTCTTTAATACCTGCTAGACATGATACAGAAGGGTATTTATAAAAAGAAAAGGGGAATCTTTATTCTGCTATTTGAGCCTTAGTTATCAAATTTAAGAACTTCATAATTCTGATTGCAGAATTGTAGAAAATAATAAATAAATATTGAAACCAAAACTGACTAAACACAAACAACAAAGAAACAATTTCGTAGCTCAAGAATCAGTTACCACTGCCTATGTTCGTGTTGGTTGGTCACACTGCTTTGTTTTGTTTGGCTTTGGTTTAGGTATAGTTAGCAGGTATCAAGTAGTCGGGCACACTCGAACGTAGCGTTCAATGTTTTGTTTTTGTTATGACTTTTGTTTTTACTTACTGTTTGGCGTGACGCTGTTGTCTGTCTTTGTCTCTGGATCCAAGTTGGTGTCTGGCGCCTTCGCTCCAATGCCCACAACGGAGGGAATTTCGGCTTTTGGCGAGTCTTCTTGAGCGTAGCCCACGCGCAGCGAATGGTGGCCTGGATCGAACACCAATGCTCCAATCTCATCGCCGCCATACAACATAGTGCCGCCACTCATTTTGGCGTTTACTTTTTAGCACGCAATTTATTTTTCACAACACAATATTCAACAAAATATGTGTGTATATTCTGTACACGGGTGCCTCAATTCACCGGCAGATGCTTAAAAACTAGTGTTGCATAGCTCTTAATTATAGAGGTGGAGAAATGTCAAAGTTCTTATCGATATATCGATGTTCTCTATCTGGTATATTTTCAAAACGCATATAATAAGGCGCATTTTTTTAAATTAAAATGGAGGCAAGAACTAAAAATACGTAAACCACTAGCAGAACAATCTTTTACCAGATATTAGAATTCCGATTAAGTATTTTGCAACGCCAGATCTATTGCTTATACATTCAAATTTGTCCAACTGAAAAAAATACCGCAAAGTATTGCGAAACTTGTTCTGTCAAATTTTCCCAACATATTGTAAACATAACAGCTATAAAAAATGTTAAATTCACAAATGTTTACATAGATTTTCAATTTATTTTAGTGTCCATCTCTAATATTCGTTAATTTCGATATATATTGATTGGTAAACTACGTTTGCGATATTGACGATAGTTGCATAGCGAGTAGTTATGATAATATCAGAAATGTTAAATATATAAGAAAATTGTAAATTCAGAAGAAAATATCTAACAGAAAAAATTAAATTATACAGATCTTTTGTCTAAACACTGTGCGACAGTATATTATTGAATCTTTTGCAGTGTTGCACTGAAATCGATAACAACAACACTTGTGACTATCGAAGGTCGGTGTATACGGATAGAATCTAAGAAATAAACATTAAATTAAATTATTGAATGATTAAGTCAAAAAAATATGGACAAACAACTGCCAAATAGAAAACCAAGCAATAAAGATGGAAAACAGGATGTCACCCAAATGGAACTCAACATTTGCAATACAAACTCAAACTCGCTCGTTGTAATAAACGATCTTGAGCTGCTGACTTTGATCCACTTGCATCCATTTCTGGTCTCTCCAGCTGTGCGCGGTTTTGGCGAAAAAGATTATGAGGAATGGGGCTGGCGACAGATAGCCAAGAGATTCAATGAAAGCTACGAGGGACTTCAGCTCAATACGCCGTTTACCGTTGAGGAGCTGCAATGGCGTTGGGAGATGCTACGACCAGTGTGCCCCTTGCTTGGCAAAGCTTGCGGTAAAATCCCCGAGAAGCTTTGGTTCACGGTAAGCAAAATCAACAAAATGCTTGCCACGAAGCCACGAGTGATTGTCAAGCCCATGACTACCGCTCAGCAGTTTATGCTCAATCAGCTGCCAGTGATGGAACGCTTAACGTCTGCACAGCGACAGAGTTTAGAAGCCGAGGTGCTCGACGCCATCTTCACAAAGGAGAGAGATTTCCACTTGGAACCGCTAAACAAAAGAGCCCAAACCATTGTGCAGAGTCAGTATGAGGATTTTCTTAAGACCATTGGCATAAAGGAGCTAGCGACGAGCACATCCACATCCTCTGTGGCCAACACCAAGACTACTCCAGCTGCCGTCACTATCAAGACTTATCCTGCTAACAAAAGAAAACCTGCCAATGATGGTAATCCTTCGAGCTCAAAGAATATTCGGCTTATCGATAATAAACTTGATACTATCGGAGGACAGGAGTCTCTGAGTAATCAACCAGATCAGACTTCTATTACATTACCGGATATCAAAAAAGAAGATTATTCATTTGAAGCAGAGGAGCCACTTATCATAGAGGCCGGAACTAGTTCATCCGATGAACAGAAATTGCGTTATGTGCCCCTGAAAAGCGTCAAATATTACACGAAAAAGGTTCGCGTGCGAATAAAACGTTTGAATCTGAAGAATCACCAAACCCTGACAAGAATCAATGAGTTGCACTAAGAAAGCAACCGAATTTAGTTTAATATCAAATGCACAATATGTTTATTTAAAAAAGATATTACTATAAATTACAACTTAGAGCTATATTGTTTAAACTGATAAGCGAAAAGAAGAGAAAATCTAGCAGGGATTGGGATTCAGAGGGAAGGGAAAAGAGGGACATTGTACTATATGCATGTTGTCTATATTTTGAATGCTAAGTCCTGTCGCCATTTTACAGTAAGGAACTCTTGGCATCCAGTTTTCGTTATGTTTTATTATCGTTATCAGTATTATTAATTTTTATTTTATTATCAACAAACGTAAATAATCAACATGTCTACAAAATACAGTCCATGGTAAAAAAAAGCGCAGCACTAACAATGAAAAGAACTAACAAACAACAAAGCCACACACAAGGCAGCGGCAGTCAGTCAGTCAGCATTTGGATGCGATGTTATTGCGATGTTGATGCGATGTGGGCCGCCACAGGCGTGGCATACTTCAAAAATCAGATAGATGTGCAGCGGCAGACGGGAGAGAGCGGTCAGCTCAAAATAGCTGATCCGCCAGATTGCCAATAAAGGTGGCCAGGTTCATTGAGGAGCCTTCCTTGAATTTCAGTCCAATCGTTTTGCCATACGCCTGTATAAAGATGGCGCGCACAGCATTCAGCCGTTGTTTGCGTCTGCAACGACAAGGATGATGGATTAGGACTATGATATTACATGTGGAGCTGTGGACTTACAAGTTGATGCATTGCTTGCTGGCAGCTGAGCTGCCGTTGGCCACATCCTTGGAGGAACCGTTGACGAAACCGTGCGTGTTGTTGCCGCTGCTATTGCTGTTGCTGTTGCTTGTATTGCTGCTGCCACCGCCGCTGGGATTGGGATAGACGCCAGTCATATTATTGGTGAGGTTACAGTGATAGCCATTGCCGCCATTGCACATTGGAATGTCTTGTCTGTCAGCCAGCTGTGGATGTTGCTGATGCTGCTGCTGCGACACGAATCGCATCATATAACTGCCATTCATCACCGAGTCAATGGATCCGGTGTCCGTAACCACTTGCCAGCTGCCATTGGATGAGGTGGACTCCTGACGCTGGCGAGCATTCGCTCCGGGCACCGAAATGGGGCTGGTGCGAGAACTAAAAGAGAGAATATTTGAGATAAGCATTAAATTTACTTTCACTTTTGTCTAACTATAAGAAAACTTAAAATAAATCATTGTCTTGTTTAATAACAACAAAAAGCATTAAAACGATATTTTTAAATTATTTTCATTCATTCTTTTTCACTTTCACTTAAACTAAGGAAAACTTAAAACACCCAAAGAATCATAACGATAATTATATGTATTCAAAAGTTCTTTGTCACTTTTGTGTAAGCTAATGAAAACTTAAAAAGGGATCATAAGGATAAACTAATTTTGTATATCAATTTCTTTCATTCTTTTTCACTTTCGTTTAAGCTAAGGAAATCTTAAAACAACCAAAAAGGATCGTAACCATAATTATATGTATTAAAAACCGTAAATATAATAATTATTTTTCTTTCTTTCGTTTAAGCTAAAGAAATCTTAAAATAGTTTGAAAATAACCAAAAAGGTTCATAACGATAAATTTGTAAATATTAAAATTCATTCTTTACCATTTTCGTTGAAGCGAAAGTAATATTAAATTAAAACATTGTCTTCAAAGAAAATAATCCAAAAATAATGATAATGAATAAGTAATTTTTGTTTAATCTGAACTGCATTCTTCTGTGTTTAAGTATAAAAACTTAAAAAAAGATTATTCTTGAAAACAAAATCCAAAAAGTATACAAATTATATGCTCATTTTTGTTGTATCGTAATTCTAAGTGATTAAGGAAATCATAATCATGGGTAATTATTATTTTTAAGCAAAAGATTTCTAAAAATCAAAAATTTTTAAAACAAAAAACTTAAAATGATCACATACTAATTTGTAGATGTGCCATTTATTTTCTTTGTTAAAAGTATTAAATAATAATAATCCCAATGCTTACCGCTTGGGATTAGGTGAACGGCTAGTGAGCGGGTTGACAGCTGTGGCTGCGGTTGTTGGCGTTGTGGTTGTTGTTGCTGTTGTGGCATAGAAGTTATCTGTTATGGACATATCACAGTTGGAACAGTTTGAGTAGCTATCGTTGCTATCTTGATCGAAGGCCAAAATGTAATCCCTGCGAAATCAAAATTGTAATTAATCGTCCCCAAAAAAGTAAGAAGCCAAGTTAAGACTTACTCCTTGAGTGGCTCGTCGTCGCAGCAATCGGATTTGATGACAATGACGCTGCTGCCGCTGCTGCTGGACGTCTTGGTGCGCTTGCGATGCTCCACAATGCTAAACTCCTCGTCCGTGATGAACTTGAGGACGTGGAAGCAGAAGAACATAATGTCCTCGCCACGCTTGAGGCGATCGGGCAGCTGATGGCCAAACAAATACCAATCGTAGGCGAGTGTCAAGTACGCCATTTGCAGGGCGTTCAGTGAGTGATGGATGAGTCCATCGGCCCACAACGATAGACGCACCAGGGAGACGAACAACGGTGTGCGATCCCAGCCGCTGATGCAGTGTATCAGCAGGCCGGAGTTATCCTCCTGTATGTATTTGAGTGTGGCACGCAAATAGTTTTGCGTTATGGAAACCAAATCCCAGTCACGGTATTCGGGCCAAATAATATCGATGTCGGCGGCGGGTCCCAGATTGGGTATATTGATGTTGGCATCGTTGAACGATTGCTTCCAATTGTAGTGCAGATTCTTGGCCATGTAATTGTTGTCGCGGAACTTCTTGAAGAACTCACAGCCCGGATACGGCAGCGATAGCAGATTAAAACCCTTGTAATGCTTGTTCGGATCGGCCTTCTCTGAAGAGGAGACGCTGCAAAAGTGGAAAAGGGAGATATGTAGATATTGGAGATGTGGAAATACGAGTCCTAAACATTTTAAAGATAACTCTGCTTTCTATACCTTTATTTTTTTGTTAAATTAACACGAAGATATTACAAAAACAAGTAAGAAAGTTACAGTCGAGTGTGCTCGACTGTGAGATACCCGCTACCCATTTTTAATAAAGGCAAAATATTGCGGTATCATTTCCAAAATATACCGAAAATACTAAAAATATACCAAATGGTATATGTGGTATATCGATATAGTACCGCATTCAAAATATACCATAGGCGGCTCAATATACCAGATTGTCAGCCAAAGCAACTCAGACCCCTAGTAAGTAGGCGTTTTTGCCCATACAAAAGTATTTCTTTAATAACTTCCACAATTTTTTTCTGATCGCAGGATCATAACTACTATAGTTATTACTTTATATACCAAAATTCGCAACTCTAGCTTTAAAATTACGCTTGTTATTTGATTTTTTTGATTTGCAGGGGCGGAAGTGGGCGTGGCAAAAATTTGAAACAAACTTGATCTGCGTGCAAACATAACAAATGCTGTCGAAAAAAAATTATAGCTCTATCTCTTATAGTCTCTGAGATCTAGGTGTTCATACGGACAAACGGACGGACGGACAGACGGACATGGCTATATCGTCTCGGCTGTTGACGCTGATCAAGAATATATATACTTTATAGGGTCGGAGATGCCTCCTTCTACGTGTTACATACATTTCCTGCCGGCACAAAGTTATAATACCCTTCTACCCTATGGGTAGCGGGTATAACAATTAAGAAAACTACAGTTGAATGTGCTAGACTATGAGATACCCGCTGCAAATTTTGTTTGAAGCTATGATATATTCTAAAAAAAAAAAAAATCCCAAATGTAAAAATACCGAAAAATACTAATATATACCGAAGGTTGTATTTGGTGTTGTATTCGATGTTGTACTACATTCAAAATATACCATGGGGTACAAAATATACCAGATTATCGGTCAAAGCAACTTAGACCAGATTCCAGTAGCCGTTTTTTGCCACATTATTCACATTCTTGGTAATGTCGCCTTAACATTTTAATGATCTTTATATTGTTTTTTTAAATTTTAGAGATATTAAGCTGTGCGAACGATTCAAATATATATATAAATATATTAATTGTTGATTTGAATTTATTATAGGATTAAATACTCGTAAAATGATCTTTGTACTAATATAACTTTTTAAAATAGGGTAATAGACTTTAAAGTTATAAAAAAATATATGTTTAGTTCCCCAAAGTAATAAACTTTATTTTTATTAAAACTAGAAATCTTCTTAATTTGGAATTGCAAAACATCTATTATTATATGTAACAAAAACCTATGTATTTCCTACATATAATATATTTATCGAAATGGTTACTGTTATTATTCGGAAAAGATTTGTTTTATCTATCTAAAATATAATATATAGTTCAATTAGTTTAATTCGGTTTGCAGTCATAACTATGAAACTTACGCCATGAAGTATTTGATTTTACGATTCTCCACCATGAGATCCACAATTGTGGACACATTTAGCGTGTGCAGCAGCTGAATGTCACTCTTGATGACCTCGTCGTAGCTGAACTGCGACTGTGACTGATCATTGATGTGATTAATCAGCGATTCGTCTGTGGAATCCGCCTCGTTCTCCTCCCCATTGGGTGCCGCATAGTTGCCACTGAGGCAGTCATAGGCATAGTCCACCACTTTGCGGCCATAAGTCTCTGGCATCACGGAGAGCGTTGCCGAGCGGCAAATATACTTGCCACGATACATAATCACGGGCACTGCGAATCTCTGCCTACATCTGGCATATTTTGCCATCGTTACCAGCTCTCGCATGCGCTGTATATCGTATTGATCCTCATAGATGGTGTTGTTCTGCTGAGATGGCTGTTGCTGTTGTGTTGTCGCCGGCATCGTTGGCGCTGGCTGTGTCGACGGCATCTGGAGGGGATTGGCGAATGTCACAAACGCCTGGATGCCCACGCCGGCAGCATTGTTAGCGCTGCCATTGCTGCATTTGCTCCCGACGCTGCTGTTGAGCGGCGTCGCCGTTGCCGTGGTGCCGGATGAGCCGCCTCCAAATATTCCATTGCTGCTGGGTATCAGTGTCTTGGCCATGTGGCCATGCTCATATTCGGGTATGAGAATGCGTCCAGGATAACGTGGGCTCAGCAGCCCGTTCGTGTTGTCCAGCTCGATGAGGCTGTAGTCGAGTTTGTATAGAAATTCGCATTTTTTTGAGATGCCATACTCCTGCAAAGCGAACAGAGAATAAGTTCATTAACCGATCGGATCGTAATGAAATTTTCAGGAATCATTAAAATAATGCTTATTTAGGTGTGTGCCAAAATTAAACACTCTAGCGCTAAAATTACTCTTGCAATTTACTTTGAAAATAAATTGCCAATTTTTTTCTTATGTCCATGAGATCAAGGTCGGACAGCCGGATTAGTCTACAATACTCTTCATCCGTTCGGTTAGCGGGTATAAACAATGGATGAGTATAATGACGAGATAGTCCATAAATTATGATCATTTATTGAGGCACGCGTACTTAATTGAATACACGGTAATCATCATCGTTATGATGATCGTCATCAGTGCTGCTGCGGCTCAATTAATCGCAATTGGCCCCATTTGGGGTTATCGTCCTTATAAACGAAACGTGCGAGTAGCCGTGAAATTATAATTTCCTGTCTGATGATAAGTACAAATTAACAAATTACACCGAAATGCTGTAGCTATAAATTGTTTATAGCATTATTGTTGTTTCTTGCATTAATTGCAGCTTTACAACTGGTTATCGCATTCCATTCACTTTAATACAAATCAAGATACTTAAATCGCAGTTAAAATTCCCAAATTCTGGCAACGCTCAATAAATATGTATGACCCCTTTGGGCACACTTAACTGTAGCCACTTAGTCGCCATATTGATCAAATTTAAATAAAAAGCGATAAATGCATAAATAGCTAATGATTGCAATCAAATGGCGTCTACATCGTCGACAGGCAAATCGATGCATTTATTAATTTCAATCTGGGGAAAATCTAAAGGTTGTACAGCTGCTAAAAATAGCACGCAACCAGTCCAAAGGGGTGGGGGGTAGGTAGGTCGTCGTTTTGGGGGCTGCCTGCCTGCCATCTGTCTCAGACGAGACAGCAATAATAAGAAACAAATACGCTAGCACACACAGACACAGACGCAGGCACAGACACCAAAACCTTGACAGAAATGGATGCCGTCCAAACAGGTTTGTAATACACAACAATAACAATATGAAAAAGCAAGCAACAAAGCATAACAAAGAGAAATGCGAAAAAATATACAAAGTCGCTGCAAAAACTGCGCACAACAAAAAATGCCAATTGCGGCGAAAACTTAACAAAACTAGCGAACGAACAACATACCAAAACAAACGTAGCAAGACGAAGCACACATTCACGCACGCACACATGTGTGTGAGCGAAAACTATGCAGAGCGAAGCAAACGAGCAAAACAACTAAAACGCAATTACCAGAAGCCGCGGTCTCTGCGCTGCCAGTGCTTGCGTGCCTGTGGCTGTGTGTGTGTAAGTGGGTGTAGGAGAGAACTCAAGGAGAGAGCATGTTTGCGGTGAGAAAGTTAGTGGGAGAACGTCAGACACGATATGAAAGGCGTTTTGTGTGGGCAGCAAAAAAGTAATGGAAATATTGTCGAATTTGTATTAGTATGTATGTATGTATGTATGTTCTTATCGTAGTTATTAATTTTAAAGATAATCTATACGAAGACTTTCGCAGGGTAATGCATACTAGTTTGTTGTTGTTTACATTAGCTAATTGAACGTCAGCAGGTCCAAGTATGCACAATGCTAGTGCCCACTTACAAACATTCTTGTACAGTGTACAAAGCAACCGATGCGCTGTAATCGCGAGAGTGCTACTTGCGAGAAAGAGACAGATCTGAGTGTGAGCACACGCACACTAGTAGCGTATACTTTTACATTTACACGTGCATATGTGTGAGCAAAAGTCTTGGCGTTTTATCGGCAACTTGTTCGTTCGCGTTCGCTGCCAGTGCGAGCGAATAAGACAATTCGGGGGTTGGGGATTGGGGATGAGGAAAGGGGATGCCTGTAGTTGCTGTTGATATTGTTGTTGTTACAAGCAAGCGCAAGCACACAGACAAAGAGAATATGGCATGGCGTTGTGTGTATTGAACTGTGTTTGCTTGCTTGTTGTTGTCGACGTCGCGACGTTGTACTTTTTGTTGTTGTTGCACATTTTGTACTGTCGCTGTCGCGGTCGCTGTTGTTGTGTAGTGCACATTTGTGTTTATTTTCTTTGTAAGCGCAGCGGCGATACACACAGCATGCAGTTCGTTGTGCTTTTTTCGCTGTGCGCCTGTTAATAAGGCGCTGTAAAACTTAAAAACAACAAACAGACGCGCGCGCGAAAGCGAAATAGTTTTGCGCAAAAACTTGTTAAATAGTATGTACTCGTGTATTGCTGTTGCGATTACATTGCAATAGTTTTTGCCGCAATCGTAACCACAGCACAGCACAAAGCAAGCAACGATCAGCAGCATCACAGTTGCCGCTACTGCCATGACCCAAAAAAACAAATGTAAGACGACGAAGGCAGCTTTGCTTTGCTTACAAGGCGTTTGCTATCTCTTTCGCTCGCTTGCAGTGTTGAACTCCTTCTGGCTCAAGCAATGCAGTTTTCTTACAAACCCGGATTTTGAAGACTTTGCCAGTGCTGGGCAAGCAGAAATCATCGCTGCAACCGCGACACAGTTATTTTTTCAGTCGCGGTTTCTGCAACCCAACAACAAACAAGCAACCAAGCGACCAATCAAGAAACCAACCAATACCAATACCAATAACCAAAACACAGACAGCAACAACACAGCAACAACGACAACGCGACAGCGCCAATGACAGCGACAGCAACAGCGACGCCATGACAGACCAAGACCAGGGCAGCAGCATGAACAGCAACAGTAAAAGCAACAGCAACTGCAGACAAGACAAGTCAAAGAAAAGTGCAAAGAAGAGCACATAGAGCGAAAACCGAAAAAGGCAGCATAAAAGCAAAGCACATGATGTAAATAAAAGTCTCGGTTGGCTTCTCTGGCATTTTGGCAAAGCTTATCACGGATTGCATACACAAGCATACATTTACATACATATGTATATGTACATGCATATTTGTTGTGAGTTCATGCATATTCATCATCAGTGCTTGAACACGGAAAATGGCTTTTCTTGAATGAATTATTCAGGGCGAGCGACACTGGAAACAAGTTCATATATCAGGCACTCACAACAGGCCACTGACCACCACACCTCGACAACATGCATTCTCTGCAGTTGCGTTATTTGTGTTGTTTTTTTTTTCTCCAGCTGCTGTTGTGTTTACAAGTATTTTGTTTGTATTCTTTGGTGTTTTTTAGCTGCTCTGTCGTTCAAAGACCCCAACAGCCAACAGCAAAAGCCCCAGCCACGAGTGCGATAAAGTAAACATGTTTTCGATAAACGACAAAAGGTGGTATCGAAATACGATCTTACTTCCACGTAAATCGATCGCGCTAAAAATACGATATTCATGTTATCGTTGGCGTAATTGCAATAATTGTGTACATAAATATTGAACGAGCATTTCAAATGCAAATTGACAAGGCAACAACAATGCAAACAAATCTACTCGTTATGCCGGAAGCTGTGGCCACACTTGAAAATGTTTGTACACGCTCACAACATGAGAGATTACCGAGTACCGTATAATTAAATGGCAGGCAGCAAAATGACAATCTCGACTGTGTGTGTGTGTGTGAGTGTTTGTGTGCGTAGGCTGCTGCTGTCGCTGTTGCTAGCAGGAAGAGTTGCTGTCAGCCCACCCATACAATCACACACACACACTCACACAGTTTCTTCTTCCATTTTGGAAGCTTGCCGTTCGACTTCGATCGCTGCTGCCTGCTGTTTCATGCTCGCCTGTCAATCAGTTCATCCAAAAGTCTGTCAGAGGTCATTGTCATTGGCGCGCTCAAGATGACCTCCGCAAGCAACCGAAAATGTAATTGTAAGCCAAGTGCAATGTAATTTGATGCACACAGCACAAACGAATTTACATTTATTTGCAAGTTATACATATGTCTCTCTCTCTCTCTCGCTCGTTGCTGCTTCCGTCACTAATGACGACGACGCCATTTCAATTATTATCGATTTTATCTGCTAGTCAACAGGCTAGCAGGAAGCCACAGTAGGAACATCGTAGAGCACAGGAGCAGACCTGGAAATTCTGATTACCACGCAACGTCCCGTTTTCCTGGGGATCAAAAATTATAATGCAATATGCGGAATCAGCCAGACCGTGCCTGGAAAATACCAGAAAGCATTGGAAGTGCATCTCAACAAAAAAGGGAGGCTGCCAACTAATCAAATCGAACGCTACGTGGCTGCCTGTCCAAAAGCTGCAAGTTGATGTCGCCTTGTCGCATTTCTCTCCCGGACATGCGCCCGGGCTTTGGGCTATGGGCAACTGGCAGCAGTTGCAATTCCGCCGTAAAGTATTTTCCATTCTATGACAGCTAACTCGCATTTGCTGTGCACCTGTCACAAGTGTCTGCGGCACGACCCACGCGCGTCCGGCAACAGTTGCTAGCCACCACAAACAAAGCGATGCAACAACAACAGCAACAACATCAACAACAACAGCAATTACCAAAAATAAAATAAAGAAAAGAGTTCGACCAATCCAAGGCCAAGGGATATTATGTGCAGTGCTCTCCCTGCTAAAGTTCAACATGCAACAGGCAAACATAAACGCCATGAAAGCATGCAACCCTGCCGCACAGTGGATCGAGTGCGACATTTTGGTAAACTAAAAATTAAAAAAATATCACATTTAATCGTATGTAAATATAATTTAACAGTAAAAAGTAAAAATTCAATTTCATAAATATATAATAACAACAATAATCGTATGTATGTATATTTAATTGATAGTTGTTAGTTATTAACTTTTGTAAAAACAGTAAAAACTGCTCAATTACAGTAAAAATTGCTCACTTAATGAAAACCTTTTTTAATCGTACAATCGTCTCGGTTGTAAGTCTACTATTATAGGCAATTTCTCATTTTTTGGTAGGTCATTAGATTTTTTTTTATATATTTATATACTTTTATATACATTACTGTATAAATAGTAGTTAAAATCAAAATATTCATGATTGCAAAGTTTACTTTCACTTTCCTTCTTTATTATCATTTATTATATAAGAATTTTAAACCGAGAAACATACATTTATTGAAATCAGAGCAGTGAACTTGAAATAAAATGATGTTTTATTCATGGTACTGAATATGTCAATGACAGTTGAATTATATATTTTTGAAAATAATTACTCAATTCAATAAAACTTTTCCTTGTTATTATGAGCCAAAATTTTTTAACGAGAAAAAAACATAAAAGATGAATTAAAGAAGAGGAAAGTAAACTTGAAAACAAATCATAATTCAATCATTACTCGAAGGGCTCAATGACAATTCGACTACGTAATTAGTTATTATATAATTCGTATCGGGCGTCATTAATCTGTGAGCATTATATAATTACATAAATATGCTTTCAAGCGTGACAATCGAATTGCTAGATAACGCATTATTATAACGAATAAATCCTTGACTTTCCAGTGATGTCACACAATTTTGATAACAGTGTGTACCACTGTGCGACAGTCATTTACCGTTGCAATTCGCTGCGCTGGAAACGGCATCTGAGTTGGTCGGCACGTTTGACTTATGCGCGCCTGTTCGCCGTATTCCAAAGCGCCCACACATCGACACGTCAGCGACGACAGCTGCAGTCGCAGCACAGTGGGGCACAAACAAAGACACAAAGCAACACACGGCACCCACACAGGCGCTGCCATATGGCACAGGCGCACAGCAATCGGCAATCGGCAAATGCAGTGCTAGACACAAGAGTGCAAGAGACAATTGTTCGTGGGGGCGTCCTGCGCACTCGAGACGTCGCGGCGTCGATTTAGTGAGGCAACACTGTGCCCGGGACTCGATTCTCGTCTGCATGCAACCCCAAAGTGCAACACTGCGCTGTTGCTGCTGCTGTTGCGTGGGCGGTACAATGCTCAAAACGACGTGTGCAGACTGGAAGCGATTTTGGATTTGCCAGCGAGCCAGGAGAGATACACAAAACGGAAAATAGCTGAACGGAAAAGCAGCTGCAGCTGCAGTCCATAATCACATCCGCATTCCGTGTTGTCACAACGTTGTAACGCACTTCTCTTCTGATTGCAAAATAATCGCATTATTTGCAAAATATACACAATTTGAAAAATTTGGCAAATTTTGCACAACTTGATTAACAGGATTCGATTCTGCATGGAGCTGCAACTGGAGAACACATTCTTGGTGGCATTTGTGGCCGGTCTGTTTGTGGAAGTGATTTGCATGCTCCACTTGATGGTTGACACTTATGATGTATTCAGCAACCTGCTGGGCAGCATCAGTGTTTGGTACAATAGCAACTAAAGCAGTGCACCCACAACAACAACAATAACAACACCACCAACAACAACAACAACAGGTGGGTTTTGTGCAGTGTGCAAAAAGTCGAGAGAAAGTGAAAAAACGATTTGTCTATATAGTGTTTGTATATACTAGACTGGTTTATTTTTATCTGCAAGCAACGTTTCTATTTTGGCGCCCATACGATAACAAAACAAGTAAGAAAGCTACAGTCGAGTGTACTCGACTGTGAGATACCCGCTACCCATTTTGAATAAAAGAAATATATTTTGCGGTATTTTTCTCAAAATATACCGAATAAACTGAAAAATACTAAAAATATACCAAATGGTATGTTTGGTATATCGATATAGTACCGCATTCAAAATATACTATAGACAGCACAATATACCAGACTGTCGGCCAAAATACAAAAGTATTTCTTTAATAACTTCGACAATTTTTATCTGATCGCAACCAAATTTTCAGGAATCATAACTAATATAGTAATTATTATCTTTACCAAAATTCGCAACTCTAGCTTTAAAATTACGCTTGTTATTCGATTTTTTTTATTTGCGGGGGCGGAAGTGGGCATGGCAAAAATTTGAAACAAACTTGATCTGCGTGCAAACATAACAAATGCTGTCAAAAAAAAATTATAGCTCTATGTCTTATAGTCTCTGAGATCTAGGTGTTCATACGGACAGACGGACGGACGGACAGACGGACATGGCTAGATCGTCTCGGCTGTTAACGCTGATCAAGAATATATATACTTTATAGGGTCGGAGATGCCTCCTTCTACCTGTTACATACATTTCCTGCCGGCACAAAGTTATAATACCCTTCTACCCTATGGATAGCGGGTATAAACACACACTCACAACACACACTTGCACTTCCATTTTTAGTGCATTTAAAGTTCAACATTTAATCAGTTGTCGCCTTGGCAACTGATTAAAATGTGGTTTGTAAACAATTTGTGGCGTGAAAAATTAATCGAGCTTTTTAAACAGAAATATAAATTCATTTTTCTAAGAAATAAGCTATTGCTTTGTTTTTATTTATGTATTTTTTTGTATTTCATGAATAAGCATGTTGTATTTTACAGAGCTCACTGTCTGTTTAATATCATTTGGCATTTAATGTTAGCATTGTAATGTTACAAAAAACTCTGTGATCCAAATGTTAACATTTCTGTTAATAGTTTTATTGATGTTGAGTGCCCATGTTATTCGCATCTCTCAGCCTGCCAAGTAACATTTGACAGTCATGTTAAAAATTAGCATTAAAATTGTAATGTTACAAAAGATTCTGTCAAACATTTAACATTTCTGTAAAAAGTATGAGATTGAGTGCACTTGTTATTCACATCTTACCGACTATCTTAAATATACTAAATATACCTAATACACGCCCATAAACACACCCCAAGTTCATTATCATTAATCTTTACGATAGTGGCTCTATTAACAGTGCGAAGAGCGTGCTTTCTTCACCTGTTGCAGGTGCAGCAACTGTTATGGCGAGTAGAAATCAACGACCATTCTGGGCCAATCGCATGAAGAGCTATCAATGCAAGCAGGCCAACATTAATCGCCTAATTATGAGTTATTTACTGAGGGGTTGGTATTATTAAATACTATATACTTTCTTCAGAATAATCCCAAATTATATTACCATCGTTGGCAGAGGGCTACAAGGACGCATCGCGTTCGTTTCAAGCACAAGCCAAGCTTGAATCGGGTGCCCAGTTGGACAGTGAGGAGTATCGAAATGCAGTGCGAGCTGGTCAATTGCAGTACGCCATGGAGATGGCCAAGAAACTATACAAAAAGTTCGATGCCGACAATTACATGTACTTTCACATGCAGCAGCTGCAACTCTTTGAAATACTCCGTCAAAGGAAGAAGGTGGAAGCTATTAGCTCGACTCCTGACGCAGGAGTGAGTCCTTCCCCACCGCCAGAGAAGCTGACGGGCACTCCAATTGCCGACATCTGGTCGTTGGCAGACAATAGCGATCTCGACTCGTCCATATTGAAGCTGGAGGAGACCAAGAGCATGGAGCCTCGCCTGGTGTTCCTTATCAAGCTTATTCTTTGGGCCCAGAACAAGCTCGATAATGAACATGTGTGCATCGATCACATGCGACAAAATTTCGAAATGGATAGCGTTGGCGACTATGAAATGGAACTGATGTGTGCTCTGCAGCACAGCGTTTAGATCAATGAGATGAGGACTAGGCCTGAAAGACGATAACGGTGTCTACTGCAACTAAACAAATTTATATATTTACATAAACATACGAATACCAATTTTTTTGTTTTTTTTTTTAGATGTGCTTAAATATAAATGTTCGAATTTCTTGATGTGTAAAAAACGATCAGTTGGTTTTATTTCTAAGATATAATAGAAGGCATTTGAGATCATTTTTCAAAAGTAAGTAAAGAAATCTGCAAAATTCTATGATAAAATATCACCCTAAAGACTTAATCTTAAGAAGATCGGATTATCTTTGTTTTTAAGTTTTTATTTCTTAAATATTTGTTCCAATTCTAAACTTCTACAATTAGTTATCGTAGAAACCTGTTCTTTATGGTAACATTACATCAACAAAGTCTCAAACGCCTCTCAGTTTATTATCTGAAAGATAACTCCATTAAACAGTCGAGGCGTGGAATGAATTCTTACTTTTTTATGAGCATGACAATAGCTTCTAGGTATTTAGCTTGCAATCCATTCGATTACGTAATTCCTCCGAGAACTAGAACTTTGCCCTGATGCACAGTTCTGATTCAACGTGGCGCTTATTATTTATTAAGCAAACTTGAAATAATCCAAGTCGCAAAATGGGCTGGTCACGTGCCAACCGCAATGCTATAAATAATTTACTCTCCCAATAACAAGCAAAAAAAAGTAAAATCAAATTAGAGAACAAAGAAACAATATGAGCTTTTGCAGTAATCATTTGATATATATAAAATTAGTGAAATCATATGGCGACCGCAGTTATCGTTTATGATTAGAAATTGCATTGCGGTCATTTTGCAAATTCATCAAATTTCTACGGGTTGTTTGTGTGTCAGAAACCAAAAAAAAAAGTTGAATAATAAATTCGAAGTGACGTTTTTTCTAAATACAAGTCAGTAAATAAATAAAATAAATACATACGTCATTTCGATTTTATTATTCAACTTTTTTTGGTGTCTTACTCACGTCCAACCCGTAGAAACTTGATAAATTTGCAAAATGACGGTAATGCAATTTGTAAATTCGATTGGCAAACAGAATGTTATCGATATTGAGCTTAAGCCTGATGCACCTTAAAAGGGTTGCCACCTAACAGAGCTTTAACATGACTTTTGTCTCCCTTGCTCTTATCTTCCCAATTTTAGTGTTGCGCTTTCGTAGCGTTTGCTTACGTTTGCGCTTGCGTTGATAAGGAAATACTTACGACGACGCGCTGCTGCTGTTGCTGTTGCTGTTACTGATAAGCGACAAATGTGTTTGATAAACGAAGCAAGCCAAAGACAATAAAATAAACAACACATTGCCAGGTTTAGAAATAATAACAATAGCAACAATGTAACAGAAGCGCAAACATTTTGCACTCTACAAAATGTGCATTTGACGTTTATTTGATTTTTATTTTTTTTTCTTTGGCAATTGATTGTAAACCAAACGATTCGTTTATCAGTTTTGCGCTGCAGCTGAACAAATGCACAAAACGTGTGAGGTTACGTGCCAACTTTTGTAATAATCGGTCGGGGAGGGGGAAGAGTAAAGAGAGAAAGAGAGAGAGAAAGAAGAGGTGGGGTTGGGCACACACGTCGTATGCCCTAGCTAAGGTATTTTTATTGTTGCCAAGTGTTTGCGGTTTTAATTTACAAGCATTAACTCTCGCTCTCTCCCCTCTCTTTTCAACTGTCTCTCAATTACACACACTCACACACATATAGACACGCGCTTGCATAGAACCAAACCTTTGTTGTTATTGTTGCCGGTTAACAGTGGCGACCTGTTTACACGGCAGCATGTTAACATCGCCTGTTAAGGATGTTACCGTTTTAATTATTTATTTAAAAATATTGATATAACACACTAATAAAGGGCAGCCACCAATGAGGGGAGGAGGGAGCAGACAAATTGCTCAAGTGCGTGTCAACGTCGTTTCAATGTTGTAACTTGAAATGAGGGCAAAGAAAAACGCACGAAAAGTCACACGGCACGGCATGTCAAGAGTAAAAGGCGGTGCTTAAGCTTACCTAAAGACAGTTACACATACATACATATACATACATGCACATTATGTACAGTTACATTAGTATGCACATTTGTAGCGAGAGACAGACAAATACGAGAGAAATGAGTGAAAGTCTTAAGACGCGACGCTCATCGATTTCTAGTCAAAGAGGGAGGGAGGTTGAGAAAGGATGATGATTATGGTTGCCATGCAGGCCGTTAAAAAAAGTATCGTTTACTCCAATTTTGGCTGCCATTTTGGCAATCGCATTTTTTTTTGGGCGCGGCCATGCAAACTTCTTCGATGGAGCGCAAAAAAGGAAGTTGTTGAAGTCTCTAAGTACGGCACAATTCCTTCCTAACCCTAAAGCTTCAGTCACTGTTATATTGGGCACTGTTAAATGCGCTGTTAATGCGGAATTTGACTAGTAAATGTTACGGCACGTGCAATGTAAAAAATGTATGTCAAAGGCAAAAAAAAAAATCGACTCACCGCTGACCCTTCCTCAAAGGCCGTCGCCTCGAATGATTTTTTTTCGAAAATTTCTAATAGATCGTGTAAATCCTGCTGTGTCACATTGACCATTTCGTTTCGCGTTATGCTGCACATTTTTGCGGAGCTGCATTTACCGCACGTTTTGTGTGGGTGTCACGCACACTTGTGTGTAAAATTCTATTTGCGACACGCACACACACACGTACACTTATTTGCAAAGACACAAAACACACACGCGCACACACAGAAGCAGAGCACAGAATCTCTCAGACGCCAACACACAAGCAAGTAAATGCCAAAAATAGTAAGATGTATTTATTTAAACAAATTCTTCTTTGCACTTTTTCTATCTACGTTTTAGCCACGACTTTTATTTATTGTTGCTATTCTTTTTTTGTCTACTTTTTGCGATCCGTTTTCAAGTTTGTTTTGTCAACGCCTTGTTGGGCACAAACGCGACGTCACCAACTTTGTTGGCCGCGACGTAGTCAGCATCGAATTCGGCATCACCGTTTGCAAATAATAAAAGCAACAATTGCACACACACACACACGTATAAAATGAATTTAAATTGAAATTTGATTAACTAATTACGCGCTAGCGTTTGCTTTAATTACGACGTAAATCGCGCACACGGACCGAAAACACACGTTTGACACACGGGACTGTTTCTTAACATACAAAACAACATTGGCTTTTTATGAGCTTATGTTAAGCTCTAATGGCAATGTTATTATCAGAGTGTTAGAGATTGCAGCTGGAAAGCGATAGTGGCGTTTAAACTTTTGCCGATGTTGTAGTCTTTTAAATATTTACCATACGTTCAAATACAAAAATAGTAGTAACTGTATATGTATTGCCGTTATTTGTGTAATAATAGAAAATATTCCAATTATGAATTAACGAAAACTTTTTAACGAATGATTAACGCAAAAATGTATGCTTGTTATCGTTGCCCTCGCTTATAAAAAGCCAAAACTGCATTATTTTAATTCAAACCCGAGTTTTTATTTTTCTGCGTTTTGCACGACAATAAAAGTTATTTTGGAATCGGGACTTAATAATACTTCGTGAAATTTCGTGCGTACTCTTATCATTAGCAGTTCATCGGTGGGATCAATTTTCTCCATACCTCTCTCCAATCTGCCTCGAATCTCTTGAAAGTAACCAACAAATTTAACTGCATCTTCGTATTCCATTGTGCTTTTTACTGGATGTCCACGTTCATTAATAATAACTATGTCGCGTATATTTTTCTTTTGTTGAATCTGTCTGAATGCTTCTTCCACATAACGAAGAGTTCGACGTGGCTGTAAAAAAGTATACGAATTTTGAAAATATTTTTACAATTGAATTTCAAATGAAAATATTGAATTAAGTAAATTACTTTTTCTGGAGGGCTCTGGAACATGTTTTTACTAAAAAGTCGGTTATTTTATGTCATTCGATCTACTTTTGAAATCGCCATGGAAAGTTTCTATAGCAACGGTTGTTAGATGGGTTTATGGGTCAAACATAAAATCGGTGTTACTACAGACCTACCTTTTTATTTCAATTTTAAAATTATTAAGCCAGATGTGGATAGGTAGATATTTTAATTTTAATTATTTAAAAAAGTTTATTCGTGCAAGGGAACCCCATTTATATTCGATTACTCAACAGCACAATTTGTAGTATTTTCGCCATATCGACATTTGGTCACACAGCTTTATCGAACAAACAAACTTTATATTTTTTGCAAAATTGTTAAGCTAAATTTGTAGTCGTTATGGTAAGTTAAAAATAATTCATAGAAAATGTGATTATGATAAGTTTAATCAACAGTCGCAAGAAGTCGAAGAAACGTTGAAACGAATTCAAAGCCACAAAGGCGTCGTTGGCACAATTGTCGTCAATAATGAAGGTGGGTTATGACTGCAAATGCAATTCTATGTTGACTATTTTTAATACAGCAGAGTTGGCTTATTAGGTATTCCAGTGAAGTCAACACTAGACAATACGACGACCGTACAATATGCTGGATTGATGAGTCAGCTGGCAGATAAGGCTCGCAGTGTGGTGCGTGATCTGGATCCATCTAACGATATGACATTCCTACGAGTCCGTTCCAAGAAGCACGAAATTATGGTCGCTCCCGACAAGGACTTTATTCTTATTGTTATTCAAAATCCAACAGATTAAATCCATACTCTTAATGAAGGCTTTATGAAGTGAAGTGATTTTCGTATCCCTTTAATGTATTTATTGTACGATGTATGGGAGGACAATTTTAACTTAACAAGTAAATAATTTACAAAAGGCATTTAAGGTGTAAACAAATTGTTTCGGGTATTCAAAGGGAAGAAGAGGCATTACCAGCTGTCCTATAAAAAATGTTGATAGTTACGATATTGCGTTTTGAGCACAGATCGTAAGTTTGACCTAAGCTGGCATTATATGATGTCATGAAAGCAATGGGCAATACGATTTCAGTATTTTTATACTAAACATATTATATTACGCCCTTTACGGTCTCAATGTGCTGTATCGTATTATTTATATTTTTTAGTGTACATTTTTTTATATCAAAATTTGTTGTAATTTTGCATTTTTTTTCTATACGATTCATTGTGTCTTTAAGAACAAATAATTTGTTTTATTATTTATTTTTATTGCTGAAAATATCGATACACAATATCGTAAAATGTAACCAATGCCAGAGAGACAATTGGTATATTTTAGTAAATTTGTCTTCATTAAAAAATATATTTTGGAATCTAGCTTGCGGTCACGCTGAGTTCCTCAGTGAGTCTGTCGACAAGTCGTGCGTGTGGTGGTTAGTGTGGTGAAAACTTATAAGTTTTTTAACAAATGCATTTAAAAAATCGTTAAAAGAATATAAAATATCACAATAAGTGATCCAAATTAATTCGAATAAAACGCTCACACAGTGTACGCGTGTGCAACAGTAAAGAAAACTACGAAATTTAACAAAGGTAATTGTGAAATTGGGCGTGCAGAGTAAAGAAAATGGCGTAATCACGCACTCAAACCAACAAAAAAAAAAGAAAAAAAACGGCTACGCAAACGGAATCTCTACGCTCGCTCCCCAATCAGCCAGTCAGCTTTTAAATGGTCGCTGTCGTTCTTTCAATATTTGATTAAATGGAAAAGCAAAAAATAAAAACCAGAAATACGTATATGTATGTAAAATTATTGGTGTGAATGTGAAAAGTGCTTTTAAAGCAGCAGCAAAGCAGCGTAAGCGTTTTTCAACGCAACGTTTTTTTGTGTGCAGCCATATTTGTTCCGTGAAAAATGAAAATGATATGTACACACAAACATATGTACATATGGATGAATGTACATACTTATGGCATGTGATACATGTCTACATACGGACGTACATATATACATCCATACATATGTACGTATAAAGAATTAACTTCGTATCGGATCGTTGTCGTCGTCCCGTTGTTGTTCGCAAATCCAAGCAATTTTGAACGATTCATTCGTACAAAAGGCAACGTCGTCGATACTTTGTGTATTATGTACAAATATTCGTTCGTACATAAAGACTTGTACATACATACATACGTACTTTCAATATCGACGATGGCATCACACAAGAGCGCACACGCATACACACATACATCGAAATGTACATATACAAGCAAACCTCATGCACGCACGTTCGCACGTACTACGTAGAGACAATATGTCTGTATGGATGTGTGTGAGTGTGTGTGTGTAAATACGTATGTCTCGTCAGCGGCTGGCACATAACAGAGAGTTGAACACATAAGGGCTGGCTCAATTTATAAATAAGAAGCGAAGCATGTGCGCTTGCTGCGCAGTAACTGCGCTGTCGCTGCTGCTGCTGCGTTTGCTGGCTGCATTGCAGCGCAAGGGATTTTATTACGTACAGCAGCAGCTCCTTCCTCCTCCTATTCGTATGTTGGGTTCGTTTATATTTTTGGATATTTACATGCATACATACATATACGTATATTAATACTTGTACATGCGTATGTATGTGCGCATCTAGGAGAGCTGCTATTAAAATGCAATGCTTATGTGATGCAGCATAACGTAAATCGCGACGCCATACAAAACAACGTAACGCTTAACGGTTCAATCCCCACCCGCAACGCAACGCGTATTCTCCATGTATTTTTTTCGACGTACACAGCCACACCACAGCAACACACACACACTTATACGCGTGCACGTATGGAAATGTGAGGTTTGCTCGGCAACAACAATGACAACAACAACAAAAATTCAAATTCTTACTGTGAACACAAATTGTTCAAAGTCTAAGCAATAATACAGAAAAATGTATGTGCTGTGGAAAGCTGTTTTGTGCTAGATTGAAATGTGATTGATTTGCTTGATTGACTGACTAATGTGATTCAATATTCATAATTATTGTGAATTGTGAATGTTGTGAAGCGAGTGAAACTTTAATAACAGAAGAATTTCTTGTGAATCACGTGGTGAACAAATAAATAAATAAATACACTTGCTGCGAGGAAAAACAGCAGTAAATAACCCAACAACAAAACTGTTTCCTCGAATCATTTGGTAGCGAGATAACATGACTCAAATGTGTGATTTGGTTTCACTTAGTCAGCGGTGTTAAAAGCAGATTTGAAAACGGCTTGAACACTGCAATATGTTGCCAATTGGCATGAATCAATGAAACGCTTGCACAGTGGGACAATGCAAAAACTACCGCTCTCAAAAGATGTCCTCTAACAGTGTGACCGTTGCTTGACACTTAAAAAATAACAACAGACTGAATTAAGTAAAAAATAAAAATATACCTTTTTATAACATTTAACCCATTCTTAACAATACACTTTTTGAATATATAATATACTATTCAACCAATTTTAACATAGCATCGAAATCAAGGAGTAGCTTATATCAATTGGTAAATATCAACTTGGGACTGTTTCTCAGATAATAAGCTGTCTTATGTAAAAAGAAAAAGCAAACATACGTTAAAAAGTATTTAGAATAGTATTTCAGATATACCATCTGCCTCAAATATACGAAATTCTTAAAAATAAGAGTATACATGTCTTTTTTAACTGATCTTGGCATAATCAAAATTATTTTCTTCCGACGATTCTTAATAAATTATTAAATAACAAAAATATGTAATACCCAATATTACTTGGCATAAAGTACAATAATAAAACGGACTATTTCGGGAAATGCCAGCTAACAACTGGTATTTTGTCAGTATCTTATCGGGCGACGAATGGCATCAGTTTCAGCTGTGTAGTTAATTGCGATGCACATGCTCGACAAATTGGAAAAATATCAAATCAGTTATTGTGTGGCGTCCCATAGTCATCATATAGTAGTAGAGTATGACATGCTATGCGAATTGCGCACTGCATTTCGATTTTTATCACAGCGTGAACTATTCACGTAGTTTACTTACATTGTTGCCTGCCTCTTTTCTCATTGCTTTGTTTTGTTCTGTTCTGTTGAAGCTTGAACTTTCGACCTTCTGACCGTCGTCAGCTGGCAAATCTTTTGTCACCACTGCGCACAGTGGTTGTCATTTGAAAAGAAAGTCGTACGTTGTTTTGTTGAATTGAAGAAAAAAGTTTTAAGCGAGGTTTCGCTGTTTTAAAACTATTTTTAAGATTTCTAACTAAAATTCTGGTGGTAATCATGAAACTGTAAAAACCAAATTATAAATTGAAGATTATTTATTGTTTTTACATTTTAATTTACTACTCAAAAAATGGAAAATAAAGTTTTTTTATATAAATTTCGAAAATACTCAAAAGTTTTCGATTTTATGTAGTAATATTATCATTGTAATTTGTACCTTAATTAAAATTTTGAGTTAAAATAAGATTTAGCTAAAGAGCAAATATGTAACATTCGGTTTTTACTAAAAGAGGTTGTAATTATAATATATTTTAATATCTAGGCTTTCAATTAGAGTTTATCTAAAACATTTTTTGGAGATAAGGAATTTGATTATATTGATTATTTACCTTATCACCATCCCACAATGTTGCAACCCTGTTTCTATGTAATTGAATTATTTGGCTTCGGTTGCAGTCGAAATTGCGTCTGTTTGTAGTAGTTGGCTTATCGTTTAATTAATTTTGAGTTTGTGGTTTAGAGCTTTAAAGCTTTCCCTTGATGGAGCCTCTGCTCTATTGCACAATTGCTGCAAGAATTATTTCTGCTTAAATTGTCTTGATTTTTAGGGTCTGCTGCAGGCAGCAACAGCAGCTGCTGCTGTTGTTACCGCAGCGTGTTGCACTCGGGTTCGATCAAAATTGACCGACGTGCGACCGACTTTAATGTTGCTGTTGCTGCTGCTGCCATCGCTATCGTGGCAGCAACAAAAACGCACAACAACCCCAATAAGACACACATACATACTTATTATATACATTCGCGCTCTGTCAAATATAAGCTCACACACACACACACATACATACAGATACAGAGTGGCCGACCAGCATCAACAGCAGCTTTCTTCCCTTACTCTAGTTTACAGAAAGCAAACTGGTTTTCATCCCCGTCGTGTGCAGACTTTAGTTTTCATTTTATGATTACACACTGGGCTCTGACGATGTTTTTTTTGGGGGAAATGGTGGCAGTGTGAAGCCCCAGCAGTATTTGTTGGCAACCGAAATGCCTATTTCCCTCTCTCTTGCATTTTAGCCAGCACATCTTAAAATGGAGTAAAATAAATACAAAATACAAAAAGTAAAGTAAAGTAATCGCATTTATTAGCTAATTGGTGAGAGTGAAAAATATGCAGATTATTGTTGGAGCATGTGCGTGCTTTTTGCGTTTGCTTTTGTGTTGGGCTCGTGTCTATCATCGCAGCGTTGTCAGATGATAAAGCTCGCCATATACACGTACTACAAAAACATTGGCCTACGTGTATACATATATACACATATATAAGTATGTGTGTGTATTGTGCGGTGTGGCGTTATCGCCAAAGCAAACCAAATAACAACAATAAAATAGCAACGTTCAAATAGCACAAATTATTTTTGGCTTCGAACACAACATGTTGTAAACACGCAACAAAAGTTTTTATTTTAAAACATACATATGTGTACCAGGGCTGCAAGTCATTGAAGTTCCAGTTGATTTACAGTTATTTATGAAGCTCAAGAAATGTAATGTTATCTCTTGTTGCCAGGGCTGCAAAACTGTTTGAACAAAAAAAAAAACAGCTGCATCAGCCACAATAACAATCTACATATAAATAATAAATATAATCAGTTTTCATTTTGAATAAATTTAAATTCCATATTTAGAATTTATATTTGTGGCTTATGGAGAGACTTCATTTTATATTTTGCTTTTTTTTTGGAGTGCCAGTTTAGTTTGTTGGGCTGCCAACCGGTTTTCGTCCCTGGTGTTGTTGCATTCACACGCTAGAGAGACACGACACACTCGGAACATGTTTCATGTGGCAGCTGTGTGAAGCAGCGTTAATATTCAGGATTTTGTATGTTTTTTTTGGGTTCCAGCACCTGCCGGAACATTGAGCAAGTTACCTGCTTTAAGGCTAAAGATTCAGATATTCCAAACATACTTTCGTGTGGCTTAAATCTTTATTCGCTCTGCTGGGATGAACTTTGACCCAACCACTTGTTTCATCAATGCAAAAATACAGATATGCCAGTAAGTGCAAGCGAGACAGCCATATCATCGCACATACACAATGAAACGGCTGCAAAGTGAAATTCGCAAAACCAACAATACAACAAAAAAAACTGCCCAAATTTCCAAAAATGCAACTGCACTTGTACATGTGTATGTGCGTATTTTTGTCTGACTGTGCGTGCGTGTGTGTGTGTGCTCTCATTTTGAAAGAAACAACGACAAAAGACACCGACCGACAAAGATGCGGCGAACGTTGGCAGCGAAAGAGAGCGACAGACCTTTTATTTACTTTTTGGCATAGGGAATGCGGGGATCTGAAATCTGAGTACGCTGAACATCTGTTCCGAAATGTTTCGAGCACAAAGAAGATTTCACCAAGAAATTATTTTAATACATGTTTAAGCGCACACAATCACACTCATGTGCAGCTCTCAAGTACCAAGGCGCACACACATACAGAATGCATATGTATTGTGCATTTTGGGTGCATTTTATATAAGTGCCGCAAAGCAACTCTGTTGTGTGTCTGTGTGTGAGCTGTATGAAAAACACAATGCAAAGTGTGAAACAAGACTCTTTTTCACATACGTACCTGCTTTATTTTATTCCAGGTAAATCGACGTCGACGACAACTGAATACCTAAAAACAAGCAGCAGCAGCAACAACCAGAGGCAACATCGAAGCAGCAGCGGCACGCAGAATAAAGAAACAAGGAAACATTTGCACAGCAACCCAAGCAACGACAACAACAACAACAACGGGCGGCAGCAGCAGCAAGCAGAGCTCCGACAAGAAAAACCACTTCAACAAAAGAGGATAACATATTGAAAAAGAGCTCTGGCAGCACTCGCTGCTCGCACATACACGCAGGCTCACCAACACTATCGCAAAACGCGAAACATACACACGTATATGTACGTGGGAAAGTAAACCGACATCTTTTTTACGACATCATCATCGCCTCCAAGTCGAGAGTCGTCGTATAGTTTTGCAATCACGCAAAGCCAACAAGAGAGAGCAAGCAAAACGAGAGAGAGCTTAAGCTTAGTTTTGGAACAGGCAAGGGCCAGGGCCCTTCGATAACACACATACACACACACGCAAGCGAAAACGCACGCTCTCTCCACACACACAGGCAAAAGCAAGCTTACGCCCACGGAGAGCGCAGGCGAAACGATCAACAAAGAGAGCTCACGCAAAAACACGTGAGAAGAGAGCAAAAGAGAGAGAGAGAGAGAGTCAGTCTGGTTGCTGGATTCGGTGTTGTTTCCTAACACGCACAGCGCATTTGGAAATCACAGCACGGCAGTGACGAGCCGAGTCTATCGGGCAGCAGCAGCAGTCGTGAAAGTGCGTCGACAACGTCGCAGTGTGTGCGTGAGCAGAGTCAGCAGCACCTCCCTGCATTGCATTTACGAAACCCAGTGTTGCCACATCGCTGCATAATCCCACACCATATGAAAGCAATATAGCTTGAAAGTGCAAATCGACAAATATAATAACTACACAACACTAAAACAAAAAAGAACTTGACGAAACTCGCAATCAACAACCAGGAAACAAAAACACTCCAGACTCCAAATGAAAACGCTTGTGCTGAGTCCAGACGATCTGCAGAACTTTAACAAGTTCATCTACGATCCTAAATCGGCCGCCCAGCTGGCTGCCAGCGCCGGAGCAATTGCAGCAGCCGCCGCCCATGGTGGACACGGTCATGGTCAGGCAGGTGTGCAGCTGGTGGCAGGTGGCGCCGCTGTGCCCGTTCCCACGGTGAGCACATCGGCAGGCGTTGGTGTCGCCTCCGGTGTGGGTGCTAGTGCTGCTGCCAACAAGCAGTTGATGGCGTTGCACTACTATCTGAATCATCAGGGCAACAGCTATATGGCCCAGCAGCCCGGTGGCAACAGTGTGGCACAACAGCAGCAGCAGCAGCAGCAACAACAGTTGCTGGCACAGTCGCAGACACAGCTGAAGCAACTGCAGCTGAAGCAGCCGACAATACATCAGCATCAGCAGCACATTAGCTACCATCATCATCATCCCTACTATCAGCAGCAGGCGACGCCGACGCACAACAGTCACACACACTCACACAGTCACACACTCGCGCACACACAACACACACACAGTCACAGCAGCCATCCAGCAGCGACACATCATGGCCAACAACACAAGGTGCAGTTGCAATCGAATCACCAGCAGCAGCAACAGAATCAACTGCCAGTGCATGCGCTGAATCAGAACTCCAATTTCTCGGCAGCCAGCTCCAGCACGGGAGGCACTGCATCCTCCAGCCATGCGCCCACACAACAATCGAATGGCTCCAGCGTTTCACCCACCATCATCAGTCATCAGCCACGCTCTGTTGCTGCTGCCGTTGCTGCCGCCGCTGGCAGCAATAGCAACAACATTGCTGCGGCAGCGAATGCATTGCTGCGTGCCACAGCCACGGTGGCAACCGGTGGCGTAGCAGCTGCAACATCAGTGTCTGCATTGGCGTCGTCATCATCGTCCTCGTCATCGTCATCCTCGTCGTCGTCCGCCTCATCAACGTCCGCAACAACGTCGTCGTCGGGATCTGCGGCTGCCAATTGTGCCAAGAAACTGAAAACGGAACCGTTGCTCTCCCAATACAATCAAACCGAGCGCCTCAATTTTGCCAACACGTACATTGTGTGGAGCGAGGAGCATTGGCGTCGTGTCGTCTTCCACGATGAGCGACGCTTCAATCTCGATGGTCCCGATGGTTTCTCCTACTATTATCACGATCTGCGCAACTACGAGCGCAAATTGTCGCAACGGCCGCGCGGCAACTCTGTCTACATCTACCTGATGATCTGTGTGGGCGGACCCATCCATCTGGAGGTGTCGTCAGCCAAACAACGTCCCGAATCCTGCATTGAGGCCATCATGCGTGAGCGTCCCAATATCGTTAGCAAACTGGGCGGCAACACAGACTTTGTGCTGCAGGATCACAATTGGATGTCGCACGCTCTGCCCACCGCCCAGGAGCTGCTGAATGCCGAGGGACTGAAAACCCAGAAGTGGCCAACAA
This sequence comes from Drosophila kepulauana, assembly GCA_023558455.1. Classification (NCBI taxonomy): domain Eukaryota; kingdom Metazoa; phylum Arthropoda; class Insecta; order Diptera; family Drosophilidae; genus Drosophila; species Drosophila kepulauana. The sequence continues at coordinate 2,413,474 of CM042369.1, forward strand.
TCGCCCATGACCTGAACATTATGGAGAACATTTGGGGTTGGCTCATTCGTGAGGTGTTCGATGGCGGACGCAAGTTTTCGCGGAAAGACGATTTGATATTTCGCATCAAGGAGGCGTGGTCACGACTGCCCCACGATCTGATCACGAACCTGTACAGCACACTTCCCGAGCGAATCACCGAGCTGTATTACACTCAAGGCGTCTACACGAATTGTTGACAAACGACACGGCATCGAGCTGGAGTTGAGGATTGCGATCAGGCGGAGAACAGCAAGGAGGGAAGACGACGGCAACAGTTTCGGCAGCTGCTGCTCCACACACGCATCGCATTTTAGGCTGAGCACCCCAGACTATATAGCACTAGGATGAGCATCAGATCAGAATCGGAGTGGATGGAGAATCGGGAACCGTTTTTTTTTTTTTTTATTGTATCCTACATTTAACTTGACATTTTTTTGTGTATAGCCATAAGATGTGCATGTGTGTGTGCGAACACAATCTGAAAGTGAATCTATATTTCTGTAGCTGCTGCATTCGAGAGACTCTGTTTAGTTTATGTACTAATTGGAAAACATAAATGATGCGCAATTCCCTGAACGCCGCCGCCGCCACGTGTGGCAACGCTGGCAAACGATGGACGCCAGTGCTGCCCATTCAGCTTTTGTAATTAGTGTTACCTATACATAGAAATACCCTCCTTCCCCCACTTACCAACCCCATTTTCACTTATATGTATAAGCTTTACTTTTAGTTGTCATTTTAAAATAACATCCCCAATTCCCAAATTCCTATTCTTATCCCTCACCTCCCCCACCCCAACCACCAGAAAATTAGTTACAACAATTATATTATTTGAAACTTAACTCATTTTGTTGATTGTTTTTAGTTATGCAAAATCGAAAGAAAAGAAAAGAAGAGAGAGAAAGAGCGCGAGAGAAGTGCGAACAAAATTAATGCAAAGCGAGAAAAATAGATATATATATATATAAAAGGAAAACATTGTAACTAAAGTATTATTTTAAGGCATAGTTTTTTGTTGTAGCAAAATGCATACATGAAACGAAACAAAAACAATACAAACAAGAGAGAAAAAACAATACAAACACAAGAAACTAAAATCCTATCATGTAAAATTTGTTTACGAACAGAAATTATATTTAAACTAATTATCAATGTAATTAATACATACATATTAAACAATTGAACGAAACAAGCAAAGAAGAAAGGAGGTGATCAATATATAGAATGAGCGAAGATGCAGCGATAGACGCAGAGCCGAGAGATCGCGATCAACAGGAGAAAGCGAGAGCAAAAAATTAGTGTTAATTTTAAGATAACAAAAAAAAAAACAAATCAACTAATTGGTAACTCCGAAGAGAAATAAAAACGAACACAAAGAAACACAACCAAGAACTTGTGAACATAGAAATCATGCTGAATACATTAACTACTAATTCATTAGTTTTCAACCGTCGATCAACGGAGAGCGAACGGAACCAGTTCCGATTCCGGTTGCGGTTCCGATAGGTTATCCTGCTCCCTGCCATTTTAATAACCAACCACTATGATGAAATATGAAAGCAATCCGACTCGAGAACTCGAACAAGTTTCCTAGTGATGAATAACCGATTCGAATCGGTTAATACAATTGGATTGATTGTGTGTGGTGTTTGCCTATACATAGACATACATATACATATATACATAACATACATACCTACAAACTTAGCATACGACGAACTGAACAAACAAATTTGCAGGCGACTAATTTATATACAAAACAAAACAAAACAAAACAGAACTCAATGAGAATTAAACATAAATAAACTAGAATGAAAAACTATGCGAAAGTAACGGTATCCTTGAAAGCAAAACAACAAAAATAAAAAGCAAACTCAATTTGTGTAATTCAGCAAATGATGTGATTTTCCTTTTGTTTCGCTTTTTGCAATGAACTCAGAAATGTCAAAACAAAACAAAACAAGAATAAAGTAATAATAAAAATGAAATCAACAATCTTTATACATACACCTAATACATATACAAGAAGGAATTATTATTATTAATAAATAAATAATGAAATGCAATTACCAATAAAAACTACCAGCAAATACGTAAAAAATAATATAAATTCTAAAGCATTTTTAATTGCTCAAGAGAAAACATGGAGGTATATTTATAAATACTGGGAAATTTCCACAAGGGAAATAATTGCAAATGATTTTCAATAGCGTAAAAGCAAATATTTATTTCAAGAAACGAGTTTTGGGAAACTAATTCAAAATACGCAAAAGTTAACTAAAAATAATTTTAATTGGAATTTTAGGAGTACTAGGAAATTAAATTGCTGCTTGGCAAAACTGGGAAAAAAACTTGGGGAAATTACTTGTTGATATAGCAGGGAAATTTCAGATATTCAAATAGCGTTTCAAATATTTATTGCAATAACGTGCGCTACAAAATGTCATTTAAAAATTCGTATATATAATATATGTACATATATTTAATAATATATGCGTATGTAAATATATAGTATAGTGTATATTTAGATATTCCTTAGACGGATCTATTGGCACGGCTAAAAATCGTGTATGGATTGTATAATGTATAATACTAGGCACTTGAAGAGTACGTTCCATTAAAAAGTCAACCTCTGAATTGTGCACATCGTTGCATCGGCTAGTGAATGCTCTACATAACTAGGATAGCATAGTTTATATTATGGTTAGTTTTGTGCGTTTGATGTGAATACTGTTACTGTTTTGCCTTTGCTAAACTTTGGCAGGAATTACGCTGTGCACACAGGCAGGACTGCAAAAGGGCATGTCCTGCTTGACACAGAAGCGACCGCCAATCAAAGATTTGGCACAACCGACGCCAGCACAAACGAAACACTGGCCATGCCAGTGAATGTCGCCCCAGGCGACACCTTGATCTGCCGGCCCAATGGGCAGCTGACACCGCTTGCAGGTGCCGGCATAGAACTTGTCGTAGCACTGCAGGCACAACGGCATGTTGGACTTCTCGTCGGGAATGTATTGCTGGCCAGCCAATGGCTCATCGCACTGCAGACAGCAGAAGTGCTTGATGTGATAGGTGGCACCCTCGGCTGCTGTGTATTCCTTGGTAAAGATAAGTTCATCGCAGGCCTTGCAGCGCGGTATCTTCAGCTTGATGGCCAGATCGCGACCACAGTAGACTTGGCCATGATGGAAGAAGTAGACGAGATCAGCAAGAAGTTCGCGGCAAGTGTGGCACTTGAAGCAGCCCGGATGCCAGGCAATCTCTTTGCCTGCACGTTCCGCTTTCACAGCCACCTCGCCCAGATTTATGGGCTGCGAGCAGTCGCGACAATTGATGCTGGGCACAGCGGAATCTGTAAAGGAAATATGGTTTGTTAAAATCAGGAAATACTGTGAATAACATGGACTTACCTCTTGATAAAGGCGAGTTCTCGCCCAGTTGCAGCTGCTGGAACTGCTCTGGCATGCCGGCACAGCTGGGATACATGTTCATGTGTTCAATGCCTGGTATGCTGGTGAATTTACCCAAACTGGCATTCAAGTCCTCGCCAGTATGTCCCGGCGTTGATGGTTTCGAGCTGAAGCCCGAGTCATTGCTGGCCGAGTTGCTCAAGCCTTCTTTGCCATAGGCAATGTCGCCACCAGCTGTTCCGGCGTTGGCCATGTCAGCAAACAGCTTGTCAATGTCGTCGAGCAATTGCTCATCGTTCAGCAGCCAATCGTGCATCTGTTTCAACGGTTCCAGTAGCTGACACTGTTCATGCCGTATGCCTTTGTCCTGAAGCGTCTGGAATAAGCGATCATAGTACGGCGCATTGGCCAACGACGAGTGCAACATATGCTTGTCCACTCCCAGTTGTTGCAGTTGTGCTTTCCTCGCTGGAGCCAAACCCTGTAGCTGTTGCAAGTTACTCGTGGCCAGGGGCTGGGTGGCAATAACAACCGAGTTGGCTGGTCGTCCAGCGCGCACATCCTGCAGCGCTTGCTTTAGTGGCTCTGCCTGCACAATCTGCGCAAAGATCGGATCACGCTCGTAATCAATGTGCGCGGGCAGCCCACAATCGTAGAGAATGGTGGAGACGCCGCCAAACTTCACGCGTCGCATGGGTGTATCCTGTCGCATCTGGGCGCTGAAGCGTGCCTGCACCGGATTCTTGAGCGGCAGAGGCGAGTGGAACGGTGTCGCTAGCGACGATTTAAGTGGCGTGGTGGCCAAAGCGGGCGGTGGACAAACCGTATTGATCTCGGCCTTGAACTGCGGATTGCTTGCATACTCCTTGCGAAACTCCGCCATTGGACCCAAGCGAGGATCACGTGAAATGTTCAGATTACGCTCCTGCAAATAAAAATGAGTTAGAAGTACGTTGATTTGGTAGAATGTTCATACTCACCTTAAGCATGCCAAGCAACTTATCATAAACAACGCCATGTGTCACCAGACTCTGCAACGCAGGACGACTGATGCCCAGCAGCTTCTCCTTAGTCTGCGCCCGGAGCGCAGGCAACGCATCAAACTGTGCCGTGGACTCACTCAAAGGCTCTGAGAAGGCAACCAGCAGCTTGGGCTGCGATGCCTGTGTGGTTGGTTGAGAAAGTGCCTGCGCAAGCTTGGGATTGGCGAGCAGCTCGTTCAACGTGGCATCCGCAACTGGCGGTAGGCCAAGTGAGTGCAACAGCATGGCAACTGCAGCTGGTGAGGATTGTGGGGGCACCACATGCTCCACATGGCCATGCGCAAGGCGTCCCACACGCACCACGATGCCCTGACCGACGCATTGATCGCGTAGCTTTTGCACATATTGTTGCAGCTGCTGGGCTTCAGTTTCGGTGAGATTATCGCAGAGCGCTGCATCCAGATCGTGGGGTGGCACTTGAAACTCCAACTGTTGCTTGCGCTTGTGGGCGGCATCGCTACCTGCCACAGGGATTTGGGCAGCGCCCAACGTTTCCATGTAATCCGTAACGACATCGGGTGACGCATTCGGAGGCACCCATTCCACTTGCACCGGTTGACTGGCCAAGGCCTTGATTTTAATGACTGTGACAGAGTGTTAGAGTGAGAGAGCGAGCTATGAGAGATATGTTGTTATCGCACTTACATGCTGGCTTAGCACGTATCTGGCCCAAGATTTCGAATTGCGCCCAGCCGGTGGCGTCATCATCGGTACACAAATGCTGATCCTTGCGGCACATACAATTTCGGCACACCTTGCGCCAAAAGTGCAGATCGAGACCTGGACACTTGTCCTGGCATTCACCACACGGTGCCCCCGCCCCTGATTCGTGTCCAAGCTTCGAGCGTTTCAACATTTCGCGTCTGCTTTCCAATTTGGACAACCATTCAGGTGCCGTAGGCGTCTCGACACAGGAGTTGGCGTTGCCATTGCTGCTGCTTGCGATTTTCGACATCTTGGTCAAGTTTACTAATGAGTCATATCTTGGAAGCGGTACATTAAATTCAATTATTTTGTGAATTTCACAAAAAACTTAAGCTGGTTTCTTTTCGCGAACACAATAGAGGCACTAAAATATTTATCGACTCGATTTATCGATACGAACACAATCCAATCAGCAGTGTGACCTGCGGCCTTTATAAATTTAGTTATAACCGAAAAAATATTTGCCTGCACTGGTTACACTTTATCAAGAATGGCGCAATTTTTTAAAAGATCAGAAGCAATTCCATGAATAACTTTTCATATTTTTATAGTTTACAAGTAGTTCAGTTTTCTTTTCAATAAAAATATTGTAAAAATGTCTTGCACATCTTATTCAGTGTTCAGTGCACTTCGTTAAGTTTCTAGCCCTTAGCATAGACTTAAACCACAACCTTTGGGGCAATCAGCTGTTTTTCGAATTCGCAATTCAATTGCAGCTCTATGCAATCCATTTGTTTTTCGCGAATTTGCAACCCTGGCTAACAACCAAAACTAAATTGCCAGCCATTGCATAAAAAAAACATATACCGTGCAGAAGAAAACGTATAATAGAAAAAATAAAACACAACAAATACGCATAAGTGAAGTGAAATAATTTTCGTAAAATAGTACAAATTAAAGGAATCGAAACGGCAGCAAGCACAACTGCTGCAATTTTGCAAAAGACAAGAAGGAAAATGCAATAAAACGTATGTAGGTGGAAACAAAATGCGTCCCATTGAAAAGTGAAAGTGCAGCAGGACAGACGACAACCACAACGACGACGACGGACTGATAGAAGAGTTGCTGCAACCCGCGGGTGAAATCAGACCAATAAACTGTGCAAAAGCGAAAGAAATTGTTTGCGAATGTCCAACAAATGAAAACGCTATAAAGTTTGTATTTTTTTTTCTTCTTTTTTTTTACCGGTATTATTGTTGTCGTAGCTTTGGGCAGCCAAATTGACTTTGAAATTCGCACGGTGGTTGTTTTTGCTTTCTGTGTAAACTAGAGTTTGTGTGTGTGTTGGTAAAGGTTTGTGTGCGTGAGCTATATGTGTGTGTTTGCGTGAGAGTGAGTAAATGACGCGTGGGTTGTTGCTGGTATAGAGGGAGGGAGATAGGGAGAAGTAAGTGGAAGGTTGCTGCAATTGAATTTGAATTTGAATGCGTTCACAAAAAGTGATTAAACTGAGGAATGAGATGACGCGCCATTAGTACTGAGAAAACAGAGAGTACATACATATTTTCCAATTGGATATTTGCAGCTGCTGTGTGGATCACTGAATAGCAACTACCCATTAGCCAAATTAAACACTGTTTTGTTTGTGAGCAGCGAGCATGACTGAAAAATACGACGGCAACGGTGATTACTCCGCGTACAACGAGGATGACAGCAACGAGTACGGCGGAGGTGGAGGTGGAGGTAAAGCACGCAAAAGTGCTGGAAACGGGGGCGGAGGGGGGCCGCATAACGGCGATGCTGGCGCCCATGATCTTCATGGCGTCCCAGAAGGTGGCGCAAGTGTGCAGCTAAATGAGAAGGCCAACGAATACATACGCGACTGCATGGCCGAGAAGAATCGCATGGACCGCAAATTTCCCATAGCTGAGAAGCTCATGGAGGGTGGTAAGCAATCATAGAGTGTTAATTACTAAGTAATCACTATATATGCTTTAATAACTTTCAGAGATTGAAAAGGTGCAGACCACGGGACGCATTCCGTCGCGGGAGCAGAAGTATGCGGACATCTATCGCGAGAAGCCACTGCGCATTTCACAGCGTGTCCTGGTGCCCATCCGTGAGCATCCTAAGGTGAGTATGCAATCGTAGTCAGGGCTGCAAGTCTAGCAAATAGTAGACTGGAAATGGTTTAAAACTAAACTAAGATTTGGTACCCGAAACGGTTATTAGAACCCGATTTAAAAATATAGTTTTGAAATACTCTCTCAGCTTTGAAATATGAAGTCATTTAAATATTTTGAATATAAACACTATAAATAAGTTAATTGAATTAAATGAAAGCAAATATTCCAACATAGGCACAACAATAAAATTATAATTACTTTGCCATTTATTAACTTTCGAGAGAAAATTTGCTTTCCTTTAGTTTCAATTTAGTTATTAATAACAAATTTAATTGCATTGCTTCCTAATTCAGTTTAATTATATGAAATATGTTAATTATATCGAGGTTTACAGTCAATCAATCATTTATGCATTTTCCAATTGCAGTTTAACTTTGTGGGCAAGCTGCTCGGTCCCAAGGGCAACTCACTGCGCCGTCTGCAGGAGGAGACGCTGTGCAAGATGACGGTGCTGGGTCGCAACTCAATGCGCGATCGTGCCAAAGAGGAGGAGTTGCGCAGCTCCAAGGATCCCAAGTATGCGCATCTCAACAGCGACCTGCACGTGGAGATCTCCACAATTGCGCCGCCAGCCGAGGCTTATGCACGCATCGCTTATGCCATGGCCGAGCTGCGCAAGTATCTCATACCGGATAGCAACGATATCATACGCCAGGAGCAGCTGCGCGAACTCATGGATAGCACAAGTCTCAACGATAGCGACAGCAACTCGAAGAATTCGTATAAGAAAGTTTCGCACATGCAGAGCTCGAATGCTATTGGAAATTCCATGGGAGGAGGATCAACAAATTCAGGCGCTGCTGGCGCTGGAGTTGCCAAAAATATGGCTCATCATGGTTACAGGTAAGGTTGAATAAAAATATATCGCTTATTTTATGTATTATTAATATCATTGCATGAATGTGCTTAATAGAACTTAATTGAGTTAAATTATTGTAAATATTACTTAACTGTTGTTAATTAGTTTAATCAATACTTGCCTTATTAGTGATTTCATTGAATGCAATTGTTTCAATTATGTGAATAAGCTTAGAAAGAAATAGATTTTTGATTGTTTGTAAATACATACGTCAATTAAGGATTGTAATTGACTTGTTTAACATTCGCAGAGGTTCGCAGCAGTCGTCGTTTAGCAAAAATGTGTTGGCCCCCAAGCAAAAGGTCATGTCCATACTGGAGAAGGCTAGAACAGCGATGGATGAGACCTATGGGTAAGTTATAGCCTTCATAGTCTATTTACTGCCTACTAATTATAGCTCCGCTTGCAGTCGCGGCTATGAGGATGGTATTGCCTACGATCCGCATCAGTCCTACGATGCCTACAGCTATGCATCCCACGGCGTACACGGACATGGTCATGGTCCGCCCACGAGTATACTCGGTGGTGTTGGCAACGTAACTGGCGTAGGCGGCGGCGGAGTGCGAGGCGGGCATTATGAAACTGCGGATTACGAAACAGATTACTCGCGACGGGACTACTATCAGCATTCACCAGGATATACAGGTGGGAGTTGGCGGGCAATGAGACAAAAGGAAATGATTTTTACAGTTGGATTTGTTTTGTGGCTTTTTCTGCAGGTGGCGGCGGAGGAGGAGGCGGAGGCGGAGCGGCGCAATCGAATGCAAACAACGCAGCAGGCCTTAATTCAAATCACAATCGCAGCCATGTTAACAGGTGAAATAACGCCTGCAATGGAGGTGGTGCGAGGGGAGGCGCAACTAGTGCAACAAATCCTATACCAAAAACCCACAATCTGACCATCAACCGCAACTGCAACAGTAACAGCCACAATAGTAGCAGCAGCAGCAGCAACAGCTATTTAATGCCTAGATCTGTGACAAATGAATGCAGCACTAACAAGCACAACAACTTTGGCAATGGCAGCGGCTGCTCAAAGGTAACCAACATAGAATATTTGCAGGATGAGATAGAATTTGAATTGAATAGCTCTGAGATTAATTACGAGTATCTTTTGTCGCAGCAACATCAACAAGCTACACAACAACTACAACAACACCACTCACAACAATCGTTGGTCCAACAACAACAACAACAACAGTTACAGCAACAACACCCACAACAACAAAATTACCCACCGCACAACAGCAACAAAAACAACAACAACAACAACAATCATATTGCCAATGATGTGAGCATGACGAACTTTTCGATATCGCCGTACACACTGAACCAAAAGGATGCAACGAATGGCCACAAGAATGCCGTAGTTGCAAACATCAGTAGTAACAACAACAACAATAACAACACTCACATCTCAGGCTGTAAAAACAAGAACAGCAACAACAACCAAAACAACCAGAACAACACAAGAACTGCAACAGTGCCCAGTATGCTATTAGTAAGGTATTGAGCACTTATATTCAATTGGATGTTTACAACAATTCCCTGTCCAGTTCATCGTTCCTTGCACAAAACACCCAACAAAATAAGTCACGGCTTCTAGAAATGTAAATATATAGATGAATTTCCTGTATGATAAACCAGCTTGTTGCTTCGACTACTACATCATACTCCTCTTATACATATCCAATGCATATATAGCCTCAACATTATACAACATCACGGGAAACTATTTATTCGCATTCCAAAAGCCGTTGACTGCTAAGCAAACAAGAAATGAAAAAATATATATACGCACAACACTTGACAAGACATGATTACTCTAAATACAAATTGAATTCTTTTACAGCCCCTCTATTCCTTCGCTTCATACAATTTGTGAGATTCCGTTGTTGCCAGTGCAGTTTTTCTAAACCACAAATATCACAAAATCAGCCCAACAACAACAAGAACAACAACAACAACAGATACAATAAACAATAGTAACATATAACAACAACAAATCAAGAGACAACAATACAAACATCACAAATACTTTGTACACTAAGAGGGAAGATGATGAATATTTACAAACGACAACCTTAAGATATACATACTTAGATATATACTAAAAACAAAAAAACAAACATATACATTATATACATATATACATATATATATATATATATATATACACATATTTTTGAGTGCAAGGAAATCGTTGGATGATAGTGCAGCTACAAGTTGAAAATTTTACTTTGTGTTGGTCGCTGGACGCTGAGAGACGTTTGGACAATTTATGTCCGCTTTTTTAATCTATATTTACACAAAGAGCAAAAACATCTTTAAGATACAACTCGCACTCGTCTGCAAACGTGCGGGATTAATTGACAAATTAAATTAAACAATGATATAAACGTTAAATAATTAGATGGGCGCAGCTGAAAGTTGGCCTGGCATAAATAATATATATAACGACATGAGACATATTATTAAACGTAAAACCGTAATGATGAAACACAGCTCGATCTCCAGCATATGATTGAAAACATTTTCCATAAATTATTCAAATTTCATAATTGCTTAATTGCTCTTCTTCGTATTCGTAACTTAACTCCTTGTATACTGGCGATTGAGTGTGTTGAGTGCACTTGGTGTACTTACTTCTTTAAGTGTGTGAGTTTGTGTGTATGTATAACTAACGCGCGCAGTTGGAAAGGAAATCTATAAGATTTTGCTACTTAAACAAACTATATAATTGGGCACACTTAACATAAATTTAATATATAACTAAATATATACATAAATATATTATATACATACATACCAGAATATAATATTTACATAACAAATGAATAATGAATGAAAAGATATTTATAAATATACGAATTAAATACTCATAACTAATATATATATATATTTATATTATTCAGAAATTGTGAATTGAAGCCCATGATTATGTGGATAACGCTGCAAATGATTACTTTATTGAAACAATATGAAGAAACTATAATACTACGATATGATATGAATAAACAAAAATACTCATTGAATTTAAATAATAAGACACGCAGAGTCGAATAGCTCAAAACAAAACTTACTTTAAATTTGAACCGAATTTACTTTCATGAATTTACTTTTATTTTACTGAACATTTCCTAATAAGCGAAAATTATGCCAAACTTGAAATTTCTAAAGAATTTGAATTACTTACGTTTGTGCCAAATGAACTATAACTACTATAACTAATCTTCCAATTCCAATATTATGTGAACTCAGATGAGTCTAGAATTTCTAAATTTATTTTATTTATTCCCTTAAGTTTCAGAATCTTAATTTCGCATTTACTATCAGCTGAGCAGTTTTCAATATGAATACATCTACATATTACAACTTTAATCGATTGTTGGTAAAGTGCAAAGAACTTAATTACAAAACAGATAAATACAAATATCATGTCCAAAATGCAAATTGTTGCGACTAAAGCAAAGCGTAAGAATTAATTACTTATAATCATGTGAACGTTAAATTGTTGAAAACAATTAAAATCTAGTTTATAAAACAATATCAATAATGAACAAAAGAAACAAAACAAAAAAGAAACGACGATACATTCATTTAATTCAACTAATTATTGTTATTATTATTATTATACAAAGATTAAATAAACATAAACAGAATTAAAAGACAAACTTACTTAAAGGGCAATTCTCGAAAGCCCAAATTCAGAATTGAAATTTCAATATAAATTCAAATAAATAATACTTATTAAATGGATGGCAACTTATGTTTAAACAAACACATTTACAATACAAAATAATATTTAATAACTATAAATTTCCCGCCCTAAAAACAATAAAAGCAAATATAAAGACAAAAGCGAATGAATTAAATATTGAGATATTCTCATTAATTATTACATGTACAATTACATAATAAATATATTTAAAATGTATGCTAAAATCAAACTCATACGAAAACGTTTTTTTATTTAGAATTTCCGGGGGAATTTGGCATTTAGAATAAAAATCCTGCCTTATTTTCATAAAAACAAAAAAAATGTTTTAATTTCCCTCTTTGAATATATGATTCGTCGAATATTCAACCCTATTACAAATGCCATCTTCAAACCCTTACGTAGTTTTTAATCAATTTACAAATCTGTTGCGAGGGTTTCAATTGATATCTAGTCAGAGGGGGAGAGAGAGGGTTGAAATGCTTCTAAAATATTTTATTTATTTATGAAAGCCGTTCATTGCCAAGGGCAATAAATAACAACCCTGTTTGTACCCTTTGTTGTTCGTTCGAAGTGTGTCAAATGCTGCCTGCTATAGCAGGCACTTAGCTAAGACACACACCAAGGAGAAGTGAACATCAACTAAAATTTGGGTTATTAGTCAATATAAACACCATGGTTTTTTTTTGTAAATATTATTTATTTATTACGTATATTATTTTATATTGCTTCACAATAACTGACTAGAGTAAACAACTTACAACTATGTGTTTCAGTTGCTTGCATCTGCAAGCAGCTGCAACTTTTTGGTTTTACTCGCAATGAGATTGCAGTAAATTGACTAGATTGCTCCACTGGGGGTATAATACAGGGTGTCGCACTTAGGCGTGCAGCAGTCCATCACTTTGACCCACCAGCTTGCCCAGCAGTGTCTTATACAGCACTGACTCCGTGGAGACGCCTTCGCTCTGCAGGAACAACAATGTTTCGCGTGCGCACATCGCAAATCCCAGAGCCTCGGCCTCAGTGCGTCGACTCGCTGGCGGCGCAAAATTAGCAGCTACCTCGGCATCCAGATGCTCTTCTTCGTCGGCATCGAGATGGGCATTAACTTCTTCACGCTCATCCAAATCGTGCTCGAAGGAATCCAGCTCTGCCTGCAGTTCCATGATCTTTTGCAGCGCCTCGAGTAAAATGCTATTGGAATTGTTGGCTGCCAATGCTGGCGATTGCTCCAGCTCAGCTGGTGGAGTATCCGATCCTGAGCGATGACGCTTCTCGGGGACTGGCTCGTTGCCTTGATTGGGTTGCTGTTGCTGTGGCTGCTGCTGCTGTTCATCCGCTTGCTGAGCTCTACGCTGATCCGCACGCTTGCGTTTCATTATCAGTTTTCCGGACATGATGAGACTGCTTCGACTGCTGCTTTGAATATCCTTTTACGAAATGGTTTTTTGGTCCGCGGCACAACCTTCGTTCACCTGGCGATCACAACAAACTGAAACGTTGCATGCACCCCAGCTCAGTGCAGAACTGTTGCAGGCTGGCAGCGCGATCCTGAAAGCAACCCCAAAAAAAAAAGCAAGGAACAGGAAAAAGAGACAGGCGGGCATTAGGGGATGTGCCGTGCCAGAGCTGGAAATTAAAGGCGACCGAAAAAATTGTTGCAGCTGTTTGAATTTCGTTGGCCGCTCGCTCGCTGCCACGGCAGCTGAAGCGGGAAGGCAACAGGATACAGGCAGCAGGCAGAAGGCAGAAGGCAGCTAGCAGCAGACAGCAGGCAGGATATTGTGCTGCAATCGAAAGCAACCCCTGACAATCTGCTGCCGCTGCTGTCGTTGCTGCTGCTGCTGCTCTCTAACTGCAGCAGCGGCCTGCTATCTGCGTCCTTGCCTCACCTCATGTCCCTTTCCGCTTTCGTTGTCTCGTCGCTGTGGCTGTGGCAACAACTTCGACTTGCCTCACAACAGCATACCCTGCTTCCTGGGGCGCCACAAACAACGCAGCGCATTCGGTGCGCCGTTTATGCCCGAATCGTGCATTTGCAGCTGGCACGCTTCACAGACATCTCTTCGATATCTGTGGCGTTGCCCCTCGATAGTTCGCTTTGACCTGCCACTGCATTGATAAGTGCACACCTATATGTACACTGAAAACAATTTAGCACTGCATTCCATTTCTAAAAATTGTAGAGATTACCGAAGACTTAGTTTAACAAATGATTTATTTGTAGTTATTTCTTATTACTTTCATTAGTGGTTGCAATATTTTATTTGACTTTATTTAATTCTTTAGTTGGATCTTTAGTGGAACTGAAAATTTGCGGTTCCAGAATTTTCAAATTGTATGGGATTTTTATTTAAGAATGCGTATTTGCCTAATTGATTTAATTTTTATGATTTTTCTAAAGGCGAAAGGTATAATAAATAAATCTCAAAGATTGTCCAGCAATCACCAGTAATATAATTATTTATTTATTATGCTTAAAGATAGCACGATAACAGGAAAAGTTGTTCCTTTTCCTAAATGTTAAATTATGATACTTATAAGAAACTTTATTTAAAAATGTTATTTATTTATTAAATTCATAAAGTGTAAATAGAAATTAGCATTTCAAATTGAAATTTACAAGTCAAATAAACTTAATGTGAGTTTGGACATAGGAACTGATAAACTAAATTAAAATTCAGCAGCTATTTTAGTCTCTGCGATTTCCTCACTTATATTTAAATATTTAGATAACTGTCTCTTATATAAAGTTTATTAAAATTAACATACTTTTTCTGTCGAAGCATTCCTACAACAAATCAAGCTATCTGATTGAAAAACACATAACTTATAAAGAATTAGTTAAACTATTTTTAATAACAACAAATTAAAATGCAATGTGTTATGAAAATATATTATTTATTCAGCATTAGGAGAGCTTGACATTGAACTTGATGCTGATTATAATTATAAGAGCAATTCTGAGAAGCACACATAGTACCATATATAGAGCAACTAGTAGTGCAATCAGATTATTTTTTCTATGCCATCTACCTGTTGTTTGCTCAATGAGAGCACTTAAATATGTATTTTATATAGTATATGCATTAATTAATAATATTAAGTGATGCTTTCTGCTGCTCTGAATTCAGTTTGTGCACAGCTCGACTAATAAGTGCATGTCCGACTTGGAATGTAAGTAAGGCATTAGGAAATCAAACCAGGAATAGAATTGATAGCACGAGAATGACTTATAATATTTGTTATTGTTTTTCATAAAGAACTTCTTCAATCAAAATATTAATTCTATGTTAGTTTCTCAAAGAGATTCCTGAAGTGCAATAAAATGTACTCATAACTCGCTTTGTTTAAACGCCTCAACTAGGAGCAAAAAATTTACCGCTTTGCTAAAAGATGTTAGGCAAAGCAATATAGTTTTTATGGATGTTCTTTTGGTACTCAAAAACGAACTCAAAATGAACCGAATGTGGCCGTTAAGCAAGGAATGTATGCAGCTAACCAAATTTTAGGAAAGTCCGGTCGTTAAGCGAGGAATAGAAATACGGATGTTAAGTGAAATGCGTAAAGCACAGCAAGGTGTCTACTGATTGGTATAATAAACTAGTTTCCAATCTCTCTGTTGAGTGTTTAAAGAGTCACTCTCAACTTATAGAATTGTTTTTATTATCGTAAAGAACTAATTCTTTAAATCTGCCATTGACATCTCTTTCAGAGCGTATAATGTTGCAGCAATGGATTTATGTGTTTCTGCTGATGTTTGGTCATTCATTGAGTGCCAATATCAGAGTGTCCAGGGATGCTGCTCTCAATGAGTTCATCATACTGCACAACAATGACATGCATGCCAGGTTTGAGCAGACGAGCAGGAGTGGAGGAGTCTGTTCACGGTACGACACGAGTAAAGACAAATGTTTTGGAGGTATAGCGCGTGTTGCCCACGAGTAAGTTACAAAATATCCATGTTAATCTGTATAAAATACAATAATTTCTAAATCCCTCGCAGAGTGCGGAGACATCGCGAGGAGGCAAAGAATGGAGGAACTCCTGTGCTCTACTTAAATGCGGGGGATACTTACAGTGGCACCGCTTGGTTTACTCTCTTTAGGGAGAATATCACCAGCGCCTTTCTCAACAAGCTGCAGCCAGATGCCATGGCAAGTCCCTTTTGTGCTATTAATAATGTAGATGTGAGATTTATTATATTTCTTTTCAGTCCCTTGGCAACCATGAATTCGATGAGACTATTCAAAGTGTTGTTCCATTTCTCAATGCTTTGTCGTTCCCTGTGCTGGTCTCCAATATGGATATGACCAACGAATCCGAATTACTGGCCACCAACAAATTGAGCAATTCAACTGTGCTCAATGTGAATGGCGTCAAAGTAGGCATCATCGGTTACCTAACAAATCAGACAAAGGATGATGCACACATCAATGTGGAGTTCAAGGACGAAGTTGAGAGCATCAAGTGAGTGTAGCCAAGAATGTTTCAGAGATTACAAGTGTATGAATTATTGCAGTGCCGAGGCGACAAAACTGAAGAATCAGGGAGTCAATATTATTATTGCTCTGGGACACTCGGGTTACCAAAAGGATTTAGAAATTGCTAGAGATTGTCCAGAGGTTGATATTGTTATCGGTGGACATTCGCACACATTCCTCGACTCGAGCAAACCCGTTGCCGATATTGCAGACACCAATCCCGAGGCTGTTCGTGGTCCTTATCCCACCACGGTGACGCAGTCAAGTGGCAAGAAAGTGCCTGTGGTGCAGGCTTATGCCTACACTAAGTACTTGGGAAAACTGAAAGTGCAGGTGAGCTAAAGAGCTGAATATATCACAAATGAAAATCAGCAAAATCATTAACAAACATTAGGGTTTTCTTCAGCATACCTACATAAATCGCTTATTCTTAAACGTAAATTTGTTTGTTTATGAAATGTTATCGCAGTTTGCTTTAAACCGAAGGTACGAGAAATTTCTAGGATTGTTTTAGTGATACTAGAGTTACAGATTTCTTAGACACTCAACAGGTATACTCACAGATGTGAGCTAGATATTTTCCTCCTTGCAAAGCATACCATAAACATAACTTCTAAAAACAGAATAACTATTTTTCATAGAACTAGACGGATGACAGGATATATCAGTTTAACATATAATAGGATATTTTATATTGCATCTTGTATGTTAGTTTCAAATTAAAACCTTATTTTTAGACCAACTCTCTGAAGATCAATGTAATTCTTATATATTGTGAATTAATGCTTTCCTTCCATAGTTCGATGGCGATGGAAATCTGGTTTCTTTTGATGGCTCTCCAATATTACTGAATGCTTCGATTGCTCAGGAACAGGATGTGTTGGATTTACTTGATGCTTACCGTCCCGCTATAGCAGCAATTGGAGAGAGAATAATTGGCTTTACAAAGGTCGATCTAGAGGGTGGCAAAGTGTGCCGTCAGCGAGAGTGCAATTTGGGCAATTTAATCACCGATTCGATGGTATATGCTCGAGTATTGGAGAATAAGGGCGGTGATTATTGGACAGATGCTGCGGTGGCCCTGATGGGTGGAGGAGGTTAGCTGCATATTTATAATACTTGTATTTTATTTTATATATGTATATATTTTGTAATTCGTAGGCATACGTGGTCCGATCGATAAGAATGCTGAAGGATCGATTACTCTGCGGGACATTATGGATGTGCTTCCCTTCACGAATCGTTTGGTCTTGACTCGCATCTCGGGTCAAACATTGCGCAATGCCTTGGAGCGTGCTGCGACTCTGTGGAGCACAGATGCGAGTGGAGGCTTTCTGCAGTTGTCTGGAATTCATGTGGAGTACGACTTCGAACGTGAATCAGGACAACGAGTCGTCTCCGCTTCTGTGTTGTGCGCTCAGTGTCGAATTCCATCGTATAGTGCTCTTAATGAAACGGATTTCTATAATATAATTACAACCGATTTTCATCTGAGTGGTGGTGATGGATTTGAGCTGCTTGAGAAGGAGAATCCACACACAGAGGTCTTGCACAAGGGCGATATCGAGGCTCTGCAACAATATTTGCAGCGTGCACCGATTGTTTTTCCCCATCTCGAGGAGCGCATTGTGTTCAAGATACCCACAAATACTGAATAGATAATTAGTTTTTCAATGATGTGTTAGTTTTCGATCTTTCAAACAAAGATCTAGACTTGTTTTGTGAATAAAATCCGTTATAAAATGATTATATGCAACGTCTAACGTACTTTTTAGTTAATATATAAAGACAAGTCTGCGTTTAATAAAGCAATCATTTGTCGCAACTGAAATCAAGAAAGGTGATAATAAGAATTTCATTTTAATTCGTTGACATCACCAGCTATGACGATATCAAAGGTTTCGTATTATTTCTAATATATGGATCGGTTAGCAAACGAAATATAGAGCAATATACAATTTCTGGTTTTGATTCCTTTCTAAGATAATCGCAATATAATTTCATTTTTATATCTGAGACCCATAGTGTAAAAGTATTATAAGTTCAAGCCAACATCTAAAAGTATCTAACCAATAGAAGGAGTCATCAGTCGAGACGATGCCGTCGGTCTATTCCTTGCGAATATGATTTCTCAAAATTATTCTGCGATTAGATAAAAAATTATTAATATTATTTAAGAAATAATTTTACAATGCACATAAAACCGACTGCTGCAGACGGGTCTTAGTTGCTTTGGTTTGTAATCTGGTATATTTTGAATAAACTAGTATATCGATATACCAAATATGGCTTTCGGTATATTCTTTATGAGTAATAGCGCTTTTATTGATAATGGTTAGCGGGTGCCTCACACTCTCACACACACTTGACTGAATCTTTCTTACTTGTTATTTGTTTCTTCTACGTTTTGATTTAATTTCGTCGAACCGTTTGACGTAGCATAAAATGACGTAGCAAAATGAGTATGACGAGTTGCTGCATAATCTTGTTAAATTTATATATAGGTCTTCTTATCGCAACGAAGATTGTTTTTAGATTTACTAGATTTGCTTTGTACAGATAAACCTATTTATTTATTTTGCTTAAATTTGTTAAATACAAATATTAAGAGACATTTCTAAAAAAGAAAACTAATAGTTTATAAATAAACCATGGGCATTATAAAATAAATTAGAATTAGCTTTGTCAAAGTTTTTGAAAAATCATCAATTCTACATGTTTTAAATTAGTATTATGCTATCTTTCCGGCCAAGCTGTCATATCTCTATGCTTTGTTGCCAACATACTTATAATATATATTTCTATGTAATAAATAAATTATTTTTAAGCGTCAAAGTGCGAGCACATGAATCGAAAATATATAATATGTACTTAAGGCGAGAAAAACCCAGAGAGTGTTGAATGAAACAGAACAAAACTAAAAAAAAAGAAAACAAAAAAAAGATTTGAAGCAAGTTGATTAATGGGCGTCTGGCAGAATGGAACTTGCTCCGAAGAAGATTCCACGATTTGCATTTGCGACAAGACAAGACATGGCTTTGTTATCATATCAAATTAATTTCAATGCCGACGCATATTTGAAGAAATTTCAAATTCTTTTTTATTGCCAACTTGATGATTATGGTATGTAGCTGCGACAATATCTTTTACTGTATTTCCGACTGTTCCTTATGTTGATTTTTTTTATTTTTTTTGGTTTTTTTTGACATATGTGCAAATTGATGTGTTTGTTCACATATTTAAGTATATATTTAAGTACACAATTTACAGTAGCAATGGGAGGGATACTTATGTTATGAACTCATCCTCGTATTCATGTTAAATATATTAATGTATTTGCGTGGGAACATCACGTTCTGTTTGAACAACTGTTGGGCATAAAACAAAGACTCATACGGCATAGAAACGTGTACGACTATCATGGGAATATACTATATGCAAGCAAGTGCTTGCACAAACTATTCCAACTAAAACAAGTAAGAAAGCTACAGTCGAGTGTGCTCGACTGTGTGATACCCGCTACCCATTTTGAATAAAAGCTAAATATTGCTAAATATATACTGAAAATATTATTATTATTATTATTATTATTATACTAAAAATATACCAATCGGTATATTTGTTATATCGATATACTGCAAAATATACCAGATTGTCAGCCAAAGCAACTAAGACCCCTAGTAAGTAGTCGTTTTTGCCCATACAAAGATATTTCTTTAATAACTTTGACAATTTTTATTTGATCGCAACTAAATTTTCAGGAATCACAAAGACTACAGTTATTATTGTATATAGCTTTAAAATTACGCTTGTTGTTCGATTTGTGTTGATTTGCGTAAACATGACCAATTCCTTCTAGAAGTCTGGTCCCAGACTCGGGATTGTTTACGTACATTTGCAGAGTTTTTTGAGAAAAGCAGTCCTTAGGGAAATTACGCGTTAACGGGTAAGTTATATACATATATGTAAGTATGTCTTCACAAAGTTATAATACCCTTCTACTCTATGGGTAGCTGGTATAAACATATGTACATACGTTCGTACATATATTGAAAATAAAACTATATATCTTCGTTGAGAATTTTTTGGTGGCCACAGAAGCCGAGTGATTGTACCCAACAGGTTGTATATTGGCAATTTTGATAATGCGATGTCGTGTCCCGATATCAGCTCGAGAGGAAGCGACAACTAGGAGAGAGTGAGAGAGAGGGAGAGAAAGAAAGAAAGAGAGGCCGAAATTTGTGCGATAATCAGCAATAGCAATTAGAGTCGTAGAACGCGTATCTGCAAATAAATACAATAGCCCTATTTAAATCGCTTGCTGACGCTAAGAAAAAAACGCAAAGCACAACAAAAAAACACTCTCAAAAAAAAAAAAAACAAAAAAAAAACACTGATGAGGGAAAACAACAACAGAACAACAACAAAAATACAAGCACGCGCTGCTTCGTATCGTAATCACACGCTCAGCGAGACAATATTGAAGTATTTCGGTATGTTTTTTTTCTGTTTTCGGTTTTCGGTTATAGCCGCGGTTCCACAACGTTTTGGGGCCAGTTTGTTAGCGGATTTTGAGACGAGAGCATGTGAGTAACTACTACGTAAACCCTACAACGAGTGCGAATACAAAAAACGAATACCGAAAGTGAATACGAATACGAATCAAATGCGAATAAGACTCATACTTGAACAGTTTTGAAAGTCGGTTTTACCTGTTGTGTTGATATCGAGCCAAATGCAGTTGTTATTTGTCGAGTGGATTCCACCTGAAATACTTTCCGCTATAAGATCGAAAGGCAAAACGTTCATTCATCTCTTAGATGAACACGACAACTTGTTAACTCGTCTGTTAATTGCTGGCAATACACACATTTATTAGTCTGTTTAGACGTTCAGATTAGTATTACCTGCGTTGTAAAGCGGGCCACAAATCATTTAATGAAAAACCTAGCAAACAAAATAACAATAAAGTGTACTCACTCATAATGAATTTGTTAACTCGGTGGGTACACGTTTCGTACTTCGAGAGTGCGGCAGATACGCGATTAAATTTAGTGGCCATTATAAATTCGAATATTGATTTGCTATTTGGCAGCAAGTGATAAGTGCTTGTTATTTATTAATGGAAGTGCAGATAAGATTCAGTTTGCGTATGCCAAAAGATACTCACGCGTACTTGTTTCTATCTGAGATAATGATTATATGGCGATCATTGCGATTATTTTGAAATTATCATGAGCACGTTGTACTGACCTCCCATGTGTCATTCACTTCATTTCCAGCTCCAGCCTGATGATGACGATGATATCGCAACTGTTGATCGTTGCGTGCAGTTTGCTGCTCAGCCCCATTGCAGCCAATCCTGTGCTTGTGCCCAAAGCTGCTGTGGCCACGGAACTCATCATTCTGCACAACAATGACATGCACGCCAGGTTCGAGCAGACCAATGTCAATGGTGGCACTTGCAGTGCCGAGGATGCCAACACAGACAAGTGCTACGGTGGCTTTGCACGCGTTGCCCACGAGTAAGTGACGCCTCAAATGATATCCAAGAGAGACAGAAAGAGATTCTAATGAATATCCTTTCAGAGTGCGCACGTACCGAGAGGAGGCTAAGAATGGAGGAACTCCTGTGCTCTACTTGAATGCGGGAGACACCTACACAGGCACCGCTTGGTTCACTGTCTTCAAGGACAACATCACCAGCGCCTTTCTCAACAAACTGCAGCCTGATGCCATCGTAAGTTCATCACCTCATATTCAAAACTTGTTGTTTATTAATCGCCTCCCCCATCAATGCATAGTCACTTGGCAATCATGAGTTCGATAAGAACGTCGAGGGTCTGATACCATTCCTCAACGCTGTGGAATTCCCAGTTTTGGTTTGCAATTTGGATTTGTCCAAAGAGCCCGATTTGGCTGCCACCAACAAGCTGTCAAACTCCACTGTTCTTGAAGTGAACGGGACGAAGATTGGCGTCATTGGTTACCTCACACCAGACACCAAAGATCTCTCTTTCCAAAACGATGTGGAATACGCCGAGGAAATTGTCTCCATCAAGTAAGTCACTTCGCAATTTACATTTGAATTCTTGTTACAACTGATTTGATTCATTGCAGTGCCGAGGCAACAAGGCTGAAGGCACAGGGCATCAATATTATCATTGCTCTGGGACACTCGGGTTACCAGAAGGATCAGGAGATTGCCAGAGATTGTCCCGATGTCGATATTGTGATCGGTGGACATTCACACACATTCCTCGACTCGAGTCAACCCGTTGCCGATAAGGATGACACCAATGCTGAGGCTGTTCGTGGTCCTTATCCCACCACGGTGACCCAGTCAAGTGGCAAGAAGGTGCCTGTGGTGCAGGCTTATGCTTACACCAAGTACTTGGGCAAAATTCATGTGCAGGTGAGTAACAACATTAAAATTATTATATAGACAGAGGCGTAATAGTAGACTGAAATTTATTTATTTAATAGACAAAAGCCTATATCGATTTATAATATAAACCAAAAGTACATATATAATTTTTACTTTTTATTAAGAATAACTAATAGCAATGAATGGTATAACAGCAAAAAGGCCTTCGGCCTCGTCGTACTATAAATAATTATTTATTTTTAATCCAATTGCTTACTTGGTAAGCGAAACATATTGCAGACTGATGTGAATTAACTTTAGGCAGAATACACAGAATACAATGTTTATCGATTTATTATTAGAATTCAACACGTTTAAAATGCAAAACATTTATTTTCAAATGATATTTCTTATGACAAACGAGGAAGCAATGTTTCGTACAATTGAATGATAATTAGAATAGCTTATTAGGATAATATGAAAATACATTTGTCAATTGTGTTTTATGTTAGATAAAGGAATGGAGATTTTTCAAATAGATTATTCACGATTTTCTTTTAGAATTTAATTTAATTAATTTGACAATATGAATTGCCTATAATAACAACTATCTGAAGTCACCTTCAGAAAAAATAGTCTAGTACAGTTAAGTTTTTTAAAATTATTTACGATCTGTAGCCAATTTCATAAAAATAGCTGAGAAACTGAGAGTTTAAACTTATAAAAAACCAATTGAGAATAATAAGAAAAGTCTTTATTTTAATGAAGCTTTACTCTGCATATATATTCTTCTATATATTAAACTAATCTTTCCCTTCTCAGTTCGATGCTGAAGGAAATTTACTCGAATTCGATGGAGCCCCAATTCTGCTGAACGCTTCTATTTCTCAAGAGCAAGATCTGCTTGATTTGCTGGATGTGTATCGTCCCAATATCACACATTTGGAGCAGACAATTGTTGGATACACCAAGGTGACGCTTGAGGGTGGCAACATATGTCGTCTGAGGGAGTGTAATCTGGGTAATCTGGTTGCCGATTCGATGGTGCATACACGCGTATTGGAAGATAAGGCTGGCGATTACTGGACGGACGCTTCCATTGCCTTGATACAGGGCGGCGGTAAATTGATTTACGCTGTGATTTAAGCAATGATTATGATTACAGATATTCGCATTTTGCAGGCATTCGTGCGTCGATTGATAAGAATGGCAATGGTTCCATCACAGGTAGCGATGTTCTCACTGTGTTGCCATTTGAGAACAATCTTTATATCACACGCATCTCGGGTTCAACTCTGAGGAATGCGCTGGAACGTTCGGCAAGCATTCGTAACCAGGATTCGAATGGTGGATTCTTGCAGTTTGCTGGCCTCATCATTGAGTATGACTACGACATGGAGGAGGGACATCGTGTGGTCTCCGCCCTGGTGCGCTGTGCTGAGTGCGCCGTGCCCACATACAGTCCCCTCAATGAGACAGCTCTCTACAAGGTGATCGTGAATGAATTCATTCTCAATGGCGGCGATGGATACAATCTGACCGAGCCCATTGATCCCTACACTGAGTTGCTCGTGAAGAACGATCAGTTTGCCTTGGGACAGTATTTGGAGGCACGGCACTATGTTTATCCTGCCAACGAGGGACGCATCGTTATCCGCGGGCCAACAGATGGCGCCACCAGTATTCTAGCCTCATTTGGGTTGATCGTGGCCACAACTTTGTTGTCGCGATTGTTTAATTAGTCGTAAAGTGTGTGAGTGTGTGTGCAAAGGTTTTGCTTCCTGCAGCTCAAGTGCAAATTTATACAACTGTATACGATAGCTGTGAATTTATAAAGTTAACTACAATACAAAATGTATATTCTACAATAAATGTCTGCCTTATTTTCGTGATAAATCTACGATTGCGTGTTGATCTCATTTGGTTATTTGTGGCGATCTAAAGATAAACGCACTAATTAAAGATTGCACTTTTATTTGTGGTTTCAAGTGAAACACGTGAGCAGCGATGTTTATGCGATAAAGCTCTACGTGATAAACGGGCAATCGCAATTGATTAGGCTTTCCATGAATTATGGGTATTTTTCGTCTTTATGCCCATCTGACCTTGTGTCTTAATACGTAATTTATATAAATATTTGCAATGTTGATTCGAGTACGTAATGAATAAATATGGATATCTGGTAACTTACAACATTGTAATGTATAGAAATCACTGTCTGTCACGGTCAACAGTCACAGCTGTTTTGTATTTATGAAATCAGCTATCAGCAAATATAATTATTATAATTGCAAAAAAAAATTAATTAAAGAAGAATAGTAGTTTTGCAATATTAAACATTTAAATGTGGTAAAGAAATGAAAAAAATTGAAAAATATAAATTTATTTATGTTATTTATAGAAATTTCTTTTGAAGCCTAAGTAAATGAATTATTTATATTTATTTTATTTTTACGATATTATAAATATAACTAATATTTCCTTGAGTAATATCTTTTGAGGTGCAGTTGCCATAATTACACTTGTTTACACATGACAAACAAACATCATATTGAACAATGAAACAATTGAAAGCTGTTGCAATCACACACTCAAAAGCTCTTCCTTGTTATTTGATAATACGTGTGTGACGAGCACTTAATATGGAGAGGCATGTGAAATAGTCGCTCTTTGATAAGAAAACAGCTGGATTAACTTGCCTATTGTTTAGCAATCTAGTGAGTGTTAGTCGCGATCAGCTGTGACGCATAAACGAACTCACATATTCACTGGATAATGCGCGCTCTAAATTTAGGTCTTTTTCACAGACACTTTGATTTAATATCCAAGTGAATGCAATGCAGAAATGCGACATCTTTCACTTTCATTTAGAACACAGATACAGCAACAACTACAAATACAGACACACGCACAGGCACATTTATGCAAATGTTGCTAAGCTAAACGATTGCGAGATTAGGTGCGATCGCGAGACCGACACAGACAACGACGACGACGCCGACATAGCCGAAGACGGCGACGCCGACTGATAACGCAGGTTTGGCTGTGGGCGATAATAAGTGTGAATTAGCGTAACCGTTATGCATTGGAAGTAGCTTCGTCGGCTGCTGCAATTTTACTCTCACTCTCAAACGCAACCCAACTCTCGTTCTCTCAAACACTCTTGTTGTCACTCTCATTCTGCATGCATGCGTAGGTGCAGTGTAACCAATTTCGTTAAGTGACAGATCGGTCAGCAGCGCTGTCTCTGTCTTCGCTTCAGATTCTGTTTCTACTGCCCATTCTGCCGTGCTGCTGTCGCTGTCGCTCCCATTACTGCTGTCTGTTGTGTGCTTTGCCGGCATTTGGAATCTGCGCGATGTCAGTGCGACAGCAGACGTCGATGGCAGCGGTTGACTCGCTCTGCCCAGTTGCATTTGTGTGTGATCTCTTCGTGTTTTTTTTGCATACATACTCCAACAACAAGTGTGTTCTTAAGGTACGCCTGTGACAAGTGCAGCAAAATGGGGTGGTGGGGAGTGAGAAGTGAAGTTTGTTGTGGTCTTGTTCCCAGGCAACCAAACAACTCAAAAGTTTTTACAATCGATTTGAAATTGGAAGCAAGAACTACATATGTACATACCTTAACTTTTAGAGTTACGTTGACCGTTAAAAAGATATTGGCAGCAAGTTGTCGAACTTTTGGTTGAAATGAGTTTTTACATTCCGTGGCACTTTAACTAATTGCACTTGTTTCGCAATGTCATGGTTGTCAACGAGAAATCCGAGCATTATACTGTGAAACACAATACGAATTTTTGCTAGAACGCCGATTATATTCAATTATTCTCGGTTTCAGTTGAATTCATTTACAATTGCGATTAATAAGTGAGCAATTACAAGAAGCTTGCAACAAAAAAAATCCCCAACAGAGTTTGCTTTTCAAATCATTAAATTCATCCAATGGTTAATTAATTGTCACTGGGTTAATTTTAAAAAAAAACAATTCTCGAGCAATCAGCTGATTTCATAACAACATTGCAAATAAATTTGTAATATACCAGTTCCTAGAATACATATCCAGATACCCGTTATAAGCTGAACTCGTTGTCACTCAATCAAGTCGATGCCGGTTTTCGGTTTAAAAACCAAAAATTGTTTAGTCAACAAATTAATTGGGTTAATATCCAAAAAAAACTATTTTGAAACTCGTTTGCACCCTTCTCTGGGGTGATTCCCTATTTGCTCTCGCACAAAAAGATGTTGTATCTTTTGCTTAAAATGTGAGATAACAAGTTTGTTGTCCAGCAATTAAGTTAATAAGTATTAAGCATGTCTACACATGCTGAGGGCAATAACAATAAAAACAAAACGAAAACAAAGTATATAACTAAACTTTAACTTTATGGGAATATCCAAGTCTAGTATTACATGTTATCAAAATCAACAATCTTATTGTGTCGCTGTGCTAGTGTTAGATCTCTAATGAAAATCTTTTCCGTCATTAGAGTCATTTTGATTTGGTGATATCAGTTACATGATTAATCTCTCTGTCCGTTAGAGAGTTACAGCAATCGTTTATGTAACAGATCAGTCCATCAATTCCATTACTTGCGACTCCCACATGATGACGATCATTTGCCAAAGTCAGCATGGCAATCAACTGTGACATCAGTAAATATCTTTAACGCCTTCATCAAGAGACGAAATGGAGCAATGAAATAGTGAAATAATTGCCAATTTTACTCCCACCAGTTTGTCTGACAGAATTGAATTCATTTTTCACTACAGATATCTATGATTGAGCTTTTTTTAAAGACTTAGCTTCAGGTTTGAGTTGAAGAGTTTGTTTAGACCTTTGATTAAACAATGTCTTAATAATCTGATTTCGAAACTGCAAGAGTATTCATAGAGTTAAAGTTTTGTTTCGTTTCTTGTTTCATAGTTTTAATCTCCTTTTCGCTCCACAGTTCAAAAATGCTGCAGTGCACTATTTTAGTCACTCTTTTACTATTTGGCCCCACTGTGCTGGCCAATCCCATACCAGCTAATGCAGTCGTAGCAACTGAGTTTATTATCCTTCACAACAATGACATGCACGCCAGATTTGAGCAGACAAATGTGATAGGTGAAAAGTGTTCCCTGGAGGATACCAAAAATGACAAGTGCTTTGGGGGCTTTGCCAGAGTCGCCTACGTGTAAGTTTAGTAATACTATATAATTTAATATAAATCGTTCGCTTGTCGAATCCATTTTGAATGCTTTTCATTGCAGAGTTCGCAAACATCGCGCAGAGGCAAAGAATGGAGGAACTCCTGTGTTCTTTTTAAATGCTGGAGATACTTATACGGGCACCCCATGGTTTGCGCTCTACAAGCATAAAATTGCCAGCGTCTTTCTTAACAAATTGCAGCCAGATGCTGCGGTAAGATTTACCTTGCACTTTAGCCGATTATCTGATTACAATTTAAATATGATTAAATTTTAATTTATTTGTAGTCACTGGGCAACCACGAGTTCGATGAGAAAGTCGAGGGCTTAATACCGTTCCTCAATGATGTCAACTTTCCTGTTGTGACCTGCAATATGGATCTTAGCCAGGAGCCCGCTTTAGCCGCCACCAAACATCTAGTGAACTCCACCATTCTGGAGGCGAATGGCACCAAGATTGCTGTGATTGGTTATCTCACACCAGAAACCAAAACGCAGTCCATCAAAAACAATGTTATATTCAATGAGGAGGTCGCTGCTATCAAGTGAGTATACGGAAGGTTCTATCTGTTTTATGAATTTTGTTTAATTTTAATATGAGTGGTATTTAACTGGGTTGAGTTTAGTGTTAGACATAATGACATATTAGTATCAAAAAGGCACATAAGAAAGCACGAAACAGAACTTCCGTCGAGTGTGTACGACTGTGAGATACTTGCTATTTGCTCTCTCAATAAAAACAAAACAGTGCAGTATTAAAATTTAAATATTCCAAATTAATATACCGAAATGTATATTTGGTATCATTGTGGCTCTATCTCTTATAGTTCTGAGATCTAGGTGTTCATACGGACACACGGACAGACGGACATAGCTTCTATATTTCCTCGACTGCTGATCATGTTTATATTATATATGTATATGTTTATACTCCATGGGTTCCATTAAATGAGTTTTTTTTTAATATTTAAAAAAAGTGTAAAAAAAATCTACAAATCAATGTTATGTAACTAAGTTAGAAATAATTAAATGGAAAGAATTAACTGTGAAGATTGACGAATCTTATGACAAATCTAATCTGAAACAATAACTAATTTTAGCTTACTATTTCACTCTAACTTTTTTCAAATAGCATTGAGGCAGCTCGACTGAAGGCGCAAGGCTTTAAGATTATCATTGCGCTGGGGCACTCTGGCTATAAAAAGGATCAAGAAATTGCTCAAAAGTGTCCCGAAGTTGACATTGTCATTGGGGGCCACACCAATACGTTCCTCTACAATGGCGAGAAGCCCAGTGTGGAGAAAATCGATGGCCCATATCCCACAGTGATCACACAGAAGAGTGGCAAGCGAGTGCCTGTGGTACAAGCCTTTGCTTACACCAAGTATATGGGCAAACTGCACGTTAAGGTAAGCAGAATTTTCCATTGAATCTATGACAATATTTCTGATCATTTTCAATGTTCTACTTAGTTCGACAAAGATGGCAATCTGTTGGATTTTAATGGTTCTCCAATACTGTTGGATTCGACTGTACCTCAAGACAAGGAACTGCTAACTTTGTTGGATGTGTATCGCAAAAATGTCACGGAAATGGAAAAATCCATAGTGGGACATAGTAAGGTTACTTTACAGGGCGAGAAGATCATTTGTCGTGCGATGGAGTGCAATATGGGCAACCTTATTACCGATGCTATGATCTTCAGTCGCGTTATGGAGGATCAGGGCGGTGATTTTTGGACAGATGCAGCTATTGCAGTCCACCAAGGTGGCGGTGAGTTTCATTGAATATCTAGATTAGAAAGAAATGATTATCAATTCAATATTTAAGGCATACGCAGCTCGATTGAGAAGAAGCCTGATGGCATGATCACTCAGAGTGATCTTTTAACAGTGCTGCCCTTCCAGAATGATCTGTACATCAGTCGTATTAGTGGCAAAACCATTTGGAATGCCCTCGAACATTCGGCATCTGTTCGCTCTAGGGATTCCGATGGCGGCTTCCTGCAGGTCTCCGGTCTGCATGTGGTCTACGATGCGGATATGCCCGAAGGGAAGCGCGTTGTCTCTGTCGATGTGCGTTGTGCCATGTGCAAGGTTCCCGTCTATACCAGACTCAATGAGACGGAGTATTACCAGGTGATAATGCCGCAGTTCATCTTCGAAGGCGGAGATCGTCACAAAATGATTGACGAGTCCAATCCCGTCACGACGCGCATGAAAAAGACGGTCGTCGAAGCTGTTAGCGACTATCTGAAGACACATGACTTTGTCTATCCGGAGGTGGAAGGACGCATTGTCTTTAGAAAATCCCATGAATATGCAACCTCTGCTGCTTCTACTGCCTCGAAGAATGTAATCAACCACCTGGCATCGATGCTGATCTCAATGATTAAATAATTAACTTATGTAGATGTCTAGACCGTATCACAATGTTGAGAGATCGCGTCCCCAGTACAAGTAATCGTTACTGTAAGGTATTTCATTTATTCCCATCTCCTAATTGTATGTATTGCTTAAGCTGTGTTATGTTGATATTTTTATTGAGAATCCATTACAATTTCCAATGGAATACCAAACAATTGAGTGCGTATTAAAAATGTTAAACCTAAATCAACGTTTGTTTTTAATTAGCTTCTTAGTCAACTAAGCAAAATTTTTATTTTACTAGAGTATCATTCATTTTCCCTAAAAACTTTTAGGGATTTCTAATAGAACATTTTAGAAACTTTTATCACGATTAAACTTTATAAATCCGTGTTAAACCCGATCTTTACTGCCTTCATTGTTAAGAATTTATTATATTTTTTAAAATTATATTTTAAAGTTGATCAATGTAAGCACCAAAGAATATACATATATATGCAAACATAGCTTATTGAAAAATTCTTCTAAAATATTTCCATCATTAAAAACATATGTAAAATATAAACTTGGTTTTTTCGTTTTTTTTTTATTGGTAAATTCAATTTCAAAGAATTTCTCAATCATTTTACAAATTAAATTTTTTTATCTCAGTCAACTTTTGCCTTACAATTTAAATTCGTTTCGACTGCAAATTATGGAAAATTTTGTTTTTCCCATTGATGACAGAACTATAATAATTGGAAATCTTCGTCTGAATTAAATATGTTGTTGAGTCTTATATTGTTTCTACTTGCATTTAGATCAGTTAATGGCTTTAAGTTCACCATCGTTCACAATAATGACATGCATGCTCGCTACGATCCAATGAGAGGAAAGAGTGATAAGTGCTCTAAGGAGGAGAATGCCAAGGGTTTATGCTTTGGAGGATTTGCAAGAGTAGCCACAGCGTAAGTTTGATATATTTACTAGATCCATATTAACAGTTTTTGCAGTGTAGCCAATGCTCGAGCAGAGGGACCAACGTTGTATCTCAATGCGGGAGATACTTTCCATGGCACCCTGTGGTATCAGGTCTATAAGGGCCAGTTGGCTGCGCATCTAATGAATCTGCTCGAACCGGATGCAGTGGTTAGTGCATATTGCATATATCTTGCACTGATAATAGTAATTGTATTTCACTTTTCAGGCACTGGGTAATCACGAGTTCGATGACAACGTTACTGGATTACTTCCCTTTGTGGCCATTGCCAAATTCCCGATTGTCTGTTGCAATCTGAATATTCAGAAGGTTCCGGAGCTACAAATATTTCCGAACTTGGTACGGTCAACAGTAATCAAAAGGTTGGGCAGGGACATTGGCATTATTGGCTACATAACGCCGCTTACAAAATACTACGTGCCATATAATCAAGTTGAATACCTCGATGAGATAGAGTCCATTAAGTAGGACTTTGAAATGGCTGCGATTATTTTGTTTGTTAATAATTATCGTATACTTAGTCAAGAGGCAAGACTGCTAACCAAACAAGGTGTAGATATTATAATTGCATTGGGACATTCTGGATACGAAAAGGATCGCATGATAGCCTTAACATGTCCGGATGTTGATGTCGTTATCGGCGGACACTCGCACACATTTCTTTATAGTGGAACTCCGCCGGATTACGATAGGCCAGAGGGTCCATATCCCACTGTGATAACTAGACGCAATGGCCAGAAAGTACCTGTAGTTCAGGCTTATGCCTTTACCAAATACTTGGGCAGAATTGAGCTGGAGGTGGCCTATTAGCTTAATCCAATTTTGATTTAATTAAATTCAATATTTCCTTTGTTTTGCAGTTTGATGATATGGGCAAGTTAATAAACTTCGATGGTGCTCCCATTCTGCTGGATAAATGGGTATCGCAGGATGCCAATATCACGAATATCTTGGATATTAAGAGAAATAACATTGATTTGCTCGAAAAACAATATTCAGTGGACCTAAAGGAATTTCTGAAATACATTAAGTCCGGGAATACTGAAGGCGATGAAGACATTTCCTTGACAAATGTAGACGCAGGCATATTCTCTGTTGCAAATTTGATCAAATTTGTGAATCTAGCCAACCTATTGGGAACGATTGTATTCATATTCATATTGTCTTGAAGTACAATTAAATTAAAAATTATATTATAATTAAAAGAATATATATGTAGATGTGACCATCATGTCAATATTATTTTAGTCAGAAATACAAAGGAATTTTAATATAAATTATAATGCACTTACTTTTCAAATAGTAATATAACGCACAATTTGCTATGAGAACTACATGAAATTCGAAATAGGCAGAACACGCTTGGGTTCTAAGCGTAGCTATGGGGTACAAATACCGCAGTGAAACCACTTTCTTCTATGAACGAGCTCTTATACTCTCCTACATTCAAAATAGCGTATAAGACTTGCACTAGCCAAGCAGCACACGGTGCACAATGCAGGCGCATACACTGCTTACTGATATGTGACTAACTAAGTAAGCAGTGCGCTTGACTCACACACATTCAGTACACGTAATTTTTTTTTGTCGTATATTTCTATTGCTTCGTAAACTGTTACCTTATTTTAATTTCGCCATTTGCTTTAAAAAGACGCGAAATATTAATAATTAGCAGTGTCTTACAAAAATGCTGTGCAGTTTTCTATTATGTTTGATCTTCCTCGACCAAGGCAGTGGTTTCAAGTTCAGTATACTGCACAACAATGATATGCATGCTCGCTATGATCCGATGAAGGGAAGCAGTGAGAAATGCCCCAAAGGTGATGATGAGAAGGGTCTATGTTTTGGAGGTTTCGCTCGAGTGGCCACGGTGTAAGTTGATGTATTCACTTAACATCTCAGATAATTATTACATATAGTATTTAGGGTTGAAAAAGCCCGTGCTGCGGGTCAGACGCTCTATCTAAATGCTGGTGATACATATCAGGGCACGCCTTGGTATACATTCTATAAGGGCGAGTTTGCAGCTGAGATGATGAATATGCTGAATCCAGATGCAATGGTAAGGTTTTTTTTTTTAAATCTATTTCATTTCGTTTTAAAGCCAAGTCTACAGTCGCTGGGTAATCACGAGTTTGATGACAATGTCGATGGACTGTTGCCGTTTCTGAATCTCGTTAAATTTCCCATAGTCTGCTGCAATTTGGACTTGCGAAAAGTACCCTCAATGCAAAATATCAAGAGTCTGACTAAATCCATAGTCATCCGGAAATTGGAGAAAGCCATTGGCATCATAGGCTATTTGACGCCTGAAACGAAAAATCTGGTTACAGCCAACGATGTGGAGTATTTCGATGAAATTGATTGCATTAAGTAATTATAATTCATTCCAAATCATTAAGTGGTTTCCAAACATAATTTTTCTTATGTCAAGTTCGGAGGCGAAAAAACTTGTCGAGCAGGGAGTTAATATTATCATAGCACTTGGACATTCCGGTTATAATAGGGATCAGGAAATCGCCAAGAAATGTCCTGAAGTCGACCTTGTCATTGGAGGACATTCGCACACGTTCCTCTACAGCGGTGCGCCGCCTGCCAAGGATATGCCCGAGGGCAACTATCCGACTATTGTGATCAACTCAGATGGTCGAAAGGTGCCAGTCTTGCAAGCTTATGCATACTCCAAATACTTGGGTGAAATTCATCTGGAGGTAAGAAAATAATAATATACAATTTCATCTAACCAATAGAAGGAATTTTTTTAGTGTCGAAAATAGAGTTTTGTAAAGCCTGTTGTAATTGAAATATACCATTTAAAAACTGGGAGTATTTGTCACTGATATACCATCTAGGTCTTTATGTTTAAGAAATTAACAATCTTGTGTTTTTAACTAAAATCTTAAAAAAAGACTTTTTAAGTAAAGTAAGCATAAATAAATATGAATTTAAAATAGAAATACTAAATAGGTAAGCTTTAAATTTGGCATTGTATTGTTAAGCAATCGTAATTTATAAATCATTTATATTAATAAGATATTTAGAGAACATTAATTTTGATTTGCAAGGCCTGAGGCGAGCGTACTTAAGTTCGAAAATGAACTTCATAGATTAAGATTACTAAGATGCTTCAATTACTTTATTAATTGTATACTACGATATTTAAAATAAACTTATTTTTCTTTTTTTGTTCAATACATTTAACCCTAGTTCGACAACGGAGGCAACCTCATTAACTTTAGGGGCAAACCAATGTTGTTGGACTCGTCGGTGCTCCTCGATAGCAGTATCAAGGCTGTATTGGACGCAAAGAGGAAAAAAATAGATGAGCTTGATGAACAGATCGTTGGCATATCGAAAGTCTTTCTTAACGGCTCCACGTGCCGAAGGGCAGAATGCAACTTTGGCAATTTAATTACCGACGCTATGGTCTACGGTCGTATTGCTGAAGATCAGGGCGGACTTTATTTCACGGATGCCGCATTAGCATTCTGCAATGGCGGCGGTAAGTTTCTATATAACATAGAGTGGTTAACAAATAAGAGTCATCTACATTCCAATCGACAGGAATACGTGCATCCATTGATCCGGGACTAGAAGCAATCGTAACCGGAGCTGATGTCGCAACCGTGTTGCCCTTTGGGAATACTCTGTCGGTGACCCGTGTCAAGGGTATGAATATTATCAAATCGCTGGAACACTCGGCGTCGTTGCGTAACATAGACTGGTCTGGGGGATTTCTGCAGGTCTCTGGCTTGAAGATCATCATTAACTACAATCGACCCAAGGGAAAACGTGTCACATCGTGCCAAGTGCTCTGCGCCGATTGTGCAATTCCCCAATACCGGCCATTGGATAAGCACAAGTATTATGGAGTGATTGTGCCCACCTTTATATTGAACGGCGGCGATGGTCATAAGTATTTCAAGGATCCAAATGAGCATATCAGTGTTATGCAAATGATTGATCGTGACAACTTGGTGAAATATTTTCAAGAGCATAAAGTGATTTATCCTTTTCTGGAGGAGCGCATCAAAATTGTGGAGAGGCATCGCAAATCATGTGCTCCATCACTACGTTCGATAACTTTGTACATTTTCACAGTTTTGAAAATACTATTAACAAACTAAGATAAATAAACATGCGCAAAGAGAAGTTTTTTGAAATCCTTTTAACGTCGCCAATGTGGAGACTAGTAATATGACAAGTCCGAGAAACTAATTTAATGCGGAGTTTCGTTAGCTTCTCTTTTTCTATTCTTATTTTTGTAGTATTTGTTAATTGCGTTACTCTCGCTTTACAATTTGGTACGCTCCGCAGTCATCACGAGGTTGAGTAGGGATCTTGGTATTATTGGTTATAACAATAGACCAGAGGGTCAGTATATCACTGGAAGTGGCCTATTACTAAAGCAAAGTATATAAAGTTTTATGTCCCTTTGTTTTTTAGTTCGATAATATGGGCTAGTTCATAAATTACGGTGGTAGTCTCATGTTATCAGATATGTGGATATCTCAGGATGCTAACATCATGGATATCTTGGTTATTAATAGAAATTGAAGCGACAAAATTCAGTAGATCTGAACGAGTTTCTGAAATACGTAAAATCTGAGAATACCGCAGAAGGCATTTCTTTCTCGAATGTTGCAAATCTTATAAATTTTGTGAACCTAGCCAACCTAATGGAAACGATTCTGTTCATATTCATCTTATCTTTCAGTACAATTAACTAAAAATAAGATTATTATAATAACAAAATATGTATATAGATATAAGCGCAGCTTAGGGATATGATTAATACAGTGCTCAAAATACCCTACAACTTGTAGGCTACACGACTTGCACTAGCCAAGCTGTACTCGGTGCACATGCACTGCTTACCGTTGTTTGCCTAACTCAGCAAGCAGTGCACTTGACTTCAAAACACTCCCAGTAAAGTTTTTTTCATATTTTCCCATTGCTTTCGTAACCTATTAACTTGTTTTAATTTCTTAAATGTGCACAAAAAAGACAAGACATATTCATAGTTTACAGTCTCTGTCAAAAACTCTGTGCAGTTTTATATTATGTGTGATCTTTCTCGACCAAGGCAGTGGTTTCAAGTTCAGCATACAGCACAACAATGATCTGCATGCTCGCTATGATCCGATGAAGGGAAGCAGTGAGAAATGCCCTAAGGGTGATGATGAGAAGGGTCTATGTTTTGGAGGTTTTGCTCGAGTGGCCACGGTGTAAGTTGAAGTATTCATTTAACATCTCAGATAATTATTACATATAGTATTTAGTGTTGAAAAAGCCCGTGCTGCGGGTCCGACGCTCTATCTAAATGCTGGTGATACATATCAGGGCACGCCTTGGTATACATTCTATAAAGGCGAGTTTGCAGCTGAGATGATGAATATGCTGAATCCAGATGCAATGGTAAAGTTTTACTTAAAAATCTGTTCCATTTTGTTAAAAAATCTAGTCTACAGTCGCTGGGTAATCACGAGTTTGATGACAATGTCGATGGACTGTTGCCGTTTCTGAATCTCGTTAAATTTCCCATAGTCTGCTGCAACTTGGACTTGCGAAAAGTACCCTCAATGCAAAATATCAAGAGTCTGACTAAATCCATAGTCATCCGGAAATTGGAGAAAGCCATTGGCATCATAGGCTATTTGACGCCCGAAACGAAAAATCTGGTTACAGCCAACGATGTGGAGTATTTCGATGAAATTGATTGCATTAAGTAATTAATTTAATTAAAATTATTGAATGGTTTCCAAAGTTAATTTTTCTTATGTCAAGTTCGGAGGCGAAAAAACTTGTCGAGCAGGGAGTTAATATTATCATAGCACTTGGACATTCCGGTTATAATAGGGATCAGGAAATCGCCAAGAAATGTCCTGAAGTCGACCTTGTCATTGGAGGACATTCGCACACGTTCCTCTACAGCGGTGCGCCGCCTGCTAAGGATATGCCCGAGGGCAACTATCCGACTATTGTGATCAACTCAGATGGTCGAAAGGTGCCAGTCTTGCAAGCTTATGCATACTCCAAATACTTGGGCGAGATTCATCTGGAGGTAAGAATATTAATGAATATACAGATATATTATACTATACTATATATATATATATAATATAATAATATACTATACTAGTTGTGCATACAGATAAATTGACTAAGATACCAACTTGTACACGTTACATATAAATATTCCTTATTTTCTAATAAACGAGGGCCATTTCTGTGACACTCTGATTATACATACAAAGAGTATCCTTTAAATATTTGGAATTCCTTTATTTTCTTATAAAATAATCTGTAATGTATTGCACATTTAGTTCGACAACGGAGGCAACCTCATCAACTTTAGGGGCAAACCAATGTTGTTGGACTCGTCGGTGCCCCTCGATAGCAGTATTAAAGCTGTATTGGATGCAAGAAGAACGAAAATAGATGAGCTTGATGAACAGATCGTTGGCATATCGAAAGTCTTTCTTAATGGCTCTTCATGTCGAAAAGTGGAATGCAACTTTGGCAATTTAATTACAGACGCTATGGTCTATGGTCGTATTGCCGAAGATCAGGGCGGACTTTACTTCACGGATGCCGCAATAGCTTTCGCCAATGGCGGAGGTAATCTTCTACATAAAATGATTAACAAATATGACTAAACTACATTACAATCGACAGGAATACGTGCATCCATTGATCCAGGATTAGAAGGAATAGTAACTGGAGCCGATGTTCCAACAGTACTGCCCTTTGGCAACACCTTATCTGTAACCCGTATCAAGGGTATAAATATCATCAATTTGTTGGAACACTCGGCCTCAGTGCGGAACACAAGTTTGGCTGGAGGATTTCTGCAGGTGTCTGGCTTACGGATTACCTTGAACTACAATCGACCCAAAGGAAAACGTGTCACATCAGTTCAAGTACTCTGCGCCGATTGTCCAAGTCCCCATTTCGAGCCGTTGGATAAACACAAGTATTATGGGGTTATTGTGAACACATTTATATTAAACGGCGGCGATGGTCATAAGTATTTTAAAGATCCAAATTCTTATATCAGTGTTATGCAAATGATTGATCGCGAGAACTTGGCAAAATACTTTCAAGAACACAAAATGGTTTATCCCATGTTGGAGGATCGCATCAAAATCGTGGAGAAGCATCGGAAATCCTGCGCTTCGTCATTACGTTCGTTTTTAAACATTTTCATAGCTTTAATAATACTTTTAACACACTAAGTAACTGAGAAAGATAAAGAAAAGAGACAGAAGTTTCTTCTTATGCTTTTATTGTCGCCA
Organism: Drosophila kepulauana; assembly: GCA_023558455.1. Classification (NCBI taxonomy): domain Eukaryota; kingdom Metazoa; phylum Arthropoda; class Insecta; order Diptera; family Drosophilidae; genus Drosophila; species Drosophila kepulauana. The sequence goes on from CM042369.1 coordinate 2,452,046, forward strand.
ATGTGAAGACTATCTGGGTAAGATGACCAGTCCGAGCAACTAGATTAATGATCTATTCTAATGCGGAGTTTCGTTAGCTTCTCTTTTTTTCTCTTCTTATTTTTGTAGTATTTGTTAATTGCTTTACTCTCGGATCTTGGACGTCGGGTCGTCGTACCGCCAGCTTGTGTGCATTGACCCTCCATTATTATACAGCGCCCTTGGCGTAATACATGTGTCTCTGCTTCAGCTACTCCCGGTAACTGGCACACACTCATAAATACAGTCGTCTCTATGCTCTGCAGAGTCGATGTGAGAAGACCTTATTTAATTCGCACCTTATTTTCTCTTGGTCGAATAAAACTTTTACCAAATTAATGCATTACAACTGAGCTCTGTTTATATAGGAAGGAGCTTTTCAGAGTCAAGAGTTCATTGTCTGACTTTTATATAGCAAGCAGCATCCTTATATAATATAATAAAATACTAGTTGGTCTGTGTTAATGTATGGTACTTGTGTCTCTTGATCTTTAATTCCCTCTATAGTTAGAATTTCATGCAGTGTTTAAGCCGCACACTGGTTTTGAATAATTTGTTTGGGTTCATATTTATTTACAGCTTATTAACACCAATAAAATAGTTCAAATAGGTATTTTAAATACATTACAATATACATACAATTATTCAATTAAACGGAAATCTAATTACAAAATTTAAATCTTATAGAAAGTGGTTACTTCATGTTTAAATTAGTTTTTCTTTTTGTAATCTCTTATTCATTATTTAGTGACAAATGTTATTTACATTTTACTAATTATTTTAGGTATATTTTTGACAATGAACTTATAATTAATTTAAATAAATTTATAATAATTTTGTAGTAGTACTGATTCAATACTATCACAAATAAACCGAAATTAAGTCTCATAATTATTTATAAATAATGTAAATCGAAAATATTTGGCCTTAATGAAGTGCTGAACTGATAATTAATCTCTTAATATGCTTAATTTTTTATAGTAGTTAAAAACAATACAAAAACATTGTATAATTAATTACATTATTTGTATTTAAGTAGAAAGACAAGTATATTATAAATTAATGCAAGTATATTATATAGTGACACATAATATTGGTCCTACTATAAAATTAACAAATTAAAATTTTAAATCATCATAAATTTCTAACTTTTCCGGGCGTTCAATTTAATATGAAATTTGTTTTTATTAGCTACAATATTATTAGCCGCTTTTATGCTTATCCTTACTGACTTTAGGTTACTTAGATGTTATGAAACTTTACGATTCTCAATTTATTTGGAACGACAAAGAATGCTTAGCTTTATCCCACTGTGCATTTGCTTGTAAGAAGCAGTTGAGCTTGAGCCCTCGCCCTCGCCCTTGGCTCAATGGCGCTACTGGCGTATTGTGGTGTTGTTGTTGCTGCTGCTATAGATGTTGTTGCTGCTACTGCTGCTGTTGTTATGGCTGTGACTGTGGCTGCTGCTGTTCTTGTAGCTGATGTCGTGAGAACTACACATACATCTGCACTTTGAGCTTAAGCTGAAGTCTGCAAATGACTTGGTCGTAGGCGACACAAACACATTCTGCTGTTGCTGTTGCTGCTGCTGTTGCTTGTGATGTTGCTGCTGGCGGCATTTGGCTTTGGCGTCTTAGCGAGCAGCTGAAATGCCACAAAGCTAAAAAGGCCCATCCATAGACATAGTACGACGAGCAGTAGGCATGTTCTGCGTTCCACGTTCCACGTTCCATGGGCCATGGGCTTAAGCCAAAACCGAAGCTGGAGTCGAGACAAACGGAGAAGAAAGAAGAAGAAGTCTTTGCCAGTTTATACTCGTATGTAATTATAGCGAGCAGTTCATACTTAAACTCTGTTCTGTCTCGGCACTTGATGTCAGCAGAGTGCGATTGCGAGAGTGCGAGCATGAGGTGGCATCTGACGGGGGAGGGGGGGGATTCTGTGCTTGGGGAGCACAGTGAGGTCTTTGGCTGACTGACTGCCGGACGCCGCCGTCGGTCAAGTGCAGAATCGGGCATTTTGCACGGCACTTTAGCTTTCAACTATCAGTCATTCAGTTAGTCATGGTTCAAAGAGGTTCTTGAACTCACCCACACCCGCATCCGCAGTCACAGCCACAGCCTCAGCCACATCCATAGTCACATCCACACCCGTATCCACCGTTCGTAGTCACATTCACAGCCACACACATCCGCAGTCGCAGTCGTAGTCGCAGTCGAAGTCACAATCACATTCACATGCCATGGCGAGGAGAGATGTTGGCAGTGGCATTTCAATTTCGCAAATAAATAGACGCTGTCCAGTAGGTGTGAAAGTACCTTCGTAGATGTGTGCGTGATGACCCTGGCCATGGAAAAGAGGCCTGAGTTGGGACCACTTAGCACCACTTCGTATGGAGCCTAAGTATGTATAATCTTCTCGAACTGTTTTTCCCCATCATTTAAACGGTAAATGCGCGCATAAAACGACAACTTCCGTCTTTGAATTTCTATTTTCGCAATCTCAAATTTCGCATTTCGTATTTTGATTTCCTACGCTGCCAGGCTAAATGGTTTGTGGACTCGTAATGGCCATATTAGTGGGGCATTAACTGCTTGATCATGCTCATGCTCATGCTTGTCTCGTTGTCCGTACTATTTGTATCTAGAACAAATGTCAGAGAGTTACAAATTAGTCGAAACAATCTTCATTCAACGCGATTCGAGTCAACATCGTGTTGTTGCAGTTGTTAATTTTGTATCTTTTTCTTTTTGGCATTGTTACGCTTTGACTTTGTCTTCGTCTTCGTCTTCGTCTTTGACTTCGCCTCGACTTTGACTTTGACTTTGGCGTTGATTTTGACTTTGGCTTACGGTCGTGATTTTTGTGGCCAGTTCGCCAGAAACGTTGAATTGGCTTCACCTTTTGACATGGAATTCGAAATGACGTGAATCACACAAAGCAGAACTCAAAACTCTGTGATGCTGTCGCTGTTGCTGTTGCTGCGGTTGCATCAACATCTTCACTAGGCTTTTTTTTTCTTTTGCTTTGGCCAAATTTGCCTCGTCCTCATTCTATTTGATTGCCAGCTAACGCTATGCAGCCATCGGCCATTAGGCAACCAGGCAACCAGGCAAAAAGAGCCACTCATCGGGAATCGGAATCAAGAGTCGGGAATCGGGAATTGAGAATCGGACATTGCGCATTCGACATGCCAAATGCTCATTTGCCTCGTTTGCTTATGTCTTTTGACTTTGCTTTGGCTTTGCTTTGTGATCGAAATTATTTACCGTTGATATGACCATGGCCATGGCCATGGTCAAGGCAAGAAGGCCTGCCTCAGCTTTAGCCTCAGCTTGCTCGATATCAAGACGAACCATGCACCCAAACCACATCTATGATCGTTTTACTCTGGCCCAACAGATATAACAACTTTGTCACGATTTTTGTAACGCATGAATGAATGCATTTATCGACCACTCATAACTTATTCATTCCTAGTTTCTAATATTTATTTTCCTTTTTACGAGAATTTCAACTATTACAAACGGAATAAAATAATTATTTTGGGTCATTGCTAACGGTTTTTGAATGAATAAATTTCAAAATATATATTTATAACAATTAATAGAAAAGTAAATTAAAAATTTGAATTCAAGTGATATTTCATTTATTTTTCTTATTATATTAAATCTACTAGATTAATACTACATGTAATAGAAAAGAGAGTACTATATATAATATATCACTTGAATTAAAATTTTTCATTTACTTTTCTATTAATTGTTATATCTGTATATTTTAAAATTTATTCATTAAACAAACTGTTATACAAACACTATAACACATATTATAAACTTACAATTTATATTAAAGAATGTACTAATTTGGTTGTTATAATACAATTTCATATTTTTAATTTTGTCATTTTAAACTATATTGAGTATGAAACAAGCATTTTGAATACATTTGATTTTTGTAGTTTTATTTTAATAAATATCTTGACTTCAAATATTGTGTTATTTTTAATAGTCAGTAACTGAAAATAATTACTTTATAAGAAGATATTACGCCGTAAATATTCCTTTAATAACAGCTCACTATAGTGTTTTCTATTGTTTTCAAAATAATTTTCTTTGATCCAACACTCCTCTTGAGTGAACGAAAGTTGCTTGATGATGACTGTTCGGTTAAAAGAACTTTCACTACATTAAACTTCAACTTTTCCACATTTATTAGCTGTTTACAAGGATTAGCTTAATGTACAAATATCCACTCTCCACTTCATTGATTTTGTTTTTAAATTAATGCATGAAGCAGTAAAAATATATTTATAAAAGACTTTAATTTTCATTCACAAGTTATAAATGAAATTTTTTCAAACTTTAGTGTAGTCTTGCCTTCGTCTAGACTGGGAGACAATTGTGGTTTATCTGCAATTTGGTTCAAGTTGATAATTCGTTTGTTATGCTAAGCATTTATTGCAAAAGGCAAATGCTGGCTGCCATTGCGCATATTTTAATAACTTATTGGAAATTTTCGTTGAAGCTGCGCATATGAATTTATGTATGAATGAACTCGAACTCGAAACTAAAAACTCAAACACAAACGCAAACGCAAACTCAAACTCGAACACGACGAACCCACAGCTCCGGAGGGGGCAGTTCTGGCTTGTTTATGTGATTTTCTGGGCTTGGCCCTCACGACACACTGCAGCAGCAGCAGCAGCAACAAATAGTGGTAAGTGCCCCGAGTGCCTAGTGCAAAGTTCTGGGCCTAGCTGCAAATGCAAATGCTGATGACCTTCGTGCATCAAGGACACAAAAAAAGAGATGAGGCCCAAGTGAAGACACAGATGAGCAGATCATCGTCTTTGCTTGATTATGAAATTCTAGAACTGTTTTCTTTTTTTTTTTAGTCTTTTTTTTGTCGTCTTCTTGCTTTTTGCTCTGCCTGCCAAATCAACACGTTTGTGAGATCAATTCTAATTTGAAATCATGCAAGTGGAAATGCGAATGTGATGTCTGCATCAACTACAGCTGCAACTTTGAGGCATGAGGTGTGTCATTTGTGAATTGGAATTAAAATCCGTAAAATCTATGTGTGCTATGTGTGAATGCTTTAATCCTTTGATCTGATGCGGAAAATGTTCATGCGGAGTGGAGATGAAGAGGAGTGGAGTGGAGGCATCTGGTTTCCCGCTGGTTTTGCGAATGAGCAGCATGCCATGACCATGTCATCATCATCATCATTCCAGCAGTTGACGCTAAAGTGGATTGCGCAAAGTCTTCTCTCCTACTCTGAATACAGGAGCAATGCGCCATCGCACGCACCTGAGATACAGATTCAAATATATATGTGAGCAAGTGTGTACGAGTGTGTGAGAGTGTGCGAGGAAGAGGCTAAAAATGAAGCGAAACTAGCTGGCGAGCGAGAGGTTCGTCTGCGTGTTGCCAAAGTCCGTTTGCAAAGTCGAGGATTTCTACCAAAAGGCGAATTAAATTCCTCAATCTTGTGCCAAGTTTATTTTTAGACCAACAGCAGGCAAGCAGACAACAACAACTAGTCGCTTCGAGAACTAGCAATGAAATAAACCAGAGAAAAGGGAAACAACAACAACAACAGCAACAAGTACAGCAGCAACAGCAACAACGAATCTGCAGAGCAGACAACAAAGTAAGCACAGAGCACACACAAATGGTGAAGATCACAAGATCAACTAGAAGCAGCAGCAGCAACAGCAGCAGCAGTAAAAGACCAGCAACATGTATAGATGGATATGGATGAATGCTGTTAAGGCGAAGGCCATCCAAATAGCTGCCTTTAGACTCTAAACTCCATAACCCCAACAGCAGCATCAGTTCTAAATCCAGATAGCGAGGATTCAAGACGCGACGCGACGTGGCGGTAACATTAAACTGAATGCGTCGACAGACGTCAGCAGCAGCAGCAGCAGCAACCGAAGAAACAGCATTTGCAACAGCAACAACAGTTGCAGCAACATCGGCGTCGGCCCGGCGGCAACCTCAGCAATAACAACAGCAACAAGCTCAATAAACGATGCACGTAGGGCGGCCCAAAATCTTGGTGCGTTCCTCGATAGAATTTTGATTGCAATACGCACGCACAGCAACAACCACAGCAGCAGCAACAACAACAACAACAACATCTCAGCCCTAGTTGCAGTCGCAGTGCCAACTTTTTTGCTGTTGCCCAGCAGCAAAGCAAAGGCAGTCAACAACCGCCTAGACTCGATCGAAGGAAGCGCAACAACCAGGCCCAAGCCCAGGCCAAGACTCAGACCCAAGCCAAAGCCGAAGCCCAGCCTCAGACTCAGACCCTAGAACCTTGCCCAGGCCCTGGACCCAACTGGGAAAATGAACGCATTCCATTTCCCATGACTCTTAATCACCTGGCCATTATTATATTTACTCGTACTCGGACTTGTATATAATTATGGCCCACACCCACCTATAGCCAGCTATTTATCCAGCCATGTGTCGAATTGGATTAAATATTGATTAAGAAGGAGGCAAAAGAACGCAAGCAAGCCAACACCCAAGCCATAGCGAATGTAAACTCTAGCTGAACTGCAGCTAATCCTTGACAGCCTTACCTAATGCAATGTCACTAGAAATATCCGACAAGATCTGAGAAGAGAAGACAGACTGTCAACAAGAATTGTAATAGATAGGCTTTAAATGCTATATTCAAATTTGCAATGGGCAAATGCTGGTGGTAAAGGATTCAACAATCTGTGAGAACTCATTAGCATTATTTACAGCGTGTGTACATCTAATTAACAGTGTGTAACGATTTCCTTTTGGTTCTCCGCTGGATGACGCCATTTTACAGCCAGCACTCTAAACTGATAAATAAACAGTCAGACAGTCAGACAGCCAGCCAGTCAGCCGGACTTGGGTGAAAAGCATAAATTATATATAAACACAGTCCGAAGTTATACTACGTGCATCTGCAGATATATTAAAAGAATATTAACATTTCATATTGCGGGCTTTTTATGCCCGGTCCACAGAGAGTTGAAAAGGTATAATGACTTGTTGGAAATTATAATTATATGTCTAGAGATTTTGCTATGACTGTCTATAATTATAATATTTATTTTGTTTTGACTACTGTAATTGGAAATATGATCATACAATAGTATAAATAAATGTTTACCGGGTATCGCTGTGTCGATTGCAGTTTTAAATTATGAATTTTTACTTGGCGGTTCAAGATGTCTTTGGTGGGGGCACCCGCAGACTTATTGTCAAAATGCAAAAGAGAAGATCATTATTACATTTCACGCTTCCAGGCAGGAATCGTAAAACCGAAACCACAAACCAGTCGAAACGTCGACGTTGACGTCGCTGCTGTCGTTGTCGTTGCTGTTGCTGTTGCTGTTGCTGTTGACGTTGACGTCGACGGCAAACTGCGATAGCGTACCAAATTAATGGAACGATCGCGCAGGGCTGAAGTTGGAGCTTGAACTGTGGCCAGCTGCCAGGGGTGTTGGGGGAAGGGACGGGAACGGGCATGGGACGGGGACAGGGCCCTAAGACAAGCCACAAGTCAGAGTCAGAACCAGGTAAGAAGTGGGACCAGCAGAACCTACAAAAACAAAAAAAAAAAGAACCAAAGCGACGTTGTGGGAGAAAGAATAAAACTAACAATGAACAGCGGCGACTGCGACTCCCATTGGAAAAGACGACGACGAAGACGACTTGCAGCACAGGCACGTCTGCAAGTGTATGCGTGTGTGTGCTGGTATAAGCGTGTGTGTGTTTGGTATTTCGGTTTTGGCCCTCTTGTCTGTACCTTTGCGTCGCGTCGCGTCGCGTCGCGGCTTTATTGCGCTCTTTGTCTAGCACCGAGTGCTGAGTTCCAACACCAAGCCGAAGACCAAGACCATGGGCAAGAAGTCATCAAGTCCCAGTGCCGCACGATCGCAAGCACGCACACACACACACACATACGCGGAAACATACACTAACACACTTGCACTAAGCCACAGCGCGTTCCAGCAATCACATCCACGAAATGCGCAAATAGTCAGAGTTCGGGAACGGGAACGGGAATGGGAATGGGAATAAGCACGGGTCTGAGATAGGGTTCGGGTTCGGGTTTTGGACTCGGTTTCGGTTTTTGTTCTTGGCTTTTCTTCTTGGTGTTAGCCACTGTCACATTTCGTATTCTTTGGCTTATTCCATTGCTGGCTCATTCATTCATGATCTCACACACACACAGTCATACTTACGCACACATGTGCAGTTGAGTCTCCGACAATTTCCTTTTTAAGCTAACAATCTGGCCCTCTTCACGACATTTACCTTTGTGTACTTGGCCAAGCAACATTACTTCAGTTCTTCAGTTCTGCTTCAGAGCCGCAGTTAGTTCCAAAGTCCTCAGCATCAAGTTCTAATTGTGTGTCCGTTTGGTCAAAGGATTAAAGACGCGTCTCAAGGTGTGCCTGACTCTGTATCTGTGTCTGTGTGTCTGCATAAGTGTGTGTGAGTGTGTGTGCTAGGTGCGACTCATCGTCATCGTCTTCGCCTCGAATCGTTTCGTTTCGTTTCGTTCTGCGCGCATTGGAAGAGGAAGTTCACACAGAAACTGGAATTAAAATTGGAATTGGAAGTGTTGGCGTTCTGGAAGTAACAGCCAACAGCAACAGCAGCAGCAGCGACAGCGCAGCAGCGAGTTTGTTCTTCAGTTTCTTGACGGTTCGCGGTTGCGTGATATAGCCTGGATATCACTCCGTTCAGTCGAAGGCTTACAGTGAACGCGTCGAAAAGTGCCAACGGTTCTTCGGACTCTCAACAAAGAGCATAGAGAATAGCATCAATCGCGTTCGATATCGCTTTTGCTCAAACTAACCCAGTAAACACATCTTGAAGTGAATATGGCCAAAATCATTTTGTTTTGTGTGCTCAGCCTTTTGGCATGCGCTGCAGGTTAGTACAAGTTACCATTATTGTTAATAACTAAACAAAATTAGAAATGCGCAAAAAAAATACAATTTTCATAAAAAAAATAATGATATATATATATGAAAATAATGATATATGATTTTCAGTAGAAATATTGAAAAATATGATACCGCCGAAACCTTTAATCAAATTTCATATAATATAAAACGATCCAATTTACAAAAATTTGTAATACTTTTTCCTAGTATTTATTATTTTATAAATTAACAAATGTTCCAATTTTCAAAAACTTTAAATATTTTTTCCAAGAATATCAGAATTTTCTAATTTATTATCTCTTCATAATTTTTGTTAATATTGTTTCGTTTGATTTGAAAAAAAATTATTTATTTTTTTATACGATAAAAACATAAATAATAATTTTTGATTTTTAGGATTATTTTCAAAATTAATTTCTTAGTTATTTTACATAAATTGTAGTTTCTCTAGTTAAATAATGTAGCAAAGGAAAGGTGAAGAAAGAACAAAAAAAATTATATGAATAAGTCTACGCAGAATACACAAATACTTTATGAACTATCATTATAATATGATAGTCATTAAGCGGGAATAATTTTCTTTTTTCCATCGATGACGCCCAAGCGAATTCTCTGATAGGCTAAGGGGCAGCTGGAGCGGGAAGTTGTTAGATTTGATTGGGTTGTTCTCATTTCCCGATCCGCTCATTCTTCTTAGCTCCAAGCTGTTTTTTGTTTTTATCAATTTCATTCGCTATCCCCAGCATCTGTAGGCAGCATCTGTTGCAGCTGGCGATGCATAATAATCATTTGGTTGCTAACCGGAGGGAAGTTAGGTGCCAACAAATAACTAGGCTTACCGTCATTTGATTACATTTGCGCCTCAAGCCGCGATCCTCGCAGCTTGCAACTTGCAAAGATCACAGATCGCAGATCTGGCCACTAGTCGTACTCTGTCGACTGTGAGTTCTAGAGCTGACTCTGAGTGCATCATTAGAGACGTGCTAGATTCGTGTACTATCTATCGTTACAATTTACTCGAATGAGGGGGAAGCCACTCACTCGATCGTAATTACCTTCAAATTATAGTGCCCAAGTAGGTTTGAAGACGGGAAACTGGGCAAAATGCACTTCAATTATTGGGTTACTCGTTGGCGAGTTCATCCTCAGTCCAAGCTCCGATCAAATTAGCTGCAATTCCAAAGTGGATGCCCACACGGACTACATTTACGGATGATAGATGAAATCAATTGCGATTACTCCAATTTTCTGTTGATTTCAGGAAAACTAAACCAGAACCCAAGGCTATCATTAGTCAACAAATTGAATAACGTATTGACACAAAGTTTTGCTTCACAAGCAAGAGATGTGCATTTAGTTCTAACAATCTTGAATAACTGTAAAGCAACAGAACAATTTGATCTGTGAATCTTACTTGGGTATAGCCTTGGGAAATAATAATAGGAAAAGAAAAGTGTAGTTTTAATTCACCATTTCTTCTAATTAAATAAACAACGTAAGGGAAAAGTATTTACAAAACTAATTATATATAAATATATCTAAAATATATTTTATTATCTTTTGCTAATATAAAATGTGCTTAAGGTAAAGATGTAGTTTCCTTTAATAATATAACAAAAAACTTATGTGGTAAGAATCTTTGTTATACAGATGAAAATTAGGTAGAGGATAGATAGAGTACTTCCTATTGGAAGTATTTTTAGTTTCCGAACACATCATATTTCTATACTTATCTATACATCTGTCAGTCTCTTTGTCAGTCCTTCGTTTGCTTATTGAAATCAGAAGACTTTGGCTTCGTGTGTGTCTTGCATTTAAATCGCCGGAAATAATTTAATATACAAACAGACGCGCATACAAAGGTAGAAGAAGATTGGGCCCTCGGTCTATAGATATACTATATGTGTGTGTAAGTGTGTGTGTTTGTATGTACTACAAACATAAAGTACACATATAGTATACTCTACTGACTGGCCGGTCGTACCTCCTCTATTCATGACAAGTTCCATAAATAGTCAACTGTCCGCCGAGGGCAGCCTTCCGTTTGCCTAGAGGCATCGTCGAATCAGAATTGAAAACGAAAATGTCTCTTAGCTTGGCTTCGCAGTTGGACGTTTGTCATGAGGCCAACACATATACAACATTGATGTTGTTGCTCTTGTTGTTGTAGTATTTGTTTAGCACGCTTTGAGTGCCTGACCAAGAGTCAAAGTGAAATCAAAAAGAAGAAGACACAAGGGATACATCTTGCTCCGACTACCTGTTGTCCATGTCCGAAACGAAACGAAACGAATCGAAATCAAATAAAATGAAACGAAACGAAAGCAGTCAAGTCATTGTCAGTGTGTGTGTGTGTGTGTGTGTGTGTTGAGGCTGGTTCTTTATTTCTTTTTATTATTATTTATGTTGGGATTGTTTGACTGTCTGAATGGGGAGATTATATAAGAAGAAAAACCCCGAAAAATAAAATAGAGATGAAGGCAACTACTTTCGTTCTTTGGGCATTGGGCTAATTAATGTCATCAACGCCATTATTTCCTCATCGGATTTTGTGTAATTAGCTTTTGTTGCTGTATCTGTGTATCTTCTGTCTGCATCAGATTCTACGGCTCGGGTCATAGACCGATAAATGCTCCTGGTCATCATCATCATCATCATTAAAACGCTGGCCAATGAATCACCCAGCACTCGCTTCGGTGTTGAATTAACTTTGGGCCCCAAGTCCAAAAACTTCTGTTGGCTTCTGCTTTTTATAGCAATCCAAGAGATACGCTAAAAAATGTGTTTTGTCATTCGGATGGCTCGTTTTGGTAATCCTATTCAATGATATTTACTTTGGACATCTTTTGATTACCCATTCGATGCCGCAACGAAACGAATAGAAATTATATCGTATATATTTACCGTTACGGTTACGCATGCCGATTACTCAATATTCAGAGCGGACCTTCTCGCTCTTTAGGGTTCAGTGGCCGGCATTAACTAATTCACATTGTGAAATTGTTTGTTCTTTTTTTATACATTTTTGTTTGTTTGTTTTTTTTTTTTTGTTAGGTCAACGCATTACGACCATACATCTGGATGGCGTGCAATACTTCATCAGTCGGATGAATCCCTATTCGCCGGAACTGAACTACTTCCTGGCCTATCAGTACTGTCGATCCCTGGGCCTGCAGTTGGCCTCGTTCGAGACGAAGGAGAAGGCCGAATCGATGACCACGTATCTGAAGAATGCCGGCTATGGTAACTACGATTTCTGGACATCCGGAAATCGCTTGGGCACGGGAATGTTCCTATGGATGAGCACCGGTCTGCCGTTCAATGCCACATTCGATTTCTTCGAGAACTCGGCCGATGCCATCCAGGCTGGCCTCCTCGATCCTGTCGATCACAACAGCAACACCTCTCCCCAGCGCACAGCACGCGACAGGTAAGACAGAGCAAGGATTTGATATCCTTTGGCAAGGATCCTCATCGTCAGGATCGATGCAAAGGCTGAAGATTAAACGTTGGCAACGCAAATGCAAACGCAATTATGCTTGATCTTTATAGCAGCAGTGGTGCCGAGAAGGGCTGCGTCATCCTCAAGCAGCCGACGCTCAAGTGGATGCCCGAGGACTGCTCGGACGTCAAGGACTTTATTTGCGAGCAGACCCGTTGCTATTACTACAACTATGGCAGCATTCCGGTCTCTTCTGCGCAGGGGTAAGGACAACTAGAGAGCATGGGCGCCACTAAAAAATCGATATAAAAAAACACACAAAAAAAAATAAGAATCATATAAATCAATCAAACAATAAAACAAAATAACTGAATAATTTATAAGAGAGTAACATAAATATAAACATAATGAAATCGATATACGAGAATGCTTAAGCGAATGTCCTTAATTAAGATACAGACAAATAAACATAAACAATTGATAAAACCACATCGTGATTAATAAAAGTTAATTTAGTTGACCACAAAAAAAAAAAAAAAAAAAACAAAACGAAACAAAAATAAATTACTATCAGAAATTCAATACAAAACAATGGAACGTTCAGTTCAAAAAGTAATACAAAACTTAATCAAATAGGTGAGCTAAACCCCAAATCGTTACAAATACAAATATACACTACACACACTCAAAGCGGGTATACTAGACATCTGTATACCTCGCTATCTACCTAATACAGAAGACTAATGCGAAGCTATCAGCCTATTACTAACTTACAGATCACTAAAACTGATATTGTATCACGATATCGAGCAAAACAAAACACGAAAACTTCCCTTTGCTATATGAGAGTCCCCTTTAGATGTCCCCTCAACCCCCGAGAATGTTGTGCAATCAGGCGAGAGAGTTTTCACCTTTATATAATATTATCAATGGTAGAAGATACATTATAGAAGGTCCAAGGAGATTTTCTTCGAAAAGATTCTTCTTAGAAGAGATATGTAGAATATTTTGTAGCTCTTTTGCTACTACTGTAATTATACAAAATTCTTCAAATATAATACTAATTATTTCCTTATAGAAGTATACATTTTGGAATATAGCAGAAAGAAAATATATTTAGCAAATATTTTCAAATTCATTAATTTTAAGAAGTCCCAAAACTATTTGTAAATACTATTTTAGGTTTTTTTGTGTTTCAAATTAAAACAAAATTTTCTAAACAAAAATTATTAAAATTATCACTCTTTAAACAATTTGTATTCCATTAAAATATGGATGTTTCCGGTATTTAATACCATCCTAAAAATTAATGAGAATACCCATCACCGAAAATAGGGAGTTAATAAAAAATTGGGATAAAATAATAGGATTATTAGATAACTTAGGAAATATTGGGGAAATATAATTACAGATACTTTTCATAGAATATATATTAAAAAACTCCCAAATTTAAATCACCTTAATTCCCTTGCAGTTTGCACAACTTTGCCGAGTGGTGAGCAGGATTCTATTTCGAGGCTACTATCGAGACTCTTGCTAAACAAATTGGTGGTTTGGGGCTTAGCTTGTTGTTAAATTTGATGTTAATGATAATGTTAATGTTAATGTTGCTGTTGTTGCCATCAAGATTTGTGTTCAACTAACTAACTTTAGATGCAATCTCGCACTTTCGCACTAACCCAAATGCCAAGCTCGCTGCCAGTCGAATGATATATTTACTAAGTGAAGAGTAACTAATACTCTTCCTCGAACTCGAACTCAATCGAATCCAAGTAATGCAATTCGTTTTGTTTTGCTTCTTGTTTCGTTTCGGTTTACTGTAGACGCCCCATCACCTCGACGACACCGCGTCCGCCCGTCTCGCTGCTCAATCTGGCGACAACGACACCGCTGCCACTCATCATGTCCACCAGCGGCAGCATGTTCGCCAAGGCAAAGTCATCGGTGGGCGATAATGCAGCGGATGCCTCGCAGCAGCCATCGACTGTGTGGTTTAAGCTGAATCACGATCGTTCGCTGGTGGATGCCCCAACTGCTGATATGGATGCTGAGCTCGAGGCGGATGTGGAGGAGCACGACGATGCTGATGGCGAAACCGATTTCGATGAGCACGAACAGGAGCACGAACACGAACACGAGCACGAACACGATGCCAGCGATGTGTCCAATGAACATGCCCGTGAGCTGACCGATGGCGACGATGTGAAGGAGCATGTGTTCCCATTGAACGACAACGAACTGCACAACGAAATGCATTCGATTGAGGAGCTGCAGCTGCAACTGCAAGCGCATGGCAACGACGAGGAACATCAGGAGGCCGATGAGGACAATCAGGAGACAGCTGATGACAACAGCAGCGTCGAGCATGAGGCTGAAGTCGAACATGAAGTCGAACACGAAGCTGAGGCTGAGACGGACTCACACAACGATGTGCCAGCTCCAGCTGTAGCTGCACCTCCTGCTCCAGCGGTCACAATGCCCAGCTCCACGGAGTCACCCGGCATTGAGGTGCGTCTCAAGCAGATTGCGCAGGACTTTGAGAAGATGACCAGTTCCCAAGAGTTACAGCGTGCCTCTGCCGTCAGCAAGGATGAGATCACGCCTCAGTCTTCGCTGTCGCTGAGCGATCTGATACGCACGTTGCGTCCCAATGAGCAGCAGATCATTCCCCAGATCGATTCGGACTACTCGAATGCCATGCGTGTGCTCGGCAAGACTTCGGCTGTCGTCGTCAACAACAACAACAACAACAACAACGATGATTCGCGCAAGTTCAAGGTGCTGCCGGAGCCGCATAGCTATTAATCGTAATCTCCTCGTAATCGATAAATGCTATCGTCTATCGTAATCGTTCTCCAGGTGTATTTGGCGGGGGGCCTCTGTCCCGGGTTCCACTGAGGAATGCTCATTTTCTATTTGAAAATGGCACTTCTCTCTGCGGACCTGCGACAGACTAGACGATGACTTTTTCTAGCACTAGCATTATCGAGTAGCTATCGATTAGTTATCGCATTAAGAGCAACTTAATTACTTACGATTTACCTAACTATTATATTATGCTTTAATTGTATGACAAAAACAAAACACAAAACACACTCTTGATTAATAAAACGAATTTGGTAAATGTAAAATGAGACTCAACTTCACTCACTCCCTCATCATTCGCTTCATCATGTTCAAGATGCAGGGTCAACGCTTCCTATACAGCAGATGAGCTGTGCTTTACGATTGCGACTGCGACTGCGACTCGAAGTCGGGACTGGGATTGTGATTTATTTGGGCTTTGTTAATGCGGCCATAAAGGCCAATAAACATAAATTAGACACTAGAATCTAAATTGTTATGGGACCTTTTATAGCAGGTCTCGTTGCGAGACTTTTCTGCGGCTGAATTTGCAAATCATTTTTCTTAATTTAAAGAGGATTTGTGCGCAAACGCAAACGCAGACGCAGACGCATCACATCAGCTTTTATGAAGATGCGTTGGTCACTGGGCAATGGACAAAAGACAGACAGAAGACACAAGAACACAAGACAGGTACTGCCACCCGCCAAGTCAGCTCAGAGATCTTCCCTCGCCTACAGCAACAACAGCAACATGCAGCATCGTGAAGCTCTCCTTGATTTTGGCTGCAGCAGCAACATCAGCAGCAGAAGACAAAGAAGTAGAAGACGGCGAGCAAAGAGGCTTGTCTTTGACTTTGACTTCAAGTCTGAGAGTTCGTTTGAAGTTCTGCTGACTGATGTTGATGTTGTTGCTGCCGCGGAAAGTGGTTAATGAAAGAACCTGCACACACACACACACACATACACAAAGACGTCGCCCAACGTTATTGTTGTTGCTGTTGTTGTTGGCGGGAAGACAACCTTGAAAAGAATAGCAGGGTCCAACGAACGAATATAAAAAGTTTCTCTTTTGCTGAAACGGCAATCTCAGACTCACAAAAAGGTAAACATTCCTCACGTACATGTTTGAAATGCAGCAGCAACAGCCACAGCCGCAGCCACAGCAACGGCAACAACAACCACAACAGCAGCAACAACAACCACATTTTAGTGGCAACAACAGCAACAGGTAACAACTGGGAGAATTGGGTTTCCAACTTAAGAATCATTCTTCATTCTTCTGCGTCGCGCTGTAGTTTTCTCCTTTTGCTTAAATTTGTTTCTGATAAAAATATTTTGATATATGACTAGCTGTTATCAAGAACTACTAAAGCTAAAGTCGAGTTTTTACGACTCGGAAATACCCTAGGAATTTTAGACAATGTAAGAAAAAAATAAAAATTTAAAATGTAAAATCCTAAATGTACAAGTTTTCAATAAAAAATAATATTCAAACAATAAGCTTATGTAAAAAGTTAAAAGATAATAATAATACCATACATATAACGCTTTTTGAGTTATGTTCTTATTAAACAGCGAAATAATGAACGAAATTAAATAATATAAAGATTTTTGAGTTATGATCTTATTATACAATTAAATAAAGATAATAATTAACAATTCGTTTGTTTTATTTTTATATATTAAGGAATTAATTAAACAGTCCACTCATTTGCTATTTGTATTAATATATATTTTTATATCCGCTACCCATATGGTAAAAAGGTATTATAACTTTGTGCCTCCATGACAATCTGTTATATTTTGCACACACTTTTGAATGTAGTACTATATAAATATAACAATTATAGTATTTGCTATAATTTTAATATACTAACTTGATATTTTTTTAAATTAATACCGCACGGTTTTGCTTTCATTAAAAATGAGTAGCGGGTATCTTGCAGTCGAGCACACTCGACTTTAGCTTTCTTACTCCTTTGTTTAAATTTAACTCACTTACATTTTATATTCGAATGTTTATTGCATGTCATATTATTTTATTATATCAATAATATCATTGTATCTTTTTTTAATTTACAGAAGCTTAAGTAGTTCATTTTAAACATATCAATATTTCTTATTTAAATGAATGTCAACAGTCTACGATTTATTCAGAATAAATACATATTTAATTAGATGGATACAAATCTATACAACAGTCAACAGAATGTTTGCTCTAATTAATATTCAAGTTGAGCGCAGCTCAGAAAATCAAATCAAACTAAATGTAGAACAAACTCACGATTATCATCATAATAGACAATGGAATAATTTAAAATAGAGTTAATGACTCACAACACGCCACGCTAACAATAAACTGTTAACATGTGTTAGCTTAGAGAGTGACGAGCCCTCTTTGAAATGCACGGCAAACATCGAAGTTTTATTAATAACTTTCCAGCCCGCTTTGTGTGCGATTGCGAGATCAATAATGTCAGGCAAATTCGGAAATAATCAAATGATTCACGTTTGCGGAAGTACTAATTGCAAGTACGAGTAATTGAAGAATTAAATGCGTACTTGCATCGCATCCGTTTCGTTGTGCAAAGAGAAAGGTTCGGGTATATAAACGGCATCCTCAAAGATTGAGAAGCATTGCAAACACAACAACTGAATTGTGAGAACATCTTCAATTACAACACACTCCCAATCCATACTCAAAATGAAAGTAACTATCGTGATCGCCCTCATTGCATCCTTCGTCCTGGCATTCGCATCAGCTCGCCCTCAATTTGAGCGTGGCTCCATTTTCGCTCCCAGCGGAGTAAGTTTCTGTGACAGCTAGATCAATTAGTGCAATATATTTATACTCGTTATCTCTTTATCTCCTGCAGCGCTTTGCCATGACTCAGAACTGGGCCTCTCCTCCTGTGGATCTGAGCAAAGGCGTGGTTCTCTTGCCAGAGGCAACGCCCATCACCGAACCACCACAGGAGCCAAAACTCACGCCGACCAGCAAGACGACTTAAAAGAAATGAATTCATATTAGAATATACTGTATTTATTAAACATTATCTATAACTCAAAGAGTAAATATAAATTGTAGATCTCAAACTTGCTCAATTCCGAGTATTGCCAATATAATATAAATGCGAATAATCATTCACAATCGAGGGAAGGGGAAAACAAGTTTGGAGAGTGTGATAATTATTCTCATATTCCCAGTAATTGTTTGCCGCTTCAACTTGGTCGTGTTTAATTAATCGTTATGATTCAAAGGAAGTAACATTTCGGCATGCAATTGAAAGCTTTGAAATGCTAGGGAGTTTACGGTCTGTCAAGTGATTAGCATAATTAACAGCACGTTAACAGCCAATTAACAGCTGAACTTAACAGTTCATGAACTTGCCAATTTGAATACAACTGCCAACTTTGGCAGCGAAGTGATCAAAGCTCACAACATTATTTTGATAGTCAATGTCGATTAGTAATTAATGTAAATCAGATTGAGCAGCTACTGAACTAAAAATCTCTATTATAAAACATCATAAAAACAAATTAAAACTGTTTGGAATATTAAAAAGAAGATTAGATTTGAAAATCTCACAATTTATAGGCAAATCATTTATAAGGTATGCAGACATACTATATATTAATATTCTTACTATCCATTCTCGATCCAACTGGAAACCCCTGTAATTTGTAATCCTACGATTTATTGGCTTTAACAATTTAATTAAGTAATTAGTCCTACAATCTTGTATTTCTAATTAAAATTTGTTGAATCGTAACTAAAACAGGTTTACTTTGATGGATTTCTAAGAAATACCCAGCAAGACTAATGGGGTATGCTTGTCCACAATATACCCTGTAATAAGATTAAATCTACTACAGCAAGTTTGATGATATATTCCTGTCTACAACATATGCTTTAAGAATATTATATGGACTATATGGAATTGTATTGTATTATATAATAAAAGAAAAAAGAAAAGTGCATTGTTTAGTCGAACTTATAATTCCCTTTCCTTAGTCAACTTGAATAGCTACAGGGTATAAGAAATACATAAAAATGGAAGCACCTATTTGTTTATCTATATCTATATCTTAATGCTGTTAAACATCGCGCTAATTAACGGCTTTTAATTGCCAAACCAGTCAACATTTCAAATGACATACGTAGACTAATCGAAAATTTATAGTCAGCCTGTTTTCTGTTTTTTTTTTTGTATATGCATAATACTTGATCTGGGTAATACTTGTGACTTACATATATGTATTTGAATTTCGGAACGATCCGTGAATGATACAGACTTGACTTTTCTATTATTTAATTTGCATGATAACGTATGTAGATGCGACGTCGATCGCATCTATAAAAGCTCCGACTTTGGCAACTCGGTCTCGCATTTATATTGCGCGATCGGACGAGAAAGGTTAGTTAAGTTAGTTACTAAGGTGAATTTGTGAGAATAATAATGAAGGATCCGATTTAATCATTGCCTGTGCTCAGTATTGTTCACGTAATAATTACTAATTGACGGTGTGTGAAGCAAGTTCTCGCTGGTGTTAATCAAGAATGCATTATAACATATTACGTATACGTAATTAATAATCGCATTAATCTCAGGGCAATTGCTAAATTCGAGGCAATCGGGTAGTCATCAAATATTGTTTTCCAATTCGAATATTATATCATCTGTGACGTGAGAATAAAACAGTTAAGTGAGAATTCACTTGAATTTGTTTGAGTGAATTTTAATGTCGACTTCAGTTCGGTTTATCGCCCAGCTGTTCAAACGGCCACTTCAAACAAGTGGATAAACTTGAATTCAAGATTTTAAAATAATCTTTATTAAATCTTTAATCGGTTTCAATGTCGCGTTGCTCTCGATTGCCCTTTTGGAAAATCACCATCGACGCGATCGAAGGACAACTGTGAAAATATCTGAATAAAAAAAAAAAACAATAAAATTATATTTACAGATCGAAAAGATGAAATTGCTGCTCGCTTTGTTGCCCTTTGTGGCCCTGGCATCTGCCCAGTTTGGAGGCTTCGGTGGCGGACTTGGCAATGTGGCCAACACATTCAGGCAAGGCGTTTCCAACATTGCCAACCGTATACCCTCTCCTCCTACGCTCAATAATGTGCAGAACTTTGGTGACTTTGTGGTAAGCTCCAAAATATGTGCAACTATAAATTGTGGCGTCTGTTAAACACTTTTCTGTCTCTCTCTCTGTATTTCTCCTGTAGGCACAATCTGGAAAAACCTATCTCTCGGCAGCGGATCGTCAATTGCGTGAGGGTCTCTTTGGTGCTCGCAAGAACTTGGTTGATGCCGGAAACGCCGCCTTCAACAGTGGCTCCAGTGGCTTCCAAATGGCTGTGAATGCATTCGCTGACTTGACAAATGCCGAGTTCCTTAAGCAGCTTACTGGCTTAAAGCGGTCATCAGCTGGCGAGTAAGTTGGCTCATTTATACGCCTATTACCATTTACTTTAACTTTGTCTCTCGCCTTTCGCTTGCAGTCAGAGCGCTAACGAACATCGTGCCCAACCCAAGTTGCAGACCAACGCCAAGCTGCCCGACTCTTTCGATTGGCGTCAAAAGGGCGGAGTTACTCCAGTCAAGTTCCAAGGCGAATGCGGTTCGTGCTGGTCATTTGCCACCACTGGCGCCATTGAGGGTCATGTGTTCCGCAAGACAGGCAAATTGCCCAATCTGTCCGAACAGAATCTGGTCGATTGTGGCAAACTGGAACTGGGTCTTGATGGCTGCGATGGTGGCTTCCAGGAGTACGCCTTCAATTTCATTACACGCCAAAACGGTATTTCCAGTGGCGACAAGTATCCATATGTGGATAAGAGGGAAAATTGCAAATTTTCGGCGGGTGCAACTGGTGCCAAGATCACTGGATTTGCCACGATTCCACCAAAGGACGAGCAGGCCATGAAGACTGTAATTGCTACTCAGGGTCCATTGGCTTGCTCTGTGTATGGCATTGAGAGTTTGTTGCTCTACAAGAGTGGAATCTATTCGGATGAGGAGTGCAACACCGCTGAGGTGAATCACTCCATTCTGGTTGTTGGCTATGGTACTGAGAAGGGTCAGGATTACTGGATTGTCAAGAACTCTTGGGATAAGGCTTGGGGTGAGGAGGGTTACTTCCGTCTGCCACGTGGCAAGAACTTCTGCGGCATTGCCTCCGAGTGCAGCTATCCCATTGTTTAATATCCCACAAAGCAACAAAAGTACAGTCGTTGTACAATCTGAATATACCAATAAATAAACGAATATTATAAGACTTTGTTTTTTGCTTATTAATTAATTTAGATATCCAAACGTTCTTAATAGAATGGAAAAAATGAAATTTATTATTTGTTTAAGTGAAAAATATCAAATTTGTTTATTTTTCGTATTATAATTTCACATCTTCCTATAACATAGAAATACAATAGTGTTAAATCAATCTTCAATCAATCAATCTTTTTAAACTACGCGCCTTTCTACAGACGTAGCAGAAATATACCAATATACCATATGAACCAGGTGACAATTAACTGGGCTGATAATGTTGGTATAATTTCTCGTATGGTCACACGCTTGCAACAGATTTAAAATAAAAACAGCAATAATAGAAGCTAATTTGAAAATTAAATGTATTTTATTAATTTAAATTCTAAATAAAAATATTTTTGAATTCAAGAAACATTGTTGTTTGTATTACAAACCAATGCTTACAGAAATTGGGAATGTTTCTCCAACCCTGAACACGGCCACACTGGCTCAGTCCCTCGTGAACAACCCAACACTGCCTGTGTGTGGGCAATAAATAAATAAATAAAAATAAAGAATCGCCAACAAAACAGTTTATTGAAAACGGAAACGAGCAATTAATGTGACCCACAATGAGGATGCCATAACGAACGGCGGCTGTGCGTCAAATAGAACGCTGATACCAAATGTTGTTCTTGCAGGTGTGTGTGCTCGCTTACAAAATATTCTAATAAGACAGCAGACAACGCCAGCCCAGCCCACTTTTCTGGGGGGTGGTGGAGAGTGGTGGGCGTTGTCACCTTGTCGTCACAAGGCCTGTGCTCGATAAATTTAATTTGCTAACAAAACCCATTGTTGATCATTTGTATTGAGTGCTGTTTCGATGTACACATGCATTCTCGGCCTAATTCCAAATTCGTGTTCTTACAGAAATGTACTCGATAGTCATTGTGCATTGATATTAATCCAAAGAAACCAATCCTCCCCCCATCCGTTGGTGGGTCATAAATGCATTTTATCAATACCAAGTCAAGTTCACCACTACCAAAACAACACCAATCTAATTGTCATAAAAACCCTCTTGACTAACTCGATCAATCAAAATGGACGATGACATTATGAACGCTGTCGAATCTCTTTTTGGCAAAGATGTTAAAGTTGTGGACTGCCAAACGTCGTCGACGGTGCAACAGGAGGAGGTGCTATTGATCAATGGTGTGCCGGTTAAATTGGATGGTCTGCCGGCGGATGATGCCAGTGCTATTAAGAGTGCTCTACTCGATGGCCAGATGCCGGCTGTGGAGCATCTGAATCAGCTGCTGTTTCGCGCAGGTCTCGCCCAACAGCCCATCGAGGTGGAAACATCGCTGACCGTCAAGTCATCGCTGACAACTACCGAGGAGGTGCTAGTCTCACGCAATGGCCAGGTGCTGGATGAGCGTACTGTGGAAACCAAAGAGCACTTCAACCATCAGTCACATCAAAAGGAAATTTGGCAGCCAATCAAACAGGAGAATGCTTTAGCTCGCGCCACTCCGGAAAATGCGCTCAAATATCGAACAAATTCGAACTCAACATGCACTTCGCAGGCAACAACAACCGACCCGGAGACAGAGACGGAGACGGAAATGGATCGACCTGGCGATCCACTGGGTCGCCAGTTGAATCAAACCTTCTCCAATGCTTCCATTATGTCCACCAGCTCGGCCATCACGTGCTCGGATCAGCTCATTAATTCGGCTTCCAATATATCCACTGCCACAACGACTATGGGCGACAAGAGCTCCAATCTGAGCAGCTGCGATTCGGGTCACGATGGCCTCTTCCACAGTGTCTCAATGAGCGCTCCTTACACGCAATGCGACGCTCGTGACCCGCAAACAGATTCAATGTACTGTGACATTCCCAGCTCAGCGGATGAGGCTGACGTCGTTTCAGTCGCCGTGTTGGTATGTTGATTCATTTGAATATTTATCAAGGTTATACATGTAGTTCTTCCCTTTTTTGCAGAGCACGCATTTGCAGATTACGGAGCAATGCGATGTAGCCAAGGATTGCCAAACATCTCTGCCAGTTTATGCCAAAGATCTGCCCGCCACTGGCAATCTGGACACGCTAGCTAAACTGCTGGCCAAGCCAAGCAACGAAGACATCGAGTTTAGTCTGCTACTCTGTGCGCGTTTGTTTGTACAAATGCAAGTTTTGCTAGCACGACTTGTTGAAGAGCACCGGGGACGTGAGGAGCAGCTGTTGCGACTACTTGGTAATTGGTTGCGTCTCTGTCCCCATGACTTTCGCAATGAGACATTACTACAAGAGCTGCGCAAACAAAACCACAACAAAGCGATTTCTGCTTTCCTCGACAGCATTGCCGATACACTCGCCCAGCTGGACACTAGTCGACGCTGCCAACTGCAATATTTGCTAAGCAAACAATCGTCAGCTAGCTCGCTGGGACGTCAAAGCAGTATTAAGTCACTGAAACGTTTCGCCACAAATGTCTACAAGACGGACAATGTGCTGAACAAGTGCAGCAATGCCTTTGAGCTGGCACATCAGCTTTATGCCATCGAATATGCCTATCTCTCACAAATTCGACTCGAGGAGTTTGTTGAAATGATCAGCGCGGGCGAATTTAAGTCATGCATGTCACAAAAGAAGGCCAGCACTCTGGGTTCCAGCTCCAGCAGCTCAGCCAAGCAGCCCGAAGTCAATATTGCCGCGTATGTGCAATGGTTCAACCAACTGTGCTCTTTAATAGCCACGGAGATAGTTAAGGTGCGTATGCTGCTGACATGGTCAATGAATAAATAAATTATTTACTCTCTTCATCAGCTTGGCAAAAAATCTCAGCGAGCACAGATGATTGAGTTTTGGATTGAGACAGCTTTGGAGTGCTTTAACACGGGCAATTTCAACAGCCTGATGGCAATTCTGACTGCTCTCAATATGACTCCCATAACGCGGCTAAAGAAAACTGTAAGTTTAACCAATAATGATGTAATACATTCAAGTCGTAAAGCAACTTCACTTGCAGTGGGCAAAGGTGCAGCGAACAAAGTTCGAGGGCTTGGAACATCAAATGGATCCAAGCGGAAATTATCAGAATTATCGCTCCACGATGAAAGCGGCTGTCTGGCGTTCAGAACGAGAAGAGGCCAACAAAATTGAGCGTGCCATTATACCATACTTTTCGCTGTTTCTCAAGGATTTTAACCATATTCACGAGCAACACGAAACCAAGTAAGAGAATTGTTGTTTTGCATTATAATTAAATTCACTTAACTATGGTTTTTCTTGCAGATTGGTCAATGGTTTCTATAACTTTGAAAAGTGTGCTCTGTTTGGGGCTCAATTGCGCAGCTTTTACAATTGGCAGCGATTGGATTGTCCTTACGAGCAACTATCCAACGTGGCTGGCTATTTGCAAAAGGCAGAAGCGTTTACAGCTGATCAATTAATGAAAGCCTCCTATGAATGTGAGCAACCTGATGGAACTGAGGAGAAGGAACATTACAAGACATTGAAGGCGGCTAAATAAACGAAGACACACACACAATTTTTGTGTATTATTATGATGACATTTTTCTATACGGAATCCGTATCGAACCTCGCACAAACATCGGCCGAGTTTGTAGACATTTCTTTTGTTGACACTTCCATGTTTACATTTTATGCATTTTGCATTTCGCAATAACGATAATAATTTTAACAACACAATCGCAATCGTATTTGTTAATTTGTACTTAAGACATAAGCATAATAATAATAATAATCAACTAATTATATGCATTCATTTGGCATAATACATATTGATATTCCAAATATACGAATATAAACTTTACATTTGATGATTTAATACTACAGCGCGATAGTTTTTATTTTCCGAACAGCAAAAAAAGGTAAAGAATACAAATAGTTCACTTAACGTATGGTGGAAAACTTTTGGAAATCGACTGTGCCGAATTTGCCAAACAGTTCTAGCGGATAATGTTTGCCCTTGCCGCCACAAGGAGCATGGACACGAATCTGTCGCATGTGAGTATCACGTCCATTCTGATGATTCGAGATGACTGCGATTTGCAGCATGAAAGTGCGCAGCGATTTGACGTTGCCATCCTTAATGGGTATCTGCACCCAGCCATTTGGCTCCGTCAGATCAATTACCTGCAGCTCCTGAAGATCGTTAAAGTTGGTTCCGGAGCGTATGGAAATTCTCGATGGTGTATAACTCTCGTCAAGTTTATAGTCAGTGTAGATATAGATCTGACTAATATTGGTGCGCTTATGGAATTGTATGTTCACCAAATGGGGTAACTGGCCATCAGATTGCCAGTATGTATCCATTATATTGTCGCGCAAGCGTTCCACACCAAATCCTGCACAAAGATCGTTTTCAGTGCACCATATTTTCAAAGCGGCCAATAGTTTTTACCTGGCTTGCATGACGAGAGACTCCAGACGGCTTGAGCTCCCACTTCGCGCACCAAGCCAAGACGTTCCTCGGTAAGTGGGTCCTCTTCATTTGCTACAACCGGCTTGGTTGCAGACTCCTCGTCCAGAGTAGACGCCATTGCATCGAATCAATGCACTTAGTAAACGTAAACAAAGACAAATTTATTCATTTGAACGACGTTCCAAAAACTAGTTCGTTTCGTTTTCCTTTTCAGCACTATGCAATGGTCAAACAGCTGATTGTTCATTTACCAACACTCCGCTCCTCATCGGTGACAGAATTTCTGTTCTTTATCTTTTGCCCGTTATTTTAAATTTTACCATTGTTATTTCATAGATCGAATCGGATAAAGGAGTTCCATAAAGAAAAAAATGTTTCGAAAATAGTAAGGCAGTCAGAATAACACGAAAAGGCACAGCATTTCAAATATGCCGCGTTTTTATATAATTTTTTCGGTATATTTGTCGAAATGAGACGGTATATTTAAAAAGCCAACGACGGTTACACTGATCGAACCACACGTGCAACCAGAACGGCAATAAAAGAAATAAACAAACACAAAAATGGTGCGCAAACTAAAATTTCACGAGCAAAAGTTGCTTAAAAAGGTTGATTTTATTACCTGGAAAGTCGACAATAGCAGCAGGGAGAATAAAATCCTGCGGCGCTATCATATACAAAAGCGCGAGGACTACACAAAGTATGAACAGCGTCATCTACATTTAGTACAATATACAAATTGTTTAATTGTTTCCTTATCTGCTAGATACAATAAATTGTCGCGTGAAATTCGAGAACTTACTGAGAAAATAGCCAGACTAGATGCAACAGATCCCTTCAAAGCAGAGGCCACCGATATGCTAATGCACAAACTGCATGCAATGGGTGTAGCCAACGACAATCTCACCTTGGAGAGCGCCAGCAAAACATCTGCGAGTCACTTTTGTAGGCGACGATTGCCGGTGGTGATGGTTAAACGTGAGTAATTGTGTTCAATTTAATCAATGCATATACTAACGTTTATTTATTTACATTTTAGTAAGAATGTCGGAGGGTCTTAAGCATGCCACAGGCCTCATTGAGCAAGGTCATGTTCGCGTTGGACCTGAAGTGGTTAAGGATCCCGCATTTCTTGTCTCCCGCAACTTGGAAGATTTTGTCACTTGGGTCGATGGTTCCAAGATTAAGGAGCATGTGCAGCAATACAACGATCTGCGTGATGATTTCCAAATGTAACAACTACCACTTATTTTAGTACAATAATATATATAAATGTTTGTGTACATAATAACAGTTGTTTTTTTCTAAAGATGGAAACTTCCACTTAAATCGTCTGGACTGATCTTGCATTGTAGAAAAACCAATTGATTTGCATTTTGTTAAATTTTAATAACTTTATTACATTTCATATAATAATGTTTAGATCGCATTAATATTATTCATTTATGCTGGAGCCTATCGCGCCAAGGGCGCCGTTGGGCCGACACACATATACTTGTAGATATATATATATATATTTATATAGTATATGGTACATACATATATAAACTTGTTAATCAACTTTCCCTAGTACTTTCTCCCCTCTTTCGCTAATGCCTTTAGCTCTGCTGCCTTATTAGTTTCGTCACTTACAATGTTAATTAGCTCTTTCTTTCACAATACGTATTACAATAATGTATAGATACATATAAAACATATGATGTTAAAAAGGCATTTCCAAAATTAATATCATTATCTCAAAAAAAAAAAAACAGCCAGTAAATTAATTTAACGCAATACGGAAATGAGTTAAAAATTAAGAGAATTACGTTTATTCATATTAAATAGCAGAAAAAACAAGATTTCGTGCACGGTTGAGCGGGGGGTGTAAATAGATTTTGTAAACGGAAAACAGAGGCAATTCATAATTTCTATATTTACTCGATGGCAGTTAAGACGCGCGCGTACAGGTTTTCAAGTAGTATCTATTATCCAGGAGCCCAACCCAAACCCGAAGAAGATTAAATAATATTTCAAATACATTTCGCAAAGATGACTTAAGAGAGAAGTTTTCAAAATAGTTATTAGGTATATGTTACGAATTTTAGAGTCCGACTGCGTCACGATTGTAGCATCTGACTTTGTTAACAAATACGTGTGTATTCATTTTGTTTGTGTTTATTTATTATTTATGTTAAATACGAATCGCGTCTCCCACAGAATTTGTACAAAACAAAGACAAAAGCCCACGCTCTCAATTTCAGCCAGTTAAGTCTTTTTTTTCATTTTGTTGCATAGGTATATGTGTGTTTCGTGTTTTGGGTTTTGTATCATTTAAATATTAGTTGTATTATTCCTTTTTAAACTTGCGTAAAAAGTAACTATTAATAAGTGTTAAAATAAATAGCTAGTGGCATTAAAATTAGTGTCGACTGGCGAAATTGTTGCCCTCTCCGCCTCTCCGCCCGATGCCTGATACAAAATAATTTGGGGAAGGGCAACCAGATTCCGCATAAAAAAACTTCATAACAATTTAAAACAAATTAATAAGATAGATTTTCTACAATTTCTCTCTGTTGTTTGTGTGGGTTTGTGTGTGTGTGTGTTTGTGGGTGTTTTGACAAAGTTATTTAGTTATCCATTGGATATTATTTTGGCTTTGTGTGGGGGGAGTTTTCATTCTATAGAATTATAGTTTCGTTTTTCTTGTGGTTTCTTGTTCTTTTTATGCTTAATATTCAAAATAAATATTTTATCGCATAGTTTTTGTTGTTTTGTTTTTCTTTGTTTTTTTTTTCAATTGAATACAATATTTTATGTAAATTCCAATTTGTTGCTGCTGCTGCTGCTGCTGCGCAAACGTGTGCAATTAGTTATTAAGCCATATTATGCCGGACCCTGTCCCCAGAGCCCAAGCCCAAAACCCAAGCGCACTGCCCAATGACTCGGTGTGTGATTAAAACGTTTAATTGTCTTTGCTTTCGCAGTTCACTATTGTTGCAATGAATTTGTTGCA
Source organism: Drosophila kepulauana (assembly GCA_023558455.1). Lineage (NCBI taxonomy): Eukaryota > Metazoa > Arthropoda > Insecta > Diptera > Drosophilidae > Drosophila > Drosophila kepulauana. Next base: position 2,481,013 of record CM042369.1, read on the forward strand.
ATTTGGGTTTGCAATCCGATCCGGATTTTAGATTACAAGTGCCATGTCCTTCTTGCTGGGCAACTGCACCCGCTTGCCCTGCCACAGCGAGTTGTGTATTGTGAAGGCGTCTATCGTGACTGTCAGATGCTTTGTGTGCACCTGGGAGAAGCATTTGCCACCTGAGTTGTATCTGAAATGGGCAGAAATGAAATGTATTACTCGGATGTGCCAATCAAGAAGATGCAATTTCAACACTCACTTGAAGAACTTATCGAACATGACTTCGTCGACTTGACTAGGTCCCGTGCCGTACAGCTTTGTCACTTGGTCCGTTTCGGGCACATAGCTGTAGAGGGCACGGAATTGGCAGCCGGCATCACGGAAGAGTACAAGGAAGTGTTTCGCCTCGGAGCGTGCGATCTTCTCGAGCACTTTCTGCTTCGCCTCGCGATTCACGGCGCCCGGAAAAACGCAGTATTCAACGGCATTCAGTATAATGCCGCGATTCGATTTGGCCGCTGGTTGTTTATACAGTTTTGGACCTGTCGATTAACAAACAATTATGTTTAGCACAATCTTTGTTTAGGTTTCTGTGTGATATCTTGTTGATTTATCGTGGATTTCTACTCAGTGTTAATGGCAAGCTTCCTAATAAAATATATATTAATCAATTAATTCATTAACATTCTCTGCTTTGCTCTTTCTACGTGCAAAGTGAGCAAACAAAACTGAAAAACTAAATAAACCTAAATGTTGCAAACTTGTCGAATGCTGCGCTTATAATTAAGAACCTGTTGCATGCGAGGGTCCTTTAGATAAGTAATTTTATTATAAAGTTATCAACATTAATTGTCTAATCGAAAGTATATTACATTAATTCCAATTTAAATTTTGTGACTGTTTATTGTCAATCTTTTTTATTTTTAAAAGGACCCTCGATTGGTTTTAATACTTACATTTTCATCTAGCTAATAACTAATTTGTTACTTAAGTGAATCATTCCAAAACAAACAATATAAATAAATACAAACAAAAGTACAAAAAAAAAGAATCATTTCAACGAAATATAAACGTATTATTGCTTGCAATTTTGCATTAACTTTTTAGAATTTTGTGTTTGTTTGTCGGTTGTGAAGCGGTTAAATTGGGCTAATCGTTATGGTTTAATTAGACTTAATTAATTGTATTAAACTAGAAAATAAGACGCATCTCGGTTTGACTATCGAAGTCGTGGATTTGACGACGCAACGGAAGAAACGAACGAATGTCTCTATAGGATAAGATTCCAAGAGTTCGATATATGAAACTCTCGGAAACACACAAACTGTCGCAGCCCCTTCACGTACATAGGGAGGAAGTAGTTGTATATATTTGATATGCATACATATTATGTACATCATATTGTATGTATGAATATGTAAGATTTAAATCATAGCTATGTCATGATGTTGATAATGCCAATTAAAACTGAACACTCAACTAAACAATGAGTAAAACTCGAAAACAAAAAATTAAAAACGAAATAAATTGAAGTAAAAAAACGAAATAAAAAATACAGAATAATCGTATATAGATTGGTGGAGAGATGTACAAATGATGTATGAAGAACCAATATGTATGTACGAGTATATATATGGTGTATGTACGATAATGCTGATATTGTGGTGGATGTGAATAAAACTGAGGATTGTTTGAGACTAGGTACAAACCCGAGTATTCCATGGTATCACTTGATCCATCATCAAATCCGCGACGCTTCGATATCAAACCTGGCGGCAAAGAGCCTGGTCCAGAGGGAGATGGCATATGCCTACCTGATGCCGCCATTCCTGGTGACGGTGCGCGGCGCGGCGGAGTTGCCCGTCCCAATCCCGAATCTGTGTCTAACCATTAAGCGAGAGGCGAGTTCATCATCAATCATCAATTATCATGATCATCATCATCATCAACATCAGTCACAGCATGCATATTGGGCACAAAGTTAACCATCAACCAACCAATCAAACCGCAGCCAGGGTGACAGAGCGAGAGCGTGGGTGAGAGATAGTGGACAGAGAGCGAGAGAGAGGACGCAAGAGCGAGGGCGAGAGAGCAGTGACAAACAGTGTCAGGGTTGCCATCCATGCAGAATAATTTCATTCGATTGATGCGTTTGTATTTTTTCGTTTTTATACAGATTTTTTTTTGTGTTAGTCGCCACAGGATGATGTCGATGGAATCGATCGAGCGATGAATGTTTTTTTTTTTTTTTTAGTTATATAGGTAATTTTGTTAATACATTTTCACATTTCGGTTGTTAATTTCAAGAGTTTTGTAAACGAGTTTTGAATTGAAAGAAACGAGAAATAAAAGAAGAGAATGTGTGCATTGAATTTAGTTAAGCAATTTCGAAGTTCCTTAATATGTACTCTTAATATCTATGTATGATCAGCCTGAAAATGTGCTTGAGTGTGCATGGGTGTGTGTGTGTGTGTTTGTGGGTGTTTTAAATGTGTGATTGTGATTGGTGTACAGGCATATTTGTGTGCGTAGTCAAAAAGAGGACATTCCCCATTCCCCAAAAAGCGGACAATATATACAAAGAGTGGACGAAATCAAACCAGAACCGCTTGCGAATTATATTGACAGTGGACAATTGAGAGATCCATAAATATAATGCTAGAAACACCGCCACCGCTTACATTGTCAAAGTATAACCGAATCGTTCAGCAAAAGAAAAGAAATTCAACAAATTTGTCGATCAATTTTTCGAGAAAGAACAGATAAGAGTTAAGAGAAAATTGAAAAATACACAAAATAGAGAAATCAATAACGAAATGATTATTCTTAACTAAAACACAACGAATATGAAAATATATATTTACGGAAAGAAAATAAAGAGAATTTTATCAACTTTATATGCAAGTAGTTCAAATATTTTAATGATGAACCCAATTACTATATGGGAGCTTTACATATTTTAATGTTGAAACTAGAATTACGAGAATCGTTTACTTCAATCAAGAGTAATGCATGTGGAGCCGTATATTATATATTAATAAGACAAAAGTACTGGTTATTTATTGTATTACATTCGATGTTGACTAGATAAAGAAATATTTGATGGTTTCAAATACACCATCCAACGTTGGCACCTCTTGCATTACTCTGACCTTTAACTTTAAGATGTAGAACATATAATGAAGACAAATATGAAACAATCACCAAATGAGGTCAAAATATAATAGAATAATAGTAAAATAACTGCCACCAATGTGGGCTAAGTGAAAGACAAATGAACTGAAGCCAAAACCAGAGAAAAAGTCATCTATTACACAAAACCAAAGATGAGGTAGCAGTAGAATAAGTTTAAGATAGATTGAGTAAAAGTAAAAGGCAAGCAGCTGTATTATTTTTTTTGTATTTTTTGTAGCTGTGAAACTCTTCTTACCGCACAAATTCATTAGTGAATTGGACTTTCGGCCACGGAAATTAAGTGTGCTCCCCTTAGCAACTGATATACGCGACAGGGTGCGGCCCCTTTCGACGGCTGGCTCTGTAAAAATTGGCGCCACGGCGTACGGAATACGTATAAATCTCTTCAAGTTTCAAATATCAAAAAGGACAACAACACAAAATATGAGAACTAAACTAAAGCTAAACTTAAACGAAGATTCTTTTTTTTTTTGATCATCGACCCAAACCACAATAGATGTTAGAAACAATTCAAAAAAATAAAATACTGTAATTATAAAATCGTAATCTTATCGTAATAATTCTCCCACAGCCGATTCCAAATTCCTGGTCCTGTCCCCAGGTGCATAATCTCTTTAAGGAGGTGCGTTAGCAGTTAGTATAGTTATTAGATTTCCTTAAGTATGTTTAGTATGCGGTTGTTTTGCTACAGTTTTATTTTAGTAGTTTGGGTGATTTAGCGTGACTTTTGTAGCGCGAAGAACGCTTCAATTTGAAACGAACCAAAAAATAAAATAGGCTTTGTGTTAATTCTAGCAGAATTATTTTAATTTGTTCGCTGCTATTAACACAAAACAGACCAAACAATAAAAGCAAGAGTAGAAACATAATGGAAAAACAATAGAAAAACTTAGTACTTGTTACCCAGCACCAACCTCTGGAAGTTTTGTATGATCCCCGTCGTCCAATCGGAGTTGAACTTGTGCTGGGATAATCGTCGGGGGACTCTGTTGAACGAGATTAGTAGTTATGACTTAAGATATAACATCACTTATGCTACCATTAGATCAAAAACTAAATTGTAAGTGCTTCAAACTATAATATACATAAAAAAAATAAAAACAAAATAAATCTAAGGATACCCTTTTGCCAAAATCATATCAATAAAATACTACAAAAAATAAATGATAATTATACATAAACAAATCATTAAATAGAGCATGCTTAAAAGTAACTTAGTAAATGAATATTAACAATGCAAATTAAACGAAAAAGTAACAAAACTGGAAATTACCTTTAACAGTGAGGGAGTCTTGAGATCCCCGGTAATAATCTCTTTTCATTGAATTTGAGCTTAGCTGACCGTAGCCTGTCCAATTAGGGATAATCGGGTTTTAAAACAAAAAACATAATATAAACAAATTAAATACAGCAACTAAATTATGACGCACAAATTAAACGAAATTAAACAGAACAAAGTTTTGCAATTTCGAAATTCCGAAATTAACACACACACAAATATTATAAACAACAGTTTCGGGAGATTTTTCTTGCTGCCACGTCTTGATTTGATATTTAGCACAGACAATATTTTTCTTTGGCAGCACTCTTGATAATATTGTGTGTTGTGCGCACAGTGACAATCTAGCGAATCGCTTACCAGTTAGATTAGAACTGGAGCCTTTCTTTCCCCGACTGGATAGGCTTGAAGCCTCACTAATGTCCACGCTAGCATCATCTACGTGGATGGTTTTGGGCCGTGGTCGTGTCACACGCTGCTGTCTAAGACGTGGCGTGGACGCGCTCGAACTCTGCGGCTGTAGTTTAACATGTAGATCGGGCCGATCCAGGGTTTTACCCTACAAACAAAAGATATAATGTAAGCAATCCTTACAATTTGTATGTATGAGGTGGAAACATTTACTTCTCGCTCGGCCTCTTCGATGGCTTTCTTTAGTCTATGTTGTTCCAATATGGCCGCTCGTCGCGCCACTTGCTCCTCCTTTTTGCGCGCACGTTCCTCCTCCTTTTCCCGTTCCTTTTCACGCTTCTGCGATGCTTCAATCTCCTTGCGCGCTTTCGCCTCCTCCTGCTGTTGGCGACGCTGCAGCGAGAGCAGCATAATCTTCTCCTTGCGACGCTCCATTTCATCAACAGATTCCTAAAGGAAATGTAACAAGTTAAAATTGATATTCATATAAAATTGATGTTAAGCAATTTCCTAAAACCTATTCAATAAAATATTTTACTAAAATAAAAGCTTAAACATTTCCACAATGTACATTTCATAATCATTGGAAACCCTAATTGAATTTGAAGAACTAATTTTATATTTTCTAGTATTCTCTTACCGGATCCAGATTGGTTGAATCCGCGCCAATGACGATTGCCTTGTTCTTGGCTGCCTCGGCATTTTGCTCGGCCCTCAGACGAGTGGGCGACAGAGGTTGTTGCTGCGGCTGATTGGTGAGGTCCTCAAGATGGCGACGCTCCAGACCCAATGGTTCGGCCGTCGCTGCAGCCATCTGACGCAGTTGAATGGGCGGCTCATCCGTGTATTTGTTGTAGGTGGCGTTGCCAGCACTGTTGGCATTCGATGGCAAGCCAGCGGCGATTCCATGGATGCTGTGACGGGCAAGGGAAGCATTCTTGATCTCATCACCACCGCCCACCGAGTTGTTGATGTTGTGCAGTTGACTTAGCGATTCACGTTTAAGGACAACTTGGTTGTCCACACTATCCCGACCCGGTTCCTTTTTGGGCGAGCGCTTGGTCCGCAACGGCGGCTTTGGTCGTTTCGGCTGATCGTTGTCGAACGATATGTAGAAGCCCTTCTCGGGTCGTTGCTCTTCGCCACTGCCACCGCTGCCGCTGCCACCGCCGCCACTGCCGCGTGGATCCTGAAAGCTGTTGGCCTGTATGGAGGGTCGCGAGGGCGAGGGTATGCGATAGGTCAGATTGCCGCTGGTGATGTTTAGCTTATTGGAAATCAGTTCGCCGCTATCGTAATCCTCTGAGCTGCTGCCGCGTCCGCTGTGCGTCGCCGGCAACTGTTGCTGCTGCTGCTGTTGTTGCTGCTGCTGCTGATGCAGCCGCTGTTGTTGCTGCACCACAAAATCAGAGATGCGTGTTGACTGCATTGACTCGATAATGTTGCGCTCCAGCTCGTCCACATCCTCCTCGTCGCCAATAAAGCAAATGCTCTGCGGCGCCATCATATCCTCATGCTGACCCAACGTCATTGGCTGCGGTTGCATCATGTTGCCCTTGGGCGAGCGATTGTCGCGTAGATTTGTCAACGATTGTTGGCGTTGTACGCCATTGGCGCCACCATGCAAACGCTGGCCATGCTGTGGCGATGATTGCATCTGGAACAGATGCTGCAACTCACCGCCACCGCCGCCTCCAGCACCGCTGCCACCATTCTGATGCAGCACAAAGCCCTGAGATGCGCCAGCGCTGGAGGGCGGTCGATTTGGCCAGTTTTGTTGAAGCTGCTGCTGCTGCTGCTGCTGCAGTTGATGCTGCTGCTGTTGCAACTTCTTCTGGCTTTGCCAGGCATTCACATCTACCAAGGGCTGTTGATGCTGCTGCTGTTGTTGTTGCTGCTGCTGCTCATAGGCAGCTGCTGCCGCCGAGTGCGCCCAGGTGCGTCGCTGTGGATGTGGCTGGGGCGGAGACTCGTGCAGGTAAAAGTGATTCGCCGGCTGGCCGTAGTCATCGTAGACGCTGTTCCGCTGCTGATACTGTGGTTGCGGCGGTGGAGCCCCGTACGGCGAATGGTTGTTGTAGGGTGCACCATTGTCGCTGTAGATGCTCTGGGGTTGCATGTAGTGAGCAGGTGGCGACATGTATTGGCCGTGCTCGTTGACGTACTGCATCGGGGGCATCTGCATGGGTTGCTGCTGGTGTGGATGGTGGAGTTGCTGCTGCTGTTGCTGGTAGGGATCGCGACTGGGCGGACGGGAACTGTAGGCGCTGACGGGCGCATTAAAGGCCTGCGGAAGATGCGGTGATGAGCCAAAGCTTTGCTGCATGGGACGTTGCTGGTAATGATGATCAGCCAAATGTTGTTGCGAGCCATAGGTTTGTTGCTGCGGATGCGGTTAGAGAATTGCGGGGGCGGTGGAAGCCAATACAAATACGAGTTAGTTGAATGCACAAACAATCAAAACAAAACAAAGACATAACAAGTACAATAAAGGATAACAAGGAAACGGAAACAAAAAACGAGAACCAATTAAGCAATTATTGAGTTAATTTCATTTTATTGCTGTTGACAATTTCGAGTGGAGTGAGTTTTGCGAGGTGCATGGAGCGCGTCCTGGTTTAGTTCCTCTGCTTACCTGATTCAGCATGTTGGCTATTTGCTGTGCCTGCATCAGCTGCTGCGCTTGCAGATGCTGCGCCTGCATTTGGCTCTGCTGCGTGGCCAGCCGATGGATATCCTGTTGGATATCCTGCAGATTCATGTTCATAATGGCGATGCTTTGCTGTATTTATCGCGACGATACATCCAATGGACCGGGGTGTTAAGTTCGTGTGTGTTTTATGTTAATGTGTTGCGTTTTAATGTGTGTTTGTGTTGCAAGTGTTGTGTGTAGTGTAGAGATGTTATTTTTTATGTGGACACAAACCACAGACATGGCGGGGACAGTTTGAAGGGAACGGGAGTATAAAAAGAAGACACAAGCGAATTAACATTTACATCCGGGGGTTAGAACAAGCAGTGGGTGAGTTTGCACTGAGAGATGCGTGAAGTAATCGCTCACCTGGTACTTGTCCATGTCAGCTGGATCAATGTCCGGCGTGCGCTTAGACTCATTGCTCATGGTCTCCCACTTCAAGACATCCGGACACGACTCCAAATCCTCCTAAAATGTAGAAATTATTAGCAATTGATTCTACTTTTTATTATAGGTAAATTAATACCTTTTCTTGGTGCCTCATCACGGCCATTTCGATTTTACGCTTATCCTGCTCGATGCGTCGCCGTTTCTCTTCAAGTTTCATGCGCATCGACGACAACTTGTTGACATGCTCCAGCGAACGCATATCGTCATCGCAAATCTCCAATTGCCACGCAGCCGGACTGGCTGGCATGCTGCTCGTCGAGGATTTGCGCACGGGCGTGCTCTCCGGATCGTAGCCACTCGTCGATCTGGCATCGTTATAGTGCTCGGCATTCGCATAATCCCTTTCGTTGGAATGTTGTTTATTACGCGCCATGGGCAACGGGCTGCCCGCATTTGATAAATTCGACAGATTGTGGCTCGAGACCGTGGGCACATTGTCGACACTACAGCAAGAGGAATATTTGTTTATTATAAAATATAATTAATGTAAGAATTAAATATTTAAAAGCACAAACTATACGACTCTTAAGAAATTTAACTTTAATGACTAACAGACAGCTCTCTATAGTCAAGACTCTTTATATTTTACATAATGATTTACTTTTCGTTTTAACCAACTATACGACAACGTAAATGTAAATAGGTTGTATGGCGTAACACCCTCTCAAATTGTCGTTTGGCCTTCTTAGACTGTTTTCGTTGACCACTGCAGATACAATATTGTAATTTCGCTCACTCGCCTATTGTAATTAATTGCTACTTAAATTTCAATAGCTGCAATATTATACTCCGAGCAATATAGAATATTTATAGCTATAGAAAAAGCTATAGCTCAACAGTATTATAATTTGTAATTTATCATCTGCTGCTGGCTAGTAAAGTTCCAACTCTTAAGTGTCGTATAACTTTGCCACACAATGTAACTACACTATTTTAACAATATTATACTTATTCGCACCTTGCTTGTCGACGCATTGAATACTTTTCCGTTTCACGATCCTGCTTCTCCGATCCTGAATCCGTGTCGTAGCCCAGCTGCAGTGTGCCACGCGCATCGGCAATCGAGGAACGCACTGCCACAGCAGGTTCTGCAAGGAAATTAAATTAGAATAGATATCCAAATAAATAATAATGAAACCGATCTCTACTTACCCACACTTGTGTTGGACAGCTTACGTTCCCTTTCCCTGTCCCGTTCGCGTTCATATCTGCCCAGCGTATTGATTTGATCCTGCGAGCCTCCAAAATTCTCAATCGTCAGCTGCGAATCTTCACTGGAGGAATTCCTTCGTGAACGGCGACCTGCAACATTATCAAACAGAGAATTAATACAACACATTCCAATAACGCTTTGCGCTACGAAAAGGGGAGATAAAGGTTTGTAGGAAACAATAAAAGGAACATCTTAAGCGCATTCAAAACACACACACTCTCGCACATGGGGGAATTAAAAACACAGCGACTGTAGGAGAAGATTCTTGTTTTGGCATACCTGCAAAGCTCGGACGTCGGCTCTGTTCCCAGTTACTTGGTCGACCAGCAGCGACAAAATCGCCTGTTTCGATTGTTTTGTGATACGAGAACAAAATTAATAATAACAAAATTAAATCATAATTAATTGCAGAAAATAAAACGGTGATGAATTTTGTAAAATGATAAATCGTATGAAGCTTAAAATAATAATGCCATTTTTGTGCATGCGCGAAAAGAAAAATTTGCCTTGGGAGGGATCAAACAGACGGAACAGATAGCATTGAATTTTTCGATAAAACTTGCTGGTTATAATCAATTATATTGTAGGCAGCTCAGTTGGCGCAAATTGCATAATTAAACTAGCGGAAAACTCACAGACTGTAACAGCAGTTGATTAACTAACAAAGTCAGAAGAGTCAGAGAGAAAAGAGATTACTATTCATTCGTTGAAAACGAGACAAAAAGTGGTAAAATCACTATGTGACTGATAAAACACGTTCTCAATTAAATTGATAGCATCAGATTAAACATATGTTGAGTTTAATTAAAAACTAAACACTTATAATGATCCAATCTGGTAGATATTAAACTCAACTTACACACTCAAATAATAATTCATTTTCCTATCTATCTTAATAAATTTACTTCCATTCAATACAAAACTGATGCTATAACTCAAAGAGTTTACTTGGTGATTGTGCGTGCAAACTTGTGTTAGAATATCTCGTGGTTGAGATTACTCAACTGCATTTAAGTGTATCTATCTAAGTTGCTTTAAATTGCAGCAACACGAGTGAGTTTCAAGAGCCTAGTTAGTGTTATATGCTACTGTGTAAACTTGTTGCTAATGAGCAGAGTTCTCTCTTTCGATACGATACAAAGAAACGAACACAAAAGAACTTCAAGTGCAATTGATGGGACAAGAGATGGAGTGAAGGCGGAGGGTGAAGTGAAGAGTAGAGAGTAGAGAGTATATGAGTTATGAATTAATAGACGGCCAAACCTCTCTCGTCTGCCTTCGACTCGACATTGTTCTTTTCTTTCGCCTGACGCAAGCGAGCTGGAACCAAGGGCTCCTGCTGCGACTGCAACTGTTGCTGCTGCAGTTGTTGATGCTGTTGCTGGTGCTGAAAGTGTTGTTGCTGTTGCTGCTGCTGATGATGATGTTGCTGCTGCTGCTGTTGCTGATGTTGCGAGTGCATGGATGAGAGTGTGGTAATGCCACGCGACTTGTGCACGACGAACGCTGCCCACATGCGAATCGAAAGGCGTTGAGATGGGCGTGGCATGGTGAATGTTGTTGGGGAGTCGGAGTCGGAGACGGAATCAGTTAAGCGGAAAGGCGCAGTTGGTGTTGTTGGCATTGGCATGTGTTAAAGCAGTTGAGTGTGTTGGTTGGTTTTTTTTTTGTTGGGTTCAGAGAAAAGATAAAACAAAAAACACATAATAAATAAATTGCAAATATATTTTTCTTTTTTTTTTTTTGTGAGTGGGCGCCAAAGGCTTGCAAAACATAAATTAAATTGTAAATCAAAATCAAATACAACAAATAATCAATTGTCTGACGATAATTACCTTCAGCTTGATTGCCATCAAAGTGATTTGATTGCATCGTTTGATATTCGGTGGGCGGAGTTGATCTGCGATTTAAGCCGCCGCTAAATGAATTTGTGTTCGGAACTAAAAACCGATAAAAGAAATCAAATCAATTACAATAAGCGTTCAGTCCAAATAAAAAATAACAAATAAAATAAGAAACATTCAGAATAAAAATAAAGCAAAATAAAGCAACCGTTTATAGCATACACAGAAAGGGCAAGGCTTGGAATTAATTTGGAATTGAAAAGGAGCTCAAGCTGTTCTTAAAGTTTTTGAGGGACACATTCATGAAAAGTTTATTTCTTTTAAAAGAAAAGAATATTACAACGAGTTCTGTAACTCGCAGTGTCGTCTTCCTTAGGAGTTCTATTCTAAATTCCTAAAAATTCTTAGTTCTGGAAACAAAAATTCATGAAAATTCATTGGGAAGTTAAGAAAATGGTATATATTGTTTCACTTTATATTAAACATTATTCTAATAGATTCTTTTCTAATAGTTCACTTTAGGCTTCTTTGAAATTACACATTTCAAGAATTGAAAATTTGGCATTAAACTTTTAGTTAATGAAACCACTTATCAAAAATGATGTTATAGAACAGCTGGTGTATAGTTTTGTTAGTTGGATGTGGAAAGTGGTGCAAGAAGTGTGCGCCAAGCTCAGCAAAAGTGTCAAATATCATGGACAAGTGTGCAACATTCTCGAGTGCAACAGATTTGGGGCTCAGGCACAGGTTGGAGTTGTCTTAATCTTAACGTAAACAATGACAGAGAGAAATGGAGATGGGTTTGAAGCAGCAAAGTGATGAATTTGTTTATTGTTAGTTTACTTATGGCTACAACTATTGATATTGATGGGCATGAATAAAGTGGAGTGAACAACAACGAAACGAACAGTCGAACAAACAAACGAACAAACGAATTGATAAACAAACAACAATGAAATAGAAACAATGCAAAACATTCAACAAATGCAAATTGAGTGGGGATGGGGGAGAATTGATTGTTGATTAAAGGGGAAACGTGGTGGCGGGCGATCGGGCACACACAGAATTCAATAAAACAAACAATAAGCACACAGATATAATATCTCTGGTTTGTTGGTCAAAGAAATTGGTGGTTTTGTTTTTTTTTTTTTTTTGTTATTGAAAGAAGTGAAAGAAGTAAACCTTGAAACGGTGGCCGATTCGATGGCGAGCCAACTGGCGGCTGGTCAAGATCGCTGCGTAAATCGGGTATGGGCGTTACGGGTTGCATTGTGAGGCCCCGTCGATGGCAGATTCCGTGCTCATTGGCGCCCATGGTGCGCTTGGCGATGACATCTACATACGTGAATCGATCACAAGTTTGTTTTGCATAGAATTATTGTGAATTGTTGTCGGTTGGTTGTCGTTATATATTGGTTGCATTAATGTGTAGAGCGAGAGAATATATATATAGATAAAGAGAGAGAGAGCATAGTGTTAACACCCATTTGGTTGGTGATATTCATTTTTTTGTTGTATTTTTTGTGATTTTGCAGAAGCGTTTTGCACATAAACAAAGAAATCAGAAAGAATCAGAATCAAGTACTATAAAATTGCATTGGAATTTATCATTAGATTAGGCTACGAGTAATTTGTAGTTCACGGGATGACGGCGACCGGTTGGTTAAATGAATCAAATTGAATGAATGAGGCTGAGGCTTGGGACCGAGATGAGTTTGGAGAGGGGCGCCAATTTTGAGATTAAGATTTTGTTGAGTTGGGTGGGCAACCGCAGAATCACATTGCACTTGAAGTGTTAATCTGGGTGTGAGGAACTGCAGGTGTAGTAAGTGATACCGATTTTGTGGTTGTTGCCGCTACTGCGGTACAATTTTGATTGCACAATTGAGTGTGTGTGTGTGTGTGATTAACTAAGTGTAACTAAACTGTTCGCCTATTTGCCCTCAGCATCCTGTTGACTAATCAACAAGCGAATAAACTGCTTTGCTTTTTAACGTTAGCGAGAGACGAGAGCCAAAGGAAAATAGTGCAGCAAACAGAAACGGAAAGTGAACATAAAATATATAGGCAAAGCAAAAACGAAACGAACTCCACAGGACAACGACGAAGACGACAACGCAAGACATGCCCTTTGGGTTGGTTGATTGGAATATATATAGGTACTTTGGTAGGTCTGCTGGTTTGGTTTTGGTTTTAGGTTTGGTTTTGGTTTTGGAATGCGATGCGGTGCAATTGTTGAATGGAGAATGACGAAAGAGCGCTGACACTTACCCTGCCCATCCATGCCGGGGTAGCAAACACATTTGGCCGGGTGTATTTCAAACAGATTGAACAAATCCGTCAGCAGCAAGACCAGATTCAGTTTCATCGAGCTAAGTAATGAATATAGAATTAATTGAAATAAATTACTGAATGATATTCATTCACTCACCCCCGCATATAGGTGATGTCCTCGGGCGTCATGTGGAAGACGCCGTATGGCAAATGCTTTTGTGAAAAACTGCTCACAAGCAGTATATTGTGTATGGAGTCCTCCACCGCGGGCAGATAGTTGATGCGCACACTTGTCCACGGCACCACCTTGGGGCAATAGTAGGAAATGAGCAGCGCCAGGCAAATGCCATCGCACAGATCCTGAAAATCACGCACTGGCGGTATATCCGGCGTCTGCAGACGTGTGCCCTACAAAAGCAAAAGCTCAATTTACATTTAAATCTTAATAAAGTGGTGATTGTCCTACGATTTCATCCGGCACACTTGACTCCAGCTCCTTGACGATGCGCTTCTTTAGCGCGGCGCACGCATGCGATATCCAAGCAAGCAATGCTTGCTCGTAAGTTTGGCCAGCAGGCGCCTGATAACTGCTGCCAGATATTCTGTAAATGTTGTCAAGTATTAGCAAAGTAAACAAAAAGAATGAAGAAGTCATTTACTCACCTTCGCAGGGCCGATGTGACGCGGTCTCCCGACGATATTTCCTTTGCATACAGAATCATCAGCGATTCTATCACAGACATGTGTGCATTCTGCAAGAATAAGTAATGATCCAAATTAGTTATTAAGTAATTAGTACTATCGATTTAAAGTGCACTTACAATTCGCAACGGATTCGTTTGAATTAATACCGTTTCGGTAATGGGCATGTCCGAGGACTCGACCACAGCGACTCCCTTGCGCGCTAGCGTCTGTAAGATTGACCAGTGATTTAAGCTTTGGTAGTTGGGATCAGAGTAGAGATTGGACAACGTCTGACAGTAGAGCGTCGCATTGCCCAGCTCAACAACGATCTGCGGCTTGAGGCGTTCCTGGTTCTCGTGATCGCGATAGAAAGGCTCCTTCAGGTTGTCGGGCACGCGATTGTTGAACGCCTTCGACAGCAGCCATTTGACGGAAGCACGTTGACGAGCCTGCAAAGATATTGTATTTGTTTATTAATTATTATGTTGCACATAAATTGTATAATAGGAATAAGTATTTTATGATCGATGCTTCGAAAAGCTCATATTATATTTATTATATATAATTGTGAGGGTTTCAAAACCCTTTAATGTATCAAACATTCAACACCTTAATCTTTACATACAGCTAAGCTTTGTTTTGAATACTGTCAGACTTGATTTTTAATAAATAAGTATCATCATATTTGTATTCCAAAGAAATCTACTTTATAATAATGTCACACATGTTCATTATATCTCACAATATTGATATTACAATGATAATAAAATAAAGCTCCTGTGTCATGTTTCCTTCACCTGAGATTCAAAACTGTAAGACTAATTTGCAGACAGACGAATAACGACTCAGCTGGTGTATCATTAAATAAATATGTAAAGCTTATAACGTGAATCAGACAACATATATTTTAGAGTTAAATGTATATGATTATTTTGTGGATTAAAAACTCAGCTTTTAGTTAAAATCGACAGCAATTCGTTACAACATTTTGGAATGCTCAATTTCCGGCTAAAAGAAAAGGTTAATGAATTTAATAGATACATTTTGTGTCTTACAACGGAGCAACGAAAAAACCTTTCAGTGAATTGAAGTTTGCATTTTAATATTGAAGCAATTAAGTAGCGCACTCTTCAGTTTAGACTCTGCAAATGTATCTGTGCCTTCTTCGCCTGTGTATGTGTATCTGTATTTGTATCTGTGCCAGTGTGTTTGTATCTGTTTTGTCTGTTGGCCATTGCCGCAGTCGCTGCATCTGTGTGAAGCCATGCGTTCAATCTTCAATATGAGTTCGATAAACTCGCTGTGCTTTTGCTTTGCTCATGTATGTGTGTGTGTATTGTGTTTTGTGTTTTGGCTTGGCGTGCGCCGTTGCTTCATTGTGTCTGTGTTCAGCTCTCGCTGATGGTCGCTGGTCACTCAGCATGAAGAAGTGGGAATCACAAGTCTCCAGACCCAGACCCCAAACTCAGACCCATGGCCAGAGAATATAGTGTTCTTTTGATTTATAAAAAAAAAGAAGAAGCAATGAAAATTCTCAAGTGGCCGCCTTTTGCATCGTCAGCAAAAGCAATTTCCATTTGCAACTGCACTTCACACTCATCAATTCGACACAGTCTGCACCGGCTGGCCATCATCTCTGATCATTTTCTAAGAATTAGCCCGTAAGAAATGACCGCCTTATTAAATTTCCCAAATGCATGGCAACTAGGGAAACCCATGATACAATTATACAAGGTAGTGCCGTCGTACGCCTTTTCGTTCGGTTACAGAGTGTTATCGCTCAGTGCGCTCGTGCTTGTTGAAGGGAAAGGTTGTATGCGGACGATTTTTTCCCTAAATATTAACCCTTGTGCAAGACAAAAATGTCAGATTGCAATTATATTATATATATATTTGAACTTTATGATAGAATTAAGAACCTGAACAAAATAATTAGTAATCAAAAACAAAAATAACGATTACTGTCAACTTCTAAACTGTAAATAATTAAATTATAAAAACATTTCAACTCTTTTTTATATAGTGGAACAATTAAACCCTATGCGCCATTGAAGGGTTAATCACAAAGCTCTACTGTCGATTCTTTCGCACTCACTAGGCGCAGTCGTTTCACTCGCACTTATGTACGGAATAGATTACGGACAGTTTTTTGACGACGGGACTACCTTGTATAATTGTATCATGGGGAAACCTATCGATTAGGTATAAAAACACTCTCCAGATAACAACTAAAATGCCCATAACCATGATTCAACTAGTCTTATCGTTCACAAGGTGTCGATACTTTCGTTTTTTTTTTTTTAGGGAATGGAATGTGCCTGATAAGCTGAGGGATTTCAATTTTCGAATATTTACAAACAGGTCTGGTCTGTAAATAACTGGGGATTATGTGTGAAGAGGAAATCTGTGCGTTCGTCAATTTTAAATTTGACCAAAGGCTATAAATAACAGCATAGAAGAGAGTGCAGCTAGATAACGAGTCGACAAATGAGAATTAGACAACGAAAAACGTGCATAATCTTAACTAAATAAAACCGAAAAGATAATAAGAGTACATATAAGATAGTTGCACATACTATATTCAAGTACTTTTTGGACTTCAATTGTGCATAGCGAAATAATTGTTTATTAATATGAATTTACGCATTTTTTCCTTTCAAATTATAATGGTGTAAATATTGAATAAACTCATTCAACAAAAAACAAGTAAGAAAGTTACAGTCGAGTGTGCTCGACTGTGAGATACCCGCTACCCATTTTTAATAAGGGCAAAATATTGCGGTATTATTTTCAAAATATACCGAAAATACTAAAAATATACCAAATGGTATGTTTGGTATATCGATACAGCACACCATTCAAAATATACCATAGACGACACAATGTACCAGATTGTCGGCCAAAGCAACTAAGAGCCCTAGTAAGTAGGCGATTTTGCCCATACAAAAGTATTTCTTCAGGAATCATAACTACTATAGTAATTATAGTATATACCAAAATTCACAGCTCTAGCTCTAAATTTACGCTTGTTATTCGATTTTTTTGATTTACGGGGGCGGAAGTGGGCGTGGCAAAAATTTGAAACAAACTTGATCTGCGTGCTAACATAACAAATGCTGTCGAAAAAAAATTATAGCTCTATCTCTTATAGTCTCTGAGATCTAGGTGTTCATACGGACAGACACACAGACGGACAGACGGACATGGCTATATCGTCTCGGCTGTTGACGCTGATCAAGAATATATATACTTTATAGGGTCGGAGATGCCTCCTTCTGCCTGTTACATACATTTCCTGCCGGCACAAAGTTATAATACCCTTCTACCCTATGGGTAGCGGGTATAAAAAAAAAAACAATGATTTATAAATTTTTCAATGTAAAAACCACAATTACTAAGCTCTGTATTTATATTAATTATGTATCCATTATGAGAGAAAATAAAGCACATTAAATAAAAGTGAATACGAATGATTTGTTAATGAAATTCTCTTATAGCAAACTAGTTAGAGATCGTAATATTTGCAAATTACGAATGAAGTGTACAATTTAAATGCCAACTCAATTGTTACTGAGTACTTGCAGTCAACTTTGTAAGCCATGAAATCGAGTGGCGTTTTGTTTTTTTTTTTTTGTCGAGCAACAGGTTAACAACGAGTGTCAAATATGTTGGCGTAGGTCGTAGACCGTCGAACTATGCGAATTGGCCAACAAGCTAACTATCGGACAGGTGGACATACTTCCTGCGCAACCAGTTTGTCTTCTCATGCTTTCCCAACAACAACAGCAACAACAACGAAAACAATAAAACAACATCGAACTGCATTTTGTTGTCGATTTTCCATCCATTTGTTTTCGTATACATAATCGCTTAATACATAAATACGCCATTAAAACTCAAATTTCAAAATGTAAACACATTTCGGGGCATGAATGGGCACATGAGCAAGAAAAACAATAAATCGCATTTGGTTTTGGTTTTCGTCGCCCACATGGATGGCATAGTTTAGATCTGTCTTCTGATCCAGCATGCATATTAATAAGCTCATGCAAACACACACTCATACATACATGTTTCATTCACTACATGTGCAAGTATTTTTAAGTACACACATGTTTTCCATTGCATGTGTGTTTGTGTGTGAATGCTCACAATACAAATTGCGGCTTGGCGGCATTTATGATTTTTGGTATCGTTATCTCTCTTGTTGGCGCTCGCCTCACAGTAGCAGAGGGAGCGAGAACGAGAACGCGAGAATTGTGACGATAGGCTAAATATAAATGCAAAAGGAACCCACAAAAACTCTTTTTCTTGCCTATGACAATTAACACTCGAATGTGTTTTTGTTTTTGCTTGGGAGCTGCTTATGCTTTAGAGAGCTCTCATTTGGAGAATGGAGAGTGGAGAGAGCAAAGAGAGCAGCAGCAGCAACAGCAGTTGTCGGCGAATGCTTAAAGCTGTCGAGCGTGCGCTTAAAATTTTGAATGGTTTTCAATTATATCTTTTTTTGTTTCTTTTTTTCTAGTTTTTAAAAGGCCATAATGCGCTAATTGCTTAAAGAGCTTAGCTGAATCAACAACAAAGCAACAGCGAATAGAGAAATAGTCGATAGAGGCGTTTTTTTTAAGTTAACTTTCTAGGGAGTTGGTAGAAATTTTGGATTTAGAGGGGCGGCCACATTATCCACCACAGCACGCACGCAGCACGCAACCACACACACACACACACACACACACACACACACACACCTAGCCTAGTTTTGGGCCCAAGAATTCATGTTTGATGTTGGTTGGGCGCCCTGAAGGTTGCCAAACTGTCAAACAGTCTTAACAGTCAGTTAATCAGTCACATTTTTGTCTCTCTTTTGTCAAGTTTCGCATGCGTGTGTGACTGTATATGTAATCAAGTATATACAATTGGATATATTTACATAGCAGATGTCTGTGTGTATTTCATATACC